>OX101799.1:26493025-27765673 GCA_944452935.1 Rhogogaster chlorosoma | reverse complement strand
AGGAACCCGCGCGGTATAAGAAGACGCGCAGGTATGCCTGGTGCCTTGGAAGAAGGATCCTCGCCTTGGCGAAGACGAGGAACGAGAGGGGACCAGGCCTCGGGCGAGGTCATCCGGCACCCTCGCCCCCGCGCACCCTGATTACCCGTGCCGGGGGCGGGACTCGTCGTAATGAGCGTCAAAGTGGCGCTCAACTCCGCGGGGATCGTGCTCAGGGCGACCCCGAGCACCGGGTATCTTTCTCCGTGTAGTATGACGCTTTCACTTTCATCCTGCGCCTATCAGCGGCGATATATCACCAGGAATTTGCGAACAAGGACATCGTCCAGCAAATGCGATTCCATTCCGCTTCAAAAAGTTACAAAAAAAGATTTTTTGCATCGGCTTTGTAACCGCGAATCATTGAAATCCGGATCGAAATGTTTTGGCCGAGATGTTCGGGCCGTTGAGAGCGCAATTTCATTTTATCCGGATGATCTCTCGTCGCTGACGTAACTCAGTACCAGTCTGCTGGCCTGCGATAAAATTGTGGAGAAAGAGAAAGAGAGAGGGAGAGGGAGAGGAGGAGTAAGATTGACGCGTTCTTGGATGCAAAAAAGGGATCGAGCGTCCGGTTCTCGGAGGCAGGGCGTTGGTCGTAAAATTTCTGATTGTGAGCGCGGTGCGGTGGAGTAATTTGTGAACATAACTTGAGCGTTTCGTGATCCGCGTCCTGGTCTCCCGCAGTCAGTGCTCCTCTCAATTCGTTCGTAGAAAACCATGAGCGAAGACGTCCTCGATGACGGGGGCGAGGGTTACTAGGGCGAGGGCGTGACCGAGGGGAATACGAAAGCAGGCTGTTCGCTGTCTGTTATGTCGGCAGTCCGCACCGGCCCGAGTTCCTCGGCATGATTGAACGATGTTATTTTAAGTTTTCCACCGAGGGTTGCGGTGCTCCCGTCTTTCCCTAATCGGCTGTCGGCTCTCCGCTGTCGGGGATTCACAACCCTCTGTACAACGCGACCCCCACTACCCGAGAGTCCCGACATAGGACCAACTAGATTCACGCCTCGAAGGACTCGTGTCCCTTGAGGGGGATACGAGGGGGCTAAAATAAGGGCTGGAGGATTCAAAACGGTCTAGATTACCGCGAGCCAAAGAAGAAGAGGGACGGACCTGTTGATTCCATTCTAAACGTGGCGTAGATATAAATTTATCATCAAGGATTATGCCCTCTGCTCTTCCGTTTTCTTCGTAATTTCCTCCTCTGATTTTTCGTCGACGAATTTTTAGGGAATATAAGTCGAGGTACTCACCGTAGGGCCTTTCTAGCATCGGGTCACCGCACGCGTCTATAACACACGAAAAAAGTAGTCAGATGTAGTGAGGAGAATGAATATTGAAGAGGATTTTAGGAGGTGTAACAATATACGACGACGTTGGGCTGTTGACGCGCGGAAACGCAGCGCGACCGCGTTGGCCTGCTAATTGGCTCATTAGCTCCCGGTATACATGTATGTGATAGGTATGCCCTGCCTACACGTAATGATTACGCACCTTTGCGTGCAGCGTGCGGGTTCTCCCTTCTATTCCTCCGTTATTTCATTTCTCTCTTCTAAAGTCTCCCAGTTCTTTCCTTCCTCATATCTTTCCTCTTATACTTCTTTAATTCCGCTGAAATCGGAAGCGGAAATGACAGGCAAAGAACTAAGGAGTTCAGGCTCGATTCCAATCCTCATATATTATCGACATGTGTCCCATCCATGGGCGCAGCAAGTTCCACGTGTGATCGGATTGATTATTAACGAAGGCTTGTCACGCCTCGCTAATTAACATTCAGTCATCTCCCGTGCACCTATGGGTTCGGCATCAGAGACTCGTTTAATATTTATTATATATCGTTTGCCCCGATGGACGCAGTGTATACGTATACGTATATAAACGGCCCCCGGCCACAGCTCGCACCTTCTTATACCCACCTACTTGGTATACGATTAGAATTCGTCGGACACGACTTGCCGATTCATGGAAAATATTAGAATAACCGAAGACCGGGGGGCAGGGTACCGATGCTCGTGAACGGAGGAGTCCGAATAACTACGAGGCTATACGCAGATTGGAATGAAAAGACCATCGGCGATCGTCGGCCCAGATAGTACCCCTCGATCGCGAGAAACGTGCGAATTGCGGAATTAATTAGCGGGTTATTTTTACCGGATTTTATACTTAAATATGTAAAAACATTTCTCGGTATAATTTCGCCGCGTTTACCTGATTTTGGGCATCAGATTGATTCTCATATCGGTAAGTCTATCGCGATTTAGGGACCGGCAGAAAGCGCGGTTTATTGCTCGGACGACCGAGTCTATAATCGTCACGTTTACCATTACAAGATCGCGATCGCGATTATAAACAAGCTTCGCGTCGTCACGGTACCATTGTTTGTTCTTAATTAAGTGTACCGATAGATAGCCGCGTTTAACACGCGCACAATACAACTCGGAAGAACAAATAGTCTCGTCCTACAACGGCGGACAGAAATTAAACGATCTCGTCGTTCGCCTGATCGAAGGATATTGTAGTTCAGGCTGCGGTCGAAGGAGCATCGCTTTGCATATCCTCGATTTTCTTCCTCCTTTAAAAACCGGCGAGTTAATAATATGACATCGTTTCTGGTTTCACATCCTTAAAAATGGACTTTTGGATTTTTGAAAATCGGAAATCAGCTCGAACGGATTCGGAACTTTAACCGGGCGGCGAATGTGGCCGAAGTTTACTCGATCTCGAATAATGATCCGAAATTTTCTGTTAGGTCATTCGAACCGGGTACAAAGTGGGCATATGGACGTGATAACAAAAGAGAGTCACGAGCGACTCGTTACCAATGCCTACACTCTGATTAGCCAGGTTTGCCGACTCATCGGAGACTAGTATACTGTACAGAATGAAGCGACCACCGTAGTAAGAGATACACTTAGATACTAGCTTCGACTGGACAATCGTTCTCCGCATAGCCAATAGTCACCAATAGCCAGCTGATCATCGTTTATACTTATTAAACGTCATAGTCATAGTACAGCTCTTTGAATCTGATCGAAGAATCAAAGAATCGTAGAATCGAAATCTCGGACTGAGATGATTCGGTGTATCATTCCTCTCCTCAATCTCTTCTCCCCATACAACAATATGATTACTACCTGTCGTTCAATCCTCTCCAAAACTCGAGAAGACAAAAAGACATTTTTTTTATTTTTTGGTATACCTTATAAAATTTTTCATACGTATATCCAGTGCGGGTCAGACGGATGGAGAAGCGGACGCGTGAGTCACGGGCAAGCAAGACTGTTTCGCGTGCGAGACACGGCTCTCAGAGCCGCTTACCGCGCGAGACGCCTTCTCTTTCTAAGACACGAAGAGACACGCACATGTATCGAATACGTGTGTGACGAGGCGAGAGCGTGGTAGTGCACACCTGTATTCGTTCACACCTGCGTGCAGTCGAGTCAACGGTTGCCGCGGTCGAGCAAAAAAGGCAAATTAGTTGAATCGGGCATTACGCAGGCAAAGGCTTGGGAGATTACCGGGTGAGGGAGGAAGAGGAACACAAAAAATCTACAAAAAGAGGGAGGGAGGAAATTCCCGAGGCAAATGACTCGGCCGGGTTCGAACGGAAACTTTTCTCAAAATATTAGGGAAAATGTAATCCGATTTTTATACTCAAGGCGATATCGTTTCAGCCGTGTCATGCTTACTCGCGAAATTTTGCGAATTCATAAAATTATGCTTTACGCGTACGTAATGCGCGATTAAATAATCTCGCATTGTATGGAGGAAGCGGGGGGCACGTCTTAGTCGTGTTTCTCGATTAGGAGTAGTAATGCATTCAAGGAATTGAATGAAATGGAATTAGACATGGAGTCTAATCGATTCTGGGTTCTTCTCTTTCTGGCCGAGGCCCTCGGTTTCCTGTCGAAGTCGTTTTCCTCTTTTTAACACTGCGCGGCTGTTTTAACTACGAGTTGAAATATTCGCTCCCCAATTATTACAGAGGAGAAATATACAAACGAATGAAAGAAAGATGGGAAGAAAAGGTGGGAGAAAAAAGGAACCAAGAACTGGCTGATGGGCATTAGAATACCTCAGGATTCATGAGATGGAATTAGACTCTTGGTAGTAATCGTCGCGTTTTAGAGACGGTGAAACTTTCAACTCTAGTTTCAAATTACGTAGGTATAAACGTAATTGCCTCTATTACGACATGCGACATGCCCTTTATATATATCTAATGTAATATAACTTCCATCGTACGTATATACAGCTCGTCTAATACGTCAGAAAATTTCTATCGACGTTGTTCAAGAGAGAATATCTACCACTCCTTGCACTACATTTATTTATTTATTTTCCAATCGCTAGCTACGATGCAAAAAAGGCAATTGTGTTTTTTTTTTTTTTCAAAAATGATTGCTACAATTTTGACACACTATTAGAAATTATTTCACATTTTATACATAGAGCTCAGATTTAGATAGGAGTTAGTTTTAAGAAAGAAAAAATTACGGTACGGGTCTCATAGTTCGTCGAAACTTTGACAAATTTCATTTCATTTTTTGATATGAAATTTTTGTTTTATTTCAAGCCACTTTTATTGTAGTTTGCCTTGAAATTACGTCGTTTTAAAGTATCTACTCGAAATTACAAATTTTAGATTCGATCTATATCCAATTTTCAAGTCAAAGTCTATAAAATCTGGGATAATTTGAATGAAATCATGTCTAAAAATCGATTCTGGATAAATTTCTCTGGCCAGTTTTGAATGGGAGAAGAAGAGTGTAAGAAGATACTGAAAATATCGCTCACTTTGATCGTAGACGAGCTAATGAAAGAGATATAGAGAAAGAAGGTCGAGTTGTAAACGAAAAAGAAGAAGAATAATAACAAGTAGAATGAGAAGACAGGTAAAGTGTGTAATGAGCCGCGGTATGCACATATATCTACACCATAAATGCACCATACATATGAGTAGATATGCGAAGGATGCAGGTAGTTAGCCCAAGTTTCCTGCACACTCTGATATCCGCGGCTCAAGCCTTTCGCAAACCTGGCGTAATACAGTCGTCTACGATGATGGATTACGCCCACCAGGTGTCAGAACTGCGGGACCAAGAGAACTGGATGGTCTTCACACTTCCCAAACTTCTCGGCGACAATAGGCAAGAATTTGCATTCGTTCTTTGAAAAGTTGAAAAACAAAAAAATAAATAAAGAAAGTGTAGGTAGAAAGAAAATGGAACAAAATTTTCGAGGGTAGAGGATGTACCCGGTTTTAATTAACTAAGACACAAATTCGGAGCTTATCTGTCGTATACGAATCGCTTCCGGCATGTCGTGAGGATCATTTCCGCACGTATTATTAATGTATGTACGTATAGGTGAAAATGAAATTTTTCTACGTTTCCGGCCGCGATCATTGTACAAAGATAAACTCATTTGACTAATGATTTTTGGCCTCTCGCATTGAAGCATAATTCTAGTAAATTTTTTCATACTTCACGCCCTATATATGGCCTAGAATCAACATATTAAATAAGATTCAGCCTCGTTTTTTCACGAAATGTGGAGAAAAAAAAAATCATCAAACCGTAAAAAAAAGTTAGCGAGAGAACGAGACAGAGCTTTCTAGTTGCAGAAATGATAGAAGAAAAAAAAATGATAAAAAGAAAGAAAAAAAAAGATGTACTTTATTTATCAAAGTGGATTAGAAACGATGAACGCGTCTGTGAAATATGGAACAAGTTGAAATCTTGATCTGCGTTTTGATTCGGCATAGCTTTCTCTTTCGGTAGGCGATATTATAATGCAATTATCTTTGTTGCCATGGAATCTGCAGCTATCTACATATATATGTATCTACTCCAGTTTCGGAATTGTTGATGACGTTGAATGAGATTGCGTGATTATTAGCGACGACTAGGTACTATCCGGTACAACGGGTACCTGGTATTATATATTTCTTCACATTTCTAAATTCAAAGAAAAAGAAAAAAGAAGAAAAAGACAGATTTCAATCTTCTTCGGTATAAATTATCCTACAAAGATCATAAACTCGATCCTACGTATTCGTGATTCGACAAAAATAATATCCTCTGTTTATTCTCCGCCTTATATTTCCAACGCGTTATCCGTAAGCTCAATATAATATTCCGATTTAATCGCGTTATCGTTGAAATTTAGCCAGCAGATATCAACGACTGAGTCAACCCGTGTCTCGATCCATCAGATTACCTAATTATTCAATAAACTGATTACGACCTCTCCCCCTCCCCATCCCTCTCCTTCTGACATGACGGAAATTCACCGAACATAATTAGACGCCAAAATATCGATGACGAATATTCACCAGACTCAATATTCGCAAGAATTGGATCCGCGTCAATCCACTAACGCAATCTCATCCAATGACCATTTTTTTTTAAGGTCAAGGCCAATTAGATCCAGATTCGATTAGTGTGTCAAGGCCGTTTTATCTAGGGACAATATTTTTCGAAAAATCTGGGCTGCGTATTCATTTTTGAAAATTAATACATTATCGGGTCATTAAATTTCATTACTGTAATTTGCGATCCTTTAAAATCGAGAATCGACTCTAGTGGCTATTCGAACCCTTCTGAACGCACCGAGCGCAATGTATGGGGAAATAATTGCTGCCACGGAAAGGTTGCCTATCTTTTTTACGTGGGTTTTGTACCCGAGGCAAGCAACTGGTAGGTAGGATAATTACGGCGTTTGTTTCATCTCGGAGAAATTATTTTTCAAGCCTGTAAAAAAAAAATGAGCGTATAGTTAACCTAGGTCAGGGCCAAATCCTCCCGCGTGCAGGACACTTAAATTGTAATAAACTTCCACATCTTGTAGGCCGCATGCACCCCCGCGAAGCGCAGCGGGGTTCTCACTCTACGACCCTATATTTCCTACCGGCTAGATACTCAAAAATCCCCTCGTGTTCTTTCAACAACGGAGAAACAAGGGGGAGCAAATTGGGCCGCACTTGGAATTTTCTTTTTATTACAATTAGCCTTCGGCGAGAAGGGCGATTCACCCGAAACGTGGATTCGAAAAGACCGATTTTAGGGGATTGTAACGTAGCGGGTAAACGATACATAGATATCCTGTTTCGGGCCGTTATTCTACTTAATTTCACCTGCAAATCTAGACCTTAAAAAGCCTCGCATCTCGCACCACGTGGCCATTAGCATAGATTGAAGTGAGCTCTGCGAAAATGACAGGGTTGAACTGCTGACTCGATTTAGAAGTCAATTTTAGTTCCAACTGGATCCAAATCCGTGAGTTTATTGATTATCGATGTGATTTTGTCGGGGACTAGGATTATGAAAGAATATTAGATTTTTCACACATTTTTAGGTTCCTGAAGTCCGTGTACTTAGAAGCTGCAAAAATATGAATTTTCTCGAATTTTTACCAGCAAAACGACCCAATATTTTCGCGTCAATTTAAGTCTAGACTAAAACCACGTGCGAAAACTACATGTGCAAAAAATTATAGATCGATCGGACATACGGTTACTTAGTTATGAATTATGCAATTAACCCATGCCGTTTTTACAGAGCTAATTTCAATCCATGCTGGTAGCAACATTCCGTGAGATGCGATGATTTTCCACGTGTAGATTTGTAGGTGAAATTAGGCAGAATAAAGGGCTAAAAGATGAAAACTTTTTCGTCGCTACAATCCCGGAAAATTGACAGAATCGTGAAGCGATCGTAAAAAATTGACAAATGGAGTCAAAGATGGGTGAAATATTGAGTATGAGAACGAGGTAATGAGGTGCAACGATGAACACGGAGTTAATAGATGTGAGACTAGTTCGGGTAGCGTATAGAAGTTGTAGGCGCTCTTCCGCGTGGCTCCAGCGTGCGTGGGCCCGGCGTATGGTAAAAGACGGTAGATAATTAGACGGGTGCCTTAATGTAGTTTTAATAAGTGGATAAATAAACATAAGCATAAGCATGAAACGTAATTTGAATCCGGATGTGCCCCGTGATGAGCCGGCTTTGATAACTCCGTAAGCATACTATCCATCCTTATACCCGCACCTTTCAGCATGGGCATATGGGATATAAGTACATATATAACTCACGTTCTCCTCTCTCCGTAATATGTATACAGATATATATATATATACGCTACGTAATATGTAAACGTCTGTATCTATCCACTACTGCGGTTAAATTTGTACATATTTTACACACTTATATAATCTATAATATAAGTTGAAGTATGTGTGTAGGGCTAGCTCACGAGCACTCGTATAAATTCTCAGAGGGCCCTAGCCGAGGCCCGATGGCAAACCTCAACTTCTTATGTCTAGCTGGTGCAGTTAGGCGCCGTTGTTCCTTTACAGTTCTTACCTTCAAGTGCCTAGGTATGGTAATTACCCGGTAAAACGCCGCTCACTCAGAACGTCCCGACAACTAGGAAGCCTTCTCACGAATCTACCGTGAATTAAGAATCAGGAGCGAATAACCGAACGGATTTGACCAAAGTTCTGAATCCGTTTCAGACGGTTTTCAATTTCCAGGGAGAAATTCAAGACTAGAACATTAGGGCTCCGAAAATTTGAGTCTGTTTTGTCAAAAAATAGTTCATTCTAATCGAGTTCCTCTTTACAAAAACCCATTCCGTCTGCTTCAATCGACAACTTCGATGTCGTAAATAATTGATGGAATTTCGAAGGTTCGGTAATTTTCAAATTCGGAATATATAGTTTCAAAAAAATTTCAATTTCATCAAACTGCAGAGCAATTAATGTCGATTGTCTTTTTTTTTTTTTTTAATTGAATATTTCTTCTCGCTTACAGAATGAGGCGATTTATTTTTTCGAGTCAAGAAGAGGCTAATGAGGAATTCTTCTTCACTTTTTTTCTTTTTTTTTCCTCTCGTCATTGATGAGATACTAATTGCTAATATCTACCTGCGATTATATATTGTATGTATGAATGTTAAAGGTGTGAGCTACCTGCTCATTATATCATGTTGGCAGAAATCTAGAAAAGTTCTTCATTGACGTAGCTGCGGGTAGGTATACCTACGAATATATCTTGATCCTATCTCACAATCAATTACGAGATTAATTGGCTCGCGGGCAGCCAGTAAATCAACGAGTAGTATAGTAGCTGATATTATACACTTCCAAAAAAAAAAGAAAAAAAAGACAAAAAAAAAAAGAAAAAGAGGTAAATAATAACTATACATGAAATATTTTATTCCAAGCCATGAATCATGTGTTGAGAATAAAACGTTTTCATCACCGAAACGTTTGATTATATATAAAAAAAAAAAAAAAATGAGAAAAAAAAAACAAAAATGAAAAACGTTTTGTATACACCTTGTGAAATGATTTTATTTAAAATCACTGCTCCACGCTGGGAATGAATATTCTATCAAGTCAGTTCTTTCACGGATGATTAGCAGCGTTTTTCAAAACATGATTCGAAAATTATTTGACATTTTATTGACTCCGTCTTAGACAGATTGATTGCAAATTTGAAGATAAAGTGGCTATCGTAGAATACAGATCGTATCGTTGATCGAAACTTCGCCGAATTTTGCAGGATTATACGATCTTCATTGATCTAATTTCGGTATTCGTTAAATTCAATTTTCAAAAAACACTCGTTTTTTTTTCAACGTTGAGAAAAAAAAAGAGCACTACGTGCTCGCGACGATAAAAGACTGATCTTATCTCTATGTATTATCGGTTTTCCCCGCGATCATATCATTTCAATATATTCCCTCCAAATTTCAAAAAGTTTCGGTGAACGATGCGATCTGCACGTTTTAAAAAACCAATTTTTCTTCGGTGGACTCAATCCGCGTAAAACAAGGTCCACAAATTTTTAAATAATTTCAAATCGTCTCGTTTTTTGAACAGCAATTACATAGCTTCTAGAGACTCTAGAGAGAAAGAGAGAAAGTCGAGAAAGGGCTGAAGAGAGTCGCGCGTTTGAATAAATTACGCATATGGTTAGGGTTATACTTGGAAAATTTCAATTAAACGTAATGATTATGACGAGATAAGAACTGTTTAAGATAGGTAAGTTTCTCGCTTATAATTGGCCGGCAGTCACTGGTCCGTGAAGGTAAAGAACGTTTGCGAGGTAAGAGGTAATATCAGTTATGCGAGGTGGCATACAAGTGTAGCCATTATACAGCCACAGTGCATCTGTATGCGTATTCAAATGAAATTTCTTATCGTGATTCGGACTTCTTTCTATCGAAAAATTAACCGGGAATTTAAATAGAGATTTATCGCAGGGAATAAACCAACACGAAATTAGAATTAATTATATTAACACGTATTCGGAGGCCACTTTTCTTTTCTTCTTTTCTTCTTTTCCATTTTTCTTCTTTCGTTTCTCCCTTTCTTTTTTCACCTTATTAACAAATAAAATATCATGAATATTCTCGCATATGTATATCCGGTTATTTATATGTGTTCTAAAATTATTCTATTATAATTATATGTCCTGAATATTATAACACGCCAACTATTTTTACCTTCAGACTCATCTAATGCAACATTCTTAATGAACGGAAAGTCTGAATGAATATGAAACAAGAACTAGAAAAAAAAAAAAAATACAAATTTTCTATCAAAATTTGAATTTCAATCCTACAAAAGCTCTTTTCGTCCTGCTGCACCGTGCGGATAGATTATCACAAAGGATACCGCAAATGTCAGACTATAATCAGAATGACGGAAGCGATTCTACCCTGACGACGTGGGGAAAATCAATAAATCTACTCTAAAAGCTTTCTTCAGACCTACAGGCCTTCGTCCTTTCCTTTTTCTCTCAAAAATCAATTTCTTTTGTCAAGTTTCGAAGAAATAATAGATTTTCGAGGAAAAGAATGAAAAAGTTTATCAATTTATCAAATATCGTAGTTTTTCAATTTTTTTTTTCTTCTTTTTTTTTTGAAAAGTGTGAAAAATCGTCATAATGTCGAGACAATTGGCTTTAAGATTATCCTTTCCAACTCCTCAGTCTTTACTCTCTCTCCTGCAGCCGGCAGGACTAACAGTGAATTATTGCTGGTGTTGTAGGCATACGGTAGTAGAAGAGTTGGAACGTTTCAATCCCAGTATACCTACTGCACAGTGAAGCATTGCACTGCACTACACTGCACCGTGGCGAATGGAACGCGGCACTAGGACGATCTTGGCTGTTCGCCAGTCATTGCGGTTCAGAGTTTGTTGTGTGTATTCGAAACGGAATGCATCCTCGTCTCTCTTTTCATCACATTATGAATCTTATATTCCAACTTTTCCCTCTCTTTCTTTCTTTTCTTTTTTCTTTCCTCTTCTTCTTCTTCTTCTTCTTATTCATTTTTTCATTCATTCCTCGTTCTCTATTCACCTTACGAACGGTGCAGTTGTGTGATCATCATGCCGCACACTGCACACTGCACACTGCACACTGCACGCCATATGCTTAACTCTATGCAAATCACCCTCCTTCCCCTTCTCCCGCCTTAAACCATCTTGGTTAACAAAGGTCGCGACCTTGAAGGCTTCGTTCGTTTACCCTGCTCTTAGCACGTCGGGGATATAATGACGCGAGTCAGTCATACACAGTCTCGACTTCTCGGCTTGCAGTCATTCCGACAGATTCAATTCAGACATACAAAGTATTCTCCTCGTGAAAAAGGTCTAGCTGTTAAAAATCGATTCTACAGACTCGGAAAATTGGTTCAAAAATCCTTTCTTTGAATCCAGATCCACGAGGTCATATCCACAGTCTTTCAGCTTCTATAGATCTTTCCTTTCAACGGATTGTTTTCATCCAGTTTTTGAAACTCTTCGAAAGGTTCGAAGCACCAGAATTCTTATGGCGACGATCAACGAAAGAGTAGCTATATCTTCTCCAAGAAATTAAAAAGACAGTTTTCGTCGTCTGATTATACTTCCTTTCGCAAATATTCATTACCGAGAAAAGTCAGATTTCCCTCAGTTTTCTATTCCCCGTATCGCGGGCATGCGAGGTGACTTAGATATCCTCCCACAGTGACGTTGGAAATTTTCAAGAAATATAACTACATGGATATTTGCGATGTGAAAACGCGTGATGTAGTCCGTATAACAGATAAATCCACGGCGTGTAGTTACTATCGTAGTATCGCATAAAATATCGCAGCTATAACCGCGCTATAGGCACATGAGATACGCGGAGATACTAGGCGGGGTATCGTGTCGCATACATAGACATATCACACGCACATTACTATACAGACTAAGTTAGTCATCAAATTAGGCACTCTCATTGCTAAATCGGTAGATCAACATAACAGTCTTAGATATCGCCCGGCGATTTCCCTAGACCGATAAGCAAATAATGACCAACGATATCGAACTTTCTGCGGCGCACCTTCTTCGGTATATCAATTCCGCGTAAGTGAGTATCTGCATTGGTCGTTTCAATCGTCCCGTTTTTTAGCCACCTATTCATGTCTTCTGGAATTATTAGAAAAGGTCAAATTTCTGATACGAGGCTTTAAGGGATTGTAACCTCTTCCGGTTTCGGCGGAGGAGCCCACTCTCGGTGTCTGGCTACCGAGCACATTGAATAAGAAATCACCGGACAAAAGATCCGGCGAGAAAGAGGTGAGCTCTAACGCACGAGATGAGAAGGAGAGAGAGCACGTGGCACGTGTCGACCCCAACCCCAACCTCAACCCTCGACTCAACTCTTTGCTCTCCTCTCTTCTGATGAATGTTTAAAGAAGCCGAGACGCGTGTCTCGGTGATTTTCTGTAAGGGTACGACAGGGGCGACGCTATGCGACGAGGAGGGGAATACGAGGCTTGAAAAAAGGGTTGAACGGTCGCGGGGAGTCGGTATGTACCCTACAGGTTAGTCGCGTGCCTTAAAATCTACTCTCGACTCCCTCGACCCGAGGAATGATCCCGGCGAACCCCCATCTCATCGCGGCTCTCCGCACACGCGACTTTGTCGGCCTTCACTGCTCGCATCGAGGCTGATGACCCGAGGAGAGAGACCCGACCTATCCACGCGATGTCCTCGCTGCAAACTACCTTCGAAATCCAAGGTCTTCAAGGACGGGATGTCCCATCGCCTTCGTAAGCTACGAGCACGTACTGCGGTTACGAATAAGTGATGCGAAATCTGGGACAGAAGAAAGCAGTCGACTTCCTTTTTCGCTTTCAGATGAAAACGTAATTCGTTGGAGCTGGTTAGTTCGGAGATTTTTCTTTTCAAGGGATGGAAAGTCGACCTTTTTTTCCGTTAAAAAGTTAAATCGCCCTCGAGTCATTCCAGGAAATTATTACAGCTGATTGCTTGAACCATGGTTTATCGTTGGTACCTAAGTTCCTTTTTCTTCTCTCCGATTACATTTTCCATGCAGGAACTGTTATTGAAACTCGACTCGAAACAGACCGGGTCGGATAAAGCGATACTCTGTGATTAGATTTCGGCGGTAATTCACCGCGTGATATATGTGTATCCACGAGTGGAGGAAAGTATTGAAAAAATTGTAAGCGATTAGCGGGAATCGGAGATAATTATAAAATTCTTGAAATTGAGGTGAGATTTGATATTCTTGGAAAAGTATGGAACTCGTTCCGAATACCTATGAAATTATGAATGTAAAAAATCCCTCGACTGCACCTTCCTCTATACTAATACCAGCGCCGTGTCGCGACACTTGTTTCAGATAAAGATAAAGGAAAAATAAAAATGCGATAATGGTATAGGCGGAAGCGATACAGCCAGAAGGTGACTAATTGTCTATACACCTATGTAGTCGATCCGCGTTTTTCACAGAATTCCATATTGAATCATATGTAGCGATTCTGGAACGTTATCGCGCGTAACTAATTAGCTTTGACGAAGAGCGTTACCCAGAATCGGATTACACCCAAAAAGGATGTCCACCTTCCGGGTAATTTCTTCGCGAATCTCTCTTCTTAGCTAGAATCTAAATCTGACCGGATCTAATAACTTGATTTCCGGTTTTAAAGTCGGACCAATATCCTATCGTCTATACGAAACGTGTCACCGGCGATAAAAAGCTTCATTCAATACCTGCTCGACTATTCCTACACATATGCCCTCTGCTCTACGGAGATAAAGCCAGCTGTTTACCAGATCGAAATCGCGTATGCCTGAGTGAATGATAATTATCGAATTAACGAAAGTTTAACAATAAGTAACGTCGCATTTGATACCTACCTATATCCATCTACTCGTCACATTAACAAATAACATATCTTTGATTCAAAAACGATATACAGGTGAATGTCGGTGAGCGAGTAGGCGAGTGAGTGAGTTAGTGGGCCACAAACTGGGTGATAATGGCCCCACTTTATCGCCCCGTTTACTCACACCTGCTAAATATAGACTAAAATTTGTACGCTCGTATTGTCCGAGAGCATATGGCCCGTGCATCATGCGTGCGAAACTAGGAGAGAAAGCTCTTTGATAATTGCAAAGATTTTTCTATTTCTCTATTACACGTCGCAGGTATTGATTTATAGAATCTATCACCGATTAGCGATGTATTTCACGCGGTTACGGAGACGAGTGGAGAGAGAGACGGACACAGAGAGAGGGGGAGATTTAAATACACACATCAGTCAGGAATAAACTGTCAAACCCTAAATACCGGCAAATTACAGAGAATTAAGCCGGTCAGACGTTAGCGCCTGATTAGTTTCGGCTCTGAAAGTAATCGATAAATCAAAACGCGGTTGGGCGAGGCTCTCCCTCTCACATATTCCCGTAGCTGTAGGTCTTGCCTGGGCTGCAGTGTCTAATTAATACCTCCAATCATCGTATACATCGAAAGTCTATCATTGAAGTTTTTTTTTTTTACATAACTGGTGTCACCGCGCGTAGATGCAGGTATACCTGTAATGACAAGCGAGACGATAAACGGGTATACCGCATCGCAGCAGCACCAGCAACGGCAGGTATGTATTACCGCTTTAATACACTTTATTCCAAGAAAAGAGTATAATATATCGAATTGCGAAATAATTCCTCCGGTTCTAAGCGACAGCCATACACTTTAATTACTTATTAATACTGTTCATTCTCTCTTATAAGTATCCCGTATCGTGAGAACGATAGATTAGACACTATACCCAGTTTTCATTCCTATTAACCGCTCCGCTGCTGTATATATTTGAAAATAATTAGAAGACAAGAAGAAGTACGGTGTCTCTTTCTCTTTCGGCGGACTCTCACGTTACTTTTTCACCCTTGACGCGTTTTGCCGCGCGACAACGCCTTCGGCCAATCGGCAGACCGGCGACAAGATTTTTATTCGTTGACGCGCGGGATAACGCTCGCGTGGAAACTCCCGGAAGTCGAGACTCCGAGAGATCCGTTAGAGAATTATTCGGACCTTTATCAGTCGACGATTATACGCGGTGTTATGAAAACTAGATAGTAAGAGGCGACGACGGCTCGCTATGCAGCGGCACGTAATCATTTTTGATTTGGTGGAATTTTTCGCACGCGTCATGATCGCCGATAGCCGGCTATCGCGATGTTGTAGGTTATGTATGTACGGGTATACGCTTACGTGTGTATGGACGTGAACGTAGTCGCGTTTCCTGTCTGTATTATCCGACGGTGTTAAGCGGCGGTGCGGGAGGCGGGAAGGGAGAGGAGTGAGCGAGCGCAAACAAGCCTTGATAACCTAAAAATCATAATCGCGTCCCGCGTCGTCGTCGGCGTCGCCGGTGTATCGGTTATAATAAATAATAAGTAAATTACAAGGAATTTAGTCTAAGGTAGGCATACCAACGTGGAAACGATAAACGGCCAACCCGAATCAACTCGACTCGCCGAGCATATAGGTATTCCGCTATTTGTCGGTTCTTCTTATCGATAATCGTCTAATCTTCTCAAACTATTGCGCCATAATTCTCGCCCCGGTATAGGTAGGCGTACGGAACGACTAACGAGACGCAGTTATACCCACGATGCGCGCGGGGCGCGGCGAGATTATCAGTTCTCGCTGTTTAACATCTACATAATTATCTCGTAATAAAAGCAAGAAGTGGGGGAAAAGAAACGACGAAGAAAAAAAATGCAATTGTCAACATATTGACACAGCGCGTCGATCGTCCTGAACCTCATAGTCGCATTACTCTCTCGCGTCGCAACAGACCATCCGACCGACCAGCCAGCTCTTATCTTTCACACTTCGTTTACTCAACTTTGTTTAAAAATCGGTACAGATACGAAGTACCTATATAGATACCATGCCAGAATCAGAGCTTGACATCGCGCAGTCAGGTACGACGTAACATGATGGAAAAGAACAACTTTCGTCAAATTTAAAACCATAGAGTTTTCGCAATTCCTGGTTGCAATTCGGGTAGATTTTACCCCGGCTATTAGGGGTGCCTGACGTTCGATCATCTACAATGCGGGCGTTTAACCCGCCCCGAATGAGTACGAGAAAAATAACACTGGGGAGCTTAATCGACAGCTGACGCGTATTTCCTCGGAGAGGTAGAGGCAGGGAACACACAACTCACCATTTTCGGCACATCGAAGCGGTCCCGTAGGACTACCACCGGTCGAAACACCCTCGTCTTCGCTCCCACTCGAGCTTCTTTCGCTGGGACTATAGCTGCGTCTGCTTACAGCACTGCTACCGCTATTGCTGTTCAGCTTTTGGCGACTTCCGTTGTTGTTGTTCCGTATAGCCGCCCTGCCCTGGAGCCGTTCATGCATCATTCTAACCGCAGCCTGTGCCGCAACGTGCGCTCTAGCCTGCAGGTGGACGGCTCTCTGTTGCTGCAGAGAACCAACAGAGAAGTCTAAGGGTTGATCGGGCTGCTCCTGCGGCCCGGAACGAGATCTGGATCTGGATCTCGACCGAGACCTTACCCTCATCATCGCCGGCACAGGAGTCGCTGGCAATTGTTCCTGGAGTTGAACACTGCCCGGCGGACTCCACCACTGATGAATACCCCCGGTTTGAGCGGACCGCCAGGCTTCGATGGTGTTGTTGTTCGTTGGACTGGACTGTTTTTGCTGTTGGAGTATTCCGGGCTGCTGAGGACTGCCCTGAAGATGAATTTGCTGAGTTGGATGGTGCGGCTGCTGCTGGTGCTGATGATGCTGCTGCATTTGTTGACCTCCCGCTGACATGGCCTCGGCCAGGTTATTGTTGTCGAGAAGGTGCATGTTGGGGGTCTGCGTCATCGGTGTTACGCTGGACAGGAACGATACTGACGGCACTAACACTGGGGGTGGTATTTGACGCTGCACAGTCCTCGCGGCTTCGGCAACCCAACGCCTCACCGCTTCGCTGTCTAGACCCGCCAGACCTGCACCACCGTAGATGCCCTTTGCACCGGGTGACGCTACTCCCGGCAGAGCGAGGATCTCCGCCCCCGCCACGGCGACCCCGGGACCAGGACCGCCCGCTAACGATGCCGCCACTTCCGCGAAATCCACCGCGAGTCTTTCGGTTATTCGATTTATTTACTCCAGCGGAATTGGGGGAGGCCGACACCCGAGTATACCTTCAACGTCTTACTCTACCCCCGTAACGCGCACTAAATCGCACGCACACCTCCGCCCTCGATCGTATCTAAATATCGGCACAGATCGGTACGAATCGGTAAAGCCTCGGCGCAGCTCCAGAGTACCCTCATTCGAACCGAACGCCGATATCCTTTCGGGTCCTCAATTCCTCCCACTATCGTTAATTCGGTTTTCACCTTGTCCATGGGGATCTTGAAGTTCGGTATGAACGGTAAACTGTCACTCCCGAAGCACTTCCTCTCTGCGCTCTTCACTGAACCGATTGTTACGATTACGTGTAAATGTCGCACTGATCGTCTCACATTTGTATGATCGACGTAAACGTCACGCACTTGACGCGCACCACGTGAATAACGCAAGGGGCCTTCACCGCGTCGATACAGTTTAGTTTAATATCGTTAAACGACGGTGCGCACCGACGTCGAAGCAGGTCTTGGCGCGAAGACGCTGTCACGTTCACTAACCCGCGGGGCGCTCTGTTATCGTTATCAAAGGCGCGCGCGCGCGCTCGCGAGCTGCCGTCGACGGTGATCCGGGAGTCCGGTGCTCTCGCGTGCATGTGTGCAGCAACACTACCGCGGGAGCGGCATCGTCGGCGTCACCGGGCGACGGGAGCCAACACCGATGGCGAGGGCACCGTCGATCACGAGGTGGGGGAGTCTCCGCTGCTCTGGGCAATAGGAAAAAACATCGCCGAACCTAACCGACGGAGGATAGGGGGGAGACGCCCGACTCTCTAAACGGCGACCGACGGCCGTCGGCTTCCCCGATCTCGTTATAGTGGGGGATTTCCGGATGGAGGGGAAGACGCCGACCAACCAGATATCGCCGTCGACCCACGGCAGCTCCGCCTAAGAGTCCTCCTCGACCTCCTCCTCCGCGTCCTCTGAGGCGCGGGCGCCGCTGCCCTCCGCGTATCTATCGCGCACATCGTACATCGCTCGGGATTTAAAAACGGCTTTGCATACGTCGGAGGGATAATCAATTCTTCGCGCGTACCCCAGGCCGGGGTCAGGGCCTGGGCCAGGTATACGGAGTTCGGCAGGTGCCGCCAGGTGAACAAACAGACCCCAAAAATAAACTGGCGATTTTTACCTCACGCAATTCGCCGCCGTTTATTACGCCGAGAACTTAACCGCACGAGGAGAGGATCGAGCCACAAGTAGCTGATCAAGAGATTGCTACTTTGTGGACTGTCCACGACATGGCGTGATGGACCTTGATGTGATTCGTTCCGTCGAGTTAACCGTCCGTTGAACTTACGATGTAGACATCGCACCAACTTCAACTTATCCGTAGCATGAATTAAACAGTCCGAGTTCATGCCCAGTCCGTGGATCGTAGAGATCGATTTTTCGCTAGGCACTGCACTGTAAGGGTGGCCGAGGCGACACGCGCTAGGACCATAGTGTCTCTGTTGAATGGTCGTAGTAGGTACACGCGGTCGGTTTGGACAGGGTGAAAACGGCACGGGTCAGATACGCCGGGATTAGTCCCGGCACGAACCGTGCGAGGCGCCCTTGTCCACCACCCCCTACCCTTGTCCAACGGCTATAGTTTAACCCGCTCCATCTCTCTCTCGGGACTTCTCATCTCTTCGGCTGGTATAGCCGTGCGACAAAGAAACCGAAGAAAGATTTCGACTCACGCAATTCGTCCATGTAGGGACAAAGTTTCCCGGAGAGGAATAAGCCCCGAGTAAAAACAGGAGAAAAACGCATAGCGATCAATCATCGCGATCAATTCGCATGTATCGAAATGTTAAACTATTCCATACAGGAATTAGGAATCGGTCAAGTTTTAGGGTAGGTCAGGTTGCGCCGAAAGATTCAGCTCAGGTCCCTCATGAGATCGCAGGATTCTCCTGGCGGATGAGATGCTGGTACAATGGACGGACTGCAGGTTATGGGTGCCTTACCTGACCTGTACTGTGCTAGAACGTTGCGTCGGCTTTCGAGTATAATAATCGTCCCAGGATGGACCAGCGTCCATGACAATGGGGCTCGCCTGCGGAACCCTGGTGCAGCATAGAATCTCCCCGACAAAAAGTCTGATCAATGAAACTGTTGTACAGGTGGAAAGCGCCAGCAGCCCTTACGGCCTTGCGTCTTATACCTGCAGCGAAGCCCAAGGTCAGTGTGCGATATTGCGCGCGAACCTTTATGCGCCTGATCCGAATTCACCCCAAGATGTACCTGATGCATCTGGTGTTAACCTGTTCGCTTTACCTCGTACCTTACTTCATGCGAGATAGAGGCAAGCTGTGCGCTCGGAATTCGACTTGTGATTGATCGTCGATCAGCAATCCTTGAGCATGTATTGAGATTTTTTGGAAACAGGATTTCAGATGGGATATTGAAATCTATGCATCTGCAAAAATCGTGTATACTCATACCTCCTTCTGGACAGACTTACTGCGTATCATTTACCACGGCAATGAATAGTGCAACCTACTTTTATTACACTTTACTGCGAATCTTAATTTCACACAATTGCATCAATATTATACTGACTTTCGGTTCGTCGAGTGACCGATGTCATTCTGTTACGGTAACAGATCTTTGCCACAGAGACAAACATAATATATAATATCAATGTTCGATACTGATTGACGTTAACGAGCTTTTATAGAAATAAAAATGGTAGAAATTTCTTGTAAAAATGGGTGTGGAAGATGAGGGGGAGACAACCCCTTCGTTAACGGGTAGGTACGTCTGATGCCAATACATCATATAGTATAACGGGTATGTATATAGGTGCGGGGGAAGACGGGAGATAAAAATCGACCCCTGCACAGCCGGCCATCGCGGCAGGTACACCCCCGCTTTCCGTCTTCCGCCTTGCGCCTTCCGCCTTCTCGGCGTCCCGGCGCCCGGCGTCATATTTCCATGTAGCTGTCTATCTCTTTCCTTTCTACATATATATGGGCATATATAGGTATCTAGGCACCCCTGCAGATTTGAATTCGGCATGCGCAGTGGCAGCGTAAAGATGTTTTAAAGTGGTTCTTATTGGTCATAGCGCGACGCCCTCCCCTAACTCCTACCCCGTGCAGACGCCAACGCCGCGAACCCGCTACCCTCTTATACCGTGTATACCTACGCGGGAGGGAATCCCCTCCATACAGGACTTCTGCACGTACCGTGGTGTTCCTCTTTTCATCCTCTTTCCGACCTCCTCCTCCTCCTCCTCCACCTCTTCCTTCGACTACTACTTCTTCGTGCGCTTCTTTTCGTCCCTGCTTATCGCCAGCCGCCCTCCGCGAGCCTCCTCCTCCTCCTCTTCCCGCTTCTTTTTCTCATCCCTCCGCGTCCTCATCCTTACTTCTTTCTCCCCCGAAGCCTCTCTCGACGCAGGGAATAGCTCGACTCCAGTCGCGTATTGATTTTAATGACGCCCCTCCCTTACGAATCGCTCGCTAGCTCTCGACCGACGAGGAAAGAAGAAGGCGCGAATTATACCCTCGGATAACGATACAGTTCTCCCTCCCGCATATACATTCAGACTAAATTTTAATCAGTCCGATAACGGCGCCCCGTCTTCGCTCCGGAATATCTTATTCGCCGTAACGAACGAGTAGCTAATTAAACAGCGACGCCTGGTGATCAAAAATATCAAATATACACTCCCCAAGACTTCACCCCTAATTTCGGATCTCTCATTTTATCACTTCTTTCGAACTGCACTTAGCCCACGAACTTCTAACCATATGTGATACACTTTCTTGATACTACGTCTATACACGTTCCAAGTTCGTTAACCTGTTGTCGCTAGGGTTGGGAGTATCGAATTTTACTCCATGGGTCTCTCGATTCAAGAAAAGACAAACTTCGGCCTTATCAAGCGACTAAAGATAGTCAAGGGTCAACTCCACGGGAATGGTACCACTTCCTTATTTCCTCTACAACTGCATCTAATCCTCGATGTCATTGACCACAAATTTACAGGTCGAATTTTTGCCAGAGTTTAAAAGGTGGAGTTAGGTCAACGGGTCAGCAGGTAGAAAAGCCTCGCGCAGGTTTGGGTTCCCGGAATATTGCCACGTCACAACGAATTTGACTTTATATTGAATTTTTCTGGGTATATGAATGATTGTACGAGGGACGATATCTCACTAGAGAAATGACCCGATTTTATGACTGTGTAAACTGTGTTAGGTAAATTTTTGTTACCATTAGGTATACTTAGCAGCGGAGCGACGTGGGTGTAGATGTCACGTGAGGCTGGATAGAATCGAATTAATTAAAGCTGGTGCAGTTGCGGCTTGTATTAAACGCGAGAATGATATACGTGAAGAAAGAGTAGATGAGAGTAAATGGGAGGTTGGCGGATTCGGTGGACCTGACCTAGTTTCCACCGATCAGAGAGAATCTTGGTGGCGAGGAGGAAATCTGGGAACAGCTGCTTTAAGACCTTGAGAGAGCGAGAGAGGTGTGTAGTACCTATACGAACTGTTTTCGTTAAAAAAGAAAGAAAAAAGAAAAAAAAACTGAATAAATGAAATGGAGGTAAAAGAAAAAATGAAAAAGAAAGAAAAAAACGAAAAACAGAGCGAAAAGTAAAGTAAAAGATTTTACAAAAGAACTACTACGTTTTTTTTCTCTCTCTTTCTTTCTTTCTTTTTTTTACTTTCGCCATTCGCATACCAATAACGGGACCCAAACCTCTAATTTTGTGCCCAGCGGTCTCCTTTATTCCAATTCTCTGCCTCGACGGAGGGAAAAAGCTGGGGAAACAGGGAAACTATGGGGAAACTATACATACAGGGAAACTGGAGAGAAACTGCAGAGAGTCGGAGGCAGGGGCGCCGAATAATCGGGCGAATAGCGGGTCTCGAAATCGTCGATCGATCCCGCGACTAGTCTCAAATATCAAGGACCTCATGCCTAATAGGAGCCTCAAGCGCGTCATTGAACTCGAGGACGAGGAATTTCACCGTACATTTCGTTTTTTTTTTTTTTTCCAAAAATACTAGAGATTTGAAATTGCAGCCAATATAATTCACCCCTCGACTGAAATCACCTAAGTATGGTGGGAGGGTAGTTTTTACCTGTTCCTAGTAGGTAAGCAGATGCTAGTCGTGCCATGCCGAGTCTTTACGGTTTCGGAATCACTACACTTCCATAAAACGGTATTTTCTACCGAATATGGGTCAAATCCCATGCAATTCAAAACGCACAGATGGTTTCGTGTCTCAGAATGCAGAAATGTCCGAGCCTATATACATATAACATACACGAATCGTTTCTGGACCTTAATCCTCAATTTTATGATCATTTAATTGATCGTAGAGGGATTTGTTTCATCCTCAACTATCTTGTCCCTTTGGTCTTTGGGAATAGGGACTGTGAACTCGCGGTGGTATAAAACCACTAATTAGATGATATAAAGTGTCGTTTCAGAATGCGCCGTGAAACCTGACACTAGTTTATACACCGCCGTGGTTTAGCTGGTTTAAAAAGAATTGAAACGTAGCCTGTGGATGAGTGAGTACTGTGAATCGTTAGGTTTTCATGATTTGAGGTAGCAGAGTGAAAAAATCGGACCCGTACCTTATTGGAGTTCCTTTTTTTCCTTTTCTTCTTTTTTCGAGTTAGATACATTCCTAGGGTCGGTTTCTCTATTCCGTAAAAGAATTCGTCGTCGAATTGCGAGTAGTAATTTGAAAAGTAAATAGAATCAGCTACTAGCAGCTTGGTCCGTTGGAGTATACCTGTTGTACAAATGCGACCGTTCTCGAGATTCGAGAACCGAAGTACGAATCGTTCGAGAGGGAGAAAGAAAGAAGGAATACAAAAAAAAGAACAAGTTATAACTTATAACAGGGAATAAATGTTTATTCTACTACGTTCACTGTTATATTACCTATTTTCGACTCTCGGCTATATCGCACAGTTATATGATTTACTGTTCTCTGCGTACTACCTAGCTGGCTACTAAAGCCGAACAACGGGTCCTAGGGATGCTCTAAAAACTTTATGACTCTTACACGCTGCTTCTATAAACATACCGAAAACACGGTGTAACTTAATTACTCTACGCGTTACACTGGAACTTACATTGGAAGGGGAGAAATGAATGCGAGCCTAACCTTGTGCAATGCGGATTCGACTAATGCAATGAAGAAGTTTTGAAAATAACTTCATTCCCCGTAATAGAAATTTGGCGTAAAAATATTGCGGACTATATTATTATGTCGTCCTCGTTTTCTTTCCTCTAGAAGTGGACGTCCGGACACTTTAGGTAATAACGTCGCCCCGTTGTAACAGGATTACGAGGTAACCTCGTGCCTCTCTCGGTTCTTAGGACGACCATAATTTTTTTAACTTTTATTACAACGGCGCGCTATTCTTCACCCTCGGCAATTATACTTTTACGGTAAAGCTCCTGATCCACGCAGGCGTGGAAATATCCATGAAAATATTTGCGGGGGTAAGAAATGCAGACGGTTCTCAGTTCTCGATATCTTACTTCATATTTTCGTACGAAAAATTCGCTCGATTTTCGACATCTTCTTCACGGAGATGATCAAAGTGTCCGTTGAACGTTGAACGTTGATCAGGCGGATCTGGCGTCTCGCGGCTCTTCGAGATGCGCAGCATTAGTTAACCGACGTGACCTCTCGCTTCGCTGCCCTTTATATCCAGCGGAATATTCACTGGATTAGGGTAATTGGACGGTCGGTTGGCGCGCTCAAGCTCCATCTACTTATGTACACAGTCGGGTATTCGTAGTGTACAGAGCGAAGCGTGCCAACCGGACAGATACTCGCGGGACACGACCGAACGATCTGAGGCGCCGCCATGGATGTGCCACCGTCTCTCGTTACATAACTTCTCCGCCTTGTTAATTTTCGTAATCTGTCCGCTGTGTCCGTGGCAGGGACGCATCAGACGTTCCAGGGCCGCTAATATTTTATTACTAATTCGAATCGCGACGATCGAAAGTCTCGGTAGAATTTTAGACACTTCAATTTTTAAATCGTTACGCGTTTCAATTCCGAGTCAAACTCTTCCCGATTTCAATTCGATCGCTCGGAATTTGAATCTGAAACTAACCGTTACAGATTTCAATTTGATCGTCAGAAATTCAGATTTTACCGCTAAAAATTACAATTTGAATTGAATTTCAAGTCGGAATTTCAATTTCACTATTCAAAATGATGACTTGAATTCAATTCGACCGTTATAAATTTGAATTTCACGGTGATGGTTACTAATTTCAATTCAATCGTCAGAAATTCAGATTTTACTGCTAAAAATTACGATTTGAATTGAATTTCAAGTCGGAATTTCAATTTCACTATTTAAAATGATGAATTGAATTCGATTCGACCGTTATAAATTTGAATTTCACGGTGATGGTTACTAATTTCAATTCAATCGTCAGAAATTCAGATTTTACTGCTAAAAATTACGATTTGAATTGAATTTCAAGTCGGAATTTCAATTTCACTATTTAAAATGATGAATTGAATTCAATTCGACCGTTATAAATTTGAATTTCACAGTGACCGTTACCGATTTCAATTCGATCGTCAGAAATTCAGATTTTACTGTTAAAAATTACGATTTGAATTGAATTTCAAGTCGGAATTTCAATTTCACTGTTCAAAGTGATGATTTGAATTCAATTCGATCGCCAGAAATTCAGATTTTACTGCTAAAAATTACGATTTGAATTGAATTGCAAGTCGGAATTTCAATTTCACTATCCAAAACGATGACTTGAATTCAATTCGACCGTTATAAATTTGAATTTCACAGTGACCGTTACTAATTTCAATTCGACCGTCAGAAATTCAGATTTTACTGCTGAAAATTGCGATTTGAATTGAATTTCAAGTCAGAATTTCAATTTCACTATCCAAAACGATGACTTGAATTCAATTTGACTGTTATAAATTTGAATTTCACGGTGACCGTTACTAATTTCAATTCGATCGTTAGATATTGAAATTTGACTCACGAAATGAAAATTTAAAAGGCAAGAGTTTGAATTTGATTCGTCAAAATTAGTTGTTGACGGTTAGGAACTCGAATTTCGAAGAAATAGGTCCCAACTAGTTAGACATTGCGTATTTTCTAAAACTTGAGCTTGATATTTGAAAATTTGGTTTCAATCGTTCGAAATTTGAATTTGATATTTTTCGAAACAAGTATTCGGCCTTTTGAAACGATTTTGAATTGTTCATCGAGTGAATGAATGAAGATTTTTTTTATTTTTGAAATTGTAGATAACTTCGAGTCGGACTCGAGATTAGATTTTCTTTTTATCTTTTTTACGTAAGAATTCTTCAAGTTTTTTACGCCGCACGTTGCTCCTTGAAAATCCCAGGGGATTCCCGCGTGAGGGATTTGGCGATAGAGCGAATAACAGCTAGAGAAATAAAGAGAAGGAAAACGAGAGAAAGAGCGAGAGAGAGGAAGGGAAGGCCGCCGCGTACGTCTTATACGGCTAAAGCTTCCACGACGTTTACAAAGCTGCTCGCTACACGCGTTCGTGGAACTTCCTATGTAACAATGATAATGATAAGTAGCGGCTCGTACGCGTGCTACGTACGCGCGGGCGCGGCTAGCATCAAAGAGACGCCTAGTTGAACCACTTAGTGTCTCCAGTTTTCACATTAGCGTGGCAAAAGCCGAAACCCACCGCTTGACCGACAGCCGCACTTGGTCGCACCGCACCGCGCAAGCTCCTTTCTCAATTCCACAATTCCACAATTCCCCAATTCCAAGATTCCCATACCGACAGATCTCGACCTCCTCTTTCAACTGACCTCGACACACATGTATGCATACGTCACGCATCTACAAAAAATGTCACATTGTGCATGTTGGTATGCAGAAATTTCTCATCGTCAGTTAAATTCGAAAAATTAAAACTCCGGGAGTCTAAAGATCCGGAAAATTTCAGTCTATTTCTCAGGAAGTACAGGAGACAATAGAAAGTCATTCTGATCGAGACATTCTTTACTTCAATCGATAACTTCGATTTATTGAATATAATTGATAGGATTTTCAAACTTTTTTTTACAAAAAATCAAGTAAACTCGAGTTATATATGATTCTGCAACCTTATAAAAAATTTTAAAAAAAAGGTGTAAATATATCTACAATGCACTTCATACACCCCATGGTAATATTTATGCACAGTGTATCTCATGGCGTGGATAATGGGGCAAGAAGAAAAAAAAATAAGGAGAAAAAAAAATCGTTGCATATACACGAAACTCACCGATGCAATTTTAGGCAAATATACGAAAGAGTCTGTGTATATAACTACACCGTATACACACACGTTCTTATTACCCGACTGCGTAATAGGGTGTAGTTTTTTTTTTTTTTTTCTCTCTTTTGTTGAGCTTTTTTTCATCCCGCCTGGACCAAGCCATCGACAGTTGGTCACCGTACCATCGTTTCGACTGTAATTTCCGAAACGCTGAATAATATTATCGAGGGCGCGTACCCGCGGTGCTCGTTCAACCGCCACCGACTATTTTTTTGGCTATCTATTTTTTTTCCTTCTTTTTTTCCTATTCTCTCCACTTTTTTTGGGAAACCAATCGCTTCTGCGATTCGTCAATCCATGTACTTTTCTCGCAATTTGAAAAACTTAACGTTAATTTCATTTTACCTTATAATTTTTTTTTCTGTTCTCGCTGTAAGAACTTTTGAAAAAATTATCTCTTCTCTCTAAATCGGAAAGAGACGCAACGGATCGCGATATTCTCATATATACGCGCGTACGTCTGCCTCGGAGTAATCGTCGTCCTTCTTCTCGTAGTCGTAGTTTATTCAAATGACAATAGCCGCAAACGCTGGGCAGAAATTTCTTTCGCATAGTACAAGTCGTCGTCGTCTACATCGTGGGAGTAATGCGCAAGCACGCCTCGCGGATCTATGAATGGTAAATAGCGTTTACATTATTGCATTACACGCCCGGTAACGTGCAGGCTATATACTATAACGTGTCGCTGGAGGCTGCGGGTTAGTTATACTTCAATACTTGGCTGTAATATCCCTCCGTATTCTACCTACGTATACGTACTTTATATACACCTACATATATTATATATAACCGGCCATCGGCCATCTGGGATCTGAATACAATACGAGCCATGCCACGGCGTACAATGCCTACTTTAATAACAGTAACAGACCGAGTTTCACGACGAGCTTTATTCCCTCTTCGACTATATGCCTATACGAGTTGGTACCTCGCCGTTCTTCTTCCTCACTGGATTATAAACTATTGATAGATTTTTCATCGCAGACGACGCTCTGCTCCTCGATTAGTCATAACCGTAGATCATTAAGTGCGGCTAAATAAATGGAAATTATTTGTTTTCAAAATCCCTAGAATATCTTCCAAAAAAGGGACTGCTGTCGTTCGAGTCTGAACGGATTAGAATTCCGAATTCGTTTCAGACGATACCCAATCTTTTGGAAGAAAAGAGCCTACAGAAAAGATTCGAAAATTTTGGTCTATTTCTCAGACTCTCTTTTCGGAAACCTGTTTCATCTAGTTCGATGTCGTGAATAGGATTTCGAAACGTTTTTTTACCAGAAATTAAATCTCGAAACGATTAATTTGACCACAATATTGAAATTGGGGATTTTTCAAATTCGGGTCGTTGATTTCGAACTTGAGATCCGAATGGTGATGAGTTATTGCTTGAAAGAAAGAGTATTTTTCGCTTTTTTTTTCAGATGAACTTGCGATCCATACGTATAGATCCATGATTGATATACAAATTAGAAAAAAATCGTCTCATAGCAAAAAGCGTTTATAGAGTCTCGCTCCGATGGTGGAGGGTGACTTGTGGGGGTGGCAAAGCGAGGGTGCTGGGGAAAAGTTCTACCTATAAAGACTCGCCGCCGGTCAATTTATCTTTCTATATATTCTACGTCAAAATATTGCAATAAATCATGAAAGTGTGACAAGGAACTCCACCAGCGAACTATCTCTCTCTCTCTGTCCAGGACCAAAGAGAGATGGCGAACTCGTCTCCGCTTAGGGTCCCGTGTACTCGATCGAAGAATAACCCGCGAAATCAACTCGAATATTAATCTTGATTTAATCGAGTTTACTCGCAGGACATGCCGGAGATGGATAACCGCCAAAGTCGTGTATTCTTCGCATCTAATCATTGGATGTTTGATTTTTTCGTTGATTGCGATAATTAGACAGTTTTGGTAAGTTTATCTCGAAATTCGGTCCCAAGTCTTGCGACGCGACGTTGCAAGAGCCTTTTGGTCGTATCCTGGGTTTCGCGTTCGTCTGGTACGCGGCGAACCATTAGCTGGCAGATTAGCAGTTAAAATTGAAATTTGCACGGGGAGCCTTAACGCGGTGTAGCGGCGTTTCAAAGCGGCATAAAGAGGAGCACCGAATTATACCGGAGACCTAGAGAGACCGGAGACCGAATACCGAAGCTGTATTCTTGAAGAGAGGAGCTTGCAGCACCCGGACGCCGATTCGCATCACTGCAGTTCGGAGCTGTGCGTTTCATCGTCGCAGTGGGTATAGGTATGTACCTCGCTCGGTTCATCCTGGTCGAAATTACGAAACGAAACGAAACGAAATTAAATGAACTGAACTGAAGAGAAGCAAGGCGTCCCGGGAGAAGGAGAAGCAGAAGGCGAAGACGAGGACGAAGAACGAAGACTGAGAACGCGTTCCGTTCAAACTTATCGAGTTATGGCTCAGGGGGAGAGCCGTAACAAAATATGCAAATTCTTCAAAAGCTGAAACTAAATTGCAGCCGAGCATGGCTGGCTTCAATCTCTGGAAATCTGCTGCCAGGCACGTAATCCGATGCATAAATCAGCGCTCCATTGCTACTTGCCTTTCGAAACGAATTTTCCCAAACTTCCATCACACGGCGTCGAGCATTTATACGAATCGCGAAATCTGGCATCGGTGTAGAAGCTTACAGCTTATTCCGGCGAAAGAAAGATCGGCGAAAAAAGTTGACCAAAATTAATTCACTCCGGATCCCGGGTCCCCTCGCTTGACTAAACGCGGACGATACAAGACGCGGACAAAGATGGTCGGCTCGATGTCACTCGGACTTCGACGTCAAGATATCGGGACTGGGAGCGCGGAGGAAATTCGAGTTTTTACTAGTTTTTGTAAATTATCTCGAGAAAGCTTCGACGCAGCTTATTATCACTCGGTGCAAAATAATGCGACAAGATTTCGAATCAGTTTTTCAAATTCGTTTATATTTGGGGAAAAAGCTCGCTGCCTCGAAGGGTCGAAAGCGACGAAATTTTATCGGAATTTTACGAACCGTTTTCGAAATATTATAAAGACACATTTTTCTCTTTTGATCAATTTCGATAAAATTCGAAAGTGAATCGACAAACCGCTGCAGAATTTTTCCATCAAGATCGATTCGCTCGTTCGAGATTGGAAGGGGTTTATAATGAAATCGTTGAATAATAAAAACAGCGTAAATCTGATGGAAAATGTATTTTCGTCGCGTTTCGATGCATTTATATCCTCGTTAATTATTCGGAAGAGAATTTCCGAGTGACGAATGAATCGGCGTATAATATAGCCAAAGCTGAAAGCTCGTAATGTCTGGGTAGCAATACGCAAACGAATTGGCACTTTAAAAGAGAATTAATACGTTAGTCTGTAGCGCGCAGCAAGGCGGGTGCGTTGGTAGCCTGGTTTATGGCGAGGCATTAGCATAATATGATCGTTTATGATTGAGCAGTGGGTGCAGTAGGCATCGAGAAGAATGGTAGGAAAAGGAAGAGGCGAAAGAGCGAAGGGTATATCGGTTTGGAGCAGCTAGCTCGTGCGCCTTGAGAGAAAAGAGAGGCGAGAGAGGAGAGAGAGGGCGAAAGTTGCGAGGATTTTTTCAACGGGTAATTAGCTCCGCTGCATAAGAAGTAAGAAATAAGAAGTCAGAAATAAGAAATAAGAAATAAGAAATAAGGAATGGAAATGGTATTTTAATGAATCGTAAAGCTTCGGCATCACCGCTCATCTTTCTCAACCTCAACCGATGCCTATACTTCGCTTCGAGTCAATCTTTCTGCTGAAGTGAGTCGAACTCTGAAGCGATACCGGGGAACGATTATCCCGAGTATTCCTCTAGCCTCGAGTCTCATTCGTTTCGAACTTAAAATAATAATCATTACGATCAATCTAACGGCTTCATTTTACCTCGGCATAATTTACCTGACGGAAACTAGAAGAGAATCGATTCAGGAGTTGGACGCGATAAAAGCCGGAAATCTCAAAGATATATCCCAGTGTTCGAATCCTTCGCGAATAGTGTGACAGTTCTGTGATTTTCCAACGTATTGGAACGCCGAATGTTGCATTTCTATGCAGTTTTTTTCGCAATAAGGGAATACAGCTCGTATTTCAACAATTTTATTCCTAAGAATAAACCTGGACAGTTTTTTTTTTCTTTTTTGTAGGTTGGTGTAATTTTTCGATAAATATTGGCGTTTCGAAATCGCGTTTGTCAAACGATCGTATGAATACTGTTTACGGACGCCACAGGACGAGCCTGGGTTTCATAACGCGGTCCTCACGGTTATTTCGACTTCTTTGTGATGACTGCGAGATAGCAAAAAGCCCCGACATCGGGAATGGGTTGTGACGCAAGGAAGGCACCGCCGTCAGGTGATCGTCGCATGATTTCCGACCTCGATGTGCCTCCAGCGTTCAGAGAACCACCAGACCTTATCGTCGTCGGAGGATTCGAGTCGCAGACACCTCCTTCGGAGGCTCCTGGCTGTAAATAATCGTCAAGGGACCAATTCCGAGTTCAGGACGCCGGGAGAATCACCTTATAAAGTTCATTCATCCGTCGATCTTCCGTCGCGTTGCAAAAAATGCAGATTCGCCTCTCCCTTCGTTTCTCATTCCCACATTTTTTCTTTTGTTTTTTTTTTCTTTATTCACATTTTATTTTTCACTCACCAAAAGGTTCGCCATCGACATAAGGGAGCTTCCGGGAAGCGGTGGCTTGTCGAAAGGTGCCTTGAGGACGCCTTCTTGCACATTGAGCACAAGATAGTACATGAAATCGTTCCTCAGCTTCATTTCGTCGATGGTACTAGCGCCGGTTTTCAGATACCGCAGCCACCGCACAGCGGTTTGTCTGTCTGAATCAAATTCGTAATAGAAATATGGCGAGAGGTGGATTCCCGATGACACAGATCTCTAACCTTGGACATTCCTGATATTTGGAAGCATAGTTTTGACCAGAAATAGATTATAGTTGCAGTCATAGACGAGAGACTCTCTGAGTTCCGTCGACATTCTGACGCCGTGGAATTTCCGCGGTTATCGGAAGGGATGGATTTCGGAAATTTTGAAAACCCGTGGCGATGCGAAGGGAGGAAATGGACGATTAAAAATCGAGGATCGCGACCGAGTTTGTTTCACTGAACCTAACGGAATACGGTGGCTCATTTTTACTCAGCGATGTAATAACCGTCATTTGTTACGTCGAGAGCGCACTCTGAGCACGTGAGAGCAGTATAACTACGACGTATACGTAACAATGGGATGCGCGTTGGACCCGAGTTTAATCACTAATGAGCGTGGCTAGTCTAACGCGACACTTTGCTCTATTAGCATCATATCCGCGCAGAAGATTGCAATTATTTTCCAATTACGATATATGGAACGACTCTTACATTACACGAATTAGATACCTGGGGAATATATTCCATACCACTTCTGTACGACATGATTGAGGGTTTCGAACGGGCTTTTGTCTCGTTACGATGTAACGCCGGTTACAACGCATGGTTGGCCCCGCGCGCGAGTGCCCGCCACCTGTAATTTGAGATTTATTACCCGAGAATTTATAATGATTTTACCAGACGGCCTATTTACAACCGCGGATCATTTTTCCGGCCAAAATTAACCGCGCGCCCGTTCCACGGAGGAAGGAAAGCGCGGATGTGATACAAACGCGTGATTCACACCTCGCGCTGTCCGGATGAATGAGACGAACGAAACTGAACGTACGAGAGACTTAATTCCTTCGCCAGGCGCGAAGTCTGGCCACTTTTATTTCCCACAGTGTTAAAAGAGAACGAGAATTCCGTCGGAGTGCATAAACGTGAAATAACGTAATGCGAGGTGCGTAAAGCCACAATAGAACTCGAGGCCAGGCTGAGCGCTGTTCGTACAAGAGCCGCGATAAGCCGCTGGCTCGCTGAGCGAGGAATCCAGGAAACGGAGAGACAGGAATTGCCAGGAGGTCGTACGCCGATATCGAAAGAATGGTTATTGAAGATAGATAGATTCCCCGACGGTGTATGGACGGTTTATACCGCCGTTGGTGCAACCGAAGAATCCGTTTCTGCAATCGCATTATAGTCGACGATGGAGTAAAAAATAATTGACTTAATTGCGATGCTAATTGCAATAATTACCCCGGCTGGGTACGTTATGGTAATTAGAATATGTGACAGGAAGAGTTCAGGCCTGCATACCCGGAATGCAACGCGGCACACACGCGTCCTCGTATCGCTTACTTCCGGCTCGCTCGTCGCTGTCGCTGCAGGTAAACTTGAGCGCTCATTGTGAGCACCTGCGGTATCGCGGATGGAAGAGGAAAATTTGTGAAGTTCAGTATTCATTCACCCGGTGGGAAGATGGAGGCAGAGATGCCCGAATTAGCCGGGGCTCCGCGTAACTGGCGCCAACTATTCAGGAATGTTCATCAAGGTCGGGGAGTTCATTTCGCTGTTGGTTTTTATTATTATCGTGTATATGTTCTTCAACTCCGTGCGGTGAGCTGGTTCATGCCGCGTAATCTAGACGCGTATACTCACTCAGGTCGGAATACTAATTAGACAAGGAACGGTTAATTATTCACGTAAATGCGAGCACTCTTCGCGCTCTTCCTTCATTACGAGGCAAATGAGTGACTCCTTAGGCACGCGATCTCGCCAACTCGACAGTGGCTATTCCGACCACCTACGTATCCGCGTTTTATGCGATGCCTAGTATTACGCGTGGGGATATTCGCGATTTTAAATACAGGCTTGCGCAAACTTTTTTTCTTTCCTTTTTCTCTTTCTCGAATCTCTTATTTTTATTTTATTGGTTTTTTTGTTTGCTCCGATGGAATGCAATTTTCGAAAATCATCGGAAAACGTATTTTTCGATTTTCCCAAATTCTCCGACCAGCTGCATTTATACCGATGCAGACGGTATTCAGGGGTGCATTTGGGGTTGCGACGATATAGGGGGACGGGTTCTTATTTTTGTCTTCGTATCCTGAGGAATAGACCGAAATTTCAGAACTTCAAACTTTCGGAGTTTTAGTTTGAAAATTTTAAATCGTCTCAATCGGATCCGGAATTTTGACCGTTCGGAACTTTAACATTCGGACCTTCAGCCCGGCCCCGATAATGCAAAGTAGTGCGTTTAACGAATACGAAATGACCCAAGAAAGCAAATAGAACCGAATCATCGAGATCTAATTTCACTGTCATTCGATTCAGCTTTCCCTAAAGTTAGCCAACAGCCATTTAGGTTAGAAAATATACTCATTCCACATGCGGAGAAAAAATATGATCGTTTATAATTGTTTAAAAATTTTTTTTTTTTTGACAGACAGGTTGATACTATTGTCGAAAGTTTAAATTTATGGGAAAAAGCGGATTATAAAAGTCGTTCTGATCGATCACGCAAGGTCACTAGAATAGTCTCGCTTCATTCATGTCACATAGCATAGAAACTACGGCGTAACTACTGAGCTATGCAAGTGCCAGAGTACCGTCAGGCTTCGAATGACTCCCCAGCTTCTTTATGACCGTCATTATCGCCGCGTGATCAAAGTTTGAATACCGACTACGGCACGGCAATCCTCCCGCGACATATTCCCGCGAATAATAAACTATAGGAATAGGAATAAAGATACGAACTCGGGCTCGATCTTCTGACTTAATTTCAGTCCGAATTTTCGAGGAACCGATCTAGAATTTGGCCGTATTTAAAAATCCGTTAGCCAGGACAGTGGGGCAATAGAAACCGAGAAATTAAATAGAAAAAACGGTACCTAGGCTGCATGTGTTCATTACTCGTCTCTCGAGTATATTGGATAATAGCCAGTTCTTCTCGCAGTTTAAATACCGCCGAAAGGTACAAAACGTGCCGCGAGTCCTGAGTCGAAAAATTGAATAAGTATTGCCAAATAACAGGGTCCACCGGTCTCCGTTTCTTCCGGGGCGGAAACGCCGGAGGAAATCCTCATTTCGTCTCCGCTGTAAATATATATCCAGACTTGAACGTGTGCGTATCGCATGTACGGGGCCCCGTTCATCCCGCAGTCTCATACCCGCGTTTATTCGAGGCTTAAATCTGCCGATGAAATCGGCCTTTCTTGACGAGTCAGGCCGCGTGGGGTCCGCGAAGCAACGTCCCACACGAAGCCCACCCACGGGGGCGGCTGGCTGTCCAGTCGGTTGACTCTGCGATTTTATTGTCATGTGTGCTTCCGTGAATATTCGATTAGCCGGTCTTCGCTAGCCTCGTACATCTTCGAGCTCTTCGCAGCGATTCAGACTCGGACTATTATTAATCGACTTTAAACTAAGGAGCATCCTTTGTCCTGGTTATAATTACGAGTTATGATCTCACGATCACATCTTCATTGTCATAAGTAAACCCACGAGTTCCTATTCTCCATGATGGAGATCCAGGGTCTTCTTCTTCGCTTTACTATTGAGAAGATCATTTCATCGATTGGATCAACGATAGTGAGCTCTTCGCCTGGTCTCGGATCTTAGAACCTAGGAGTCGTTTTCTCTTTTATTAAAATAGGTCGCATCTGAGGCATTTGAATATAACGCGACGTTTGTAAGCCGGTGTCATTGCGATTCCACACACGAATTCCGTCCGTCATTCCGATGGCCTGATTGAACTAGATGCATCGCGATGCCAATATTAAAAGACCTAGTCTTCCAGATTTCTCAATGGGGAGATTGAGGGAGCAGAGAGCTGACGAAACTGTCCCAAAAAACGGGGCAAATAGAAGCGAAGAAAAGATGTGCCATAATCGTATTCTCACAGACATTCAGGCACAGAATTTAGCCCTTCGGGTTCATGGCTTGAAACTAAAGGTGAGGCCACTCTACGAGTGGGATTGACGATAATAATTGATCAATATTCACGCGGTGAAGTTCTGGAATGAAACTGGCTCCTTCCTCGACGGTTCGAAGCCACGGACGTCTAATAAAATATGCAAATTACGCTGAAAGTTATTTCCTAATGTGAAAACGTGGGGCAGTTATTATGAAGACTGCATATATGATGAGCAGATGTCACCTTACTCCCTGTGTCCCTGTCCAATGATACGGTTTCCTTTCGACAAAATATTCACAGTCGGAGACTGACGGCGTTTAAATTTCGTGTCATCGCTGCATATATATAGCATCGATTAGAGGTGCTAAATAACGCATTCTCACGCGCTCGATTTCCTCGCGATGAAATCGCCACCGCCTATTATTTCCACGTAGAAATGTTCAAGGTACGAGATTTGGCAAAGTATTTCACGAAGCACCCAGATTCGTCACTCTCTCGAACGCCGTGAGACACCAGGTTTAAGGCAACGGGTTATACACGACATCGGGGAACCGGCGCTCTTATCAGATCCGATACTGCCTCGCGATAGTTAATTAACGAGTTCATTATGCACCCGGCGAACTATCCTACCAAGGAAAAGGTCGCGGGCAGTTTTTTCGCCCAGATTTCTGCCCAGATTACAACCCGCTTTGCGGGTGGTGCTGCTTTTATTGCCCCGATCTCATTCAGAGATCACGATCGCCAATATCAAGCTTTCACTCGAGTCTGTTCGAATTCGAAATTTCTTGTTCAAATCTCACATCGATCAGAAGATCGTGGAACTTGATCGGTATCATAGACTCGATTGGATCACAGACTGTTGTAAATGCTGTCGAAAAATGAGCTTTGCGAATATTCGTGATTAGTGAAGCGATCGAAACTCGGAAAGATGGATACTTGAATAAAATTTGAGTATCAGTCAGACGATGCCGAAGCTTGATCGGTATCGAAGGCAAAGTTGGATTACAGACTGTTATAAATACTGGCGGACAATAAGCTTCGCGAGTTGTTATAATAAGTGGAGTGATCTAAGCTCGAAAGGTACCGGCTAGGTACCTAATGCAAGACTGCACTGAGGGACTGGAGTTGTAAGCTCGTCGAAGCGTGGCTAACTAACTTACTACAGACGATAAGGTAAAAGCGTGGCAGAGTTTGACCGTAATTGATCAAACTGAGAAGTAATAATTTTCTCATCGAATCGCAACGCGTTCAGCGCACGCCCGTGCTTCCCGTGGTTGACCATGGGCCGTTTATCTCGATCGGAGCTTCGGTTTTTCCCGATTTTATCCCCAGCCATGCCGGGTTTATCGGCTGGTTGACTGCCCGGTTGATAATGCCACCGATACCAAAGGCTGGCTTCGCACTGACTAGGAATCCCAGATAAAGATTACGATTACGATTACGATTACGTTTCCACGTCCTTACCGAGCCATCGCTTATCGATTTTGTTATTATAACCTCCGAGATTCAGAGACAGAAGCAGAAGACCGACGAGTCGTAAGATAGACTGGATCGAAAAATCGGCGACTAAACCGATCGGCAAGACCCGAGATTTAATTATCGTTCATTCCCTCTTTCTTACTCAATTTTCGAAAAACCACGACTACTTCTATACCAGATATTTACTGCTTTAGAAAAGAACGCAAAGTAGCCGGCAACCGAACTTAGGTTACCCAAATTACAGCTTCCATGTCACGTGGGGCCGGCCGATGATTGATGTCCGGGCCTTAGGGAGCCAACGGGCCCAGGAGGATCGCCGACGCCAACGGTCGGAGAATTTTCCAGGAAATTAAATAGCCTAGCGAACAATTCGACCTAATTGTTTGGCTGTGGGTCGGAGCTTTCATAGCCTATGAGTATGGTTCCTTGGAGTATCGATAAGAGGAAATGATTGTGAAAGGATTGAATTGTTTATCCACGGAGTGAAGATTCTGGTCTTTATTCTTTTAATTATTTCCACGGCTTAATCTTTCACATTCTTCTTCGATCCTTTAGCATAGAAGGAAGGAAAGAAAGAAGGCGTTGCGATGTCTGGCCGCTGCCAGGGCTTTGTATAGTAATTTCGTATGATTCTGACGAATTTATGAATGGCGGGATATTTGAATGTTGCCAGGAGGGACGGCCGGCGTCTAGCCGCCTTCTAATATTTCTTAACCCGAAGAAGAATAAGAATAAGAATAAGAAGAAGAAGAAGATCAACCGAACGCTTTCTGACTAGACGCTCGCAATTCTCTCTCTTACGGTTAGCTATCCGATCCAGGGATGTAAATCATCGAAAGTTTAGCGGCTGCATAGGACCGAGCCTCGGAACCCGCCCAACCCTATAATCATCGCTCTTCTCTTCTGCAGGGTGAAAGGTAGTAACATAATACACAATAACGCCTGTTTATACACACTGTAAAATCCAAGGGTCGATTATCAAGTGACAACCGAAACATCCACCTAAAACGAACAATCCTCCATACTTCAAAGTTCCGAAAAATCAGAGATAATTAGTTAACGCAGGCCACCATAAGACCGCATATAATTTTTCCCCATATGTTTGGCGAAAAAGCTAAAAAAAAAAATATGTTCTTATTTCATGTAGAACGACCAAAGGCTCGGGTCAACGTCCATGCAACTCGTTGTTATATTGTTATCTCATGGGAGTCTTGTATAGAGAGTAAGAACGTACGTCGCGTTGCGTTCGATGCCTGGCGAGAGTAATGCAATAATAGGTGTATACTAATGATACGGGGCGATGCAGGAGTTTGCTGTACCAGGTACTGCACCGGTTCCAGGATTATACATTGTGCTTGCAGCGAGTAGAGACCGAGAAGGGAAGGACGAGGAAAGGATTCAGTCACGTAGTTGCATTAAACTTAATATAAATAATAGCGGATTGAGAAGCGCCTCGCTCTCTTACTCCGGTAATCCATCCCGACCAGGTTTAATAAGCGGCTGTACATATTCCATCAAATTTACCTTTCCTTACCTTATACCTCGCTTCTTTTTTTATCCCTCATTTTCATCGTCGTATTTAAACAGGTTTCTTTCCAACAAACATTCTAGAATACTCATTACACGTACGTACATACGTATGTAAGGTAATTAATAAAACAATGTGAATGTCGGGGAAACGTCTTCTCAGGCTGACAATCAGTTCGTAGCTCATAGCCAGCCAGGTACTTATAGTTGGCCAGATATGAGGCAGAATAAGCGTTTCAAAGTTCGGTCCGGTCGGGGGTATGGTTATAATCGTTGCCTTTGGCCACAGGTCTATGATTGATGCGAATGAATACGGAATCCTCAGTATCTATTATTCACCCCTTTACTGAATTCTTAGAAAATAATATAATACAGCGATAATCATAACCCGCGATATAAAAATGACTAGTATTAACTATGAAAAATGGTTTTCTCAAACAAATTTTTAAACGGTACCATTATAGGGGGCGAGAGGGTGGGGGCTGGGGGGATAGACGCGTTCTTTCGGAATAATTAGACATTAGTTGGTCAGTTTGGATAGTTACAAGGAACAATTATCCTGCGAAGGATAACCCGAGCCCGGAGCTGGGCCCTAGCTCCGCCGAGGAAAATGGTCCGGGTAACTTTGGGCTTTGGCTAAAAGTTTTTCGAGAAAATTAACGCGATCTTTAACCAGGCCGATGATGCACCGTGGTATACTGACCATACTGCGGATATATACAAATCATTTCGGGCTATACTTAGCCCAGAACCCGAAACTATAAAAGTTAAACGTCCGAGTGGAGAGAAGTTGCAGACAACGATAGAAAAGAACGATACGAATGAACTCGAGAAGTTCTCGCACGAGTCAAACTCTGGGAGATTGGATTGGGTCGGGTCGGGTTGGGCTGGGTTTCGTTTCGTCCGCTTTGGTTGGGTTAGGTCAGGTAACGTACCTTTTTCTCGCACTAGATACGATTAGCTTTTGCCCGGAAGGACGAAAACCTGAGAACCAGAAGACGATAGATCCGGGATTTGCTATGTCTGGTAATTTGCATTTTGGAGCAGAAGTGGGATTTCGATCTGTTCTGAAAAGGACTCTGAAAAAAAGAAATTATAATATAGCAGGAAAAATTGAGTCACGTTCCAAGGATTTTATTTCACTTAATTCCGAATCAGGAATTGACAAAGATTTCACACGGCACTCAGTAAAACTCGAGCTCATTGCTTTGGAAATTTTCAAAAGATTCGTGATTTTCGTATCGAAGAATTCCGCTTCAATTGATTTTAGTTTGCTGAAAAAAATGGAGTTTTCAATTTCGTACGAATGGGTAAATTAGCGACCGACTAGAAGAACTTTTCGAAACTAGAAAAACCGCGAAAATGAGGAACATGCGCCTCTCTAGTAATTACATTGCGGTACCGAAAGAAAAAAAGATTCTTATCCCTAGCAGATCTCGCAGTGCTTTAGTAGAAGCGGTTTGTGAGGTAGACAGGTGAAATATATATATATACACGTGCATATATACGTGTATGAATGTATATACCTATAAAGATACGAGAAGGTAGATTCGCGCGTATCATAATTCGCATGACAGGTGCGCGAGTCGGTGTGGTTATATCCGGTGCTCATAATAACGGATCACGCGTTGCCGAGTGCTCCTACATCCATACGACTCCCACATACATGTGGGGCCGGGTTAAAGTCCGACGATTATGATTTCGGATTTGAATATTGCGGACTGACAGTTTGTAGGAGGATATATTTCCCCGAAAGTTGATTAGAAAAACTTCGGAACGAAGAGCACCGGAGTTTTGGAATTCTTGGAACTCATTCAATCTCCAATAATCAATTCGGGTTGCATTGATCGTATCGAAGCCAATAAGCGGTCAAATTAATCGTCTCGAGATGGACTTTCCGGAAAGAAAATTTCCAAAATTTTATCAACTATTCATGACATCATGAAATAGATAAAATTCATTTTCGTAAATAGGGTCTCGATCGGAATGACGATTTTTTGTCCTCACATCCCGAGAGATAGACAAAAAAGATCTTTGAGCAGCTTTCGGGGGTCTAATCCTTCAAAATTCTGAAGTATCCGTATTCCCGCATTTTTTTTTTTTTTTTTCGCATACCAATCGATCAATTCGATTCATGATCCACCTACCAAATTAAACCAACGTAAGTATATTTGGAGGTAATATAGATGTAAGATTATGGTCAACTCTCCGTCTTTCTTTCCCTCCTATATACCCGAACGTCCGAGTGTCTGTCCGTCAGTCAGTCAGTCCGTTGGTCCGTCAAGGCGTTTGGTCGGGTTGGTGGGTAACGATGATTGATGCGTTATGATGAGAGCTTCGAGCTTTTTTCTGGTATGGGGGTGTTTAGCTAGGAGGCGGTGGGGTTAAATGCGTTAATTACACAGCGTTCTCTCGCCGTCGCCTTATTCCTGACGGATTCTGACGCCCCCCGGCGCCTCGCACTGCTCTCATAACTCCGGTCTCTCCCCGTTCCTGAAACTCAACGATTATGTGACGTTGGAGAATTATTTTTCACTCTTTTTTCTCAACTTCTCGACTAACTGGACCACGTATAATTATTCTAATCGATGAATAAAAATCTTCGGTCAAAGTGAACCGAGAAATATATCGCTGCTGTTGACGTTCCGATTTTATGACGACACCCTGTACGTGCGAGAGGTAAAGAGCTCGTGTTTAGGAAGGGTTGGTCTCCGACTACAGGGTTTGGTTGGGTTAGGTCAGAGAGAAAGAGGCGAGGCAGTTACATTTATTATTTCTCGGTGACATGCTCTTTCCTCTGCTCGATCGAGGGCCCGTACTCTTCTCCGACCAGCGTTCCATCGCGGACCTTTACTCGAGCGAAACTCGGAGTCCGTATAGTAGGTAGAGGAGGCGAGATCTCGGCACGATTTACAGTCTCCCTTGGAAATCAATTGTCGATTAAGTCAATGCGATTTCTGATTTATTTACCACCGATCGCTATCTCTTATAACCGATATTATAACCGAAAGTGAAAAAACACTTCGCCACTCGACCCAGCTTTTGCCTCTTTCGCAGCCTATCTCCTGCTTTGCAGAGTAGCTAAGCCTTCTTCTCAATGATCTACGACCACAATGAGAGAGAGAGAGAGAGAGATAGAATCTTAGACGATAATATTATCGATATCCAAGATTTTTGCAACAAATATTCGACATTATCCTAGTTCCTTTTTCACCATTCTTCTTTTTGTTGCGAAAATCAAATTTTGCTGATTTCGACGAATCCTTACATTCCCCAGGACTCTATAGTATCCGATGTTAATAGATCGGAAGAAGTAGTGAGAAGGTCTGTTCGAAAAACCTTGCCGAATTGAATGATTGAAGATAAATTATCTACTGCTAATTTGTATTAGTAGATAATCCAATTAATTTGAATAAAATTCAAAAAGCTCTATTATCTTAATCCGGATCTAAAGTTGTCCGTGGAATGACTAATTCTTCTCATTTTCCCGCAAGGAATACCGCGTAGAACGAGACGCGAGATAAAAGAAGAGAGATGAGATCCAAACGGCTTATGGAAGACGGGCGATGTTATCTGGGCAAGATTCGTAGCCAAGTCTGTGTCAACGGCAATGTAGTTCCTTTTTTTTCAGACTTTTTACACCACTTATATTTCACTTATTTCCCTCATTTCACTTATTTTTACTATTATTTATCGATATACATGCAATTTTCCACTGCAGCCTTCCAAGATGTGATCATAGAGCGTACGGATTCCCTCAGTTTATCATCTTTTTGAAAACGAACGAGAATTATCATCCAATTACCGAGAATGGAATTAACGCCGATATTTCTAAACGAAGGTGTTTTTAATTCCGCATAAGTCGCGGCCTTCCGTCTGTCGGTTTATTCTCGGAGGGAGTAGAGGAGTAAGTCCGGGGGTGGAGGTCTTCGGGGAAAAGACGTTATTAGCGGAGGCATTAATCAGAGTCTTCGGGGTGGGCAGTGGGTGGACGAGTAGGTGGTTTGGCACGATATGAAACGTAGGAAAACTTAGCTAGCCGCGGTGCCCCCCTCAGCCCCTGCAGGGCAGCAAATCCCTCTAAGAAGCTAAGAAAACCCCCTCGCCTTTCCCCATCGCAGAAAAGCGCGAGCCAGCGCCGGCGCGGCTAGCTCCGTTGATGAACCGTTTTAATGAAAAGATGGCGTCCCGGGGTGCAGGGTGTGGGACTGAAAGGAGAAAATAGAGGGGGATCACGGGGTATTCTAGTTCGCTCATCAGAAACCACTGCATGAGTCGAGGCTCAAATGAAATTGCCGCTATAAAAATGATGCCCGTGTATGCTGGGTATTAAGACGTTCGCCACGAGGGTGTGGCAGATAGCTGAACCCGGCTTCGGGCCCGTGGACCTGTGCCTGTCTCTGGAAAGGGGAATAAGAATAAAAAGTGAAGAGCAGAAAATGGGGAGAGAAAATAAAATCGAAAAAATGATAAGAATTTGGAAGGAAGAAGAAGTCGATGTGGAAACAGGGGGATGAAGAAATGGAGAAATCAGGGAAACGGTGGCTTGTATATTCCGTATCATATAGAGCGTCTGTACCTTAGTCTGCGAAAAGCTTGAGAAGAAAAATCACCGGTTCTCATTACGCTCGACACGTAGGCAGCTTTATGAGCCCCCGTCCTATGGCCCCTCTCTCATCCCAGCTGCCACCCCGCGGAAGGAACACGAGAAGAAGATATTATTTATTTCGTAAATTAACTCCGGCGCTGGAATACGTGACTGGAAAATCGTTCGAGTTCTCGCCGAGCTTTTCCGCGATTATTAATCGACGCCATTCGTGAAGATGTTCGCTCTTGCGGAGCGGGAGATGCCAACTTTTACTGCAAAATTTTTCTCGTATAAACGAGATGAAATTTTTAGGAAAATATATTTCTACTTGACGAAAATACTCCGGCTTTTGATTCAACAGTCGAATACCAAAAAAGAAAGAAACAAATTCCAACACTCCGGACATCCCAAGCAAAACAATAAAGAATCGAGATATAAAAGAAATATATGTGGAAAAAAAGTAAACGTCCGAGCGAAATAAAGGGTAGGTAAGTAGGTGCACTGGCACCTCTCACAATCATGTACAAGAGCCAGAGGTCTATCTGGACGAGAACCAGGTTTCTAAGAGCTGGCGTTGACTGATGTCCTCAGGATATTTTTCCGTATACGGTATAAGCCGCGCGTTCATCGGGGGGTCGAAAAACGGTATGTGGATTTATTCCCTCCGCATGTATATACAAAAAACTATCCTCAGGATCTCAGGACAGAAATGGAAGCCTATAATCAGGCGAATGATTCGATTTTTCGTCAAACGGATGCAAACTACTTTTACTTAGGGTAGTTAGGCTTCCCGACGAAGTATTCAACCGAATTTGACCAGTTTGAGGTGTGAAATTGTGGCTCGTATCCACGCATGTAGTTTCCGAGAAATTTCTCGGCTCCGAACATCTTCGAGGTAACTTTGTTCGATCAGGTATAACCGGACGACATCCGACATGTGCGGTTGGGATTCCTCAGCCAATAAGCAATGCCATCCCGTCACCTCGTACACCCGTCGCATATACCGAGTCCATAACCCGGGTCCCGGAGTCACTCGGTGAGGGGATACAGCCGAGATATTCCCACGTCGTTAGTCCACCGAGAACGCCTCCGCCTCTCAGATACTTTTTGCATCCTTTCCAAGGACGACGACCACGCGTCTTGCCATTATTAATTCCCCAAGATGACTTCAGTTTCGAAGATACAGGGCATTCCCAGTCGCTCAGGAAAGTGAGACACTCAACTCGCACATCTGGCACTGAATTTGGCCAAAATTGGCCCAGGAGTCTACCGCGGAAAGAGGAGAACGTGTCTCTCTCGATTATTTGGACCTGGGATTCCAGGCGTACGGCAGCAGTTCGAGATAAGCTCGAGGGGTAACGAGGCTTTAATCCTGGAGGGTAATGGGCGGTGGATAATAGGCAATCGGCGATCCTTCAGTAACGGTACGCGAATTACCTCCGATCTATACTCCCAGGCTAATTGTCGCGATTGGGTACGAGATCCGGGTGGTTCAGGACTCGCCAAGGTACCTGGAGACGCCGGTGTGGGTAGGCGGCTATATCTTTCGACAAATTTTCTCCGCTGGAAACTTCTGCTGTTCACCTATCCGGTGAATCTCGTTAATATCTTGACTAGATCTTTCGCCGGGCAGGTGGCCGCTTCCAACCTTCAACTTACGCGCTTCATGCACTGAGCCTATTCTTTGGGGCGTTGCGAACGGTTTAACTAGCGGCTAGCAAAATCGGTAAGATTGGCAGAGCAATCGCGAGGATTTTTTTCAACTACGACCAGTTTTCCGCGCTCTGTTCACCCCGCGATCAAGCATCAACCAGCATCTGCTGCGTTGAGTATTACGTATACAGAGATGAAGAAGAAGTTTCTCTGCGTTTTATACATTTCGACGAAATTCAATTCGTGGATTTAGTTTCTGTCGGGAAATAAGCGGAAGAAAGATAAGAGATTTTGCCCCGAGGAAATAGTGAGAGAGAAAAAGACAGGGGGAAGAGAGAGAGAGAGAGAGATGTCAGATCGCCCCGCACCGTCGTACCTTCTCAACCCCCGAACCATTCCGTACCAACATCCCATCCGCCCATTTCGTTTAGTGATTGCGCCACGAATGCGGAGTTAATGAGTAACTAATTGCCCGCACTCAGGACTCGCTCTGGAGAAAGAGAGAGCGAGACGGGAAGAGCGAAAGGGACGGTGAAGGGAAAGGGAAAGGGAGAAGAAGGGCGCGGTACAGCCGGCTGCAGGGCTGACGTCTTGTTATACGTTCGTCCAAAGTCGAGGCCGTCTTTTTGGCCCAGTGCACTGGGCGAAGGGATTCGCGCGTGATTCTTCAGACCAGAAAGGTCACATGAGCCTCACGAGGAAAAGCTGCGATCAGTCTCATCGTATAGCTAATTTTCTAAACATCGGGAAGAAAATAAGAGAGAAATTCACCACAAAGTAGGATTGATTGATAAGGTCATTAATTTCGATATGCTAATGACTTTAGACAGGTTTTTACAATTTTCGTGAAAGTGGACTTCCCAGCTTCACTCGAATACCGAAAAAGTTTGGAAGTGATCTGTGGATCCGCAATACTTGGGAAATTTAGAAATTAGGACCATCGGGCTTGGGACCAGGATGACCCAGCATGAGAAAAAATCAGAGCAAATCCTGAAGTCATTCTTGCGATCGACGTGGGAATTATTCATTTTTCTATTAATACTCTGCGAAACGATACTTCAGTCATATTTTTTCAATAGTTATTGATACTCTGGTAATTACTAAACGTACAGCATGTCGCACGTAGTATCCTTGGCTCAGGGTTGAATCCATATCAGACATGAAATTTTTGGTGGAGTTTGGCTCTCTTCTAATTCTGTTTGCTTCTTAGAATCTTGAAAAGTTTAAACAATCGCGAAGAATTGAACCGCAAATGTACTAAAAGCATCATTTCACGTCAATCGAAGGTGCAATTAAGAAAACACCCCGAGGTACGAACGCTGCGTTCAAAAACTTCAAAAATAAGTTCGGGTTAAGTTTTCCGAAAAAGTCGCGCATGGATAATCGCCCGGAATGAAACAGGCTAAAAATCGCGATGATCGTTGCGAAGCAAAAAACGAAAAGTCACAAGTGTAGTCGAAACCAGAAAACAGTCGTTAACGTCTACTAAGCTAATCAATTTTCAAACTTTCATTCATCGTTGGTGAACTGAACGACCTGTTCACGTCTGGCCATTAGAAAGTGACGATTCTCTAAGGACACGAGACTTGCATGTCAATGAATGTCTGCGAGCAATATTGAGGAACGAAATATCGAGTAGTTGCGGATTTTGGAAATGAGCTTCCAGACCTCGGGAGGAAAAGCGAGGAGAAGAGAGGGTCAGGATTCGCGGACAGATAGGATCTGTTCGGATCGGCGGTGCGGGAGGAAAATAAAAGGCGGGAGGACGAGAGGACGCCAATTACACCCGCCGCCGCGGTTATGTTGTTCCTGCATAAGTTTCGCCTCCTCAACTCACCTCAACTCTGCTCAACTCTGTGCTGTGCAAGGATCTTATCTCGCCTTTTGCGCACGGAGTTCTCTTCGCGTTTACTCCTTGTTCCCCAGCTCTGCAGACCTCGGCAACCGGTAACCGGTAACCGGTAACCCGGTACCGGTACTACGCAGATATAACTTCGGTATACACAGCGTTGATCTACAAGGTGATTCAGAAAACAAAGTTTCACGACGATCGTTAAAAATCGAATCGGCGATCAAAGATCTTCCATCTTTTTTCCGAAATGCGCTAAAATCGGATCAGAAAATGACGCGCGGTTCTTCTAGCCTCGTAAATTGTTCCCAAAGATCGGCAATTTCGCATGTGCGAAGGAAGTAGAGAACTTCCGAGCTTCTGAAACGACGAGACATCCGAATGCTCGATTTCTAACGATTTATACCGATCAGATTTTCCGCCTGAAGGTTGCGAATCACCCGTTATAGATCCCGCACGTACGTTATCATCCTCGCCCGTGACCTGGGCGCGTTTGACCGTTTGTCCATTCGCCGGTTGATTTTAGATCCGAGAAAAGAGGCTACCGGCAACATCGGCGACCATTAGCGTTTAATAAAGCGATGCCCGGGGTCGTTGTTATCGAACGACCTCGTCTAGACTTGCATTGTACCTCGTACCTACAAACATACAGGGAAGAGTAGAAAGATCGGTAAGTTTAACGGAGTCAAGTTCGCACTGCGAAAAGACGTGATACCGATTCATCTCGCATTCAGCTGCGATGTTAATTCCGACTAGAATTGCCAGAGAAGAAGAAGGGACTTCGATCCTTCAGAAATTTACTTCCTCAAAACTTCGAACGATTTCCAGTTAATTTCAGGAAGATCGTTTGGAACGAGATAGATCGGGGTTTTATAGAATGTATAAATTTGGCAAAAAATAATTGCTGAACTCGTTCGAAGAGTATTCCATGTACCGTGAACAAAACGGCATTGATAAAAAGGTATAAAGAGGTGGTTTTCGTGAAGTATAGGTAGGTAGCTGGCAGGAGGAATCGAGTACAAGAATCGTGCGTGGGCGTCGAGGAAGGAGGGTGAAGGCGGGAAGGGTTAGCGTGCGGATTCGCAATGCATCACGGAAACTCGGTGCATGTATACGTGTATATAATATATATAGATATATAGACGCACGGGGATATTTGCACAAATACATAAGGGGACAGAGCGTTCGGTTGTTCGCTCGCTTGCTCGTTTCGCTCCTATCGGCACCAGATCGTTTCGCGTAATTGGGGAGGGGGGAACAATCTACGATATTGCACCATGCAAATCCACATTCCACCTCCTTCCTTATCCATCCCCCGTATCCTCTCGCCCTACCTCTTACTCCCATTATTTTCTTTTTTATGCTCACTTTTACACGGCGAAGAAAACGCTGCATCATATCCTCCGACGACCCTTTAATACCACAATTCGATAAACTTCCCAGAATTTATCGACCGGACTGGAATCTCTGATCATTTGGTTAACTATGACATCGGAGAGTCTCAATTGAAATAAAATTCTCACCCTTGTCTCTGATCAGCTAATATATATCTATGCCCGAAAAAATAATCAGTTCATCTCCTGATTTGAAAGAAAAAAAAAAAAAAAAAAAAAAAACAACACGATATACGTGGAAAAATTTAATTGAAATAAGTTGATGATCGTGCGTGATAAAGTACGATTTTAATTATTGCATCTATACCGCAATTTAGCTGTAGATTATTGTTCAAGTGAGTTATATGCCTTATAATTCTATACATTTAAACGGCGCGTTTGCAATTTGCAAAGACCGCTGCTCAATTCGTTTATTATTCCCATTATTATTATCGTTGTTAATATTAAGACTGCAAATTTGATATCTATCAAGTCTCTTGTACTGAGGAAAAAAGAAAAGAAATTAGAGACGATCGTGTAAGCGATATGAACACGTTCTCCGTTAGGAAGCGTGGAGATAACGTTAACTCGTATAATTTGTACCAATTATCCGGATAATTATATATGAGTAACATTTTTGCTTTCATTATGCATGAAACCAGATGCAGGAGAATGAAAACCATAGAAAAAGGTGTAGGCATTTAACGTCGGCCAACTCCTATACTAACCCTGACCGCATCCACGTTTTTTTCTTGACCATCATTTTTCCACTCGAAAAAAATGCGAAAATTTTTCGAGTCCCTCGGAGTTAGAGAAATGGCATAAAAGCCAAAGTTTGCTCGAGTTGGAATGGAATGCCTACATATGTACAACGCGAGGTACAAATCTCCGTGTTTTGGTTGCAGTTTCATCCGGCAGAGACTTCTCGAGTCTTGTGCGACTCCTGGAGGTAAGGTACAAAGAAACAGTCCTCCACGAAGACGTTAATGCCCCATGACAGAATAATTTCAGCTAAACGGCCGACCTCGTTAAGAATCTACCATAGCAGGGAGTTTCTCTCCTTCTTCTTATATTCTTAATTGGTCATTTTTTATCCCTGACTACAAATTGCAAGAGTTGTAGGTATGCGCCCTATGCTGCACCTCTGCGAGGTATATCAGCTACCGCAAAACGCAGCCTGACGGATTATGGGGAAAACCCTTATGCCGCCTTCTCCTCTCGTTCTATAAACTTCTTGTTCTTATTCCTCGACTTCCTCTAATCTCTTCTGTCTAAAACCTTTTTGCAACTAATCAGATTCCACGTATTCGCACAGAAACATTCCTCGCTAAAATCTCACCGCGATCTTCGCCGCTGTATGCCAACGCAAAGAGCTCATCGCGAGGTATAGTTTATATATTTTCAAAAAGTTTAGGAGCGCTCGTATGAAGGTAGAAAATCGATGATTGGGAAAAATCAGTCGCTGAATAGCTATTTTTACGAAATGTGCAAAAAGATGATGCTGGCATTTGCTGGCGGGCCGGATAAATACGTGGGTATGTATATATTCATACGTATTCATATTATACTACCGGGATCATGTATGTATACCGATACGGGCATTTCTGATGCTTTTGCTCGTTCCCCTGCTGCGGTCTCCGATTCAAAGAGTTCTCGTGAAAATGCCAGGCATAGCGAAGAACCCGGGGACGAAGGAGCCGCTCTCGTTGATCGTCTCATACGACTAAGAAGAGCGGAGGGTGCGGAGACACGCGGCGAACGATCCTCTCCAAGAGTGCTGATCCAATTGTTTTTACGAACGCGCCCAGCGCGCAAGAAACTCTTCTTCTCTTCTCTTCTCTTCTCTTCTCTTTATTCTCATCTTCGTTTCTATCTTATTTTACCTTATATTCCTCGTCAGTTCGCTGCAGGACGGACGAACTGCCGCAGTGACGCTCCTCCGCTCTTCCTAAGGACTAATTCCTTCAGGACAGCCTCAACTCGTCGACCCTTATACCTACCTGCTCAAGAGGCTCCGATATATCCCTCGAAACCGAGATTCTAACCTCCTATACTTATTTTTCTCCCAACTCTTTCCCGGAAGGCAGAAGGCAAAAACGTCGAGATCACTGCTCAGCCTCGATTCATCGTTCGCAAGGAAGTATCGATTTTCGGAATCCCATTTCGGGTACCGAATCGTCCTAGTTTCACAGTTTTTGATTCCATTTCGTTTTTTGAGAATGAACGAAATTCCGAAAAATTGATGGACAATAATCGCGCGACACATATTCAGGCGGAAAAACGCTGCCATTCCCGTTTTCAAATTTTACTTTTCGATTTATTATTCGAGGCGGGGAACCACTGCGAGAATTGCAATGACAAAGTCGATGGAGGACGAGAGAGACTCGCAGGTTCTCGGAGGTAGCAGCTGCCGATTTCGATTCGACTCGCGATTTCTCGATCGTGTATCAGTGTGTATGTTCAATCCACACACTCACGTATATACCTGGATGTATATAAATATATGTGTAGTGTGTATGAATATATTATATTGCAAATAAGCATCGTATATCGTTCTTGTTCCCTCTGACGATCGCGTATATACATACCTACTACATCTTCATGCAAAGGTGCACTGCAGTACGAAAGAATTGTTTTTTGTGAATTAAAATCTGAGACTTTATACCGAGAGAATATCTGCTATTGCAGCACTCGACTTCTGAAGGCAACGTAGTAAACGCAGGTGCGAATGGAATCCAGTCCAATCCGTTCGCGGAATCTCACCTTGTTTTAGTAAATCAATCCGCAGAAAAAGCACGATTCTCTCCTGATCTTCTTTCCCGAAGCTGCAGTCGCTCTCTGGATACGTATATACCCGACTTTAACCAATAGCCAATACTGCGATGTTAAGTCATACGTTTTTATATTAAATATACTCTACGTACCATCCTAGATCAATTTTTTATACATTTTTTAATAGCTGCATTCTTTCAGTAAATTTGGAGACCCTCCGAGTTTAGAAATTCGAATAATTGCGGATTTGGCGTAAAACAGCGTGTCTTGCCTTTTTTTCATTTTTCAACTCTTCAGAGAATTGTTGAATGAAAAATTGGAATCGACTAGGTAGGTATCGAAACTTTGAGAACTGCATGAATTTTTTTCCAGTAGAGTATAATGTTCGAAAAGAAAAGATGAAAAGTAGAAGATTCCTCATTTTATATTCAAGCAGTTTCAAAAGTATGGAAAGATTTCATCCGAACTACCGTGACGTTAATTATGCCGTAGACCCCATCGGGACTGGATTGAAAAATGGAGAAGTTAACTAGCCACGAAGATATCGTCGGATTATTTTTTCTAGTTGAATCGCGGGAGGTGGATATCCGCTCGAAGCAGTTTACCCAAACCTAAAATTACTCAAACATACAAAATCCGTTTCCTCCAAATCCCCCGCATCCAGTTCTTGGATTTCTTGCGAGGTGTATAAATCCCCCCCGTAAAATATGTTGACCTCTCATTGTGATAAAAAGCGAGACCTTTCTCGCTCGCGGTTTGAAATAGTTAAGGGTTTTTCTTATCCTCGTTGACGGCCGTTTCTTACCGTCGAATTTGCAGTTTGCAGTTAGCCATACTACTACCTACCTGCCTACTCGAGGTTCGGATATTTGCAGCGATTCAGCGTTGACGCGTTAATACTTTTTGTTATAGAATACACGCGCATATATGCGATACGTATCCTTCTGGACGCGGCAGCCTCTTCGTTCTTACGGAACTGCTGCAGCCTGCCGCAGTGTCTCTGGTGCGGATCGGAGCTCACGCAGCTTGGCATCGGCACTCGCCTCGACTTTTGCCGCAGTCTTTTCTCAGAGATCGCACGCCGTCTCTTCGGTCTTAACCAATGCGAGGGTAAAAATAATAAAATTCGGAAGCGGGTTCCGGTCGCGGGAATTCGCAGGGATGCCGTGCCTGGCGTGCCATGCGTCTCGTCTCTCCTGGCTGCGGCCTGACTATGGACGCATCCGACGCGAACCTCGCGGACTTATTTATCGTCCGATATAATTTATTAACTATCCGCATTCCAAGGAATGATAAATCAACCCGCCACCCCGCCGAGTCTCGCAAACATTTAAAACCTCCGAGCAAGGCGTCCTCCGAGGCGGTACTCGATGCTACTTCACATGTTCGACACTCGCCTACTGTTATACTTTCGCGTCGCAGAAATCGGAGTGGAAATTCTAGCTCGATTCCTCGAAACCCGAGTTTCTTTGCCAGAACTCGTGAACTACGTGATAATTCAGGGGCGTAAGTGAAGATTCTTCGCCACGCAAGGATCGAGGATCTTAACAATGGCCAGTTAATGGTTCTAATGTCCTCAAATCATTTTTAAAACCTCTGCTCACGTTAGATTTCACAGTTTTTAGTCTCCAATTGTCCAGAAAACGAGCCTCTGTCCGATGAACAAATTTTTATCAATATTCTAAACGAACTATACGAAAAGATTGTCAATTTTGAAATTCGGCGGAAACGATTTGATAGCTAAGGTAATCTTTGCAGTATCAAATATTTCTCCGTTCATCCGGTAGAAGCTTCTTTTCTGAACAATTGGAGACCAAAAAATCCGAAATCGAATCAGTGTTTGCTCTCGTACTCGCTAAGACACGATGAAATTGGGTGATTCAAAAATTCTCATGGGACAGAGCAGTCTTCCGAATCGGAATAGATATTCCAGTTTAATCCTCTGAAACTTCAATTCTTTCGTTATTTATTTTTACTGACAGAGTAAAGATAACTCTGTTTCAGTAGAATGAGGAAGAAATTCGCACTTGGAATTCTGATTATCGTCCCTACAGCCTAATAAATTTTTAAATTCTACCGCCGACCTCAAAACTCTGCAAAAATCAATTCAACGATTTTATTTTGGAGTTTGTTCGTCTATCAGTTCTCAAAACGCTATAGGACTAAACCAGCTAATCACGAAGCCGCATTTAGCTGCGAATCATAATGTCAATACCTGCATAATCCTATCCTGAAATTCCAGTTTGCAGCTCCAAATCTTCAGAGAGAACTTGTAGAACGAAATTATAATTCTGAGTATGCTCATTGACATTTATCTAATTCCACAGAATCATAAATTCGTAAACTTTGATATAATTCTGCGATAATTCGCAAATTTTGCAATCTTTCTGATATTTGCAAACGCGAAAATTGCTAATTTCGATAGAGCATGGTTGACTAAAATAATTGCGAAACGTGAAAGTTTTGAACAGCCCTGACCCTTCGCCGCACAGTTAAGGCAATAAATATATACCTGCAGCAATTTGTCTCTTTACACGGTGTTGCTGCAGTCGGAAGTCTTGCTGTTAATCGCTTGAATTAGGGTCGCGAAAGTCTTGTACTTACACCTAGCTCAAGTCTGTACACGTAAGATGTGGATAATTTATAGCAGACTATCCCTATACATCGTGGCCGGCTATTACCATCAAATCTTCCGCCGCACTAACTAGATTTCCAAGAATATATTTAATTGTATCGTATCAGAAAAGCTGATAAAATGCACTTGCGTTTGTTATATAAATTAATTTCTATATTATATAAAAAAATATTCATTTCACGAAATTGTTAGATTGAAAGAAATGTTATTCGACGTCAGTGCAGGCTAAGGCCTCGAAAAGGTCGAAGAATAAATGACGAGGATCGAGTATAGTCGAGCTTCTGCATTCAAATATGGTTCTGTAGAGGCGAGATCGCACAAGAAACTGGAAGCCAGATCGCCGCCATCTTTAATAACCTCTGGAAGGTCCGCCATATTGTGGGATTCGTCGCTCGTCGTTTCTCGTCCAAGGTATCCCTTATACATGGATATACATAGGCATGTACATGCGTATATATCAGAGGCATATGTGAGATATATAGATATTCTTTTTCTCCGATCTGCGGCCGCTCATCGGTCCACTCCCGGCTCCTCTTCCCTCCTTGTCATAATGAGGCTTGCCCGGAGGTTAAACAGGTTGTCAGGTGTCTCCTGCTGGGAGACGACTGCATAATTTAAGCTTCTCATTGGCGACGACTTGACTGCCCTCTACGATCTACTGCGCACGCATTCGATCGGATCGAGCGATCGTTTACTCGTCTTTTATCTTCTCCCTCCGCGATCGCCGGATATGACAACGTCGTTTCGAAAACGATCCTCTCCGTCATGTGTTTCCTCTACTTCTCCAAGCCTCCCGATCCCCAGCTCGTATCTGCGAAATAAACTAAAACCGTACAAAGATCGAGAAAAAGAACCGTTCCTCCCGAACTCATTTCCATAATTTCAGACTCGGTTTCATGCCGAGTAACACGGTAGCTGATTGAGTCATTAAGGCAGGATAATGGCCACGCATTAGCATGACTTACGAAAGATCGCAGCCTGGCAAAGGCGCGAGAATTTTTCAAATTTATTTTCAGATCTAAGGATCCTGTGAAGGACACGTTTTTCCATCCGTTTTTCGCGTTCATCCCGAATCCGTGTGGCGATTGGTGTGGGATGATCAGAAGCGTGAAAATTATATCGGTGTAGTGCAGAGCGTCAAATTTATTCAATGCAAGAACACGCTATACGGTTTCCTACAATTTACCATTTTGTACCGCGCATTAATTACCGGGATTGGTGGTAGGACGGGTATAGCGTGCCGCCCGTAGTCTTCCTTGTGCCTACTGCTTGTCCGAAGGCCTGTGTATGATTTATAGGAGAAGGAACAAGCTCGGCTCGAGTACCCATACCTGCCTACCTTTATGCTCTGATATCGCAGCTCAGAGTGAGGAATAATAATTACAACGACACGAACAGGAAGCCGGGAAGACTGCACGCCGTTGTTACGCTACTAGCGCAAATGGCAACTATATCATAAACGATATTATCTATTCAACGGTCATGCTATACTACCCGCGGATCTTTCACCAGTTGATGTGTTGCTTCACAGCTATTATAATAGTCTGTGGGACTCGATTCGATACGATCGGTTCTACAAACAAGAATTAAATGACGACGATGCCGGAGAAGGAGAAGAAGAAGTTAAGAGTTCAACTTCTAGCTGTGATGAATGAAAACAATGGGCGGCGATCGAAAGGATCGTCCCGAATCTTCTCGGGGTTCGATCAATCATCAATCATCGAAATCTCATCTCAAAGAGCAAACGTCGAAAGGCTTCTGCAGGCCTGTCGGTACCCCGATGCGTCACTGTCCGATATTCGGTGGAAAAACTTAGCGCGAATATACGAACGTGGCGCGCGAACCCCGAGTTCTCCGTGGCGTCCCGCGTCGCGTCGCGTCGATCGACGCGCGGTGGCAAAACATCGATGGTAAATTATTCCGTTTCATTACCGGCGAGGCGTAAGTATAAGGGTCAGGACCGGCTTTTGTCCTCTTCGCAAGACGGTATCCAGCGGAAATAGCCAGCTGGTACGTTTCGGGCGGGAAATTTGAACTTTTGAATAATTGAACCGTTGGAAACGCGCGAAGTTTGAATCCCAGATCCGAGGACGAGCGGCGGGACATTAAGCTTGCAGATATACGCATCTTCTCTCATCTGGTAACGGTTAGTCGGCGTGGGAAACAAAAACTTGAAACTCGTTCGCGAACTCTGGAGAGCGTAAGAGGCGCGAGGACACGACTGCGGGACGAACCAAGGCGCGTTGCCTGAAGAAGAGACGCAATCGCATTATATATTGCATTTATATCGGAGATTTATCACGTCGCTTTTCTTATTCATCTCGTCGAAGCCGCAGTCTCATTGAATAGAAAATCAAGAGGATATAAAGTCCGGGAAAAATCCTGAATTTTGTCAGCTGATTCGGATCTGGAAAATCGTTATTCTTCTCTGATTCATATTATATACTCTTTTATTTCTTGAATTCTGGACTATCGTGATCCGGCGAGTCTTCCATGCGATGGACATTGCGCGTCAAGTTTTAGCCGGTGAAAGTAGATCTCACGAGACGAGGCAAGAGCAAAGCAGCGTATGAAGTATTCGCGCGAGTAGCCCCGGCAGCTCCAGTAAGTAAGAGGATGACGGTGGGAGAGGATCATCGGCGAGGAAACGAGAAGAGGGACCGGAGCAGAGTAGTGGACCAATGCGGAGGCTGGAGCCAGTAATTGTATGCAAGTATCAACCGCCTCCACTCTTTGCCGTAGTCGGCCGCTTCTCATCGAGTATGCAAAATCCTCAGACTTGCTCCGCCCATGTTCGCGGATCCGATGCTTTCGCGATTGATATCGAGTTTTATTGGGTTTGAAAAGGAGGGTCGTGAGCCGTGGATTGCTTCCAACGAAAGGAGAAGAAATCCGGAAAATCTGACGCGATCAGAATTTCGAAATTTTAGCAGAATTTAGTTTTTAGAATTTACAAATTTTGAAAATAATTCAGATTCTAGGTGGAGTTTGTCCAAAGGCTTGAAGTGTACATCGAGAAGTACATTTAACAGCCAAGCCAAAGTCATTGAAATCTTGCGAACGATGTAGTCAAGATATTGACGCTTCTTTAGAAACGCATTTTTCTCTCCCTTCGCCAAACTCCTTGACCGATTTCGCTCAAAGTCGATACTCGATTTGCGAATGATCTGAGATATCCTGGTACAAAATTTCACAAAAATCGGTCCATCCGTTCAGAAGTTATTCAACGTAAAGTTAGCGTTTAGATTTGTGGAAAACGATTTGAAAAACGGTAAGAACCGTGAAAAAGCATTATTCGGTATAGAATCGTGTGACTTTTTTCAGTGTTTTGTAATAGGTATAAGCAGGGCTGACATTTAGGAGGTGAAGTGTTGCGACTCGATGGACGAAATGGGACCCTCTGTGATTTAGGAATTTATTATTTAGCCAGCATGGTTTGAGAGAGCAGCGAGTGAGGGTAAGGCAATAAAGAAAAGACGGAATCGGGACATGGAATAGGTTGTAAAAACATTAATTCCGTTTCGTCCTTGCCTTTGTTGCAATAATAATTATAATACAGTGTGCGGGTCACGTGACCGAAGGGAGGAAGACGTATAGTTCAAGATCATAAAACCTGGAACGTGCCTTCCGCTAGGAAAATATCTTATTACATATTATTATTATATAGAAAATATACTTCACCTTATTGCTAAATATAATCCATATAAATATGCGCCAAAATCCACGTAGACATGTAATTAATTCATGTAAACCAAAAAATTGCATGGGCATGTCTGATATATCTGACCAGGCTCTGCAAGACACAGTCTCTGCAGTAGTTGCAGTAGGCAGGTAGCCAGCCAGGTTGTGTAATGATGTTTTTTGATTACATTTTTTTTACTGCTTTCACAAAAGATCGCCGGGGTCTTTATGGACACCCTGTACAACGTGGGACCCCCGCAAACCCTGAAAGGTTACAGTGGTATGAGAATGTCAATGGGCAACCATCAGACTGGTACAGTCAGCTCGCAACATCTTTTACGACCAAACCGCACACGGTAGCCTCGGTAGCCAGGAAGGCGAAATGATCTTCACTTTACGCTTCTGTAAGAAAAACAGAAACACAAAACTGGACGTGATACCAAAATTCGGTAGCAACCAGGTTATTGCGGCTTCCATCCCCTCTTCATTCAACGAAATTCCCAAACTTAAAAAAAAAAATTTAGCAATTTTTTGCTTAGAAATATCGCTTCGAAATATCCATAACTGAATGAATGGTGCGTTTTGTTTTTTCGATTATCTGAAAATTTGTCCTTATCGCATCCATCCAACTCCTGGATCATTTTAGAGTGAGAATTTTCTACTTCATTCTGCGAATACCGCACTGTTACATATATCAGTACACACCATAACGCAGGGTTTAGGTATTGCTGAAAAATAACTTTGCGAGTAAAAATGGATAGTAAAAAAAGTAAAATAAAATAAAATAGAATAAAATAAAAATCGGAAATTCCAGTACGGTTATACGCTCGCGCAAATGGATGATATCCGACTATACTTTTATTACCAATATTATACTCGATATAGCTCCTAGCCTGGCTGACCTCTCACCCTCTCTTTCGACTCCTAACAATACCTGACCACCCTTACCAGTCACTACCATCGATCGCAATAGCAGAACGAATAGCATCTATCTGTAGACGTGATTCGAACCAAATTTCATTCGCATTATTCACTCCCTCCTCTTTTTATCAACAAACATTCGTTACCTGAGATCCCAGTATTTTGTAAGAAAGAAAACCGTGTCTATCAATTAATTATGCATATTAGTCTGTCGTTTCGTCATTTTTTTACCAAATTCAGAGTTCAAACCATAAATAAATGATCAAATAAGCTCAACTCTGTTTTTTGGAACTAAATACTCCGGGTTATAATTGGCAATTGATTAATTAGTATAATACGAATGTAAAACGCGACTGATTGCGAAATTTCTTCCTATCTAGTATCTGCGCAATAGACGAGACAGCTTTAGAGCTCGAATTGAGTGGGGAAATTTTCTGCCTTATTCCGTGTATTAATTATGTGATTTGTCATCGATGGCTGTATCGCTAATTAATTATTACTCAAAGACTGTTGTAACATATCTAACATCAACTTTCCAGTCATTTTCTCTCCTCTTGCCAGATCTTTTTATGCATTTTCTCATTCACGAATTGACATGACATCGATCGTGGAATAGTCTCGTACCTGCAGTGCGGTGCCAGAGCTAGGTTTCATGTACATTAGATATACAGGTATGTACCTGCCGTGAGATAGACTCAGGTCTGAATAATAATTGTTAAATTTGCTGCAAGGCAGAGGTTTTTTTTTTTTTTTCTTCTTTTTTTGTCAATTAACAGAAATTAGGAATTGACTGATTCCTTGAGTAACACTCATTCGTTCTTTACGAGCGCAATGATCCAGATAATCGCCAATTTTGTTGCATAATTCTCTTCCAGACGAATTTCGAATGTAAGCCGAACTCGGTACCTGTACTGTGGATACTCTCATCATCCAAGTGCCACCGTTCGTCCAGATAAGGGCACTGCCCGATCTGAATCTCATTCAAAGCCACTGCGTCCAGAGAAGAGATGGATTTATAAAAGATTAAAGTTTGTTAAATTTATTTTTTTAAAATGTCAAACTTTGACCTTGAATATCTTTTAAATGGTCAGATTTATGAAAAAAGTATAAGAGACCTTTTTTGTAGAGCGTTCAATTCCCTATGGAAATATGTATGGAGATTTGCTAAACAATCGATTATTAATGAAATATGGTTTTTTCTATATGATACTGAAGTAAAAATGGAAAACTACGATGAGGAGCATCTTCCTATTAATATTAAGAGCTCATACTTGGTTAGTACTTTCAAGAGGTGCCTAGAAACCAATTTTTCTGTCTCGTAACTAAGAAAAAAAATAATAAATTTTTTTCAATTACCCTGATACACGTACAAATCCGCGTGTTCATTTCTCGCCAAATTTAGAAGACCTTTCGGGATCCCAAATCGTCGTACTTTGAGAGAAAGAGATTCACCCATATGCAGAATTCCAGCTTAGAACGAGGAGGAGAAGGAATCAGAAGGCGAAGATCGACAAGGATTTAGGAATATGCGGGACGCGGTTGAAAAAAGAGGAATAGTTGGAGAAAGGAGCGGGATATTTGGCGAGTGAAAGGGCAGAAGGGTGCGGAGGGTTTATGGTGGCGGACGGTCGTTATCGGAGTTATACGGGCCGTGGGCCCTATTCTCTCCCCTTGACCCCCTTGACCGTCCTCGGTCCACTACACTCCACCAGTGCTGCTTATCGCCCAGTGTCGCTCGCAGATTTTTACTACCCGACAACCCATGGCATTGTGCAAACGCGCCTCCATCCAAAGTATACCTGAGTGCCAGAAGATAACCGATATGCACATCTGTATTATGACGCAATGTGTGGCTCTAATCCTTCGCCGAAACGACGTACCTATCGCAAATTATTTTCACAAAGGGAATCAGTCTTATGATCTTTGAATAGCTGTACAGGAATCTTTTCAAATTTCATCTCCTAGCGAGTCAGAAAAATTTGAATTAACAAACTCAACATCGCAACATTTTGACAATATTTAAAAAATTCAGATTTCAAAAAGCTCCGTGATATATTGAAAAATTTCTGGATACAGTTTAGAGTGATTCAAGTAGCTTTTTTTCACATCTTGACATTTTCAAAATTACTGAACGGCTAGTCGCAGAGCTTCCATGCGGTTTACTCAATTTTTGGGATGATTCTTTCGATCTCGAATCCCCTAGTCTTTATTTTTTGAATATTTCTGCTCATTGGAATAGATGGCTGAAGGAACCGGGATGTGATAGGATCAAGCTTTGCCTGGCTTCACTGAAATTTCGAGACGAATCTTCCGGTCTAAAATCTCCTAGTGTTAATTTTTTGCACATTTGTGTTAATTGAAAGCTGGAAGGGTGTGGATGTGAGTATCTCGCCTGCATCTATCCATCCGCATACGTGCAGCATCGGGTGTGTCGAGTTCCATGTATGTACAACATACGTAGGTGAGCTTCCGCGTGTCGCATCGCGGCGGTGAGATCAAACGACGCCCCCACGCACGCTCATACACAAATAGACGCAAACACACACATGCATATGTCCGAACGAACACGACCCGTCCTACCGGCGAAAATCCCTTTGTCTTCGTTCACAACGTTAAATCCTGCCTCTATCCGTCTCGCCGACTTCATCCCTTAGGCAATATACCTATAGACGTAAGATGTATCCAAAGTCTTTTACCAATCGCGATTCCAGCACCATAGCATTATGATAATTAATTCCCACGAATGCAATTCGGAATGATTTTAATTATTCCGAATTCTAGAACTGTATGTCAAATTTATTCAAATTCAACAACACGAGGCGAAACAAAGACCGAGTATTACTTACTCGATGGTATATAAGAGAGAAGTTGTAGCCGCGATACTTTCAGCCGGACGTCACTCCGAGCGGCTCATTAGGAGTGAAATACTGAATTGATCGCCTGCCGGGGGATAACGCAGGGCTTCAAGACTTTGAGTATGTTTCGCGTGGTCCTGCGGACTCGGTGATCAACGGAGCGCAAGGAATTGGACGAAATTCAGTCCTGGGAAGGGGGTAGTCTGCATAGAGGCAAGAATTCGTTTAGAGACTGATCAGACTCCGGATGCTAATTAATTCGCGATTTATTATCCTCGCTAAAATTTCATTCGACGAATTCGAAACATTGGAATATCGGTAGCCAATAATTTCCCGAAAAATTATCAAACGGAACGAAAAAAAAAAACTGAAAAAACCGTAACACCTCAGCTTTCGATTCGTCAGATTTATTCGTGGTTTCGATATCTCGGTACACTGCGGTACGGCTCTTAGACATCAACTGTCTACCGAATTTACGCTCTTGCATAAATTTTGATAACAATTCATCATCAAGGGATGCTGTTGATCCTGGACAAGGAATTCTACACATGGTTCAAATTCACAGATCCAGTTGGCACTCTGCCTTGTGGTGCGAGGGTTGATACTGCGAAAAAATTGCATCCTATATTCTGGCTGTTGCTATGATCGCATGCGGGAGTTCGAGATACGGCGAAAGGGAGGAAAAGCTGATCTCTTATTGGATCCCGTTCCATCCCAGTGTAGAATTTCAATGTAACTACCGGTCTTGGGGATTCGTTGAGGCCATTAATCGCGCGGGATGTCTAATTGCTCGGGAAATAATGCCAACTCGTTAGTTTCCTCGCAGCATGAGCTTTCGCCCGTTCTAAAGCTCGCGGACTAGCTACGTGGCTGCTTGTCAAATTTATTAAACTTAGTGACCGAAAGTTTTGGCGTAGTACGTCAGGCTAGTATGGCTAGGCAGCCGGAAGGTGGAGAGGTGGCATATACCTACCCCTGGCCATGGTAGCCGTTCGATATTATGAAAGTTTGCCGGTGAATTTATCCTGGGCATTTTGGACCGGGGAGCAGCGTGCGGTTCTCCTTATGAAATATCTCGCGAGCCACGCCTCGTAACTCTTATCAAGATGGCGCCGTGACGCTGAATATTCCTGCCCCCGTTTTCCCTCTTCCACCCCTCGCCCTCCGATCCGCAACCCTCTTATACCCTCAGCCCCGGTCCTCCTCAGCGGCACACATCCAGAGCTACGCACAGCCTCCCCGCAGCCCCTGAATCAGAAGGTCATAGGTCACCCCGAAACCACCCCTACACAGCGAAGACCTAGAGAAGACGAAATCGAGGAGGGGTAGAGTTATTGGAATGAATTAAAAAGCCCGAGGTATCGTCTTCCCGGGTCTAGAAACTCGGCTAAAAAATCACCCGCACCCCCGGATTCCTCCGGTTCCTTGGAGGGTTGCGAAAAGTTGCGAAAGCCTACGGGTAAGGCAGAAACGCCCTTCTGCCGGGAAGCTTTGCAGGGGATGCCGCGCGGGGTGGCGTACACCTCCGCGATCCATATTTTACAATATGGCGGGGTGGCGGGCAGGTTAGGGGTGGCGCCACGCTGATGTACGCAGGTCAGCCGGGAGGGCTGGATTGGTCGATAACATCGTCGCACCCCTGCTCGCTTGCAAGGATTTACGTAGGATATGTATATACGTGTATGTTTTACGTATACCTACTTCCACGTCGCATACGCGTACCTTGGGCGTATGCAGATCAGGCGCCGGCGCCCCTAGAGCTTCATCCCCCACCGCGACGACCCCCGAACCCTAAGAACCTATCGCTTCTTCTCGGGGGTGGAAACGCTTTTACACGTCTTTTCTTGCGAAATATGGCGGATGCAAAACCACCTACAGGGGAGGCTCCGGGGTTGGGGTGCAACCGCGATCGGTGGAATAATTGCTTCATCTCCTTCTATTCATACCAACCCTGATATTTATGCAAGAAATAATTTACGAATGTCCAGAATCATTCATAACTTGGCAACGAATTTCAAAAAAGCAAGAAAGCAAATCATTCGGGCGATAGGTGTTCCGGCTGAGGGATACTTTCCAGGTTTTTTGCAATAAGAACACATAAACTATTTTCCCTCGTGATGAATGAATTCGCAAGATTTTTGAAAAATCCAGGGAAACAGATCTTCAGTATCGAAAATTGAAGGGTGAAAATCGCAGTAGGATGTTACGCCGGGTAGAAGGGTGAGAATGAGGTATTGCGGCAGAATCGATAATCCGGTTAAACGATCATCGTATGATTCATAACCGGACTAAGTCGCCAGGGCCGTCCATCTACGGTTGTTTTAACTTATTATTAAGAGTCTGCCTCGGATCAAGTCTGCATCGCGGCATAACGACGGTTAGTTTTTCTCCTCAGTTTGCCTAGTTGCGAGGCAGCTCTCGAGCCGCAGTTCTCGGCTTGGTTCCAACTTCCAAGTTCCAGTTCCCACGGTTCACAGTGCTTAGATATTTTATACGTAGGACGCGTTGTCTCGGTTATATATATTATATACATCTATATATATGAACATATGTATGTTTCGGTGTTATGTATAAGTATATATATATACGGCCAATAGCTCCCACCTATATTCCACCGCGCGCGTGCGCCGGCTCAACGACTTCTATTCGCGGTACCGAATTAATGATAGAGAATAATTAAACCAACCGAGTAGTTTATAAATCATGGAAAATCGCCGTGCGGTTTATTGCCGTCTATACGTGACTCGAATAAATTGTTTAAACCTCTTCTTATTCCGTATTTCATTACTTTATATTATCGATATAACTATAACAGGGATATATACCCTCTCCTGAGAACTTTATATACACTCACTCTCACACGCATCTACGTATTATATCTATACACGTACGGATCCTGGAACAGCTACTTAAACTGCAATTAAAGTAAAAGAACTCTGGCTACTCGATGGTGCAGCTGCAAAATACAAGCTCACAGTGCGCCTCGGTGTGCGTAAAATACTGCTAAATGCATCCATAAGTAAATTTCATACGTATGTGTACGTAGAGAGAGAGAGAGATAAAGATGTGCGGAACATGTGCACAATTATTATTGCAGCGTAGAGAATCTCTGCTGAATCATGATTTGCCGGTACTGTCAACTGTTCTGTATGGAAGAAGCGATGTAGAATCGTTCAGAAATATAAAGCCAGAATATATACATACCGGCCAGGTATATACATACATGTATGGGTTATAATTACGTGGTGATTATTCATCAGCTTTTATGTACCGTGTCATTCGTTAATTTACCTACTCAAATGGGAATTGATGATTACACACTAGCTGTGAAATGACTTACTCCTCGAAAATTTTCACCTTTATCAACTGTCCGAGGAGGTCGCGCGATCTGATTGAGGATTTGGATTCGAGGAGGTGAAATTTTCGCTGGAAAATTGAATCGTGTCAGTTATTGAATGAGATAATATTATATCAGATGCGGTTGTCACGCGTAACGCCGGATATGACGTAGTATGGACGGAGTGTGACGGCGTATAGTAATTCGTTCTAAATGGAATGCACCGCAGGTATCTCCTTTCCACCTTTACTCATCGGGTTTATCGGCTTTACTTGCATCATCGGGTGAAGATGTTACGCCGGTGGTTTTAGAGTATGAGGAAGTACTCCGGGCGCCATCCCGCGAGCGTAGTTCCAACCGAGTTCAACCCGGTGCTTAAAAATCAATGCGACGAAAAAGCTCCTTTTTCCCTTTTCTTCCTTCCTTCTTCATTTTTCCTTTTTCAAACAACGGAACGATCGAGTTTTATACGTCGAGATTATAAGACCGGGATTCCGCAGGAGGAAATTAAAAATAAAGGCGAAGTCTGCAAGCGCAGATTGTGAGAACTAAAAGCGTCTCGTACCGCTTGTACCTCGTGTTCACCTGTAAAGGTATTCGCGGAAAGGTATCACGGGAGGGTGACACACGAGGCGAATCGTCTAGTAATCGCGAGGCACGGGTTCTTTGGATTCTTTGGCAAACATGACCTCGCTCAACGTATAATATCGTAATAATGGGCATTGAATCTGAATGAACCGGATCGATTGCAAAACCCATTCCTATGCCTGCCTCCCGGACTCCGGGGCAAAGAAATTACCTTAATGGAGCTTGCGCTGCAGCCACATAAAGAATGCAATTAAGCCAATCGTGTATTGTAATTAACGGCTCTCCTCGAGACATTCTGTTCCCTCCCTTTGGCCATATTTAACCACGGCCACTGCGTGTCGTATTCTCCCGCCCTCCCCCCTTCTACATCTTCGGCTAACCAGCCAGGAGATCTTATACTCGGAAGCGAGATTGAATAAACCATCCGTCTCGAGCGTAGCCACGACCCATACCTCGCCTGCCAAACAACCTGCAGAAAATGTCATAGAAAATACCGACGCACCGTGATAACAGACTCCGATAGCCTCCAGCGAAAAACGGAAACGGAAGCTACGGACGAAACACACCGGCGCAGCTCTATCTAATTCTTATGATCTATCCTCTACGCGTCTATAATCACAATCCGTAGTTATATGCCTGCCTGCTCGATTACCATTACAGTTTTTCATTACCATTCGATTCCTTTGTCATTCTTTCATCCCTTCCACTTCATTTCTTTCCCTTCCGGGGATTCTTGACGAGGTTCTTCATCAGCTTGCACCACCCAGGTACCACACCTGGCCGGGTACCTGCCTACTTTGGACTAGGGAGCACGAGGAGACTCGCAATCAGGTATAGGAGTTGACTCGGGGTTCGACGCTGGGTTGCGAAATTCAATTAAAAGTTGCGATTATTAGGTTGGACAATGAGTCCCTCGGGATAACGGGCGAGCCTTGAGCTCCGCGCACCCTGGACATTCTCTGGCATGGCCATGCCATGCCGTGACCGCCAGCCCGGTGCGCCGTGTGTCCAACGTTAACTAATATCGTCGTCCTTGCTGATTCAACTCGCCTACCTCGCCTTCAGTCGTCTTGATTAAGTCGCGATGCGACGCTTCGGGAAATATAATAGTCTTTCTCCCGGCGAGAAACCACCCTCGGAAGATCCACATCGCCAACCCCTCGGCACACCCCGTCACCCCCACACGGTGCACATCCAGACACAGTGATTTCTCATCTCTGACAATGAAGCGGACGATTCTGCGAGGCCACGAGGACCACGAGGGAACATCTTCGCGGAGGATTTCTTCATATTTGATTAACAAGATCAATAAACGAGGCTCACTGACTTCCACTCGCCTTTTATGAAACGGAGTCCGAAATTAACTGGAAAGGTATGAAACCAGGGGTACGGTTCAATCACTGCGAAGAGGTCAGACGAAGAGACGGCTCAGTCTTCGTTTTGGTTTCCTTGACGATTCGGGACCATAGAATTAAAAATCGCAAGCTTCTTTTGTTTTCGCTATGTCTAACGCTGACGGAGAAGTCAATGGCTCACAGCTCCCGACTTTTACCTGATTATAGTTCCACCTACTGGCTACTTCGGAAGACTGATCCTTGAAGAATAGATTTCTGTGTAACGTGTCGTCCGTCATTGGCTCGTAAGCACCGTCTGTATAGTTACTCGCGTATAGCCGAGCGAGGTCTTCGAATTGGTCGAATTGGTTGAATTGATCTTAACGGAAGAAGGAATTGGTCGTATCTAGTGTGCGGTGGCGGTGGTTTTCAGCTCTTCCTCGACGCGGTTGTGTTGTAGTTTGCGGTGAGCCTCTGGCAATCTAGAAGCCGTGGGGCAAGGAAAGGAAGGAAGGAAGGGTGTTGCGCGGCTGAGATTAAAGGAATAAATTTAGCAGCCGATAATTGCATTGGTTTTGGTAGTTCCAGTAACTAATGATCCCAGAGTCGTTACGCGGCTGGTTCACTGCAGAAACTTCGCTTCCAGCTCCGCTCTGCTCTTCTCTGCTCTGCCCTCGCCTGCCCTGAGGTATATCTCGCAGAGCCGCAGACTGATAGCCGAAAGGCTATGCGATCTATAGAAGAGATTGCGGAGGTGTGAGGTGTGAGGTGTCTGGTATTGCGAAGAGGAAGGCTGCGGCGGCCCTTCTCGGAGAGAAATTCATGCGAGAGAAGAGAGAGAATACGACCTCTGACCCCGATGGGAAACGTTATAACTTTCGCGCCTGCCGATCCACCAAACGAGCTATAAATAAGGACGGGCAACCGATGCATACGCTTAACCACAGCGGGGTGCCAGGCCGTTACTCTCAGGACTCGCAGTCCTTTTGACACTTGTTTACATTGCTATTCGATCGTGCGTTACACAAAATTCACTATCGACTTCGGAACGTTGTCTAGATATTCCTGCGATCCTTCAACTACAAAGCTTGTCGATATCTGAGTGACAAAAGAAGAAGAAGAAGAAGAAGAAGAAAAAAACCGGAAGCGATGGTTTTTATTCTTTAGCTTTATTTTTGGCATATATTTCCGTTCGGTTGTAACCCTCGTCAGATCCTGTTGCATATTTCAAGTGATCTTAGTATCTCGCGCACTCCCGCAGCTCCGTTGGGTATTGTAAATCAAAAGAATCGTCGGTCGGCCTGTAAATCTTCGGGTAAGTACACAGCGGCTGGGATAATTTACGCAGGTGAGTAGAGGAGCGAGCGAAGGAACGTACGGGTTTAGCAGATCCACCGCGACGAAGAGCACGACGTCGCAGGGTACACGCCCAGATATTTTCATACTTTCTTACCGATCTTGCCACAACGTCTTCGTCTAACGAAAGCCTGAGTGTATGAGGAAGCGTAAGGCTCAACCCTCCGGGTGCGGCTTCCAACGCAGCAGATCTTCAGATCGTAAAATCGCCTTATCGCATTCTCTTCATCTTCGGGGTACGGGTGCAGCTCGCGATTCTTCGCGGTTTACAAACTCCGCGAGACAACTGCCAACGGACATTGGCAAACCCTCCGCATCTGGACCGAGGAAGGAGGAGATGAAGAGGAGGAGGCGAGACGTCTTCATGCCTTTAACTCTTCGCTCTCTCAAACGCGGATCCTCCTGCCTTATGTAAAACGCCGTGGCTTTAGAGGGAAACTAGATACTCGACCTTTTTCAAATCACGGACACAAATTGACCGAAAAAACGTATATTACAAATTTCTGAATTCACTGTGCAATAATCGATCGAGTTTACAAAAAGTGGCTTTCTGTCTTTGATTTTTTCCAAAACTGATTCAAGGAACGAAAAAAAGCGGGAAGAAACCGATTCCCGAATGATTCTGGGGTCGAATCTATTCCGAGATGATTTTTGAACCGATTTCCACGCTTATTATTCGTGTCGTTTGACGGGGTAAAAATGTCTTGAATCACGAGTGTAAAATTTATGTATAACTATTCATCGTCGATAGTCTTCCGTTCGGGGAACTCGCCGCGATTTCTTCAAGTGGAAAATGTTGCCTCGTGGCGATCGGTCCGGGGTCCAGCGCGTTCGCAACCGTCTCGGTCGCGTCGGACCGTCTCGTCGCATACCAGCGCAATCTCTAGCCCGTTTCGTCTCTCTCTGTTTCCACCGGTCCAGGTGAAGAAACGAGAAGGACAACGAGGACGAGGACGAGGACGAGGACGAGGAACGCTGTATTCACCGCTTCTCCACTCGCTTACTCGCTCGCTCACTCGCCTTCTCGGAGATGACGACTAAAAACTCAACTGCTCCGCAAAGGGACATTTAAATGACGTCGCCGAGCAGAATAACTCAGACGGGGTCTCGTCAGCGGTGACATCGCGACTCTCTTCTCCCTCTTCCTCTGCCCCCTGCTCCATCCCACCCTCGCCAACCCTCCCTCGGAGGGGGCCGAGGGGGAGAAGCCGGGGGATGCTAATCAGATGCCGACAGTCGCGGCGAGATCAAACGCCGCATGAGCGTCAGCGGACGTCCCCGCGTCCTGTCGCCAGGGTCTATAGGTAGCCAGAGGTACGTAGGAAGGTAGGGAAGGTACTATTTGAACACGGGATCGCCGGGAACTGTGGGCATGGCTTTTGCCGAAACGTGCGAAACCCGCATCTCAATTTTCGTCGCAACTTCTCCGAGGCTATTTTTGGAGCCGCATCAACAGATTATGACATTTCCTTACCGCTACCTCACCCAGGGACTGGTATGAACCTTCCAAAACTTGCGAACCGCACGAAATGCTCTGAGGACAGAAGTGCAACCGATCAAGAAGAAGCGTCGTCCTGGAAATCGCCGTTGTTTCAAAAATTTTATTTTCGAACTCTAAAGCCGAAATTCGGAGTAGTTTGCACAAGTTCCTCCGAGTTTTGATGATTGAGAATCCTAAGAATCTTGAGAATCTAGATTGAAATAAAATTCAGAAATATGTGAATCAATTTCTTTTTTTTTTAAACTGAGAATTTTCGAGTTTATCAGAAAATTTTAGACGAAAGTTGTGGTTTTCAAATTTTTTCTACAGGTCTGTGTTAGGCAGTGATATTTCGATCGACGATACATACGGTATTATGTTATTTATGTCCATCAAGTTTCCACGATTCTTCCATATTTGTCGAAAATCATATAGGAGACGAAAATTTGACACGAAAGTAAATGACCCACGTATAGGTATTCATACAAGCAATTGGAAACGCGTCGTGCGAATCAATCTGTGAAAACACCTTCGCCTTCGGTACATCGGGAAATATTGTCACATTCAAGCCAACGAAATCAAATATCACAGTGACTTAATCAGGACCGAATTAAATTCAGATGACTACTGCGAATAAAAGTGCGAAATTCTGTTCCAAAACGAGAAGACAGACCCAGCTGTTAAACACTAATACCAAAATTAGCACAAAAGCATCGAATCACATCATGGATAGTAAATTCACAAAAAATGTTGTTTGATTGTGACGAAAATTCATTAACCCTTAAATGGCATGCATGAATACAAAAAATTGAACACGTGTTGCCATCTGGCAGTTATTTGTTCAAAAAATATATTGTTCAATTTTATGAAAGATTACCTTTTCATATCGGTAAATAAATACCTTTTTTGGAAGGCACAATATCGCAGTAATTTTTTTCTGAAATAACAGTATTTCAAGAGTATGCCACAAAATTTTTAGCCAAGAATATTAAAAATTACGCGAATTATGAATTTTTATGTAAAAAAACTCATTTCTTCCGTTTTTTTGTTTCAAATTTTTTTAGCTATCTCAAATAGGAAGAATGGCTAGAAAACCTGTTGGACTATTAAAAAAGACATGATAAACTATATCCTATAAAAATTTTGTGAATGAATATGCGATACAGGCTTCACAATACTCGTTTAAACACGTGGGGGTGGCAAACACCCCGTAATGTATTTTTTAAGGTGTGCCATTCACGGGTTAACACTCTCAAACATACATTTTCAGTTCCAATTCCTATCCCCAAGCTTCCGAATGAAGTTCGAAGTACTTTCGAGTCTAAAATTAGTAAAGAAATGTCGAAAGGTATTCCGTCGGGGATCCGATATCCTTCGATATTTGCAGTGGTTGGATTTGTCAGATCTTGGTATGAATTGTAAATCGTGATTTTAAAGGAGCCGCAAAGATGGTAGCTGGGATCTTTGAAATATAACGTCGCTAAGCTCCCGCGTCGGCGTCTCTGTGACGGCGTGTCTTCGTCCACCGCGCCTAATAAAACGATCGACTATTATCGTGCAATTATGCCGTCTCATTAATCCAAGGCAATTACTCGTCCGCGTTCAGGTTCGTTTCATAAGTTATGAGCGACTCTCGTCAACGAGTTCGCATGGGCATGCAGTTATGTGTCCCCCGGACAATTACAGCGACTCAGACGACTCTCATCGACAATTACATCTTATGCGAAGAACCTAAGCGGGCTAAGGGTGGGATTACGGCGGAATCTTCACGGCTGAAAATAATGAAAATAAGACCCGCGCCTGTATCCAACTTTCCGACTATAACGTCGCGTCTATCTTCCTAGTGCAGCAGCGTTTACGGGACTCTGCATCGCGTAGCCCGAGGGACTTCTGTCATTCCTTTCAGGTATAACGGAATTCCTTCGATACCGCTTAACCGTAATCCTGAATCCTGATAACTTAACGGCGAATGACACGCCCGATGTGGTTTTTCCAATTTTCAGCCCTTTTTTACTCCATTTTTCACTTATCGAAGGCTCAGCCAAACCCGCAGGGAAAATGAGTCTGGTTTGAAATAATTAAGGCTGTATATTTATGAGACGATCGTTGATTAAAATTTCGAGCCTAGATATACTCCGTTGTTGTAAAAAACCGCAACGTTCTAACGAAAACATATAAACATATAATTGGAGCAAAAAAGTAAAATAATACAAGAGGAGGTCGAGCTGCTTCTTCTTCTTCTTCTTCTTCTTCCCCGATGTATGTATACTGCATCGTACGAAGAACGAAGGACTCCGAGAAAGCATTCCGATCTTGCGAAACAAAAGGTAAAAGAATCCCGGGAAGGGTTATAAAAAAGATTTGAAGAACAGGAACAATTACAAGATCTTAAGACGTAACAGACTTGTACCCCTAATGCTCCCTCGTAATGACAACCAACGAATACGCCTTCGGAACTGACCCCCGGCTTCCCATTTCAAACTATTCCAATCTCCATGCCAGAAGAAATTAGAAAATAATCTCTCCTCAATTTCCTGCCGAAAAATCTCCCCGTAATACAGAAATGAAGAGATGAATCGGGGAGGAGATCCCGCGCGGACGGAGGACAGAGGACATTGCCGTTTGCTGATCAGTCTAGCGAAGTGTAGAGAGCAGTCGTTTGTGTTGTGAAGAGTCGGGCTGGTTCGATGATTGAAAAAATCCTTGGAGCCAGTTCGCTGACTGGTGGACGGTGACGGACGACGAGAAGAGAGAGGGTTGATAGAGTAGAGCTGCGAGGAGCGGCGAGGAGAGGAGAGGAGAGGAGTGACTGAGTGACGGGCGGCGGCGCTTTTGCGACAATGTAGATTTGTTTGCATTTAAAAATCAAATCGTCGAACGGCGGTATGCATGCGAGGATCAGGAGGCAGCCTCCGCGGACTGAGCAGGACGAAGCAGGACGGAGGACGGAGGACAATGCGCGGAGACGGTAGCCGAGAGTTTTTGCGTCGTTTGCTCCAAACGGGGATCTCGCTTCTTCTCCGAGCCACCGACCTACCGACAGACAGAACAACCGGCGAACTGCAACCAGCTACGAGATACTTCGAACAATGAAGCCAAAGTCGAACCTCCGCAATGGACCTCGCGTGATTACACTCAGAATCGGAACACGGCATCGTGTCCCTTTCTCCACTTTAATTCCTGCCTCGGAGAGACCAGCGAAACTCTAATTAAGGCTCAATCAAGACTTCGATACCCATTACGTATCCTCTCTCGATTATTTTACATCAAGTAATGGGAATCATCATTGGTCAATTTCGGTATCGGATATCAGGACCTGGGTCAATTTTTCAATGGCCAAGATTCCGAATTCGATTGAGACGATTAAAATTCAAACAAAAAGGATTGGGATCAATCCCTGTTCTGATTTTAGATATTCAGGTCTCTGATTGTTCGAATAACAAACTTATACCCAATTAAAAAAGATCGTTCCTTCGACTCAAGATTGCAGTATCAAAAAGTTCACTGGTTCATCGGGCAGAGCCTAGTTTCCTGAACAATTAGATACCTTCATGTTAGGGTGGTCCAAAAAACAAAAGTTTTTTTCTTATCATGTCGAAAGTTTCTTGTAGGTATAAAAAAAATTCTCCTACAAGCGCAGCTCGATGTCTCAAGTCTAGGAGATGCTCAACGATGTTCCGTTTTTCCGTATAAATAACACACGAAAATTTTCTTTTTTCGTTTTTTCCGCGTAAAACTCGGCGGAAAATTTTTAATCCAATTTCGATGCACATATTCTCGTAGGAAATTTAATTCTTTACAAAAAACGTCTCATGAGGTTTTCTTGTAATCTTAATAGGTAAAAAGTCATCAGGCTTTAAACCCTTGCAGCTCAATTAAATTTAACCGGATATGATTTCAGAACGATTATCAAATTTCTTTCCGACTAAAACGCAAGCTAATATTTACATTAATACCTACATATTTATTTTTTCACCCTCAAATCATTACTTGTAGTTGAAAACAGTCTAATTACACAATCAGATCCATTGCGATACAATTTGGGATCTAAAATTATACTTCGTAAGATTTCATTTGATTGCGAGCGTTCAAAGTCTGATAACTTTTTATCTGTTAAGATGACGAGAAAATTATATCAGAGCTTTTTTGTAGAAAATCAAATTTCTTGCAAGAATATGTCCCTCAAAATTTGAATAAAAATTTTTTTCAGAGTTTTACGTGAAAAAAAAAACAAAAAATTTTTTTTACGTATTTATATGGGAAAACGGAAAATCGTTGAGCGTCTCGTGACTAGGATCTCCTCACTTTACCTGATTATGCTTAAAAAGCTTATCGAAACACTGTAATAAAACTAATTGATTCGAACACAAGGCAGCGGTCCTTAAAAAAATTAATTCTAATTCATTTACGGTTGGATATCTGACTTTTATTGAAAATTATACACGCCGTACGTGTTAATAATGATTAAAAATTCTAACCACGTGCTAATACATCGTAGATAAGAAAATAAGATAGAGTTTATTTTATTTTTTTCCTTATTTTTTCATTTTTTTCAGTTCCTTTTTTCCTCCTTTTTCTTATCATCGTCCGTAATCAATGCCAGTGATTATACTCACAGCGTCTCTTTACATACTTATTTGCACAAGTTGCATATCATCGGCTATATTAAAACTACTGAACCGTCACACGATCCTAACAATGTAACGATCTTTCGCCAAATCATCGCCAACGTTTTTCCACCTTTTACCTCCGATATAGCTACACAGTTCTTACGTCTGACCGCTGAAAAATACCGCAATTACCAAACTGCGAGTCACCACTTTCCGTGCAACTTGCATATTATCTACAGTCCGAGACACGATTTCACGAGTTCGCAAGGCCCAGCTGGGTTCACGGAGCCGATGAAGTCTACGGAATCTCTCGCGGAATCCAATCTTGACTTCTTCTTAATTAAAAGTCGAAAATAGTTGCCTACTCAGTTAATCCCCGGATGTTGAGCTGCTCAACTCAATACGACGTACAATGCTCGATTCAAACGTGCGAATTTCAATGCTGATGAACTTTCGCCGAAGTTTACGTGTCGGACGCGATTGCATCGGCCTTTGGGCGAGCAGGTGGAAAATTGTGAAAATAGGAAAGAAGAAGATGCAGCTTCGGGCTTCTTTTGCTGGAAAAGGTTTGAAAAAGTTGATTCGCTGAGTGCTCGTGTCGCGGACTTGAGACTATCGACACTCTAGCATTGAGACTGCAGCGCAGTCCGCAGAGATGAGTGAGCGGCAAAAACGACTCTGCAAAATCTCTTACTTGGCCAATCGAACGCGAGATTCTATTAGATTCCAATTCTGGCGAGAACGATCATCTGCAGGAAGTTATAGACATTCTTTGATCCATTCACGTCGCCGACCATGACTAAATTCCGGCTGGCATGCTAAAAGAGGAGGAAAGCTGCGCCGCCCTTTGAAGGCCGCTATTCAGAACTGCAGACCTTACGTCATCGAAAATCCGGCAAAAACGAGAGAAGAAAAAATAAAACAATGGGAAAGGATTCGCGATTGTAAACTGAATTTTCTCAAAGACTTATACGTCGCCCTCTTCGTCCCGTCTGCTCTCGATTTACTCTGTTTTCCGCGAGTACAAGGCCCGATATGATCTAATTGGATGTACGAAATTAAGTCAATGAATTCCGGAAAAAATTAATGCATCTCTGATGCTTGAAATTTATATATTCCGTATCTGGATCGTGTCATCCGTCATCTTTTTCCTCCGACCGCTTATACTGCAGCAACGCGAATTTCGTTATCTTACCTTATAACATATACGTCTCTCGACGTTTCGGGGAACTCGGTGCTCCGGTAATTTACCACTCTTGAAATGATCTCGTCTCGCTTCCGGTTCCTTCGACAAAACTCCCGGATCTTATCCCGATCTCGATGAAAACTATCAATCTCATTTAAAACGAGTCGCGGTTTTCCACCTTTTCCCCGTTTCATGAAACTGCGGTAGAAGAAAATCGCGACTTCCGGTTTCTCTAGGCTACAGACTCAAAGACGCTGCGGCCTCCAAGGCCCAGAATACTTTCTGCCACGCAGCCTCCTCGGGTTCAACCGTTTCTCAAAGGATTCGATTAATAACTATAGCCGATCGCTGAGTCGGATGAAATAACGATCTGGCCCGGCCAATAAACAGCACGCCTTCTTCTCCACGGTGGACTTACGGACGTCGGCGGGTTCCTGGCTCCGATCATCCCGCGCTCTCAAGGCCAGAGACCCCTGAGGCAAAGCCTGGCGCTAATGCCAGCTGAGAAGACAGCCATTAAAACCCCCTATTTAAATATTATCAATTAAATTACAGTGCTGACTGCAGTTAGTTCAACCGCTTGCTCACCTGCCCATGAAACGAGCTTGGTTTGCCTTTCCAGTGCTCGTGTGGTTAGCGCGCTACACTTGGTCTACGTCGGACAGGTAAGTACTACAGAGGACTTTAATCGCCGGTGTCAATACTAATCGGCGTTCTCCCTGATTTAATTCCCAGATCCTTTCGCCTTTTTGTTCGGAAATTTATTTATAGGTATATACTATAATATAGGTGAGATGGATGTTTGATGTTTGGTCGTGGCTGAGGGACGGTATAGTGTTGGAGTAACAGTTTTCCTATATCTTAGTCCTTCGCGGTGTTATCGCTACGGGGATGTCGGCATTGTCAAAGGACACGGGGCGGGGGACATCTGGCACCGACCCGAGATCACACGCGCACGATTTCATCTCGAGAAGAGAGAGTCGAGAGGAGAGGAGAGGAGAGATGAAACCTTCTCGGATTACATGCCCTACCCCCTTCCGCGGGAAAGACGCTTTCTCGAAAGACGAGAATTAAGTGAAGAGCAGGCGATCATGGAGATCGAGATATTATGACTAGGGAAATAAGCCACTCGTGTCTCTGACCAGCGTACGTCGCAAGGAGACTGAATCTATATCAGAGTGACAACTTTTTTTACCTCCAATTCCCTGTACCGTCGATCCTTTCCAAAATTTCGTAGTTCTTAGGATTTTAGCAAGCCTCCAAAAATTTCGGGGCGATAGAACAATTTTCGGTCCCAAAGACTTTGGGAAGCTTATTCGGCTCTATATTCATTCCTGTGGCTATTGCAGCCCAAAAATAGTTCAGTTTCATAATTAATAACTCGAAAAATTGTGGCAGAAATTTCTTCCAGTGAGTGGAATCTGATTGTAAGATTATCGACCCCGAACCGTGGCTGTGAGTTAAGTGCGAAGAATTTTTCTGCTTCGTATCGACGATTAGTTGATCCCAGTGTGCGTCGATGCACTTGTGTGTATGTTGTACGGATTTATGTACGCAGGTGCGTATTTCTTGTTCGTAACAACGTGTAGAGTGGAGAGAGCAAGGAGCAGGTCAATATATTCGTTTCGTGGCGGGTTCCTCGGCCGTCGCAGAGCCATGATCACCGGAGCAAAGTCACGTTCGGGCAATGCGACCAAACACTGTCATTACCTATACGCGGGGTGATGCTCCGGCAACGCCAGCTTCAGTTTCAGCTCCAGCTTCAGCTTCGACTCGAGCTTCAGCTCCGCTCCAGCCGGCCTCGAAGTTGCGGTTCTATCGGTCTGGAGCCCGACCTCTCTTGAATTAATCGAATTGTTCCGCGGGGAACGAACTGCTTATTACCCAGCTTCAACGTCGAGGGCGAGGGCGAAGGCGAAGGCAAACCCGGAGCCGAGGGTTAGCGAGAGAAGGAAAATGAAAAAGGAAAGAAATCCGCGGAAAAAGAAACGCGAAGATTGAAGATGCATTTTAAAGCGACTTTATTATATCCAAGATATATATTCTTCCCCCGATTACAAACACACACATCTTTCCTGCATACAACTGCCACGGATTACCCCCCAAGGTCATGGCTGGGAATTATCCCCGTGGAATTTAAAAAGCCTGTCTATGGAAAGTTCCAATTCCGATAATTATTATCCGTAAATTCTGATAATCAGAAGTCGATAATCAGTTCACCGACGATGTACGAAAGTTTGAAAATATTGATTAGCTTAGTAGACGTTAACGACTGTTTTCTGGTTTCGACTACGCTTGTGACTTTTCGTTTTTTGCTTCGCAACGATCATCGCGATTTTTAGCCTGTTTCATTCCGGGCGATTATCCATGCGGAACTTTTTCGGAAAACTTAACCCGAACTTATTTTTCAAGTATTTGAACGCAGCGTTCGTACCTCGGGGTGTTTTCTTAATTGCACCTTCGATTGACGTGAAATGATGCTTTTACTACATTTGCGGTTCAATTCCTCGCGATTGTTGAAACTTTTCAAGATTCTAAGAAGCAAACGGAATTAGAAGAGAGCCAAACTCCACCAAAAATTTCATATCTGATATGGATTCAACCCTGAGCCAAGGATGCTGCGTGCGACATGCTGTACGTCTAGTAATTACCAGAGTATCAATAACTATTGAACAAATATGACTGAAGTACCGTTTCGCAGAGTATTACTGTTTAAATAGATGATCCCTACATCGATTGCAAGAATGACTTCGGGATTTGCTAAAAATAAGTGAAAATAAGAAGAAATATTCCGGTATATAATATGATTGCCTCATCTTGTGAATAAAAGTTGTAAATGGATGGAAAAGGCAAAGGTTTGTGTATCTATTCGGGTGAATTGTTTCGAGACGAAAGACGAGAGATGAAAGACGAAAGATGAATTCTGCAGTGGCCGTAGTCTGAAGAGTATAGAATATATGTATAGGTATGGAGAAAAAAGCAGCTATTAACAATAAATCAGATATATAACATTCCCGAGATACCATTCGCTGGAAATCATTACGGCAGCAAAGTAATTCCCAACTAAGCAAAGCCATAAATACATAATGCATCGACTTGGTAGGTTACCCAGGTTTCCCACACGCGTTACTCTCCGGTAACCTGGTGTTGTTGTTACCCAGCGTTATACCTACCCACCGTACCTATAGCCAGTTCTATGAAATCATGCATCACGCTGAGGTATTTCAAACCTATCTAGAATCTCGTTCTTTCTCCCTCTGTTTCATCCTTCCTTCCTTTCCCTATTTCTTTCTTCCATTCTCTATCTATATCTATTTATTATATCTTATGAACACAAAACTCCACGAAACGTCTGTACATACGTTGCACTTAAACTGCAGCAGCCGATAGACGAGAGCGAATCACCTCATCTCTGTCGACATGCGAAAGAAAAGAAATGAAATTGATTTTGTACAAAGATATGTGATCGAGTTTATCCAAAATTTCATTAATTTCACGACGAATTTATTTTTCATTTTTTTTTTTGTTTTCTTCAAAATGAGTATTGGCTAAATATTTTCTTCAATCAACCCAAAGTCCATCTGTCGAATGAGTCGTATTATTGTTTTACCAAACTAGTGCGGAAAATTGTACATTCCCGCACTAATTTCGGTCCGAAAAATCGATTTCACGCACTCGGTTAGGAAAAATAGTTGCCGTTTTTTACACAGCTTACAAAGTTCGATTTTCTCACGCTGTGTGAAAAAGTACCCAAACTATTCCCGCGCTCGTCTCTTTGGCCATTTTCCGCATTAACGCTGTATCTTCGATTTCTTTACCTTGAAGAATATTTTTGTTTTATCCGACGAATCATTGACATTAGTTTTAAAGCGAACATTTATTTTATGGAAAGAAACCTCTTTTTTTTTTCTTAGTTTGAGTACATATAATGCTGTAAATTTTAATAATGTTCGTAATAACCAAGGTAGTTCATTATCGTTTAGTTAATTGCGGAACTATCCATTCAAAGTTCATGGGGGGATAAAATATTCTTGTGTGATTAATTAAAGCGTTAAGATATTAGATTAAATCAGTAGTTATTTACCGATTACATACTTTAATTAGGTGTTTGAGTATTCTAAATTCATTCGAGACCCTGGCCCAGCGTTGTACACGAGTGTATAAGCGATATTAATGTAAAAATGAAACGCCTACTTTATATGAGATTCAAAGATGATCGTCGCAGTGCGGTTTTTAACGTAACGGATTTCACATATGGATATATAGCAACCGGGTGTTCGTCTAATTACGAAAATAAATAATTAGCTGACGTTCGCGTCATTATAATATAAGGCGGAAGAATTATCGTCGAAAGATCTTATCGAATTGGGACTAGTTACTGAATTATAATAAAAAGAGATCACCGCGACTATACCGAGAATCTCTCTTTTTGGTAATTAAGCAATTTTATGCAAACGAGACTTGATGTACGAGACACGCGATTAAACTCTTGTCGGCAAATCTCTTAATTACCAACGCCGTCGAATACTCAACCATCAAACTTTCGCTCATTTCGTAAAACTTCATATTATATTATTAACCCGGCCGCTCTACCTCGAAGAATAATAATTATCACATGAGAACGAACGATTTTCAACGGTATAATCAATCCGACAAGAAAAACTTTCACACAAAAATTGTTCTATAAAAAAAAAAAAGGGTTAGCTTTTTCGTCAAATTTCGTTTCTATTATTACAAATTCTTCGTTTATTCATCGATTGGTTAATTCGAATGATACTTTTTCGAAAAGAAAAAAAATGAATTTTTATCCGAGTGAGAATCGCGGCTATATTGCATAATATGGTTCTCGGTGAGTGATATATTCTACTCTTGAAACGTTATCGCGTATTATTAACTAGCTGTTAAAGAGATAAGGATTATTAAAAACGAGTAAACTGAAAGCGAGCGATATTTCCTGTTTGTTCTGTTAACATAATATGCGATATTGTAAATAAGGTAATGGGCAAAAATTGTACTATCCGTAATTTTATCAATTGAGTAAATATGTACATAGGTAATATTTTACTAATGAATTATAACCGATTGTAATTATATATATGTACTCATAGATAAACCGCGGCGGTATATATCTAGCCGGGATACGTTATATATTTCTCGAGGTTGAAATGTGCATTCGTAGGTACCTATACGTATGTACAGGCCCGTCGTTTTATTGGCTGATCAATTTTTATCTTATTCCGCATAAACCGCGCCTCGAGAATATTCTACGTGGTGTTTTTTGAACGCAAACGCCCGCGGCGTCGCGGTCCCGTCTCGTCGCGTCGCGTTGCGTCGACGAGCCTTGATAAGAAGAATAATTGCGATAAAAAAGACAGAGGGCTCAGATTGCCTTTCAAGATTAATCCGATGGCATTATATGAAATAAATACCAACCAGACGAGCTTCGGACACGGAATCCAACCAATGCAATGTTGTAGCGATCAAAAGTTAACGACTTTAGAAGAATAAGAATATATATATATACACATATAAAAATCAGATACATTATGATACTTTCCGCATTAATACCGCATGAAATCGATATCGATGCAGTTATTCGCTTCATGCGGTTTCGTCCTTCTTCTTCTTCTTCTTCTTCTTCTTCTTCGAATACTTATTATATCTAATCATCGACGGAGTTTGCGTTTCCTTGGATTGATTCTAATGATGAATTATTGCACAGTATAATTTTTGAAAATGCGAATACCTGAAGGGAAGAGAACGAGGGGAAGAAGGAGGAAGCGCGATAAGTTATAGCAGCGGGAAATAGTAAATAACTAAATTGTACAACCTGGCCTATGAAAGCCGTGCTCCTTACTTTGTTACCATTATACGCTTAGTACTCGTAGTTACTTATGATTACGAGATCCCGTGCGAGCGAGGTACGCTTCCCGCATATCAACGAACCTGGTTACCAAACCGCAAAAAAACGTCCTCGAGTGCCGTCCAAGAAAACAAACCGCACTTCGTTGAGCCGCTGTTCTGGAAGGAAAGAGGCGGAGGATAAGAAGAAGAAGAAGAAGAAGAAGAAGAAGATTTCTGCATCTTACGATCGTAATTATCGATGTGTAAAAATTTTTTCTCTCTTTTTTTATCTTTCCAATAATTATATAAACAGACGCATATACTCATCCCCGTTGATTATTTATTCAACTAAAGCGTGCAGCATTTGTATATAGGAATTATCCGCGCCGTAACAATATATGATTTCACGGTGTTGCGAGTCGACGATATTTACGCCGCTGTTGGTATAATACATGTATATCCAGCCGAAGATTAAATCTCGATTTGATTTGGGCGGAGGTAAAAATCCATTATGCATATAGGCAAACTAACATCATGCATATGCAGGGTCATACTCCGTCGGTTACTATATACTTGCGCGGAGATCAGTTCTTGTAACGGGAAATTATTGCGATGGTTTTGGTGTATTGCTAATCAATATTTTATCACGATTTAAAATCCGACGTGATTCGAGAGGCGGGGATTTGATTTTGGAGAAAAATTATCGAACACCTTCGGCGAAAAACAAACTTATCAATCAATTTTAACTTCTTTTATATTTTATGCATATTTTTTTTTTTTTGTCGAAGAAGGCCTGGAGATAAATTCTAATTACTCATTCGTAAGGGATTTTTATTTGCCATATGACTAACACAGGAAGAGAAAAACCGTTTTTACTAAAAAAAAAATATAACTCGGCTAAAAATTAAGATATCGATTCAGTTTTGGGCTTATTTTGAAAAGGAAGGATCGAACTACTCATCAAAAAATAAGCAAGCTTCGGGGTGAAACCTGATGAGCTACGAGATGACTTAGAAAAAGGGATCGGTTCAGGCTGCAAAAGTACTTGTAAATCATCTTTGTATAGATAGACCTCCCTTTCCTTTCGAAGTGAGCCAAAAGCAAAGTCGACATTTCAATTTCAATCAAATTGAAAATTCTTTTCAAGTGCTTAAAATTTAGCCACGAGGTTTCTTCTTAGGAAAGGAACTATTTAGCATAAAAATCTAGAATATTTTGAGTAAAGAGAGAGAGAAAATAAAAGCAAACTTATCTCCGACCCTCCCTAAAGTTCATGTCAACTTTTCGACAAATCCACAGTCCGCATTCATAGATACCCACGTGTATCTGTGACCTGAGTACAAATTGATACACGGAATGTTCACCTCGAGCCGGGATTCTCGTATAGAATTATTATATCGGACTCGTTATGTCTGCAGGCCGGGCGTCTATGACACCGGCGTCATTTTCTAAGCGAAGACTAAGTGCTCGCCGACGATCCCATCCGTAACTTTGGACACGGATAGTATAGTAGGGCAGTGTTGGTGATGGCGGCTACGTCGGGAGGGAGTATTCCGAGGGAGCTGGTCGGAGATATCTCGCTTTCAGAAGAAGCGTCGAGGGTGAGCTTCCCGAGGTGCAGAAGACGAAGACTAAGGCGAATATAAGAAGGGGGATGAGGATGGGTTAAACGTGCTATCATGCCGCTGTTTCCGCCGCCAAACATCCTCTCTGCCGGCGCCCTTTCCTCCGGTACGCTTAACCATCGCGTAACCAGCATCCCCTGGCTCGCCCCCGTTCCTTTCCGCTTTTCTTACCGCCCTTAACCCATCCTCGCAGTTTCGTTCGAGAAACAAAACAAGTCTAGGAATTATTGCTGGTTTCGTACCATCCGCAATAACTCGGTGATATATTTCCCGATCCTGAAAAGCACCGCATTCTGAGGGAGTCGAGCTGCGGAGTGGAAGAGCCTTCCAGTCTCGGAAGCGAGTGCCGCGGAGCGGAAAACAGGCGTTATTCTCCTCCGGAAATTGCGACGTGTGAAAAAATCTCACCTCGGAGTCAAATTTCGCGAATCTCGAAAGCCTTTGTCAAAATGAAAGCGACTTTGAACTCGGAACTTACGAAGGCAGATAAGGGAGAGGAGAGTTGACGAAGGGACCGAATGAGCCGAGAAAAAGAGAGAGAGAGTTTATCTGAATCACGGTTCGTCGAGCTAACGAGCACGCGGGTAAAAGCAGAGCTTCACCCCTCCGAGCTAACTCGCAAACGATCGCGTTTCGATTGTTTTAGTGAGGTCATTTTTTCCCTCCGAATAGAGTTGCGGGGTCCTATACCAAGCGATAAGCCGCGTTATACCGTGCCGATATATTCGACGGATCTATCCTGCGCTTCTTCCTTTTTACGGTATTTCAAACCCCGGAGATATAACAGGTAACTCACCCTAATTCTCCGCTAGGACATTTATTAGTTAGATATATCGTTCCTTCTGGCCTCCAGGACTCCCGTCTCTATTAAATAAGCTCGACGCGAATAGCCCAAGAACCAGAGCAAAAAAAGTAGGTTCATAATGCAATCTTCTACTGAAACGCCATCTTGGAAAACACGTTTTATCAAATATCTCGTCAACCGTGCATCGTACGACAAAAATAGTGGAGATCATTTTCGTAGGTAATAATATTTCCTACAACTTTTATTCCAAACTTTTTCCTGTATATTGCATAGTTTTTGATTTAAAGCGCGACAAACTTTTCAATTTTTACTTTCTCACCAATCGTTAACTGTATTAGTACCAACCATGTATGGAAAAGTTTGCCGCGCTATAAATGGAAAATCATGCACTGTACAGAAAAAAGTTTGAAATAAAAGTTGTAGAGAATGTTATTATCTACGAAAATGATCTTCACTACTTTTGTCGTACGATGCACGGTTCACGAGATATTTTATAAAACGTGTTTTCCAAGATGGCGGTCGACGCACAAGCCCCTCCGCCCCGCCAGCTTGAATTTACATCCAGGGGCTACCCCTGAACATGTTCCAACAAGAAAATCGTTTCAGTAGAAGATCGCGGAAAACAAATACCCGGCTCTTGGCCTGGAAAAAGAATCACAAGTTCCATATCCTTTCACTGCGCGATATTGTCGAAAAAGAGATGCGCGTTTAAGGCTGAATCTCTCGCGATTAGCGCCAGGAGCAAACAGCTCGTTATCGCTCCGAGGATCGAAACCAATTTGTAATTGTACCCATTACCGTGCAGGTAATGGTTAAAGGAAACGAAAAGGACTCGGGACTTTTTGCATTCGCAAGGGAATGACGGTAACTTTAACTTTAATCGCGTATATTTCTACATGTATTCGTAATCCTTTGAGCTGTCCATCCAGCGATTCTTTACGCTAACGAACTGCGAATCGAGGCGATATCGAGTCTTCCGACGCGGCGTTTTCCGTTTGGAAACCCGGTTTTATTCTTCGCGACAAAACGACAACCGGCATAAAATGAAGACGACAAAAGCAACGAAATCAGAAGAGAATTCCGGGGCTTTGAGGTCCTCGACAGGAGGCGGCGAGTAGGCAAAGACCAGACTGCAGGATGAGGTGATTACTGATTCCCGGACCGAGTCGAATGCGTAAAACGCAATAGAATCATCGCTCATCATGCGTCAAAGCTCGGGCGATATGTACATGTGCTTTATACTAAGGTGGTCGTGGCTCGAGGCTCCCAAAGCCGATTTACATGTTATCTCATCTTGCCGAGGGTAGGTGAAAAGGTAATTGGAAACAGGTGCAGCTGGGTGCTCGCGAGGCGTGACTGATTCTTAAGCGATGCTCCTGACGAAGAGGTACCTTCCTACCTTCCTGCTTATACCTACCTACCTACCTACGGCCACGATGCGGTGGAACGAGGAAGGAGACGAGGTGCGAAGCGGACCCCCGCGGCGATCGCTCCTGGTCGCTACCGCCGAGGTTGTGCGTCAGGTTGTGAAGCTTCTTGAACAAGACGGAGAACAGCTTCCGTTCTCCCTGCCGCGGATGGTATATTGTGAGATAGGAGGACCCGTGGAAAGGAGGAAAGTCTTGTTCATTTTACTCCACAGGTCGCGGCTTTCTACATCCGGATTCCGGAGGCCACCGACGAAGAAGATAAAAAGCAGATCAAGAGGAAACAAGCTGTTCTATTGTTAGTTCTCGGATGTTTGTGATTTCGGAATTTCGGTCATTGTGAATTTTGGTCCTTCGGTTTTTAGACCCCCATCCGGATTGTGCATTAGGGTGGGCCGAAAATCCGCTTTTTTTGAATTTTGATTATTAATACCGAAAATATTGTTCAATATGCATAAAAAAGTATTTATGCAAAAGGACAAAATTTTAGGTCGATATCTTGCGCTCGCCCTTTTTGGTCAAAGTTCAAAGTTTTAGAATATTTTTTTCATATACTCATTTTTATCCGAAATTTTATTCTCTACAAAAAAGATCCTTAGAAGTTATCATGTCAAATCGATAGTTTCTTAGATAATGGCAATTTTATTAAGAAAATTGACATTTTTCATTATATCTATGTTTTTTTAAGATAAATGGCGATTGTTGAGATATTTATTTTATAGGAAATTTTATTCTCTACAAAAAATGTCTCGTGAAGAAATCATGTGAAATCGATAGTTTCTGAGATAATGGCAATTAATGGATAAGTATATGAACAAAAATATTCTGAAACTTTGAACTTTGACCAAAAAGGGCGAGCGCTAGATATCGACCTAAAATTTTTTCCTTTTGCACAGAATTTTTTTTATGCATATTGAACAATATTTTCGGTATTAATAACCAAAATTCAACAAAAGCAGATTTTCGGCCCACCCTATTGTGCATGTGATGAAATTCTGGTTTACCTGGAAATGAGATTTATGCACGGTTTGCGAAAGTTTAGCCACAAGCGAGACCTTCGGGATCGTTATAGTTCGGACCTCTAGATCCTAGAGTTCAGAGATGCTTCGGGATTCTGGTCTCGACCCACAGCTGCCTGATCTTTAATAAAGTGTTTTGTGAACTGATTGACGTAGAAACTCAATGCCTAAAGTAAAATTGAGTAATTGAGTTGATTTTCGCAGACCTTCGAGGTCGTGAGTAGAATTTGAAAATTTATTAAAACTTATTAAACGCTTTGTCCCATGGAAATTTTTGAATCCTCTAACTTCATCGTGTTTTATCGAATACAAGAGCAAACACTGATTCCATTTCAGATTTTTTGGTCTCCAATTGTTCAGAAATAAGAAGCCTCTATCGGATGAACGGAGAAACATTTGATACTGCAAAGATTACTTTAGTTATCAAATCTTTTCTTCCGAATTTCAATATTGACAATCCGTTAGCAGTTTGTTCATGAATATTAATAAAGAGTTGTCTGTTCATCGGACAGAGTTGTCTGGACGATTCCAGACGAAAAAGTATGAAATCTGACACGAGCAGTGGTTTCAAAAACGATTCGAGGACGTTGAAACTTGAAACTGGCCATTATTGAGATCCTCGTTCCTCGCGTGGCAAAAAATCTGTACCGAAGGTGTCGAAAAGCGATCTAGTCTTGGGTGGGGGAAAAGTGATAGGCCACCGCAATACGGATGGACAAACACCTGTAACCTGCCGCGTTTACGATGTCACGTGCCCCATTCCACGCCGGGGGAATGAAAAAAGAAGAAAAACTTGGCTCGGGCGTGTCCGTGACGAACGGGCACGAGAACAGCTAGAACCATGAGAACCTCAAGTCATAGCAAAAACGGTTGGGAGCGCGAGCTCTAAGCGAAAAAAAAGCTTCTAGCTTCGTCGTTTTTAGTTTTTAGTTTTCAGTTTTTATTTTATTTATTTTTTTCTTGTGCCTCCTCTCGATTGTAAAATATATCTGAGACATCGAACAGGAAATCCGTAGTCGAAAAATTGCGTGGAATTCCCTGATCCTGGATCTTGAAACGGCAATGCGTTATGCACCGCATGTGGTCGTCAAGGTGTATTTGTAAAGATAGTTTTGTCGCGTCTATCTCAAATAAGAAAAAAAACCAGCACCTTCTCAAGATTTTTTACTTTTTTTTTCTGTTTTCTTGTTAAATTGACTAAAACTTGGATTTTCACAGCAGCTCTACGTGCGTCGGTGATCAGAAAAAGTAGGTACGATGACTGCTGTTTTTATACCCATCCACTGTGTAGGGATTTTACGGTTACACGCGGTTTACTGTATGACTAGACGAATCTCCAACCCCTATACGGAAGAAGAAACCGCAGGGGTTGAACTGCGGAAAAGCTTTGAAATTGAAATTAATTATACCCCAAAACCAAACAGATTAAGCGACTCTTCTGCACTCGGAGTGAAACGCCAAACGTTTTTATTTACTTTGATTCGATCTTTTGATACGATTCGAAAAATGTGAAAAAATTTATCTAAAATTTGTTCAGCTTCATAAAATAAATAACGATGAAATTCACTCGTTTTCCCATAAAAATGAGTATTCAACCAATTTAGAAACATATTTTATCCATTCAACCAAAGTCCATTTGTCGAATGAATCTGATGTTGTTTTTGAACCCTTTATCTTTCGATTTATCCGACGAATCATCGATTAGTTCAAACCAATATCCATTCGATTCAAACGAAGAGAATGGACGAAGGATCGCTTCGCAGTAAGCAAACTTTTATCTCAGTTTTGATGTCCTGGCTATAAAAAATATCGATTGATGGACAACTGGATATAATTTCAAATTTTGCAAGGAAAAATTGAAGAATGTTAATCAGCTCGTGAATTTGGGACGAACGATAATGTCTACTTTGCTATTTTAACAGCAATTACTAGATACTTGGAAAATTTAGAGTTTCTGATAAAGGAAGACGAGAACTGAAGCTCGGAGAATAATTGTGGAATATAAGTAGAAGTTGAAAGAAACGAAGGACGTTTTTATTCCGTTTATTGACCATCTCCTGGTTTATACATATATTCGCGTGTCTGACGACACATGGCTCGTTCCTCCGATGAGGATAACTAAGAAACCACGGAATCGGGGCATAATACGAGTAGAATTTCAGCCCAGTAAAACCAAAGGTTAATACAAAAGCGTGACTCGAAATGTCAAACGTACTACTAATGCGGTGTCAATAATTCACCGTTTGTCGTTATGGCAATGGCAGTTTGTCGTGCGAAGTAACATTTAGCAGCCCGTATAAAAACGCCAGACGCGTACTGCGGCCCTTTGCACTGCAGGCCATGTGGTTTTCTAATAATTATATACCAAGAGCGACTCGTTTTCCCCTCTGCATTACGGTCAAATATTTATTAGCATCAACCACCGATACTTGACCCACCTGGGGACGTATACGAATTATCACTACCCTCTCCCCGTCTCACCCACACGCGATCTATACTTCCATGGTCCGTTATTAGAGATGAAAAATCAAAAATCAAATTCAAAAGGAAGAATCTGAATACGAAACGAAATAGATAAAGTCCAGCTAGTCGGCGCGTAACATCGGTGGCAGCGGTGGGATACGAAAAATGCTGAAAAAATGATTTTTTTTATATCTAGCCCCAAAAATGACCCGGTTTTTATTCTGAAGGAAATTCTCAGTCATTCCGGCAGAGAGGCAAAAAATTCCACGAGTGAGGAAAACTATGATAAATGGATAGCGCAGAATCAGTCGAGATGAATAAAAACTGTTCTGTTTAAGGAGCGTCAATTTTCGAATCTCGTTACGTCGCTTTTCTTTCACTCGCTTAATTAAAGCTGCGTCTAATCAACGGCGACAACTTTTCACGGGATTTAATCGCGGTTTTAGGAATAATACAAAAGTAGCGACGAAAGGGGAAAGTAGGAACAAAGTAGGGGGAAGAATAAGTGGAAATGTTTGTCATACGAGGCCTTGAACCTAGTGGTGAGCGTGAGGAAACAGGAAGTCACCAACGAGTCATCACCCGGCGACAGGACGCGAGGTGTTTGGCCGGGAACACCCCTAATGTAATGCTGTTTACCCCGAGTATTGCATTATGTGTTCTTACGTGAAACTCGACACCCCCGGTACCGCGATTCCTGCAAAGGGCGAGACCACCTTTACTTATCTCATAGGAACTACGATCTACGGGGACAATGTCGGTCGAAATTCGACTTTCAAAATTCGGGACTTATCCCCGCATAAGGATGCTGAAAAATTGGCACAACCGAAATACTCGAAAATCGGTTTCGGCTCAACCCACATTGGAAGAATCGGACATACCTAGCCCTCGTCGGACGAGACTCTTATTTCCTAACTCATTGCCGGGATAGATCCTGAATGGTGTTTAAAATTTATGTGAAATTCGATCCTGTTTAAATAATGGATGATTTTTTATTCTTCACGTTCTAAATACCACCACGGTCAATATGTGGAAATTTATGTAGATGGAGGTATGAGAATTTACCGTAAATAATCCGAGGGAGTTTATACGTATAGGTAGATATTTGTATAGGATGAGAAAAGGCCGGGCTACTATTGAGCGAAGGATACTTATGTACGTTTTCTTTTATGGCGGGTATAAATAAAATGAGCGGTAAGTTTCTTTAGCCATTATTAATCGCGATTCAAAATGATTCAATTAAAAACTGAACGGCCAAAGCACTCTTGAAATATAGCATCGGTATTTGCATTGCAAATATGGTGCAAAACAGACCAGGCGTATTTCTTGATATTAGCTGGATATTCATTCTGTTACTCATGCGCGTTCCAATTACTACTCGAGTCGAGAAAACTGTGCTAATTATAAGTTATCTTCGCGCCTGCTGTGCGTAAACCGATACCGGACTTTGCCTGCACCGGACATGCAAATCACCCATTCCGCACGCAACTCTGCACACCATAAATCCCACAAATATATTATAGTTCAAAGAAACGGATGGGCTCTCTTCACTTTTTTGCAAACTCTATCGTGGTACTAAAATTCGCGGACTTACCTTCGGCTCCGGATCGAATTTGCGAAGATTCTGAAACTTTTTGGGAGTGGAAATGACGGGGGAGGACATTTCCTTTATTCAAACGGCGTTAGGAGCGCCTGACTCCGTCGTACAGAGAATACGGAAAGAATGTGGAGTCGAAACATAAGGCTTGGTAGGAAAAACTCGATTTCCAGTTATCCAAGTGAAGCTAAGCTAGTTTCATGGGTCGTAGTACTCAGGGTGATAAAAAGCCCGGCCTGAATGACCGGCGTACAAAAGTAATGAAGATAATAACAATAATAGCGTGAAAAAAGTACCGAGTGACCCTGGCCACTCACTCGTTCACTAAAAATTAGATTCTAAACTATTTTAATCACGACTGACAATAGATTCGACACGGCGCTGTAGGGCAGACGGGTTCCAGTCCCTCGACCGTCCCAGCCACGTCTCACCTCGCCACTTCCTTCAATTAACGACAGGGATGACCGTCCGTACTTCGCTTCGTCAATAAATATTCGGCTCAATTTCCTGTCGGCAAAAATCGCCGCGTTTCCAGCTGGAAATCTGCAAAACCGCGAATTTCTCAAAGAGGAAATGAAGATCCAATGCAAGTCTGCCACTCGGGTCAGAAAAACAGCATCACAGAACGTTTACCTAGGATCCAGAGACGCTTCGAAGAATTGTGGCTCGATTTCTGAGAAGGCCTTCTCCTCCTCTTCTTCTTCTTCTTCTTTCGTCAATTTCTTGGCAAGGTAACTACACGGCACGTGGTGAGTGACGGGTTGGCTGTGTCTATTTTGTGGGAATCGTCGTATTGAAATGCCGCTAATTCGTCTTGGTATCGGCGTTCACCGGTTCACCGACTTCCTCGTCGCGGTTCACCCCGGCCGGGTCCGTCCAGCGTCGATTGTCAACTGGAAAATAAATGGGTAAAACGAACGAGTACATATTCTCTCGGAAGAACGAGGAACGGAACGATCTCGTGGTGATCAGACTGTAGGGATTCGGACGCGTGTGTATATCACGGGACGGACAGATCTGCGAGGGCAGATAGCGATCTCTCGCAATTCGTCGTGATCTCGATGCCAGAGCTGCATCCCGGGATGAACGAGCCGAAGCTACAGACGTTGCAAATTGACTCGACGCTCACAAAGACGCTGATTAATTATTGCACGTCAATTGTCAATGCCGATACGTCGGTTATTCGAAATCGAATTGGAATCGTGAGTAGGCAAGAGAATCTCTTTCGCTCTTTCAGTTTCCCCCGTAAAGTTCTTCGGCTGAAGAAGATCGGGGAATAGAAATGCGAGTAGCAAATGGCTTCGGATTATTCCGATTACCCCGTGATGACAAAATGGCCAATCGGCGATGAAATTGGCAGTAAGACAACCGCGGAGAGAGTGGCTGTGATAAATGCACGAAAAAGGTTCGCTTAAGTCGGACAATAAACGCGGGGACAGAAAGTTTGAGGCTAGAAATATCGGGAGGTCGGATGGGAAGCATGTCGAGTCGATTAACATGCGCGGGTCTCATCGTCTCGCATCACTGCCTCGACTCTTGGCTCGTGTCTGCATCGTCATCCTCGACGATTCGAGTCATCACTGATTCTACCCGAGTCCATTAACATCGAGAATAACTAGCGTAAAGATTGATACCGAGGCGGGTAATCGCCACGAATTGCATCATGTTTCAATACTGCGGCGGCTCATTCTGCATTTCGTGATTTTATCCCCGAATGCAAATCCCGCCCAAGGAAATTTGGCAATTAACATTTCGCACGTTTGTCGGAGTCGCTCTGTTCGCCGGACCACCCTGCTCCATGGCGGTGGTCCTCCGACCCGTAGCCGAACCTTTAACGCGCGCGTAACACACCTAAGACGTGGTTCTTTCGTTCTCCTGTCACGGCGGATCCGAGGAATTAATCACGCCCTCGCGAGGCGAGGAGGACGCGGACTTGGACGGAGATCTTGACCTGGACGGGAGGAGAGGCCTTTTCAAAGCATGTTTTTATCCACGACCCACCGCCGACGCTAATCCCAAATGATTGCTTACCTAGACCCGTATACCGTGTACAGTATACCAGTTCCCGCCTGCCTACGAGCTACTACAACATGTACTTTTTTTCATCGCCTTCAACAATACCAGCACGAGCACAGGGCATCCCCGGGCTGCCTTCTCGTTATTTTCCAACCAATTCTCAGTACGAGGGATTCCTGCCTCGAGATCTTGACTCCCTGCGGTTTTATTCAACTCTTTTTACTCCTTTTATCGAGATTTTTTCAACCAAAATAAGATACAGCGTTGGATATATATACGGCAGGAAATTGTCCACGTAATTGGTCATTACGTTGCAGTGCTGATATCAATTACTGAAATATTTCTCGAGCTTGGAAATATATCATGGGACGACGGGATTTTCCACGATATACTCTTCAAGTTCCGAATTTTCAGTTTCAGAAAGTCTATACAGCCGATTTGGAAAACGAATGACATTGGCGGTTCGAAATTCCGAAAGCCAAAGATCCAAAAATCAGAATGAACTATTTTTTGTCTTCACGTCCAAACTTGAACGTCTCTAAAAATTCGCTAAGGTCTCAAACGAATTCAGAGTCTCGACCATTCCAACGATTAAAAGTCAGAAGAAGCACGGCGATTTTTCACGCCAATCATTCGAATCCTGCAATTTCAGATTTCTTCATCTAGTTGTGTTTGATGGACAGACCTTTCATCTTTCGTTCGATCTGTTTTTCGGATATTAGAGCCTCGAAGACTTTGAGATTTGCTGAAATTAAGGAAAGTCATTTTTCAATCGAAACCAAAAAAAAGAAAGAAAAGGAAAAGAATGAAATTGGAGGACGGAAGAATACGGACAGGGGTGCAGAGAATGTGAAATTGTAAATTGCGCGTGGGAGAATGGGTCCCCGGACGGTCGTCGCGGTGGTGTGGCTGGAGGGTAGTATTTGTGGCAAAAACGGAATCCGAATTCGAGGATTTAAATGCGCAGTGAACCGCGAGGAAAGGGCGAGGGTGGGAATTTGTTAGGCTGTGGACAGTCGGACTATCACCCCCCGGTGAATATGAAGAAAGTCTTCTCCGAGTTTGGTCTCTCCCCTAGATCTGAGACCCAAACCACCCCATTCACCTTCGCTGAGGTTAGGGCTTGGCCGAAAAAGTCGGTGCCAGGAATATAAAGCGAATATCACCCTCTCTCTTTCCCCATGCCTCACCCTTACCCGGCTTTACGCTTATTCCCATATTTATTCCTTTTGAATTTATCGCACTTTCACACTACGTTCGGAGAATTCACAAGCAGAACAGTTTACGGGATTTGTAAAGACGATTCTGTCCGAAATGTTGTTCAAAAAATTCAACCCTACATTTCCTACCATAAAATCTTAAGAGATTTGATCTTTCCGAGTTCAGAAATAGTATATTATATCACTAGGGAGGGAAGTCAGTCTTTTCCGACGAGTCAGAAAAGACCACGCAATACACTATTCACCCCGCTGAGAAATCTCGCCAAGTTCTTAGCTCACGGTTTGTAAAATTCTGGGAACAATGACTATAAAATATGGGAATAATTGTGAGAAGGAAAAAATGATCGCTGTCATTTTCCCGTAGATTTCCTAGAGCGAGGTATAGCGATAGAAGATATTGAACCCCGCGTTAATTAATGGATGGTCTACCTGTACCAATCCGGGCTCATTTCCCAGTTGAATGAATTCGACGCGGTCCTTGGCGTGAGAAAGTGTTCCTCTACGAGTCACCCGGGGCGTAGATGTACAGTGGGCTGTGGGGCACAAAGTTAACGAAATTAAAATACATTTAAATCCATTCCCAATTCCATTTGACAGTGATCGTTAATTGACTTCTTTTTTTATCGACACTAAACCAGCCTTAGACCTCCAACAGAATCAGTTACTCCTCTCGGCGACGACGTCCGTGGAATCACCGCGTCACGCCTTCCGGACAAGAGGCGGTCACGCTAAGGACACGAGGCTTTCGAAGCTGGGGACTCCTGCTAAAAGACACTAAGGTCGTTATGCACCAGAATATAATCAGTATTATACTGATTTTTCCACAAAAGATGTTTTCTCCGACCCGAAATTTTTGACATTTTTTTAAAGACCGAAAGATTTCCAATTCCAATATTTCGTTTCGTTTGATCGTGATCGGAGAATCTCGTGGTCCAGGGGTGGCTGACCAGGTTGTTGTATATATCCCACGTGCATAGAATCACGCTTTGGAAATAAATATCTCAACCGGGACGCTCGGTATCCCGTAGGACTTTCGCTCATCCCACGGGAAGATATTATTTATAGGAGTTGGTCCGGCGTGCCGTGCATAGACAGCACCTTTTTCCTTCCGCAGACGAATGGCTCCATGCCCCGTGCTCGGTTCTATACCTATAATATGTGGAAACGCTAAAACGCCAGGACCTATTTCTTAATATCACAATGCGTGGACGAGATCTAGCTCTAAGTGTACGTGTCAAGTCCTCGCGCACCTGTGCCAAAGTCAGGAAATCCTCAGGGATCGATGACAGACTGTCGAAAAATTTCAAGTCTCGTTCGATCGACTCAAAAATTTACTTTAATTCACCAGCTATGTGAACGTAAAGTTTGTGATGATATTTCAACACATGAGCTAATCAATCGACGTATAAAATCGACACAGACTTTGTCTTTTCAGGACTTTGAATGGGCCAGTAAAAATAGACGTGTTTTTTTTTTTGTCAACTTTGCACTAAATTGCCCATCCATTTTTTTTTTATAAGGTTTAGGACCACTTACTGAGTATAAAATCACAAAATGCTGACAGATTTCGGTGGAGCATCCGGCGGATATCTCGGAAACTATGCACTTTAGGGCAAAAGTCATATGAACTATTATTGTAGAAAATTGAATTTCGCATCTTTTGTTTCTCATAAACTTTTTTGTAAAACTCACTGTTTACGATTTATGGCTCATTTAATGAACAGGTTTTATTGATTAATCCAATATTATAAGAGTCATCGGCCGAGATAGAAAAACCTGTTCATTAAAAGAGCCATAAATCGTAAACGGCAAGTTTTACAAGAAAGTTTATGGGAAATAAAAGATGCGAAATTCAATTTCCTACAATAATGGTCTCTATGGCTTTTGTCCTAAAGTGTATAGTTTCCGAAATATCGGCTAAAAACGTTTTTTCGAGATGGCGCCTGAAGCTCCACCGGAATCTATCAGCATTTCGTGATTTTATACTCAGTAAGTGGTCCTAAACCTTATATAAAAAAAAAAAACTGGATCGGCAATTTAGTGCAAAGTTAAATTCTATTTTTACTGGCCTAGAATTCGAACTTCTATTTCTTTCTTTGCGTGTCAAATCAACTAATTTTCAGCTTAAAATAACAAAAAGTAAAATTATTACAAATTCTCAATCGATTCAACACAATCATTTCTTTTTCTTCATCGAATATATGTTAAAATTCGCAGTGACGAGTCGAATTTGAAATTTGACTTAAAAGGCGCGCCAAATTTTGTGCAAACGTGCATTTAATCCGGAGGATAAATTCATATTCTGACGAATGTTTACTCAATTTGCCAGAAAAATGTCGACTGACAATTTTTGGTGGGTCCAGGTCGATATAGTTTATCATTCGAAGAAATTACTCGCCAGATAACCAACCGATGTATTTCCCATTACCAAATTACAAAATTCTCTGCAGCGTATTTAATTAATTGACCATAATTCTTCTACTGGCAAATCCCACAGGTACAGGTCGTTCCTGATACGCAAACTGATGACGGACTGTCACAGGCTTGGCCTCTTCCTGAAATAAATAGATGAATAAACAAATGAGAGTAAATCACCTCAAGTCGTAATTATTGCGTGATGATTAAATCGTAAAGGTTGCGAATATTCGTGAATGAGAAATAATCGAATCGGGTCAAATTGGGTTCATGCTAAACAGATGATTGGAGAAATCGTTCCATCCGTAATACTTGCGTATAATGATACTGTGTTGAACTACTTACGTAGCAAGCAGATAGTGCAGCATCCGCAAGTACCTCTTGCTATAGTGCCGTTGCAATTATCCGGCGTTGCATTCGCACAACGAACTCGGTCACATACGTTAGGTTCACATTCTTGTGCGTTAGAAATAGTGACCGCCAAAAGCACGACGGCTAGGACGTAGATTGCAGACTTCATGGTTGATATATGCAAGCTGCGATATACAATCGGATCAGATTTTGTCAATTTTTGAATATTATAGGGACGAGGAGCGATCGGAAATTCAATTTATTAATCAGAAAAAATTGAGACGAGTTTTTATCCCATTCAACAAAAAGGCGATTTCAAATTTTCAAATGTTCCACTTTGCCGAAAAATCAACGAAATGTACAAAAATGAAGTAAAATGGAAAGATTAAGAACTTCTAAGCAAGAGGTATTATTTATTGGCAGATGCGATCCTTTGGCTTTGACAAGTGCGAGTTTCAGAAAATTTCAAACGTACGAGTCGTATCTGCCAGTACTCACGATCTTCTGCCTTAAAAAGGCCAATTATTATCACGTTTTGATGTTTCTGAGCCAATACTTTAATGTCTTATGCACGAATAGAGGAAAAGATACCAAATTATGGCATTATTTACGAGATATAAAATTGTCAGAACATGTTGATAAAAAACTTACATCGTTTCACGAATTTTGGGGAGCAGCTGGAAGCTAGAATTCACACTGGGCCTGACTGCGATGTCTCAGCGTATTTATGCAGACGTTGAGCTAGCGTTTCCATGTATGTAAATGTACACGACATTATAGATGATCATCATTCATGTATGCAAATACACGAAATGTCTGAAAACATGAACCACGCATAAATATGAAGTATTTGCTTGGTCGATGAGCATAAATACTGTATTCTTGTCTTCTTCTCTTAACGAACGATCGAGCCTGGATCTGTTTGAATTTTTCCGACGATCTAATTCCAACATACGAGTCAAATTACGAATAATGAAATTTAATTGGTTATCAGAGCAAGGACGTTACCTCGAAATATTTTCTTCGAATAATTATCCTATATATCGACGAACAGTTCGTTGTGAAAATTACATGGCATCTTTCGTTTGAACATATGTGTATATTCAGATATTTACGATGCTATGAAACAGGCTGTGTAGCGCTCGAAATGTGTACGTAAACTTTGAGATAATAAAAATTTTTGTCGTTATATGTACGTGCACGTTTTATCACTCGGAGGTAGATAATATGCAGTACTTCACTTGTGTCCACATCAAAGTTGCTGGTATATAATATGACAGTTTACGTGATCTAGATCGAAGACACAGAAAATTGTCCTCGAGTTCAATTTTCGATATAAAAAAAAAAATTAGCTAAGGCAGCTTCGAAAATGAAATTTTTGAAACTGAAACAGAAATTTTTCAACTGCTTTTAAAATCCACATTTTCATATTAAATAGATTATTTTCAGAGGACTTATTCTATTAAATAAATGTTATACTTTTACGGATCAGAATTTATTTCGGATAAAATACACATGGGATCTTATGTGATTTATAGAAGATAATTATACCGGTAGATATCACTCTAATTTGCTCATCTCACACAAACCCTGTTACAAAATTACAATTCGCTTGGCCATTATTCTACTGGCAAATCCCATCAATGCAGCAACTCCCCGACTCGCAGACTAACGAAGGTGGTCTATAAAGAGTTGGGATGTCACAGGCCTCGCCTTTTGCTTAAAAAATAAAAAAAGATTAGCTCAAGCTGTATTTTTCCGAAAATACAGTTTCTATGAATAAAAATGAAGTTGTAATTAGCGTTTTATTGGCAAATACAAAACACAACCATTTACTGGAAGACAAAAAACTTTTAATTCATCAAAAAAGTAAGTCAAAACGATAAACACTCAATTTTACCGAATAAAAATAAATATAAAATAAATATGATTCCAAAATGAGGGTAGATAGGCGTTTCGAAATTATCAATCATCTTCCTTGTTATCAAATTTTATCGTTATTATTCCAATCAGTAAGAAGCGATCCTTTAATCCGTACTATTTGCACGTATTACTAATTGTTTCTTGCTACCGAAAATATTTATCATTTTTTGTAATATTGGGCTACTTACAAACTGTTATTCGACAGAGATCGCAGCATCCACAATAACTACCATTTTTCACAATGGTTCCTTTACAATCATCCGGTGTTACAGCCGCGCATAAAGATATGGCACAATAATATCCGCAGTCTACCTCGTCATCAGCGACCGAAAGGGTTACCGCCGAAAATAGGGCGGCTAATACGTACAGGAATTTCATGGTTTTCCTATAATACGATAATTATGTATTGGTACAGGGTGGAGTGGGGTAGAATTTGGCACAAAATATTCTAAATCTTGGCCGATTTCCTTCCTTTAGAAAGTTTCACGATAAAACGACGAGAAGAGCACTACTCAAAAGTTTAGTGGTGCAAAAAATCTTTTTAACTAAAATAAATAAGAAAAAATGAGACGAAAATTGGAAACGGGGCGGGAGGGGGTGGAATATTGCACCCCCCACCTCCCTATGAAATCGAACATAATTTGGAAAGAATATAACTCACATAGGGCGGTTAATTTCGGGCAATAGTTGATTAAGTATACGACTTTTCTTTACCAAAGTTGGGATTTGCACTGGGCCTAACTGCGACGTCTTAGCTTATTTATATAGATTGGATGTGGTTTTATATGTGAATGTACACGACATTGCATGACAATTGTTATTATATTATGTTCAAATATTCACGAGGTATAGAGAGACACGCTTTGCACGAAGCGTGTTTGTGAACATTTAGATATTAAATCGTCCTCATTTTATGTATACCTATGTATGCTCTACCCACACGTGTATTATCACTCGAAGGTAGATAATATGCAGTATACTTCACTCGCGGTCGTATATGAGATAAATATTCCAAGTCTTTTTTGCGATGAAAATATGAAAATCCACATTTTTATATAAAATAATTTTTAAGGAGCCATGCTATAAATTGGATATTATACTTTGACCGATCAGACTTTATTTTTGACAAAATTCATGATGATGATACTAATCACTCTAGTTTGCTTCAAAATGTCTTTTATCTCACATAAATCCTGTCACCAAATTACAATTCGTTTGGCCATAGATCTACTGGCAAATCCTATCAGTGCAGGAATTGTCCCTGACTTATAAGTGTAATTCATTACCAACAATAAATAAAATTCATGTGTTTGAGATGACTTTTAGCAGCAGCTATATACGTTGAAAAAACTTTGTTCAGCGAATGTACAATTTGTTTGGGCCCCTCGAAAGTTGGGGGCCTGGGCCCTTGCCTAAAGACGGCACTGGGATAAAAATTGTAAAATGTGATTCTTCGTATAAAACGTATATAGGTCCTTTCCGAATTGTTTGTGAGGATATTCATTCATTATGACATGAAATGTGATTTGACACTTATTCGAATACACCTATATCATAGAAGCTTATCTAAACCGAATATAAATATTGGTGGATGGCAAAGGGTTTGTTGAGATGGAGAAAAATTGGTCCAATTTTCCAAAGGATATATTTGAGCAGCTTATTTATATAAAGACTGTTAACAACAAACTATAACATTTTTAACATTCATCCTATCATTGGATAATTGGGGCATCTTGTTACTGGCAAATAAAATTTTTACATGAAGTTCCCGATGCACAAGTTGCACGTGGTATACCATTGGTTATTGGAACACAGCCCCCACCTTTTGCTGGAGAATAAAAGTAAATTAACTCAAGGAATAAATATACGTGACAATTAGTGAATGGTCAAAGATTTATAATAATCTTTGACTCTGATTATCTCAAATTTGATCTGTTTCTTTTTTTTTTTCATATATCATTTTTCCAACTTTGAGAAACAATTTATTACATTTTTTGTCATATTTATCTCTGACTCTTTTAGACGATATGACAAAAACGACGATTCTCAATCTTCTGAGTAAAATCTGAATAGAAGTAAAATTAGTCCCAATTTTGACCATGCGGTTAAAAATAATCACAAAATTTTTCAGAATTTACTTAAAAAATAAAAACGTTTTTTGTTTTTTGAGCTTAAATAATTCGGGTCTAAATAAAGATTTGTGGGAAAAATCTGGAAAAAATGTATGTATCGCTTAGAGTTGCAACAAATGATATAAAAAATCGAATACGTGGATTATCTCATATGTGGGAATTTTTTGCATCGAGGAAAATATGAAATTTTTCTTTTCTTACATTTTTTGTCGCATAAAACATCATAGTTCTCGTCGTATCGAGCCACTTACCAATATTCTTCACGCAGTAACCGCAGCATCCACAATATGTATTCGCACCAAAGAAAGTCCCATCGCAATTAGCCTGATTTACACTCGGACAAGGACCCGGGGAACAATTATCACTTTTGCAAATATTAGCTGCCTCACAAATAGCTGGCGCCAAAAATAAGAGGGCTAATACAAAAGCTGGCTTCGTTATTATCCTGCGATTAAATATACGAAACATTATCAAGTGTAATTATTTAGGATATTATGAGAATACAATAAATTTACATCATTTTATGGATTCTGGATAGTAAATGAGGACACTTTTCTTTCCAAGGGTTGAGATTAGCACTGAGCCCGAGTGCCACGTATCTGCATATTTATACGGTTAGAAAATTATGTTCACAGTTTTTACGTAAGTTTGTAAAGTATTACCTAAAAACGTGAATTATCTGCTGGTTTATGAGCAAGAAGGCTGCTTTTGTCTTTGAAATGAGTTCAAGATTCTAGCCTTGGGAGAATTCTTCGATGAGAAAAAGCTGCCAAGATAGTAATTTCCGATATTCCTACATGATGTTTGCATATCCGGGAATTCAGGCTGTTCAATTATTAGCTCGATGGTATAAAGTCGCCTGTATTAATAGTAAAAATTGACTGGTTATGGGGTGAGGGACGTCTTACCTCGAAATATTTCCTTGACACCTTTGGGTCCTATTTTGATAAGGAGTTGGAGATAAAACGCGCGATTGAAATCTAAATTGATATTAGCTATTTCGTACGAATGTAGTCGAATATTTATACAATTTGTCAGATACAGCCTTTGCGATATTGAGTCATTCAAATTACACAAAATGTGTGTACACACGTGTTATCAGCCGAAGATAGGTAATACGCATTAAATTTCAGAGGAAATATACGAATAAACGCATACCTTTTTATTTGAATAAGTAAAAATGTAAATTGTTCATTCTTCAAGACGATATACACTTTGATCAAAGCCCTATTATTCCCCAAAAATTTAAATGAAGGAAGATCTTCGGAGGAAAATAATGGATGCAGTAAAATCCGTGAATTTAAAATTCAAAATTTATATATCTACATTTTTCTTCAAAACAAGTATTTGGTTAATTCGATATTTCGTTCAATCAACCAAGTCAACGCGTGTCGAAGGAATCTACTATCGTCTTTAAACGCCACATCTTCGAATGAACCAAACAATTCCTTTACTTTCATCAGTTCAAACAAATATAATTCATTTTTGATCCAAACGAAAAGCATAGACAAAAAATTGCCACGAATGAACCAAAAATTTGCTTGACTCAGTAGCGATGCGGTAATTCCTTTTATTCGACATTCTTCTTTTTCTCGTCCGTTATCTCTCGTTATTTTATTTAACCCGATCAATCCATGCTAAGGAATGGCTACACCTGTACTGCATGTGATTGTAACCAGCTGAGCTAATATAATACTACGTAAAATTTCCGTCGCCGGATTTCCACCACCTGTGACGATGCGGATTGTTTGCACGCATTGGTATATATACAAGGCGAGTACGAAAATCCGCAGAAATCACGCAATTCTAAAATGGATAGTAGCCTCGTTATCTTCGTGGCGTTCGCGTGTTTGGCGCAGTCTCCCTCCGCCCTGTCGTCGACATCTCTTTACGGATTATCGGAAGAAGGATCATCCGTTCTGGCCGAAATTCGGAGGAACCAGGACGCAGCACTTTCCGCCCACTACAAGGCGCTGAATAAAATTTTTGATCAAATTGAAAAATTGGCAGCCCAATCAATCTACGATCTTACATCCACCGCCGAAGATGGTTCCGCCGTATCCGAAGCTCTCGCCGCAGCGAAAGAAGCGACTAATAAGTACTCGACGTCTATAGCTCTGATTGCCCCGCCGGGAGAATCTTGCTTCGATTTTCAAACCGTTCAGGACGTACTGTACGCAATATTGGACGACGTCTACGCGCTGGTTCCCGAAGCAATTCTCTCGGCGCAGAGTGGGAATTATTCCGGGATTCGAGATGAACTCGAAAGCCTTCAGGCCGCGGTGAAAGACGACCTTGAAAGCTTGGTGGAAAACCTTTTCGACACTTTCCGTATTTGCCTGAATACTAGCGACGCTGATGTACTTTCCGTAATCGAAAGTGTCCAGGGCCGAGCGAACGCCGGGCTCGATCATGTTGCCAATGCGGTTTTCAACGCGATTAGAGTCTACGGCGCCGCGTGTTCTGGCAAAAATCAAGGCATGGATGCTCTAGCTGCCGTCAAGAAATTCCGAAATCAAGGACTGATCGAGATCGGGACTTACGTCGAAAGTCAATTCAGTTTACTCACGGCTGTGTATATAGCTGATGAACTTGACCAGACTGAAAACGTGGGGTGTTTGGCCCTCGAGCAGCGCGGCCATACGGCAATAAAGTACAAAATAACAAAGGCGTTGGAATTTTATTGGAACGTGGCAACGTACGGATTGAAGAGACTCGAAATCGGGATCAGTGACGACGACTCTGATGATTTTTCTACGTCTGTTTCTCTCCGAGCCGAGCTATCTGCCAGATTTAATGCCATAAATCGTGCCATACTAATCCCGTCCTCGTGCGTCCGGCCAGTCGATGATTCTGGCGCTGAACTCGCCGAGGAAAAATTATCCGTCATGATGGGGCTGGTGGTTGAAGCTTACCTCGATGCTATTCAATTGGCACAAGATCAAGGAAGAAATTATTCCGAGGCCCGAGCTAGAATCGAAAGTCATTTGGAAACACTGCTGCCCGAAATCAAAAATTACGTCGACGTCTTGGTCGAGGTAATGGGGAATGGCCGAGAATGGGATAACGACACTGCAGCTATAATTGCAGGACACCAGACAGCAGCGGAAAGTGCGACCGAGATTTTCATGACTTCGATTTTCGAAACTTCCAGATTTCTCGCCCACGCTTTTTACGAAAGTGAAATCGAAGTCGAAGATTATTTAGCTGCGGTTCAGAACAACAAGAAGGAAGCTTTCGCCGCAATCACTGTTTTCGCTGATGCCTTATCGAGCATAAATGTTGCCATGCTTACGGCTGCAGCCAGGGAGGAATAAGAATATGGTTTCTGATCAGGATCAGATCCTTTTACGCTGTTGCACGTTAGGAAAAATCGTATGCGTTTCATTGTCAGCGAAATTCAAACGATAATTGTGAAACGTTGATGAAATTTTATTTCAATTATATGTTTTATCGCTACTTTTATTCTATGTATGAAAATAAATCTACTGCATAACCCTTACTCATTTTATCCACTGTACCAAAAATATTGTGTGTCTAAATAAATGGAAAGAATTTTATTTTCATTATTATTTGTACCATTTCAATGATTTCAATACACTTATTCATTCCTTTTATCTATTCGGATTAATTCAAGGGGTCTGAATAAAATTTGCGATTTGAAAATAGACCGATCCGCAGAAATTTCTGTTTCTAACTCGTATTGGACTGGAAAAAATGTTCGTTTTTCAAACATGGTATAGTTTTTCGAATGAAGAGCGGATTTTCGTAGGAAAGTACCGAATGTATTACAGAACGAATAAGGGCTGCCACGAATCCACACTCAATTTTTTATCAAGCTTCAACGATGTGGGCAGAAGGTCAAATATCTAATTAAATTCCGTAGGTACCTCAGTCGTGACGCATTTGTCTGCAACTGTATCAACAGAATAATTAATTCTTGATATCAACGAACTGTGTGTGTGTTAATTTTTGAAGAAGATAATACCGTTTAATTTATGAATGTATTAAAATTTGCGCAATACAATCTGTTCAAATACCTCGATCGACTTGCATCACACAAACAAATTTTTCATAATTACACATGAAAACGTATATTCAAATCGCGCAATGTTTTATAACAGTATAGTGGGATGGATTTTATACATTAATTAATTAAGCATCGAAGATGCAGAAGCGATTCTTTTTTCTTTTCAAAATTTGATAAATCCAAAAAATACACGAAAATAAGAATTCAGATTTTCACGGAACAGTATACTTTCTGAAATTATGCAATAATAGTATCTCGGATTTGGTAGCGCTTGTATGGCGTATGAGCAGATAACAAGATCGCCTAATTGGTTTTTAGGGCTGCATGAATGGTGCGTCAAAATTTTTGTTCCCGAAACAATGTATAGGTATTCCAACATTTTTGTCTGCTTAATTTTTTCCGATCTGCTTTATAGATTCTCGTGATATTGCCTGCCTAGATTTCGACTTCCTCCTCTGTCCGGATATCCGGAATATCGTTCTATATTTCAATATCATTGTATAATCGATTGAAATTATTAGAACCTTGAAAAAAAAATCAGATTCCAATATAAAAAAGCTACTTTTGAAATGGATTTCAAGGATCTATAATAAAATGGGTCAAATATTTAAAAGGATCAGACTTTATTTCAGATAAAGAAAACACGAGATTTTATTTTGTTCGTATACGGTGATGATACTGGTATAGATATCACTCTAGTTTACTTCAAAATGTATTTTATCTCACATAAACCCTATGACCAGATTAAAACTCGTTTTGCCATCATTTTACTGGCAAATCCCATCAGTGCAAGAAGTCCCTGGCCCGCAGATTAACGAAGGTGGTCTATAAAGAGTTGGGATGTCACAGGCATCGCCTTGCGCTTGAAAAAATGAAAAAAAGATAAGAAGATTTCTATAATTTCTTTTTTTACAAGATTAAATATTAGTTATATAACATTTCCATGTCATTGTTACCGGTAATATTTATCGTTTATGTAATATTTTGCTACTTACAAACTATTTTCTCGCAGATATCGCAGCATCCACAATAACTTCCATGTCTCACGATGGTTCCATCACAAGTATCCGGTGTTAAACCCGCGCATAAAGACATGTCACAATAAGTAACACAGTCTATATTAGCAGCGTCCGAAAGGGTTACCATCAAAAACGAGACAGCTAACACGCACACGAATTTCATGGTGGTCCTATAATATATAATAAACATGTATTTGTACAGAATAGGGTAGAATTTCGTAGGGATTTTTCTTCCTCTAGAAAGCCTAACAAAAAAAAAAAGACGAAAAGAGATCACCGAATCGCGGATTAAACTCTCAAAAATTCATTTGTAGAGAAAGAGCCAATAAAAATTGGCACGAAAATGAGAAACGTACGATTAATCCGAGTACGCGAAGAATACAACTTACATCGTTTTATATAGACTTCAGTCGTCAATTGCTGCTGAAACGTTTCTCTAACGCGGTTAAAATTTCCACTGGACACAATCGCCACGTGATTGTATATTTATAAGACTGACGATGAGTAGAAGGAGTTGTGATATTCAAATTCTGTATAACAAACCAGTCGGAATAATTCGCCTGGTGAGTAACAACAGCAGGGGAATTACCGCGTACAAGGTTCTATCGATGTCCTTGGTTGTTATGCTCGATAATTACCTAATTTGAATAATTATATTTGAATGTTTCTATAGTGACGAAAGCGAGTTTTAATGCTTTTAATTTCCTCTGAAATGCAACTATGACGAAATACCTGTGTGCGATATTTATCCACGATCATTACTCGCGGTCCCATCATCATTCCAAGTGCAAATTTTGGAAACTTGGAAGAAAAATCTGACAATAAAAATGTTGACATTAAAATTCAACTTGAAAATGGTTGAAAATCAGTTTGTGATTGAAAAAAGAATTTCACAGATGGATCAGAAATTCTTTTGGATAAATGAACACACAAGATCTCAGTTTTTTTCTCAATAGAGACAAACATGAGATGGTCAACTAACGAGCAGCTCAGACATGAGTTGATCATATCACGTAAGCAATTACGTAACTTGGCATATACGTGTATGTGAAATAATCTCATCATTGGGTGTAGGTCCGAGAGTTCACGAGGTAAGGAAATCACTGTAATTTATTGCCTAATGCGTTCGAGCTTACATAAGCTTCATTAAAAATGGAAAAAATCGTAGTATAGCTTCGATTAATTCACTTGGTCGGATTTTTACACTAGCAAATCCTGAAAGATTTAGGAATTCCCTGATCAACAGATCGGCGAAGAGTTGATGAGCTTCAAGCTCTGACTCTGGCTTGAAAAAACGAAAATAAATTACCTGGATTGTCATAAATTCGCTATGAAATAAATTGGCAGAAATTTTGTCATCATTCTTGTCAGGTTTGGCTACTTACAGAATCTTACAGGATCTTCTGTTATAACGTTTCTTATTCATTTTCCTTCGGAGAGTTTGACGATCGAATGCCTAGGAGAGATCGTCAATAGCTCGCAAATTTAATGGTTCTGAATTTTTTTGATGTAGAAAAAGAAAGGTACGAACAAGATTGGGAAACGTGCGTTCAGAATAAAACTCGGATCGCTTTTTGACAAATTTCAGTTAGCAACTAGATCAGACGCGTCGATATCGCGGTTCGGATTTGCACTGGACCCGACGCGACTGACATGCGATTGCGGATTTGTAAACGCACCAAATAATGGGAGGATTAATATCTGGCATTTGCATGCTCGATGAACCAGACTATTCAATTATCCACTCCATGCAAAGCTTGGGTCATTGCAATCTTTTGGATCAAGGAAAGTCTGCGTGCGATTTATCGGTGAATAATGAAACTGCATAATATTTTCTCTTCATTATTGCGGCTGCTATAGATAATAAATTTTCTTGATTCGCAATTCAAAGTGAGCCTTGCGATTGGATTTTTTATTATTGATATCGTACATATGAATGCTTGATTTATCTGTACGCACATATATTTGAATATTTATGTACATGTATTTATACACGCATCTGATATGCGAATCGTACAGTTTTCTGATAACAAGTTAATCAAAGTCCCTCTGCTTAATATCGTCGGTCGAATATACGTAGTATTCATACATATAGCTCATGGACGATCTCATTGCCAACAGCATTGAAAATTTCAGGAGTCCAGGGTAAATTTTGGAGATTTTTGTCGATAAAAAGGTTGAAGTGAATAAAAATCAGGTCGAATCTTAAGAAAAATCAGTTATTCGTGCAAAAACGTACTTTATACGTTTTCGAGGATCTACACTAAAATAAATGTTATATTTGAACAAGGATCAGACTTTATTTCACAAATAAACATATGTTCTATGTAATAATCTCGACATCGTTCTATGTATTAATCCCGAAGTCCCTGATTGGTGATTTTTTTAATTTTTGGAGTCTGAACCTTCGGAGCTCTCAGCGTTTCGGAAAATTTGAAACCGTAGTGAAATTCGTAGTGGTAATTGCTCTAATTCGCTAGAACGTATCCTTCTACCGGCAAGTTCCCTCTATATGCAGAAAATCTCTGATCCATAGGCTGTTGAAGTTGCCGGAAAAGGACTAGAACTTTCCAAGGCTGGTGCACATATCTTGAAAAATGAAAGTAAATTACATCAAGTAATGAACACGTGATGAGTGAATGATCAATAATATAAATTACAATTTCGAACGAGCGAGAATTTAATCTAGCATAACCTATGTATAGGCGAAGGAGAATCGTTCTGTCCATGTCATTCGGTATCTCCCTTATTCAGATATCATCGCTCATAAAAATATGTATACTATAAGGTTATTCGGGCAGCTTACTAGTTCTTGCACAATCCGTCCAGCATTCCCTGCAGCATCCGCAAAAACCCCATCCAATGACACCGATACAAACATCCCTTAAATCTGGGCACACAATGTTGGAACAATAACGTCCACAATCCGCATCAGCTGTCACTTGCAAAATTGCCACCGCCAAAATCAAGACGGCTAATGCGTAGGCTGACTTCATAATTGATCTGTAATTGCTTGTATAGAATTGAGTAGAATTTGTCATTTCTTATATTTTTGGTTCGCGAGTTGTTCAGAAGACATGTAACGGTTTTGGGAAATGAGCGTATAATTTATTGATATTGCGAAAAAATTGTCAAACGAATGGCAAAAATCAGAATGTATTTTGGCGAGACAATAACTTACATAGTTTTACGAATTTCAAGCAGCAACTGATGAATAATGTGTCCTTATCGAACTCCGGATATTCACTGACCCTCATTGCCATGCGTTTGCATTTTTATAAGACTGGTAGATATCTCAAATCGAAAACATGATGTCTCGAGTTAAATAGTCTGCTGTTTTTTTCCTGTTCAGACCAGATACGCCTTCCTTTCTTACACAATCCGAATTACACTAATCTTATTTACTTTGCCGAGATGTACTCTCGTCTTATGCACTACTGAGTATTATAGGCCAAGAGCCGGGTATTTTTCTCTGCAATCTTCTACTGAAACGATTTTCTTGTTGGAATATGTTCAGGGGTGTCCCAAGAATGTTAATTCAAGATGGCGGGACGGGGAGGCTTGTGCGTCAGCTGCCGTCTTGGAAAACACGTTTTATCAAATATCTCGTGATCCGTGCATCGTACAACAAAAATAGCACAGATCATTTTCGTAGATAATAACATTCTCTACAACTTTTATTTCAAGCTTTTTCCTGTATAGTGAATGATTTTCCATTTATAGCGCGGCAAACTTTTCCATACACGGTTAGTACTAATACAGTTAACGGTCGGTGAGAAAGTAAAAATTGAAAAGTTTGTCGCGCTTTAAATCAAAAACTATGCAATATACAGGAAAAAGTTTGAAATAAAAGTTGTAGGAAATATTATTACCTACGAAAATAATCTCCTCTATTTTTGTCGTACGATGCACGGTTGACGCGATATTTGATAAAACGTGTTTTCCAAGATGGCGTTTCAGTAGAAGATTGCATTATGAACCTACTTTTTTTGCTCTGGCTCTTGGGCTATTACGCTCGTTTCGATAGAAGCCATCGATATCTTCTACATAATGTCTTTAAGATGGGAGAAATCGTGTTTTGCAACCACAATTTGAGACGTCATAATATGTTGTTTGACCGAGGCGCCGGAATCTAAATGCGCAAATGAGTACGATATGGTATCGCATCGCCATTTATTACTCACGTTCAATATAATTCTTGTTTTTTTTGTTTTTTTTTTTGATAATAGTGTAAAGTAGAAAGGGAAATAAAAAAAACTCATACACGGAGTCATTGAATCCCTGTGTAATTTTCTTGAGATCCAGTTCATGCCTATGAGGTAAATTTCTGTAAGGAGGGAGAGACTTCGATGTATCAGAACCCTGGGTATCGTTATGTGACCACAAGGGCGTAAGGAGGTTGTCAAAACGTGGCAGGTTCGAGAATTCGATTTCCCGCATGTATACAGGGTGGGTTAGCTCGGGGGTTAAATCGCGGTAAAAATTGCATCTCAGGGATGGTCGCACTCCTCGCCCTCCTCTCCCACCCCGTCAGTCCTTGACAACCTTAGGCTAGGACCATTTACCAGTGACTATATACAAACCTGATTCAGAAGCAGGACGATTTTCAACCCTTAGAGGGGGCGACGTTTCACAACGTTTCTTATTCGCCCTGCGGGCAATCGTCCCGGGACTTCGTCGACGTTTACACGAGTCCACTACGGGGTTGAGGACGCAGGGATGAAGGGCCGTACACAAGACTTAGCCGGCGAAAAAACGAAAGATGAAAAACTTGGAAAGGGGAATTCGCGGCCTCTTCTTTATACACAGTTTCCTTATACAACGCGCGGAAAATCCCTCGCGGCGGTCACTCAATCATACGCTATTCTCGTCTCACTGTACACAGTTACATACCACCCTCGCCTTCTCTTCCCCTTCCTTTTTCCTCTCCCATTGCCGCTGCTAGGCAAGGCAAGGAAGAAATTCTTCCCGCCGTCACCCCAGCGCGACATCTAATCGCCTCGTAAACGTTGCTTGGATTGGCAAAGCTGACAGCACGCAAAAAAAAAAAATCAAAACAAAATCAAAAGCAAACGGATAAAGAATTTCATACGTCGTGAGGGAGGAAAAATTTATGATAGAACTATACACACCTTGAAAAGTAGTTTCATCTTCACTATTTACGAGGGTAGATTATGAAATGATCAATGCTAGGATCAGTTCGGCTCCGAATTACGTTTTTCATTGATTATTATAAATAAATATATGTCAAATACCAACTATTGAATAAGCCATAAAATATTGAATAAAGTTAGTTATTCACTTAGGTATACGTTGATATTTCAGACAGAGACTCGATCCCAATATTAGGGATGCCAATCAATTGAGAGTGCACCGGTGGCAGCAGTGGGATGTATGTGAGTCCTTAATTCAAACTCGTATAAAATACGCTGATAGTTATAGGTTTCTGTGACCAACGATGTTTATACCGTCGATACCTCGGTTTGATATTTTATATTTCATGTCTCAAGTTTCATTCCTATTTGATGTCTGCTTGGATATAGACGTCGCCTTATCGACGTATTGGAAAATGTCCTGTGGCCTTATATACCTAGACGCTTACGATAAGAACGCCTACGTATAACGGCCATCCGTGATATTCCAAAATTGAAAAAAAAATTCCACAATTTTTTCAGATTTTCATTTTATTTCGCTAGTCTCCCTGTTCGAGTGGCGATTTTCAAATCACCCAAAAACATGCTTATTCACTATATTTGGTAAAAAAATTGTATTTCAAGGTCAATCGTAGGCAAAAAATTCATAATCTCGAATATTCGGTGAGATTCATCTTTTGTCTCAGTGAATAAAATCACAAATTAGGTATCCCACGAGAATCCTGTGCTATATTAAATTAAAGGGAAGTCCATTTTCATAGAAAACTACAATCTTTTAACGATGAACGAAGATCAAAAAAGTTTCATGATACAAATCGTCAGTGAATATCGTCAAGTTTTCTCCTGATTCAAAAAAGGAGACATTACTGCAAAAATGTCAACCTTATGTATCGTGGATTTCATTTTGTACTTCAACGAAGACAGGGAGACGAAGGGAATGAAATAAAAATCTGAAAAAATTAGAGAACTTTTGTTGTCACTAATTGGAGCCGATTTGACAGGATCCAACATGATTCTTTTTTTCAAACCCCATATAAGGACCGCCCTAATATTCATATGCGGTTTTCAGCTAAATGAATACCCAGTGCGTGATTTTTGATTTTTGTGAAAGACTAATGTTTCGACTGATATTCGGATTTACCTTAGCGTCGATACTGTGTATCGATTTTATCGATAGTTTGAGGAGGGGGGTGAGGAAGAGAAAGAGGAAGAGGAAAAAAAAGGAGGAGTTAAAGTCGAATCGCGACTTCGCCGAGAGTCTGTCCTGCCTTTCCTTCCTTCCTTCAATCAAATTAGGAACATCAAAGTAGGTAGAGCCGATCGAGGGAGCCGATCCTGCATTCCGTGAGGGAGACCTTATTCCTCTTTCTTCCCTCTTCCGTTGAACAGCGTGACTCGGAATTAGCCTTTATCTCTCGAATCCGCCTTCGCCTTCGCCCTCGTCCTTGTCTTCGTCGTAGCCCTCGCTCCCCCGGGCCTCGAGTTCCGAAACCAGGAGACAAAGAACTCCACTGTGCGTCGCTTGGTTAACCCGTCATCCAGGAAAGCCTTCCTTTATCTAACCCCGCGGTAGAGAAAGTCATCCCCAACCCCGTAGCGACGTACGGATTAATTATATTCCGCTGACACCGAACGATTCAGATGAAAATCTTCGAAAATCAGACTTATGGGGCTTTTTACTATGCCCAGAAAAACTTCCGCAAAAAAAAAGAAAGAAAACAAAAGAAAACAAAAAATTACAGTAGAGATAATTTTGAGAAAAAGTCAAAAAGGAATTTCAACCCCTGATCTCTGGAATAAATTAGAAACGAAGTTTTCACTATTCTAGGAATGAATGTTAGCGAAGATGAGAATGTAACGAAGAAATAAAGAAGTTGACGCACAGGTGTAGAAGGTTGGAAGATGTGGTCGCGGATCAGATATAGGGGTTGAGAATTGCGATGATCGTAGTCGAATCGTCGTTATCTGAGTAGAATGATCCAGGGCGTCTAGCATCGGGTAGGTTTTGATATCAGGGGCGAGATTTGACGCTTAGACAATGGCCGTTTCGCCGGCTAGAGAGAAGGGCGACGGGGTCGCGGGGTCGTAGAAGCGATGGGGTAATACGGGGGTTGAGAGAGAGTCTCCGCAGAACCGTAGCCCGACCATCGACGGGTGTAGGGGTTCAGGGGTTCAGGGGTGCGCGGTGGAAGCGCCTGCGCCAAAGCGCCGAGGAAAAGTGGCAGCATAAGCACCCTGGGGGCGTAGAGGGCTGGGGGTATAAGGGGAAGATGTAAATGCCCCCGTGATGTATCGGATCGATGCCGCGGCATCCAGACAACCCCCGACCAGAGGGTTGGGGCGGCTTCTACTACGCGTGCTAAAAACGTTCCCCCACGTCCCTGTACACCCTCCTCATTCTTTCCTCGGCCTGTGTAGTACACCCAGATGTACTTGTGGGGGTAGTTTCGGCGGAACTATAGGCGCGGGAGAATCGGAGGCTAGATAAAAGTTGGAAAACCCTGTCTCGAGCCAGGGATGGTTACTTTTGGGAGAAGTTACTTCATCGAAATCGGTTTCCTACCCTTACGTGGAGACCCGCAGATAGAAAAGAACTTGACGTCCTGAAGTCAGACGCAAAGTAAGCCCCAAGAAATAAGAAGAAATAAGAAGAAAGACGGGGAGAAAAGTAAAGGGGTGGCGACGGCCTGGGAAAGGATGACCATGTTCTATTAATGAACTACTTTCCCATCTGCTGCACACCTCGCCGGCTACTATAAGTCTTACATACGTACACGTGGCTCCGAGTCCTGCTGCGGATAGGAAAATAGAGAAAAATTTCTCGTACAATTTCGGTGCTGAGTTAAATGCCTAGCAATATATTTATGCGGAATTTTTTCGCGGAGGTAAGTATGTATACGAGTAATCGAGTATATTCTATACTTTATATATCTCATCGCGAAAGACGTTAATTCGTGAAGCTAGTATGATAGCTAATTGCGCTAATTGGCGATAGTTGAATCACTCTGCATCGCTTTGATTTATTTCTCGTTTTACCCTACAAACGCGAGTCCGACGTATCGTATTTTATCATTTTTCTCATCTCTCTAATGAGTGATGGGCATTACTTCGCACTCTCGGAATTCATACCTTCTCGATAATAATCTGCTATTTTATAATCGTAAGTTCAGTGCTTGCAGCAGCTCGCGCATAGGATTTAACAAACAATTATCATTACGGGTACGTGCATATCAATCCGAAATAAATAAATTACTCAGAAAACGGCCTCATTCCTCATTCAGGATCCATAAACGGGCGATAATCTCGTCTTTTTTACGACACGTGTGCGAGTAACTAGTCCTCACGATCCCTGAACACGTGCCAACGATAACTGGTCGCAAAAAAAGGGCCTCTTTGATTTCACGCCCTTGGCCCTATGGTACTTTGGGGATAATTTTTATTCGCAGATTTGGTCATCGTAGATTTTCTTTCTCTCCTTTTCTGCGCGCGAAAAGGAATGAGTATCGATAATTCTTGGTCTTTATTCCTGAGGAACTCGGTCACGGTTCAAACGTCATTTTGAGTAAGCGTTGATCCGTCTTTAACGATAAGGCTAATGTAAAACTGTAATAAACTAGAGTAATTGCAGGTTCAACTTTACTGTATTAGTACTTCATCAACGCGCAGAACTAATTGGTATATTTTAATTGGTATCAGCTCCACAGCCGTGATCATTGGCAACCGCGTATGGCTTAGAAAAGCCATATTCATAAGGCACAATAAAATTCTCGTAGTCATGAATTTTCACACAATTTAATACTCGCCACTTCGTCTCATATCGCTATCTATATCTCCGTATATCATTTCTGTCCGCACGTTCATGTACGAAGAAATAAACGCGACGTTCATCGAAAGACTTAAAAAAGCTCCAACTCATTTGGAACTTGGAAAGCGGCCGATTCCCGCACCCTCGATAGCCTAATTGAAACATGGCAGACTTATGCATACCCGCGTTTCCGTAATTCCTCTATTTTTATTTCGTCTCCCCTTATTCCCCTTGTGAACTGAAATCGTTCACAAACTCACGCAATATCCCAGTTACCACCAGCACCCCTGGCGTCTCGTGAAATTGATGCGTGTCGTACCCTCAGGCGGCCGCGTTCGACACGCGATCCTTATTCGGCGGAGGTGTCCAGGCTGTTCATCCCCTGGAAAGAGAATTTTGAATAATTTTCCGCAAGTTCGTTTCCATGATTAGCCCGCAGCTCTGAGATGCGGATAAAGGAATCCTGGGCTTATTGTTAGTAAGATCTCGGCTTGAGTAGGGGTTGGAAAACGAAGCCCCATCTGCAGGACTCTCCCCTCGGTATGGACCGTAGCTATGGTAACTGTGTGTAAGACCTTGCGCCCGGCAATCAGCGGTTCGTGGAATTAACGCCGATGCAAGGGTGCAAGCGGGACGGCAGGCAGCGGGATCGTTGGCAAGGTTAGGGGTGGTGAGATATTCGCGTCTCTTTTCTCCCTGGTAAATTCGTCCGCGACTCACGCCCTCGAATTTTCGTCAAGGAGGCGGGATTGGCGGAGGCAATACTTCATTTTTTAAGTTCTTTCGAACCCCAGTGCGCGATTTCGACGAGGGTTAGTCTCCTTCGAAGGGGATATATTCCACGGAGAAGGGGTGGCCTCGGAGGAGGGCCATGAATCGAGTTTAAAGGGTCGCCATTGGCCAAGGGACTTTTTCGATCCCACGGTTCAACCCGCTTTGCATACACCCCGCGCAAGCGCGACCATCCCCCTGAAAAAAAAACCTCGTTTGAAAGAAAAGAGGAAAAGTTCTTCGTAAATATGAAGCGAAAGCTCGCCATTGTCTTTCCGAAATTTCGAGACACTCAAGACCGACTTTGGCCAAGGTTTTTATACCAATATCCGAAAAGGGTAGGTCGAGGAACGCAAAGGCCGATTCTGAGTCACCGAACAACCCCTGACGCTTGCCTGAGCCCGTGGTTCCTGCCTCCCCAACGCAACGGCGCTACTGCCTAGCCAGCGTCTGTTCTTTTCTTTCTTTTAATCTTGCTTTCCCGCAAACGGGCAGCGAGGCGTTAATTCAACGGCATTGATTGCCGAGAGCTGCCCCGGCGCTACCCCCAACTTCGACTAGGAGCCTCCTTCCCCGGAGGATTTCACCGTCTTCTTTTTTCCCCCAGTTTTCTTTTTTTTTTTCCTTTTTTTTCTCTGTATGTTGTTAGCGAGGGTGGGAGCTTCCGGTTCTGTATAAAGGCAGATAATTTAATGCTTTTTAATTAATTATCATCCACTTCCGGTCTCTCATCCTGAATGAGGATTAACCTCAAGTATCAAGTGTAAAACCCTCGACTCCACCCTTACACATGCATATGGCTGAGGGCAGATTAAATGACGTGATTAGTAACCCTCCGTCTCGCTTCTGAAAATTCTAAACCACAGTCCACACCCTTCGAAAGCCCTCATCCTTCTATTAGCATAAAGGGTTCGTTTTATAGACTCAATTTATTCAACCCTATTTTAAACCACACATGTCGTCGGATCTAACAGGTAGCTAAACGGCCCTGGGTACCTGTCGCAGCTACCTGTCTACCTGTTGTCATTTCCTGCGGTTAACTACACCTACCTCTTCAGAAATCCAATGGAGTATATCGAGATAAGGAAATACGAGATTCTCGACGATCTGCGTGAGTATAAATCATATTTTATGGTCGAAGAAACGCGACAGAGTTTTTCGACGGTTCATTTTGAATCCATCGCTAGCTTCTTTCGAAATAATTTATCGACTCGGTTCTTTTTGGGTGGTGAGAAAATCCGTCGAAAGTTCTTCAAATTTTTAGGGAATAACGAATCCCCCTTCGTAAAAATCGCTGGAATGTAAAAGACTCGGGGTTAATCTTGGATGTTAAGAGCGGGGAAATATTTAAACTCCCCATCCTCCAAGGGTGAAAATTTGGATTTGAATATCTCGCCGAGTACCTCGTGATGGGAAGTTCGCCGGTTAACCCTTGAGAAGTAGGATATGTAGTACTACTCGGAGTCGGAGCTGCGATGGTGAACAATCGTGCGGGAGTATCACAGGGCCGCGATTTCACCCCTGTAATCCGTTCTTAAGCAGCGCCCTCTTTTTTACGACGCCCTGGTATCCCGCTTGGCAAAGATAGCGCGGGCTTTATTATAGATTGACCCCCGCACTCGACCTCGCCTTCGCTGAGCTCGCCCTTGCCTCACCTCTCACGCCGGTGTCCCTTGCTCCTCTTCGCTTCTATCAGTCCATACTTTGGTCCTTCTTTCTTCATCCCATAGTCCCATGCCGGGTGCAGAGGGTTGCGAATTGAGAGGAGTCTTCGTCCGCAAATGTCCCGTCGTTCTTTCTCTCCTTCTCGCGCTGTTCGAACATTTATCTCTATCGTTTGCATCAACCTACCCGACCGGCGCTTTCATTCTGGTCCGAATAACCAACCCCTACTCGTCCCACACCCATGGAGCTGTATGCGTGCTCCCGTCACTTTCCCTTTTGCTAATGTCTCATACTCTACTCTATCCCTTCAACCATCGATCCGATTTGCCGAGCGAAAAACAACCCTTGTGATATTTACACCCTTTTGCATTACGCGGAGACTGTTGCACCCACAGGGTTCAGATTTCAGACACATTTCCGAAATTCGTAATCCAAGGATTCTCGAATCTGTCGATATACTTTTGAGTTACGCTTACGTCCAAAAATGACATTCCCAAACGCGATAATTTAAGGGGAGGTACCTGAGTAAACGGCAAGAAAAATGACTAAACTTCGGGAATTTTTATCTCGAAAATTAATGTTTCGATTGAATCCGGGTTTTTTTTTTTCAGTGGAAAATATGTACATTGAGGTATGTTCAGGAATTTTTTTAAATAAATTTAAGACCTACATCATAAATTGATTCACCCCTAAAGATCCGAGTGAAAAATTGTTGGAAGAACGTCTCGTGCTTTGTATTCGTCTTTTATATTATATCTATCCTTTTTTTTTTCTTTTGCAATAGACAACTTTGCCGATTACTTAAAGCTGCGTATTTTTCTACGCAGTGTGCAGCAGCGGGTGAACTTATAACTATCGAAGCGTACGGGTCGTGGCTATTGGGGTAGCGGAGGGTGAAGAAGAACGGACGGAAGGGAATGGGCGACGAATAAATATCCCCAGCTGCGTGTTGTTTGCGTGTTTCTTCGGAATCCATAATAGGAGCCCATCATCCATGGAGCAAGGGGGGGGGGCAGCCTGCGCAAACAATAGAAAAATCACATTTACGACAGTTTGCAAAAACTTTACCAATCTATTCCGTTTCTACGATTTAGAATATCTTACAATCCGACATTCCGTAGAGCTGAGAAGAGATTTCACTTTCGAAAGTTTTTTTCCTGATCCTCGCCGCAGCTTTTTACATAGTTTTTCGACAAACTATATGTGAAAGGTATTCCCTGATAACTCGGGGTGTGAAAATGAGGATAAAAATGACTGAATTTCGACGAAATATCGAGTGCGTATAGAAAGGGTTGATTTGAGGAATGAATCAAGCCTCGACGTTTAAGGGATTTCCGTATTTCTACGGGGAATTGTCCGGCGTGTAATATAATGCATTACTTATAACCAATACCTAGGACCGTCATGGTTCCCATATACCGTCAAGCACAGCTGGTCTCGGTAACTTGATTAAAGAAGAGGAAGAAACAAGGCCGAAGAGAACTACCCTGTTCGAGCTCGAAGCCAAAAAAAGGAAAAAACTGGATTTGGAGATGAAAAATTTGACTCTTTTTAATTAAAATGCCATTTTCCGACAGCCTCGATATTTCCGAAAAGAGATAATCGTCCCTTTGCCAAGCTCCTCTTCGCCAGTGTTCAAAGTTTCATCGATAATGACTCCGGGCTTGGGGTTGGGGCGAGGCGTCAATTAATCTCGTCTTCGTATCTCACGTCTCAAGCACTCTCTGCGTATAGGGTGCAGATACTCGGGTCTAAAAGTTGGCTGGCGTTTTGGGGGTGATTCATAATTTGCCAAAGCGTATATAGACGCGTCCTGCAGGACCTTCGGCTGTCCGGAGTATCCTCGGCTGTTTAATAATGCCAGGCTTTTAGGCCTATCTCGCGAACACAGATGTACGTACCTAAACGGGGTTGGGGCGGGGGGATGAGGGGCAAAGCAGTGTGTGGCTCTGTCATAAAAGCAACCCCCCCACTACCGTAAACGAGGTTTCTTTTAATTAAACTGTCCCCCACCATCGGGCATCCCTTCGCTCAACTCTCTATGAGTATAGCCCAGCCAGCTCTTGGCTTTTCTCTCCTTTTTTTTTTTTTTACTCCTCTCAAGCTCGCTTCTTCCCTCGAATAGAGAAGAGATAAGTTCCTCCTTCTTTCCTTATACCAAGCCCGGGGGTTGGGGAGGAGAAAAAACCGACGAGACATAACAACGCCGACGGGCACGCGTTATCAGTACCCGCCAGCACCGGCGGATCCCTCCTACCCTGCTTTAGTCCGTCCTTTCCTCCCTCGAGCTCGATTCCTCGGCTAAACTTGATATTGACATCGTAATGCCAATGCGAACAGATACGATATTAAAGGAAATTGGAAATTACGTTCAGAACCTACCGAGATAACGCAGAACGCCGGCGAAAATCGTGCTTATAAACCACCCGCGCCCCTGCAACCCCGACTTTTAGACCCCGTTTATACTCGCTATATTCTCATATATATCTACTTGATACTTCAGTCCTCCGGAGTTCGGGGATCCGAGGAGCTTTTAGAATTGACCGACGTCTTATCGCCACACCGAGCCGCGTGTCTATGATACTCCTTAGGTATATACAGCCAACTAAAAGGTTTATGAAATAAAAAATGAAAGAAAAAAAAAAGAAAGAAATATTGCCAGTTCTCCCTATCGCTGGACAGCAACTGCTCGGAGGGATCGAGGGCCGTAGGCACTTAACGACGAGAGACTTTGAAAAATTGGACGTTTTTGGGAGGCTTGAATGTTTTATTATTTAATGTCGATTAAAAATTTGTAGCTAGTATGCATTTCGATAAATTGGTTCGATGTAATTTCTGGACTTTACATTTTTAGTACTATGACGATCCCCCAAAATCTGAATCATGAAATTCAAAAATATTCAAGTGTTTAGATTCGCGATGAACTATTCTATGAATTTGCCAACCGATTGAACGGCGTACGTCATATGCCCGAAAAAAAGATCGCTTCGAAATATCGATAGCTGAATGAACGGAACGATCTCAACAATCTCAAGACACGCTCTCATTGCATCCAATCGCGATTATCTCGCCTCTATCACTCTCAAAAATCGTTCGATTCCCGTAACTATCCATAAAATGTATATAGCTCGAGGATATCGTCCTCGGAGATTCGCCAGTCCGCGTCACGGGTGATTACTTAAGCGAAACCGAAGGAGTTCGTCCTCCCTTTTTCACTTTTTATAATCAAACGACCCATTGTCTTAATTTTTGCGTGTGGCCACGGAGCTTGTGGCCGGTAAACCGGACCCTATATATACATATACTCGGTTCACTCCAAAGTCCAGAGTCCAGAGTCCAGTCCGGTACGGGTGGTGGCCTTTCTGTTGGTCAGACGGATCCGATCCCTCGTTGTGGGCGCATTCAATTGGCTAACGAGCTTCCGTGATTAGCCGACCGCTGGGTGGCTGATCTCTCCCCATCCCCATCGCCCTAGCCTCATTATCGGAGACCCGTAATTTAGCAGGACCCGCGCTCACGTTCTTATACACCTAGACATACTCTCTATACCTGACATACGTGTCACACACGCGCGTCTCCACACGGACGCATACGCGTACAACGAAAGGTGGCTGAATTTTATTTGAATTTTTTCAACTACAACAATTTTCAGTTTCTAATCACGAGGACTAATTACAGTGGGGTTTGAATTCAGGTCATTTCCGGAGAAAAGATCTGTGTATAAGGCAAATCAACTTTTTGAAAAAAGAGGTAAAAGGAGGAGGGAAATTTCTCGAAAGATCAAACTTTGTTTATTATACTGAGGAAAAGCTCGGTTTCAGCATACATAATTCGGTCGATGAAAACTTCATTCTAAACTCCCTTGTCCTGATTTTAATTAGAGTATCTCAATCAGTTGGATAAGTCTGAGAGACGACGAATCGGATGAAACGCTTTATCAAAAAGCGTCTTCAGATACGACCATGTGTCCGTTTCTCAGAAAGAATTTTCATTGAAAGAATCACAGTTGAGAGAAAACTGTTTTTCCCTTTCTTTTTTTAGACTGTATATGAAGGTAGACTTGTTTAAGGTCCTTGACGAGAATTTCGTGCGATAAAAAGCTCCAGAAATTACGTTTTCAATGGAGTATTCCTTTTTTTTTTTTTGGTTTATTTCTGTGCGAAATACGTGGGAGTGCGTTTCAGACGCATACGCGTGCGCGGCGGGTGGAAATGTGGGGAAAATGAGGAGGAGGTAGTGTGGTGAATTGTAAGGAATTGAAGATTGAATGGAACGAGGGAGTTCTTTAAAAGCAAAATCCCCCTCTGACCCGAGGCTTGGGTGGGTACTGGGATTATCTAAAAGCGGTTGAAAATGTCATTACGAGTAAACTGCGTAAAGGGAAAATCAGTTAACCTTAGAATAGCGGGGTGTATAGCTACAGCTATATACAGTGGAAAACAACCACCCCAATTTACCCGACGTTTTTCATTCTTTGGTATTATTCAATTGCTCCTGGAGGAATCCGGAGATAAGCAACAGTTGGCATCCCAGATTTTATTCATTTTATCCTGTTACACAAAACAGAAGAGAAAAAAAGGAACGGATACACGTAGGTATATATTTTCCTGAATGAAAAAGAACAGAGTAGTTGAAGGAAGAACGCAAAAAGACAAAACGATTTTCAGACAACTAGCTTTTCATTATATTTCGCCAAATAAAGTTTCCGCAGAAAGCTCGAACTGCTTCGTCGATGATGAAATTTGCGAATCCCTACTTTGGGCTATTTTTATGTCCAAGGATTTAACTGCTCACAGAGACGATTGTTCTCTTCTCCGTCAAGCATGAGTTTCACGAAAGTTGAAATGGGCGATATAATATTAGGCATGCTGTCTCATCGATGTTGGAATTTTTTTGAGCGCGAAAGTCTTGTTCTCCAAAATTTAGGCATACCGCTGCTCATTAGGGACTCGCTTCCTTTTCACGTGAAAAAAAAACTACCTGCGAAATCCGCGAGCTTTGTGAAATAATTTTTAATATATTCCGTCGATCTTGTTTATTTTTTTATTTTATTTTTTTAAATAAAATCCTTGAGAAAAAAATAATAATAATAAAAAACGATACAAAGTGACCTTTTAGTGGCGATTTCCGCGAGAACTGACTTTTTGTTTAGAATAACGAGAGTATAATGGCCGAGCAAGTATTTATATGAAATTCGTGTTTTTGACCATTCTAACAACGATTCATTCTTAGAATGTGATGAGATCTTGAATTTTTTACTTCAATGAAAGAATATCTCGCAATTGATACACGTATCAATGTTCAATAGAGATTGACAGAGCGGGATAAAAAGAATTGACATTCTTGAACGTCTCATCTAGGTGATTCCAATTATTGTGTGAAATCCTCAAGGTAATATCGAAGCCGTTACGACCACTAGGTATCTTACTTTTAATTACCCGTTTGCGTGTCATTCTTTGTCAGTTAGACAGGTGAATAAGAGGTTCGAAGCCTCCCGCACTCCCGGACGCTGACAGCTAGCCCATAGTATTTCTAACATCCAGCAATAGCATTCTTTGCAATTTTTCATCTACCCGTGTAACTGCCTGCTTCTATACATCCGCCATTCTATCTAAAACACATTTTCTATTAGATTTCACGCGGAGTTAGAAAATAATGTACAATTCTACAATTCTCGCCTCAATAATACGTTCAGAGAAATTAGTCAGAAACGAGATTCTCGATCTGTCAGATTTCTCGCCCTCGCCCTCTCTCTCTAACTTCATAGAAACTTTCGTTCAGCAAAAAACGTCTTACGTGCCCACGACCATAGGAGATTGACCTTATCTCTATACATTATTGGTTTTCCCAGTAATTACGTCGTTCGAGAATATTCCCTCGAAATTTCGCAAACTTCTGACGAGCTTCTAAATTTTGTGCTAGATCATAAAATGTGAAATAATTTTGCAAGTATGTATAAAAAAATGGGAGTAATCCCATTATAGAATAGAATATTTCTTCGAAACGTAGAAGTGATTTGAAAAAGGAGAAAATTATTCCCAAGGTGTATATACCCCGTTAAGCCTACGTCCAGCTCGGACTGTAAGCATTGTTCAAATTCCTTGATCAAGGATTGTGAGAAACTATAGCTGGGCAGAAATGCATCGTTGATAAATGCATGCGTCCACGTATGACGGAGTTTTCTTGCTACTTTAATTCCTGCATCAGGACGGCAATGAAACGTGTGCGTATATTTATTGCGCGGATCAACTTTTCTGCAAGTGTCTGCAATGCGGGTACACACGTCAAGATATAGTATATATAATCCTTGCAATACTTGCTCGAGTATATATGAACGACATGTGGACGCATATGCGATATACTTATGTCGTCAAATCCCTTCGAAATATCTGAGGCGATTTTATGCTGATAAATAAATCAATTAAAATTTGAATTTAAATTCTATCGAAGAGTTAAATCGCTAATTGCAACCTGGACGAATACGTGGACAGATTCGCAATGGTATATCCTACGGTCTATTCTTCCTTCCTCACTTCCTTTCCTTTCCTTTCCTTTCCTTTTTTTTTTCTTCCGTTTGCTTTGCTTCGCCAAACCATCACCGAGGGGCGACGCAAGACCGGGCACAAAGACGCTTGGACGAATGCCGATTACACGAGTTGAATGTTAATTAGAATCACACACCTCAACCTTCGCCAATACCGTCTCACTACGATCTCACGCAGTTCATACATACCCGCGATTGCCTCCTGGTTTAAATCTCTCGAAATTTTTCTCTTTCAAACATTCCTCTTGTCAGCCCGGCCACTTTTTTCATATCCGATATCCTCCCCGGTTTTTGCGACACGCGATACGCCTGCCTCCGGTATCAAGCCTGAGGAAATCCCTCGGCGTTTATTTTGATTTTTGAGTTTTGATTTTTAAACGAAGTATAGAAATTCCGGTTTCCCATTTTTATCCAACAGCCAATTGATATGCGAGAAAGGATGACCTGCTCTGAGGCCATAGACAACGCGGAGTTTGTATCGTAGATCAATCCCGATCCTCTCATCCGGATTAATTCCCTTTCAATTTTCTTTGTCTCATAGCCTCGTTTTTGTCGTTGTTTTATTCGATCGCGGACAAACGACATTCTTATTCCACGTATTCTCGGTATTCCTTGAGAGGGCGAGTGTCCGCCGTCCCCCCCGGCCCCGGCCCCGTCCTACCGTCCGATCCGTCCGTTAGTTCTGACCGTAGCGAGGACCGCTCGTCCCCTCCATCCCTTTAATTAACAAGGAATCAATCAACGGTAGAGAAAGGAGCTGAAGAATCACGAAGAAAATGGTCAAGGCGCGTAGGTATAGTGATTCGCAACAAGTCTCGAGACTAGCGTGGGGGATTCCCGCTTTCCTCCGCACTCACTCACACGTGTCTATATTCTATATCCTCGAAGATTCGGGGTCGGGATTGGTTGGGTATAGTTTAAACTTCCGGGTGGTCCGGTTTGGCCAAAGTCCAACTCTCCCATGGGTCGAGTTTCGAGATTGAAGAGAGGGTGCAGGTCGCGGAGGTTGAGTTCTGCGGGCAAGAAGGCCTCGCCAAATATTTAGTTAGTCTTTGATGGGGAAGGAGCGACGTACGAAGACTCGAAGAAACGCGCTGGGTTAGGATATCGTAAAGAGAAGAGGCCGAGGACGAGGACGAGGGGAGAAGCTCGGACCGTTCGCTCTGGGGAATGTCGGGTATTTTTATTGGTTCTACGGAACGGGGCGATTCGTTTGTTTCGGGAAGCCGATCAGCCGGAGCGGCGACTGATCTCGCATGTATTCCCTGTGATCTGCGGAGCGTGCAGGTCCCAGGGCTTTGCCGCCCTAGAAGAACCCACGCGAGGGTTCCCTCTGTAGCATTCGCCTTCGCCTTCGCCTTTGCCTTTGGCCTTGCCTTCGCGGGGAGTCTGTGCCTTGGAGATAGTACCAAAGCTTATAGTCCTCGCCTCATCCTACTTCACCTTTGCCGGACGTCTCGACGCTCTCCTCGACTTCCCGAATGCCACCCATAATCCCGGAATGCGTGTGTCGATTTTCCTTTCCCCCCCGACCCCGTCCCACTCCAATTTCTATTCCCTTTCCCTTGACTGCCGGAAAAATTCTCGCAGATTTTCTACTCGTACCGCGAAAGTTTTGAGAATGGAATACGATGAGAGAGAAGAGCGAATAGAACGTTCAAATTCACCCTCTTTGATATGTATATGCGCAGTGCAGAGCAAGAATAAGGGTAAGGGCATGGGATGAGAGTCAGGGCATTGGCGCCGATAACTAAATTATTCTAGCCTATCCCGATCCGCTACGTGAATATATGATAGAAGTAATAACTTATTTTCCTCCCCATACACGCCGGTGTATATGGGGGTTGGGGTCACATTTTATGGGGACTAAGGCTATATAACAAATGCTAAGCCACTCCAGTGTCGCAGCCATCATTGCGCCGCCTGCCCGCATATATGTATGTACATTATATCTGCGATAGTTGATACCAATGTATATATGTATATATGTATGTATCTATGTAGGTATATAACGAAAATAGCACCAGCCCTCCCTCCAAGAATAAATATATATGACCGTATTAGCGTTTTTTTCTTTTTTTTTTGTATTTTTTCCTTTTTGATCGGGATCTCCCTGCCTCGAGTCGTAAATCGAGTTTGTTTTCTTCATTTTCAGATGCGAATTCTATTTTTTCTTTTCTTTTTTTCTTTCTGTTTCAATCGATGCATTTGCATATGATCAAGATCATTTTTATTCAGTATAAACATTTTTTTATGGGCAATGAAAATTACTGTCACTTTACATCCTTCGAAGTTTATTGATACAGTTATACAGTTTTTATCTTGCGAATTTATATATATCGCGTTTTTAGTGGCATTTGATGAATCGTCTGTGATTTTTGGAAGCAAAAAATCGTATCGTCAATTTTTAAATACGTTCAAGTTGAAAGTTTAAGAAGGAAAAGAACTTTTTGAACAAAAAATAATCACGTCAGCTTTCTGTCATTTGTCGAAGTGAAAACATCAAAATTATGGAAAAAAAAAACATTTACAAAAACGGAAAACTTGAAAGCGAAAGGCCGTAGATATGTTAGGATTTTCTATTGTCGTAAGGACTTAGAAGTAAAAAGTTTTATCCGCCCATGTACGACCTTTTGCTCTCAGGTTTACAAATTCCTAATGTCGAATTATCATTTATGCATTTTTATCATTTTTATAACGACTTATGGTATAAAGAAAAATTATATGACTTTTTGTCACAAAACTCGCCAATTTCGTTTTTGCGACCTAAAGCCATTAAACAAATCGTTGCGAATTTATATTTACATATTTACATAATTAGCCTAACTGCAAGTCTTTAATCTGATAACGATGTATCATTATTTTTTTTTATTTATTTGTTTTTTTGACATCCTTAGTCTTCACAACCGTTTCAATTTCGTATAATTATAATAATTTCTGAACTTTTTCTAGATTTTTATTAATTATTTATTTTTTATTTTTTTGTTTCTTTTTCTCCATTTTTTGTTACTTTTTGTTGTCTCTGCCGCTGCCTTCGGGATTCTCGACGATTCTGGGCGTCGAAAAGCTCCCAAGCTTATTGTGATAACGAAGGAAACGGTAGCCCTGTGTCATCTGAGTGCCGGCGTTGACAATGTGACACGCGAACAACAACATGTTTCGCGGATTCACCCTCCAAGCAAATCTCATAGATGCCATAGAGTAAAAATACAGAGCTGAACATACGCAAATCACAATAATTAGAATTTCTCATTTTGTCTTTTCTCCCTTCTTTCTTATGTGTGAAAAAAAAAAAATTGATACTAGCAAACAATTTTCAACTCAAGTCCGAAAGTAATTTTTTAACATCGCATCGGTTCAAAATCCAAGAAATTAATTCTGCCACAATTTCTGTCCTATTTTAGGTATGAACGAACGCGGCGTGGAAAAGAAATCGAAAAAAGAAAAAAGACTAGTTTTCTCACAGACGATCAACGAGATCTAATCGCATTCGAGTCAAGAACGCGAGGCACGCGATCTATTCAACCGAGACAACTCGGTATCAGTTTGCTATCAGCCTGACCCTGCTGACAACACAGAACTGATAACGTCTCAAGGCAATGTACTATGAAATCTGACTGCTAAATTGCTATTCATAGAACGTATTCTAGATTTATTACTTGGGCTAAAATTAACAGCATTTTATATCACCTGATTAATGTCATAAGCTCGTAACTGACAAGAAGGCAATTTTAATCCCATAAGGTCGTATATTCACTTTGTCTTTTTCAAACACACAAAAATAAACCGAGATTGAAAAATTGAAAACAGGAAAGCAAAAAGTCTCACCGTCAATCTAGGATTTAATCTAATGTCACTTAAGACCTTATGGCATTCGTCACGCGATATAATTCAGCAGCGAATCGTTCCATACATTTTATTCTATGCCATTTCTAATTCGATAATTTCATCATAAAATCATATAAAAAAAAAAAACAAATGATAAATCTGGGAATTCGAAAGCCAAAAGAGATCTAGGTGGAGATAATTGTGTGAATTAAAGCTGAAAATAACTTGAATTTACGCGTATTACTCACCCACGGTCATTTTACCACTGATCAATTTCGGGTCCTTGTTGATATCAATTATCCCAGATATTGGTATAGCCCAATTTAACATTGGTGCCCAGAAATGTGTGCTGTAATGAAAATAGTTCACTTCAACAACGAGATCGTAAGTCACAGTGAAAATAAACTCCGATCACTGATTCTCTCGCTTTGCACATCGTTTTTAAACTTCAAGACTTCACTGTCTATGGGACGAGTTCAAATTCGGAATAAAATCAGACCAGAAAATCCACGATATGAATTCGGAACGAGTTTCCTTCAATGACAAACCTTAGGAAGTAGTTGCGCCACGCCTTATTCAAAACTGGCACTTTGATGCGGTTCCACATGTTGTTAAGCGTCGTTCCCAATTTTTGAATTTTTTTTTTCTCAATGAATTCAATCGTCTTCTAGTTTTCTGTTTCCGTGACCCATAAGGACTGAATTATACAGAGTGATTCTGGCCAAAGTTCTTTTCCTAACAGGCAGGCAATTCGGTTTTTTCTATTTTTCGAAAACTGGCAACGTTCTTTACTTTTTTTTCATTTCTTTTTATTCATAACCTAACGACGTATCGACTACCGCCACGTCGTTTGTAGAAATGCGATCGTCCGAAAAAGTTTGCGAGTTTTGGAAAAGACCGAATCGCTTACCTGTCAGGAAAACGACTTTGCCTAGAATCGCTCTGCACACTGATAACTCGACGTATGACTGATTACGTCAAGAGAACCGCTAACACTGCAATAAGTTATTTATCAGAGATCATATAACCGAAGTTATCTATCGACTATACAAGGTAGAGGATGAACTAATATCGCGCGAGATTACGACTCTGGGTCTTTCCTCACTCTGAATTAGCCTCGCAGCTATCGCTACGCATTGCGACAGACGAGATTCGCTACTACGTATTTTTGTCAGTCCGTTTGACAAATCCATGAGTCTCTCTTCTCAGCCGATTTCCATGCATAATTCTACCAAATTCTTGACCCAGTGACGTAATTGACCGAAAGAGTTGAGAGAAAGACGACAATCTCGTGTGAGAAGAGCTCGAAAACAAGTTGTACGAATTAGAATGTAAGGCTACAAGGTTTCAAGTTTCTTTGATCAGAAATCGAAGCCGATTTCTTCAATGATTTCAAATACGAGTTCAGAGCTTGATCTCGAAATGATGAGAAGAGATGATTTCGAACGATTTCCTTGATTTTATTTCCATCGCCAGATGGTCGAATTATTTCCCAAGTTAATTTCCCTGCTGGAATCTGCAAACGCGCATCTTTGACTTATTAAAACTGAGCAGATCTCGACGGAAAACGTCGTGAGAATGGGAGCGAGATCGCAAACTGGAGTTCGCAAAGCGTTCAGCGTTGAATTTCACGGTCTAAAGTAATCCTGAGATCTTTGAAACGGTCTTCCTCTCAGTCTTCTCTCCGCCGGGTCCTCCTCCCCGCGTATAATAAATGCATGGGTTATTATTTCGCGCGTGTAATATTGATGGCATCATGAATGTTGCATGGGGGTACGACTCGCGTTTCGCTCAGCAAGATCGGGAGCGAGCTGGAGAGAGAGAAATAGCGAAAAAGTGAAAAAGAGGGAAAGAGAGAGCCGAAAGACGAGCGGGGGCGTCGAGGGTGCCAGCGGGTGCCTGGGGGTGCATGCGCGAAAGCCTGCCTCCGTTATTGATCCAGTAACCGCGTTCTACACTCTCGTGGACCCTGTTCAACGCCCAGGGCCGTGCCAATGGTCTCAGAGAAAAACGGTCAAGGCATCCTTTCCTTTATACGCGATACTTATAATTCCAGATTATTTCCGCGAATTTCCGAAGGACTTTGCGCAAAAATTGCTCCCCTTCGTCACGAGACAATAACTATGTGAGTCATGAGAAGTGAGAACATTCGATTTGATTCGAAGCATATCGACGGGGAGAGTAGTCGATGGTTTTAAACGCATGATGATGATGGCGATGGGAATTCTACGCCCCTGGCAAAGACGCAACAGCAGTGGATACCGGATGGGCGACTGGCCTCTGAATATGCATTCGCGAGAACCGGCTAGGCGTCCCCTTCGGTTCGGAAAGCAAATCCCCTTCGCACCCCCGACGGACCACTCAAGGGTATTGCCACTGTTTCCTATTTCGGATTTTGTCGCGAGGGAATCGGGGTCCAAAACGTCACTGGCACGTCTCGGTTCGAGAAGCGGGAATTCGCTGATTCTAGAAAAGCGATAAGACGCGAGCGCGGGGAAAAATTTGCATGCGAGAAACGAGCCGCGCATATCATGTCCTCTGGGGGATCGCGATTTCCATGTCTCGCAAAACTGACGTCATTGGGTCATGAGATCAGAAAAACACGAGAGCTGATGAATATTTGAATGTCGTATGCTCAAGGACCTCGAGAAGACTCTCTCTGTTTCTTTCCAAGATTGTATTCCTTCCTCGAATCGAACGGACTCGGACCTAGGCGCAAAAGAGTCGAGAATAAGACGCGGAGCGTAAGGAGGATGAGGAAGAAGAAGACGAAGAAGGAGGAGGAGAGAGCGAGGTCCTAGAGTCTCGGGTTTACAGTTTCATTCATCTTGTTCTCAAAGGCACGTATTTCGTCCTTTGGATAGGGCGGCGAACGGGCGGGCCACTGTCCCTCCCGGTCCCTCAAACGAATCGAGTTTTTGCAAACGCGTGACTTTTTATTCGGCCTTGTTGCCTTGTTGCCTTGTTGCCTTGTTGACGCTGCCGTTGGCATAGGAGGGGAGTGAGATACGCGCGTTGCATTCAGATCAGCAAAGATTCGTTCAGGGTTCGGGGGTTCGGGTCGAGGGACTCTGCCAGCTTCCTCGCCCTCGTATTCTTCCTTTTCCTCATTTCATCCTCACGCAACATCAAAGACGAACCCAACCCGGCCTAAGCTAGCCGCTGAGTTCCACTCGGACGTTGATAACGCCGCTTCTCTCCTCGCTCCCTCGGGCGCAAATGCAAATCCAGTTTCTCGGGTGACAGAGCGAAGGAAGGGAGTTTATTTATGCACTGGTGGCCGAGTAATTGTTCCCCCGTTCGACGAGCGACAAGACGGACCCCCTTGATGCCTACCGCCTGAGGATCAGCGGCGAAGGATCCGTCCAGCTCTTTATTTAACGGACGTTTTTTTCTACTCCTTTTATTTTACTCTCAGGAGGTACAACGGCGTTTCCGTCGAGCGAAGAAATGCGGAGGAATTCTCATATAGGACAAAGTTAAAATCCCTTGAAGACGGACGAAGACAGCTCCTTCGATTTCGGATACCTTTTTTATTCTCATTGTTAGCGTAATTTTGTCCTCGGCTATTTCACCCTCGTTACTTTTCATCCCCTTTTATCTAAGCCAGAATGGGACGGGGCGCCTCCTCGGCCTCCTCAACCCTCGGCGTCGTTCTTCTTCTTCTTATTCTCATTCTTATTCTTCTTCTCTTTCGCCTTCTTCTCCTCATTCTCGGGGACTAGCAGCGTCCCGACGCCATTCTAGAGGCACACTCAATTTCCGAGCACTTTCCGCAGCTGCCCTTTCAAAATATATGAAATAAAATAACACTTTGAGAGTGCTGCTCTCCCGCCCGAGCATAAAGAAGCGTTGGGCCGAGGGGGTTGCCGGAGGAGTATGAGATACTCCGAGCCACATAGATCCCCGTCGCAGTTGGGGTAGTGGATTTCCATTTTCCGGCACATTGGGACGTAGAACGTATCTGCAAAATGTGTGCATCGAACCTGTGAAATATCCCGAACGTATGCAGCCGTATATTTTAGCGTCAACAGAAAATGTCGGAAAGTTTAATAGCACAGAAATAATGACGAGGCCGAGCCATTCGGGCATTATTCCACTCGATAAAACGATTATTATTCTTCTACTTAGCATCGACGGAAATACGCGCTGCACTAGCTCAGTCGAATGCAGTACTCACCAAGAACCCCGTGACAAACGTCCCCATCCTCTGCAGTACGTCGAGACCAGAGCCGCCCATGTTACGTGCATAATTAACAATCTCGGGGAATCTACCCCATGGAGGAATAATAAGGGGAGAATATAAGCCCTGAAATGTCCTGAAATCTAGGAGCCGAAGGAAGTAAATTTTCTTTTTTAATTTGTTTTTTTTTTTTTTTTTGGTAATCATTTTCTGACGAGAGATTTCGGTTCTTAGATGCTCACGGGTGAATGTATGTACTCTGGTGTATCGTGGAGATATACGCAGGTACGGAGTCCGCAATGCGTGTATATATCGTCCTCGACGGAAAGTAATCACAATCACAATATGTATGAAGCGAGGATCAGCCGGGACTCATCGGAATTGCAACGAGTTCGACTTCGCTTGGTGAAACGGAGCTTTTCTCGTCTACGTTGAGAGATTTAGGCTTGGGTCGACTTAACCGTGTGAATAATTTTGGGAACCAGGGTGGTTATGATCTGAGATGAAATCGGGGATGAAAGAGAGCAGAAACGTTCCGTTTTTTGGGCGGATTTAAATCGGGGAGAGGAAAGAAAGGAGAATCGTGGAAAGGCACGTTTTGCCGAATTCATTATTCTCCTTCCTATTGTCTTTACTTATTTATATCTACCTCGGAACGTACGATGTACCAGACTTCGTGGGATAAGGGAGAAGGAAAGGGCAGACCGTTAACGCGCTCCCCCGCGCAAATGCGCAACGTCTGTGTCGTATTTTTCTTGGCTTTACCGAATTATTATACGATTCATGTTTCGAATTGACTCACAAAATACAAAACGGAAAAGAGAAATATTATTTTACGGTGGATTAGGGTGGGAGTATACCCCATCTCCAGGTCGAGTCCTCGTATTTTTATAACGTGTCAGAATGTCAACGTGTGTCCATGTATACACCAACCCTAGAAGTACTTCAACATTTCCCTTTTTCTTTCCATCTTCTTCTTTATCCTTTTTTTTTTTCTCTTTCTTTTTTGCAATAGTGATACATAATCTGAAATCCGAAATCCTTTTCCGTCCAGTTTTATCGGGGTTCGAAAAAAACCGCGAGGGATGAAACAGTACCTACAAGACAGCCAGCAGCCCCCTCGATTAGTCTCAGTATTTAGGAATCCAATATCCTTGGATTAAAGCGACCCAGGGGCGATGAGTGGGTAACGCTACTCTTTTTCCAGCATCACAACATGATCAGACACTAACTTCAATGGGGTAGCTAACAATAAGAAAAAAATTCTCCAATTATTTGAAGGAGGGTCTTTGATCCAGTGAAAGAAGACCCGGAGGTTTACGCTTCTTCGAAACAGACGAGATTCTCGACCTAATTTTACCCAAAAGTACGACATTTCAGAAAGATGTTGATCAATCTTCAAGTAATCCGCCTTTCTCATTTAACCCCCACGTCAGGGGTGAATAATCCGCAGCATTGAAATGTATGAAAATGAGGGATAAGTCCATTCGTTTCCGCAATAACGAAGATGGACCTGTCGTCGGGTATGCTAGGTATATTGTTCGAAACGGGATCAAGCTGACAGAAAAGACGCGTGTTTACCAACACTCAAGCCGTGTCCGGAAAACGAGTCCTGCGGGACTGATTTCCCAAACAAATGCCGGTGATTGAATTCTGGCATCGAAAGATGGATCGTTCCGTTTGAATTCCAAATTACCAGGACGGTATTCCCCGCCTCTAGCCATCCTGCGCGATCGGTCATCCCCCTTTCAGGACTGCTACGAAAATATCTGGTTATGCCTTGATCAGCCGTTTCCGATCACATCGTCAGATTAATTGTCGCAAAATCGGTAGCTGAAGAAATTAAAAACGGAATTCGATAGTCTGATCCTTAATTCGTTGCTGATTTCGCCCCCATTGACCAGTGAGCAGTAACGTGAGAAGCACTGCAGCACGCGGTACTCGGTATTCACACTATTGGGGTGAAAAATCCACTGGAAAATTTAACACAGGCGTCACGAGTCGTGCACTCAATTTAAACGTGAAGACCATTTTTAGGGGACTGAAAACTACCCGAACGTACTACCCAATAAGGGTCGGGTGAGGTCAGCGAAGGGTGCAGCCCTTGTAAACCGGAACATTTCAAAACCAGACCAAATATATACTCGCTTCATAAACTGGCCCGAACTTCCTGCTTAATATTAGTGCTGAAATTTTGATCAATTCCAGAACCTAGGATCTTGAATTCTTTGGCCAGGGTCAATTTCGAACATTGAACTTATTAGTTTTTAATTTTACGTACATTCTGATTACTGATTAATGATTATATTCCGTTTTTTCGGGGATTTGTTGTAAACTGGTAGATGTAAGGGAGGAAATGGAATGGGAAGGACTGAATCGAGAGAGCATTTGGCCTGCCTCCACCCCTTGGGCCCATAAATTTTGATTATTCCAGAAAAAATGATTCCTGCTATTTTAGAAACGCTCTGAAACTCCCGCGGGAATTTCCCGGTGCCATTTATCGTTTTTAGGGAAAGTCTGACTCGACTGCCGGCTACTTTTACGGCCATCTTCATCCCGTGCAACCAATCTCACATATGAATCACTATTCTCACAATGGTATGAAGAGAAAAGCGGGAAAAGACCTGCGTGTACAATTTTCTGAACACTATTACAGTTGTTCAAAAATCCTTCGTTCTCCTTTTTTTTTTCTCTATACCTGAAGAGATGCCAATGAAAACAGACTTTCGGAATGATAATAGAGCACGCCGGCTAGGGGATGGTGGGCAGAATGAGCGCCCACCGCAGAGGAGTATATCGGCCTGCTGACCTGACCAATAGATCAGAGCCACCCGCTGTGCCACCACGCGCAAGCCTTAACCGAATAAAAAAAGCCACTAGGGTGGAGGGATGACGCGACGAATATCTCCCTTATGATTTTTTAATGTCGAACGTTTTCACGGCGAGTGCCATAGCGCCTCCGTGTTATTCTGCACGAGGGTGACGTGGGGCTGAATTCTTTATTCGAATTTTTTTACAAGTCACATAACCCGCCGCGGGGAGGCTGTGTCACTGTATCATAACTTTGACTTTTTTATCTCAAAAAAAAAAAAAAAAAAACAAACAGAAAATATTTTGCAGATATTCCCTAGATTATTAATAAAACAAATCGAGACCCTTCAACCCCTAGATGCAAAATTTTCATCTAGGAAAAGAAAATGCAGCGTTTTCATAGATCGAAGAGTAAAATCGTAGTCCCTGTGCTCCCAGGCGTCCAAGTTCCAGGATTAGACATGGGGGTGCGCCCTTATGTACGGAGGATATTCGGATGAGACGTTTCGGGCGACAGGGTGACGGTTCCGTAATCCTCGACGAGGGACCCGGAGCCATCGAGAAACGCAGTCGTTTCTCATCGTTTTTCATACTAGATACTGACGATCAGTTTTCCCTTGACGGAGCTTTTCGATCCCGTGAGTTTCGGCCTTCAAAAATATGCGAATGTATCTTAACGGAGAGACGTATGTGTGCGGATGGATTCGGGGTGTAACTGTAAGTAACCCATACGTACACGAAAGGAAACAACGCCGTGCTCATTTTCGATTAAATTGGATCGGCTCGCGGAGACGAGGAGATGAAATAAAGAATGATAGACAAAGACAAGATAAGACGGTGAAAACAGCTCGCAGCATCCGGCAGGGTGAGCCAGTGGGTGTAGCATAGCCTCGAGTGGACGAAAGCTTGTCGGCAAGCTCTTGGAAATTATTAAGCTCGGTGGTCGTAATGATCCGCGTTGTCCTACAGGAATAGGATGGAAAAATGAAGACAAGAGAAAGCGATGTGCCGTTCGCTCGTACGGATCAGCCGCAGCTAATACTTTGAAAAACTGTTCGAAGCTCTTTTCGGACACGTTATCCACTATAATTGCGGAGAAAATGTCAGATCCTTACCGAACCGATCAAATATCGGGCCGAATCTACGCAGGAAGGAGTTTTCAGCTTACTATTGCCCAGAATCATCCCTTACACAAACCTCCCCCGGATCCCTCAGTACACACTGGGGAACGTCACACTTCGCAGAGGACCTAGTATGGACGGATGTGTACAGCAGTGACTGAGGAGGATGCTTTATGACCCGTAACGTCGCAGCCCCCACCCCCGACCACCTCTATAAACTGGATCCAATATATTAGGGTTAGCTCCCGCTCGGAAGTAACGGCCATTTTGGACGCGATTCGAAAAACTCTCGAAGGAAGAGGAATAGGGCGTATAGTAATCTACTATATGCCCATGTACAGTACATACATACAAATATATTTAGATTCGGATTTATGTAGGATGGTATGTGTAAGAAATGGGAACGAGGGATCATTTTCTTGCGAATTCTATCATCCAGCTTGCACTGGGTATGCGCAGGGTACCGAGACGCGCACAGCTGCCTATCCGAATTCAAGTCGAGCTGGAGTTGTTCTTTTCATCGTCGCTGCAGACGTCCGATGAGATAGAATGCGCGAAAGTAAAGGGTTCCCTTGTACCCCGGTATTCCCCGACCCGCAACATCACGCGGCAACCAACTCCGATCAATCACGAACGGTGACAGTTCTAGCAACCCCCGACATCCTTCTGCGGCACCTCGCCGCGAATCTCTCACAAGCCTTGGTCTCCGTGTACACATCCATGCGCACACCTCACCCTGACTATATGTACCTCAATATCTACACATTTCGTTTGTCTGTAAGGGTGGCGGACTTTGACGCAATATTTTAAGCAGATTTACCTCAAAAGTCACTTTAAGGGCTCAGGAAGTAGAGATCTTTACAAACACGGTGAATAGACTTGTATTATCGGAGCCGTACCCCAACTCTGCTTTAAATTCAAGTCGGATGGTGCTGATGAACGTATGCGTACCCCAGTGGCGTTAGCTCGTTAGGGTGACAAGTTTTTAATCTCGAATTCTCAATTTCTAGACTGACCCCAAAATTTCATGGTTTTTGAGTAGTTGAGTGAAGCTCCAAAAATTTCAGAGTGAGAACGAAAATTGGGAGTTTGTGGTAAAAAGGTCGTCTGTAGGATATATCTTGCTCTGAAATTGGCTGGTAAATTCTGATGAAAGCTAATCTCAATTATCAACTCGTCAATCAACTATCTACAAAACGTATTCTCATATATGGCATGAAATTTTCAAAACAAACTGTTACGACTTATCCTGTTTCACGGTAGGTATAGTAGTTAGGGTTAAACTATTTTTCAATTGATATAAGCTTTTTATTTTGCGAGATACAAAACTATCATATTATTAACATTGTGAACTTTTTATGGTTACAAATTCTGTTGTTAATGACGAAGTAATTATACTAATAGGAACAATATCCAACCTGGGCATTTATACGATGACACGGACCATTACAGCAAGGAGTGCCGTGTGGCGTACACTGCAACAAATAGAAAGTAATAATTAACGACCGAAATGTTTTTTCTGCAAGATCCCAGTTCACATAATCTTCTACGTGAAAAATGTGTGTTAAAAGCATATAAATGACCGTATGTCATACTCATTTTGAATAGTACGGACAATAATTGTTTTGATGTCAGTATTTTTCGGCGCACATCCGACTTTATAACTTCAGTTTCTTCGTACAGGTAGGACTGTCTTTTTTATACATACCATGTTTCCACCGGATGCGCAGCCGTTGACGGTTTCCACCATCGCGGCGATAACACACAGCAAGCCCAGGAGAGCAATCAGCATAAATTTCGACATCTTCGCTTTGGATATGATTCAAATGGTAAACTGTAACAATGAGTCATCATTGAATTCATTTTACCTTGATAACAATGAAATCTGGTCTCTACCTGATTATAATAAACATCAGATTTATTACCGAAGATCACATGAGATCACAGAGACGATTATTGTGAAGCATGAAGAAAATGGTAATTAACAGAGCAATTTCGATCATTGAATGATTATTGGGTAGGTGTAGAGTTGTAGACATATTACACACATTGGGGCGCTGTATTCGTTGTTAATAATAATTTTCGTCCTGCAAAGTCTTGACGTGCGTTAAACAGAATATTTAATCAAGAACTAGATCTCTAGAAAGGTTGGGCGCACGAAATAATCAATCGAAGCTAACTATGTCCCCACATAAACGTCGTAATTTAATAATTCAACATAATTTTTTTTTTTTTTAAATTAATATTATATATGAATGAATAACTCCCAGCAATAAACGATCAGCTCGATTTTATGATCAATTGTGTATAATAGGAATTGAATGCTTACCTGAACAGCTGCAATCACTTCTTCTATCTCCGTGTAGAACTGTTTCGTAGGGACAACGTCGTTATGACTGCTGCTGCTTCTGGCGGAGCGTCTCCTAAATTTATACGAAACGCACCGAATTCCCATTGTTTGAGATAAACACGCTTCTCTTCTACGCAAACCCTAATATCAGTAACAACATGCCTAATGGGCATTGTATGATGAACTGATAGGTTATCAGCGTCCTGTTTTGACCATCTTATCAGGCATTTTCTTCCCACCGTGAGCTGCAGTTGACAATTACGGTCATTTTGTTGATGACTTTTCACATGTCAAATAAGTGGATTTCGATGTCCGTGCATTCCGTTTATAATTATCAGACTATTCAAATGGTCGACCAAATTCCTTGAATGAGATTATTCTCAACAATTCGGAATTAAATGTGTGAATTTATGGTATAGATTTATAGTAGAAACGCTCCGCGATGCGTTTAATGAACATTCCGTAGATCCATAGCAGTGCATTTTCATCCCTATATATTTCATACTCTCATAGGCATCGTTGTAGATATATATTAGTTGACTAGTTTTCAAATTATTCCCTAGATAAGACTACGATGCTTCCAGTATCGTCGGAGTTCGGGCAACTGCGAAATCCAAAAGAGTTCAAAAATATTGAAAGACTCTCGGTATCACGGCCAACAGATCTTTGACGATGTCTAAAATACACAACGAGAAGAAAAATCGTTCGGATGAAACGGAAACGGCAATCGCGGGCCGCGAAGTGAAATTTTGATCGAATGAACAAAATTATCGAGTCGAATCAAGACTCAGAAAATAGCGACGACGTAACTACACACAGCAGCTGATTCAAATAGCTAGATATCATTGAAGATTAATTCTCAATCGTCGGAGCAGCCACATCTGGTAGATTTGAATGCATAACTACGTCAACTTTACAGCACAGTTCATTACCTCAATACAATCATTGCTCGACTCCGAATGTTGCTAAGCCGAGTAAATATAGACTTGTGCTCGCATTAGAAAAATTGTTCATTGGAACAGCTTCCGCGAGTTTATCGCTAACGATGCTTTATTGTATCAATTTTTAGATTAGAAATACATCGCATTATTTCGGCCAGGATTCGATCCGGGACATACGCTTTCGCTCGGATTGCTATAGTCGTACGCTCTACCGACTAACAATAAGCTGAACTGCTCATTGAAATAATGCATCACTTTTTTGTATTGATTCTGAATTTGGTATCTGTCTCAATGATATCCGCGTTTTAATCCAATTAAAATAATATCAGAACTGAACAATCGAGTTCCAAGTGGCTTCCTAATTCAATTTTATTCATAGACTTCCAAAATTTGTCACTCACTATATTATGTTGATTTTGCACGTTGAATTTCTCTCAGTGCAGGTTCAAGAACTCAGTCGAAGTAAATTGCATCAGTGAAAAAAACGAGAATTTTTGTTGCAAGCAATATTTATCTGACTCAAGTGCAGTCGGAGGATGGAAGTAACTATTTCCATACTGACTAAATATATTTGGTTCATTCAAACGATTTTTTTCACGGTGCAGCTGCAAGACTTTCGTATTTAGCAATTCGATACGCCAATCTTCATATCCGCGAACGATTACGATAAGACTTGCTACAGGCTACTAATTCTAAGCCCGAAGAAAAGATCAACTCTTCGTCGTCACCTAGCGATCGCGATTGTTCAAATAATGAAATAGAAATATTTTGAACAGCGGAGGGGTAGAAGGTGGGTAAATCGGAAGCTTCGCTGTTAGGTAATTGAACAGCGGATTCTTCAGTAGTTGCTTGCATAACAGAGAGGTCCGGGCGACTGATATGGCGATTTGATACGATAATGACCTCTGATCATGAAGAATCACATCACTTCAAATTAATATCCCCAATCAAGAGTCTGAGGTAAATGAGATGAGATCAGACACGTGACCTCGAATCTATATTGCCTCAATATCCAGCATTTATTTTGCAGCTTGTAGAAGGAGGTCGAAGCAAGTCATGATGATTTTTGTGAATCAACTCGTCAATCTATTGACTGATATGTAAACTATTTTTCAAATCATAATGTAAGCTTTTTATTTTGCAAGATACAAAACTGTCATTTTTATTAACATTGCGAGCGTTTTATGCTTACAAATTGCAATGTTAACGACGAGGTATACTCTTACAATTTGGTACAAAATCCAGTGAAGCTCGCCGCAGTAATACACGTCAAACCACCGCAGCACTGCATAGAACCGCCGAATATCGTACACTGCGACAAATAAAGAGTAATAATTAACGACCGAAACGTTTTTTTTTTTTTACATAACCCAGGTCACATAATCTTCTACATGAAAAATGTGTGTCGAAAGCAGATAAATGACCTGATTCCATACTCATTTTGAATAGTGCGGAAATTAATTATTTTGATGTCAGTATTTTTCTGCATACATCCGTTTTATAACTTCATTTTCTCCATACAGGTAGGACTGTCTTTTTTATACATACCACATCTCCACGATTTTGGCAGCCGTTGACGGTTTCCACCATCGCGGCGATAACACACAGCAAGCCCAGGAGAGCAATCAGCATAAACTTCGACATCTTCGCTTTGGAACTTTGGATATGATTCAAATGGTAAACTGCAACAATGAATCATCAATGAATTCGGTTCACCTTGATGACAACGAAATCTGGTCTTTGCCTGATTACAATAAACATCGAATTTATTATTCACTGTATTCGTTGTGAATAATAATTTTCATCCTGCAAAGTCTTGGCGTGCGTTAAACCGAATATTTAATCAAGAACCAGATCTCTGGAAGGTTGGAAACACGAAATAATTGATCGGAGCTCTTTGACTTGAAATTATCCAAACATGTGGAGCATTCTCCAACAAACCAGCCAATTTTTGTTCGTGACCCTTCCTGAATTTTTCGAAACTTTGCCACTTTGTAGGACTAGTTGAAGAGACTTTCAGTGAATTAATTCAGATTACTAAATCGAACTACTTTATTTTTTCAAGTGAACATGTCTAACAAAATATAGGTCGCAGAAAACGAAAATGATTCGAGGTAAAAGTTGCAGACTTCTATCATCTCGTCGATAAAATTTATGTTATAATTTTACCGACCTTCTGGACTAGATTTTTCACTAGAGAAGCTGAAAAATATTTACGTATATTTGTGTAAAATTTACAGCAAGTGACGTACAGATCAACGGACAGCAGCACGTCGTGAAGCTCAACTTCATTTTGATTCGTGAAGGTATCGGGTCACATCGATGTGAAAATGAGTAGAAATCTAGACCTGACTCTCCGTATTTGAAATTGCGAGCATTTGTACTAAACTTTCATGAAGAATATAGGGTAAACCGAGCAAATGTGGATAGGCGTGGATTAATGATCGGGCCGAGTTTCTGCTACCGTGTATGACGATGAAATTTGAAACTGCGTGAGTTATTGGTACTTGGTATAGCTCATGCTACAAGAAAAGAATTCGTTCGATTCTAATATTCCAAATGACACTCATTGTCCTCCTGTCCTCCTGTTTAAACGAAGTACGAGTCTCGAGCGTAGTTCTCAAAGTATTGTTCGTTTGGAGCAGCGAAGCATGAGAAAAAACTGTTCGAAACTTTACGGTCCATATTCACTAACTCTACACTACATTTTGTAAAAAGAACCTATCCGCAATTTAATTGTGACGGGAAGGAGGAAAGAAATCGATAAACGTATCATCTCAAATTAGAAAATACTCCTGACCGTAGTTTGTTTATTTACTTGCAAGTGTATATCAGCTGTGTGATTTTTGATTATTCCAAGAAGATGTGACAATGAAACGATGTAGGAATGTACTTTTTATCGTTTATACTTTTTTGGGGCAATCTGAAACGTAGGCTGAGGCAATGAACCACAACGTAACAATTACCAGGTTCTCTGCTGGACCAGACGAGAAGCATAAAACACCTTTATATTGAAACCGAAACCAACGTACATACATACGTGCAAATTGTTCGTGAAAACGTGGAAAGCAGTGGCTAGTTGAGTCCAACGCTTCTTCAAGCGATTCGGAAAGCTTAAATTATATTCCTAACTATGTCCCCACATAAATGTTGTCATTTAATAATTCAACATAATTTTTTTTTTAATTAATATTATACATGAATGAATAACTCCCAGCAATAAACGATCAGCTCGATTTTATGGTCAATTGTGTATAATAGGAATTGAATGCTTACCTGAATAGCTGCAATCACTTCTATCGCCGTGTAGAACTGTTTCGCAGGGACAACGTCGTTATGACTGCTGCTTCTGGCGGAGCGTCTCCTAAATTTATACGAAACGCACCGAATTCCCATTGTTCGAGATAAACACGCTTCGCTTCTACGCAGACCCTAATATCAATAACAATTTTCCTAATAGGCATTGTAATTCGAACAAGTTATCAGCTTCCTGTTTTGACCGCCTCATCAGGCATTTTCTTACCACCGTGAGCTGCAGGTGACGATTACGGTCATTTCGTTAATGATTTTTCACATGTCAGATAAGTGGATTTAAATTCCTTGAACGAGATTATTCACAACAATTCGGAATTAAATGTGTGAATTTATCGTAGATTTATAGTAGAAACGGTCCGCGATGCGTTTAGTGAACATCCCGTAGATCCATCGCAGTACATTTTCATCCCCATATATTCTATACTCTCATAGGCATCGTTGTGGTAGATATTAGTTGACTAGTTTTCAAATTATTCCCTAGATAAGACTACGATGCTTTCAGTATCGTCACAGTTCGGGCAACTGCAAAATCCAAAAGAGTTCAAAAATATTGAAAGACTCTCGGTATCACGGCCAACAGATCTTTGACGATGTCTAAAATACACAACGAGAAGAAAAATCGTTCGGATGAAACGGAAACGGCAATCGCGGGCCGCGAAGTGAAATTTTGATCGAATGAACAAAATTATCGAGTCGAATCAAGACTCAGAAAATAGCGACGACGTAACTACACACAGCAGCTGATTCAAATAGCTAAATATCATTGAAGATTAATTCTCAATCGTCGGAGCAGCCACATCTGGTAGATTCGAATGCATAACTACGTCAACTTTACAGCACAGTTCATTACCTCAATACAATCATTGCTCGACTCCGAATGTTGCTAAGCCGAGTAAATATAGACTTGTGCTCGCATTAGAAAAATTGTTCATTGGAACAGCTTCCGCGAGTTTATCGCTAACGATGCTTTATTGTATCAATTTTTAGATTAGAAATACATCGCATTATTTCGGCCAGGATTCGATCCGGGACATACGCTTTCGCTCGGATTGCTATAGTCGTACGCTCTACCGACTAACAATAAGCTGAACTGCTCATTGAAATAATGCATCACTTTTTTGTATTGATTCTGAATTTGGTATCTGTCTCAATGATATCCGCGTTTTAATCCAATTAAAATAATATCAGAACTGAACAATCGAGTTCCAAGTGGCTTCCTAATTCAATTTTATTCATAGACTTCCAAAATTTGTCACTCACTATATTATGTTGATTTTGCACGTTGAATTTCTCTCAGTGCAGGTTCAAGAACTCAGTCGAAGTAAATTGCATCAGTGAAAAGAACGAGAATTTTTGTTGCAAGCAATATTTATCTGACTCAAGTGCAGTCGGAGGATGGAAGTAACTATTTCCATACTGACTCAATATATTTGGTTAATTCAAACGATTTTTTTCTCGGTGCAGCTGCAAGACTTTCGTATTTAGCAATTCGATACGCCAATCTTCATATCCGCGAACGATTACGATAAGACTTGCTACAGGCTACTAATTCTAAGCCCGAAGAAAAGATCAACTCTTCGTCGTCACCTAGCGATCGCGATTGTTCAAATAATGAAATAGAAATATTTTGAACAGCGGAGGGGTAGAAGGTAGGTAAATCGAAAGCTTCGCTGTTAGGTAATTGAACAGCGGATTCTTCAGTAGTTGCTTGTATAACAGAGAGGTCCGGGCGACTGATATGGCGATTTGATACGATAATGACCTCTGATCATGAAGAATCACACCGCTTCAAATTAATATCCCCAATCAAGAGTCTGAGGTAAATGAGATGAGATCAGACACGTGACCTCGAATCTATATTGCCTCAATATCCAGCATTTATTTTGCAGCTTGTAGAAGGGGGTCGAAGCAAGTCATGATGATTTTTGTGATTAAACTCGTCAATCTATTGACTGATATGCAAACTATTTTTCAAATCATAATGTAAGCTTTTTATTTTGCAAGATACAAAACTGTCATTTTTATTAACATTGCGAGCGTTTTAGGCTTACAAATTGCAATGTTAACGACGAGGTATACTCTTACAATTAGATACAAAATCCAGTGAAGCCCATTGCAGGAAGACACGTCAAACCATCGCAGCACGGCATATGACCGTCGAACATCGTACACTGCAACAAATAAAGAGTAATAATTAAGGACCGAAACGTTTTTTTTTTACATAACCCAGGTCACATAATCTTCTACATGAAAAATGTGTGTCAAAAGCAGATAAATGACCTTATTCCATACTCATTTTGAATAGTGCGAAGAATAATTGTTTTGACGTCAGCATTTTTCTGCGCACATCCGAGTTTATAACTTTATTTTCTTCGTACAGATAGAACTGTTTTTTTTATACATACCATACTTCCACGGGCTTGGCAGCCGTTGACGGTTTCTACCATCGCGGCGATAACACACAGCAAGCCCAGGAGAGCAATCAGCATAAACTTCGACATCTTCGCTTTGGAACTTTGGATATAATTCAAATGGTAAACTGCAACAATGAATCATCAATGAATTCGGTTCACCTTGATGACAACGAAATCTGGTCTTTGCCTGATTATAATAAACATCGAATTTATTATTCACTGTATTCGTTGTGAATAATAATTTTCATCCTGCAAAGTCTTGGCGTGCGTTAAACCGAATATTTAATCAAGAACCAGATCTCTGGAAGGTTGGAAACACGAAATAATTGATCGGAGCTCTTTGACTTGAAATTATCCAAACATGTGGAGCATTCTCCAACAAACCAGCCAATTTTTGTTCGTGACCCTTCCTGAATTTTTCGAAACTTTGCCACTTTGTAGGACTAGTTGAAGAGACTTTCAGTGAATTAATTCAGATTACTAAATCGAACTACTTTATTTTTTCAAGTGAACATGTCTAACAAAATATAGGTCGCAGAAAACGAAAATGATTCGAGGTAAAAGTTGCAGACTTCTATCATCTCGTCGATAAAATTGATGTTATAATTTTACCGACCTTCTGGACTAGATTTTTCACTAGAGAAGCTGAAAAATATTTACGTATATTTGTGTAAAATTTACAGCAAGTGACGTACAGATCAACGGACAGCAGCACGTCGTGAAGCTCAACTTCATTTTGATTCGTGAAGGTATCGGGTCACATCGATGTGAAAATGAGTAGAAATCTAGACCTGACTCTCCGTATTTGAAATTGCGAGCATTTGTACTAAACTTTCATGAAGAATATAGGGTAAACCGAGCAAATGTGGATAGGCGTGGATTAATGATCGGGCCGAGTTTCTGCTACCGTGTATGACGATGAAATTTGAAACTGCGTGAGTTATTGGTACTTGGTATAGCTCATGCTACAAGAAAAGAATTCGTTCGATTCTAATATTCCAAATGACACTCATTGTCCTCCTGTCCTCCTGTTTAAACGAAGTACGAGTCTCGAGCGTAGTTCTCAAAGTATTGTTCGTTTGGAGCAGCGAAGCATGAGAAAAAACTGTTCGAAACTTTACGGTCCATATTCACTAACTCTACACTACATTTTGTAAAAAGAACCTATCCGCAATTTAATTGTGACGGGAAGGAGGAAAGAAATCGATAAACGTATCATCTCAAATTAGAAAATACTCCTGACCGTAGTTTGTTTATTTACTTGCAAGTGTATATCAGCTGTGTGATTTTTGATTATTCCAAGAAGATGTGACAATGAAACGATGTAGGAATGTACTTTTTATCGTTTATACTTTTTTGGGGCAATCTGAAACGTAGGCTGAGGCAATGAACCACAACGTAACAATTACCAGGTTCTCTGCTGGACCAGACGAGAAGCATAAAACACCTTTATATTGAAACCGAAACCAACGTACATACATACGTGCAAATTGTTCGTGAAAACGTGGAAAGCAGTGGCTAGTTGAGTCCAACGCTTCTTCAAGCGATTCGGAAAGCTTAAATTATATTCCTAACTATGTCCCCACATAAATGTTGTCATTTAATAATTCAACATAATTTTTTTTTTAATTAATATTATACATGAATGAATAATTCCCAGCAATAAACGATCAGCTCGATTTTATGATTAATTGTGTATAATAGCAATTGAATGCTTACCTGAATAGCTGCAATCACTTCTTCTATCGCCGTGTAGAACTGTTTCGCAGGGACAACGTCGTTATGACTGCTGCTTCTGCCGGAGCGTCTCCTAAATTTATACAAAACGCACCGAATTCCCATTGTTTGAGATAAACACGCTTCTCTTCTACGCAGACCCTAATATCAATAACAATTTTCCTAATAGGCATTGTAATTTGGACAAGTTATCAGCTTCCTGTTTTGACCACCTCATCAGGCATTTTCTTACCACCGTGAGCTGCAGGTGACAATTACGGTCATTTCGTTAATGATCTTTCACATGTCAAATAAGTGGATTTAAATTCCTTGAACGAGATTATTCACAACAATTCGGAATTAAATGTGTGAATTTATCGTAGATTTATAGTAGAAACGGTCCGCGATGCGTTTAGTGAACATCCCGTAGATCCATCGCAGTACATTTTCATCCCTATATATTCTATACTCTCATAGGCATCGTTGTAGTAGATATTAGTTGACTAGTTTTAAAATTATTCCCTAGATAAGACTACGATGCTTTCAGTATCGTCACAGTTCGGGCAACTGCAAAATCCAAAAGAGTTCAAAAATATTGAAAGACTCTCGGTATCACGGCCAACAGATCTTTGACGATGTCTAAAATACACACCGAGAAAAAAAATCGTTCGGATGAAACGAAAACGGCGATCGCGGGCCGCGAAGTGAAATTTTCATCGAACGAACAAAATTATCGAGTCGAATCAAGACTCAGAAAATAGCAACGACAACTACACACAGCAGTTGATTCAAATAGCTAAATATTATCGAACATTAATTCTCAATTTATTGTCGAAACAGCCACATCTCAGAGCGACGCAGAGGATGTTGGATGGGGGTGCAGGGTGAGTATGAGATCGAAGAAACGGTGGTTCTACGTCGAGCAAACAACACTCCCAATAGAAGGTATAGTCGCATAGAGACGGTGTTGGTGGACTCATATCATACATCAGACACCTAATTCTTTGCCAGGCAGCAGCTAGCAAGGCTGTTAACTCTTATCCATTTAGAACTTCCATTTAGCACCCTCTCTTTATCCGGTCCTGTCACGAGCAAATTGACGAGGAACGGAGCGGCGAAACTTCACCTGATACCGTCGTACTGCGACATCTAACACTCACACACCTCACGTGTAGTATAGATCGCTGTGATCGCTGGCTTACGATTTTCATGGGCTAAATGTTCGACCAGTTGCTCGAATCAAAGTTAGAACTTTGATATTGACTTGTGAAACTCGGTTTGCTCAAGGTTTAACAACCCGAAACTACCCTGTGCAACGATTCAACCTGAAGTATATATGGGCCAGATTATTTCCTGGAGAAAATACAGAGGGAGAAAGAGAAGACGACCTCGTGAACACGAATTGATTACTATCATCCCCTATACAGTTTTTCCGAAAACTGTTCATTTCCCGAATTAAAAAGTAACGTGAATCGTTTTTATATGGGAAATAAAGTAGATTTTCCTCGTCTTGGAAAGATTTGCGGCCGCTCACCTGTACCTATGATATTTTTTATACAGGGGATGGACGAATTCCGGAGGGAAATTCTTCCTCGGCGAAGCAATCGGGCGTGCATTTGGCAGACCTTGGCGTTTTTCGCCGCTTCGCTTTCCATTTTCGATACATCTAACGGACGGATGGATGGATGGATGGAAAAGGAACGAGGGTGGGGTATGGGAAGGGACAGGGGCAGCAGACGCTGGGGCTGGCAACTTTGAAGGATATTTTTTATTCATGTGACGTGTTTGAGGGCGCGGAAAAAACACATTCGACCGATATTCCGAAGAGTAAGAGACGGCCAGTCGCGCACGGGGAGGACGAGTGGATCCTCGACGGTCCACCATTCCACCCCCTAACCAACCCTCGACTTACAGCAGAGGTCTACGTTCTCTGGTTTTAAAATACCGAGTCCCATTCCCATTCCCATTCCCATTCCAGATATACCACATTCTAGCGCCACTCCCTTCGCTACTGAGTTTCACCCTGCTGTTGAAATATTCGACGAAACAGTGGGTATATATATTTCTAAGTACAGTCGAAGTAGCAACCGTATTATAAAAGAATTTCATTCTATCACCATTTTATATGGACTTTTTTTATGTTTCAAATTGTTAAGAGAAAAGTACCTACAGAGGGCGAAGAAACGCCCTAAATTTTTCGTCAACCCTTATGCTGATGTTATTTACTTACAGATTTCCTTGAGGACTTTGATTTTTCATAGTAAATAAGTAATTGGCTTTGTTTTCACATGTATACATATGTACAGAGTTTATAGCGAGAAAAAGAAAAAAAGAAGGATATAATGTCGAATAGTGAAACGAAATACCTACAATACGGGAAAGTGGCTGCAGAGGTAAAAGATACAAGATAAAATTGGATATTGTGCGGTTAAATATTTGAAAGGGGCGATTGGTTCGATCGCGTAGATATCCCTCGGGATATACACCCGCTCCACCATTCACCCTCAACTTCCACAAGAACTGTCCACCGCTTCGCAATTGCAGCCGGTGAATTAAGAAAATTCTATCGTAGAGGGAGAAAAGCTTTGCTAACGGTGAAACAAGCCGCGACCTTATGATCTCGCTTATCCGAACTTCGAGCTTTTCCCCCATATATGACAAAATTTAAAAGTCCAAAGTTTGAAATTTCATTGCGGCATAGCTGTTGGAAAAATTCACCATGGAATTGCGTTTTGCCATTAACAACGAATGCATACTTCTGTCTCTTCTCCAGCTTCACGTAGGACGAAACGCAAGTAGTTCCTATATAATTAACGTAAGATATTACCTTTTCACGTGCTATAGTCGTAGGGCTGCAGGATACTACAAGGATTGAATATAGGGGGTTAGAGGGGGTCCTTAGAGTTGCAGATCAATATACGAACGTTAGAGTATATATACGGTATATGTATGTATTCTTAGGTTCTGTCAGCGACTTCGTTCTGTCCGCTTTTGCAGAATGCTACGAAAGCGTGGGAGGGAGAGGCGATATTCAATGGACGCATGTACACTGCAGGACCACGTCCTACAGGGTGTGCGTCGGTGCGCGTCGGCTAGCCCCCCGTCCTTGTGTCACCGAAAGACGAACGAGGGGTGAGACTAGCCCGCAAACCGGAAACACAGAGGAGTATCGAACCAATCGAATATATACGTCGGCGAGCCATTATGCGAGATTTTAGAAGAGAAAAGAAGAAGAAAAAAAATGCAATCAAATTGACATTATCATTTTATGGTCAACACAAGGAATCCAGATGCAGCAGAATAACACGCAGCGCTATTTTCCATGTCATTCTACACCTAGAAGCGCAAGTGGTTCTTCGGCACGGACGTTTTCATTCCTGAAGCGTCGCGACGCCCGCGTAAACACATTTTTATATGACGTGCGAGTTGATATATTTCGGACGCCTGGCCCCCGGCCACCCCGTTGTAGCTGTCGTCCTCCGTGTATATACCTATGTATACATATAAAGAACTCGTACAGCGTTCGCCGTCTCCGCCACGTTCTTGGCGACCCGGCATCTCCTCCACGCGAAGAAGGAAGACGCGCGGGCCCGGGTGCGAGCCCTTTGTTCCCCGGCGCCAAAGAACTGAGGGTGTCAGAGCTCTCGGTCTAGGTAGGTGGTACTTTGTATTCCGGTGACGCTACGCCAACCACCCTGCATAGCGGAAAGCGAATACGTGATTCGTTATCCGTTATCCGTTATCCGCTATACGTTATTCGTTATACGTTATACGCGTTATCGGCAAAGTCGGAACTTGGATCAGGGTCACTTTCCCGAAACGGAGGAAGCCCAGGAGACAAAGGACTCGCGAGATAAGCTCGCCGCAGATGAGAGGAGGGAATAGCTCCGGACTGTTTCGAGAAATTTAAGAATATTCCGAAATTATGTCCTTTACAGGACAAACCAATACTTGCACCCTACTTTTTCTTCGGCAGTCATTCCAGGGGAATCTAAGCTCCATAAAATCTGAAATAATTTTGAATTTTGTCTCGGAATACTGGAAATCAGTTGTGAAAGAATTGAGTCGATGGAGAATTTCTTTTTGATTATAAAACACGAGATCCTTGTTATTATCTCCATCCCTCTTTCAGTGCATCGAGTAACGATCATATACCAAGATTGCGATTGTATGAAGTAATGTTATATATCGCGCCTGCGTCTAATGGATTGAGAATGTCATGTAGTAGCGCGGGAGATTCAATTGGCGCGTTCGATTGGAATTGGAATTGAGATTGAGCGTGGAAAAGAGCAGGAAAACGCTGAGAGCCTGGGCTGTTGCAAGGGAAGAATAGAGTTGGCAGGGCGAGAATCATGGAGACCGGAAACGGAAACGAAGCTCATCGTTATATCGTGATTCTCATCTTACGTCGATGTACTCGAATCTTCGAGTCGTAAGGAAAGAACGAAAGAAGACTTGCCTACTCTGACGGGAAAAAGATAGGGGAATTATCGCTCCTTCGTGTAACATTCACACGCAGACGTAAATACGGATGTATATCTACGCACAGTTGTATCGGCGAGTAAACTCCGGGTTCGCACAAGTCCGAAGGAAGCTGGCGATACATTCGAGGGAGCTATGGGGTCGAAATCCGCAAAGTAACAACGATAAGCCGCGTCGAACTAGAGACGTGTTTGCATTTCTCTTCCAGAAGAGCCGCGTGAGCTTTGCGAGAGGCGTAAGGGAAGAAATGGGGGGCTGGTTCAACGGCACAATTTCCGAAAGCCGATTCCAATTTCTTTATCCTTTTCAGAAAAAAATCTAACGCCGTAGGAACCCGCGGGAGATACTTTGAAAACGAGGGAAACTCGCGGCTAGGGAATGTATTCGTATTTATGTGTATAGTATGGATCTGAGGATCTCTAAAACCCTTGACGCTTTCCTTAATTCATAGAATAAGATTCGAATCAATTTTATACTATGCGATTAGGTCCGAGCGCGCTTTGCAAGAAGAGGATCTGCTTTCGAAGGGTTGGATATCAAATGCATGTTCTGCAAACGATAGATTCGGCGGATATTATCGTCTAACAATTTCCACAGCCGTGATATCTCACATACTTACTTTAAAAATTCTCTGGCTTAAGGCTTACTTATTATAATTGCAATTTATCACATCTGTATGAAAATCTGAATTTATAGTACATGAGTATAGGTATAGATACTGTTTTACGTATAATTACATAACATACAGAATCAACACGTCTAGAATAAGGATTTCCATTCATTACGGCAAGAAATAGAACCAAATTGCAAAAATTGCAAAATATTCTGCATTTGTTAGAGTGAACGTATTTTTCATGCGATTTGAATATAGGAATCCATAAGGTTTCGTTTTCTCTCACAATATGTGTAATAAAATCTAACATTTGGATAGGAAAATTTTTGCTATGATTTTTGATATGATCGCAATACACATAATGACGAATTTCAGAAGAATTAATATCGCAAATCATATTAGCATGTTATAAATTGATAAATTTTTTGAAAAATAAGTTGGAAATATGGTATCAGCATTGCCATCTAGAAGTGGACACCGTAAGCTGTCCTGGAGTCGCGAACGAAGACCCGATAACTGATAACGAGAGAAGCGTTTTACCGACGTGAAATTTATTTGTAATTAAAAATTAATTATACAGATGATTAATGAAGACTCACCTCTGGCGATGATTTTTATTATGATATAATCCTGTATAGATTTCCACACTTTTCACTATTTATTTTAATTTTTAATATTTGAGATGAGTAAATAAATGATGAAATAAATGAATAAAAATACAAATCAAACGATAATTGTAAAAATATTATAGTTTTAGTATTTATTTAGACATGTTATATACAATCTTAATTTTAAACTATATTTAATTTGAATAGAGCATACTTTGCGGGTGAAATTCGAAGACGCAATTAAATTTGCTGATTATTATCGAAAATTGGATAGAAATAGAAAAGAACAAAATAAAAAGAATTTCAATGAGGTAAACTATACGCGATCTGATGTACAAATCCTCAAATATAAAACACAGAATGATTACAAACCGAAAATCAAGAATTTTACCCATTGAAATTTCAACAAAAAAAAAAAAGAAATTAAATTGATTAGAATCTTTTCGCAAATTTACACCTACGATTAGATTATTCATGAATTATCTCTTACGATATATTCAGATAGTAAAATTCAATTTATGTAATAATTTTCACTTTTTTGCAAATTTGAAATATTTTTTAAATAACTTGTGTATTTCTATAAAATTTCAGTGTATCCAAATAAACTGTATCGATTATCACAAGATTTGAGCGTCTTAAATCTAACTAAAAAATGTTATAAACAATGTACACTGTACTTTATTACATTAATTTTCAAAGTCAAAATTAAATATTCAAAATTTAAAAAAAAAAACATTATTAATTCTTCTCTGATAAGAAAACAAAAGATGAAACAAAACGATACGAGCTCACCCCTGATAGACTACCAAATGTATTCTGAAACCTTCTTCAACGCACCTTGCACCGTCGACTACCACTACGAGACTGGCTACCCTTTGGCCTCGAATCAGGCGCATGCAAAGTTGAAGGGAGCTGAGGCTCCACCCATCGACGAATCCTCGACAATCTCAAAAGTTTCCAAGGGGTTCTTCCTCGGGTTTAACAGAATTGATATTGTCCTCAGTTACCGAAGAGTTTCTTGCACTACCGATTGAAAATTATACCAATTAAACACTCTGCGAGTCTCGCAGTCAACTGCGACACTGACAATGTGTCAAATGATGATCACTTTTAAGGAGAAATTATTACACTGGGTAATGCGAGCATGGCAATGATCATTCTGTGAACCAATAAGCCTTTCTCAATGCAAGGATGGCAGTTCTTTTCCAACTTTAGGACCCCTTTTTATGCCAACCCTTTTTTAAAAGGGTACGAAGTCCCCCCCATCGAAAGGGTAGCCAGTCTAGCTGTTTAATCAATGGGGAATTGCGACTCTTTTTTACAAAGCTTTGCCTCGCCAGGGGGAAAGAAGGGTTGATACCCTACGCCATTACACTATGTCTGATTTTGAGTAAGCCCTGAAGTGAAAAAACCTCAGGTATTTGTTCTATCGGCTGAAAATGATACAGTAATTATATGACTAATGAACAGAAGAATTGAAATTAAAATTAATGAAAATTTCAAAGATAGATAAACCAAAAATTTAAGTTATTTATTTATAATTTTACGAATTGTATTAGTTTATAAATCCCATGGCAATTTAAAAATTTAGTTTATTGTTTAATCGACTTTTTTACCGTACATATTTTTAGATTTTGTCAAACTGTTCTCTCATCTTTGACCACGATCAAAATCAAACTACTCGTGCAAGTGCCTTTCAACTTGTGTCTATTGTCCTCCGAAGCTAACAGAGCAGAGTCTCCGACGATACTGAATCACCCTTTTTCCAAGGGCCTACGAACACAGGGTGATGGCTTCCGTAGCCGCTTACCCAGCTCACCCAATCGTAGACTCCCACCGACCAATCCCTGGCAAAGGTCTCCGGAGTGCTAAAAAGAGACGATAGACTCTGAAGCTCCGTCTCCGTTGGTTGGGAGACGCAGCGTCTCCCTATACAATTTACTTTATATCGAACGGTGGTCTAAAGGGGTGGATTTTTCGAGCTGGGTAAAAATATTGACCCACAAGTTATCGATGGAAAGAATACAGTTGAATCATTTGATTGAAAAACATAAATTTTCTTAACGTGAGGCAAAAATAAATAAGAATGTGTAGAAGCGCAGGTATAACCAGTTGTTTTATTAAATTTTAAACGCCTTCAAGTATTATTATGTTAGAAATAAAGAATATTTCTTTCGGTCTCCAAAGGGACAATATTTATCCTCATATTGTAGAACCCTTTTTTTAACATCTATTCATTTCCCTAGGAAAGGGGTGATCAGTCAGCTCCCCCTATAAAGGGGTAAGGGCCTAAGGGGTAAAAGGGTAGAGGATTTGGGGCTGGGGTGAACCCTTCTAACATAAAAAACTTGTATGGCAAACGGTGGTTGCAAAATATATCAATACATCCCCTAAAAACATGTCTGTAGATCCATACCCATGAAATACTAACTGTAAGCTATCATGTACGATGAAATTATCATCTCGTGCTGAAATAAATAATCATAATTTCGCAGCTGAGATTTAAAATAAATAAACAACAGGTGAAAAGTATTTTTGAATCTTTTTAATCATCAAAATTCAATTTCGAAATTTCTTATATAGAAATAGTGAAACGGCGAATGTCTCCGATATCTCTGTATTCAAATTTGACCGCAATGATTCCCGCCTTTTCAAATCGATGGCAGAGCCACCGCTGGTAAAACAGCGAAGCACTCTGTTGGGATTGCGGCGTTGCCACGTCGTGTAATCTCATTAAAATCAGGGATATAGGTTAAAACTGTGTAGAGGGTAGTTTCTTTTTTAATTTGAGACTGAAAAGCGTGAATATCAATCGATAGGGTCTAATATATAATCTGAAAAAAGTGCCGTTCGCACATCACAAGCGCGTAAACGTCACCTGTGTTTCATTGCCTAACATAACCTAATATCTAACCTAACCTCCAAGCTGAGAGACTTTTGATGTATTAGAAGTCTAAAAACTTCCCTTTTTACGAGTTCGAAGTTCAGATTTTTTGTGACAATGACGTTATACCATTTCGGAAATTGTTTGGCGTTAGTCTACGTGCCGTATTACCTGACATATAAGTATTCCGGTCTGTAAGTATGACAGGGTTATAATTATCCCGAATTTTCAATCCCTTCAAAAATCGGGAATTCAGAACTCGGGTTGAAGTTCCGAATTTCAAATATTCAACATTTCTGAAAATTCAAAACCCCTTCAAATGAATTCGGGACTTTCACCGTTCGGAACTTCTACCCGGCCCTGAAAATCGTGAAACTTAAATTGGTCATTTCTTATTCGCAAATTACAGCTCGGAATATGGAGCATTTTGGAAATGCATTCAAGCGGGCGGGATCTACATTTTTACACAACTAGTCAAAATGCTTGCTCTCGCTACCTTCTTCCCAACTGCAGACTCTGTCGGACAAGAAGGCTTCGACATTTTTGGAGTAAGCGGAATAATTCTTAAGGATTCTAAACCAAAGAATAAGAAAAAAAAAAAAAACAATCGATTCGGTACATTTCAGTAAATTTAGATTCAAGTAAACAGCTTTAGCACACTTCTCGAAGAGAGCATTTCATTAATCGATTTCAAGCACGAATGAATACATAGAAAATTGCAGACCAATCGGTTCTATAGAATTTTACTTATTTATTAAATCTCCTCTGATAAGTTCGAAAAAATTTTATCGGAGAAGACAAGAGATTTTAAAATGTTGGGAAACTTTCCAGCTATCAGAAGTCCAGACTTTTTCTCTCTAACTCAAATCACACGCTTCAATCCCTTCAATTTCCCATTAACTAACTACCTACAGGAGTTTCTCAAATCTACGATAGACCTCGCGGATCTGGTCGGCATTTTACTAGTACTGAATGGCATCCCTGGCAAAGGACATGCCAAGGTGCTAACGGCTGGCATAGGATGGGCTGGAGCCGAGGTACTCCTGACTAGATTTTTACTACTTTGGGTCGGAGCTCGAGGGGCAGAATTCGACTGGAAATACATACAGAAGAGTCTGGAGTCAAATATCAGCCTGGTAAGCGGTTTTTGACTAATACCAAGCACTTCTATTCAGCTAACATATAATTACCGTTCTTCAAGCGTTAAAAAAGTCAGAATAATCTCCATAAATGTTCAGCCTTCAATTCGCTTATGTTTTCTTTCTATGAACAGGTACAGCACATCACAACTGCTACCCTAGTCTGGTTGTGGTCGAGGCACGATTTGCGCAGAGGTCTTGTGCCGATTGTTGTGAGCATGCTGTTACTCACAATCTACAGATCGATGATTCTAGATTTCCTGAGCTCCCTTTTGCTGGCTGGACCTTGGTCCTCGCTCTTCATCAAAGCAGTGACGACACTTTTCATGGGAGCGACTACTCTGCACATGTATGCGGGCCTCGCGCATTCAATTGGAATATTCTAAGAGCCGATTGGCTGAAAATACTAGACAGGTTTACAAAGCAAATGAGATTTCCTAAGCTCCAGAGGTTTTGTATTGTACTCTTATTCAATAAGAGGAATCTGAGATTCAGACTAGTTGAATAGATGAAATTTTTTGAAAAATATCCTCAAATTTATCCAATCGTCTCATTTTTCGATTTATTTTTTAACCTGATGTATAATATCATTAGTTCTTCATATAGTAATAATATATTTGGTTCGTGTCAAACATTGACTAAGGTGTGACGATTTTTATTCATTTTCTGCTGCCAGTTTTTACTTTATTTTATAAACTTCGAATATTCTCGAAGAATCTCGCAAAGCAAAAAAAGTACTAAAATTATCTCTGTTCCTCCTTCAGTATCGCAAGATAGGAAAATGGGTCGCTGATGGTGTGAGAACGATTATTTAAAATTATTTAATATTAAGTTATCGAAAACAACCCTTTATTCAACATCTATTCATATTATAACCAAAATAAAACATTTTACTAAGGTTATTCGATCGAGGCGGATTAACAATAAGTCTTACGTAACTTCATACGATTTCTGGGACACCCTAAGGTATATATGTTAGAAAATTATTACATAAACGCGTTATTAGAGACTAAAAAATATTCTATCGCTACCGACTAATATATTTTATACATATTTCCGATGGACGAAATTGGAAATCTCTCAGTTTTTAAAGCAAAGGAAAAGTCTGGATATTGTTTTGGTTTTTTTTTCTGCAATTTAGACAGTTTTCGGTGAACTTTATAAAGATTACAGTTTAGTTTAGATTATTTCAAAGAACGTTGGCACACTTTCAATACAAAGATGCGATTTCTGTTGCAATCGCATTCGAATTTTTTGCAAACTTAGGACTGGTGGTGATTACGAGGAAGAATCTAAACCAACGAATAAACAACAAACAGTGATCTGAATGAAAAATGCGATGCGGTAGTAGTTCTTGTTTCACTTTACACGGTAACTAGACCCAAATTTAATTAACGATTCAGTCTTTGGACACGCAGGATATTAAATCCATTGATGAGTTAGTCACTGATGCGACGTTATTACGGATCGCAATAAAGCTAGAATATAAAAGATTGCATTACTGTTCATAAAGCTACGGGGAAAAGCTGTGTAGATGCTTAACAACACAAATTATTGCAATCGTTTTATCACCGCATATATTTATTTAACAACGATCATAATCATATCACACGTTCCATTTAATGGCAAATAAGATAAATATCAATATCTGTCGACGAAAGCACGAATTATTCGTGCCATTATTACGCGCCTTGAATAAACTGATCAAGAATCAAGTATAGAGATTCTTGATTATTTTTTACAACCCAAAGGTCGAATTTCTTTCGACAATTTTTCTCCCAAGAAATAACATTCTTGTGTATAAATTTACAGCCAAGTACAAGGGGATGGGTGAAAAATCTTACGCTTACGCTTATTTCCAGCCTGACTACTTTCAGTTAACAGAAAGTACTAAGCCAGTATATTATAATAAGAAAGTCATTGCGTCACGCTGTGAAAACTCACCATATTCAATCTAAGACGGAGAACACTGCGGTCTTCCGTCGGTCTCATCTTCCGATGGGCTATTACTATTATTTGACGTATCGTCGTGGGACGTATCAACCCCTTCTTCATCCCTCCCTGTATCACTGTGTTGACCCAAGCCATGACCATGGCTCTATTTGATGGAAAAAGATTTATAAACGTTAATATTTCAAGTTCATATCTTCCACTGGATTTAGAAATGATGGAATTAGAAATAGTTTACAAGTGAATGAATGTAATGAATATCCAATGAGAGATGATTGCCCGATGAAATTAATTACACATGTACTGATTTTATGTATGCAACCTCCTGGTCCCGGAACACATATGTCCTCTAATTACCAAAACTGAAGAGATACTTACTCTTGGTTCTTGAGTCTCCGTAGCATGTCTCCATAAAAACCACAGGAGATCTCCGTCGAATGCATTAGGCTCTCTAGACACGTCTCGCGCTCTGCTTTTCATGTTGTTTTTCACACACTGAGTATTAAATTGGATTAAATAGAAAAATCTAAGTAAATCTAGCTCTCAGTGCAAAAAGACTTTACCGTTTCCAAATTTTTCATCGACGGAGATTCTTCACACGAAGGAACCCACACTTTAACATCGTGGTCTAATCCGCTGGTTGCTAGTACCGGAATATGGGGATGAGGTTCCAGCCTATTCACCTAGAATAACGAAAAGAGAATTAATCCAAGTTCGTTATATCTTATTCTCACTGTTTAGAGAAATAAATATGAGAAAACCTCGCGATTTTTATTCTCACAGCGCTACTTACCACCCCACATTCATCGCCAGCCATCCACTGCACAATAGCTTCGGTATTCTTTTCCCAAATGAAAATATTGCCACAATCTGATCCCGATATGACAAACTCGCTCTTGGGTCCGAAGAAGTTTACTCCTTTAACTGTAAACCCGGATTATCAAAGAAACATGTTATTAAGAAGATTTTTTGCTGCTGGTAACAAATCTAGAGTCCTAGAGTGACAGAAATTTCTCGCTAACGGAAGTTTTTAATATCGTATAAATTCGCAGCTTGAATCAGTAAATTGTTCCAAATAAATAGACAAAAATTATAGACTGAATGAAAAAGAAGTTGTGTCAAGGGGCAGTCTAAGCTGCAGATACGTAATATAATATATTAGACCGATCTGTTCCATCCGAAACTTACCCGTAGCCTTATTTCGATGTCCTTGATATTTGTGAACAAAATCCCCAATGGGATATGGTAGAAGAGTATCGAACAAATAGATATCCTCGTCGTTATACGACGCCAAGATTTCCGACCCGTTATAGTTGTACAGCGCGCAAGTGACGTGTGCCGGGTATTTGTTATTTCTCTGAAAAGTTACGATTGTCGTTTTATTAATGCCTGCAGATCGTCTCGGGGGAGAACGGATCTGGGATTAAATTTACCTACCAAATTATCTGGGCAGAGTTTATACAAGGGTGAAGAAGCCTTCCGTTTGTCGTACAGTCGGACGTATTGGTTTCTCCCGCCAATACAGAATTCGTTACTGTTCAGCGGGTTTGAATCTATACTGTATATCGCGACGTGGGACAGCCCTTCCTTCGCTGTTAAGAGCCTGGAATAAAATTATTCGCTTCTTGTCTCACATTGTTTTTTTTCGACAGTAATTTCTCATCTCATCTGCGTGGAAATCGAGATACGAAAAATAGCACAGAGACAAGATGATGTTAGACAGAAATGAGAACATCATTCAGCTCTAGCTCGTGACTTACGTCGTGGGTTTGCTCTGCCGTATATCGATGGCAAATACCTTCGCATCTTTCCCTACGGATAATATGACGTGCGGTATGTCAGGGTGTATTGAAAACGCAGTAGCTGGACCTTTGTGACTAGCAAGTTGCCTCGTACAACCTAACGAGGACTTTGATGCCGTTTTATTGAGGTCTGCTAATCTGACGTACCCGTCCCGAGCGCATGTTACCATTAGATTTTCAGGCAGCATAGGCAACCATGATGCCTAAATATTAGAGACGCCATAATTCTAGACATTATTGCGGGTTCGGCTATTAACAAATTGCCCTTTAATTCGAAAATAAGATATTGTTATCATCGAATCAGGGTTCAAGAAAGTGAAAAGAATTTTTTTTAAACACTCGCATTCGAAGATGGATTATCATTGAAAATTATTTGAGATTTTATGGAATTTGCCTTGGAAAAAGTTTGCGCAGAAATGCCATAGTTTTGAAAAAATTCTCTGCAAATTCCGAAAAATAAACCCAGATCTGAGATATCTACCTGAAAGACGTTACTTCTATGCCCAGTTTTGAACGAATGATGTTTTTTTCCTAATGGCCAGTCCCAGATGACTACCGATAAATCATCGGAGCCACTCGCCAGGAGATTTCCTCTTTGATTAAAACTTAACGTGTTAACGCAGCCCTGTTTGAAGAAATGGTCTAAAGTTAGACAAAATTCGATTGCTTCTGTCTACATTAAGGGAGTTAGGCACACCTCGTGTTCATTCAGCTTGTACATCAGCTCTAATCTCTGAACGGTGTGAAGAGAGCCGTAAAATCTCCGCTGGAATAAATCGTTGCTTCCAAGTTGCCGCCTAATCACTTCGGGCACAATGAACCATTGAGGCTTGGGTTTTTCCTTTTGTAGAACAGCCGGTGTTTCGTCATCAGAGTCGTCTTCGCTAGCAGACGTGTGTTCGTTAGAGTCGTCAGCATCTAGAGAAGAAACTATCCTTCAGTATCTTCGCTTAGAGATTTTTAGCTCCAAAAGCAAAGCTAAGATTGAAAAGGAAGGATGGTATGCTGTATTTTGCAAATACTGGCATTACAAACCCCGGTCCTCCCCGTCCTCCAATTCGCTATTGTCTTCCAAATCGTCGTCCTCCTCCACTTCGCTATTTTCTCCAAATTCCCCGACGTCTGCTTCCGCGATTTCGTCTCTCTGAAGATTCGAGTCTTCCTGAGCAGCCGATGCCAAGTCTTGGTCACTCAGGCCTTCATCCGCGTTAACAGCTACATGAAAACATGTTAATATTTTAATTTCTGAACACTGTAGAGAGAAGCCATGAGTTTAATTGGCCAATTGGCTTGTGAAGTAGGGTGGGTTGAAAATAAATTTTTTCTTTTTTCTTTAGTATGGGGGTAGAATTTGTACCTTATAAAGAAATAAAATTTTTCAAAGAAATAAAATTTTTTTTACTCAACATTTTGAGGTGGCCCACTCGTTTTTTAAATAAACATTTAATCAAATAGGGTAGTTCCAACGGGAAATTCTTTTTTTGGTCCAAAATCGTGGAAAACATGTAAAAATTGTCGAATGTGATTTTTTTTTTACTCAACTTTCATTCTAATACAAAAGCAAGTGCATTTCATTTTTTGATTTTTTACTTAGATTACAAAAATAATGGGAAAAAAACTTTTTCAACTTTTGACTTTCAATTGGCTTTTGAGGGGACACCCTGCAGATTCTAGAACCACCCCATTTGATTAAATATTTATTTCAAAAACGAGTGGGCCACCTCAAAATGTTGAGCAAAAAAAATTTTTTTTTTTGAAAAATTTTCTTCTTTTATAAGGTACAAATTCTACCCCCATGCTAAGAAAAAATTTTTTTTCAACCCACCCTATTGTGAAGAGACCTGAGGTCTGTACTTCCATCCCATTTATCACTACCAATAACTTATCACCTCCTTTTTAAAGCCTTAATGACTTACTTTCTATTTCCTCACCGTTAGGTTCACCGGCGACAAACTCATCCGAGTTATCCCCAAGGTCGTCAGGCAGATTTTGTTTGAGGCGATAGTTTCGTTTCCTGACTTTTGATTTCAACTTGAAGAATTTTAGACGGAGATCGTCTCCCTTATCAACGCCATCTAAAAATCTGCTCACAGTTTCATCCGTCTTTTGACGTTTGCTAGAATCCAGATCAGAACTGCTCTTCGATTCATCCACTGATACTCTACTGTGATCACCCTCTTGGCCTATGTGAACGGTATTTGAAGCGCAGTTAAATAATCCTCGAGGAAATGAACTCTCCTAAATACATCTGAAGCCCCAATGCAATATTTACCTTCCGATATTCCTCTCTTAGACTTTCCGTGCTCTGTAACAAAGCTCATTCCTTCAGAGTCTTTAGACGTCGAACTAGTATCCTTAGAGTCTACAAACTCGGACTGATTGTCCGGCTTGTTAGCAGCATTTTTAAACATCTTTGAAGACTCTGGTATCGACTCTTGCATGCCACTGTCACCTTTTGCGGTGGAAGAATGTGACTTCGTGATTATTGTGTCTTTGTCTCTGTTGCATTTTAACTGCTCTGATTCCTCTTCAGCAGTCTCTGATTTTTCCACTTTATTCCAATCTCCAGATTCACATGGCGATTCTATTACAAATCGATTATTCTCTAGGTACATACGGCTGCAAGATTCTCCAGATTCGATCGATGAACTCGACGGCATGCTTTCTATATCGTTAGAAAAGTTTCTTTTACAAGAGTGATTTTTACCATTATTTCTAGAATTTATTAGATAAATAGAAGAAAAGTAGGATTCAAGCAGATCGAATAACTTTTCAACGAGCTGAGATATTTAGACGAAATTTGACGCAGAATTACTTCGAATAATTTCTGACTCTGATATTAAATTTGAGATAAGATATCAACGAAATTTATTTGGCTGTTACTCAGAGGTTTTTTTCCCAAATATAATTCAAAGAATAATTGCAGCAAAAATCTCGATTCATAATTCACAGATTTAATAATATTTTATGCAACTTATAACGTTACCTTTGCTCTTGTTTTTTTTCGTAAAATTCTCCGCCGAAATTTTATCTCTTTCATGATTTTCGGAATCTTGAATGTTACTTTTCGATGCTTCGTGTACATCGGCCTTAACTTCGTCGTCGTCTTCGCGATCCATTATTATAACTACGATATCGAAATGGTATATTTAGCCAGCGTTGTTTGATTTCTAGGTTATGAAATGAGCAGAAAATATTTCTCCGCAATTATTACGACGTCGAATTAGTTTACATATTCATTTTTTAATTCGAGAAAAAATTCCATTTGGTTACAGAATATTCACAGCAGATTGTTAAAATGCATTTTGAATCCGTTGTTTGAGGTTAATTCGCCGTAAATAATGACATACGACGTATATATTTGAAAAGAAACCTCGATGTATTGACATAAGAAAATATCTAATTGAAATCCGTGGAATATATGCGAAAAAATTAATTAACACATATGTATGTTTGTAGACAAATAATTGCACGGTAAAATCCTTTGCCAAAAATGTGATAATATGTATATTTTAAAACATAATTGCGTCGATAGATAAAAAGAACGTATATACCTATACGTATGTCTGAAATTTACAGATTTGAGGATTTATTTTGAAATAATGTATAACACCTGGCTCTAATCTATTAATAGATACGTCTACTTAACAGATTACCTACCTTCGTTAAGAGAAAGTATATGCAATAAATTTACGCTTTAGAATTGCATTTTTGGTAGTGCGAATTTATTTATTTATTTATAACACCGCAATGAAATGAAGTAGAGTACGGAATACCTACAAGTACACAAGGCATAACGAGTTATCACCGTAAAACTCTGTAAAGTTTTGAAAAATCTGACACAGATGGAGCCAATAGTCAAATCTTTGAAATCCATCCGTACCTAAAGCGTAATATTCAATAAACGTGACGTATTCTCTCCTTGTCTTTGATTGGCGGTGAATAATCAATGAATTCTCCTCCGCCAATAGCAGCCGGAAATTTCTACTACACGCAAAGGCTATCAATGAACGTACAACTCGTAGTACGATGTAGTAGTGAAAGTGTAAAAAATGGAGAATCGTGATTGGCTCGTTGATATTATGAATGAATTACTTTGCTCGAATCAGAGCCGTCTCCACAATGAGCTGGATACGTCACACGTAGAATGGAAACGCGCTTAAACAGTCGGACTGAGAAATATGTTTAAAAGACACGATAGGAGTATTTAATATCAAACGTCAGTCGGCGTTTAAATAAACATGGCTCGGGTTATTAATTTCTTTAAAGTAATAAGGAATAATTGGAAAAAGTCAACTTTCGCTTTAGCTGCTATATCGTACGGCGTTTCTTACGGCGTAGAAGCTTATAAGTAATTATTGACGCAAACTATTACAACAAAACTTAACCCAACATAACCTAAGCTTTCATAATATAACCTCAAATTATAAACCGCTTTTGATCAATTATTAAATTCGGTATTTTAGCAAAGAACAATTGATGAGAAAATACTGCGAGGATGCAGTCAGATACGGGGATATGCCGCTACCTACTAAATTAAGACCACGACATGTTACTGTCATTCTAAATCCAGCAGCTAATAAAAGGTAAAATCGTTGTTTCCGACGTGAATAAATTTTCGGTATATTCGGCTCAATTATTTATCTATGAAAGCCGTTTATTTATTAATAAAATGTGTCGAACTGTTAAATTTTTATTTCTTCATTTTTTTTTATCTTCAAAACGAAATATTTCTCTGACCTAATTATTTCACGATTATTTTCTATTTCTATGCTTATCCTTGGTTTCAGAAAAGCTAAAAATTTGTTAGAAAAATACTGCGAGCCATTGTTACACTTGGCTGGTATAGCAGTGACAATAATTCAAACCGAGTCCGAAGGGCAGGCGAGAAATCTTGTAGAAAAATTAAACACTCAAACAGATGCTATAGTTGTAGCGGGCGGAGATGGATCTCTGTCGGATGTAGTTACCGGAGTGATGAGAAGATGTGACGCCGACATTGCCACGGTCAAAAAATGTCCCATCGGAATTTTACCACTCGGACAAACTAATAATATGGCCAATTCACTGTTTCATGGGTATTCTGACTTACCGCAGATACGCGCCATGGCCGAGGCCACGATGGCTGTTGTCAGAAATACTACTAAACTAGTTGATAGTATACAAATCGAACCTCTTGAGGTAATTTAGAAAGTTGAATTATCTCAGAGTTAAATTCTCTGGCGCTTCTAGGTCTATTTCGAGGAGGTATATATCAGGGTGGAAAAGATGAGCCGGTTATTTTTTTTTCCAAAAGTCACTCTCAAAAACTTATGATCAAATAATGAGCCTTAAAAAAACTCAGCTCTTAATATTAATATTTCGAGGTAATTCGCCGCTAGTTTTTGTTTTCCATTTGAAATACATGGCAAATGTTCTTGCGGTACTTATCGATTTTTACATCTCGAAAACTGATTCGCTTAGAAAGATGCTGCAAAGTTACTTTTGTTCGAAATTAAAAGCTCTACAAAGAAGGGCTCTTGGTCTTTTTCGATGAATCAAACCGTTTCCCAGTTATTCTGTCTATTGTACGAAAAATTATGTTAAAAAACTCATTTCCAAGATACACATTCTCTTAGATATTGAACTTGACAATACACGTATTTTGGGTTTCAATGAATCGCAAAGGATTCTAAGACTTCTCTGTGTTTTCAATGTTGCAGCAAGATCCTGAAAATTTTATCAAACCAGTTTATGCGATTGGTACTGTGGAGTGGGGAGCGTGGAGAGACGCGCATGCTAAGAGTAGCAAATACTGGTACTGGGGATCGCTTCGTAGGTAAAAAACGAGTTTTACAAGCCCAAATTGAGTCTGAAGTGTTGTATAATAGTCGAAAACCTTTCAGGATGAATTCCCGTTGGATAAACTGCTTTCACTATAAATGCATCTCTCGATAATTACAGATATGCAACCTATGTATTAAATGGTTACAAAAGTAGTCTGAGTTGGGACTGTAGCGCAGAATTACGCTATTCAAATCCTTGCGCGGGATGCTCGCATTGTTATCAAAATCCACAGACCAGTACTTCATCTAGCGAAAGACGATGGTGGCATTCATTTGTGCCAAAAAAGAAGAGTCCGACTTCTGGTAATATATTCTTACGAAGATTTCTCCTAGACTATTTTCAACCTAAGGAAAATTCTCGTCTCACACCAAGTTATCGAGGAAAATACAGTCTACAGATTTTTGGATACGAATAATACTAGCAGCAAGATTTTTGAGTTTGACAAATATTTTACGACTTTTTCAATTCAGTTTTGCAGTGTGTTACATCGACGTATTTTCCCTATTTGAAGATCTCGTGTTCTAGCTTCCGACATCGATTACAGCAATGTAATAAACGAGGAATGTGGGGAGCTTCACGAAATTCCGATAGTCACAACAGAGTTGGAAATTATTACCAGTAATATAGAGCCTCTGAGTCCTGATTCACCGCCGGCCATAAAAGTGCATTTGGGTGAGGGAATAATACCTAGGCTTTGAATAATTTAACCTATTCCGTCCCCGAGGTCGAGAATCGAACCGAATTGTTCTATATTATCGTTTTCTTTAACAGGACCAGGAAAAGTGAGCTATTTAGATTTTGTGAAGGAGGGATGGAGGCGAGCAGACGGCAGTAAAACTGCGATTGAACAGACCATAGAGGCAAAAAATGTGGAAATATGGCCTCGTGAGATGGATGCAAAACCGGTACGTATTTTTTTGCCAAATTTCAAATGAATATGAACTAGTTTATAAAATTGTTAAATGTTGTTTATGTTATTCGAAATGATAATACAGGTACAAAAGTTGATGAACTGATATTATATCGCATATTAAATACTTTCGGGTATATCCTAGCACATAGTTTGCTAGAAAATGAAAATTTCTTTGCAGGATCAAGCCAAGATGTTTTCAATAGACAATGAAGAGTTTGAAGTAAAACCAATAAGGGTTAAACTGCTGGCTAAAAGCGTGACAATGTTTTGTCCGCAGCATGTAAATAGTGCCGTAAGCTAGAATAATAAATTACAAAATAAACAATAATTGCCCTCATTTCTTAATTATAATATCCTATTTTATTCCTCGATTGAATTCGCTACCTTCCCTTTCATTCTAGCACATCAGACTTGGAAACTCTGAATATTCCATTGCAGCTAAACAAGATTAATAAATCTGTGAAAACAATTTCTCTATTTTAAGTACGTGGTGTAAAATGTACACCATAAAGCCAGAGTTCGTATTCATTTCACTTTTTCAGAAATCCTGTCGTTTTGCATTCGCGTAGTTTATACTTCTTCAGGAACTTGAATATCCACGAATCACTGGCTCTGAATTTGAAAGAAGCTGAAAGAAATTGCTGCGATGCTTCCATGGCCCAGTTATGTATCATTCTAACGGACACCGATTGATTCCTTGAACTTGCTTCCTCGAACCGTTTGTACGTCAAATCACTGATAATACCGTAATTCTCGGTAACAGTGCTCTTCTTAACGGCTTGTTTCCATATCCAAAGCTGCTGTGGAGATCGGAGATAATTCCCAGTCTTTTTACTTATCGTTTTCAAGCCCCACTTTGGATACAGTGTTGCCAAAGTAACTGCCTTCACCTTCATATCCCATGGGATATCACAGTAATCTTCTGTCGACTCTTCGGATTTGTGATCCTCTTCGACGCTAAAAGAGGAACCAGCAATGTCTGCATTCTCATTGTCAGCTTGAGCTGGCTGTGCAGAAACGGCCTGAAAATCCCCTTCAAAATCGCTCGCTATGACAGACTCGTTTTCAACTTTGATAAAGGCTATTTCCGGCACGTGTGTCAAGTCTTTAACACGCCTACATATCTCACGAGCAATATCTTCCGATTCTGAGCTAATCACACTCGAAACTTTGCCCGTTATTACACCTTCTTCTTTAAGCAGACTCACTGCGTAATGCACAGCGTCTGCAAGCATTTGTTTATGTCTTTCCTCGTCGCTAAGTTCGGTATCTGGTTCAACCTTTATTTCAGTCTTCATCTTTATTTCGGTGCTAAAAAGTGATGAAAACTACCATATAAACAAAGATTCACTTTAAATGTCAAGGCGACAGTCTAGGAGTTCAATAATCTAAGCAGAAGTATTTGGTTTCTGCTCGTGAAGGACGCTTGCGCATCTTGGCGATTGAGCACAGTTGCCGGTATCAGGCGCAAATCCCCCCCCCCCCCCCCCCCCCCCCCCCCCCCCGTATCACTGACTGAATAAGTAGTGTGCCGTCAACGAGCCTTGCGATAGGCAACCATACTTGCAAGTAGATAATTTAGATGGATATTTCAATGTTGGTAATCCTTCGCGGCGAAAAATTTAAATTCTTGTTCCATCAGCGCAGCAAGGCTTTGAATGAAAATAATAAATAGATAATCCGCAAGGGAAATAATTACATTTTGTGATTGATCAGTGTGAAAATATAAATTTATTCAAAGATTTGTGGTAAAAACAATTGGTAACAAAGTCTAATATTTAAACTTATCCTATTATAACTTTAAGAATGGCAACGTGTCGTTACAGTTAAATAATACAAATCTTGAACAACTCTGCTTAAACTCAGTAAATGATTTCTCTTATCTAACAATAATAAGATCTTATTCCCTATAGCTTTCAATATAAAGCACAGTATTGTCATATAAAATAAAGAATATGTTGCATTAGTATATTTAGTTACAAAATCATGACACTGCTTCAGTTATTGAACTGTATTTCGATATAGGTGAAAATTGAGATATAAGATATATTTCATTCAGTCTTCGGTATCAGGAATCAGGATCTGATAGTCGATAATATCTTGGGGGATAATGTCATATAAGACAGCTTCGAAAATTCTTTACTAAAATATTTGTCGATGCTTATTGTAAATGTGTATGACGTATATTGAGATAGTTTTGTAGTGTGAGTCTAAGAGAGAAGAACTCAAACTTCTATGACATTGTGAAACTGGCTAGACTGGTTTGATATCATATGAATATCACCTAAACTGATACAGATTAATACAACTATTCAAGTGTTTATTCAATCACTTTAAATCAACATAAAATTGGTCAAAACCTTTTGCATGAAGATATATAAATCTTATCTAAACTTAGCATATTACGTGAAATGGCGTGAAACCTAGTACGCTGTTAATAGTAATTATTATCTTAGATTTAAATTCTTCTTACAAAGACAAGGCAAGGACATCAACAGATGTAACTAAAATAATATATTCAATAAGTAAACAATAACATTGTGTTCTATTTATCGTTCTACTTTTCTTCACAATATCTATGTATATTCTCTCCCTCCGTATCATTCAGGCACATTGGATTTGGATGTGTTAAAATAAAAATAAAAATTCTCACAAACTCTTCATACTATAACAATAAAAATTGAGCGTTCATCAACGGAGTATCAATAGAATTTCTCTATTAAAATAATCATAAGTACATACAATCACAAGGATTATATCACCCTTAGAGTTCTACAGTCGATCAAGACTGTCTCCCTATATCACTTCCTGGCCAAATATTATGGCAACATGACTTCCAACATCGGTGGATCCGCCTTGTTTACGAATCTAATGATTCTGCGATGCAGGATATCTCGATTTCTCTTAAAATTTTCTACCCAATTACGATTGGCTTTAAACTTAAAACTCCTCGAGATAAGTTCCTGGGCTCGCTCTGTCGCCCACTGCTGTAACATCCTCGTGGTAACTTGTCGTTTCCTTGAGCGAGCTCCCATGAAACGTTTGTAAGTCCAGTCGTTGATTATCTTTAGCTTATGAGTCCGAGAAGTACCCTTCCTTTCAATGGCTCGTTTCCACTTCCAAAGCTGGCCTCGACTGGTCAGGAGACGCGTGGTCTTGCTTCTTATAGTATCCAAACTCCATTTTGGATGCATTTTGGCCATAGTTACTGCTTTGACTCGAGTTTCCCAAGAAACACGATGATTAAGATTGATCTTCGACTCCCCTTTTGGGTCTTGACTGTCCTCTTCCTCCTCACTGCTGGCCGAAGACTTCTCTGCTTCCATGTCTTCACAGATTTTATCGGGCTTTGGAACTTCTTCAAAATCATCTTCCAGATCACTGTCCAGGTGATGCATTACCTCCTCATCTTCGACGAGCTCGATATCTCCAGCGACGTCTATAACTCGTCTGCATATTTCACGGCCAATTTCTTTGGACGCCGCGCTAATCACGTTTGAAACCGCAATCGAGATCACGCCTTGTTCCTTGAGAAGATTAACTGCATGATGTACAGCGTCTGCAAGAGCCTGCTTGTACTTCTCGTCATCGGTATTCCGTATACTCACTTCCGGCTTCATTGTCGACTGAATTTTACACCTCGGAAAAAATTTCACACCTATTTATCCCCGTCTTTTAAACGACAATGAAATTCGCAAACACACGATGTCAGGAAATACAAGTGCCATAATAATAATGTAGATCACCGCAATGCAAAACCACAGCACTGGATGCGGTCTTTACCGTCACGTGTCCAGACCAGGACGTCAATTTTGCGCATGCGCAAATAACCATGTGTTGATGAAATTGCGTCACTGGTAAGTTTTTCAACGGTATTACTGCTTTGGCTGGCAAATGACGTCATTGCAAGCTATTACATTATTGCGTTTTTGAAATGATCTTACGTTTTCTAGCGTTTTCCAATACTCAGCCGAGAGAAGGACGACTTGTATCTTTTTTACAGCGAATAAGGAGAAGCGACGACACGACGTTGATTTCAAACATGAATATATGAACGTAATGCGCTTTTGAAGCTGAAATCCGCGATGCAGTATTAATAAAAATTTCAATCTCATTGTTTCGTATAAAAAATAATTTATTTATTATTTACAAATAAATGTATTGTTTCATTATAGTTCATTACAAAAACGATGGCGAGACAATTACATGTATGTACGCGGTCTTATCAAGTTTAGGGTGAAGAGAGTCATCATGAGTTAGCTTACGTAATAGTTTCTAATTAAACATCTCTAGGTAAATTTTATCTTCAATCTTTCCTCGTGCCGGACTTCAAACGTTTCATTATAACAAACGTATAACATTAATAATAGTATAAAAGTAATATTAATAGAAAAAGTAGCAAACTTAAAACAAAAAAACTGCGAAAAGAAAACATAAAAAAAGAATCAATAATAATAATAATAATAATAATAATCTACCACTGTTATTAGAGTAAAATAATGATCATTAATCTACTACTGGATCACATTGGGAGGAGGTATAACAGATACTTGATATATAAGGACAAAAGCTTGAAGTAATACTGGAATTTTTGTACAAAGGGGAGCGTCGGAGCATAACGATTATAACGTGTTCTACTATACTGTACCGTCAATGTTCGCATACTTTATAATAATGATATTATACATAAATATATTATTTCGAAAGATTCATCGGTTAGTTTAGTCAGTTTCAGTTTCAGCTCGAAGCTCTTTCGGTCTTTATATTAGACGTTTCTCCGTTACAAGAACTCGTCGCAGTTTGTGAAGATATCAAGCTCGCTGATGCGAAGCATAATTCTTTGTCACATTCCTTCCCAGATACTCTGAAGAAATTCAAAAGAGACACCGAATGCTCTTTGACCGCTTTGCGAGGCTCGATTGATCGCGATCTTCCCACACGTCGTCCGGGTGTGACCGTTGCCTTGGGACTGGTTAACTCGGATATACCGGTCTTTGACTTTTGCTCGAATTTTTCTTTCCGCATTTTCGTCAACCAGTCGATGTTTTCCTTGTACTTTTGGGGCGATATCTGCAGCAAGTGAGGCGCGGTACCGTCTATAACGAAATTCGGGAGATTCGAGGTAGGAGAAAACGGGGTTCCGTCGCCAATATCATCGCGTCGAGTCGACGAACTTGGCCCAGGCTCGTCCGAGTCGTAACCCACGCTAGATCTACGTCCGCAGTCGTTTGCCGGACTGAACAATCGCCGGGCTCCGCGGTTCTCTAAATGCGGACGCTTCGCGATACCACCTACAACGTTCTCTTCAACCGGTGATAAAACTGATTTAAATTTCAGCCTTAGATCGTCTGCCGATATTTGGGAATATCGACGCTTCACTGACGACGTTGAACCCTCCTTTTCATTCGAGTTACAATGTTCACTGGAACAGTTAGAACTCGGGGGACCCGACGAAGCTGGACCTGAAAATATACTTCCATTCATTACGCAACTCCCTAACGTTTTCTTTCCCTTTTGATACATATGGATGAGCTTTGTTCATGAAAGCTGGAAAAGTTGACTTGATCAGCTAGAATTTTTAAAAGAATTACAAGTCGAAAGATTATGAATTTATAAACGCCTGTAACTTTTTGATCAGGAGATCCTATTGAGAATTTAAGGATAGCGGATTGGAGCTTAGTGTCTACTTTGACTGAAAAGAAAGAAAAAATTACTGAAATGACTTTTGTAAAGAAAATGAAAACTGGTAATCAAATTCCAAACACCATACACTTACCAACAGTGGTATCAGACCCAGGGGTATGTTCTTGGTGATGAATCCATCTCCGAGAGGCAGTCGGGGTTGTTTCTAAACCACCGACAAGATGACTAAGCGCATCTTCGATTGAAACCGGATTTGCTTCCCCTTGTATCTCTACTTCGGAGTTATCGCCTTTGTGTTCTAAGCCGACCCGCCATATTCTGTGTCTCGAATCGTCGGAGCAGGTAACAATCTGTGAAACGATAAAAAGATCGGAAAATTGGCAAACTGCTAAAAAAATTTTATTCAAACCTAAATCCGTTTCATACCACATCAACACGAAACTCACCTTCGTTTCTCCGACGCTGCACCAAGCGATGCAAGTCACCTCTGCGGTATGGCCAGAAAGTTTAACCAAGGGGCACCCGGGTCTGTCTGTATGCCAAATGTAAGCCAATTCGTCGCTAGATCCGCTAGCCAGGTATTTACCGTCCGGACTGAGGCAAGATTTGATGTAAAACGTGGAGTTCTGATGTCCATAGAATTCTGCAACTGTTTATAAAGCACGATGGTAAATTATTCGGGCAATCGACTAAGAGAGAAGACGAGTTTTACCTGGTCTAGGATTATACGTCGCTATGTTATAAGCGTATATTATATTGTCCATGCAACTGGCATAGAGTACAACTCCCGCAGGGCAGGCTAGCAGCGACGTAAACCCGTTCCTAGTGCTTCCGCCCGTGTATTGTAGAACGTTCCTTGCCAACGGGTCTCTTTTATGCGAGGAATAATTTTTTCTCAGATCCCAGACCTTGATGGATCTGTAGATAATGAAAGATCAGATTTATCAACAGACTGGTACAATTTTCTGATGTGTTTCTGTATGCAGAATATCCTTTAACGAAAATCGTCTTAGATCAAGGAAGGAGAAGATTCTCATGCATACCCATCTCCCGCAGCGCAAGAAAGAAGCGTAAAATCATCTTGAAAGACGAGACTGGTAATGCTATGCGTGCGGGAAGCCCGGGTGCGACTTCTCCTCGATTTGGCTCCACCTGAAGACCCTGCGCTGTGTGAATTATATATACAATTGTCTGGTTTTGGAAAGTTTGTGTGGTTCGCTCTGATGTCCCATAGCATAATGGCACCGTCTCTTGCTCCCGTTGCAAAAACAGCTGTGTTATGGAGGAATATTTGTTATACAGTCAAAAGTTTATCAGCTGCGATGTAAAACGATGGGAAAAGTAACACAATTTCATTAAATAAGTAAACAGAATATGAACCTTTGTCCTGATGGCGAAAGACCGCAGTTTTAACGCTCCTTGTATGGGCTTGAAATGACTCTATAGGTTTGATTTCTGCTTCCGAAACATCCCACAACGTAGCAGTGTGGTCCCCGGACGCAGTGACTAGCTTCATTTCGCCTGGCATCCAGGCGATATCGAATATCGCATTGTAGTGAGCCTAAGGGAAGATAACTAATGAATTTTAAGATTCTGAAGAAAAAAATAATGCGTTTAAACTCGTCATTAATTCATGCAGAAAGGGTACCTGCGTTCCCTCTAGCCTTTCGTCAAAAGATCCTTTCACGGATGTGTTTTGAAGCGCTATTTTCCCGTCCTCATTCGCCAAGGCAAGGATATGCTCATAGTTCTCTGTCGTACTAAATCTACAGGCAAATACTGGGGGCTCGGGATTATAATCCGGCCCGTCAACGCTCGGAGATATACCGCGGTATACGTCATCTTGATAGCATTTTAAACGACGTAACGCGATGTCATAATCGGTTAACGTTTCTGTAAAAGATATGATCGGTGTTAGACATACTTAATAAAAACCGACAAAGGCAAGAATTGGGTAATTTCTATATCGGTAGGAAAATTCGCAGTGAAATTTCGTTTTGGAACAAATCACGTTTTAGTCTGCAACTTTTTACCGAGTAGTCTGATCTCAACCAAATTTGGCACAGAAGTACATTAAATGATTTGTGAACTTGGTGGCGAGTTAGAACCAATTCGGGCCAGAGGTTTGGGAATGGGAGAGAAAAAGGGATTTTTAAAGAAGTTTCGGATTCTCAGTGTGCTTCTTAAATTCTTAGTATAAATGAATTAAACTTGAATTTTATAGACAGATGATTTGCAGTAAGAACAAGAAAAAAATTGTCAGTGCTTAAGAGCGAGTTAAAAACGTGAATGAAGTATGGATTGTGATATCGAATTTGGAATGTCAAATTTGAGCAGAAAGATTTTTTGAATATTTAAAAAATGCGTGAAAAGTACTGGATGTTGTGAATTTCGACGCACGCCGCCTATGAAAATTAAGGTTATATTTAAGTTCGCGAATAATATGAGAGTCGTGTTTGACGTTATAGCGGTATAATAGTTTCTATAACTCACCGAAACCTGACTGACGTTTCAATACAGAAGAGACAACGTTCATTATGCACTCACATGAATAATAAGAAAAATATCAAACGACTTGTAGAAATGTTTACATCTCCGATGTATCTACAAAACGCGGGAGATTCCGTTTCGTTCGTTCCCTCGTTGAACAGGGAACACACAAGTTCCCGCAAATTTTTTCACTGCGGCTGCGCAATAATTGCATGTTTCTGCAAATTTTCGAGCCATTTCATTTACTGAATAAGTTGGGCTGTGCAATTTTTTATTCTCACATTTCATTAAATCCAGATTTTTTCAACAAATCAATGAGAAAGAATGATGAAAATGAAAACAATATTCGCGTCGTTCCATTTCCACGTGAAAAATTCCGTCGTTCCTATTTTCCGTTTAACGTCAAATAGGAATATACTTTAATGTTTACAACTGTGTCTAGCGATTATTGTTATTAATAAAAGAAAGAAATAAATAAAAAAATGTCCATCTCGTACTGATGTTTGTATCATTGACTGAATATCAAGGTTTATTATAAAATGGATCATGGCGACGACCAGCGGAACACAAGTCTTCTATCCCAATCGTATATGCACGGAATTAAACGGTAAAGTACCAACGAATTTCTAGGTTATATTATCCCTTCTCGACTGTAATCTTCATGAAAGAATCTCACCCGTAAATAACCTGACCTTTTCCTCGCACAGAATAACTGGAAATCGCAAAACGTACGAGGACGAGTTCAAAATCACCGACGAAGTATACGAAACGCGAAAGAAGACGTGGTCATGGCTTTTCGAGAAATTTTCCGAGGTGATAAAACCGTTTTATTATCTTCTCGCCGCGTCGTTAACGGCCGAATAAATTCCCCAGTATTTTTTTCCCTCCCCATTTTATAATCCGGAATCAAATTTCTCCCACAGATATCTGACGACGTCGAGTTAAACATTCAGACGTTGAGGCCAGACCGTGAATCGAGCAGCTCTCATTCCTCAGAGGTCAGGATTCCCGTGCGTAAATCCCACGCTCAGCTCCAGTACTGGATAGACACAGGAAACCCTCCCTGCCAAGCGATAGAAGCGGTAGCAAGCGAGTCTGACGAGACAGTTTCGATAAGCGAAAGTGAGGCCACAGACATTGACGAGGGTCAATATTCCCCCTGCACTTCGATGTTCGTTAATCAGAAGCTCACCAAGAGCAGCGAGCAGCTTGCCACTGGGTCATCGGCCAGCTCTGTCGACACGGCTACTTATATACGAAAGAACAAGAATTCCGGGACAAAGAATGAGAGGGATAATCGAAATGCAGACAACAATAAAGTCGGCAGATCGATCAACGCAGCAACACCAAAGGCTTCGCTCAGCAGATCCATGGAGTTGCCTAAAAACGCTGATGTTTTGGATAAAGTTTCTTCGGTATTGCGTAAAAGCTTGTCTCCGGATCTTAGAGGGAGAAGTAGTCGTGGGAATGGAGATGCGGTGGATATTGTCTTGGATGAAAATATTAGACGTAAGATTGACGAGGACTTGGAGAAACGGTCTAAGAATGAGGAGAATAAGGAATCGGAAGTTACTCTCGAGTCCAAAGAATCTGGCATAGGTAGTTTAGCTGTTGAATCTATTTACAAAGAGAGAGGAAACGAGGAAAGAAGGCCTTCCGACTCTTCCGACAATGTTTTGCCGGTTTCAAATCAATCGGTTCATAATAGGCGGAGGAAACTGTATACCGATCACGATTCTGTCTTTGATATAACATCGCCAGTAGTTAATAGTGTTAGGAGGCTTACAGCGGCTAGAAAAAGCTTTCATCCCGCTTTAGACTCTCCTTCTACCAGTAAGCGAAAGAAGACTGCGCCTAGACCCAGATTGTTGACGATGTGGGAGAGAAAGTCCATGAATCATTCCATTAATAAACGCAATAGAACTAGATCCCTGATTTCCAAGCCCAAGGTTATGAAAATCTTGCATAATTCACAGGGTGGTAAAATCAAGGCTGTAAATCCTGTAAAAGCTAGCATTTCTCGCGGGGTTAGAGTTTCTAATGATTCTTTAACCGTTGGTGCAGATGACGCGGAAAGAAGTAAAGAAGCTGATGCCCTGGCTGAAGAATCTTTGCCAAAAAACGCCCTTGCAACAAACAAAAGCAAGAGTTCTTCGTCTCTAAGTTCCGGCGATGTTTCTCAAATCATAAACGAAGAGATGGAGAAGAGTCTAAGAACGCCCTCAGCCCCTGTGTGCAAGAAAAATCAATCCAGTCATTCCCCGGCCCCAAATACCCAGAGATTTGAGAAGGAAGATTGCCGAGATGATCAAGGCTCGATATTCCAGACATCTGCAGGCTCATCTTTCGTGTCAAAAGAAAGCAGAGTGCGGAGCATGAAACTTGTCGTGAAGAATTTATGCTTAACAGATCTTAGGTCTCTCGAGGACACGGATTCCCTCTCAACTCCGAGTCCCGACGCATCTAGTAAGAAAAATGAAGACAGTTTGAGCAACGCTAGCACAATACTGTTGCCTCAGCTCGAAAGGCGCGCCAAGAGTTTAGTTCTCAGTCCTAAAGTCGTTTTGCACGATTTTTTGGACCTGAGAGACTGCTGTGGAGATATAGAGAAGATGAACAACGAGAATTGGCTGAAAAAGAAGAACGAAAAGGAGAATGTAAAGGCTGGTGATAAGGGAATTGGGAATGGGGGTGAAAAAAAGGGGGAGAACGTTGAGCCGAAGATAACTAACGAGAAGAAGCTTCCTCGGAAGAAAAAGACAGGCTCTAAACGCAATACGAATATCTTATCGGAAAATTTTAACGCTTCTATCGACCGCTCTAACTCGTCAGAAGCAAAGACGAACCGAAAGCTGAATGACGATTGTGATCCGTCTAATTGTTCGCGGGAAATGGAATCAGACGGGAATTTAGCCGGCGAAATGAAGTCGGCGGTTACGTTCACGAACACAAACGAAAATCGGTGGGATTCTATATTTGCGCTAGAGTCCTCTGACGAGGAAGATTATCTCGCTAAATTGACCAATACTTTCAAGTCGAAATCGCGCAGGAATAAAAACGGGAAAAATGGCGATACAGAGCCGTCGACCGGTGTCGTGGGGAATGAGACCATTGACGATGACAGAGCGTCTAAATCCACCAAAACACGTCAGGATTGTTACAAAATTGTTTACAGCAGTTCGGGCGAGGAGGAAGCGAACGTTGGAACTAGGCCACGAATAGTGAGGCGGAAATATTCCAAGCGAAACAAACCGAAGAATTCTACGGACTCGAGAGAAGACGAATGCGGGCGTAGATCAGAGGGCTTTCAAACCGGGAATGAAAAATCGGAAAAGCAATCACCGGGAGTAAACAAGAGGCGTTTGGGAAGAAATTGGGATAAACAATCTAAGGAAGCGCCGCGGGATTATCTAGCGGCTCGAAGCGGAGTGGATAGGAAAAGTAAGAGTGTTCGAAAGCTGAGAGGAGAGGATGTTACCGGCGACGGCGATAGGTGTGACACAGTCGTTTCCGGAGAGAAAATAAACTGCGATAGACTCGCCGAGCGGGAAATAAACGACAAAGAAAATGAGCCGAGTAGGGTTACGGAAAATTGTACAACGCCCGTTGATCGGGGACAAGAAAAGTCCGGGAAATCTCTGGGGAGCGAGAGAAGGAAGATTTTTCGTAAGATTGCGAACGCAGTAACGGACAGCGAAGAAGAGCCTGAAAATTATGAGAAAGGAAACAAGAGCTCTTCCAAGACTGAGGATAAACTGATGAATGACGCTATGAGTGCTTTGCTGTTTGTTTCTGACGACGACGAGTCGGATAATGACATCGCGATGATTTTCTGCTCGAAGAATAACAAGGGCGATGGTTACCGAGGTAAAGATAAAGACGGGGGGAATGAGAGCCGCGGAATTGGTTCGAAGAAAGGTTCTGGCAGCCCAAAAAAGCGCGGGATCAAAGATGGGAGAGACGCTACTTCTTCGTCCTCGAAAAGAAGAACGACGAACCGACGCTGCACCAACTCGACAATTGTATTTAGAACGAAGGAATGCTGGGAATTAGATTCCGAAAATTCGTAGCATATTTTGTGATTAATTATAAGACTAGGGGAATCAACATTTCTGTATATAATTGAGCGACTATAAATTATAAATGCTCGCTCCTACGAAAGTCTAGGTCGTAAGTAATCGTATTCTAGACTATTCTGGATGACAATATCTGGATACGCTTTAAGCTCGTTAAGTTTTTACCTTATTTTGAAAAATAAATGTAAATATATTGTACATAGGTTCACCCTGATTATGATGTCAATTTAACACAATAAATCGCTCAATTCGTGGCGCTGTATTTACTCGAGCTGTTCGACCCATGGTCTAAATACTCATCAGCGGTTGTGAATTATCGGTATTAGTTGCGTCTCTTCTTTCTGAAAGAGAAGTTTGCGAAAAAATGAAGTACGGCAAGTTTATAAGAATTACCTCAAACGACAAACGTTCATCTATAGATTTGACAACGCCACGTTGTAATGAAACACAAATAGGCCAAGAGCCGGGTACTTTTTTTCTGCAATTTCCTACAGACGCGATTTTCTTGTTGGAACATGTTCAGGGGTGTCCCCTGAATGTAAATTCAAATTGGCGGGACGGGGGGGCTTGTGCGTCAGCCGCCATCTTGGAAAACACGTTTTATCAAATATCTCGTGAACCGTGCATCGTACGCCAAAAATAGTACAGATCATTTTCGTAGATAATAACATTATCTACAACTTTTATCCATAATTCTTTCTTGTACGATGCATAGGTTTTTATTTATAGCGCTCCAAACTTTTTTCAACATGGTTATTGCTAAATATATAGTTAACGGTTAATGATACATTAAAAATGGTAATAGCCAAATTTGTAGACCATAAAATTTCCTATAAATTTTATCTCAAACTTTTTTCCGTAAAATTCACAGTTTAACATCTATAGCTTGATAATATAGGGATGAAAATGTACTGCGATGGATCTACGGGATGTTCACCAAACCCATCGCGCACCGTTTCCACCATAAATCTACTACAAATTCAAGCGTTCATTTCTATTACATGTATATACTAGGGGCTTCGCCCCTATGCGCTTCGCGCGCCAACCCCTACTCGGCGCTGCGCACCTCACTCTAATTATTTTTAATTCTCCAAAGTACGTTTATTTAAAAATACTGACATTTGACAGTTCGGCACACATCTTGTCATAGTTGCGACATTTGTCTGCTAGATGCTGTTTTTGTTTTGTTTTCCGCACCTCATAGCACCGCCAACTTCATGCGCTATACTATTGTTATTATAATCTTTTTTACTATAGTGCATTTTGATCTTCTTTTTCATTTGTTTATTTCGCTGGACAGAATTTTTTTATTACATAGAGAGATTAACTTGGCGTCAGTTTGAGAAGGAACTTGTGAACGAAAATGAATTATAACAGGCCATCGTACAATCTTATCGTGAGTTCCAAATTGTTTTAAATAATCTCGTTCAAGAAATTTGGTTGACCATTTGATTAGTCTGATAATTCTAAACGGGATGCACGGGCATCGAAATGCTCGTATGTTGATTCTGGGTTTAAATTCTATACAAGTAGGTCAATTGGGCTCTGTTTGTATAACTTACCCCCGGCATATTATGTCCACTTATTTGACATCTGAAAAATCATTAACGAAGTGAACTTAATTGTCAACTGCAGCTTACGGTGGTAAGAAAATGCCTGATAAGGTGATCAAGACAGGAAGCTGATAACCTGTTCAAATTACAATGCCTATTAGGAAAATTGTTATAGATATTAGGGTCTGCGTAGAAGAGAAGCGTGTTTATCTCAAACAATGGGAATTCGGTGCGTTTCGTTTAAATTTAGGAGAAATTTAGTCAAAAGCAGCAGTCATAACGACGTTGTCCCTGCGAAGCAGTTCTGCACGGCGATAGAAGAAGTGATTGCAGCTATTCAGGTAAGCATTCAATTGCTATTATACTATTATACACAATTAACCATAAAATCGAGCTGATCGTTTATTGCTGGGGGTTATTGAGTCGAACAGTTTTTTTCCCATGCTTCACTGCTCCAAACGAACAATACTTTGAGAACTACGCTCGAGTCTTGTACTTCCTCTGAACTACTATATTTTCTTTGATTTAGAAATTGAATTAATTCATTGAAAGTCTCTTTATCTAGTGGCAACAAAGTGGCAAAGTTTCGAAAATTCCGATAGGGTGACGAAAAAAAATTGGCTGGTTTGGTGAAGAATGCCTCACATGTTTGAATAGTTTCAAGTCAAAGAGTTCTTCGATTAATTTTTTCGTGCGCCCAACCTTTCTGGAGATCTGGTTCTTGATTAAATATTCTGTTTAACGCACGTCGAGACTTTGCAGGACGAAAATTATTATTCACAACGAATACAGTGAACAATAAATCCGATGTTTATTATAATCGGGCGAAGACCAGATTTCATTGTTATCAAGGTGAAATAAATTCAATGATCACTCATTGTTGCAATTTACCATTTGAATCATATACAAAGCGAAGATGTCGAAGTTTATGCTGATTGCTCTCCTGGGCTTGCTGTGTGTTATCGCCACGATGGTAGAAACCGTCAACGGCTGCCAAGCCCGTGGAAGTATGGTATGTATAAAAAAAACAGTTCTATCTGTACGAAGAAAATAAAGTTATAAACTCGGATGTGCGCAGAAAAATGCTGACGTCAAAACAATTATTCTTCGCACTATTCGAAATGAGTGTGACATAAGGTCAATTATATGCTTTTGACACACATTTTCCACGTAGAAGATTATGTGAACTCGATTTTGTAGAAAAAACGTTCCGGTCCTTAATTATTACTCTTTATTTGTTGCAGTGTACGCGAATCAGCGGTCCTACGCAGTGCTGCAGTGGTTCGACGTGTCTTCTTGCATCGGGCTTATCTGGATATTGTTTCTAAGAGTAAACCTTGCCATTAACATTGCAATTTGTGATCATAAAATGCCCGCAACGTTAATAAAAATGACAGTTTTGTATCTCGCAAAATAAAAAGCTTATATGATTTGAAAAATAGTTTATACATCAGTCAATAGATTGACAGGTTTAATGCCCGGGCAAAAATCATCATGAATTGCTTCGACCCCCTTCAACAAGCTGGAAAATAAACGCTGGATATTGAGGCAACATAGATTCGAGGTCACGTGTCCGATCTCATCTCATTTACGTCAAACTCTTGATTGGGGATATTAAATTGGAGTAGTGTGATTCTTTATGATCAAAGGTCATTATCGTATCAAATCGCCATATCAGCCCCTCTGACCTTTTTGGTATACAAGCGACTACAGAAGAATCCGCTGTTCAATTACCTAACAGCGAAGCTTTCGATTTACCTACCTTCTACCCCTCCGCTGTTCAAAATATTTCTATTTCATTATTTGATCAAGGAAGTTGCAACTTCCCTATTTCATTATTTCCTTGGTAGTATTTCCTACTGTGCCTGACGTACAAAAAAAAAAGTCAAATCATTGAATTTTGCACGGGATATTGGAAGTTTAGAATCATAAAGATTCCCAAGATCGACATCTTTTTTGAATGCTTTATTCAAAATAATTTTGAAATGAGAATGAATAATAATTTTATATATAACGATACGCCCTTTTGTCTTAGAAAAAAAAAAATTTTAAGCGTTTTTCTCATAGATATCTACGTTTTTAACATTCCCAAGTTGATTGGAGAAATTTTTTTTTTTTTTTTTCTGATACGCCCTTTTGGCTTTAGTAACGCGATATATTATACATACCTGTATACATATAATATTCATGCATGTTGTATTATTAGCTTATATATACATAAAAATATATAATGGCAGTATAATAATTCCGAATATTTCTCGTTACAATTAATAAAATATGGAATTATATAACTTATTTGACGAATATTTATGTATGATTTCGTATATTATGATACGATAATAATATATTTCTCTATATATGCTTCGCCAATATACCTATCCAGTTTTTTCCTACGGGTGGATAACCTATCGGTTTACAATACAAAGTCCATTAGGCAATTTGTTATTGCTATTGGGGTCTGCGTAGAAGAAGCGTGCTTATCGCAACTACTAGAAATTCGGTGCGTTTCCTATAAAATTCGGAGACGCTCCGCCGGAAGCAGCAATCATAACGACGTTGTCCCTGCGAAGCAATTCTACACGGCGATAGAAAGGGCGATTCCAGCTATTCAAGTAAGCATTCAATTGCCATTGTACAAAATTAGCCATTAAATCGAGCTGATCATTTGTTGCTGGGAGTTATTCATTCAAATACAACATTAATTCGAAAAACAAAATTAAGTTTAATGATTAAATTGCAATAATTTGTGAAAAAAAATCACTACAACGTGGCTTGAATCGTTCCTTAAGCCATTTACCCTTGTCATTGCAATAGTCGTCAAAAATCTTGAAAAAAAATTTGCTCAAAGTTTAGTAGCTCACAATTTCAAATGTGGAGATTCAGGTCTAGATTTCTACTCATTTTTTCATCGTCGTGACCTGATATCTTCACGAATGAAAATGAAGTTGAGCTTCGCGACGCGCTGTTGTCTATTAATCTGTACGGCACTTGCTGTAAATTTTACACAATAATATACGTAAATATTTTTCAGCTTTTCTAGTGAAAAATCTAGTTCACAAGGACGATAAAGTTGTAACATAAATTTTATCGACGAAATAATAGAAGACTGCAACTTTTACCTCGAATCATTTCTGTTTTCTGCGACCTATATTTTTTCAGACATGCTTACTTGTACCTATAGTAGGTCCAAAACGGTTTGATTTGAATATCTGAATCAATTCACTGAAAGTCTCTTCAACTTGTCGTATAAAGTGGCAAAGTTTCAAAAAATTCAGGAAGGGTGACGAGAAAAAATTGGATGGTTTGGTGGAGAATTCTTCACATGTTTGAATAATTTCAAGTCAAAGAGCTTCGATTGATTTTTTCGTGCGCCCAACCTTTCTAGAGATCTGGTTCTTGATTAAATGTCCTGTTTAACGCACGCCGTGACTTTGCAGGACGAAAATTATTATTAACAACGAATACAGTGACTTAATGTGTGTAATATGCTTGCATCTTACCCAATAATCATTCAATGATCGAAATTGCTCTGTTAATTACCATTTTCTTCGTTCTTCACAATAATCGTCACTGTGATCTCATATTGTGATCTTCAGTAATAAATCCCATGTTTATTGTGATTAGGCAAAGACCAGATTTTATTGTTATCTGCAAGGTGAAATGAATTCAATGATGATTCATTATTGCAGTTGACCATTTGAATTATATCCAAAGTTCCAAACCGAAGATGTCGAAGTTTATGCTGATTGCTCTCCTGGGCTTGCTGTGTGTTATCGCCACGATGGTCGAAACCGTCAACGGCTGCGTAGCCAATGGAAATGCGGTATGTATAAAAAAGCCAGTCCTACCTGTATCAAGAAAATGAAGTTCTAAAGTCGGACGTGCGCCGAAAAATACTGACATCAAAACAATTATTTTTCGCACTATTCGAAATGAGTATGAAATTAGGTCATTTATATGCTTTTGACACACATTTTTCGGGTAGAAGATTATGTGACATCGATTTCGTAGAAAAAACATTCCGGTCCTTAATTATGACTTTTTATTCGTTGCAGTGTTGGTTATTCAGCAGTTGCTGCAGTGGTTTGAAGTGTTTTCCTCCAGTTGGCGTTGGTGGAGTTTGTGTCCCAGAGTAAACCTCGTCATTAACATTGCAATTTGTAAGCATAAAAAGCTCGCAATGTTAATAAAAATGACAGTTTTGTATCTCGCGAAATAAAAAGCTTGTATGAATTGAAAAATGGTTCAACCCTAACTACTATACTACTTTCTACCCCTCTGCTGTTCAAAATATTTCTATTTCATTATTTGATCAATTGCGATCGCTAGGTGACGACGAAGAGTTTGATTCTTTGTTTGGGCTTACAATTAGTCGCAAGTATTATCGTAATTGTTCGCGGTGATCAAGATTGGCCTATCGAATTGCTAGATCCGGAAAGCTTGCGGCTGCAGTATTTTCGACATCGTCAAAGATCCGTTGGCGGTGATACCGAGAGTCTCTCATTATTCTTGCACTCTTTTGAATTTTGGCATTTTTCATTCGTATTAATTTTGATGTAGATTTTGAAAAGAAAACAAAAACTTTCTTAATTACCTTAATTTTTAAATAATAATATGTATTTTTAATAGTTTCTAAACGTATAATACATTTAATGATGTGTGTAATTTGCTAATTTAGAAGCTGTGACAGAAAAAATCCCAAACGAATTCGAACCAGCAATGTTTGGTCCCGCTGCCCTATCAACAATATATGCTCACTGATATGCGGAGAGAGAATGAGATACGAGCTGAAACCCACAACGATAATGAACAAGATATTATATTACAATATTGAAACTTACACTATTCGTCGATTTGATCCTATTTGATCCAGTATTTTTTGTTCTTCGATTTTCATTCTATCATACTTGTAAAATGTAGAAAAATAAATTTGAAGCGATAAAAAATATGTACCACTAATTTTCAGTGAGAAAAAATATTTCATTTATTTTATACAATATATTTGAATTTGTTTTCGTTGAAATTTGTGAAATTGTTATACTATCATTATATATATATACTTATATATAATATTCATGCATATTATATTATTAGTTTATATATGGGGTATTCTCGCTCATCCGGGACACTTTTCTGCGCATGAATTTTCGATTTTCGGGTTACGCGAGATTTTGGTTCTTGGCCAATCCCTAACAACAAATCCAGAGTCATACCCCCTGATTTCAACTAGTTCCGAAGTTATTGAATTTACAAAATATGAGAAAATCAGTTTTCGAGCGCACCGCACTATGTTCAAACGTACGTATCTTTGGTTCGGGGGGTCCGAAATCTATTTTCAACCAGTGCTCTAGAATCAGAAAACTTTCACCTTTCACGCTGTAATATCAAAAATTTTTGAAAAAATATTTTTGCCCACGAATTTCACAATTATTTTTGTTTTTCGTCCTGTGACCAAAGGGCATAAATTTTTTCGATGAAAATTGAACTGTAGGTAGATCTCCATGTACTTAAAAGACCCTGCAATTTTCAAGAGGGCATTATTTTTCTTTTTTTTTTAAATAATTTTTTACGGCTTTTTTTACAGGCTTTTTGTTGATTTTATTTTTTTTTCTCAAAGAAATCGAAACGAATGATTTCTTTCTTTTCAGGGGACAGGCGTATTTCTTTCACGTGAGGTTGAGACGTACGGAAAATTCTTTTTCTTTGAGAAAAAAAATAAAATATAAAAAAAGCCTATAAAAAAAGCCGTAAAAAATTATTTAAAAAAAAAAGAAAAATAATGCCCTCTTGAAAATTGCAGGGTCTTTTAAGTACATGGAGATCTACCTACAGTTCAATTTTCATCGAAAAAATTTATGCCCTTTGGTCACAGGACGAAAAACAAAAATAATTGTGAAATTCGTGGGCAAAAATATTTTTTCAAAAATTTTTGATATTATAGCGTGAAAGGTGAAAGTTTTCTGATTCTAGAGCACTGGTTGAAAATAGATTTCGGACCCCCCGAACCAAAGATACGTACGTTTGAACATAGTGCGGTGCGCTCGAAAACTGATTTTCTCATATTTTGTAAATTCAATAACTTCGGAACTAGTTGAAATCAGGGGGTATGACTCTGGATTTGTTGTTAGGGATTGGCCAAGAACCAAAATCTCGCGTAACCCGAAAATCGAAAATTCATGCGCAGAAAAGTGTCCCGGATGAGCGAGAATACCCCATATACATAGAAATATATAATGGCAGTGTAAAAATTCGGTATATTTCTCGTTACAATTGATAAAATATGAAATTATTTAACTTACAATTAGTTGACGAATATTTATATATATATATATGGTTTCATATAACATGATACGATAATAATATTTTGCTCTATACATGTTTTGCCATTCCTATCCAGTTTTTCATACGGGTGATAACCTATCGGTTCATAATACAAAGTCCATTAGGCAATTTTTTATTGCTATCAGGGTCTGCGTGGAAGAAGCGTACTTATCCCAACCACTGGGAATTCGGTGCGTTTCACGTTTTGTATGAATTTAGGAGATGCTCCGCCAGAAGCAGCAGCAGTCATAACGACGTTGTCCCTACGAAGCAGTTCTACACGGCAATAGAAGGAGCGATTGCAGCTATTCTAGTGAGCATTCAATTGCTATTCTACACAATTAACCATAAAATCGAGCTGATTATTCATTGCTGGGAGTTATTCATTCATATGTAATATTAATTTGAAAAAAAAAAAAGAAAATTTGCTTAAAGTTTAGTACAAATGCTCGCAATTTCAAATATGGAGATTCAGGTCTAGATTTCTACTCATTTTCTCATCGATGTGACCTGATATCTTCACGAATGAAAATGAAGTTGAGCTCCGCGACGCGCTGCTGTCCATTGATCTGTAGGGGAGAGCGGGGTTGAAAGTGCCGATTTTACGTAATTTTCACATAAAATCGTGAAATTAATAGGTAATCGTTTCAATTTAAAACCTTGGTTATAAAATTTAATACAGATTTTAGATTCCTCATGCATTTTTATTAATTTTTAATAGATTTTAAATGCAACAGGGTTTTATGCTGTCAGATGCAAAGGCACAAATGACCCCGCCTTGGGGCGAAATGTGCCGATGCTGAGGTTGATTGTGCCATTCACTAAAAACCATTTAAACTTCAAATAATATCTCATTATATACAAATAACCGTTTTTATTGTCCAAGCGTTACAAAACTTATAATTTTTATTAATATTATAATCATACATTAGGTAAAAGGGAGCATACTATAGTGAATCTAGAGAAGTCTTATACAATATAATATATTTTCATTTTTCTCAAGCTTAAGTCTAACTTTTTGACTTTTAAACTTTATATCTCAGTTCTTGTGATATTTATAGTAACAACACTAATAATTAAATGATATTTAAGTAACAAAAACAAAAATAAAAACCATAAGGCACTTTTAACCCCTTTACTCAAAGACTAACATTTTAATGAATCTAAAAAAAAATGTTCGGCAAGTTGAGAATTTTAACACAACATTCAATTCTTAAATAAATACCCTTCAATCTAGTGAAATACTCATATCGATCACTTGAAAATTATAAGACACAGACCAAAAAGTATAAACATACAAATATTTACGTACATGCTTCTAAGTAACCTCAAAACACATAACCCTTCATACCGCGTCGTATGAGCAATTGAAATGGCTGCAATTATTGCCGTGATACCACGGCTAATACATGACTCGCGATGAAGCTTGACACTATAGTTATCACTTTCTGTCTCTGAGATATGGCCGTCGGCACTATTTACCCCCGGCACTTTCAACCCCGCTCTCCCCTACGTCACTTGCTGTAAATTTTACACAAATATAAGTAAATATTTTTCAGCTTTGCTAGTGAAAAATCTAGTTCAGAAGCACGATCAAATTATAACATAAATTTTATTCTCGAATCATTTTTTATTTCTGCGACCTATATATTTTAAGAAATATGTTTACTTGAAAAAATATAGTAGTTCCGGAACTGTTTGATTTAAAAATCTGAATTAATTCACTGAAAGTCTCTTCAACTAGTGGCAACAAAGTGGCAAAGCTTCGAAAAATTCAGGAAGGTTCACGAAAAAAAATTGGCTGGTTTGGTGGAGAATGCTTCACATGTTTGGATAATTTCAAGTCAAAGAGCTTCGATTAATTTTTTCGTGCGCCCAACCTTCCAGAGATCTGGTTCTTGATTAAATATTCTGTTTAACGCACGTCAAGACTTCGCAGGACGAAAATTATTATTCACAACGAATACAGTGAACAATAAATCCGATGTTCATTATAATCAGGCGAAGACCAGATTTCGTTGTCATCAAGCTGAACCGAATTCATTGATGATTCATTGTTGCAGTTTACCATTTGAATCATATCCAAAGCGAAGATGTCGAAGTTTATGCTGATTGCTCTCCTGGGCTTGCTGTGTGTTATCGCCGCGATGGCAGAAACCGGCGTCGGCTGCTTACCCCCTGGAAATACGGTATGTATAAAAAAGACATTCCTATCTGTATGAAGAAAACGAAGTTATAAAGTCGGGTGTGCGCAGAAAAATACTGACATCAAAATCATTATTTTTCGCACTATTGAAAATGAGTATGAAATCAGGTCATTTATATGATTTTGACATACATTTTTCACGTAGAAGATTATGTGACTTGGATCTTGTAGAAAAAACATTTCGGTCGTTAATTATTACTTTTTATTTGTTGCAGTGTTCGCCAGCCAGCTCTTCTCCGCGATGCTGTACTGGTCATCCGTGTGTGATGATAGGGCATCGTTACTGGATTGGAGAGTGTCCCTAATAGTATAATTACCTCGTCATTAACATCGGAATTTGTGACCATAAAAAGCTCGCAATGTTAATAAAAATGACAGTTTTGTATCTCGTAAAATAAAGAGCTTATATATGAATTGATAAATAGTTTAACCCTATGACTACTAATACCTACCGTGAAACGGGTTTGTTTTGAAAATTTCAGTTCGTATACGGCGATGTGTTTTGTAGTTGATTGAAGAGTTTAATGACAAAAATAATCATCAATTGCTTCGGCTCCCTCCAACAGACTGCAAAATGAACGCTGGATATCGAGGCAATACAGATTCGAGTTCACGTGTCCGATCTCATCTCATTTACGTCGGACTCTTGATTGGGGATATTAAATTGGAGTAGTGTGATTCTTTATGATCGAAGGTCATTATCGTATCAGATCGCCATATCAGCCCCTCTGACCTTTTTGATGTACAAGCGACTACAGACGAATCCGCTGTTCAATTACCTAACAGTGAAGCTTTCGGTTTACCTACCTTCTACCCCTCCGCTGTTCAAAATATTTCTATTTCATTATTTGATCAATCGCGATCGCTAGGTGACGACGAAGAGTTTGACTTGTTCTTTGAGCTTATAATTAGTAGCCTGTAGCAAGTATTATCGTAATTGTTCGCGGTGATAAAGATTGGCGTATCGAATTGCTAGATCCGGAAGGCTTGCGACTGCAGTATTTTCGACATCGTCCAAGATCCGTTGGCCGTGATACCGAGAGACTTTCATGATTTTTGCACTCTTTTGAATTTTGCAGTTTTCATTCATATTAATTTTGATGTAGATTTTGAAAAGAAAAAAAAACTTTCTTGTAGGGTGAATTCCACTTTCAAATAATTACCTTAATTTTTAAATAATAATATTTGTTTTTATAGTTTCTAATCGTATAATATATTGAATGATGTGTGTAACTTGCTAATTTAGAAGCTGCGACAGAAAAAATCCCAAACGAATTCGTACGAGCAATGTTTGGTCATGCTATCAACAATATGCTTACTGATATGCGGAGAGAAAATGAGATACGAGCTTGTTAAAGAGTTAAGGGTGTTAGAATGAATACTGCCTTTTGTTGTATTTGATTATATATATACTTTATTAGAGATATTGCACTGTCAGATGTTTTACATTTGGTTGCTTCTTGCTCACTGAGGACTGCCTATTGCCTTCCTGCTCTCTTTATATACTCTACCTTTGTTCTCGCATGTTCTAGTTTCTTATTGTTTCTAGTCCTTTCTTTATGTTTCTTTTCTGTATCTTTCCTTATTATTCTAGAATCGATCGGCAATAGGTATTCTGCATTACCTACTTATCCTATAGATAGAGAAGGAATCTGTATTGTCCTTCAACACTCTTCCTCAATACAGATTACTTTATTCTCTTAAGCCTAATTCTTTTACATGAAATTTAAACGAAGTTTTATTTACTGGTTTTGTAAAGATGTCTGCTAATTGTTCTTTGGTATTAATGTATTCAATATTTAAAATCTTATCTTCAACCTTTTGTTTAATAAAATTATATTTAATATCCATATGTTTTAATCTTTTTTGGTCATAATTTTTAACTGCCTTAATTGTGCTTTGGTTATCTTCGAAAATTGTTATTGTGCTTATGCTTACTTTTAACTCCTCTAAAACTTTCTTAATCCAGCATGCTTCAATAGCAGCTTCGCTTAAAGCTACAAATTCAGCTTCGGTTGTACTTAGTGCTACCGTCGCTTGTTTCCTTGAACGCCAGATTACAGTATTGTTATATATTTTAAACACATAGCCTGATGTCGATTTTCTACTATCATCCCTAGCCCAGTCTGCATCGGCGTATCCTACTAAAGGATTACTCCTTTCATTCTTAAAATACTCTAACTTATAGTTTATTGTTTCTTTTATGTATCTTAGGATTCTTTTCAGAGCTTTCCACAAGTTTTCATTTGGTTTTGACTGAAATCTACTTAGATAATAAACTGAAGCTGCCAAATCAGGTCTTGTGCCTACCGTGGCATACATTAGTGATCCTATAAGAGATCTGCATTTTTGTTCATATTCTACATCTATTTCTGAATCATTATATTTGAAATTTTCATCCATTGGTAAAGCTATTCCTTTGCATTCTATCATGCCATACTTCTCAAGAACTCTTTTTAAATATTCTGATTGATCAATAGTTATCTTATCTCCTGTCTTACTTATGGCTATTCCTAAATACATTATGTTATCGCATCCCATATCCTTCATCTTAAATTTTTCTGACAGAAATTTCTTAAGTAATGTTATTTCCTGCGTACTACTCCCTATTATTAATAGATCGTCTACATATAAAAGTAAATACAAGTTTCCTTTGATGTATAAACATGAGTCATTTTCTGACCTTTTAAACCCATAGCTTATAATTATTTTATGAAAATGTTCATACCAATATTTTGGTGACTTTTTTAATCCATAAAGCGATTTTGTTAACTTTAATACATTTCCTGACTCTACTTTTATTCCTTTCGGTGGTTTTAGATATACGTCTTCTTCAATCTTCCCATATAAAAATGCCCCCTTAACGTCCATTTGATGTATTTGATAGTTTCTGTGGATTGCTACAGATAACAATATTCTTAATGTTTGTAGTCTTAGCACTGGCGAGTAAACGTCATCAAAATTTTCGTGTTGTTGAAATCCTTTGGCAACTAATCTTGCTTTGTGAATAATTTCAGATCCCAATTTTTTCTTGGTAAATACCCATTTAGTGTCTACCAATTTTTCTCCTTTTGGTTGAGGTACTAATTTCCATGTTTGGTTCTCTGTTAAAACTTTTATTTCTCTATCTACTGCCTTTTTCCATTTTTCCTTGTCTTCTCTTGTTTCTATATCTTCGTAGTCATTTGGAACGTCATTATCCAGTTGATTGACTTGTAATGCGAATAGTGTATCTTCCTCTCCTGAATCTGTTATATAGTCTTTATGCCAAGCAGGTTTCGTTATTTTCCTTTTTTCTCTCTCATTTGTTTGTCCATTGCTAATTTTTTCATTTCTTGCTCCTATTTCTGTGTTCGATTTTTCCACAGCTTGCTCATCATCTCCTTGGATGTTTTCTTCAATCATTTCTTCATTTTCATCTGAATCTTCATGTTCATCACTTTTGTCTTCAGTATCTCTGTCTATTTTAACCATTTCTTCCTTAATACTTGATCTTTCATCAAATTTAATGTTTCTGCCAGCGATCATCTTTTGTTTTTCTTGATCCCAAAGTTTATAACCACTTGTGCAATAACCCATCATGATTAATCTCTTCCCTTTTGGATCGAGTTTCCTCCTCAATTCTTTGGGTATGTAGTTGTACGCAATGCTCCCGAAGACTCTCAAGTTAGACACATTTGGTTTCCGTCCATCCCATAATTCACTTGGAGTTTTATCTTTGGATGACGTGGGACTTCTATTTGTTGCATATGCCGAAAAATAAATTGCCTCTCCCCAAAATCTTTTGGGCATTCCTGAATCGATTAATAATGTTCTTGCTTTTTCTACCAATGTTCTGTTCATTCGTTCAGCTACCCCGTTCATTTCTGGGTTATACGGTACAGTGTATTGTAGAATTATTCCATTTTCTTTGCAAAATTGTTGAAATTCTTTTGTGACATACTCTCTTCCATTATCTGTCCTTAATTTTAGCAAATTACTATCAAAATGTTTTGTCGCATATTTATAATATTCCTTAAATTTTTCAAAGACCTCTGACTTGTGTTTGATTAAATATGTAACAACGAAATGAGTATAGTCATCTATAAAGGTGACAAAATAATTTTTATCATCCCATGTCGTTGGACTTATTGGGCCACATACGTCACTGTGTACTAATTCCAGAGGTTTTTTGGCTCTATACCCCTTATGTTTAAACGGTTGTCTTGTCATTTTTCCTAGCGTACAAGGTTCGCACAAAGTTTCTTTTGAGTTTTCTATTTTTACTTTCTCTAAACCTGTAACTAGATTATTTTGTTTCAAAAACTTAACATTCTGTAGACTTAAATGAGCATAACGCTTATGCCACAGTTGTTCTGTTTTTGTTACCTGCTCTGATTCAGTAATATTACATTTTGAGTTGTCTATTGTCATATCAATAGTATACAATGAGCCATTACTTTTTCCTACCATTATTAATTTTCCATTAGCATAGATTTCGACCTGACTATTTGAAAATATTATCTTTAAGCCATTGCTTTCCATTTTGGATACAGACAAAAGATTTTTTCTTAAATCTGGCACATAATATACATTCTTTATCATGCATGATGTGGCTATATCCTTTACTTTACATCTTACATTTAAGTTTCCTATCCCTACTGCTTCTAATACTATTCCGTTTTTGGCGGCTGATATCAATTTTGGCTGTTTTAACTCAATATACTCACTGAAGTATTTTCTGTTGTTTACCAAATGATCCGAACAACCAGAATCTATATACCATTCGATCTTGTCATGTTGATTCGTCGTCTTCTGATATGCTCCTGGAGACTGCTCGCTCATAAATACTATCTTTGGTTCCTCTTCTTCTGATTCTGCTACAAATGACCTTTGTCCTCTTCCTCGATCGAAACCTCGTCCTCGAGTGAATCCTCTTCCTTGATTGAATCCTCTGTTTTGACCTCGTCCTCTATAATTACTTTGGTTGGTTCCTTGGCTTTGTGAATTCTGATTGCTACTTGTATTCGGTTGATTTCCATAGTTCTGACGTGCTCCTTGATTTCTTTGACATTGATATTGTCGGTGGCCTGGCTTACCGCATGTCCAACACAAAAATGCACTTTCTATGTTTTTACTTTCATAATTTTTACCCTTTTTTCGTTTTTCTTCTTCTCCAAGCAGTCTTTCTTTTACAAAGTCTAATTTTAGATTTTCTATTGTTTCTATAGCGGTCACTATATTTTCGTATGACTTTGGCATTGTTAGTAATACGTAATTTATTTTTTCTTCATCTGATAGTTCACTGTCAGCATCTTTCAATTGTGAAAATATTTCTTCCATGCACACGAAATGATTCAACATTGAGTCTCTTTCATTATACTTCATGTCACTCAACTTTCTTCTCAAAAATAGTCGGCTACGAACACCCTTTTTCTTGAAGTTATTTTCCAGGTTTTTATACATTGAGTATGCATTATCCTTACCTCGCAGATATTCTAAATGGCTATCAGCAACTCCACCAATTATTATTGCCTGTGCTCGTGCTTCATTCTTTGCATTTTCTTCGGATTCACTATAATTTTCTTCTTCAATTGCTTTAATCACTCCACTTTCTCTTAAAATGCTCTGTATTCGGAATGACCATGCCGAAAAGTTTTCACCCGCAAAAGGCACTATATAATATTTTTCTTTCAGCAACATATTTCCTCTCTTCTTGTTTACTTTTCTTTTTTTCTTTTAACCTTACTTTTGTTTTTTTGCTAAACTGGGCCCATAACCCTGTTAAAGAGTTAAGGGTGTTAGAATGAATACTGCCTTTTGTTGTATTTGATTATATATATACTTTATTAGAGATATTGCACTGTCAGATGTTTTACATTTGGTTGCTTCTTGCTCACTGAGGACTGCCTATTGCCTTCCTGCTCTCTTTATATACTCTACCTTTGTTCTCGCATGTTCTAGTTTCTTATTGTTTCTAGTCCTTTCTTTATGTTTCTTTTCTGTATCTTTCCTTATTATTCTAGAATCGATCGGCAATAGGTATTCTGCATTACCTACTTATCCTATAGATAGAGAAGGAATCTGTATTGTCCTTCAACAGAGCTGAAACCCAAAACGATAATGAACAAGATATTATATATTATAATATTGAAACTTACACTATTCGTATATTCTTTGCAATATATAGTTTTTTCATACGGGTGATAACCAGCTATCGGTTCATAATACAAAGTCCATTAGGCAATTTGCTATAGCTATTAGTGTATGCGTAAAAGAAGCGTGCTTATCCCAACCATCTGGGAATTCGGTGGGTTACGTGGAAAATTTGGAGACGCTCCGCCAGAAGCAGCAGTCATAACGACGTTGTCCGAACGTTATTCTGCGAAACTGATGCAGTTCGACGCGGCGATAGAAGGAGCGATTGCAGCTATTCAAGTAAGCATTCAATTGCTATTACATACAATTAACCAACAAATCCAGCTGATCGTTTATTGCTGGAAGTTATTCATTCATAAACATGTAATATGAATTTGAAAAAAAATGTATGTTTAATTATTATTAAATTGCAACATTGATGTGGGGACATAATTGTTAGGAATAGGTATAATTTAAGCTTTCCAAATCGCTCGAGAAAAGCGTTGGACTCAACTAGCCACTGCTTTCCACATTTTCACAAACAACTTGCCCGTACGTTGGGTTCAGTTTTATGTGTGTAATACATAAAGGTGTTTTATGCTTCTGAAATCTGGTCCATTAGAGAACCTGGCAATTGCTACGTTGTGGTTCATTGCCTCAGCCTACGTTTCAGATTGAGCAAAAAAAAGTGTAAACAATAAATATGTAGTAGATTATGATATACGTGGAGGTCCCTGTCTTCGCGCGTATCACATACTGTTTTTCATGACAACTGCATGGCAACCTTTGCTTTCGACGCCATGATAGTATGGCAAAAATTTTGTCACACGTCTCCTCAACAAAGATTCATTTTCTCAACGATGTGACCTGATATCTTCACGAATGAAAATGAAGTTGAGCTTCGCACGCGCTGCTGTCCATTGATCTCTACGTCATTGCTGCAAATTTTACACAAATATACGTAAATATTTTTCAGCTTTTTTAGTGAAAAATCTAGTTCAGAAGGACGATAAAATTACAACACAAATATTATTGACGAGATGATAGAAGACTATAACTTTTACCTCGAATCATTTCTGTTTTCTGCGACGTATATTTTTTCAGACATGTTTACTTGAAAAAATATAGTAGTTCGAAAATGGTTTGATTTAGAAATTGAATTAATTCATTGAAAGTCTCTTTATCTAGTGGCAACAAAGTGGCAAAGGATTGAAAAATTCAGGAAGGGTCACGAAAAAAAATTAGCTGGTTTGGTGGAGAATGCTTCACATGTTTGGATAATTTTAAGTCAAAGAGCTTCAATTAATTTTTTCGTACGCCCAACCTTTCTAGAAATCTGGTTCTTGATTAAATATTCTGTTTAACGCTCGTCAAGAGTTTGCAGGACGAAAATTATTATTAACAACGAAAACAGTGAATAATAAATCCGATGTTCGTGATAATCAGGCAAAGATCAGGTTTCATTGTTATCAAGGTGAAATGAATGCATTGATGACTCATTGTTGCAGTTTACCATTTGAATCATATCCAAAGCGAAGATGTCGAAGTTTATGCTGATTGCTCTCCTGGGCTTGCTGTGTGTTATCGCCGCGATGGTAGAAACCGTCGACGGCTGCATATCCCGTGGAAGTACGGTATGTATGAAAAAAAGTCCTATCTGTATGAAGAAAATGAAGTTATAAAGTCGGACGTGCGCCGGAAAATACTGACGTCTAAACAATTATTCTTCGCACTATTCGAAATGAGTATGACATAAGGTCATTTATATGCTCTTGAGAGACATTCTCCTCGTAGAAGATTATGTGACCTGGATTCTGTAGAAAAAACATTTCGGTCGTTAATTATTACTTTTCATTTGTTGCAGTGTATCAAATTCAGCGGATCGCCATGCTGCAGTCGCATGGGGTGTCTTGGTCTGGGCAATACTGGAACTTGCTTCTAATAGTATAATTACCTCCTCATTAAGATTTGAATTTGTAGCCACAAAGAGCTCGCAATGTTGATAAAAATGACAGTTTTATAATTCGCAAAATAAAAAGCTCGTATGAATTGAAAAATAGTTCAACCTCAACTACTATACCTACCGTGAAACAGGATATTAGTCGTAACAGTTTGTTTTGCAAATTTCATTTCATATAATATGAGGACATGTTATACAAGGAACTACTGAAGAATCCGCTGTTCAATTATACCTAACAGTGAAGCTTTCGATCTATCTTTTACCCCTCCTATATATATATATATAATATGCATGCATATTATATTATTAGTTTATATATACATATAAATATATAATGGCAGTATAATAATTCCGTATAGTTCTCGTTACAATTAATAGAATAAGAAATTATTTAACTTATTTGACAAATATTTATATATGATTTCATATATTATAAGACGATGATAATATATTTCTCTATATATGTTTGGCCATACCTATATCCGGTTTTTTCATACGGGTGATAACCTATCGGTTCATAATACAAAGTCCATTGGGCGATTTGTTATTGCTATTAGGATCTGCGTAGAAGAAGCGTGCAAATCGCGACCACTGGAAATTCCGTGCGTTTCGTATAAAATTTGGAGACGCTCCGGCAGAAGCAGCAGTCATAACGACGTTGTCCCTGCGAAGCAGGTCTACACGGCGATAGAAGAAGTGATTGCAGCTATTCAGGTAAGAATTCAATTCCTATTATACACAATTAACCAAAAAATCGAGCTGATCGTTTATTGCTGGGAGTTATTCATTCATATACATAGTATTGATTTGAAAAAAAAAAAAGAAAATTATGTTCAATTATTATATTGCAACATTTATGTGGGGACATAGTTAGGAATATAATTTGAGTGAACGCGAGTATGAACATACATACTGAAAGTCTCTTCAACTAGTCCCACAAAATGGCACAGTTCCGATAAATTCAGAAAGGATGACGAAAAAAAATTGGATGGTTTGACGGAGAATTCTTCACCTGTTTGAATAATTTCAAGTCAAAGAGCTTCGATTAATTTTTTCGTGCGCCCAACCGTTCTAGAGATCTGATTCCTGATTAAATATTCTCTTCAACGCACGTCAAGACTTTGCAGGACGAAAATTATTATTGAATCCGATATTTATTATAATCTGGCAAAGACCAGGTTTCATTGTTATCAAGGTGAAATGAATTCAATGATGACTCATTGTTGCAGTTTACCATTTGAATCATATCCAACGCAAAGATGTCGAAGTTTATGCTGATTGCTCTCCTGGGCTTGCTGTGTGTTATCGCCGCGATGGTGGAAACCGTCAACGGCTGCTCATTCCCTGGACAATACGTATGTAGAAAAAAGCCAGTGCTACCTGTATGAAGAAAATGAAGCTATAAAGTCGGATGTGCGCAGAAAAGTACTGACGTCAAAACAATTATTTTTCGCACTATTCAAAATGAGTATGAAATTAGGACACATTTTTCACGTAGAACATTATATTACCTAGATTTTGTAGAAAAGTCATTTCGCTCGTTAATTATTACTTTTCATTTGTTGCAGTGTGCGGATGACACTGTTCTGGAGTGCTGTGCTGGTATGCAATGTCATAAATTTGCCGGCCGGATTGGAAGATGCTTCTAATACAGGGCCGGATTTAACATGTAAGGGGCCTGGGGCTACACACATTTTTCGGGGCCCTGCATAGGAATAATGTATGTCTTCGCAAATATAGAAGAATGCAAATATAAAAAAAAAATTATATAAAAAAGATAACCGAAATTTCATTCAGTGATCCGTTTTAAAAGAGCCGTCAATTTTTTTTTTAAATGCAAGTGGCACTTTTGGGGGCCCCTGAGTATGCGGGGCCCGGGGCTATAGCCCCTGTAGCCCCCCCCCCCCCCCTCAATCCAGGCCTGTTCTAATAGTATAATTACCTCGTCATTAACATTGGAATTTGTAACCATAAAACGCTCGCAACGTTGATAAAAATGACAGTTTCGTATCTCGCTAAATAAAAAGCTTATATTATGATTTGAAAAATAGTTCACATATCAGTCAGTAGATTGACGAGTTTAATGTCAAAAATCATCATGAATTGCGTCGACCCCCTTCAACGAGCTGGAAAATAAATGCTGGATATTGAGGCGACATAGATTCGAAGTCACGTGTCTGATTTCATCTTATTTACCTCAGATTCTTCATTGAGGATATTAATTTAGTTGGTGTGATTCTTTAAGATCAGAGGTCGCATTATCGTATCAAATCGCCTTATCAGCTCCTCTGACCTTTTTGGTATACAAGCGACTACAGAAGAATCCGCTGTTCAATTACCTAACAGCGAAGCTTTCGATTTACCTACCTTCTACCCCTCCGCTGTTCAAAATATTTCTATTTCATTATTTGATCAATTGCGATCGCTATAGGTGACGAAGAGTTTGATTCTTTCTTTGGGCTTAGTTGCGTCGCTAGTGTAAAGTATTTCGTAAATACTGTAATAGTCTGTCGATTGACTAGCCTGAAAGAAGCGCTAATAAATTTGCAACCGAGTGAATCAATTTATGATATACTGGCATCGAAAGGTGGGTGAATAAATCATCACGATATGACAATTTCAGTCCTACAAATAAGATTATGAAATAATTAATTCTGAACACGTCTTAATATTTTATTGTCAATTAAAGTATCAATTAGTCAACTCTAAACCTGTTTCGTAATTTCATACGTATAAAATGCCAAACTCTTTCGACGAGGGATTGGAAACTGACGCTGAAAATCGAATTTATCATTTTTTCAGCAACTCTATAAATCCTCTTTCCGTCGTATAAATACTTGTTCACAATTTCAAACGATTCCTTGATTCCTAATTAAGACTCCCACGTTTCACGGTAACAAATTACCCAATCATAACTGAGCGTGAATTAATCGCCAATAATTTCGAATCGCTATATCTCATCGGATCGCCGTGCCGATTACGTGGTAACGGGTGAGGGCCAGGTGATGGGGCCGGGACACGTTGCCGTGCAGCGTTGCTCTTCGCCATTTAACTTCTTTGAAACCAACCGACTCTATGCTCTGAATCGGATCCGAATCCGGGCGACAACCGCCGTAAAGCGATGGCCAGATTCCGGATCGAGACCAAAACGTTTGCAGCCAATGGATAAACGTGCCTCGTCCAGGATCAGGCGTGTGTTCCATGAAGAAATAGACTCCCCCCTATAGTTGCGGAATTGCAAAACAATTTTTCATGGAAATTTCGAAAAATCAATTTCCCTCCGCAGTCAATCTTACCGGTACTAAAACTCGACGAATTTCGCGAAGGACTGCGGAGGGTGAATCCACAGAGCACAAACTCCTGGTGGTAACCACGGCGTCGACACTTCCCGACGGTATTAGACGTTCCAAGCGGCTTCCATCACCGACGATAGTCTGTTCTACGAAGACATGACGAAAACGCCAGGCGTTATCGTCGTGGAAGAGATAGTCGGCCAATTTCTTGTTCCAGTCAACTCCTACGAGGTGGCAATTGTCGGGATAAAACGGAATGTTTTCACCTGAAATTGGGGGGTTCGTTACAGCTGGGAACTTGGAAATTCGAGCTTCGCGAAACCTTATGGCGAACCTGTCTTCACGCCGATCTCGAGGATCCGGACTCTGCCCAGACCCCGAAGAGTTTCATCCGCGGAAATGAGACACTGGAGAGGTTCGAAGAGCCGGCGTTTATGGAAGGCAGCCAAGTCCGAACACTCGGCCTCAAATCCAATCAGATAATCGCGGTACCAAACCGCGCGAAACTTTGGCCATCTATAAGCCATCCACAGGAGTATCAGAATGATACCGATCACCACGAGTCCGTAACGCGCGCCGAAATCTCTCACCCACAAGTCAACGCTGCTCATGTTTCGGATTCGGCCTTCTCTCCCGTATTTCTCACTTTATTCTCTCCCTATTAATTTCTTTTCAACTCACACTCGATTTTAGCGCTACGTTTGAAATGAGCCAAAGTGCTATCGCTAATCGTTCGCGTTTCGGAGCGAACCGATCGTCTTGTCAATGACCCATGCGACCCGGAGCTATTTCTGTTGCCTGATCAAAGAACGACAATCTTACCGGATAAGATAAGAGGCTCGGCGCTTGTGCACACAGATTTTTCGAACCGAACCCAATACCAATGGCTCGGTTTTACACGAGCTAAGTAATTCGTGAGCCGAGGTGTGATCTCACAATTTGTAGATAATGTGACGTCGCATCGCATAGATAGCGGCAGGGCGGGTATATTATGGTTAATAATGGTGTCTAGCTGGGGGATTGTTTGGAGGCGACATGTGTCAATGCTATTAGCCTAAAGTATGGTAAAAATAATGACAAACGATCGACGGACTAACAGACAGACTGACTGGCAGACGCGGTGGCAGTTTGATCGTTGAATGTAATAAGTCAGGTGTAATGCTTTTGTTATTTCCGTTACACGTCCGTTGGGAGAATGCATAGTTTTCAGGTAAACGAAGTCCGTGCATTGCAGGATATGACTTTTAAAATTGCCTCTTCATTTTCACGTCGCAGACTCGACGCTCTATATCTATACAATCGCACGATGGTTATAACTTATATTCGTTCTCGTTTAAATTTGAAATGAAGAGAAGAGAAAAAATGGCGGGAAAACTGAGTTTGGCCAGATTTCAACCGCGGAGGGAGAGAAAATCCCCGAGGGGTAGAGAACTATCGCGAGTGTTTTTCAGGATAAAACAGCTCACAAAGCAGGAATCAATCGCGCACCCCGTGGGCACCCCTGCCCGGACCACTTAGGCGGAGGTGCACCCCGAGCTCAGACCTTTCTTTGTGCGAATTGAGTCGAGTAAAGAGTGACCACAAACAACGGAATCGCACGTTACGGTTAACCGGTTGCACGGAACCGGGTGCGCTCCATCGTGGGCACGTAAAATAGAAGCAGGATTCAATTCAAAGTCATATCGGCGATCCCGAAGGCGTTTTGTTTTCGGGATTTGGGCGGGGAGAGGCCGACTGCTTTGGTAATGGGTCGCTGAGTCGGAGAATAATTAATACCTGCCTGTACGTGTGTATATACACCATTCGTACATACATGCGTGGCTATAGCTATATAATCCACTTTATTTCGCTCTCACAATTCCCAGACTTTTCCTCCTTTCCTAAGAGTCCCATAAGTCCCAATATCGTTTGAACGCGGGTATGAAAATTGAAAGCACATTGCCTCCCCGAGCAGTAGGGTGAAAACTTTTTCACCCGAAACTCCTAATTTTCGGTCTCACCCAAAAATTTCGTAGTTTGTAGTATTTGAGTAAGCCTCCGAAAATTTGGGCGCGATTGGATAATTTTGAAAGGTCGCTCAAGACTTTGGAAGATTGTTGGAAGATATTGCTTGTCTGTTTGCGTAGGAAACTATCCGAGTCCGCTGAGATCGAAGGCTTTATCAAGAAATTGATTGAGTCCGACGATAGACGGCTTTTTTGAGAAATTGAGCGAGTCCGTAGCTAGCCAGAAAAACAAAAATCTAGATCAGGTGGCTTTTTGTGGCATAACCAACTTTTTTCCCACCTCCTAGTAACGTGAAGTGTCCAAATTATCTCAAAAATTGACATAAACTTTCTTTTGAGCAAAGAACTCACAATAACGCGGGATATACCTTCAATTTTAATTTCCCGGCATATCCCGAAACATTACAATATATTAACTTGGCGTCAATTATACAGGCCATCGTACAACCTTATCGTGAATTCCAAATTATTGTGAATAATCTCGTCCAAGAAATTTGGTTGACCATTTGATTAGTCTGATAATTCTAAACACAATGCACGGGCATCGAAATGCTCGTATGTTGATTCTGGGTTTAAATTCTATACAAATAGGGCAATTGGGCTCTGTTTGTATAACTAACCCGCAGCATATTATGTCCACTTATTTGACATCTGAAAAATCAATAACGAAATGACCGTAATTGTCAAATGCAGCTCACGGTGAGAAGAAAATGCCTGATAAGGTGGTCAAAACAGGAAGCTGATAACATGTTCAAATTACAATGCGTATTAGGAAAATTGTTATTGATATTAGGGTCTGCGTAGAAGAGAAGCGTGTTTATCTCAAACAATGGGAATTCGGTGCGTTTCGTATAAATTTAGGAGACGCTCCGCCAGTCATAACGACGTTGTCCCTACGAAGCAGTTATACACGGTGATAGAAGAAGTGATTGCAGCTATTCAGGTAAGCATTCAATTGCTATTATACACAATTGACCATAAAATCGAGCTTGATAGTTTATTGCTGGAAGTTATTCACTCGAACAGTTTTTTCTCATGCTTCGCTGCTCTAAACGAACAATACTTTGAGAACTACGCACGAGTCTTGTACTTCGTCTAAACAGGAGGAATGCTGTAACTGACAATGAGTGTAACTTGGAATATTACAATCGAACGAATTCTTTTTTTTTTTAGTATGTGATACCAAGTATCGATAACTCGCGAAGTCTCAAATTTTTTCGTCATACACGGTAGCAGAAACTCGGCCCGTCCATTAATCCGCGCCTATCCACATTTGCTCGTTTTACCCTACATTCTTCATGAAAGTTTAGTACAAATGCTCGCAATTTCAAATATGGAAATTCAGGTCTAGATTTTTACTCATTTTCACATCGATGTGACCCGATATCTTCACGAATGAAAATGAAGTTGAGCTTCGCGACGCGTTGCTGTCCATTGATCCGTACGTCACTTGCTGTAAATTTTACACAAATGTATGTAAATATTTTTCAGCTTTTTAATCTAGTTCGAAAGGACGATAAAGTTGTACCATAAATTTTATCGACGAGATGATAGAAGACTGCAACTTTTACCTCGAATCATTTCTGTCTTCTGCGATTCGAAAATGGTTCGATTTAGAAATGGAATTAATTCACTGAAAGTCTCTTTATCTAATGGTACAAAAGTGGCAAAGTTTCGAAAATTCCGGAAGGGTTACGAAAAAAATTAGCTAGTTTGGTGGAGAATGCTTCACATGTTTGAATAATTTCAAGTCAAAGAGCTTCGGTTAATTTTCTCGTGCGCCCAACCTTTCTAGAGATCTGGTTCTTGATTAAATATTCTGTTTAACGCACGCCAAGACTTTGCAGGATGAAAATTATTATTCACAACGAATACAGTGAATGATAAATCCGATGTTAATTTTAATCAGGCAAAGACCAGATTTTATTGTATTCTGCAAGGTGAAATGAATTCAATGATGACTCATTGTTGCAGTTTACCATTTGGATCATATCCAAATCGAAGATGTCGAAATTTATGCTGATTGCTCTCCTGGGCTTGCTGTGTGTTATCGCCGCGATGGTGGAAACTGTCAACGGCTGTCAACCCCAGGGAAGTCGGGTATGTATAAAAAAGCCAGTCCTACCTGTATGAGGAAAATGAAGTCATAAAGTCGAATGTGCGCAGAAAAATGCTGACGCCGAAAGAATTATTCTTCGCACTATTCAAAATGAGTATGACATAAGGTGATTTATATGCTTTTGACATACATTTTCCACGTAGACGATTATGTGACCTGGATTTTGTATAGAAAAAACATTTCGTTCGTTAATTATTACTTTTTATTTGTTGCAGTGTATGCCATACGATAGCTCTTCGCAGTGCTGTCATGGTATGAAGTGTGTGAGCTTGCCCATGCAGGGTGGAGTTTGTCTTTAAGAGTATAATTGCCTCGTCATTAACATTGGAATTTGTAACCAAAAAAAGCTCGCAATGTTAATAAAATAGGCAGTTTTGTATCTCGCTAAATAAAAAGCTTATATGAATTGAAAAATAGTTTAACCCTAACTACTATATACTATCTTCTACCCCTCCGCTGTTCAAAATATTTCTATCACGTTATTTGAACAATCGCATCGCTAGGTGACGACGAAGAGTTCGATTTCTTCTTTGGGCTCACAATCAGTAGCAAGTATTATCAAAGACTCAAGTAAATTCAACTACATTAGCTGTTATACATACTAATATCTAGTAGCATGTACCAAATATAAAGTTCATTGTACAATATTGTTTTCTTAGGCAAACTTATTGCATTGACTAGATATCGCGTGACTAAAAGCAGAAGGGCGTATGCGCTGTTATACGCCCTTTTAACACGTCCCTGCTAAAAGGGTGTATAAGAATTAAAAATCACGTAAAACAGCGTATATGCACTTGCAATTACGATTGTGCATTTTTGTCGTATCCAAAGGCAAAAGGGCGTATATGCGTCGAGATACGCCCTTATTGCACGTAGAGTTCTCAAGGTTTTTACAAATGCCTAAAAGCAAAAGGACGTTTACGCCATTTTCGCCCTTTTGGCACTTCCTTGTTATAAAGGCATCTGAGAATGTTTCAATCATGAAAACGACTGTAAATGTTACAGCGTACGTCAAAATATGCACCCAATACTATGACTAAGTAAGTATTTTCGCCACGGCTAGAAGTTGAAAAAAATAATTATACAGACGTTAATTCACTTGGTGAATCAGTGAAAAAAACGTAGAAACTGAATACGAACTAATTGTAAGTTTGATTCAATTACAATTCACACTTGTTAGTACAAGTTAGTAAACAATCCTATAACTTTTGTCACAGTCAATTAAACCCATCGAAATATACGCGTTTTCATCAAAATCAAGATGGTTCGAAAAAAATGGTGTTAACGCCCTTTTAGCATTATTGATTTGAAACGAAACAAAATATTCTTAATACCAAAAGGACGTATGCAAGAGATTATACGCCCTTTTGCTTTTATGGATGGCGTATACGCCGTTTTGGCGTAGTAATGAGCTTTTTGGCGTACACGCCCTTCTGCTTGTAGTCACGCGATATTCTGTTGGTTGAACCACCCGAAACAGGTAAATAGTAACGAAATTGTGACGTTGACTTCACATGTCAGTGAATTCATTCTATCAACATAACACGTGGTTCATCCAACAATATAATTAGAACTGTGCTGTAATAAGTTGACGTACTTATATACATTTGAATCCACCAGATGTGGCTGCAGTTCCGACGATTGAGAATTAATGTTCGATAATATTTAGCTATTTGAATCAACTGCTCTGTGTAGTTGTCGTTGCTATTTTCTGAGTCTTGATTCGACTCGATAATTTTGTTCATTCGATAAAATTGTCACTTTGCGGCCCACGATCGCCGTTTTCGTTTAATCCAAACGATTTTTTTTCTCGATGATTTATTTCAGACCTCATCAAAGATCTGTTGGCCGTGATACCGAGAGTCTTTCATTATTTTTGAACTCTTTTGGATTTTGCAGTTGCCCGAACTCCGACGATACTGGAAGCATCGTAGTCTTATCCGGGGGATAATTTGAAAACTCGTCAACTAATATCTACTACAACGATGCCTATCAGAGTATGGAATATATATGTAGGGATGAAAATATACTACGATAGATCTACAGGATGTTCACTAAACGCATCGCGGACCGTTTCTATTATAAACCTACTATAAATTCACACATTTAATTCCGAATTGTTGTGAATAATCTCGTTCAAGGAATTTGGTCGACCATTTGAATAGTCTGATAATTCTAAATGGGATGCACGGGCATCGAAATGCTTGTATGTCGTCTGGGTTTGAATTCTATACAAATAGGGCAATTATTGGGCTCCGTTTGTATAACTTACCCGCAGCATACTATGTCCACTTATTTGACATCTGAAAAATCATTAACGAAATGACCGTAATTGTCACCTGCAGCTCACGGTGGGAAGAAAATGCCTGATAAGGTGGTCAAAACAGGAAGCTGATAACCTGTTCAAATTACAATGCCTATTAGGAAAATTGTTATTGATATTAGGGTCTGCGTAGAAGAGAAGCGTGTTTATCTCAACAATGGGAATTTGGTGCGTTTCGTATAAATTTAGGAAACGCTCCGCCAGTCATAACGACGTTGTCCCTACGAAACAGTTCTACACGGCGATAGAAGAAGTGATTGCAGCTATTCAGGTAAGCATTCAATTCCTATTATATACAATTGACCATAAAATCGAGCTTGATCATTTATTGCTGGGAGTTATTCACTCGAACAGTTTCGAACAGTTTTTTCTCATGCTTCGCTGCTCCAAACGAACAATACTTTGAGAACTACGCTCGAGACTTGTACTTCGTCTGAACTACTGTATTTTCTTCGATTCAGAAATTGAATTAATTCACTCAAAGTCTCCTCAACTAGTGGCAACAAAGTGGCGAAGTTTCGAAAAATTCCGGAAGGGTCACAAAAAAAAAATTGGCTAGTTTAGTGGAGAATTCTCCACATGTTTGAATAATTTCAAGTCAAAGAGCTTCGATTAATTTTTTCGTGCGCCCAACCTTTCTAGAGATCTGATTCTTGATTAAATATTCTGTCCAACGCACGTCAAGACTTTGCAGGATGAAAATTATTATTCACAACGAATACAGTGAATAATAAATCCGATGTTTATTATAATCAGGCAAAGACCAGATTTCATTGTCATCAAGGTGAAATGAATTCAATGATGACTCATTGTTGCAGTTTACCATTTGAATCATATCCAAAGCGAAGATGTCGAAGTTTATGCGGATTGCTCTCCTGGGCTTGCTGTGTGTTATCGCCGCGATGGTGGAAACCGTCAACGGCTGCCAAGCCCGTGGAAATGGGGTATGTATAAAAAAGACAGTCCTACCTGTATGAAGAAAATGAAGTTATAAAACGGATATGTGCAGAAAAATACTGACATCAAAATAATTAATTTCCGCACTATTCGAAATGAGTATGGAATCAGGTCATTTATCTGCTTTCGACACACATTTTTCATGTAGAAGATTATGTGACCTGGGTCATGTAAAAAAAAACGTTTCGGTCCTTAATTATTACTTTTTATTTGTTGCAGTGCACGGTATTCGGCGGTCCTATGCAGTGCTGCGGTGGTTTGACATGTCTTCCTGCAGTAATGAGCTTCACTGGAATTTGTATCTAAGAGTATACTTCGTCATCAACATTGCAATTTGTAACCATGAAACGCTCGCAATGTTAATAAAAATGACAGTTTTGTATCTCGCGAAATAAAAAGCTTATATGAATTGAAAAATAGTTCAACCCTATGACTACTATACCTACCGCGAAACAGGATATTAGTCGTAACAGTTTGTTTTGCAAATTTCATTTCATATATGAGGATGTGTTTTGTAGTTGATTAACGAGTTTAATGACAAAAATGATCATCATGACTTGCTTCGACCCCCTTCAACGAGCTGCAAAATAAACGCTGGATATTGAGGCAACATAGCTGATTCGAGTTCACGTGTCTGATCTCATCTTATTTACGTCAGACTCTTGAGTGGGGATATTAATTTGGAGTAGTGTGATTCTTTATGATCAAAGGTCATTATCGTATCAAATCGCCATATCAGTCGCCCTGACCTTTTTGTTACACAAGGAACTACTGAATCCGGTGTTCAATCACCTAAACAGTGAAGCTTTCGATCTACCTTCTACCCTTCCGCTGTTCAAAATATTTCTATTTCATTATTTCATCAATCGCGATCACTAGGTGACGATGTGACGTGAGGGTGGACCCCGAGCGTATGGAATTTTAGGTTCCACGTCACCAAGATTTATTTATTGATTTTGGCTTGTGCACTGATAAGCCGGTATCCGGGATCGCTGCTGGCCAAGTTCTGTGCAGAACCGTACGTTTCTTTCAAGGATCTATTCGTGAGGCAAAGGATTATTTAGAGGATAAGGCTGATGAAACGAAACTGAGAATTCAAACTGGTAAAAGCGAAAGTATATTCTGAAACGATTCATGGTTGACAAGTAAGCAAGTTATGGACAAGAAAAGTTCCAAATGTTACTAAAACTATCCTTCCGGAAAAAAAGAAAGATTTCGTTTTGGAAAAACTCTATTTTTTTTTTTTTTACTTTTCGATTTATTGTATTATGTTAATTATTCGTATATTTTAATTGTTCGATGCAACTCTCTCTACAGGTGAGAACTGATATTTTTTTTATTTTCTCTTCTACCACTAGGACAGATTTTGGTAATTGTTTAAAAAAATAAAAAATAAAGACTTAGCGTTCTTGGCTTCAGTCCTGAGGTTCGGTCCCCTTCTATATCCAGACAGAGTCTCACCTTTCGCACCCGCAACACCAACAATCAATCACCTTCTCTTTAAGGAAACTTATAAACTGAAACCATCCTAATTTCATCAAGAAGTTTTGTTTAGTTGAAACTTTTAATCAATGTGCCCATGCACTTTTATCATATATTTATTTCACGAGGCTTAAGATTAAAAGTTTTTAGCGCCGTCACTCACAGATTTTCGAACGCCAACTCTTTCTCTATAACTACACCTCGGGTCACGTCTGCGCACTCGCAACTCTGGAGAACGAAGACGCTGTTTAGGTTGGGGGCAGCCAGGAGCCCGCTGCTGCATAGCTTAGCCCTTGGGTATTACTCCGCTGCGGTAATTAGCTCAATTAAAGACCTGCGTCTTTCCGCGGCCGAGTAAACCCATCCTTCTGGCCGTTTTACCTCCAACAGCGTGCTGCGGTCCCAACATGCGCTTCGCGAAAACGGCTGAATTAGGGGCGTCTAAATGGCCCGCCCCCCTTAAACGAATTAAAAATCTCTAACTGTTGGCTAGTTTTTCACGCGTATTTTGAGATTCGTTTTTAGCTTGGGTACCTAGCTTAGTAGTCCAAGAAATAAAGCCGACAAAATTTAGAATCAAAATACAGTAAAATTTGAAAAAAAATTGAAAATTGAAAATTTGGATACAGTATAGAGAAGTATAAAGAAGAATATACCGGTCCCGTACGGTATGTATCAGTGTCATGCAAAAATGCTTTATTTCCTGGACCATAGAGCAACTTCACCTCGAACTTCACGCATTTCATCGTTACTGCAAGGTTCACATGAATTGCGTTTGAAACGAAGCACTGCTGCGATAGCCATAATTGTCAGTATTTAAATTTAAATTTACCGCACACGGAGAAAATTAAATAATGGAAATTACCATCTGGTTATGGTAGAATTTTATAAAGTCAACTCGATAGCGATGAACACTACTTTGATGATTGCATAAATGCTGCGATGAGAAAATTAATCAATCGAGATGTGGCGTTGAATTTCACTGCCACCAGAAAAATGTCTGACAAAATTGTATTTGCATTGAATGTTCCCAACATTTATCGCAGTATAGTTACTAAGTATTAATAAACCTATCACATCGATATATAATGAAAATCTCATGTCGGTTATTCAGTACTGATTAAAAACATTTATTTCACTTTTAGACACTTTAATTGCCACTCTGCAAAAATCGGAGTCAAAAGTTATTTCGGCTGTTAGTACATCCTTTACCCAATCCCAATATTGGGAAGGGAAACGTAATAAGAAAAATCACGACCAAATTGATAGTTTAGAGGATGAAGAAGAAAATTATACAAAGAGAAGAAGAGAAGGAAATAAGAGAGATGATCAACAGTCAAAACGGGCAAAATTAAACAGTGATAAGATTTAAATTACAAAATGAACGTATACGGAAACAAATGTTTTTTTTTTTTTTTAACATAATATATGCGATATATTCAATGCCAATTATAGTGGAGAATATTGCTGAATATTTTTTATTTAATTAAATTAAGCGATACATAAAGTCACGATCATCGGAAAACTTGTTCCTGTAAAATACAAAAATCAGATATGTGTTTGTGTGAAGAAAAAAAAATATGAAATAAAAATTTCTTCATTTTCAAATACTCTTTTATGCTCAAAACACCATATTTTTGCAAGCTAAAAATAAGCTACATTTTCTATCTTGTAATTAGCTAAGTTGCCACTGTTGATGCAAGCTAAGACGGTAAGCTTGCTGTTAGCGATCTTGTGCGTTACCAACCAGCCTTGTACTTAGGTTAGTTAGCAAGCTAGTTTGAAGCTAATACTTATAAAATTAGCTTAGTGCAAGCTAATTTTGATGCTCATTTTCTACCTGGGTTCCATGAATAGGTATTGACGATAAAATTATACACCACACGTGGCAGTTATGTAACTGTTGAAGCTCTATAGAATAGAACAATAATCAGGATTGAAATTGTGAAAAATTTCTATTGCTGGTCTCATAGATACAGCGACTCATATAGAATACTATCGCTGTTTTTCAAAAAAATCGTTTCGAATAACTACGAAAATTTCAAACGAATCCCTAGATACCCTTTCGGAAAAAGAAGTTCGCGAAAAATTAAAGTACCTACGGCGAGTTGATAAGAATAACCTCAAACGTTCATCTATAGATTTGACAACGCCACGTTGTAGTGAAACACAAAGCAATGTATGCAATACGGTTGCACACGAGACTCTGGGTTTAAATTCTATACAAATAGGTCGATTGGGCTCTGTTTGTACAACTTACCCGCAGCGTACTATGTCCACTTATTTGACATTTGAAAAATCATTAACGAAATGACCGTAATTGTCAAATGCAGCTCACGGTGGGAAGAAATGCCTGATAAGGTGGTCAAAACAGGAAGCTGATAACCTGTTCAAATTACAATGCCTATTAGGAAAATTGTTATTGATATTAGGGTCTGCGTAGGAGAGAAGCGTGTTTATCTCAAACAATGGGAATTCGGTGCGTTTCGTATAAATTTCGGAGACGCTCCGCCAGAAGCAGCAGTCATAACGACGTTGTCCCTACGAAGCAGTTCTACACGGCGATAGAAGAAGTGATTGCAGCTATTCAGGTAAGCATTCAATTTCTATTATACACAATTAATCATAAAATCGAGCTGATCGTTAATTGCTGGGGGTTATTCAGTCGAACAGTTTCGAACAGTTTTTTCTCATGCTTCACGGCTTCAAACGAACAATACTTTGAGAACTACGCACGAGACTTGTACTTCGTCTGAACAGGAGGAATGCTGTAACTGACAATGAGTGTAACTTGGAATATTAGAATCGAACGAATCCTTTTCTTCTATTATGTTATGTCAAGTACCAATCACTCGCGAAGTTTTGAATTTGCTCGTCATACACGGTAGCAGAAACTGGGCCGGCCATTAATCCGCGCCTATATCCACGTTTGCTTGTTTTACTCTATTCAGCATGAAAGTTTATAGTACAAATGCTCGCAATTTCAACTATGGAAATTCAGGTCTAGATTTCTACTCATTTTCTCATTGTTGTGACCTGATATCTTCACGAATGAAAATGAAGTTGAGCTTCGCGACGCGCTGCTTTCCATTGATTTGTACGTCACTTGCAGTAAATTCTACATGTAAATTGTAACCACCACTGCAGGCACCAGCTTGTAACTTAGGCATCGAGATCCACACATGCGCCCAAAGCTTGAGTAAATTTGGCAGCAACATAAAACTGGTGTTTCTTGAAGCGAAAGATATTTTTCAGCTTTTTTAGTAAAAATCTAGCTCAGAAGAACGATAAAATTACAACATAAATCTTATAGACGAGATGATAGAAGACTATAACTTTTACCTCGAATCATTTCTGTTCTCTGCTACCTATATTTTTTCAGACATGTTACTTGGAAAATTATAGTAGTTCCAAAACGGTTTGATTTAGAAATCTGAATCTATTCACTGAAAGTCTCTTCAACTAGTCCTACAAAGTGGCAAAGTTTCAGGAAGGGTCACGAACAAAAATTGGCTGGTTTATTGGTGGATAATGCTTCACATGTTCGAATAATTTCAAGTCAAAGAGCTTCGATTAATTTTTTCGTGCGCCCAACCTTCCAGAGATCTGGTTCTTGATCAAATATTCTGTTCAACGCACGTCAAGACTTTGCAGGACGAAGATTATTATTAACAACGAATACAGTGCCCTAATGTGTGTAATGTGTCTATACCTACCCAATAATCATTCAATGATCGCAATTGCTCCGTTAATTACCATTTTCTTCATTCTTCACAATAACCGTTTCTGTGATCTCATGTGATCTTCGGTAATAAATGCCGGATCCAATGTTTATTATAATCAGGCAGAGACCAGATTTCATTGTTATCAAGGTGAAATGAATTCAATGATGACTCATTGTTGCAGTTTACCATTTGAATCATATACAAAGCGAAGATGTCGAAGTTTATGCTGATTGCTCTCCTGGGCTTGCTCTGTGTTATCGCCGCGATGGTGGAAACCGTCAACGGCTGCCATCCCCCTGGAGGTCCGGTATGTATAAAAAAGACAGTCCTACCTGTATGAAGAAAATAAAGTCATAAAGTCGGATGTGCGCAGAAAAGTACTGACGTCAAAACAATTATTCCTCGCACTATTCGAAATGAATATGACATAAGGTCATTCATATGCTTTTGACACACATTTTCCACGTAGAAGATTATGTGAACTGGATTTTGTAGAAAAAACGTTTCGGTCCTTAATTATTACTTTTTATTTGTTGCAGTGTTCGTTATTCGTCGATTCTATGCAGTGCTGCAGTGGTGCGACGTGTCTTGGAATGGGCGTGATGGGAGTTTGTATTCCAGCGTAAACCTTGCCATTAACATTGCAATTTGTAACCGTAAAACGCTCGCAATGTTAATAAAAATGACAGTTTTGTATCTCGCAAAATAAAAAGCTTATATGAATTGATAAATAGTTTAACCCTAACCAATATAATACCTTCTACCCGTCCGCTGTTCAAAATATTTCTATTTCATTATTTGAACAATCGCGATCGCTAGGTGACGATATGTGACGTGAGGGTGAACCCCGATCGATGGAATTTTAGGTTTTCACGTCACCAACATTTATTTATTGATTTTGACTTGTGCAAGTTCTATACAGAACCGTACGTTTCTTTCAAGGATCTATTCGTGAGGCAAAGGATTATTTAGAGGATAAGGCTAATGAAATGAAACTGAGAATTCAAACTGGTAAAAGCGAAAGTATATTCTGAAACGATTTATTAAGCAAGTTATTGACAAGAAAAGTTCCAAATGTTACTAAAACTATCCTTCCAGAAAAAAAGAAAGATTTTGTTTTGGAAAAACTGTATTTTTTTTTTTTACTTTTCGATTTATTGTATTATGTTAATTATTCGTATATTTTACTAGTTCGATGCAACTCTCTCTCTAGGCAAGAACTGATATTTTTTTTCTTCAATTTCTCTCTTACAACTAGGACAGATTTTGGTAATTGTTTAAAAAAAATAAAAAATAAAGACTTAGCGTTCTTGGCTTCTGTCCTGAGGTTGGGTCCCCTTCTATCCGGACAGAGTCTCACCATTCGCACCTTTCGCACCCACAACACCAACAATCAACCACCTTTTCTTTAAGGAAACTTATAAACTGAAACTATCCTAATTTCATTAAGAAGCTTCGTTTAGTTGAAACTTTTAATCAATGTGTCCATGCGCTTTTATCATATATTTATTTCACGAGGCTTAAGATTAAAAGTCTTTAGCGCCGTCACTCACGGATTTTCGAACGCCAACTCTTTCTCTATAACTACACCTCGGGTCACGTCTGTGCGCTCGCAACTCTGGAGAACGAAGACGCTGTTTAGGTTGGGGGCAGCCAGGAGGCCGCTGCTGCATAGCTTAGCCCTTGGGTATTACTCCGCTGCGGTAATTAGCTTAATCAAAGACCTGCGTCTTTCCGCGGCCGAGTAAACCCATCCTCCTGGCCGTTTTACCTCCAACAGCCTGCTGCGGTCCCAACATCGAACCGACTATGCAGTGCTAAGTCAGCAAAATCCCGGCACTGCATATGATCTTTACTTAATTTAGCCTATACCAGTTTCTTATCTTCAAAACTCGACCGGAGTTCGTGACTTTTTAAGAGGGTAGTCTGGTCCATAAATTTGGAGAAATCGATTTTTTCTTTCATTTTATTATTCCTTAGACCTTTCTTAATACGCTCGTGAAAACCGTGTATTGATATTTCAGAAATTAGCAGAGTAATAGAAATTATAAGCAAGCCGCGCGCTCAGGTAGCGCGTCCGGGAAGCAGACCCATCGAACGGCATCAAAACTTTGAACGCGTTTACCTCATAACTATGTTTTTCAAATCGGTGCCCACGATATCTCGATAACTAATTGACTGATTGAGCTCAAATTTTGCACATACCTTCGGTAGCCTCTTTCTGAGGAATGGTAGCAGAATTGAGTCGAACAATAATTTGATATTCGACTCGATAATTTTGTTGATTCAATCAAAATTTCACTTCGCGGCCCGCGATCGCCGTTTTCGTTTAATCCAAACGATTTTTTTTTATCGATGATTTATTTTAGACCTCGTCAAAGATCTGTTGGTCGTGATACTGAGAGTCTTTTATTATTTTCGAATTCTTTTATCCGGGGAATAATTGGAAAACTAATCAACTAATATCTACTACAACGATGCCGACGAGAGTATGGAATATATAGGGATGAAAATCTACTACGATTACGCTACGGTATGTTCATTAAACGCATCGCGGACCGTTTCGACTATAAATCTACTATAAATTCAAGCGCTTATTTCTATTATAGGTATGTATATCAATTTGGTGTCAGTTTGAGGAGAAACTCGTGGACGAAAATGGATTATACAGACCATCGTACAATCGTATCGTGAATTCCAAATTGTTTTCAATAATCTCGTCCAAGAAATTTAGTCTGATAATTCGAAACACGATTCACGGGCATAGAAATGCTTGTATGTCGTCTGGGTTTGAATTCTATACAAATAGGTAAATGGGCTCTGTTTGTATAACTTACCAGCAGCATACTATGTCCACTTATTTAACATGTGAAAAATCATTAATGAATTGACCGTAATTGTCAAATGCAGCTCACGGTGGGAAGAAATGCCTGATGAGGTGGTCAAAACAGGAAGCTGATAACCTGTTCAAATTACAATGCCTATTAGGAAAATTGGTATAGATATTAGGGTCTGCGTAGAAGAGAAGCGTGTTTATCCCAAACAATGGGAATTCGGTGCGTTTCGTATAAATTTAGGAGACGCTCCGCCAGAAGTAGCAGTCGTAACGACGTTGTCCCTACGAAGCAGTTCCACACGGCGATAGAAGAAGCGATTTCAGCTATTCAGGTAAGCATTCAATTCCTATTATACACAATTGACCATAAAATCGAGCTTGATCGTTTATTGCTGGGAGTTATCCACTCGAACAGTTTCGAACAGTTTTTTCTCACGCTTCGCTGCTCCAGATGAACAATACTTTGAGAACTACGCTCGAGTCTTGTACTTCCTCTGAACTACTATATTTTCTTTGATTTAGAAATTGAATTAATTCACTGAAAGTCTCTTCATCCAGTGGTACCAAAGTGGCGAAGTTTCGAAAAATTCAGGAAGGGTCACGATAAAAAATTGGCTGGTTTGGTGGAGAATGCTTCACATGTTTGAATAGTTTCAAGTCAAAGAGCTTCGATTAATTTTTTCGTGCGCCCAACCTTGCTAGAAATCTGGTTCTTGATTAAATATTCTGTTTATAACGCACGTCAAGACTTTGCAGGACGAAAATTATTATTAACAACGAATACAGTGAATAATAAATCCGATGTTCGTGATAATCAGGCAAAGATCAGGTTTCATTGTTATCAAGGTGAAATGAATTCATTGATGACTCATTGTTGCAGTTTACCGTTTGAATCATATCCAAAGCGAAGATGTCGAAGTTTATGCTGATTGCTCTCCTGAGCTTGCTGTGCGTTATCGCCGCGATGGTGGAAACCGTCAACGGCTGCCAAACCCGTGGAAATCCGGTATGTATAAAAAGAAAAAACAGTCCTATCTGTATAAAGAAAATGAAGTTATACAGTCGAATGTGCGCAGAAAAGTACTGACGTAAAAATAATTATTTTTCGCACTATTCAAAATGAGTATGGAATAAGGTCATTTGCATGCTTTTGACAGACATTTTTCACGTAGAAGATTATATGACCTGGATTTTGTAGAAACAAATACGTTTCGGTCGTTAATTATTACTTTTTATTTGTTGCAGTGTTCGCCATTGATGGATGCTACGAACTGCTGTAGTATTTATAAGTGTTTTGGTACGTCCTTTGGTGGAATTTGCATCTAAGAGTATAATTACCTCGTCATTAACATTGCAATTTGTGATCATAAAATGCCCGCAACGTTAACAAAAATAACAGTTTTGTATCTCGCAAAATAAAAAGCTTATATGATTTGAAAAAATGACAAAAATCATCACGAATTGCTTCGATCCCCTTCAACAAGCTGCAAAATAAACGCTGGATATTGAGGCAACATAGATTCGAGGTCGCGTGTCTGATCTTATCTCATTTACCTCAGACTCTTGATTGGGGATATTAATTTTGAGTGACGTGATTCTTTATGATCAAAGGTCATTATCGTATCAAATCGCCATATCAGCCCCTCTGACCTTTTTGGTATTGTAAGCACCAACGCACCTAATAATAAGTTTTAAATTCGAAATCCTAAGCCCGCGAATCCCGACATCTGGCGAAATAACACGAGCTGATCCAACACATAGGTGTTCGGACAGGCAAGCACTCTCTTCCGTAGGGACCTTCGTCCGTGACACTTCGTCAGATAAGATAAGTTATAGAATAAGGATTTTATATAAGTAGAGGGTGTTCTACGGACTGAGCCACGATTTTACGTTATTTGTCATTGAGCCTTATTTCCCGGCTATTCATTTTAACATCGAGCTATATTTATCTATGTCTTTTTAACCGTGTTTTAATTTTTGTATTGTGTAATTTTATCAACTGATATTCCACTCACGATTGGTGGTATTTTTATCAATTTCTATTAACTATTTGCCTATAGTATCAATTGTGTCATAATTATTATCGTTGTTATCGCATCTATTTATGTGCCACAGCATCGTCATTAACCCTACAACTCATGACTGGGACCAAACGCACCCCACGCGAACTGCCATTACCATTACCTTTTTGCTGATTTTTTCCGGTTTCCAGTCTTTGAATGGGTTTTTCATTCATTAAATGTGAATAAAATCGAATTCCTCGTACACCATTTTCTTTCTCATGAAAAAACGAAGAAAACCATGTATAAGAAAACTTGTTTAACAGCATAGGACCGGTTTTATGATCAAGAAAAGCATGGGGTGCGTTCGGACCCCAGTCATGCGTTTGAAGGTAGAAAAATAAAGTCATGAGTTGTAGGGTTAACTGACCAGATATCTTTTGTAATTATTTCCCATCATTTTCCATTGACCAGACCCAGACGGTATATGTTCAGCAAGAGGATCAAGAGGACAAGTATTTTTGTAAGGTCTTGGTCAATTGGATGTGCATTAGCTTATGGCTTTTTCTAATTCAAATTTTAATAAATCGACAGTCGCGGATAATACCGAGCATTCGTGTCATTGTGTTGATTTCTTTCATCTGTCTCCTTCACCTTCAACATTTCCATCATTAAACTAAGTAACAACAACCCAACAGTTACAGTCTACAATAATAAATATATTATCAATGCCTAAAATGTCCAAACAGTATTTGATCATGCTCGCGACAATTTTGTGGGTGTGATCGTTACACATTGACCGGAAAAAATAATTCAAAAATAAGAGTGCAATTGATCATTTTCAGAACAATCTATGCCCGCCGAGTTCTCATCGTCATACGAGCTAACTTCCTTCAGTAATATTTCCCGTCGCCAATATGCTGTTTTATCACACGTTTTATCAATGATCCTATTGGTTTTCCGTTCATTTCCATTGATTGGCATTTAAAGAACGTAATTTGAAGTATGAAAATTAACTAAGGGAACGCTCGACTTCGAGGCCTGATTTCACGTATTATTTTTTACTATTTGTGTAACGAAATGATGTTTGTAATCTGACGCTGAAAAAGAGAATGATGTTCTTGAGTTTTTCGCTGGGAAAACCGTTTTGGAACTCGGCTGTAATTTTTTACATTTACAATGTTTTTGCCGTTATTATCATTTGTCTCTGAGTAAAATTCACACTGATAGTGTGAATACGAGTGACTAATCGACGTGGCTCCGAATTAATCGGTATTCAAAGATTCGCGACGCAAATATTCTTCAATTTTTAACACTGTTCCAATTCATTAAGAATTCGCTGGCACATGAAAACAAATCATTCCTTGAATTTCGCTTCGTTATAGAAAAAGCTTCGGTCTTTTATTTCATTCCATACTTATTTCCCCTGACCAAATAAATAATTCCCTGACTTTTTCCTGATTTCCCTGAGTTCCCTGACCAGTGGCCACCATGTTTTAACAATATTCCAATATATATGAATTTAAAAGACCTATTACCCATTACCTATTTGGTGATATGAAAAACAAAATTGTTTTTAATCACACTAATTTGCATTCAGATTCTTGCAGGGCGAATTCCACTTTCGAATAATTACTTTAATTCTTATATAATAATATGCGGTTCAATAGTTTCTACACGTATATATTGAATGATGTGCGCAACTTCCCAATTTAGGAGCTGTGACAGATAAATTCCCAAGCGAATTCAAACGAGCAATGTTTGGTCCTGCTATCAACAATATGCTTACTGATATGCGGAGAGAAAACAAGATACGACCTGAAACCCACAACGATAATGAACAAGATATGTTATGTAATATTAAAACTTACACCATTCGTCGATTTGATCCTATTCGATCCAGTATTTTTTGTTCTTTGATTTTCATTCCATCATACTTGTAAAATGTAGAAAAATAAATTTGAAGCGATAAAAAATATGTAGGGGAAGGTGGGGCGGAACGGCCAGGGGGGGCTAAATGGCCCACCAAAAAAAAATTGACTCATTCGCATTTTCGCATCATGGGGGACCGTACGAAACAGTATGCAATGGGATTCCGCTGACAGTCATCAAAAGTTTCCAGGGTGGGGCTAAACGGCCAACTCAAAAAAAAGTTACGCAACGGCATTTTCACGTCGAGGTGAGTGAGATAGCGCTATATGCAACGTAGTTCCACCGGAAACGATGCAAGACCGAAAAATTGAGGTAAAATTTTATTATTTTCTTATTTATAAAAAAAAAAATTATTTTCATTTTAAATTTTTATTTTGTTTATGGCGACTTTGCCCCACTCTTTCGGTTTTGCATCGTTTTCAGTGGAACTACGTTGCATATAGCGCTATCTCACTCACCTCGACGTGAAAATGCGGTTGCCTAACTTTTTTTTGAGTTGGCCGTTTAGCCCCACCCTGAAAACTTTTGATGACTGTCAGCGGAATCCTATTGCATACCGTTTCGTACGGTTCCCCATGAGGCGAAAATGAGAATAAGTCAATTTTTTTTTGGTGGGCCATTTAGCCCCCCCTGGCCGTTCCGCCCCACCTTCCCCTACCGCTAATTAGCAGTGAGAAAAAATATTTCATTTATTTTATACAATATATTTGAATTTGTTTTCGTTGAAATTCGTGAAGTTGTTATACTATCATTATATATACATACTTATATATAATATTCATGTATATTGTATTATTAGTTTATATATGGGGCATTCCACGCCAAATCGACCTGGTCGTGACCCTCGACCTCTCAGATCTGGTTCGCGATTTTTTGTAAAATTCTTCAGACCTTGAGTAGCAATCACAATTTTTTTCAGATTTTTCAAAATAAATTTGAGTGAGTCATGAATTTTTGAATTTTTTTATCTAGCACCCCGATGGCCGTGATCGAAAAATCTGGAAAAATTCTCGAAAATTTTGTTTGAGAAATGAAAATTTTCGAACTAAAATTCAAAATGTCTGGGCTCTTGCTTCGACCTGTTTTCTTTTTAGGTTTTTTTGAGCATATCACTATGAATCCGGAAGTTGTTCCGATATTTTTTTTTCTGACGTAGTCAAGTATAGTTGATTCATGACCGATCACGAACAGTGATCGCTCTCAATTAATCACAATTTCACGTTGAGATTCAAGAAAAAAAAAAAAAAAAACGCTCGAAAATCAAGAAGCAAGAGCCCAGACATTTTGAATTTTAGTTCGAAAATTTTCATTTCTCAAAGAAAATTTTCGAGAATTTTTTCAGATTTTCCGATCACGGCCATCAGGGTGCTGGAAAAAAAAATTCAAAAATTCATGACTCACTCAAATTTATTTTGAAAAATCTGAAAAAAATTGTGATTGCTACTCAAGGTCTGAAGAATTTTACAAAAAATCGCGGACTAGATCTGAGAGGTCGAGGGTCACGACCAGGTCGATTTGGCGTGGAATGCCCCATATACATAGAAATATATAATGGCAGTATAAGAATTTCGTATATTTCTAGTTACAATTGATGAAATATGAAATTATTTAACTTATTTGACGAAAATTTATGTATGATTTCATATGTTATAATACCATAATAATATATTTCTCTACCCAGTAAACCAAAACGAATTCAAAGGAATTAAAGTGTGAAAAATGGAATTAGCTCGAATTGAAGACGAATTGAAAATGATTGAAAAGAATCAAAAATAATTAGCACAAACCTCTGTCGAATTCTATTGAATTTGTTTCAATCCGTTTTTTGACATACTCAATTCGTTTTGGTTTACTGGGTGTAAGTTTTGCCATGCCCATCCAGTTTTTTCATACGGGTGATAACCTATCGGTTCATAATACAAAGTCCATCAGGCAATTCGTTTTGCTAATAACGTCTGCGTAGAAGAAGGATGCTTATCCCAACCACTGGAGATTCGGTGCGTTTCGTATAAATTTGGGAGACGCTCCGGCAGAAGCAGCAGTCATAACGACGTTGTCCTTACGAAGCAGTTCTACACGGCGATAGAAGAAGTGATTCCAGCTATTCAGGTAAGCATCCAATTCCTATTATACACAATTGACCATAAAATCGAGCTGATCATTTATTGCTGGGGGTTATTCAGTCGAACAGTTTCGAACAGTTTTTTCTCATGCTTCACTGCTCTAAACAAACAATATCTTGAGAACTACGCTCGAGACTTGTACTTCGTCTGAACTACTATATTTTCTTCGATTTGGAAATTGAATTAATTCACTGAAAGTCTCTTTATCTAGTGGCAACAAGGTGGCAAAGTTTAGAAAATTCCGAACGAGTCACGAAAAAAAATTGGCTGGTTTGGTGAAGAATGCCTCACATGTTTGAATAGTTTCAAGTCAAAGAGCTTCGATTAATTTTTTCGTGCGCCCAACCTTTCTAGTTCTGTTCTGTTCAACGCACGTCAAGACTTTGTAGGATGAAAATTATTATTCACAACGAATACAGTGAATAATAAATCCGATGTTTATTGTAATCAGGCAAAGACCAGATTTCGTTGTTATCAAGGTGAAATGAATTCAATGATGACTCATTGTTGCAGTTTACCATTTGAATCATATCCAAAGCGAAGATGTCGAAGTTTATGCTGATTGCTCTCCTGGGCTTGCTGTGTGTTATCGCCGCGATGGTGGAAACTGTCAACTGCTGCGAAGCCCGTGGGGGTAGGGTATGTATAAAAAAGATGAAAAAAATGAAGTTATAAAGTCAGATGTGTGCAGAAAAATACTGACGTCAAAACAATTATTTTTCGCACTATTTGAAATGAGTATGACATGAGGTTATTTATATGCTTTTGACACACATTTTTCATGTAGAAGATTATGTGACCTGGGTTATGTAAAAAAAAACGTTTCGGTTGTTAATTATTACTTTTTATTTGTTGCAGTGTACGTTGTTAGGCGGTCCTACGCAGTGCTGCGGTGGTTTGCCGTGTATTCCTATAGCGGGCCTCACTGGAATTTGTATGTCAGAGTAAACCTCGTCATTAACATTGCAATTTGTGATCATAAAATGCCCGCAACGTTAATAAAAATGACAGTTTTGTATCTCGCAAAATAAAAAGCTTATATGAATTGATAAATAGTTTAACCCTAACTACTATGCTACCTTCTACCCGTCCGCTGTTCAAAATATTTCTATTTCATTATTTGATCAATCGCGATCGCTAGGTGACGATGTGACGTGAGGGTGACCCCGATCGATGGAATTTTTGGTTTTCACGTCACCAACATTTATTTATTGATTTTGACTTGTGCAAGTTCTATACAGAGCCGTACGTTTCTTTCAAGGATCTATTCGTGAGGCAAAGGATTATTTAGAGGATAAGGCTGATGAAATGAAACTGAGAATTCAAACTGGTAAAAGCGAAAGTATATTCTGAAACGATTTATGGTTGACAAGTAAGCAAGTTATTGACAAGAAAAGTTCCAAATGTTACTAAGACTATCCTTCCTGAAGAAAAGGAAGATTTTGTTTTGGAAAAAATCTATTTTGTTTATTACTTTTCGATTTATTGTAGGTATACATAGAAATATATAATGGCAGTATAGAAATTCCGTATATTTCTCGTTACAATTGATAAAATATGAAATTATTTAACTTACAATTAGTTGACGAATTTTTATATACATATATGGTTTCATATATCATGATACGATAATAATATTTTTCTCTATACATGTTTTGCCATTCCTATCCAGTTTTTTTCATACGGGTGATAACCAGCTATCGGTTCATAATACAAAGTCCATTAGGCAATTTTTTATTGCTATCAGGGTCTAGGAAGATGCTCCGCCAGAAGCAGCAGCAGTCATAACGACGTTGTCCCTACGAAGCAGTTCTACACGGCGATAGAAGGAGCGATTGCAGCTATTCTAGTGAGCATTCAATTGCTATTCTACACAATTAACCATAAAATTGAGCTCATCGTTCATTGCTGGGAGTTATTCATTCATATGTAATATTAATTTGAAAAAATAGAAAATTTGCTCAAAGTTTAGTACAAATGCTCGCAATTTCAAATATGGAGATTCAGGTCTAGATTTCTATTCATTTTGTCATCGATGTGACCTGATATCTTCACGAATGAAAACGAAGTTGAGCTCCGCGACGCGCTGCTGTCCATTGATCTGTACGTCACTTGCTGTAGATTTTACACAAATATACGTAAATATTTTTCAGCTTTTCTAGTGAAAAATCTAGTTCAGAAGCACGATCAAATTATAACATAAATTTTATTCTCGAATCATTTTTTATTTCTGCGACCTATATATTTTAAGACATATGTTTACTTGAAAAAATATAGTAGTTCCGGAACTGTTTGATTTAAAAATCTGAATTAATTCACTGAAAGTCTCTTCAACTAGTGGCAACAAAGTGGCAAAGTTTCGAAAAATTCAGGAAGGTTCACGAAAAAAAATTGGCTGGTTTGGTGGAGAATGCTTCACATGTTTGGATAATTTCAAGTCAAAGAGCTTCGATTAATTTTTTCGTGCGCCCAACCTTTCTAGAGATCTGGTTCTTGATTAAATATTCTGTTTAACGCACGTCAAGACTTCGCAGGACGAAAATTATCATTCACAACGAATACAGTGAACAATAAATCCGATGTTTATTATAATCAGGCGAAGACCAGATTTCGTTGTCATCAAGCTGAACCGAATTCATTGATGATTCATTGTTGCAGTTTACCATTTGAATCATATCCAAAGTTCCAAAGCGAAGATGTCGAAGTTTATGCTGATTGCTCTCCTGGGCTTGCTGTGTGTTATGGCCGCGATGGTGGAAACCGTCGTCGGCTGCTTACCCCCTGGAAATACGGTATGTATAAAAAAGACATTCCTATCTGTACGAAGAAAACGAAGTTATAAAGTCGGATGTGCGCAGAAAAATACTGACATCAAAATCATTATTTTTCGCACTATTCAAAATGAGTATGAAATCAGGTCATTTATATGCATTTGACACACATTTTTCACGTAGAAGATTATGTGACTTGGATCTTGTAGAAAAAACATTTCGGTCGTTAATTATTACTTTTTATTTGTTGCAGTGTACGACATCCAGCTCTTCTCCGCCATGCTGTACTGGTCATCCGTGTGTGCCTATAGGGCATAGTTACTGGATTGGAGAGTGTCCCTAATAGTATAATTACCTCGTCATTAACATCGGAATTTGTGACCATAAAAAGCCCGCAACGTTAATAAAAATGATAGTTTTGTATCTCGCAAAATAAAAAGCTTATATGATTTGAAAAAATGACAAAAATCATCACGAATTGCTTCGATCCCCTTCAACAAGCTGCAAAATAAACGCTGGATATTGAGCTGATAATAAATATATTATCAATGCCTAAAATGTCCAAACAGTATTTGATCATGCTCGCGACAATTTTGTGGGTGTGATCGTTACACATTGACCGGAAAAAATAATTTAAAAATAAGAGTGCAATTGATCATTTTCAGAACAATCTATGCCCGCCGAGTTCTCATCGTCATACGAGCTAACTTCCTTCAGTAATATTTCCCGTCGCCAATATGCTGTTTTATCACAGGTTTTATCAATGATCCTATTGGTTTTCCGTTCATTTCCATTGATTGGCATTTAAAGAACGTAATTTGAAGTATGAAAATTAACTAAGGGAACGCTCGACTTCGAGGCCTGATTTCACGTATTATTTTTTACTATTTGTGTAACGAAATGATGTTTGTAATCTGACGCTGAAAAAGAGAATGAGTTGAGTTTGAGTTTTTCGCTGGGAAAACCGTTTTGGAACTCGGCTGTAATTTTTTACATTTACAATGTTTTTGCCGTTATTATCATTTGTCTTTGAGTAAAATTCACACTGAAAGTGTGAATACGAGTGACTAATCGACGTGGCTCCGAATTAATCGGTATTCAAAGATTCGCGACGCAAATATTCTTCAATTTTTAACACTGTTCCAATTCATTAAGAATTCGCTGGCACATGAAAACAAATCATTCCTTGAATTTTGCTTCGTTATAGAAAAAGCTTCGTTCTTTTATTTCATTCCATACTTATTTCCCCTGACCAAATAAATAATTCCCTGACTTTTTCCTGATTTCCCTGAGTTCCCTGACCAGTGGCCACCATGTTTTAACAATATTCCAATATATATGAATTTAAAAGACCTATTACCCATTACCTATTTGGTGATATGAAAAACAAAATTGTTTTTAATCACACTAATTTGCATTCAGATTCTTGCAGGGCGAATTCCACTTTCGAATAATTACTTTAATTCTTATATAATAATATGCGGTTCAATAGTTTCTACACGTATATATCGAATGATGTGCGCAACTTCCCAATTTAGAAGCTGTGACAGATAAATTCCCAATCGAATTCAAACGAGCAATTTTTGATCCTGCTATCAACAATATGCTTACTGATATACGGAGAGAAAATGAGATACGAGCTGAAACCCACAACGATAATGAACAAGATATGTTATGTAATATTAAAACTTACACTATTCGTCGATTTGATCCTATTTGACCCAGTATTTTTTGTTATTTGATTTTCATTCCATCATACTTGTAAAATGTAAAAAAATAAATTTGAAACGAAAAAAAATATGTACCACTAATTTTCAGTGAGAAAAAATATTTCATTTATTTTATAAAATATATTCGAATTTGTTTTGGTTGAAATTCGTGAAATTGTTATACTATCATTATATGGCTCGAAATCACCAAGGTGGTAAATTCCATGTTTCAAATTTCTTAATAAATTTTTTCATATTTTTGTTCTGCAAACCAGTCCTAATCATTGATTAACTTATCTAGAATTGATATCCGAGCGGGGCAAGCTGGAAATTAATAATTACATGAATAAAATTGTTTCAACGAAAAACGATTCGTGAGGTATCGTCATTTCGGGAACGCTTAAAAAAGTTGTAATTACTTTTAAATAAATACGGAAAATGATTCGTTTGATATACTAGATACGTTGCTAAGATATGTCCGCAATAGTTAAAAATGATAAACATGTCAATTACTCGGTAATTTTTAAGTTTTTTGAAAAAAAAAAACTTTGAAAAAAAACTTTGAAAAAAAAACTTTTTTTTTACATAATTACACACACTTAATTTAGTATTAGTAATTTATCATATAACGTTTATAACGCGGATTATCTTCATCAGCTTGTTTTGATTTTTTTTGAGAAATTGTCTCATTCTCCATTATTTTTATAAAATTAGACTGAAAGCAAAATAAATGTATGAAAATAATGCTTTTACATACGTGAAACTATAAAAAACGATATAATCATCATTCCAGGAACATAATCATCATTCCGGGAACGCACGTCATGTCCGGGAACGTTCCCGGAATGACCGTTCCCGGAATGACGTTTCTACATAAAAATCCGTATTAAATAAATATTTACCACTGAAACGAGATTTTTGGAGGGTAATATAAAAAAAGGTTACATTAGTCTTTAAGAAATATTCTATCAAAAGTCATTTACTTATTTTTTTCTTACAATTATTGACGTTCCCGGAATGACGCTGAATTGATGTACGGTGCCAAATTTTCGAACAAACCTGAGCTTACCTTCTAAAATTTTCACATTTCAATGAAAAACACACAGGTGATCCGTTTGAACTTGAGTGTTTTATATAATTACCCGGTAGCGCTATCTGTCGCGTTTTCCTGAAAATTGATATTTAAAAAAACACCATGCGTTCCCGGAATGACGCACAAATTGTGGGACAAACTTTGAATTAAATTTTCAGAAAAAATAATATTGTATAGATTAAGAAACTTATAAATATCATTTTATACTAAAATGAACTAAGTTAACAAGTACCTTTGAGGTAATCAAAAAATTATTTATTAGGATTTTTAGCTGTTGTTATCGGCGGATTGGTACTTGGGGACGCGTTCCCGGAATGATTTTTCGGGGGTATTTCATGAAAAAAAATGTATTCAATGAATAAATTTAAAAAAATCTTTTTGATGTATTGCTTAAACGAGTTGATGTGAATAATTTTTAGTACATTATTTTAATTAGAATGAATAGATTCAATGATTTAAATCACTGGGACACGAATTTACCACCTTGGTGATTTTGAGCCATATATACATACTTATATATAATATTCATGCATATTATATTATTAGTTTATATATAGATAGATATATATAATGGCAGTATAAAAATTTCGTATATTTCTAGTTACAATCGATGAAATATGAAATTATTTAACTCATTTGACGAAAATTTATGTATGATTTCATATATTATAATACCATAATAATATATTTCTCTACCCAGTAAACCAAAACGAATTCAAAGGAATTAAAGTGTGAAAAAAACGGAATTAAGACGAATTGAAGACGAATTGAAAATGATTGAAAAGAATCAAAAATAATTAGCACAAACCTCTGTCGAATTCTATTGAATTTGTTTCAATCCGTTTTTTGACATACTCAATTCGTTTTGGTTTACTGGGTGTAAGTTTTGCCATGCCCATCCAGTTTTTTCATTCGGGTGATAACCTATCGGTTCATAATACAAAGTCCATCAGGCAATTCGTTTTGCTAATAACGTCTGCGTAGAAGAAGGGTGCTTATCCCAACCACTGGAAATTCGGTGCGTTTCGTATAAATTTGGGAGACGCTCCGCCAGAAGCAGTAGTCATAACGACGTTGTCCTTACGAAGCAGTTCTACACGGCGATAGAAGGAGCGATTGCAGCTATTCAGGTATTCGATTGCTATTATACACAATTGACCATAAAATCGAGCTGATCGTTTATTGCTGGGAGTTATTCACTCGAACAGTTTCGAACAGTTTTTTTTCATGCTTCACTGCTCCAAACGAACGATACTTTGAGAACTACGCTCGAGTCTTGTACTTAGTCTGAACTACTATATTTTTTTCGATTTGGAAATTGAAATAATTCAGACAAAGTCTCTTTATCCAGTGGCAACAAAGTGGCAAAGTTTCGAAAATTCCGAAAGGGTCACGAAAAAAAATTGGCTGGTTTGGTGAAGAATGCCTCACATATGTTTGAATAATTTTAAGTCAAAGAGCTTCGATTAATTTTTTCGTGTTCCCAACCTTTCAGAGATCTGGTTCTTGATTAAATATTCTGTTTAACGCACGTCAAGACTTTGCAGGACGAAAATTATTATTCACAACGAATACAGTGAACAATAAATCCGATACTTATTATAATCAGGCGAAGACCAGATTTCATTGTTATCAAGGTGAAATGAATTCAATGATGACTCATTGTTGCAGTTTACCATTTGAATCATAAACAAAACGAAGATGTCGAAATTTATGCTGATTGCTCTCCTGGGCTTGCTCTGTGTTATCGCCGCGATGGTGGAAACCGTCAACGGCTGCCAATCCCGTGGAAGTACGGTATGTATAAGAAAGACAGTTCTATTTGTATGAATAAAATGAAGTTATAAAGTCGGATGTGCGCAGAAACATGCTGAATCAAAATCATTATTTTTCGCACTATTCGAAATGAGTAAGACATAAGGTCATTTATATGCTTTTGACACACATTTTCCCTGTAGAAGATTATGTGACCCGGATTTTGTATAAAAAACGTTTCGGTCCTTAATTATTACTTCTTATTTGTTGCAGTGTGTGTCCGTCAACAATCTTTTTCCGTGCTGTGGTGGTTTGAGGTGTAAGATTACACACGGAAGTGCAGGACATTGCGTGTAATAGTATAATTACCTCGTCGTTAACATTGCAATTTGTAAGCATAAAAAGCTCGCAATGTTAATAAAAATGACAGTTTTGTATCTCGCAGAATAAAAAGCTTCAACCCTAACTACTATGCTACCTTCTACCCCTCCGCCGTTCAAAATATTTCTATTTCGTTATTTGATCAATCGCGATCGCTAGGTGACGCCGAAGAGTTTGATTTTTTCTTTGCGCTTAGTTGCGTCGCTTGTGTACAGTATCTCGTAAATACTGCAATAGTCTGTGGATTGACTAGCCTGAAAGAAGCGCTAATAAATATAAATATACGATCTAATAAATCCAAATAAAAATATATAATTTTTTTTTATTTTTATTTATCGATGTATTTATCAAGTATATTCGATGTTTAACATCAGTTGAATGAAAAATTTTAGGTCAATTAAATCAATACTGCTGTAAATCCAACGTATGGGTAAATCAAGAGGGCATTGCAAAGAGGCTTAAATCACAAAAATCCTGTTCATTCGACTAACAATGACAACGGAAGTGGCTCCGGTACAGAAAACAATGTGGATAAGATAATTGAGTTATCCTTAGATCAACCAACGTCCAAGGGTAATTTTCTGTTTTCAACTGAAAAATATAATACTAAACATATCCAATGATATAAGTTTGATTTTTAATTGTAGATCAAACGATATCATATAAAGTATTAAATTATATAAGAATTTCCAAGACATCAAGCAATCCCAAAATTAAATGAATGGAAATTTACACAATCCACGCAATAGAACAATAGATGAAGCAGTTGATACATATACACGTATTTATATGTCGGCGCATAATACTTAATGACGCTTTTGTGGAAGAAAGACGGAGCGATGTCCGATGTTATAAGATTTGCATCGACGGTCACTCGATATCAAAAAAATGTATCGGCTACTGGGCTTTTATTTCAGAAAATTTGAAAACACATGATCATCGGAAAATTGATGGGAAGCTCTCGGAACTGTGACGTCTCTCTGAATCAAAAAGTTATAAATTCTATTGATCCATTTAAATCTCGTTGAGTTCTGTTATTTATGGTTCAAATAGAGGTCCTGTTTGTTATCTATGATTTGGCAATAAAATGTCGCCAAAGTTCACCAAGAAATCTACGTTTTTATCTTCTACGTCAAAGGAGATTACAAGAAGATCCACTTTAATATGTAAAAATGACTCGGATCTCCAGCGACCCACGATAACCGAATTGGATTAATTTAATGATTAATGTAAATAGTAATACATTATCTACTGATTGAAGTGATTGTAGAATATTCTTATTGGGTTGAAATAGAACACGAAGGAAGTGACGTTTTCACTTCAAATGCACAGTGGCGAACGGCTGAAAGCCAAAAATCTTGCCAAGCAATGAGAAAATCTCTTGTAAGCCTTATCTCCTCCACGAGTATTACTTCAAAGTAATTTCAGAGTTGGTGCGAGTAAGATTAACAAAAATTCTGCTCGACGTTCTGGATCGGATAAAAATATAATGACTGCAATCGAAGGTATCTGATTGCTGAATTTGGTACCAGATACACGTAAACATATTTTTGTTTCGAAATAAACACAAGTAAAATGACGAATTGCATTTTTTATAGTCCCGCTAGTTTTCTCATTCAAATTTATGAAATATATTCAGATTATATCATATTTTCTTGTTTTGGTTTTAACAATATTCCATTATATATAAATTTAAAAAAATTCCTTATTTGGTGATATGGAAAAAAAATTGTTTTTAATCACAACAATTTCCATGTAAATTTTAAAAGGAAAAAAAAAACTTTCTTGCAGGGCGAATTCCACTTTCAAATAATTACTTTAATTCTTATATAATAATATGTGGTTCAATATAGTTTCTAAACGTATACCTATATTGAATGATGTGCGCGTCTTCCCACTTTAGAAACTGTGACAGATAAATTCCCAAGCGAATTCAAACGAGCAATGTTTGGTCCTGCTATCAAGAATATGCTTACTGATACGCGGAGAAGAAAATATAAGATACGAGCTGAAATCCACAACGATGATGAACAAGATATATTAGAATATTAAAACTTACACTATTCGTCGATTTGATCCTATTTGATGCAGTATTTTTTGTTTCTTGATTTTCATTCTATCATACTTGTAGAACGTTGAAAAATAAATTTAAAACAATGAAAAATATGTGCCAATAATTTTCAGTGACAAAAATATTTCATTCATTAATTTATGAAATATATTTGAATTTGTTTTGGTTGAAATTTGTGAAATTGTTATACTATCATTATATACATACATATGCATATATTATATACATATAAATGTATGTATAATGGCAGTATAAAAATTCCATAATTTCTCTGTATAATTAATATAATATATGAAATTATGTAACCTATTTGACGAATATTTATGTATAAAATACATGTTTCGTCGCATATAGTTTCTTCATACGGGTGATAACCTATCGGTTCAAAATATTATATTAATATAGAAGTAAATTAAGTCTTTGCCTTTTAACTTATCTTTCGAATTTAGACACGTGCATGGATCATTAATAATCATGGTAAAGTCATAAGTATAATTGGTATCACAAGGACACTTGGTCTGGTCGTTATGTCACTTTTAACTCACACCATCCTCTTCAGTTTAAGAACAGCGTAGTTACGGGTTAGTTTGATAGGTGTCTGGGTCTCTCTGATGTTATAGATTCAGAAAAGCAAATTTGAGGTTGGCACGTGAAACACTTAGGTCTAACGGTTATCCTGATGATTAATCTTCTCCCTACAATCGAGGAGAGTACCTACATCATCATTATAACAGTATTGACTGGAGTGATCCTCTTAACAATCTGGATAACAGGATCATTGGCTCTATTCCGTATGTTAATGGATTGATTGAAAGAATAAAACGTGTTCTCCATAAGGAGGATATAGACTTTATTAGACGGCACTGATAAACTTTTCACGAGACTGAAATCACAGACTCCCACCGCCTACCAGATTAACACTGTCTACAGAATCAATTGTAAGGATTGCACTAGCTGTTATGTAGGTCAATCCTCACAACCTCTAAAAAATCGCATTTCGAATCATACATCTGATACATATCAAATCTCTGGACCCTGAAAAGTCGGCGATAACATCTCATTCTTTAACCAAAGGACATCGCTTTGATTTTGACATAATGTTGAAATCCTCAAGAGGGACTCTAATCAATACCTATAAGAGGTTGCTCAAAGAGATAATCCACATTTCCAAGAATGACACGGAATAGAGAGCAAGAGAGAATTATTTTTGCACTTTTGAAGAAAATAACTGATAAGGTGGTCGAAAAAAGATTGGCCAATTGGCAAAATTTTATTCACATTGAGTGTCTGTGTAGAAGAAGCGTGCAGCTTATCCGAGCCAATGAGAATTTGGTGCGTTTCGTATAAAATGTGGAGACGCTTCGCCAAAACCATCAGTCATAACGATCCTACGAAGCAGTTCTACACGGCGATAGAAGGAGCGATTGCAGCTATTCAGGTAAGCATTCAATTCCTATTATACACAATTAATCATAAAATCGAGCTGATCGTTTATCGCTGGGAGTTATTCACTCGAACAGTTGAATTCAATGATGACTCATTGTTGCAGTTAACCATTTGAATCATATCCAAAGCGAAGATGTCGAAATTTATGCTGATTGCTCTCCTGGGCTTGCTGTGCGTTATCGCCGCGATGGTGGAAACCGTCAACGGCTGCCAACCCCGTGGATATGCGGTATGTATAAAAAAGACAGTCCTACCTGTATGAAAAAAATAAAGTCATAAAGTCGGATGTGCGCAGAAAAGTACTGACGTCAAAACAATTATTCCTCGCACTATTCGAAATGAATATGACATAAGGTCATTTATCTGCTTTTAACATACATCTTTCACGTAGAAGATTATGTGACTTGGATTTTGTAGAAACAATCATTACGGTCGTAAATTATTACTTTTTATTTGTTGCAGTGTGACCAAACGGAACCTGATTTTGGACAACTAGGCTGCTGTGATGGTTTGCAGTGTGTTGCGTCTTACCCGTTGGGAATTTGTGACTAATAGTCTCGCTACTCTCGTCACTAACATTGGAATTTGTAACCATAAAAAGCTCACAATGTTAATAAAAATGACAGTTTTGTATCTCGTAAAATAAAGAGCTTTCATGAATTAAAAAATAGTTCAACCCTATGACTACTATACCTACCGTGGAAGAGGATAAGTCGTAACAGTTCGTTTAGCAAATTTCATTTCGTGTATGAGGATGTGTTTTGTAGTTGATTGACGAGTTTAATGACAAAAATCATCATGAATTGCTTCGATCCCCTCAAACAGACTGCAAAATAAACGCTGGATATTGAGTCAATACAGATTCGAGTTCACGTGTCTGATTTCATCTTATTTACGTCAGATTCTTCATTGAGGATATTAATTTGGTTGGTATGATTCTTTATGATCAGAGGTCGCATTATCGTATCAAATCGCCATATCAGCCCCTCTGACCTTTTTGGTATACAAGCGAGTAGCGACTACAGAAGAATCCGCTGTTCAATCACCTTACAGTGAAGCTTTCGATGGTACCTACCTTCTACCCCTCCGATGTTCAAAATATGTATTTCTATTTCATTATTTGAATTTTTCAAAAATTAAACCATCCATAAACTTACTCTAGCGATCTTTCAACATCCTTCCATCGCGCCCAAACTTTGAGAGGCTTACTCAAATACTAAGAATCACGAAATTTTTTGGTGAGACCGAGAATCGGGAATTCGAAATAAAAAACTCGCCACTCTAATGAGCGACTATAGTTTTCCCGCGTAATTTTCATACGCGCACATGCCGTGGACAAGCGGCGGAAGTTCGCGTGTCGATTAACCCCGCGGACGTGTGACAGCCGGTACAATTAGCCGCTCTAAATGTCGCCACACTTCGTTCGATCGGGAATGGGTGCTGGATGTAGATATGGTTGGCCCCGTGCGGCCTGCGGGCGCCCTGAAAGACCATCTGGCACCGATGCGGTGCGATGCGATGCGATGCGATGCGGCCGGGTGCTTGACGCGATCAGATGATAATTGAAAGAGTAAAAAAAGGCGTAGAATTGTAGAGAATTTAAAAAAGCGTCGATGTAAAGAAAGTAAAACGCTTTCGGTTCCGGACCTCTTCATCGAGCCTCTTCATGCTAAACGTTGGATCACCAAAGCGAGAAAATTCGCTTCCTCGGTTTCCTAGGGGTTGAAAAGCGTCAGCAGATTTTTAGACGATCGTCAACACTGTAACGGGCGCGAGGAACTCGGAGAGTTAGGTACGCGCAAAACTTTTCAAGTACCACCGCAGCTTATTGCCGAGCACGAAGCAGTCGCACACTTTATCATCCGGATCTTAAAAGGGTGAAAAATGTTGAAAAATGATCGTTTTTTAGTTCCATGATAATTTTACAGTTAGTTATGAGATGATAGGTAGGTACATCTACGTCTAAATGTTAGTTTTAGAGGATTTTTAGATTATATGAGTGAATCTCCCTCGACAACGATCATGGAAACTTAAAAAATCAAACCCACCCTTATTTTAGGAAAATATTAAAATATTAAAATATTCTATTTTTGAAACGAAGAACACCGGAGGTTTGAAATTCCGAAAGCTAAAGATCCGAAAGGCCAAATTTCCGAAACTTGAAATTCCCGCATGTATTCATTCACTGTTTAATAACTCGGGCTGTATTGATTGTATCAAAACCAATAAGTGGTCAAATTAATCGTCTTGAGATTTACTATTTGAAGGAAAAAAAGTTTCAAAATCCTATCAATTATTTACGACACGATTAAGTTATCGATTGAAATATGTACATAAAAATGGGTTTCCGTAAAGAAGCTGTCTCGATCAGAATGAACTATATTTTTTGTCCCCACATTCTAAAAAGTAGACGAAAATTTTCGGACTTTTGGGCTTCCAGGGGTCTGGACTTTCGAAGTTTTAAGCTGTCTGCAATCCGGCATTAGGAAGCGAGAAATGGAAGTTAACAGGACCATCAAGTAGTATCGAAGATGTATAGCAGTGTATGTAAGCGGAGCAGCAGGTTTGAGTAAAAGAAAAAAAATTCTAAAATATCTATGTATTATATTATATAATGTACTACGGTGGAAGACCCACGTGCTCGAGTAACGAAGACGTAGTTCGATAAGAGGAGCTCGCATTGTCTCCATTGTTGGTGAACTCTAATCAATATTTTCACAATATGGCGGCATTGTCCGGGGCACGAGCTCCCAGGCGAGAGTCCTCGACGTCTTCGTGACTCCCGGCTACCCGCCCCTTTCCTACCTCTTCGAAACGCGAGCTCTGCAAGCATTTTAAAAATATCTCGCGACTACTTCACCCACTCCTCCCCCCTCCCCCTTCCCCAATATGAATATAAGTATATATATATGTATATTATATACTTATCAATGCAATGTGTATATACCTTTGCAATATTCTACATAATTCGAGCGGGGAAAACGGCGAGGCGTCTCACTTTCTCGATTTCCCAAAATTCAATACCTTGAGTAGCAAGATTTCGTTAAAATTGTTTTTTTTTCGTTTTTCTGCGACTCTCCAATTAAAATTGTTCTCCGATTGAAATAGGATAGAAAAAAAATGAATTGAGTTTGTTTCCGATCGAGAGAAATTATTTTATCTATTCATTCGTTTACTTATTTATTTATTTATTTATCGTTCGAACAGTATTATAGGTACTGCCTTCTATACATATTACAGTATAAATTCTGCACGCACGTTGCTCCAAAGTTTGAACGTATAAAGAAACGGTATAACCAGGACAAGGAGAAGTGAGTCGAATTCGTACGACACGCCACGTCGTACTCGCTTTGCATTTGAGCATTGAAATTCAATGGTGCTTGAATTTCTGTCTCTTTTGACAGTGACTGCCATATTGGGCACGGGCAAAAATGACTTGAAAAGGGTCACTCGTGTCTATATGTATGATAATTTCAACAATCTATAGTCGTGTTTCATCGTTATATACGATATAGAACCGCATATACCCATGTGACAGCACTATACAGAATCTGCACTCATATACATATATAAGTACACAATTATTGTACATACGTTGCTAAAATCGATGAACAACAAATACGAATACTAAAAGCTGCAATATTTTGCGGAATGAAAAACCGCCTGTCATATTTCACACCGATTTTCTTCAAAAAGCTTTCATCTTCGTATCTATCCCGTTGACCTCGTAGTTCTTATATAACGAAGGTCGAAGAACTTTGAGTGGCTTATTGGTTGCAAGACTGATCGCGTGCCAGGAGGGTGCCTGGAGTCATACGTCCTTCGGATTTCTCAAAAGTCAATTGCACAATCGATTGTTTGAAATGTGGAGAGAAAATCGGTTCATAAATCAGCATCATTCTCTCGCTCTCCCACGCACATCGGCATTGACTTTCTCTATTATAGGTATTTCCTTCCACGCATATCCTTGCCTGATTCTATCGCCAATAACGCAACGTGCACCCTTGTATTATACAACGTTCTCCATTCTTATGGATTACGACTTGTTGACGACTGGCTCGTTGTGACCGGTACTTAATGCCTTTATTAGTTTATGACGTTATAAATTACTGGCAACAAGTAGGTACCAGTACCTACACCCAGTTAGTTGGCATTGGCGAACTCACGCGACCTGCGAATAAAGACAACACCTTCCTGCCCCTCGTCATTTTTTTTGTTTCATCAGAAAATTGGACTCCTAGTGAATCAGCAACTACATTTGCACTCGAACTCGAGTTCTCTTCTTTTCTTCTATCGTCTTCGACGAGTCAAAAAATAAAAAGTCAAATTTCGATCGGTCATTTACACAGCGAACCTCCTAGTCATAAAAAATAGCCAGGATGAGGTACTAAGCGTGGCAGACATCCGGTATCCTTCCAGATCTTCAGGGTTGTTGGGTTTCAGGTGAAGGAGGTACTGGCCAGTACATGCCCGGCTGTAAATCACTGCCGTCTAACTCGCAGGTCTAAAATGTTCGGTGATGTCTTGTAATCGTTTTATGACAGCAATATAAAATCGGAAATTCCTTGCAGGGAAGGACTGACGCTTTCTGCGGCAGAATCCGGATTTTGGACATCGAATGACAATTCGAAGTCTGAAAAAATTACTCGTTTAAAATTAATTCGTCGCGAATCATGGATACTGGAAATCTCCGGATGCCGAGTTTTCGATAAAACCGCGTTCATTTCCGACGAAGGGAAAAATCGCAGATTTTGGATCACCCAGGTGCGCCCCTGACGCACTTACGATTTGGCCTCGAGTCTGGCTCGCGCCGGGGTTTCTCTTGGTTTTCTAAAACGCCGGTGAGATTAGCGTTTCTCGTTGCGTCGAGGTTTGCGTCGGACATCCCGGTCGTTCCTCGCCTTTAAATTGAAAAATCTGTGAAATTTGACGGGCAGAAAAAAAAACCTCCACGCATTAGCTCAGCTGGAAGAAATCTGCCGCGACGCCTGAGCCTAGGCAACCCAATACGCATCCGGTTGTATCTTAAGCCTGGAATCTCGCAAGCTGCAGGCGTCTCGATTGAATGAAAATTGGAATAACTATAAGATTCGTTTAATTAACCGGATATAGAATCGCTTTTGTGATCGGGAAACGAACCCTAGGATCTTACGTAAAAAAAGAATCTATATAAGTTTTTTTTTTTGTTTGTTTGATAATTAGTTAACGCTCGTTAGCTGTGTATGTAAATTAGTTAGTTAGTTAGTTATAGACGGAATTTAATAGGATAAATGAGTGTTTCTATGTATTCTTGTGTATTGTTATCGCTGACGCAGATGCAGCTCGTTCTAATCGTCTACGTCGGTCTGTGGGGTGATCGGGTAGAAATGTTAACGGGAATTTGAAGCTGGTAGCGAAACGAGCTAACGTAATTATTAGTGGCATAGGTATAGGTATAGGTAGAAGTAGGTAGGTATCCACCGTCCCCAGCTTCGTCATGGAGGAATTTCATAACGAGTTCTTTACGACTATATCTTTTGTCATATTCGCCACAGTACCAATTAGTGCCTTTAAACAGATTTCTAACCCGGCATTCCATCCACGTCCTGCGATACTATCGGATCCTAGACAATTGTACGCGATATCTTACGTATACCTATTTATACCGCCGACTGATCCCTCTCGGATATTATTTTCGTATAAATTATGCATCGTGGGGCGCAACCGAATTCTGTCACGATACAGATTTCGGGTCATAAGCATAATTACGATAAACGATATTAGACGTTCGCATTTATTAGCAAAAAAATTGACACATTTTTGTCTTTTCGAATGGTAGTGAAAATTTTGTCGAAGGATGCCAAAATAAAGGTCCTGTCAAAATTTAAGCCCTTAATATTGATATTTAAAGGTCACGTAACGAAATTTTTCATTTCTCATTTAAATAACAAGGGAAATGTTTTTTTTTTTGTGTTAACTTTGGAATTTTATAACTCGACGTGAAACCAACGTACCGAAAAGATCTTTACGTATTCTTATAGGAAATTGAATTCTCTACAAAAAAGCTCTCTTATAATTTTTTGATAAACTCACTCCTCCAAAGGTTATTCAAGGTTAAAGTTGGATGTATAGGAAATTTTCAGATTCTTACACTTGATCGGCAAAATTATTATTGTTTAGGAAAATAATTGTAAATGTTTCAAAGATTATTCAAAAGATCAAGAAAATTCGAACATTCACAACCTCCAAATATCAATATTAACGGTTCAAATTTTGACAGGATCTTTATTTTGGCATCCCTTGACAAAATTTCACGACCATTCGAAAAAACAGAGAATGTTAATTTTTAAATTTATACCTACCTAATTTATACCTAACAACGCCATATTTTTTTGGAATTATAGTGCGAAACGCGATTCGCCAGTTATTTCTGCGATCTTAAGATCGGGGATAGAATAGAAAGGATATTGATTTTGGGTTGACGTGAGATATTTATTTATTTTTACAAATATTTCCCACAATATAAGGGGCGCTGGATACCCTTAGGTTTGGCTTGGGTGGTTTCGCCGTATTTTCGGCGCGACTCGGCAAATATTTGTAAACTTGAAAGGAGAGGTCTCAATCGGGGCGACGTCGGGTCTCCTGCTCTCTTCTGCACTGCAGCAGCAGCCCCCCGGCCAAGAACCACGCCTCCGGTTGCCTTTGACGGATTTTCCGAAAACGCCGAAATGCCAGATGCCGCTAATTTCGCCGATTCGCCGTGACGGCGGTTGAAAAGACCCCGGGGTCGCCGATCCTCGAAACCGCTGCCGCCGTACGTTCTCTACCTCCATACTACGCATCCTCCTACACCTAAATCCTCGTGAAGAGATCGGTCACACTCACCGCGGGGGTGGTTCCAGCGATAATCTATTTATTGCGTACATAATCGCCAGAGATTACTCTATTCTATAACTCGCACAGGGGTTTGGTACTCGCCTGCAATTCGCTCATGCGTTTGGAAATATTCCAGTTATAATAATTTTCACATTTTACTCGAATCTGCGTATAAGAACCGAGAATCGGCTTTGGAAGTATGACGACAAGGCCGCAAGGGTTCGTCTTGCATGTTGTATCGTATGATGAAATGACGAGGGAAAAAAACTATACGAGAGTTCTAAGAGCGTTGAAGAAGTACCAATATTGGACTCTAGGGAGCCATTGGGAGACGGTCTTTGTTGCCGATTCTTCACCGCCACCCAGGACCTCATTGTCCACCGTCGTCCTTGCCGTTAAAACGCGTTGTTTCCTACCCGTGAAACGCATTAATCTCATTTCGACAACCCCTTAGGGTCTGACAATGCGTCTCATCGTACCTACTACCACACCCATCAATCCGTGAACAACGGAGACCTGGGCCTCGAAATAATGCAAATTAACTTCCAGAGGTGAAGATACTCGCTAAATGAACTTTTTAGGAAAGGAAACGCGCCTTTTTTTAAATTCGTACACGCAGATGTCGAAACTTTAATCAGTGCGTGTAAAAAGCTGCGATACCTCTCCGTTTTTGGTGATTTTTGGTACCGCTCCCGGGGGGGTTTCTTAAGGCAGAAATATCCCAGTGAGAGGGCGGAGAAGCTCGTTGTATAGTAGCTGAGTCGGGGAGAAACGGCTGTAAATTAGTAATCTTCATTGCGTCACGGTTAGATACGTGCGGCATTCATCCTGCGAAACTGGTGCCCTGCGACCGAGCCCAACCCGTCTTGGACAAGGTTTGAAAGTCGTAAGGAAGAATAATGCCGAAGTAAAGTCGTGTCTCGAGTCGTGTGACCGACCCAACGTCCGAGTGACAATAATGAGTGACGCGCGTGACGATCAGCCATAATGCAACGTCGTAAAACACTAATGTCCGATCACGAGGATCGCCGGGGACACACAGAACTGTAGGAAACTGTAATTGTTGAATCGGACGTCGTCGGCGTGTCGAAAGGCTCATCCCTTGTCGTCGTTCGATGAATTCTATCGACGATCGAACGGGCGAGGAGGTGAGAATTTTTTAGTTTGGTGAAAGGAAGACAATTAAGATGCAGGGGAAATTAGAGGAGGCGAATAAGGAGACTGGGGGTAAAGAATAGAAGAAAAATGGAGCGAGGTAAGGCGAAAAATACGAAGTATAGAGAGAGAATTAGGAGCCAAAGCGCTCCGCCTTCTGTAACCCCACCGAGAACCCTCTTTGGCTAGGAGCCTCAACAATGGCTGGCATGTTTTTCAATATTTAGCCATCGTGACTCTTCGACGGACCAGCGTTCGGGGAAAATCTCCGCGTCGAATTGGAAACGAGATAATTCAATTATCCGACAGCTGCCGACGTCGGTCCCGTTGTAGCCAAAGATCCAGGTATAAAGAACTGTGGAAGGTGCTAGCAACGGTGATCATCGCACTGTGTGGTGCTGATGGGAGATCACTCCAGGACCCGAAACTCTAAACACTCTGGACTGGACTCCGAAGCGTACATTTTTTGACGACTTCATTCTCGAGTCTTCTTCCATTTTGCAAATAATTCAATGGGATTCCAACTGCTACGTTTGATTTCCAAATTATTGTACATTCGGGGGAAAAGCTCGTTGTTTCGAAACGTAACAGTCAACCAAATTTCATTGGAATATTACGAACCGTTAGCAAGATATTAACGCTTTTTCGAAAAAAAAAGTTTATGCCTCCCCTAAGCGAATCCCTCGAGCAATTTTTTAAAAATTGCGCATCGAATAAAAAAATGATTCAACGTATCTGTGTAAGAAATTTCAACGGAATCGATCCACTTGTTCAAAAGTTATTCGACGCTCCCCGAGTATCCCTATATTCGCTTTTTCACGAAATTTAAGAATCTCCATATCGCCCTCAGGCTGAGGAATATATTAAACACGTGTTTAACTCAAAACAGGCTAAAAATCGTTCAGTCTAGTTCTGACACACGATCATACGGATACGAATACATAACGATCCAAGATGTGCGCGGGGGTGCGTAAAGGAGAAACGTTCCGTTGACGTGACGTGGTATATTACTCGCAGGCGTTGTACCGCGTTCCTTTTTTCCTCTTACTCCAAGATCAAAGTGTTACCGCGTGCGTAACGCGTCTTAGGATCGTCTACGAAGTGTCACACCTTCCGCCCGGAAGTCCCTCGCGCATTTTCTGAATGGGTTTCTCTGTGCGGAGGCGTCCGAGGGTGGCGCCGCGCGATTATTCCCCTGCGTTTGTATGTATCCGCGGCGTTAATGGGGAGGGAGTTTATTACTAACTGACGACTAGGAGCGCCGGTGAACAGGGGTGTTTTATACCCCGAACGAACCACAATGCACCCCATTGACAATTCATCCGCGACACACGACGCCGAACGTCCCGACGCTCCGCCCACGATCCGGCTACACAGGGCACCGACGATCACGCACGAACTTTCCCTCACTAATACACCGCCGCGTCTTTCCGTTCCGTCAAAGAAAACGCGTCCTAAACCATCCCTGCGGAGGCGGACGTCGCATCGGGGGATCATTCGTTTCGCGAAACGCTCGATGTCTGCGTCCATGTCGGCAAAAGGATCGAAGACGACGTCTCAATCGAGCCGAGATCGCGCTGAACTCTTTTTCTTGTATTTCGGATTATCCTGGACCGAATTTCAGCGCCTTTTTGAAATTTCTGCTCCCTCGAAGGCTCGCGAGGATCTGGTAGCCGATCTTTTGATAAATTGAGGCATCAGCGATATTCTAAGGAAGTGTTTGATCCGCGGAACACGATTGTGGGTATTCCAGGTCTCGAAGAGTATTTTACCTCCAATACAAAAGAAAATAAGTGAAACTTGGCACTTTCTTAGAACGCGAAGTAAGGACCGAGAAAGTAGCCTCGAGTCTCCCACTCGACTTTTTACTCAGGTGCTTTCCGATTGTTCCCACTCTTTTTTAATATCAAAAAAGTCAATTCTTCGGCTATTCGAGGTTCGTGCGGTCACGCCGCTTCTTGAGAAGATGCCAACGATCTGTTCAACCTTCTAGCTTACTCTGCTATAATGCGAAAAGTGTGATAAAAAAAGGAAAAGGATGAAGAAAAGTTCGGTTCATTTTATAATAAGCGAATGCAACGGAGTTCGGAAGGTTTATACTCTTCGTCTAGTCTTAAGCTTCACAAGACGTGGTCTAAAGAGTTTATACCGCACTGCACTGCACTTGACATACACCTACCCCTACCCCTCCCTGCATGCCCACCCTGGGTTTCGATGGAACCCGGAAAGCCGGCTTGCAGGGTCGAAAGATGAAAGATGCCGGCGTACAGGCCACCCCTGCAGTCTAGGATCAGGAATCCCGGAGCGGTTTAAGAACCGCATCGCGGGACACACGTCCGCAACCTATTAGCGGAGAAGGAGCAGCACCGCCTGACGTAAACGAGCCAATAACTCTCGACTAACAACCTGATAACCAGAATAAGGACTTCTGGTTTTCAGCCTCGCTGCGACGCACGATTTTCGTCTCTGCATGTCCCAGGATCGCCGGGAAGTGAAACAAAAGTGAATTAGGGGATGCAAGGTGGCGCCGCTGATTAACTGGGACAATAAAAAAGGCCGGGTTTTCAGGGAAAGTCTGCTTCCAGTTGTAGAAGCGATCTACTAATTGAGGGAAACGGGAATATGTAGGGCATTTAGGCTTGATTTTTCTTTGAGGTGGATGAATTTGCATCATTTTTACAACTCCGTCTCGTCCAAAATTCCATCTCTTTCTTTCAATCAAATCGTAGATATTTGTCTCAGAATAATCAGCGTCCAACTCGATCCGAAAAATTTGTCGATACCTATCGATGACGTATTAATTCAAGTGCAGCCCGACATGAGTCTAACAGAATAGAATAGGAGGAGCATAAGAGCCGAAATGAATCTGTGGAGTTAGTCGACGTTTGAGCTTCGCCGCTGGGTGACAAATGTGTCGGCGAGCTGAATGTCCTCTGTGATCTGTTGCGGCGACAGGCCTAAAATGGCCACGGTCACATTTTAGTCGTATATATACCATAGGTATACCCATAGTGGGTATATACGGTATACCTGGCGCGCACGTAGTGCATATGCCCCATACACACGCTTGTACCTTATTATTATTAGCTGTGGCCGCACTATGGCTTTATTGCCAGCATAGAAACGCTCGCCGCGCGAGTACCAGCGCTAGTGCGAGTCGCATGGGCTACGGGGGTCCAGCCTAGATGCGGGGCGCAGGAGAGAACCGCAGGATGCCATCGAGAAGGGAGGAGGGAGCTTTGGACCGGCTCGTGTGATTAATGACAACGACGACACGCTCACGCGGTTTTCTTCTTTCCGAGAAAAGATTTAAGCTACTCGCAAATCCGTGCAAATATTCGCGAAATTTTTTCACTAGCTAAAATCACGGCGGGAGAGTGTTTGAAAAATCGGGGGAGAATCGGCGATTTATTCTTTAAAATAGATTTTCGCATCTCTGATTCGAGGGTCGATTAATTTTGGAAATATTTCACGCGTTTTTTATATACTCACGGCTCCAATCTTTCGCTCACCGATTCGGTCGGCGGCTTTCGCGCCGCGTTACTTTTTCGGACGCGTTTGTTCCCGATTGTTGCACGTTGCGCCCCACAAGTTTACACACAACAGGCTGACGTGCAGTTTATGCGACTCTATTGTCGCCCGGTTAGTTTGCCGCTCAGAATTTCGACACGTCGTATAGGTGCGGTGGGAGGATGGATGGACGCCGCAAACCAACCCTCGATTACCTGTGCAGCGCCGGTTTAACATCGGACGCATCTCACTCGGCGTGCGCCGGCTTTGGGATGAATAAAACCGCAAGGAAGCGAATGAGTCAGGATCTAATTTTGAAAAATGTGTTGCCGATTTTTACCTGAACTTTCAAAATTGCAGAGCGAATGACAAGGAAGGGCCGGTTCGCTCTTGGAGCTATTAATTCCGTTGTATGTTTTTGCTGAAATTTAGTCCTTGGGCCGAAGGATCGGGGGGAAGACCCTGCGTCCCGGGAGAAGATCAGCCGTCACCGCAAACAACTGGATTTTAGCTCCGGCAGGATACCCAACAATGTATCCGTCAACGTCGTTATCCAACACCTCTCCACACACCCCGAGCTAAATTAGTCCTGCAGGATCTAGTCGATCCCTGTGGGACGCACTCCTGTCATTTTCAGTTACGGACACAATGCTCCGTCAATGGCGTTACGCGAAACCGAGCATGCGGCTCGCGTGAGAAATCAGCGTCATATATATATCTGTATATATATGCTGTGAGTATAACACATATGACGCATAATATTATTTACACATGTAAACGGAATCGGACTTGTCAGTGGATCGAAATTTCAATACCATGTACATGGATATTAGTGTAATGATATAAACAGAGCCGACAAACGAAAGTACAAATTATTACCATCCATATACTCGCATCGGGGGTTTTGTAAAGGTATATACTTTTCGCGAGCAATTTAGGGACATACTCCTGTCGTTTTTAGTTATGGGGTATAATTAAACGATGCGTCATCTCTGCGGGCGTCACGCTAACCAACCATGATCGGCCACCCCTTCAAGGATCCTTTGCTTCCTGGTGCACATGTTGATCGTAGTGTAAATAAGTAAATTCGTTGTAAACGCTTTCGAAAATTGGTTCAACATGCGGTGATGTTGGATCAGGGATGGCGTAGATCCCGGAAAAATAGTTTCGGTGGCTTTGGTATCACAGTTATTGGTATTGTTATTGAGAAATGACAATTGCTTTAGCCGCGTGACATGCATAGATACGATGTGCAAGATCGTAAAGTGGAATCGAGAGAATGTGTGATGTGTTAAAAAAAAAATGCATGGGAAAGTAATTAAGAAGTGATTGGAAAGGGTTCTCTTTCAACGTTGTGGAAAAAAGCCTCTCCCAGATAATTTCTGGTGCTTTGAAAGCGCCCGTGCGATTTTACCTGCAATTTTGAATGCCTGGGTCGTATTGAAAAATCAAAACCCCGAATAGTGGAGAGGAACGTTACATACATATTTGAACTCTTCGTAATACCCTAGACAATATATCGAGTGCAGCAGCTCTGCAGGGAGGTCTAGTCCATCACTTAGGGACGATTGAGCTAAGGCGAGTCCCAAGCACCGTAAGTATTATTGAGGGCTTTGAATTTCGCGCGCAATTTGACAAAAGACCTAAGTGGGTCATTCTCACCTGAAATTACACCGCGGATTATCCTCACCACGATTTTAGGCACAGACTGGGGATTAGTTATTCTCGCCCTGGTCTCTATACGCAACCATTCCTATCCACTCCGCTCTAAAACTTCTGTTCGCTAATAATTCCACAGGAAAGAAGAAGAAGAAGAAGAAGGAAAAGAAACTGATCTCTAACTCCAGATATACGTGAAAAATGGACAATTTTTTCGAAACGATATCCGATAACGATTGCAGAGCAAATCGAACACTTACACTTTCAGGAGTCGTATAACTTGTTCGAATGAAAGGGAGATTTTCATATACGTGCGGTTCCATGATGGGGTCGTTTAAAAAGCACCCCATACACGTCGACGAATTCAGTTAACTGTTTTCTCTCATTTCTAGATCGGTATCTGTTTTGTATTATACATGAAAGTGGGCCTGGCCGAGCTCCACGAGTGGGTAAATACATGTGTTCACATGATAGTGGCTCGGATTCATAAAAGGCAGTGCGAGGAGATGCGACTGTAGTATATACATACGGATGCATGTTAAATCTATAGATGTGTATAAAAACAACTGTGAAATTCGATGCGGTGCCTCGACCGGGCTCGTTTCACCCTATTCCACCCTGGCCCACGTTGTACACACGCATACCCACCCTGGGCCATATTCACGACCACGGCCACGGCACCATGCTTATGGCCTGGAGCATTGACGTTCTGCTCTTTTGTGGGCAGTTGCTTGCAAAATCTGAGCCCCATTGTGCGTTTGTGTTCGCAACAACTCGCAACAAAACAGGGCCCACCATTATGGAATTATGTAACTGTAAATTGAGCAAATACAACGGTTCTCTCTACCTTCCACCGTGGATCGGCGATGAAAAGTTTCAAGACGTATACCGGGCTCGGGTTTGCTCCGTTTTATCCTCCTAGGAATAATTCTTACCTACCACCGGTGTTGAGTTACGATTGTTGCCAAACTCGGTACTTAATGCTTATCTCGTTGGACCATCTTTCTCCATTTATACCAGCCAGCTCCCTCATGCCACCATTTGCTCAGTCTTTCTCCATTCGAATTTTAAACCAAGGGGATCTCTGGGAGGCATAATATAACGTATTTATCCATCGTGTACAAACTCACGCATACAAATACGCATGTGCATAATGGGAAGGAGAGAGATGCACGCGGAATGATATTTCAATTAGTATAACAAGAATCCACAGTGAATATTGCAAATGTTTCAAGCCAATGACAGCTTTTATCAAATATGCGAAATTACGTCCATACAAATGCCAGACGCATTGCACCTGGCGTAAATCGATATCTTTATGACGTGTTGTGCAGGTATAGGAGTCTGAGACCGATATATTGGTATCGATTGTAGCTTGCCGTTCCGTGGATAGCACAAAGTAAAAAATTGGTCAGACAGAGAACTTTTGGATGGCAAAAAAGTGAAGCATTAGAAATTTGCAAGACGTCTGACGAATGACTTTTTTTTATGGATTATTGGATTGCTTATTAATTTTACATGCTTTGTATAATAGATAAGTTTCTGTGTGCTTTGGGTGTATGCAGTTCATGCATATAGACCTAGTATACGTAGATGCGTGGCGAGCGAGTCCATTCTCCGCATAGGCCACGGTGAGTATTATGAAACTGAATGAGTAATCACTTGGTAAATTACACACCAAGCGAAGTAGAGAGAAACGAAAGAATGAAAGAATAGAAGAATAAAGGAGTATAGAGTATAAAAGAGCGAAGAGGTGTTATTTTAGGTCTCAACCACGCCGCGCGCGGGCATTCAATGTTACCCGCGTATAGGTGTATCTGGGTGTATGTGGGTATAGCCGAAACTATCGAGGGCCCGAAAACCAAAAGCGAAACCAAAAACAGAGCGTGGAAAATGGGGTATAAAAAACAGAAAACACAGAAGGATCGATCCTCGCCGAGCCTAAGGATCAAGGAAAGCCATGCGCACGTTTGGCCTACAGACACACGGGTGGATAAACAACACACGTATGAAGTTATACGGTAAACAAAAGCACAAAAGTTGCCGACTCGGTTCTATCAAAGCAAGCGGTAATTTGGCAGGGTTTTGTTGCAGCCTCGTGCTTCCGAGGGCCTTTATAAAGAGCTCAGGCTCCTTATTCGAATGGGAAAGTGAATGAGGAAGGAGAATAAGAATGAGAATGAGAATGAGAATGAGAATAAGGCGTCAAAACGGCGCGAGAAATCCTCGAGAAGGATGATAGGGCAGATCGTGGCATTTTTTGAAAACACGCGTCTACCCAGAGCCAAGTAAAGGCGAGAGTTTCTGGACGCAAAGGTACACCTACTGTCTACCTTCTATGGTACAAGGTGCGCGAGGATACGGAGGAAGACCGTGACTAAAAGGGCTAATCATGACAAATGCCGGTCTGCAGTACTGCTGCCGCCTAGTCGTCAACGCTTTCGAGAAAATCTCTCGCGGTGTCTTCATCTCGATTCCATCTCCGACATAGAAGATTCAGATGTGTGGATGGGACGCGTGCGTGTAGGTATACATTAACGAGATGTAAAACGTCGTAAAGTTTGGAACGGAGAAAAAAACGTGTCATATTCAAAAAATAAGGACCCCGAAGAGCTCGGAGCTAGAAGCAATTAGGAAGCGACTGCTGCGGGGAAGGGTTTTCTTCCGGGACTCGTCTGAACGTTATGGAAAACAGCTTCTTCTTCTTCTCTGGATAGTTTCTCGCGCTTTGAAAACGTACGTGCGATTTTAAACCCAGTTATTATTTCAGCTCGTCGAAGTCCCGACGTGCGGTGAACCAACGGCCCTTTTTCTCACTGGGTCAATTCTCGCGTGACGTCCGGATAATTCCACTACGAGTTTTTAGTCGAAGCAATTTATTAATTAGAGGCAGTGAGCGGGGCCGTTAATATGAGATGGCTGTCAGCACGAACGATTTTCTCCAACCATATCCATCTCCACGATACCAACCTGCAACCTACGTATTATAGAACGCTTCTGACCCCGGTTCCAGCCAGCTGCTCTCATACTCGCATATTTCGAGGGCCAAATGTTCGGGGTGGATATCCCGGCCGCTCGGACATCTTAATTTAGTAATTTCCTAATTGGTATACGTGTAAAGCGAAGGAGTTGAAGAAGCAGGCTTCCACCGTCGTCGGATAAGACAGTTTACAGACAGCGGGCAAATAGTCCTGCGGATCGCAGATGCCATGGGTGTAGTATAACTATACAAGTAACTTTTTCACAGAACGGTATAACCGACTCTTTGTCTTTTCTTCAAACGCTCACAGACACGACTAACACCTTGAACGAGGAAAATACCACGTGAATAAATACCTCGAGGACTGTTCAACGGATGTCGATGCCAGCTACACGCGCCGCGTTGAAAATCCTCCTCTTCTTATACCACTTCAGCAAAATAATCCCGAAAGGGTTTCGCTTGAAATACGAAGTCACCATTTTCCCTTTTTCTTTTGGAAAGAACAAATTTTCGACGCGGGAAGACAGCTTCACAAATTCGTTATATCGCGATATAGCATCGCCAAGATATACTCCAATATTGAAAGGGGTGAGCTGGGGCTGTTGCCCTAAGTGCATCAGAGTTTTCCCGTGTTTGTGTAGTTGGCGCAAAGCTAGCCTACGGCGTCCGTGAACAATATCTACCATGTTGTTGTTCCGGATTATATCTTCACCGCTGGGATAGGTTCGTATGTGGTTTAGAATTTGTTCTCCGGCTAGTGGGGCATTAGCGTGTTTGATGGACCGTTTGTTTATTTTCATAGCGGTAAACGGTCTGTATAATACAACCGCATCCATATTTTCGACGGAGAGAAAAAGAGAGAGAGAGGGGGATCCGCAGATTTCGTAGGAAGTCTCAGATATATTGGAAAACAAGAGAACTCGACTTTCCCTCTTTTCCCGAGCGAAATCCTTCCGCTGATCGATGCAGGGGATCCTTCGACACGGTAGCATATGGGAGCTGGGGCTATCGGGTTCCATGGCGTTTGTCATCATCAGGGTGTTCATTGTTCACCACGAGCGCGGTCACTGGGGGTGCTGCTTGCCGGCGGCCAAAAAATCTGCATGAAAAGGAGAACCGGAGGTACAGATTCGGTCCAGTTGATATCACGGTGGAAAAAAGTTAGCTGGTAAAGAGAAGATCGTTAGGAGCCAAGAAACGAGGACCTGTTTAATGACGCGGAAGATTTTTCGATGTAAACAGAACGAGATATAATAATAAAGTCGGACAAATGGCCCTGCAGAATCTGCCATGGGACATGGAGAGAGTTGAGCAAGACGGTTGTAGGAATTTAAAGTGTCTAGATATAAATATAAGCCCGTGGGAGTAGAGGAGCTATTAAGAATTGTAGATAAACATGTGGATACATGGTCTATGCGAGTATCGAAGGTTTTTGTATTTTCAAATCCATTGAGAGGAGAAAAAAGGCGAGAGAAACTTGTGGTTGTACATTAGCCAGTCAACGGGGCTTTATTCTTTGGCACTAATTCCTGTTATTCGTACATACAGCGCTAAAACACGTACATTCACCGCTTTTGAAAAACCGCCGGAGCATTAATCATCGTGAAAAATGCCCGCAGGTATTCGTCCCGCACTGTTGTACGTAAGTAATGGGTGTTCGTACGAGAATGTCAATACGTTCACAACAAACAATACATAAAATACGAATCAGAAGCCAAGATAGAACCAGACGGCAAAAATAATCCTTAGTCTGCCGACTGGCAAAACTCTCCCAAATTTCTGTCCACACCTCGGGAACTTTGGACCAAAGATATTCCTCGGCTGAAACACTAATCGCATTGATCACTGGGCAGGAGTAACCGGTAGCCACGGAACCGAACGGTAGCTGGTATAAATTCGAGTAGCGGTTCCCCAGGATTTTGGTAACCCGATCCTCCGGTTCGTCGGCCTGATTGCTTCAAATGAAATTGACGATTAGGAGCAATCAATTGGTCCGTGTTTCGGCGCAGGTATACTGCAGCGAGCCTTTACACCGTAGAACTTCACAGTTCGCTACCTGCACCCGCGGGTATACAGGCGGACGAACAGCTGCGCCGTTTTGCACCGTTTTATACTAAATTAGAAGGTTTTTTCGTGAAAATCTGAGCCGCTTTTAACCCCAATTTAGAAACCCATTCAATCCACGGGTCGAGTCTATTGCTCGCTAATACCGGCGTCAATTGACGCTCGTTTTCAGTTTTTAAGAAGAAGAAGGATTTGCTCCGACGTACCTGAACGCTGATTGGTATGAACGACGTGCCTTCATAGGTTGTTTATGCGGTTATAAAGCTGCGTGGAGCAATCCGTCAACTTGTAGAAAATATTCGCACTGCAAGGCGCGTGAAGGACGAGCTGCCACTTTGACTGATTGCTTGGAGTATACGGTGAAGAAGCAGCGCAGCCTTGACTCTTGGAAGGAATTTGAATGGATTTCTACTGAAAGTAAAGAAAATTGTTGCTAGCGCTACGCGCCGTCGCTTCATATCGGATGTACGTATTCATGCATCTGGTGATTCCTTTCGATTTAGTTGCGCGAATCTGACCCCCGTGACACGTCGAATGGCGTCAGTTTTCCGCAACCTTCATTTTCCCAGCTCGGACGGGTATATAGCTGGGTGTAAAACCGCAAGCGATAAATAAACCCCAACAAGATGTTGGGGGTTGGTCATTGAATCGTTCGCCCTAATTTACAGCCTTGGGTTTTAAGGTGGCGAAAAAAGGAGCTTGTAGGTACCTAGGGGAGCCGGGACGCCTCTTACTCCTCTCTATGTATCGGCGGATAACTCTCAATACACCTCTCGAAATTTCTCTCTCCTTTTCTCTCTCTATATACAAGCCACAAATCAAACGCGTGACAAGTTACAATCGTTGCAGATCCGTTACCGATATCCTCACTACAACTCACCGCAATAAATCCGAAGGCAAACTCGCATTAGGGTTGGGCGTTACCGATCCACCGTTATACTTATTTCTCACCTGGCTCAACGCGCGGATCAGGAATCGAGACTGAAATCCAAAAGGTCCTGGAGGACGAAAAATATGCAAAACTATGTTATAAAGTGTTCAAATATCTGCATCAATCATTGAGAGAATTTTAGTGGGAAATTTATGGCTGCTTTGTTTTCAACTATAAAATTTCCTGTTTCGTGTTTCGTGATTTTGAAAAAAGTAATTTTCTCGCTCATCTTTCGCATAAATTTTGACGATTGGGGTTCTGCCTCCTGGAGTCTGTGGTATATACACGTTTTTTCGGTCCTTCCTTAGGGAGCGAGTCGCTTCTAGTCGTAGATGAATATCTCCTCTTCTCTTCGCTAGAGTTTTTCATTTAAGAAGAAATTCCGCATTCGTTCGGCTCTGGATCGAGCCTCGAGAGAAGATCGATGTGCGTCCAATGCGACCCCAGGGAGTCCGGGGTTTCAGACAGGTTATCGAGCTCACTGAATATCCTCAGGGAAGATAATTCAAGTCTTTTTCCGCATCCTTCTGTCCCAATTGCGTTTCAAAAGTGCGTTTCCCCCGCCGTGGCAGACCTAAGAAATTCTCTTTCCGAAGAGTTCGAAGAGGTAATCGCAGAAGCACGCGCGCGAGTGATCAATCATCATCCCGAAGCGTTTAACAATCGAAAAACGAGAAGGAAGAACGGACGTTTCTGAGAGTCAAAGAATCTCGTCGTTCGATTTTCGCCGCAGGTATCGAGTCGGGGGCGTCGCGACGCTGCGTCTCGCGGGACTCTCAGGCGTGTGTCCTGAGAAACACGGTTTCCCGAAGACCTCGGTGCCGTTCTTGAACGGTTAAATGCGCCGGAAATAGACTCGCCGAGGAAAAAGGGGCTTTAGCTGTTTATTTCTCTTCGAGGGACAGCTGACACCATTTACCACTTTTTTGGAGCTTTGGTTCGATTCGAGGCTGGGTGTTTAAATGCTTGAGTATTAGACGCACAGACCTCGATTACTCGAGGGCAAACCTGCTTCAAATAAACGTCTTAATCTCTCGGCGAGAAACTGCTCCTACGAGCTGTGAACACGGTGTATGTGTGTAATTTATAATGTAGTGCAATTAACGATCTATTAAGCGCTAATTCATGCTCGAAAATGAATGTTGAACTAAGTATTAATGCTCTTTTCGTACCCGCGAAAGCTTAGTTCTGTTCTATGAACGGGGTCGCGGGTCAACGCGTCGTTCGAGCGTCCCGGAGCGTCGCGGCGCGGCTCGGCGGGGTGCTAATGAGGATCGATTACCGTGTACAACCACGGTGAACGAAAGGCATAAGCCTTTCAACAAGTCTGCAGTCAGCGACGAACGACCGCTCTGACTTATCGTCCGGCGTATTAGACACGGCGACAAACGCCAATGAGACTATAGCTCCGTGTTTTTTTCAATATTTTTCAACACCTATGACCTGAAACTGTTCATATAATTCAGTTTCAGGTCTTTTACGTCTCATCGTACAGAAATAACTACGATAGTCGAGGTTTGCAGGACTCTATGCTCTTATCTCAAGTTCTGATTGGTCGAAATGAAAGCGAACGCCATCTAGGTGGCGGAATCTGTATTCATTGCCATCGGCGCGCGCATCTTAACCTCTTAACCTCTTCGATAGTTCCAGCGTATCTTCTGAGAGATTAGGAGTAGAGATTGAAAGAAAATGCGTTGTTTAGCGCGAGTTGCTCTTGAAAAAATGTCTACAAAGTGTTAAATTCACACTTTGGAACGTTACACGGTTGTTATATTGTTGAAAAAAGATATGGCGGGGGTAGAAACTGGCACCGGAAGTACTTCTTCGTAGCAGAATAACAGGAAGCGGCTCTTATCGAACGATGAAAAAGTTATACCGACAAAAAACAGCGCGAATATCAAAGTGTGGCATCTTGGGAGTTGGGTATACAATATATCACGTTCGGGAATATGTCTGGCGTATATTTATCCTAGGACGAATCCATTACGTCATCTCGGTACACTTAGTGTAGTTATCTGTTTGTATTGCATACATGGCTTTAAAAAAGTGACTGACTGACAGGCAAGAGAGGTGTTGCGAGCGAGTAGGAATAGAGAAATAATGAAACGAATCTACCGAAGGGCGGATATGTGTGTCACGCGTCAAGAAATAAAGAATGAGAATATAATGTAACCTACGTGTGTTGAGAGTCGAGTATAGCGTTGCACTGTGTATATATACCGGGCAGGTAACCAGCGGTAACAATTATTACATCCTAGAATGGCCGCCGCCCCTAGACAATTGAATTTCTAACAAAATGGAGTCACTCGTCGCCGTAGCCGCCAGAGCCGTGTAATTAGTGAGAACGGGGCGAGATAATAGCACGTTGCTATATTACGCTACCGCTCCGTTATACACCTTCCTCACCCGACACACGTCACTCTATTCGAACGAGAACGCTCCCTTGTTGCCCCTGCTTCATCCCCGCTTCTGCGTACGCTCTTACCTCGCTCATTAGATAATGTATGATAGGAGAGACCTAAGAATCGATTAATTGCGACGAAAAACTTCACCCCCTGCAACCCTAATAGAAATCATACCTGCGCAGGGATATCATTTTTCTTTTTTTTTTTTCTTTCTTGCGCTCGGGTTGTACATATCGAATTTGGTCTTTGGTGATTAAGGTAGTTAATGACTCAATGAGTCGGCTTAAAATATAGTTATCTAATAAGTCGTTACGGGCGGACAGGTGGACCGACAACTAACGGACAATGGACCAACCCGGTGGCTACTGCGCTACCTTTTTGTATCAAAACAATTACTGGCTTCGTTCGCACCTCGGTCTATAGATGATAATGATACATCCTCGCTGGTATATGATCGCTCCCATTAATTACGAATCGGCATTTGTGCTAGCCGCTCGAGTTAACAAATCGTTACCTAGCTATACGTTCTTTAATTCCCCGAATAGGCGTCTTCCTTCCTTTTATTTTTTGGTCAAAATGGTTTTGGAGAAGACTCGGTTTTACCCGATCAACGAGTGACGAAGGGTAGACTGTTGCCGTTACATTACGGTGTTTGGTCGAGATTCGATTCCTGTAAATTTCACTCGCTTGTTTGACAAGCGGGAGGCTATTATCCTCCCGTAATCCATAAGGGATGACAATATTTTTAATTCTGGACAGAACGTAACAGGATCACGTTTACCAAGGTAATGTTATACCCGGTCGAGACGAGGCTAACTTAACTTAACTTAACTAAACTGAACCGAACTGAACTGAACCCAAGCCGTTATAGGCTGCAGGCTGCTTTTGCTAATCTACTTATTAAGTTTGAAAATCGAACACGAGTCGAATGGGTTGCTGGAGCGCCTTGCAGGGGCCCGAAATTTTAATCTTCTTACATTTAGTGCTGCGCCGAAGTTTCGTCCTTAATATAATAATCCTTGCCCAACTGCAGCAGTTTGGGAAAAGTGCCATTTTGTTTTCGGTATCAAATAATGCCTAAGCCTCTTAACCGCGCTGGGACACGGGTCACTCGAAATTGTCTAATTTCAAGATTCCTTGAAACCTCATCAGCTACACCTTTCCTTTTGGCAAAAGCGCGTACCTACTGCAGGTAGACGACGCCATACCAAAGTGCAAATTATTGCTTTGAAATAAGAAGACAAAAAGAATGAATAAATAAATAAAAGAAAGAACGAAAAATGGAGAAATGATCGATAGATCGATCACCCGATCCATCATGGCGAGTCCCGACGGTCTGACGTATTGGCATAATGCCCACGTCCTCGGGGACGATATCCTAGGAGACGAACAAGTCGCGGGCGACTATTCACCTTTAAATACCCGCCTACGGCGACCCTGCCAAAACACTCGGTTATTCGCAGAGAATCTCTGAGTGGTTTTCGCCGGGACGAAGTAGCGAATGACAATGTAGCCGGGGTCCCAAGTGACAGATCATTCCTAGTCCCAGTTTCGATTGTATCAATTGAGAAGGAGGAGGAGGAGAAGAAGGAGGCTGGAACATGTGGGATAAGGTGTAAAGGTGCTCGCAGAACACTTGTAGATATTCGTACGGGACCCCCAGCTTCCGTCCTCTTCCCGGGGGACTTCTAAGTTCTAGTCTCTGGACTCGGCGTATTCTTAGCCCGAGGATATTCGAAGTCCGGATAAATCTAGCGCAGGAAATTCGATAGGCGTAACCTTAGAGTCGTAGACAGACTGTCAGAGCCAGGGAATAATGCGGACAGCCAGAGAAATGAAGAATCACGACTTATTCCTCGGCGAAAATGGAAACAGAAATGGACTCAGGATCAGGACCAGAAACAGGACTTTCCAATTTCTTGAAGAGTGATTGATTCCAGAGATTTCAGAATTTCAGAAATCAGCTCGCGCCGAAGAATCGTTCCGAAACTGAGCTCAGCCAAGGTTTGTGTATAGAACTTAAAATAAGTCCGTGAATAGATAGTGTGGAAGTCAGATTGACGGGAGTCGTCAGGTGTTGAGAGTTGATGGAATCGCAGCGGTGCGCAGAAGAGGCTGGGAGGGGGTTTGAAGAAGAAACGGGATACAGGGAGAGAGAAAGAGAGAGAGAGAGAGTCAGGAAAAGAATGTGTTCTTTATTACCGTCAACAGGCCATTGACGCCGCTTACGAAAACGGAAAACAAATCGTAAAGTTACGATTCCGAGCCCTGCGAGTCCCGATTGTTTGTTGTTTCGGGGCCTCGTAAACCAGTCGACGCCTCATCCTCTTCTTATTCCGTACGGTTATTCCCTCTGCAGAAGAGCCGATGCGAACGAAAATAACGCGGTGCCAGGGTAAGGCCGAGGCCTTGGACGGATCCTGGAACGGAATGGGTACGCGGTTCTTCGCCCCGCGAGAAAACTTGGGTACTCTTGGTTTACGAGCTCCGGAGTTGTGCCGTTCGTTGAATCCGGGGTTGAATCGATCGCATTATTCGCCGCCTTGAGTTCTTTGTTAAACCTCGTTGTTGCTTCTATTTTACGAGACGCGAGGTCGTCGGGGTCGCCCCGTTACTTCCACATGCGTGGATCCATTATTCGTTTGTTTCTTTCGCCAGGGACTTCACTTTCCTTCGCCATACTCTAACTTTCTCTCTTCACAGTCTTTATTTCCTAGTCTCGCACCGATCACGTCGAGGGGTGCTTCAGGTAGACACACCGTCTTCGGACGTCTTCGCTGTCAAGGAATTACCCTGACAAGGCTTCTGTGCGCGTCTCAATCGGCTGCCAAAAGACGCGCTGAGGGTTCCCTCGTTTGTTCCTATTTATCCCGCAGCGTGGGCAAAATTATCAACGTATTTTCAAAAATTTTCAAACTCAAAATGAAACTCGTCGAAACTACATCAATGCCAAATTTTCACCCTAAATTTGTCTGAGGATTGATGAGAGTCGGAAATTACGCCTTGAACCGAAACTCGACATCAACGGCTGTCGAATCTTTGAAGAATCGTAAATCTATTGATTATCTTGAAGCTTGCGTATAATGTGAGATCGTCGATTGAAAAATGTTCCTTATCTGAGTCCCCGTAACGGCCGGGCTGTCGTCCTCTTGACATCATTTTTCGATACTCGTCAGAAAGCCACGTGCGGCTCGATTGAGCACTTTATAGACACGCAATGAGGACTCGATCCGCCACCAGGTACCCGCAGACTTTATTATACCGTACGTAAGTTCCACGCCGCACCGCGCCGAGATCGTACGTGCTTTATCTTCGCCTATCTACCCTCGGCCATTCTTCACCTCCCCCGAGCCGGACAGATCGAGATGAAATCCCCGCGCGCGGCGACCCCGTATACAAACCAGGAGACCACAACCGTGTCGCGTCCTTTCGTTCATGGTTTCTAATTACTACGGCCGCAATCGGTTTCCTCGCCCACCCTGCAGTTCAAGGATCGCATCTGTTGCGCTTCTCTCACCCTGCAGATGCAGCTTCAGGGATAAGACCATGTAGACGCGATTTCCGTGCGATTAATTCCTCCCTTTTTTAGCTAATGGATCTCTTCTCTTTTTCCTGTACCAAATTTCTTGCCAAAATGAAGAAAAAAATGGAATGAAATAAAACAAATTCAAAGCTCCGTGAAAAGTTCAATACTTAGCGATTTTTAAAAAATCTCTTTTGTCACGAGGTCTCGTGCTCTCGTTGATCCGTTTAAGGTCTTTTTTCACGGCTTTGAAGTCTAGTTATTCGTTTATCATCGCGGTATTGTCGCGTGGTGTGTCGTACTGAGTAGGATGATCTCTTTTTCTTCATCTCTGTATTAAGGGTCTCAAGATTCTCTGCTTGTTATTGTAGCGAGTTCAGAGTTTCCTGCGATCGCAATCTCCACCTTATTCATTTTCTTCATCACAAAGCGCGGGGCTATTCTCCTTCAGTATTAGCCATTTCAGTCCGTTTGCCTCCTCAAATTGCGCCGAATTGCACCTTATTTGACTACAATAGCGTGAGAAGACTGACCCAAAGTTTGGAAAAATATATTTCAAATAATAACATCACTTACTTCTCGAATTACCAAAGCCGATTCTAAACGGATCTGGAGGAAGATCTCCAGGCGCTTTTCCCTTCTTCTTCTTCTTTCCAAAAGTTGGGGAATTGAGTTCGCAGATTTTGCTCGAATAATGGCGGCAAATATTTGCATAAAATTAGGCTGTTTATACTAAAAACGAATCTTCCGAAACAGAGAGATAAATTCATGATGTCGAAGACACAGGGGGGTGCATAGGGCAGGGGTATTAGAAGAGGGAAGTAACACTGACGAAGGTTAAATCCCTAGGTAAGATTTGAGACATCGATAACTTAGTAGTCTGCTAAATTTCGTTATGCTAATGTTCTGTAGCCGGACGTCCCCCCGGGACTTTGATCAGGAGGAGATAAGGGTTGAAATTGCAGGTATCCCCGATCGCAACAAGGGCTGGAGGACCGTGCCTCGTATTGTTCGTTGCGTAGGTCCGTTGTGCAGGTTTCAATGCCTCGACGTTCGGATAATACACGAATGCTCTTTTCACCATTAGCAGTTCCCTCTTCGACCCAAATCTAGATCACGAGCCATGCTCGTAGTTATTTTCAGAAAGCAAACGTACGAAGTGCGGCAGGATATCGTGTAAAAATTTGAGAGGGAGAGAGAGAAAAAAAATGAAATTCTGGCCAATTCGCGACTGAGTTAAACCCTTTTTCATCCCGCATGTTACACGTAGAGTCGAAACGACGGTTTGGCACCGGAATATAGACGTCAATTTATTACTTTTCACGGGTCTGCACCGTGTGCCCCCACCCCCCTTTTTCATCATCCCTCCAAGGGTATATACTATATACCAACCCCTGTTAGAATGGTGGAATTATTTAGTATTAGCCGTGCATAGACTGCGCGCATAGACTATGTGCCCACCGTGAAACCGCCCCGCCTAAACACCGCGTTAACCGGTGATTTACAACCATTTTCACCCCCCAACTAAACTCCCCGTTTCACGATCCCGTTCCTTCTTTATTAGCCCAGTTCAACCCCTTCTGACCGGCTTCTGATCCAGATCTAGTTATAAGGACATTGTTCAACCGTGGGTAGGTATAATCCCACCGAGTTCGCACCTATTAAGGATGTACCCAACATCTATATGTATTATAATATACAGTTTCATACTTTTATGCCTACCTGACTAAGAGAGACGTTCAGAGATCCCCCTATCGCGTTCCTCGCGTCATTATTTCCCTTCGAATGTACAAATAGGTGGAAAGTACGATCTTCCTTTGGTAGCAATTATAGTTATGGGATATGTATCGTGTCGATCGTGGCAATAAGTGATCGTGACTTTGAATAACGGTTAGTATAATGAAGCACGAGCTGAAGAACGGAGAATTGTATACATCTATAGATCAAGTGGTCAGATTGCGGCAATTGAGTCGAAACCGGATGGCGATATAGACATATATTACGCGTCTAACCCTGCAGCGGAGAATGAAACGCTTCCACCCCGAAATTCGCGAGGATTGAAGGATCGCTGTGAACGCACTGCGTCGGAATTGGGGTACAAAAGGCTTTCGAAATTCAGTTCGAACACCGAGCGTACCATGGCTCCTCGTAACGACTCTATCCATCGGAAAAGATCTGAGGAAATCCATGCGAGCGGTACCTTTGTATCATTTAATATTTAAAAACAAGCTATAAATATGTCGACGCCCAGGCCCCTGCGAAGAACCGCAGTATACCCGTCCCGTAGGAGGTGCGGAGATCTCCGTGATCGGTCCTTCTCCAGCCTTCGTATACCACCTTCGAGGTCCTCTTCGCTCCTCCAGAGGCTGGGGGACCTGCGGGACTTGGGGGACTCGGGGGACCCGTCGAGGAAAGGATTAGCGCGGATCTTCGTGTGGAAAGAGAGACGTGTATATGCAACAGGTATGTGACTACCCCACACTTTTATAACTGCGTTGAAGGACCAGCTGGACCAGGAATGGAGGCGTTAATGGCTCACGATATTAAACGTCGTTATAATATCTATGTAACTTTGTAAGATGGATCTTTGGGCCATTCCTTCCAATCCGTAATTCATTTACGAATAAGCGAATTGTCACCCCATGATATCCGGCCTTGAAGCACTTTTTCCAGAACTCCTGAACACTTTCGTATCTTCGGTTCGAACACTTGTCACTGATGCACAGAAGTACACTTCGGATTGTTGGATACTGTGGAATCTCTACCTGAGCTTCTTTTGGAACAAGTATACTGGAAAAGTGAGCTAGGAGCCCGACGAAAATTTCATCAATGACATATTTCGTGACTTGATTGAGATTCAGTAAGAGATTTAGAATTGTATGAAAATTCGATGAAACTAGACGCTGAAAGTATGGGAACGATCGAGACTTGTGATCATCAGATCGAATGATATCGGCAACTCTGTGTCACGATTTGATGGTATTTTCAGACCGATTATCAAACGGTGAATCTACTCAGCCACACTAATTGCTAGTATGAAAAATCTGCGGTGCAAAAAGAAGCCGACAACGATCGAGCGTCTGAAATACACAATGCTGTTATGTCTGGCCTCTTTCTTCTCCAAAGAATGACGATGGACAAGATGGAGATCCTAATTGTCGGGAAATTTTCATAACATGACAAACCATAAATAAACGTATAGGTATATCAGCAAATCCTTTCTTAGAGTTCACTTGAAAACGATCGAAAAGCTTTGAATAGTTGCATCTTAACTTCAGACCTCCAGAAGCCCAAAAATCCTAAAATTTTTGTCTCTTTTTCAGAGTGTGAAGACAAATTCGGAATTTTTACTATTCAGGAGTTTGAAGAAAAGGGTTTTTATCAAACTGATACTACAAGCCGTGTTTACGGATGCAATCCCACACACTTTTCTGTACTAACTCGTTCCCAGCTCTAGATACGTAAATTAGTTATTCCTAGATTCCTATAATAGTGATTAGTGCCAGAGTAAGGATACCTCCCATGTCGCAGGGTGTATGTAAGACGGGGAGTTTCACATCGTTCTACAACCTGCATGGGCAATGATCCCCGACATTGCCTTGTGGGATTTTTTCCACCTGGATTGACCAGCACGCGGATGACGATCGGATACACGCCTCGATAAATACACCCTATCTACTCTGTGTGTAAACGTGTACGGGATACGTCCTGCGACAAGTGCTTTTAACGAGTATAAACGAACACACGCACATATTCATGCATACTTTGCCATACGATCCACCAAGTTTTTTAATTATTTAAAAACAACCATGTATGTGTATGTCAGAGCTAAGGAAACCGTCACTGTCTTTTCTGAATCGACCTACGTGCGATGGCTCGTAAATCTGCAGTCCATAGCAAGCATGGACACACGATGTCCACGAATCTGACTATTTTTGCGGAGAAAAACGCGTTTTTCAAACTTTTTATTTCTCTGGATCGAAAAATGAGGGCGTAATCTTGTTTGAAAATTTTTACGTGAATATGAAACGTGGATAACTGCTTACTACGTGAAAATATAGGCAGACTATCGTCCCGGGGGAAAGTGGCCGGTGTAAATACGTACCTAGCTGGAATACGTAAATATTTAATCCAAACAACGCGTTGCAAAACTTGAACGGATACCACGAGGAACCCTATCATCTCTATATTCCCCCTTCCTCTTTCACCTCCCTTACGGCCATTCTGTCACACATTTTGAACACATATGTACACCCATGCATATGTAGCTTTGTATGTTTCTACACTAAAGACTTATATGATAGTTGTCCATGTGGCTCCACGTCGACTAGTGTATCCCAACATTGAACGTAACTCGTACGGCAAACATGCATCGATTCCTAACCCTGCGAGGGTAAAGACTGTCTTGATGTCTAAGTGTATTGGAGTAGATAAAATATATTTTTGAACATGTTTTCAGGCCTTTCACATAAATGAATAGGTAAAAATTGTACGATCTTTCGATTTTGAAAATTCCCATACAATTTCGATGCAAATAATCGATACTCGATATAAGTAATAAATCTTTGAGTATTTATCAATTTTATTGTTAAAAGCGCAATCTTCGAATCTCTACTTTTTCTAATTTCAACGAAACCCTAGACGTTTCCGGGCTTTTATTATCCGTAAAACTTGTGGAGAGAAAGACTTTGGTTTTCAGGTCTTGTACATTTCCCGTTTATCGATGAAATTAATGGAATAAATTTTCTTTTTGTTTTTATAAACGCAGCGTTTTTGTCCGGACGGTATAGTAGACATAGGTACACGCCGAGGGATTCATACCCTAATTTTCCTTGACACACATGCGGACGCGTGTTATTCTAACTAAGCCATTATTTGGGAACTTTTGACTTTCCGAGGACCATCTGCCCTCGTTTGATTTAACGTTTCGAAACCCTCGAAAGAGCGAGAGAGAGAGGAAAAATCAGAGTGAGAACATTGGGCCCTCGAAAATGAACGGCGAGGCTCGTACTACTTATACCAGGGCCCAAATCGCTCGCCCCTTGTGTCCTATAGGTATGCCTCCGATCCAGCATTAGGGAGAGACGCCGTTTTTTTCTTTCTTCTTTTATTTTATTTTACCATTTTTTTTTTCCTTCTTTTTTTTTATACAGCTAACGCGGATTGAGTTACGTGTTTTTGATTCAACTATACGCTTATAGACATGTAGGCATGTATAGGTATAGCCACATACGTGTATAACTGGCTACATGTTACAATATACGTTCAAGAGACTACAAACTAAAAATTCGTCTCGGTCAAGTATATTCAAGAGTGTGAAACAGGTTCAAATTTTTATTGTCAATTTTTTTTCTCGTCACTATATTACTTAATACGGTATTAAAAATTCGACGATGTTTTACCCAAAGCATTGAGTAAAATCGCAATCCCTATAAATTTGACGAAAAGTGGAACCAAGTTATCGGAGTAATCGAATTTTCGAATCCTGTTTTTAGAAATGATTATTTGAGTCAATTTCGAACGATGAAACGAAAGTCGGGATTTTTATTTTCATCAATTCCAACAAGTGGAAATTTATTTTAATCAGATTCCATTATTTTTTTTATTTCAATTTCAATTTTTCGAGTACTAGAGTGGGTCTCCCTTTTCTAGTTTATGCTTCAGAGGCATGGGATCGGCTCACCCTGTAGATGAAAAGTAAATAGATACCTATGTACATACAGGGCTATGTAGATATATAGAATAAGATATAAATATAAATATACAAGGTGGTGCATGGGTACGTGGGATAGGCGTATATAAACGCTAACAACGGAGCAGATTGAATGTTTTCGCACCCTCGAGCGCCCCAGTTTCGCCAAGTCATCAAGGCACCCGGATTTTTAGTTAGGGGGTCACGCCAGGGGTCGCCGACCCGTCCGTTATATACTATACATGTATACACGCATAGGTATGACTTTATGGTTACGCGTTTTACCCAGCTAACCATATAAACCAGACCTGTTTATGGGAGTTGGTAAAACAAATCGGCCACAACTGGTATATAAAAAAAAAACATCAAATAAATAAAATAAAAATTCAGAATACATGAAACGGGCGAAAAAAACAATCTACAATCTTTTATTAGAGATTATGCGACAGATATACTCACCCCTTGAAGATAGGGGATATTTTCTCAGGGACATTCGTATTTCCAAAATCAATTTTTTAGCAACAGATTAATTTCTGTGCAATTTTCCTCCTGAAAGAACGATCCTTTCGAAATATCCATTACTGGAATGAATGATCAGTTTTGCTTGAGTTCTCTATCGGAAAAAATGTCAATATTATAGAAAGATGAAAGAACCTATGAAGTACAAAAACGGCTTATCTTCTTATTGAATTATTTCGGAATATGAAACGAAATAAAAATTGATCAAAATTTCCTAGAATCCTGAAATTTCTTTGAATGAAATATCCCTGCCCGGTTATGCTCACGTATGAAGGTACCGAGTGGTATATTTTATTCATAGTTTACTTACAGCGTGTTTGATTCGCGGCGGTAACAATGTAGACGACTGTACGCGAATTATCATGGCGTCGAGATGATCGTGACAATGAGTAGCTGGATTAAATAGCTTAATTCTTCCTTAAATTGAGCGTAGGTGTATTTGCTGCCCGGTCACCGATCGGCGCACGCACGTGCGTCTCTATACACGCGCGATATGACTTCGGTAGTTATACGTAGCTAGGAAAGCTTCTTTTTCTTCTTCCTCCTCTCTTTCTTCTTCTTTTTCGTATTTTTCTTAATAATCTTTCGTGGGAGTTCACCCTGCACCGCAAATATACCCGCAGCGTCCCACGCAGCTAAAATCTTTTTTTTTTCGCATCTAATAGGTGCGGCTTAGACTTTTTTTTTTCTTGGGTTAGACTTCTTTCCACCCTACAAACCGCAAGCTTTTTTCAAATTCCAACCGAATACGAAGATCAAAAAAAAATTCGATGACTGTATCTTCAGGGGGCGGAAGTGTATTCTCGAAAAAATTGTATACCCCAGATTTTCGGTCAAGATTTACGCCCAATATTCACACTTTTTTTTCCTCTCCTTATTTCGCTTTTCATTTCCAATTATTATTATTATTATTATTATTAATTCTGGAAACTCGCGAGTGAAAAGCTGAGATAAAGTACCAATTCGTCATCGTAGATACAGATCATTCAGGAAGAATTTTTTTTAATTTATCTTTTATTTTTTCAAACCAAAATTGGGTTCAAATTCAACAATTTTCTAGCTTAAAATTTCATTTCAAGTTATACCTGCATACTTGCGGTAAAACTTGCCCCTTGCTTACGCGCGTCAGTAAAGACGATTACTATAGACGGTACCTTGTACCTCATACTTACATATACGTATAATATGTCGCTAATCGTAAGACTGAAGGACGGAGAGACATGGACCACCCCGTCTGTATAATCCGCTACACAAATCGGACTGCCAGCGAAGTGATTCCCGTCAAATATTTCACCATGTGTTAACGCTGCAGCAGACAGAACGAAATTATAGCCGAAGGCAAGATTTGCGGAGGATAAAGTCATGAAAATGTACATACGTCATTTTCTTTCTGAAAGTTTTTCAAAAAACTGTCCTATAAAATAAAAAAATAGAAAAATTTATCTGAAAATTAAATTAAGGCATAAATAAAATTTGGAAAAAAATTAGGGAAGAAAAAAAGGGAAGAAAGGACCTGGTGAATTTAATTCTTGGATAACCGGACTCGAATCAGTCGACGTATGTAGGTGCATCGTTATTATTGGATCAAGGCGGATCCGAGCGGATAGAAGCCGGTCTACTCGACCGTCAGACAAGTCAGTCGGGCAGTAAGCCCAGCATGAGTCTTTCACGGCTCTAGGTAGCTGACAAAAGGCTGCTCTTATATTCCCGGTCTTTCGACTATGAGTTTCTCGCGTAGTTCTTACGCATCATGTATGTGTGTTCGTCCCGAAGGACGCGCTGTCGTGTTCCCCGGCAAAAAAAACGAAAAAACGGCAAAAAGAAAAAAGAAAAAAATTGTACACCCATTTCCCTCGCGTTTACAAAACTAGATACATGTGTGCGCGCAACCCTTCCCTTATACCGATCAAGTCGACCCAAAACCTGGCCAAATCTTATTGTGCGTTTTACTGGATTTTACAATAACAACAAATAGCCGAGAATGTAATCCGGGATTAGAGGGACAACCGAGTTACACCATCTTACAGGGGTGCGCGCTTGCAGACCGTAAAATTTTTTACCCCGTATATATATGGGTGCCTCTACCTTGCAGAATAAATTGAGAAAAAGAAATTTATTCACCCCTTCACATTGAAATCTGGAAATCCTGTGTCTCAGATGTTCTGAGCATCTGTAGAGTTCGATCTTTGGAGTTGGATGTGAAAAGTTGAATAAATACAGACTCAGGGACCTGGATGTCCGCACATTGTACCATATGGGTATATATACATCAGCTAGTTGAATGGCTAGACAAGTGGACAGATTTGGGGTCTACCCACAAATATTTCCTCTAAGGCACAGCGGACAATCCGTGTCAAATTCCCCATTCACAATGCGAGCTTGGCTAGTATAGTCGCGTTGTGAGGTAAGGAATGACCTCTATAACGTTCTGCGGGGTGACAAAAAATCATATCCTTTGATCCCCTTCTTAGAGAGATACGTGTTATGGTCTAACTGTAACGTTTTGATTGAAAAAATCGATTCGTAGGAGTTTTGGAGTGTCAGACTTATACCTTGGTCTTGTTAATTAGATATATCGAGAATATCATTCAGAATGACAAAAAAACAAAAAAAATTTCGAGAAAGTTTGAGCCCTTGATATTAATTTTGAGAGGTCTATCATCGCTATTTTTGATTTTTAGTCATAATTTGATGTTTTACGTCAGAACTGTCGAAACATTGAAGTGAAAAAATTTATTTCCGCTTATTTCTATGTGAAATTAAATTCCCTACAAAAAAGGTCTGATTATAGATTTTCGTCAGACAAGCCGTTTCCGAGTAATCAAGCTTAATAAATTGATATGTCTCATTCTGAATGATATTCTCGATATATCTTTCAAAAACAAAAATAGTCCATTTTTTTGGCCCAGTCTAAGGCACATCAGAGGTTCGTTTGTACATGTGTATGATATACCTACTACTGGTCCACGTATTTCTCCATACCCATATTATACATGATGTCGGATCGAGGCTATACAGACTCCTGCAGGATGGTTAAATCTTGACGGTTAAGCTGGATGGAAGATGCCAGAGTTTTCAACCCACAGGGTGGCATCCTGTCCGTAGGCTTAATTTAATAACTCCCACATGTACCTACAGGGTGACACGTTTCAATTTATCTATAGACTGGAAATAACGGAGAAAGGATAACGAATTTGAGGTGTAATTGGAGGAAATTCATTCCGGGAGACTGAAGTCACAGTTTTTTTTTGCTGTTTGAGGAAAAAAGAAAAGAAAACTCAACGCAGTCGAGGAATCGTGAGAAAAAAAAAAAAACAGTTTCTTGAAACTTAAGAAACTCTGCTTTTCACACGAAATTGCAAACGCGATTTGAAACGCTCCTAATTCATAGTTCCCACAAATCTACTTGGTCAATTCGATTTCCAGCCTCTTGCGAGTTCGTCGCTCCAGAAAATCCGGGAGGTATAAATTCGAGCCCAGCACCTCAAAATTTAGCACGAGCTACTTCAGGCTTCTTCTCTCCGATTTCTTTGTACTGTTACACTTCGCCAAGAGAAAGCGAGAGAGAGAGAGAGAAAGAGAGTGAGGAGTTTGGCACTCGAAAATTCAAAGATTAAATTGAGTCAAAGCAGCAATTATTTACGCATTGGCACCTTGCAGCTGGGGCCTGGGCCGATTCCTCCAGCCTTCTCTCTCTCCCTCCGAGGACTTGACACAGGGCGAAATCTCACGCGGCCAAAAACCCGCGGGAAACGTTACTGCGACTCAAGGACTACCGAGGGATGTCCACCCTCTTGCCTGCTCAAGTACCAACGATACTGTGATGGGATTATTACGCCTTATCGACACGATTGCCAATTACTCGCTGGACTGGAGTCTCGGAATTTCTTTCACCTCCAATTAATCCAATGGAGATCAGAAATTGTTTTTGCGATTTCCCGATCTTTCCTCCGCCCTTAACGACTGGGAAATCGCAATTAGAGATCCGGCTGACTCGAGGATCTGATTTACGATGTTTACACTTGACATCGGCGTAATCCAGTTAATGAGGAATCAACGGGGAGCAGGAGGGTCTTCAGGGTCGAGGACGACGACTGCGAGAGCGCAGAAGGATGAGGATTGAGGGAACAAGGAGGGCGGAGTAGTCCTGCGGTTACACGGATTAACGGCTACGCGTACAACAGTCATTAGCGAATTTATTGCCACTGTTTCTTGCTAAATGCACATTCTCGACTGGGGGCCTTTCGAGTTAAGAATAGGACTGCCCATGGGGCGAAAATTTCCGCGATATTTATACAGGAATACAAATACCCACGACACCTCTGCACAAGGCACGGTAGGAATTATCCAAACTCATCGTATTGTACGCTTGTCAGGGCTGAGTGGCAACCAGAACGAGACTACGATATACCTAAGGACACGAAACGACATGACGACGCGATATGACGACCCGGCAACACCAGTCGGACAATAAATCTTACTGCGGTTTCACCACGTCATACTTGTTTGCCTTGCGATGAAAACCGGCGTATAATATTATCCGATTCTTTTCCCCGTTATTATAGAAATTAATCTGATCCAGTCGAGGAAGGATGCAGCCTGTTATTGTAATAAATTAATTAGGATCAAATGAAATCAAATCTATTCTCGAAAATTTTATCTTTGATGATAAATTTATTTAAAGAAAGCAGGACATCGTGGATCAAGGATCGCTGCAGGTATACAGCGTACGATAAAATACCTGCACAATGGCTTGTATAATATTCATATTGTATCCCAGCTTGTAGAGCGAGACATGTCACATTCATATGCTCGTGTGTTTAATCCTTGACACAATAAGAAGCAGAGGAGATACCTATACCCATATCCGCAAGTGAGGGATGGCATATGCCTAGACGTTGACTGGCGACACGATCGCGGCGCATTTCTCTGCTCTTAAGGCCCTAGTTTTCGTTTTTACCCGTACCAGGGATGAGACGTCCATCTGCTCCGTTTATTCCGCGTTATTAAGCTGCGGTATAGCAGGCCTCGCTTTTCAATTCGAAGCTCGGAAGATCGGGGCTCCGAATCGCGATTTAAAGCACACAAACGTCTCGAGCCCGAATACATACCGTCACGTTCCGCAAGGATCAATTCCTTCGGCGATTAACGCGTCGGATCGCGTTCTCGTGTGCCGAATATACCTTGAAATTTCTTCGAGCGAGAATTTCTAGCGTGAAAGAAGAAGAAGAAAGAGACGGAAAGACATTACCGCAAAAATTTCAACTTTGTGCATCGTGGATTTCGTTTGGACTTCGACGAAGACAGGGAGGCGAAGGGAATGGAATAAAAATCTGAAAAAAATTAGGGAATTTTTAGTTGCCACTATTTGGAGCCGATTCGACAGGATCCAATATGAATTTATACATGAAATGGGCTTCGATTGGGACGAATTATTCTTCAGTCTTCGCATGATCCTGAGACTTTGACAAATATCCAAGCGACGGTTGCGAATGCATAAAATAACCGGATATCTAGTTCGAGAACACCTCTCTGTCCCGATTCGTCGTTTCCTTAGGTAAGCGAGTGAGCGGGGGCGTTCACGCAGGTGTCCGCATCCGGTGTTCGACCCGATCCTCCTCCTCTTTTCCCTCTTCGCCCTCCAGTTCCTCGTTTCTCTTACCTCTTCCAACAAGCGGTTTACACCCGCGCGCTATCCTCCTCTTCATTCTCTTCCCTCTTTCACCTACACTTTTCTACTTTTACCTTTTATTTTTATTTTTATTTCCACTCCGCCGCATGTACACCGCGTCGACGTATTGCTCTGCCCACTGCTCTCGAGAATCCCCCACCTGCAATCTCCAGACACCTCATATATGTATCCATGCTGCAGGAGGTATTGGTACATATACGAGTGCAACACCTTTACCGAGAGCTGGACCTCTATAGATATACGATCCTCCAAGAAGCGCCATATTTACGAAGGAACGAACTCAGAGCTCAGTCGAGATGAAATCAGTGGAATGAAGGTGGCTGCAAGAGAGTACATATATGCAGTTCTTTTTTCTTTTTCTTTTTCTCTTCATTCGTCTCGCATTTATTGAAAGAGGGAAATTATCACGAGATGAGAATCAGCTGGTCAGTATACGTACGTATATTAGGGTGCTTTTATTTTGACGAGTATTTTTTTTTTTTTTCGCTCCCGTACTGAAGTTTTGTTGGTAATGTAAATAAAGAAATTCCCTTAAAATATGAGCCCTTAATATTAATATTTAGTGAAGATTTCCCATTTAAATAACATGTAGATTTAGATTATTTTTTTTTTCAAATCCTTACAACTCAGCGGCATGTTGCGCTATCATATCGCCCATAGTGGCAAATTACTCGTGATTGAGCCTTCTACAAAAGTGCCCATTGCGACGTGACTGTAACTCACACCGGTGAGGTAGCACAGGTCAATTTTTGTATAAATTTCTTGCTTTTTGTTATTCTTTCGTCAATGGGTAAACTTACAGGAAAAATGTGGATGACATATTCATAGGAAATTTAATTTCCTACAAAAAAAGTCCTCTGAGCCAAATCTCTGAGATCGATATTTCTCGAGTTATTGAGCTCTGACTTTTTTGTGGTATGAAATTTTAATGGATTATTGAGTGAAATTTTTGCAATGTACATTGATTTTCCATTTTTTATCACCACATTCTTAAGTGATTATCTTTTTTTCAAGTTGCGAGTGAGAAAAAAGAGAAATTTGATTCTTCGAAAAGTATAAATATATTGTTAAATGGTTTGAAAAACGAGGAGGTAATAGATTGCCTGAGAGATGTAGCATTCCGCAAGTCCCAGGCAGTAAGGATCAGCGATTGGTGTGGGCCGTTCGGTTGGATAGGCTAGAGCCTTATTGCTTTATCGCTTTATTGCTTTATTGCTTATTGACCACTGTTGACTCGTGTTGACACCGCAGACCTTAGTTACGCGCGTAACGGACGGGCGGTCAGACTCCGTATTAAATCCACACAGTTATGAATACCTTCAACGTATACGTACGGACTTGTACCTATACCTATGCGGCTAATCATCTCAGCGCGTGACTCCGCGGAGCGGGTCAACTCCATCGTCATCATAGTCGGTGCGAGGAAATGCTCGGATTGCTTCCATCGTCTAGTTGAAAAAACGACGTTTCTCGTTCCAGGTAACATGGGCTCTATCATTTTCTCACTTCGTTGAAAGATTCCTCCTGCAAAAGTGGATGGCATCGATTTCCAAAAGGATTAGAGCATGGATGCAATTCTTCAAAATTGACGATTCGTTTCCATGCAATAACGTTGAGAAATAGATCCGTGCCTGGGATTACCATGAAATAACATCAATTTGAATCAATTTCGAAAAAGAACAAAAATAGAGGATTAAGGATAAATTTTTGTGCAAAATTATGGAAAGGGAAAAAGGGCTCTTTCTTTTATTTGCGATCGAAGACGGGGGGAGCAACGTAGGGGGTGGGTCAGGTTGGGCAGACGATTAGTATAGTTGCGAGTACCGCATAAGAGAACATCAATCTATTTGGACGGTCGGTGAAGATGGCAATTATGATATTTGTCCCCATTAAGATGTGGAATTGGGTGGGATGGGGTGGCGACTTGCGTGACCCCAACTGATCGTGGCTGTCTAACTGGCGCAATAGGCCCGGGGTCAAATACGCGCGCCTCTCTTAGCCGTGATAGAAGGACTTTGGACGGTGGTCAAGAGAAGGATAGAGGACTGCCCACGCAGGCATCAGACAACTCGCGTATCTCGCGGCTATACATGTATGTACTATAACTACTTGAATAATTAGGAATGCGTCCGCGTCACCGTCAGCATCAAACTTCTAGTGCGTCACCGCGCAACGAGATCCACGTATCTTACATATACATGCATTACCACATGTGCTTATCACATGTCGCGTACGAAGTAGTTGCGGGAGGTGCGTATCTTATACCTACGCATTTCATACCGTTGAATAGAATTTACAAACCAGAGGATCGATTTTAATCCTTTCATCACAGTTTTCACATTCGATTAGGAAACAGTTGGCCAAAAATATCCGCAGATATTTAACTCTGTTAAAAAAACAGACCGAGAAATATTATCAAACGAAAGCACCAAAATTCTGATAAAACATCGTAACACTATCGCCAATGGAACCAAGGGTGTCTTTATTTTTCAGTAAGTCAGTTTTATTCGTATACTTAGATATTTTTCAGTATTTTGGAATCCATCCACGAGGAAGCATAGACGTGATGGGATAACGTTGAACTTTGACGTAGTTTATGAATTATTCTTTCATCCGGAGTCACGGGTTGAAAGGTTTTGATTTTACGGGTTATTTAACGAGTGGTGAACCGGTCAGGATGGTTTGAAGAGTTCGTATGAGTAGCTCGCACGGTTAACCCTTCAGGGTCTGGGTGTCATGAAGTTCACGTTAATTTGTTAGAATTAATAATCGTCGTTGTAAGTCAAGAGACGCGAAGCGGAGCAGATAAAGAAGATGAGAATGAGAATGAGAATAAGAACGAGAAGGAGATGGCGATGGCGATGGCGATGGCGATGGTCATGGTGATGGTGATGGAGCAGGAGAAGGGCAGAGGCTCGCGTATACTGCCCCGGGCACGGATTTATTGAATCAATTCATTACCAGGCCAACTATATTAACTGCCCGTTATGTATACTTATACCGCCTTCTCACTATTGTATCATTTCGGATAGGTATCTATCATCCTTAACCATCTAAATTGCCTAACCATAAAACTGAACTGTAGAAAATCATTCTTTGAATTAACAATTGACGAGTTGGACGCATTAAGGGCATCCATACACACATAAGTACACTCAATTATCGCCTTCCAAAATAATTCAGAAAAACGTATCACCCATTGAGTTATAGATATTTCTAAACTGCGCTCATTCATTGCAAAAAATTGCACAAAAATACGACGTTCGTTTAATTCGGCATCGCATATGTTTTCATGATTTATGAAATTTGAATAACATAAATTTGAGAATGATTAATTCGGCATTTAGCTTCTTTTGGCTGAATAATTTATCACGTTGGATATTTTCGGTTTGAGTATCATGATATCGCTGTTTGTTCCTACTCGATAAAATTCGAATACCTACGGCTAGACAAACAACGGTTTATATATGTTTGTCGCAAGAAGTTGGTTAGTAAATAAATTATGTGTACAAGTACCACCTGACGATCAACGGTAATTTATTGTCTTACTCGCGGTGTACACTGAGCGTAATAGAATAGTCATTTATACCTAGTAGGTATACCCACATTTTAAATACATGAATATGTGATAGCTGCGCGTATCCGTGTAGCTAGGTACGCGAATAGACGAGCTATTTTCTGCCCTCGCTTTTCCAAAAAGCTTCATTTCAATTTTCTAAGAATTGGAGGATTGCTGGAGAGCGCCAAGACCATCGAAAGGACGAACACAACTCGGGTATATCCAACTGAAGTCCTCCCCGATCAGTAAACTCCGGAGGCCCATAATTTGTCATAGTTTGCACGGGCTATCGAAGAAGCGACGGAAAATAGTCGAGACAATACGGTTTAGCGATGCTACCAGGGGTTAGCTTCCCGTATCAGCTGTCCACTCCCACGACCTCTGAGTCTCGGATCATCAATGATTCAGGAATACGAGACCAGAAAGACGCCCGTGCCTCGATCCCCGATGTCGTACGTGCTTAGATAGCCATATGCACAAGCCATCGGTAAACAGGCTTCCCCGTTATTATTTTAACCATACCAAGGCGCGTATTTCACCGCCAATGTCTAATTCAAGGCTCGGAATTAGGGGCGAAGATGATTTTCGGAGCGGGTACTTATCGGTTTTTTATTAAAAATTCACCAGTTCGATACCCGGATCGTTCGGGGGATTTGACCAGTCAGACTCGGGGCATGAAATGAATTAATGAATGTGTGTAAAGCCGTGCATCAACCGGTGGCATAATTTATCTTCAAGACGCGGCTAGGAGTTGAAGAACTCGGGTTAATGTGTTGAGCGATTTGCCCAGCGGACGTCGCATTACCGTCAGCTTACGGGGATAAAGTCTATAAACGGGATGAGGTGGAGAAGAACCGACGACGATCAAACAAAATGGCCCCAAAATCGTCGAAGACAATTCAAGCCGAAAAACTTCGGAGATAGATAGAGAGAGAGAGAGAAAGAGGTAGAGAAAGTTTGAGATAAGATGGAAATAATCTACGCGGTTCAATCACACCCCGGAGAAATTCTTCACATAATATTACATCGAATCGAGGTTTAATCCGGAGTTTTTATTCTACAATGGGATCATCGCGGACGGTCGAGCACCGATCTGCTTACGATTCTTTTTACAACATCGCATCAGCAAGGCGTAAAGCTATACCCGTTCGGTGGAGGATTGAAGCGGTGAAGAAGCTGCGGATAAAAATGGGAGATGAATAAAAAATAATAATAAAGAGTAAAAGGACGAGCTGTCACTATGATCGTCCCCCGGCGTCGTGGCGTAGAAATTCTCGAGATCATCTTCTTAGCCGAAATAACAGCCCGGCTTAGTTAGTTCCTCGGAATATATAGTACACGGCGCATCTTATACACCAACTCGATTTACGAACGCCGCATCGCGCCAAGAAATTTCAGCTGGATCGGGTTGAAACGGATTGGATTGTTCGACTGACCGGACTAACGGGACTAGAGGGTAATCTCTTCATAATCTGTTTAGCGGGCTTAGGAGGCCGAGAACTACCTCCGAGGACTCGCCTCGAATTCGATTATTCTTCAGTCCTGAGCTTCCCGTCGAAGCGGTATCAAGCTATCCGACGACGAGGGCAAGGACGTGCTTTTTTACGCCGCCTAATTCGAATTGGATTTTATTCCGTACCGAAATGTAAATCGCGCTCGAGTTTCCCCTGCAGCGATCCTTTCCCCGTGACCTGACGCACAAACGTATCTAGCATCTTGATGCCGGAATATCGGAGGCATTTTTGAAGGATCGGGAAAGCAAACAGGAGCTGTATATCGCCGGTGAATACCACTCGATGTATCAATGCCGTTAACGCGACAATCCAAATATTTGCTAGTCAGATTAGCCTCCCTTTTATACAGGGATGTGGATACTTGTGGGTATTGAGGACGCCCGTTTCCTGTTTCGCCAACGCGGTCTAAAGACGCGTGCATCTGCCTCTGCAGCGGACCCTGTTGAAATGCAAAAGTTGTTGCAGAGTGAAACGACGAGGCTTCGAACTCTTTTCGATTTTCCAGATAATAAGACCCGCAATCTTTCAGAGTGATCGCATTTTGCGTGAAAGGTGAGCTTATTTGGGACTCGTTTCATGGGTGATGCCAAGCTCGAAGCCACCTGGCTATACATACTTTATTATGGGAGGCTATACGGAGGACTGAAAGGATTCGGATCATCGCCCAGCAATGCTCTTCTCCTCTCTTCGCAGACTTTACTCGGATCTCTTGATGCGAAGTGCGGTTTTACTCTGGGCTTGTATACCGCTAATATGATTATGTCAGGATAAAGAGCCTTCGTACCAGCCAAAACTCAAAAGCCCGGAAAATCTCGAGTGGCGAAAGGACCTTTCACTTCCTTAGCTATTCGCAGATAGAAAATTAAGACATCTTTCAAACCCTCGAGGGTTCTGAATGCAAAGTGCTCCCAATTGCGGACACAGGTCGTACTAATTCGTATTCAAAGAATCAGAAAATAGCGAATTATTTTTCAAGATATTTGGAAAGCCGTGATTTTTTCTCAGGCAGAACCGAACGGTAAATCAATTTTTCATATCCATGATTTGGAGATGAAATCCTGTACATTTTTGAGTTTTTCATCTCGCAGTCTTTCGCGCGAAATTTTTTGGAAAAATGGATTTCCTTTGGTCTCGATTTTTTCTCTTTGGATGTTGTCCTTCCTGCACATGTGTAGCTATTGATACATGCGTGAAGATGTAACGTGGAATCGTGTACAGCTGTTACTATTTGTTGATTTGCTTTTCGGATTATATGAAAATAGCCTCTAGGGTGGCTAATATCGATGATCCTAAAACGCAATACTCAACACTGTAGAATAACACAGGAGGTAATCCATTCGCATTAATGATCACGGGCCTATTCTACCTTCGCACAGCTATGTTTCGGGGCTGAACCATATCGTGTTTGCCAACTCATGAGCTCAGTTTTCTCTGCCTTTCAGATATCTGCATTGTCCAATGTGTTTGCCACGCATATACCTACCCAGGTATTCATAAATGCACGTAACATCCCTTTTCACAAATTCGTTTGACCAGTGTGACGGGATTTCTTATAATTCCGTGTATCTTTATCCCCAAAAATTTATCACCATAGAAGCGCCAGGTGATCTTATAGAAACTGTATTTTTTCACTTTGTGGGCTTGAAATTCGGAAATTTATCATTTTTTTTTGGTTTTTATACCAAAAGAGGAGATTTTGAAGAAATTTTTGTCTCCCGCATTCTTATTCTTATTGCAGCAGCTAGAACACCGCAGTGCTAAAAATATACGAGAGTAGGTGAGGTATAATTGAATTGAAAACGATCGAGTTTATTTTTCAAACAAACCTTTTCGAACAGACGTACGTGCCTTTGTCGAGTCTTTACTATCTTTACTCTTTACTCTCTGCTCTTTGCTCTTTGCTCGCGCTTTGCTACGTAGCGTATGTAAGTATTTTTACAAGGCGGACGGCACGCCACGCTTCAGTCCCACATTTTACTATGGCTAGCTGGTTGACAAGGATAATTCGAGGACTGGTCTCCTCTCCAGGATTTGCATAATTAGACTCCTGTTATTTTTTCAGCTTCCTATTTGACAAGGGTTTTTCCTACGATAACTCTGCGGAGCATATTTTGCCCACGTATTTATCTATACTATGTATACCGTGTACCCTGCACTTATTCCTGACACGTGCGCGAAATGCTCCAACAACTCGAGGGCTAGTTCGCGATCGGATTTCTCCTCCTATCATAAAATTAAAATAGAACATACGACCAACAATTTGGACACCAATTCTTACAGGGTCGCATATTCCATTAATTTTACATTTATATCTGACACGAGACAAAGGCCTTAAATAATGTAGATATCAATTTTTTTTATTAAATTTGGGATTCCGGAGTTTTCATATTATGGAATAGAACGTTTCTGAAAATTTTGAATCGTCTGAAATTTTTTAGACGCGGAGATACTTCTTGAAATATATTTCAGATCGTGTTATGTATAGGATATAAATATCCTTGTGATATCGATAAGTAAATATACGGACGTATTATGTGGCTACCTGTGAAGGCGAGGTTATCTCAAGTGGTCTTCGGCAGTATTGTATATCCTTTGTCTCGCGACCCCTCAATTTTTGGTTTCTGTATACCACGTGCGTCCGGAACACCCCCACCTTGCCACGTGCCCAAGTGCCTGGACCGTCGAGTACTTCCGCGCCCTTCGCACCCTGCAAAGATCCACGCGCCAATCCGGAAGCGGATGCAGCCACTCCGAAACCGCGCATCTTCTCGTCCTCGTCCTTTGCCAGTAGTCATATACATACATACGGGTGTATATAATCCAGGAGGCACTCGATCCTCGAATAACTTCAAGAACCCTCTGTTACATCCATCCACCCAACGTCTCGGCTACATTATATGGCGCGAAACTCAATATCGTCGAATAAGTCGATCCTAACCCGTGATCACGGCGAAATGGGAACTCGGCCCATCTTCTACCAAGATGCACCTGGGACACCGCTGAGTTTCACCAAAGGCTTGATTTAACCCCCATAGTGCGGAGGATTCGCACCTTACACTTGAGCGATGCGGTAGACGCACGATAACCACGGAATTATATATAACGACGGACAACCGCGAGATCTGCAGATTTTCAAAGATATACAATTTAAGGTACCTACATAAGCTCAGAAAAAAAAAAAACACTGAACAATTTTCTGTATTTTAATTTCCATTTTTTTCGAGAGAGAGGTTGGATAAATCCTCGCATGTTTTTTTTTTCAACAAAGACAAAATTTATCAGATCTGATATTAAGTTTTGGAGGCAAAATTGTTCCGTACGGGTTTGCGAAGGATAATGAGAAGAGAGAGTTTTTGCAGAACCGTTGGAAAAATTTGGGTGATTTTTTCTTTCTTCTTTATTTTTCACCAAATTTCACACGATTTTGGAAATAGAGTATGAGAGGGTCCAAATTTTCATACAGACATTGAGAATTTTGTCTTATCCTTTCGATCTGTGTATCAAAAAAGAAAAAAAGAAAAAGGACAAACATGAAATCGAAGAAAAAAAAAAAGAACTAACATCTTATTCGATTATACATAAAAAAGGCTTTTGGTTGTCACGGTATTGTCGTTAATGTATTAAAAAAGACGCGGGTTCGTCTCGGTAAAACCCAATTACGATCTGACGACGCGTAAAGGGCAATCCAATTTGCATAACGCGGTTCGCGCCACAATGATATCTCCATTACACGGGTTCAGGCCTCGGCTGTAGATCAGCCTGTGGATATTTATGCCGAGCGTCGCGGAGCGTCGAGGGGTGTCGAGGGTCGTCTCGACGGGGGGTTCGTTTCTTATGACGTCATTTATTCTCGGTTCTCTATATACTATATACGAAACGTGCGAGATATGCGTCGCGTGCAGCGAACGCTAATTGCAAACAGATTTATTACTCTCGCGAGAAATAATCATCATTATTATTATTATTATCATTTTCTTTCAGAAACTAAACAAATTATCAATGCAAACCGTTTCATGGTAGGAAACAAAAAAAAAACATTAAATCCAAAGCCCGCGTATAATACGCGCCAGAAAAATTAACGAATGGAAAATTTGGTGAAAAACGAAGGAAGACCGAAAAAAAAAACAGAAGACCAAAATTTGAACATATTTTCGCGACTCTGTAACCAGAGAGCAAGATATCGTTGGTTTATGTTCTCGCGGTTCGATGGCTCGTTTAGTTTGCTCGTAGGTTGAGTGACAGGCTATGAGCCTGATCACCCGAAGACTGGACGAGGACGCTGAAGCGAGGATCCAGCGGCACATCAAAGCCGCTAATGCTCGCGTCTCTCCTTCTCTTTGAGTTTTCTCTCTCCTTTTTTTTTTTGTGAGTGTTTTTTTATTTTTAATGGTTTATTTTTTTATTCTTTTCCCCCCCACCCCGTGTCTTTTTAATCCCCCACCGATATACTTCGTCGACAATATCATCACCCTCAGCCCTTATGGTTTCAGAAATTTATTAGTTTCGTGTTATAAGGATCAACGATCAGGAAATATTATAACCGCTTTTGGAACCAAGACGAGAATATATACCCAACGTATCAGCTTAAAAATAAGAGAGAGCGTTATATGGTACGTGTGTACATATGTATACGAGAATATGTACCTGTATACGTATTACAGCCGCGTATATGATCGTTAACGATAATCATGCGGTGATTCGATTCGTTTCATGTTCATCGCCTTGATTAGAAGACTTCCTACATTCTTGCGGCTATGAGGTATACTAACATATATATTCGTTTATACTGAGGCCAGTTTGTCCTTACTTTAACACAGCCTCGCAGATTATACATATCATTTGATGGGTGATTTGTTTTATGATCTGGGTCACGGGCATCTACATAAACGTTGGGAAAAATAGCGGAAAAGAGGAAGCAAAAAAAAAAGAAAGAAAAGAAAAGTTATTCATACTTCATTCATCTATTCAATTAACGAGTTCTCAACCGAAATATTGATAAAAAATGAGCAGAATACTCGATCGATTCGATCGCAAAGACACGAATTTTGACTGGAAACAATTTCAAAGTCAGAAGCACTCGAGCTTTTCATCAGACAGTCAAACTTCTGATCTACAAAGCGAGAAAACTAAACAAGGGCCAACATCTTTTGATCAAAAATGTAACCGTTGTTGATTTCGGTCGGAAAAGGATTGAATAGCAAGCTACCCTCGAGTCTGAATCCCAGTCTCTTCACCTGGCTGATTAAAGGGCTGCGAGTCCAAGTACCCAATGGGAGATAACTCGTAGTAAAAGAGGGACTAAATATGGTTTCATTACGAGGTCACGCGGTTGAGCTAACTCGGCATAGGATATCTTTGTGCTTTACAGAGTCTCCTTTTGTTTAGTTGGCCTTAGCCTTAGCCAGGAGTAGGTCTTGGCTGGTGAAAAATTCGAAACGTTTTTGTGATCCTATGGGTTTTGGTTCGGCTCGGTTCGCTTCGTCGGCGTTCTTTAAATGGCATTGTGAGTCGGGGTTCAGGTGAGGGTGGAGGCGGAGGTACGGAGCTCGGAGGAGCGTAACTTGATCGACTTATCAATAACCGCGTAATTATTGTAATAAAGAGTTGGTAGAGCCCAAAACAAGCCATAATAAGACGTAGGCGTCTTTCCCACAGTAACTTTATACCCCTGTGGCAGGGGACTCGGCGCCGTCCTTGATGCTGGATGCCAGCGCGCTTTCAACTCCCGAGTCCTGGACCACGTACCTCTATTCCTCGAGCCTTGTCCTGCAGACTCTATTGAACTCTTTTCTCCCTGTTCCTATTCCTCAACCTCAACCACCACCACGGCGTAGGTACAGCTCCTCGCTCCTCCGCACGATCCTTGCCCATTCCTTTTTAAAAGTCCTTAGGGCTTGGCTCGACCTGCGGCATTATCCCGCGCGTATTACAATGCCTGCGTAGTCCCGCGTCTTTGTTGGCAAATTAATTTATTATGGACCAATTACCAACGTCCCACTCAACGCGTCTTGTTTTCACTATCCAGGGACGACGTGCGCGACACGGTGTTAGATGTATTCACATATTGCACCATTATATACCACACACCCACGTGTGGTACAGGCCAATTCCTATCCTCGTATATATCACTCTCCCTCCTACAACTTACACTTGAGCAACTGTGTGCCTCGTGTAATGGAAGGCCTTGCTCTTTATTATACTCTTTATTATCAGCCTCGAAAAATTCTACCGACCCGTCACGGAGTCTCATCGTCTTCGAAAAATCATGATATCAGAAATAATGATCAACGCTCGTATTTTCCCGTCTAATGCCATTCTCGCATTTTCATTCCGCATGACTTTGCATTGCACTGATAGGAAGCAATCCATGTTTTCAAGATTTACTTCAGTTTTTGATCGAAGAAGTAGCGGAAGAATGAAGAGAGGAGTTCAATAGCAGAGAAACGTGTGTATAAAAGACGACTGGCAGCCTCTTCTGGCATTGTTACTTTGCAGCTAAAAGGATCCTCTATCCTTTGTTTCAGATCTGGTAGTAGGTAACAGGCGAGATAGCTCGATCCATCCGTCTGTCAGTCCAGATACATCGATAGTGCTATTAACAAATTGAATTGTATAACGATCAGGGTAAAGGGTGCCGCGTGCAGTCTCTCGATGCTTTGTCACGTCCTGACTACACGTCCGTGAACCCACATCCTTCCCATGTGTGTAGCCATACACATTATTGTGTCTAAAGACGTTATATATTATACATTATACCTACAAGCGACCGGATCTCTCGCTTGACTCTCTCCTGATCTCTTCAGAATTTTTATCTAGCTTTAGTCTATTATCTGCGTATAAGATCGGGCAGGGAATCGGCCAACCGCAAAGTGATTCTCTCGGACGATCTCGCGGTGTCCGCTGCATGTTTGGAAAGGAGGGAGAAAAAAAAAAGAGGGAGATATACGGAATGACAAAAACTTTTGTGTATAAAGATATACAAGGTTATAAAAAAAAAGAACCGAAAAAGGAAAAGGAAAAGGAAGAGAAACCCTCGAGTTTGCGATGTTTGCTGATCGTAGGGGAAGATCGTTTCCCTTCGTCTCAGAAACAACCTACACCCCTCAAGCATCTAAAAAGGACATTGGCCACTGCCGCATCGGAACGGTCAATCTGACCGGTAGTTTACTACCGACTAACAGATACATCTACTTTGCTGATGGACACAGATGGAGGTTATAGCTGCCGCTACATCAGTGACCGTTTGATTAACGAGAAGCAAAGCGTAGGTAGCTACAGCGGAGGGAAAAAGCGGCGTCAGCAGCCCGCTACTTATTATAGGACGGAGATCACGGCTACCTGGACATTTAGACAGGGACGACGATCTTTCGGGATCATTAATGCCCGCGGGATGAGGTAATGAGAAACGAGACTTTTTTGGAAAACTTTTACTGGTACTTATTACTTTAAACTGGAAAGTGATCGTTTGACGTCGAGTTGAGAAAATAGACAGATGATTTATTGTTATTTTCTGGAAACTGGGAAATAAGACAAGAAACATATTTTTCACAGTTAATCTGTAGTCTAATTGTGAGCGAGTCTGTTAACGAGACTTTTTCTCGCTAATCGGGATTATTCTTAACGGCACATTAATCATCCTTCAATTTATACACCCAGCCTCGTAGAGAAGACAGATTTACCGATTCTGAGGTAATCAGGATTATATCTGATGCCGCAAACACCTGTTGCTGCGCTTGTGAGGCCATACGATTACACGCGAATTGTCAGGCCTTGAGTTTCTGGATATTTGAGCTTCGTTCATTCCTCTAGATTAATTCGGATCAAACGGAACTACAAATTGCTGTTAAACTCGCTCAGAAGTATTTTTAAAGATCATTTCACATTAAAACTTATTCACATTTCGAGGGAAAGTCCATAGAGTCTGAAATAATTTCTAATCATTTTGGAAAATAAAAGTAAGCAGGTATATAGAATAAAAAGAAAGTCCCAAACTTATGTGTTTTTCCCTGAAAATCATACAGTCATTTTTTCCCTCTTACCGACCCCAACTTTTGGTCCATCCTGTACGCGTATTTATAACTCGACACGTACACATATCTAAACATCCTTCGCCCTCTGAATATGGGTGGTTGCAGGTCAGACAGAGACGGATCACAGGTGTCGGCGCTTTTGACGCCTAGCTGAGTTTCTATCGGACCGTTGCACTGCAGGTTCTTTCGCAACGTGGTACAGAACGAGGAAGAGTCCGTTCCTAACTGAGTGGAGAATCTCTAGACTCCGGAGTACCGAAGTCTAGTAGAAGTCTAGAGTTTAGATCAAGCATGAAGTTGCTGCTGGCTGCCGATCAAGAAGTGGTTCCTTCTGTCGGCACCTTTCTCTCCCTTCTTCCCTTTTTGTCTTTTTTTCGCACAGCATAAGCGAGTATCTTCATTCGCTCGTGTATACAGGCGTCAGGGACCATGATGCCGCGACACAGCCTCCGTGCATGTCGGGCTTTTTGGGGATGGTGTCATTCCACGCGGGGGTGTCGTCTCACAATTGATGCCCGGGGCGGAGGGGTTGATGGGATGAAAGGGACCGCCGCGACGCTCCCACGGGCAACAATACAAACCCGTGATCTTCTGCCGTCTACATCTTTACCAGCTTTTAAAATATATACAACATCGTGCTGCTGGGTCCAGTGCTACTCGGTGGTTGCAGCCCACCCGTCGACGGAGTTGTGACTTCATTTGGCGCAAACCAAAACCCCTCCTTCCAAGACTTCTGAAGTTTCTTCAAAACTTGAGGAATTGGAACAGCAGAATATTTATTTTCCATTTTCAATCTAATAATAATTTTATTTGAATATTGTTCAGGCCAGTAGAATCGAACTGAATCAGGAATTGATTATTGCGATATGTTTCGACACGTATTTTACGTATATTTGGAAGATCGATATCGTCGATATCAGAACCCAGCAGGCTTTATTTTGAAAAACTTAAGATCTGTCAAGGGTATACTTGTCGTGGTCAACTTGGCGGGCGCCAGGTCGCCGAGAACTGGCTTGTCCTTTGCTGCTACAGATCCGGCTAATTCCCACGATCTTTTACAGGTATATACCGATACCTGTACCTAGGCGGAAAAGCCGAAAGGACAATTCGTCGGCTTTGAGGGAAGTCGATAGTAGATAAATTCATCACCGAGCAAACAACCGGTAGCAAAATTTTTTGACGATATTTAGGTACCTACTGCGGTGCAAAAACCTCAGTCCAAGTAAACATCCCGGATTACGCTGATCCTGACTCTAATCGTAAGTTCACTCCGAACTTCAATCGACTGTCACTCGTAGAGCAAACGTTGACTCTGGTTGGAAAATGAGGATTTTTGGAGTGAAAGAAAATCGGTAGAATTTTTTTCACCCCTGGACTCTTTGAGTCCGACATATTTCGTCCGTGTAGATTAAGCCTCTGAAAATCCGGGTGGCAAAAAATAGTCGAGTTAAGATCCAGGGAAAGTAAGAGGAGATTCCTCCTTTGAATTACTTTTTCACAGGGAATCACGTGTCGGAGAATATTCTCGAACCGGTTTTAATCTGTTAAATAATGCCAGGTGATAGTTTCGAAAATCTCGACGATAGAGGTTGGAAAAAAGCCGCGGAACAAGTTCTCGGATGCTTCTTTAGAACAATTCTACAATTTATCATCGCAAATATTACCGACAGGATGAAAATACGAACTGGAGAACGATAAATCGGTCGAGAAATCTCTTCAATTTCTGCCCATCTCCGGACTTTGAAAGACCCTTAAATCACAGCTAAAAATAATCAGATTTTAGGCATGTGCGCCGATCTTTTTCTGACATCTTATGATCCGAAAATCGGCAACTGTATCTGCCGATCATTAACCAAAAAAAAGATCGAGGATTTGTGCAGATCTGGTATTGTCAAGCGTCTATAATAATTGTGATCGGTATCATTGTGATAATGGTTGTATCGGTACGCGACGCGGAGCCGATCATCATGTCATTTTATTTCAATTGTCAGAATTGGACGTCGGGATTCACCGATTCACACAAGCTCTTTGCGGGGCGTCCGTTCGTGGCCAGGTGTCCATCGGCGAACGAGGTCCAGCTCTTTCCCTGCGGTACACTGTATCCTCGAGCCGTTGTAGTCAGGTCGAGTTTATCTGTTTATCAACAGTGGTCCAGCCGGGGCCACTATATCTGCCAGTTACTACGCGAGCACAATGAGCGACGCGTTTCGGAAGAGCGAAGCTCTCGCGTTAAGGGACAATGGGTAACGATGACTCGCAGATCTCATGCATTCGAGTCAGGCAGGCAGTCAGGCAGGCGAGGAGATCACAACGAGGCGATCTCTTCGATCGGTAAAATCGTAAAGAGGCTGCTGCCCTCTTCGCTCGCGCACGCGGCATCGAACAGTGCCGCAGGTGTGTAAAGAGATTGATGGCTGACAATGCACAAGCTTGTGGTGCAGCAGCTAGATAGCAATAAATTTGTGTACCTGCACGATGCATGCATGTGCGTCTTAGGACGTCTTATGCCTGGCTCAGCGTCTCGTTCTAACAACGCGAGTCTTAGCGCGGTATCGGTACTCGGAATCGATTTCGATTGATTCGATGGATCGACGGATCCAAAGATCGCGTCAATGAGACCGGCTAATGGAATTATCAGCCGCTTCAACCCGTCTTCCCTTCTACCCCAAGTGCCATACCACCAAATGATGGGAATTTGAACGGAATCCAAAGATTATGGGTTACGTAATCCAAACGCCATTACCCCCGGTCTTTGAATCGGTAACGTGACAATAAACTCTTATCCACGAACTGTCTGCCGAACGAACAATGATCTCGCCCTACTTTATTCTTCCATATTGATCTCCCGCTCTCTTGTACGAAGCGGATCGTTGATCGAAGATCGATGATGGTTTTATAGAGCTAGTGTGCCGATTGTACCGAAGCTCAATGTACCGGAGGCACGGATCCTTCCAGGTGTACAAAATTCGGCTAAAATGTCCGAACGACATTCCTGCCGCGAATTTTGATGGTGGAGAATGATGGAGCGAGGGATGCTTCAGTATGGGATGGTGGAAGTCGATAATGAAATTAAACATTCTCTAGATCGATCGAAAGACGGATGGTCGGACGTTGAACAAGGGTAGAGTAAAGGGATGGGGATGGGAATGGGATGGGGGTGAGGAGGACGAAGAAGGGGGGCCGGTCATTAGCGGGTTGTGACGTGGCTTACTAATAGGCAGCAGACAAGTGAAGATGTCCGGAGCTCGTCCGAAGCACAGAGCACCGGCCCAGTGATATGACGTCGACTCCAGGCGGCACCTTTGAGCTTGGTTCGCCTCACTTCACAGAGCCGCGACAGATACACCTCCACTCCTCTGCCATAACCGACCAAGTATCTCAAGTCCAAAGCTGAAGCTAAAGGCCTAAGAGTCTATCCTCGATTCTCGATCCTCGATCCTCGATCCTCGATCCTCGATCCCGTCCCATCCTGACTCGACTCATCTCCTTCCACGGTACATTCCAACCCCTCTTTTCACCTTGATAATATGCATCTAGCCACGCGTACACGAATACGACTTAAACACGTGTGCAGGTAGACGTCAATGTGTGGAATTCTTAGACATTCAATTACTCGTTCGTTTGTTCATCGGCAAACATCTGCTGAAAAATGACCGAATCCCAAGTAAAGATCATCTAAAGTTCAGATTTCGGAAGCTTCCCAGTCAGCACACTAGTCCGAAAAATGTGTTTCCGTGAATCTTCTGATGTCTTATGCTACCGATTTTGTCCGAAAGACGTCCTTGCGACTTGAGACGTCTCGAAGTCGTCCATAAGACGTCCGAACATCTGCATAAGGACTTTTCAGAGACATATATGCTAGCTCAGTTCTATTCGCTGCAGGATTCTGGTTCCTTTTCCGTCAATTCCCAAAAACTGACGATGATGTAGCGCCGCCTTAAGGATACCCCGGTTTGCTGGATGATCAAACGTGTTGCCTGGCTTCAAATTATATCAAGGATTACGGATTTACAACATTTATCAACAACACTCTGAGTATCGGTGTAGATCTGATACGAGGCTGAATAGTGAGACCGAAATACCATAAAAAAATCGTTCTTCTTCATCTTCGCCCTTATTTTGCACCCCGGGTCAAATAATTACGCGTAAGATCTTCTCGTCGAGTTGATAAATGGAAATATTTTATCACGTCGAGGGTGAGGACATCGAGGAAGTTTCTTTTTCTCAAGTATCTCGTGGGAACCCGTTATGCATCCTCAAAAATCCTCGCCGCGAGACTCCGGCTGTATAGATACTAGTCCGTAGGATTCACCGATTTGAGAGGCGGTCTCTGGTGACATTTTCGGCGAAAATATTTTAACCGTTTTTTAATTTCGTCCTGCGCATCCCGCTGCAGGTATACGGGCGTATAGCTATACCATAACCCTGGGACCCCGGAGTCTGGGCCTTACGGACGAACGGACATAGATGATGTAGCAGATAGAAAGAGGCGCGCGGCGATCTCGGATAGTAAAAAGTCCTAATGGACGACAAGCCGGCCAGGATAACCGCGCAGGTCCTCCGGGACTCCCTCCCTTATTTCCCCCCGGTACCATTCCTCCCTCCACAACCCGGGGGTCCAACTGTAATGGATATCTCCGTCAACGATTTTAGTAAACAGTTCATTTGTCATTTTGCTTCGGCGACGAAAGCCAACTATAATATACTGCACAGGTAGTATAGGTGTGGGTATAACGACGTGTGTATTGGTCCCACAGGACGCCACGATGACGCCAGATCCTCGAGCAATTCCCCGAGTCCAGGAGAACGGATTCAAGACCCGAGTCCTGACATTTCCCGTATTATTCCTTGAACAAAAAGAAGCCACTTTTCATCCAGTTTTCGTTTTCTTTTTATTATTTTGGTCATCCAAAAACTGGCCGTGGAAATTGGTGTTACCGATTATCTATCGATCTCGATACTTCCGTGAAAGCGAAATGTCGAGTAAAAGGGTGGAGAGGTGCGTTTAGTGGTTGTACATGCTCCAGGAGTAAGTAAGGGGCTCGGGGTCAAAGAAACCGCCGACGTTATAATCCAGCCCGTCTTCCACGCCTGGCTGGAACGTCCGCATAGCCCCCTTTCGAAAATATGAGTAAAAATATTTATAGGATTTATGCCACAAAGAAAAGCGGTTCCCGGGCCATTAGAGGCGATTAGAGAAACTGGCTGGGGCGATTAGGGACAACGATATTGTTTGCCAGATATTTACGCTAAAAATCCTCGCGCTGATTTAAACCGTTTAAGGGTTTTCTCGCACGAAGTATACCAGAGAATCGGTTTTACCCTGCAAACTAGACTCTGGTTCAGCTTATGTCGAGACGGACGCTATTCGCCTCGTGGAACAGCCGTCTTTTCATGAAAGGGTTGCCCGTGGAGCGGCTGCACAAATATTTATCGTAATTATCGTATTATTCGTCAAGAAAACGAGACTGAAGTTTGCAAAGAGAGAATTTCGGGGAAAACTCCTCTCGCTTTAATACCGGAAGCCACTGAGGGACGCCGGACGTTGGACTGAATGGAAAAACCACCCCTAACTTCGCCCTTAATTGAACGGCGACTCAATATCTCGGAATGAATGCTTCAGGTGAATTTTCGACAATTTTTTATCAGGGAAAGAAACTTTGCGATGCAGATCCTGCTGCTATATTTGGCCTTAGAAATTTCACGCAGCTTTCTAAGCGCGTGCTCCACGGTGCTGCGGGCGAATAGAAAAGCCTTTTGATCGACGACGTGTGCACAGAACAGGCGAAGGATAACGGGCCACGTTGTCCAAGCGATAAAATATAAGAACCTAAAGAAAAACAATGACGATTATAATCGTATATGATAAATAATAATAATAGAGATATATTCGTTGGACACGGTGGCATCGGCATGGCTGCAGACCACTTTGAGGACGACAAGCCGCTCAGTGATCCATCTTAGTTCTCTCGTGTCCTGATCTCGGACTTGCGTCGTTCCGACGACTACTCGACGGGCTATACTTACGCAGGTATAGTATGTACATAGTTTTATGTACTTAAGTCCGTATATAAACAGGCACCTAACTTATTCCAAGATTTCTTGTGCCTGTGTTGCAGGTCAACAAGACAAGAAACTTTATAAGCGAGGTGAGAAGCTTTTATATCTATATATATATTTATATGAATTATTCTCACCTCTTCTGTACATATTTATCATCATCAAGGATCAAAGAAAGCCTTTTTCTTCCTCTAAATAATATATTATTGTATCATCAGGGTATTTGAGTAAATAAATTTTTAGCTTATTTCTGGATGAGTAAATTCTCATTCATTAGTTTTTTTTTTTTTTTTTTTGATTATATTATAATACTAAGGCGACAGCAATTTTTTGAATAATCACATCCGAAGGGATCGTAGACTCGTTGCTGAAGAAATTTTATTCTAGAGTTTGCATAATTCGTTCAATAAATTTATCAAAAAAATTGGAGAACGAGAATTTTCCTTTTCGAATCTTCATAGCATAGGTCGTGTCTTTTCTTTCTCACGAATTTTTCAACATGATTTTTATCTCTGAAGAAGATTCTTGGCCAAATTTGAAGAGAATATATGTTTAATTAGCGGGACGAATACCGATCTTTCTAAGAGGACATATCAAAAAAGGAGCTTCACAGAATTAGTAAAAGTTCGAAGAAAGTTTTCTCCCCGTTTTTCCGTCCCCCCCCCAAAAAAAAAATTTCTTCGGATAGCAATCGTCACATAGAAGAACTTGCTTCGTTGATAAAGCTTGTAGATCGTGAGGGGTGATCGGTGACTCGCATACCATCAATCTACAGTGTTGTATAAGGGCGTCAACTGGCTGCCATAGCACCAGTGTCCGATAATAATAATTGCGATACTAATTGCGCTAGTAATTGGTACAACGACTAGGACCGCTTCACGCCCGTCTATCGTTATCAACTCGGTCAATCTTCCCAAGTTCTGCAGCCGTTCGCTTATACACATAGCCGAGCAACAACGTAGATCTAATAGATCGGTATAAGGTAAGTAGGTGCGTATATATACTGTAATAAAATAACGAGGGAACCCAGAGCAACGAACCGGTGCGTATTAAATACTAACACCTATCGTAACATTACCTACATAAGTTTACATACATTTTCCATCTACATATAACCCATAGATGTTTAAGTCCCATACGTAATTTTATATACATACGTAACTGTATATAATATTAGAACACGTGTGTCTATCTGCGATTACGCAAGGCCCAAAGAGAGATATGGCTATGGCTATGGCTATGGCTATGGGCCTGAGGGCAATGCGTCCCCGTAAGGGGTGCAAGAACTGTGCGGGAATTAGATCGTCATCTGTTCTCGCCCCGTAATGCTACCTGATTGGTTTAATTGGAGCATATAGTATAAGGTATACCTACGAGTCGTATATTTATATCCATATATTTATAGCCATGTATATATGTACGAGTGTATATGACGACTATGCAAATAAATTCGAGAAATTATTATCGACGGTATGGCCGGTTCTGTAATATAGGAGAAAATTATAGTCTTGCTGCCTACTATACTATATGAAGCCTATCGAGACGATCGTTTCCTTTCTTGGTATTAATTAGAAAAAGAAAAAAAAAAAAAATATGCGAGAAATATATAAAGAATTAGTAATTCGACTGCGAGTGAAAATTCTATTTGTTTCACTCGAAAAACGACGATTTTTCATTTTACAGAGAATCTGTAAACCTGTGTTACCTAAAAGAGGGAAAAACGAGTCTAAAAGGTAAGAAGAAAAAGACGAGAATCGAAAACTGCGTTATTAGTTTTTCAATAAAATTAATTTATTCATTCCGTTTCCGCCACCGTGTGCAAATGACACGGTATACGATATTGTGTGAACTGGTCTTTTTACACGTGGAAATTATCTGAGGTGCGATAATGACAGAGCTGCAGCGCATAAGAGGGCTACGCTGGGGATGATGGGGCTGTCGCGTGCGCGTTAGCGTCATGTGCGTCGTACGTGTGCTTCGACGCCCTGAGGCAACCCCTTCTGTTCCACGATTCTGTTACCTAATTTATTTAGATAATTCTTCCCCTGCCACGGTTTTTTTAAATTTATTATTGTCCATTTTTTCCTCCCACTTATCGTTTTCGATATGCTTCTCTCTCACGGTTTTTCAAAACTATTCTTTCTATCGATATAAAATTCATAGAAATCTGCGTACATCTGAATAAAGTCAGCCTTGAAGTATAAAAAGAATTTTTTTTCCCTTCTGATTTTATAGAAATTTTACTATTCCACATGAATTACTTTTATTACAATTCATTCAAGTCAAGTTTTTACATATAAAAAAATTCATAATCGATAAGACAAAATAATTAAATCAAATTTTGACCGTTAACGAGCCACAGAATTTGTTTCTCGTATAAAAAAAAAATCGAATCAGTCTTCCTCCGTAAGTTCTTCGGAAAATCTATCGCTCCAACGATCCTCTTTATTTTCTGGAAATTTATTTTCAAGCCATTAACGACTTCAATAAATCCATGAATTATTTTTTCTGTCATCTTTCAACTTCGCTGGATTCAATTTTGTAATATTTTTCAAAAAGTTCCTATGCATGCGATAACTTGGAGTCAATAACACTTCGGGATATGGCGACTAGGATTATAGTTCCAGCTGCTGTACGGCATGTAGTTTTCTTCTCCAAAGTAGGTAGAGAACAGTTTAAGGCTGTAGCGCATAGAAATTCGTGTGGATTATTTCTGTCCATTAGACATCGAGGGGTCTGCTACAGTTCTAAGAGTTTTGCGACATACCCGAGTCGCATGGTATCAAAGTTCAGCCCGAGGCTAGGTTTGGTCCTGCGGGGTCATTGATACCCAATGATCCGTGATCCGGACCCAATACTCAGGAGATTTTACATCGAAGTTCTGCCACACTCGAAGCGAGTTTCTCACACTTCCAATAATCTCGAAAAATCGCTGATCTAAAACGCTTTAACGATCTTTTAATGTATTCTTTTCGAATTTCGTTCGTACAGGACATTAAAATTCGACGTAAAACCCTCAAGTTTTCTCCCCAATTCTCACGCGTCGCCTTTTCGATCCGAAGTCATTAAATCCGGGGATTCAAGTCGGGAAATATCGGATCTAAAAATGAGTTTCAAAATTCCAAGAAAAATAAAAATCTCGAATACAAATTCCGCGAAATGTTTAAAAAAGGAGTAAAGGAGGAAAAAATTAATTCACAGGACCCTCGTTCCTGTCCGACTACGTCTGATTGGACCGCGTTACAGTTCGCAGAGATTCAGACAGGTCCGAAGAGAGAGATGGATTCTATATAGATATACAGCTGAGGGGATTCGGATGTATGTATAAGAAAATTCATCGCCCATAGCCCATATCATATATTGACGGTAAGCGGTTGAGACGAGATGGCAACCAATCGAGGATTCCCAGACAAGTCATCGTCGGGAATCTATACACATGGGTATATTTATTTCCATGTATTATATAACGCGTCTATACGTACGTATATACATGGATATTAGATATATAGATAGTATATATAAATTGGGTGGAACGGGAGGGCGTCTGGCTATAAGAGATACCGCGTGACATCTCTACCGATCCTATTAGACCGGTCATTATTAACGGATTAAATCGAATTAGGCTAATAAATGTTACACTGCTATGAGACCCCAGGTCTTCGTCTTCTCGTCTTCTCGTCTTCTCATCTTCTCGCCGCGTTCACTTTCCTCACGACAATTTGTCCCTTATAGCTGCCCAAACGCGATAATTAACTAGCTAGTCCTTAGAATAATAAATGGAAGAAATCAAAGGACGGATTTCCGACCAAATTTCATCTCGGAAGAAGATTCTTCAAGGTCTTCACACGCACCGGTATTTTTCGTCAATTTTCTCGCTAGATAGCAACTCAAAGTATCGATAATCCATAAAATCCCAGTGTTCAAGGTCTGGTTATTTCCCTCGAACAATATTCCGGGAAACTAATTTTTGGATTTCTTTTATACACGAAATTATACAAGGTTTTGAATTTTGAGTAATTGTAAGCTTGAGTTTTTTTCTTTCTTTTGACAAAACTCGATAGAAGACATAGTGCATCTTTCGCAGTTTTGATCTTATCAAAAAACCCAACGGTCATTGTATAAAGTGTTGTCTCAGGAAAAAAATGAAATCGGACAATCTTCACCCCCAGAATTTATACATCGAAGCCCGCTCTTTCATACTTCGCGCAATAAAACTAGGAATGATCTGCAATTCGATTTAATTTCATCATAAAATGCAAATCGATGATTTCTTGGAGAATCGATGAATTCGGTGCGTACCTAATCGTGACTTGCATGAACTTTAATAACCTGATAGTATAATATAAGGGAGAAGATTGAGTATCAGCCACTTGTTGCCCGGAAGAAAAAAAGTACAATATAGAACGCCGTACGTCTCCCCATGCGTCCCATGTGTATTCGCCGAGTATTTCTATTCCCTGTTCAGTATATTGCTTGTGGAGTAGGTACACGGGTATGTTAAGCGAGTTCCCTGATTCATGCTGGGATTGACTGCGGGACGTACGTTTCGGGCGAATAAACATAAATGTGAGGCAAACTAAACGGGAGACTGGCTACCTAATCGCGCGATGTATTTGGGGCTGCGTAAGAACGACGCCCAACAATTAAATGCCAAGATCGAGGATATTAACAAATGAACGACGACTATCAAAATTTCATTTTTCGCTCCGTGCCGGTGTGAACTAACGCGAGAGGCGTTTCCCAATGATCGCCGGGCTCCTTTGAGCCATCGACCTGCGCAGGATCTGGATTATTATTTAAACCACCTTTTTGTCTTTCTCACGTCAGTATACGGCTCCAAGAAATTTCATGCTTCTATGTGCAAGCCGGCTTCGGGACCGAATCATTTTTCGGAATCAACCAGAGCGGAAGACTTATTATACTTATTGGGCGAATATATTTTTCGTTGATTATTTACAGACCAATACAGACGCGTCAATCTCATGCGATCAGCTTCCACAAGCTTTATTCTTACCCATGGATTTACTTCTCGGGAAAATGTCGCTAGCTTCGGTCCTACACGAGTCTGGAAAATGGAAAAAGTCGAATTAAATCCTTGCGTAGAATTTTCGAAAAATTTCAACCAATTTTTTCAAATCTCTGGTACACTTTGAAGAAATATTTTCAATCCAGATCTTTTCTCTGCATATTATTCATTCACTCGATCTTTCAGGTCTCATCTTCCGGTTTATAAAGAATTCTATGTATAAATCGAATGATACAATTCTCAATAATTCCTGTGCACGTAAGACAGGCCAAGGATTTTGCTGTGTAACATTGAATGAATCATCTGATGCCAGAAACGTAGGGTTAAAAGAATAGGCTTGAGTCATCGGAAGTGGTGTACGATTATGTATTGTAGTACGTATAATAAATGTGACTCTGCTTGTATCTGGACAATTGGTCTAAACTTTTTATAAGAGCTTAGAAAATTGACTAGGATAATCGCGTGACGCGCGATTCATAGAAAATATCATACGTAATTCATTCATTCGAATGAGTTATGAAAATAAGAGGAAATTTTCTTAAGCGGTAATTAGAGTAGAGATAGTAGAAAGCTGCTTAAGAAAAAGAGAGAAAATTGGAGAATAAGAGAGAAGGAGAGTCGCAACACGCGACAAATGGAGGCAAATTAATATATCCGCTTTTTAATCCCAATGTAGAGGTCAACTTGGTGGTCGGGCCACGCGACGGGAAGCCATTCCGAAGAAGCTTCGCTTTTATTTGTCCCTTCCCTTTTCTTCCCCATTATATATTTTATCCTCCCTTTTCTAGACCCCGCAGTACGTCTCTACGTATCTTCGTACTTCCTAAACTATATCCAGACTAGAAATAAAAAAAAAAAAGAAGAAAAAAGACGAAAAAAAAAGAAACAGAAAAGAAGAAGAGCGCAGGAACTCTGCAGCTCTAATTATATTGAATTAAATAATTAACGAAAAGGTGCAGGGCCACGTCTTTTAATTCGACATCAATTATGTTCAAGAATTTTTCGAACGACAATTATTATCCTACTCGATAAAATTATTGTTTCTTTTTTCTTCGATATGATAGGATAAATGAATAATAAATTTTTTAATGAATTATAACTAAAAAACGAACGAACTGAATATGTTTTTTTTTTTTTATTATTAAAAAATGGTCAGATTCGGTGATCGTTTATTATCGGATTTGCTATCAATTCTGAATGAGGCGCGCGCACCCCGTACAGACGTTTGCGTTCGCGTCCGCGTCCGCGTTCTCCGCGTCACGCGCCAGCCAGTTAAGCTGATCGCGGCAGGCGCGCGCCGATCTGGTCTCGTTTCCTGCGAGTGGGCGCCCCTTGCTGACTCCCGCCAAACCCCGCCGACCCTGCGTAGTCATAGCGTAGCTACAGCGAAGCCGAGTCAATCCAAGGCAAGGCAAGGCAAGGCAATGCGAGGCAAGGCGTACGACGTATGTCGTATACGTCTGTCAACGTAATTAAGTACAAGTATATAAGGTAGATATATGTATGTTACAAACAACGCGATGCGCTGCTGCACTTCGTCGAAGCTGTTGTCTGCACTGTCGCGAATCCGACGAGCCATGGAGTGATGAGTGGTAAACTGTGAATTTAAGGCTTGCGATCTTGACGTTGAGATTAAAAATCCCATCAATTAATTCCCGCGGCAGAAAGATAGCGGAATTTTTATTTAAGTATATTTAGAAGCACACTTGTTTTAACCCTTTCGGAGCTGCGATTTTAGCCAGGGTAATAGTTGTTGAGGTTTTTATTCGAGCAGCGATTGCACGGATATATTGTCGATATGAGACAGTTCTTTTCAATACACAATAACTTTGAAATGAAGTATCTGAAAACCTAAAAGCAAAAGATTTTTGGGTCCTTACGACACAACGAAATCAATGCTCAACAGACGTGTCTGTACCTAACCTAACATACGATTTTCCGCTTTTAAGAATTCGGTATTTTTAATCTTAACTTTTTTATTCAAATATTTTAAGGATACTATCTTTTGCTTTTGATTGTTTAATTATTAATTTTAGGGTTTTTGTTCAAATCAAAAATTTTCTTATCCGAAAATGAAATTCATCGAGGTTTCGATGAACGATGTGTAAACCACTTTTCCTTCGATGCAATCAACCTATGCAAGGCGAGGTCCATAAAGTCTGACATTGAAATACATTTTGGATAGAAAATTTTTTCAGAACTTATCAGCAATTTGATATTCAAATCTTGTTCCAAAATGTGTATACCATACCTACGCACGAATGCTTGATTGAGGATACCAATCACTGTAAATTTTCCATCCACAAGCGCGATTCGTGCAAATTTGTGTGTACAAGATCACCGAATTTAATCACTCTGGCAATCAGTGGGAACGAGCGAAATACACATGTCTAAATGCGCATACCTACTACATACTCAAACAGCGTATGTAGTATAGGTATAGGCATAGGCACAGGCATATAGTAATAACATCACGGAAGATTAAGCAACGCGATCGAATGACAAGGAAGAACAAATGGTCAACAGAGTAATTGTACAATGGGTGAAATTGAAGTCGTCATGGGAAACCCCAGCCTCTTACGGTCCACCGCACCGGCTTCACCATCAGCATCGGTCTCCGGCTTCCCTATGCGTGTTCCTGTGCTTTTGCAGAGCCTGCGGAGCCGCGTAGCCAGGACCCTTTTGTCACGTGACCTGTAAACAGTTCGTGAAGCCCGCGTCCGCGAAGGACCCGTATCCACCCATCCATAAGTATTAAACACACACAAAAATTATTATACTCACACATTTGCGCGGGGTTTCTCGACTTTTAAACCCAATGCACACGCATATCGTGCTTATATGCACTCTCGCAGTGTATACCTACGTGACGTGTTAAATTACACTCACATTCGAACACGTCGTGTGTAATACTCCATCCACAACGATATACCGGCTAGGCAAGGCGAGGCAAGGCTCTACCGTGTTCATCGATTAGTCACGGTACCCGCTTACGTCCTCATCGTCGTAGGGGAATCGGCATGCACCACGTATGTAGGTACTGCTTAGGTTCTGGTGATTTTCATCCCATGGACGATTATTCTAAGAGCTGCCTAGCCGCATGTGTGGTCATTAGTTAGCTGCAGGTTTTAGTCATCAAGGGTTGCTCATCGCGTCTCGCTACGATTATCAGTCGATTAATAATCGACTCTCATCGTTCCGACGCTCGATTTCAACCGATTTCTTTTCACGTTTCTTCGAACTCCAGGCTACAGGGTAATTTCCGTTTGGGAAAATAGTCCTGCAGATGCTATCTTCCATTCAAAATATCCTTCGAAATCGGATATATAGACGAGTAGAATTCGGATTGACCGCAGACCATGGGCGGCAGTTCATTGATGGATATTCTGCGTCCTTGGAGATGGAAGATCAATAAACAGGGAGCTATTAAGCTAGAGGAATCGTGCCTAGACTATGCTTGGCAGATGATGATCGACGCAGATCTCGAAGACTTAGTAAATCGAAGAATAAGAATGAATTGCCTCGCGTGGACCATTTTAAGTAGGTAAATAGCAGAACAGGAATGAGGAAATTCAACCCTCTGAAGGTACGAGAGTTGATTGATGCAAAAACAACGGACAGACTCTTTTGCAACGTTCTATAATCCCGGAATCGGTTCGCGGAAGAAACGGACCAAAAACGTGAAAACTCAAAGTCATGATGGTTCCCGAGGCTTCGCTTATCCTCAAGTTCTTCAAACTTACCCAATCGATGCAAATCTTTACCTCAATGGAAAAAACTACGAGACGAACTCCTCCGCTTCCAAATATTCGGGATTCTTGACTTCGTCCAAGGAAACTGGAATTTTGCAGAAGAGCTGTGCTATTTGCAGACCTGCAGCGGTGAAAATGGTCCCTCAGATGCGATCTCGGATGCATCTTCTGAAATCGAATATACACAGTGGCGAGTAGAATTGGTGACAGTAGGCTATACAGGCGGCATTTCATTGATGGATATTCCGGGTCCTTGGGGATGGAAACGTACCGTGGTACACACGTCAAGAGCCTGGCTAGATCTGTCTAATAGACAGGGAGCTATTAAGCTAGAGGAATTAAAAAGGATGAAATTAACCAATTTGTCGAGAATTAGAGAAGAATGCCGGCCTTAGAGTGTGTGCTACGAGTTAATTGCGGCTTCTTCTTATATAAAAAAACAAAAAAAAAAAAAAACAGAAAATAAAGAAAGAAGGAAAGTGAAATAGGAACAATTTAGGGAAGGCTATGAAGCACAACAAAAAAAAAGATAAAAACTAAAAATTTCGTAATCTTAGATCCAAATCTATTCCAATGATTAATTATTCTTTTAATGATGAAAATTTTGAACCTGTTGTCACGAAATTATCATTCTTCCACCTCATGCATGTAGCTGAAGGTGCCCTTCTCCGTCTGACTCGTATCTCGGGTTTAAAAAAAGTGAAAAGAAGGCATCCGGCGCGCGTCGCGGGGTCAAGTGGACGCCGCGAGCTCTACTAGTCGACCTCGCATCCTTTCCTTGATTGGGGGTCGGCGAGGAGGAGTCTCGGGGTCCCCGGGTCAAGCAGTTGACTCTTGCGACCGCACCAGCTGCCCCCGTGTAGCCGAAGGACTTCTCCTCGCTCCTCACTTCATTCACGTATTTCTTAATCGTATCTCCCTCTCTGTCTCACTTTTTTTCATAATTCTCTCTCCGTCCAATTCTCGCAGACTTCATTCAACCTCGTTCATTCATTTCTTCTTATAACACACGATTACACACACGTACATGGTTAATTATCTACACTTACATACTCGTGAGCATTACTTACGTAAGTTATTCTCCCTCGCATTATCTCGACAGGATCGAGACTTTTTGCTTTCACATTACGTTCTGTACTTGAATGGACAGGTCAAGCGAGGAAGACAGAAGCCACGAAGGGAAAGGAGTGATAAATAAGGCGTAGAAAAATACAGGCGAAGAAAAAAAGAAGGGGAGAAGCTAAAAACCGACTAGCTGCAGTTGGCCCTCTTTTCGCCTTTACTTTCACGAGGAGAATTAGCAGCAAGTGGTATTATACGCCAGGAGTTATTATATTCTATAAACTCGGTGGTAAAAATTTGTCGAATGAAAATGGAGAAGAAAAAGGACGAAATTACGCGCATGCATATATGCGTGCGGGTATGGAGTACCGTTGCCCATTTAACCAGCTCTCTAAAACCCTTTAAAACAAACAGTGATACCCTTAGCAGTTTAAACAAAGCCTCGATTCGTAGGTAGGTACGTGTACGAGAGGCTTGGGTATATTAAACTGAAAAGCACAGCTGCCACACTCCGGCGGGCTCAATATCGAGGAACTGTGTATAATACGATTGAGCTTTGGCACTAAAGTGCCATTATTAAATCTTTATAATTATTTTCGGAATCGATTACACCGTTGGAAAAATAATTACATTGGAAATCCATTGTGATTTGTGAGAGGTATGTACGGCGAGCACTCAAAGCCGCAAACGTATCTGGACGCTTATCTTTACTCTTATCTTGTATCTCATGTGTTTCGAGATACTCGGGTGTACCGTGTTCATCAATATTCAAGAGACAGATACCCAACGCAGCCTCTATAAATCCGGATTAAGATACCTGTGATAATCCCTCAAGATTTTCGCGCGAAATCATTGATTAAAACACCTGAGCAGTGCAGGTAAATATGTACAAAAATGTGGTTCAAACTTCGACAAGAATATCAGAGGAATTCTTCTTTTGGAATAATTTCGATCCCAAAATCCGTTGGATTATCTTTCTGGCTTGATAAAGATTGCGGTAAAATTCTTGCGCCGTTTTTTCTGAGATTTGGACGGAAAATCGAGCCTTCGATGAGTGTACTAGGGATATTGAAAATTCCAAAGCTCGGAGCTTTTTCTGTCTTCTGGTTGCACTAAGGCGAGCAGAGGCACGCGCCAAAGACACTATCGCAGTATCTTGACGGTAATTTAGTCTCTCTCGCGTTCTCCCTGTGGTCAAGTTAGAGAGGAGGAGAGAGAGAGAGAGTAGTCTGGTGTTCGCGTGGCGTTGTGGTCGCCAGGATGACCGCGGGAAGAGGAAAGAGGGAAAAGGGAAGATGGAAGATGCAAGAGGGAAGAGGGACGAGTAGAGAGTAAAGAGGGAGGTTAAGCACGAGCCTCTTTTCCTCGCGTTAATTCCTGCACGCGGTGGAATAAGAGGAGGTCTCCTTCAACATCCACGTACCGTCTGAAGCTCAAGCGATCTCATTCGGACAAATAGAAACAATTCGCTCCGCTAAGTAGGAAGTGTACCCCGCACGGCCCTTCCAAATAATCCCCCCTTTAAACACCCTGATTATCCCTGATTACCCCTGTTGATTGATTACACGCTCGTTATTACCACTCTTCAGCTCACCCGCCATGATACCAGCCTCGACTCAACATCCCCTAACTTCCATCTTCCCATTTACAAATTTTCATTTACAAGACTAGAGAAGATTTTTGGACATTTACTAGTTCATTTGGGTGCTTTTAGAGTCGCTTTATTGGCCGGACTTCGATCTTCCGTTTTTCTTACTTACTTAAAACACATTTTACTCTCAAATTTAGGTAGCTCAAAATTAGGCACAATAATAATGAATTTTTATCAAAAAATTCGTAAAGGATCGACGATATGGCGCAGTTCTTTTTTTGTTAGTAAAAAATGTTGTTTCTAGCTCTTAGCACTCGGGTTTCAGCGCAGCACCCTTCACATATATTTTATGTATCGAGGTATGTATGGGGTATTGGTTAGGGTGTTTTGATAGAGGACGGAGATCGACCCAAGAAGCCATATCACAGAAGCTGTATAGGTACATACATACGTACGGAGTAGCCTATTCGTCAAGCATAAACACCAGAGTCGTGATTAACTCGGAGCAATTAGTCGTCAAAGTACAGAGGTGTTTATTTGCTTCTGTGTACACTTAGATATACGTTTTCACCACGCGTCACAGTGACTAGTACGACTTCCTCTGATTTGAGGAGAATTTTTCTGGAACCTATACACATCGCTTCATCCCCTATATTTGGCTAGCCCTTGGCTTTTGAAGTAGGTATTGGAAGAGTTTGTACACAGAAAAAAAAGCTAACTTGAAATAAGAAAATATTTAGGAAGATTCAAAATTGTCCAATTGAAACGAGAAAACTTTTACTTCTCACATAAGACAATTTTGAATCTTTCCAAATATTTATGTATAAAATTGAAAGTCAATTTATTTCCGACAGAAGCGATCGTTCAAATTCAATTGGATACGACAATTTTTCATTCCCATTATTCGAATGTAAAATCCTCAAAATTTCAGATTTTTCCAGAGGGTCGAGAACGTAAAGATTTGTATTGAAATTGGCAAAAGTCCGATACTTTTCTTGTATCACCATATAGATGATGAAAAGTGAAGAAAAAAAAGAAGGAGAAAATTAGGAACTGAATTACACCTTTAAGTAAATCAAGTATTTTGAGATAAGTATATGCCTACTGATGAATTTTACCGCCGCAAACCGGAGCGACGTGAATTATTGTGGGCTGAGTTTCGCGTTCATTCACTACCCACGTTGGTATAAGCCGCTTTGAGGCAGAATTCCGGACTTCGATCAAAGCCGGAATACCGCACGTATCCCGAGGTAGGCATACGACTATAATTGTACTTGTGCTCGTAAGTGGTTGAACGATTGATTACAATTTGCGAGAAAATTTAGAGACATTAATTAATGACTAATCAACGAATCGAATCAGACTTCATGTCTTTTCGGATCAGGTTTTTGGACGCATGATAAGAAATTATTTGAAAAAAGTATCTGATAATTAAATTCATCGAATATCATTCCCATTCTTCGGCAATTACATCGATATAATATAATATTGCCTCTGAATTTGAAAAAGACAACCACTTTTTCTTTCGTGCAATCATAATCTGTATGATCAGAGCGAAGCTCGATAAAATCAAAAATAATTTGGAAATATATTTCAAAATACTGGCAAACCAGCTGTGAAAATACTGAGTGAATAGAATATTTCTTTACGACGGATGGCAGTGATGAAAAAAAAAAAAAATAGAAAAAAGAAATGAATCGACGATCATTACTCTTTGGAAAGACATATTTTCATCCCCTGCGGTAATCTGTTGTAGTCCGCAGCGTCTGTATCCGTTGACAAAAGTATGTGAATTGAGGTATATAGGTGTGTATATATATATAACGATGGTTATATATGTACTTATACCGATTAGGTGGCTTAATCGTGTTATACAAAACAGTTAGAGGTTCCCAGCCTCTTGACAGAACGCCCGTATGTCTGCGTCACACAAAAGTGTTAAACGAACGAAGGAGCGAGTGAGCGAGTGTCGAGATGAATGGGCGAATGAATGGTGGCCACCGGAAGCGTATCACTACGCCACTATGCGTGTTTTATTACAACGTTACGTCTTTCATCTATTTACTTACGCACACCCCCTCGCCTAGGCCTAAAAACTAACGTGTCTGTACACGCGTTACGCACACGGACCCAGTATGACTTAAGTCTTCAACTCTACTCAACGCAGATCTTGAATGGGCTCAATTAGCTTCGTTAGGCGGCAAACCCGGGATAGTATACGTATAATTGTTTCCTGAGAATTGAGTATTACCACGGACATGCATATGTGTATATGATTCGCCCTGCTGCCGTGGACACGTACATATCTCCACGAATATATATCAGCCGTATGACATGGCGACTCGGATCATTCAGAGTTAAGAGCAAAACAAGGGATCGAGAAATCCAACCCTCTAAAGGGGGCGACAGTTGACTGATGCAAAAACAACGTTGGAAAAACTCTTTTGCAACGTTGTATGATCCCGGAATCGGCGGAACAGGAAAATTCAAAGTCATCATGGATTCGGAGGGTCCGCTTGTCCAAAAATTGTTCAAACTTACCCAATCAATGGAAAAAATCTCATCAAGCTGCGAGACAAACTCCGCCGCTTCAGGTCTTCGGTTCAAATGTTCGAAATTCTCGACTTCCTCCGTGTAGTAAGATGCAGATGATGATCAGCAGCGATCTCCAGAAGCGAAAATTGAGAGCGAATTTCATCACCTCTGATCCCGAAACGGTATGTGCGGTTAAACTGCGGCCTTAAACCGCAAAACAACCACCATTATCGTTGTGGTTCTGGATTAATACGGACGCAACTCCCCTCTGTACCTACATCGAAATCTGCACCCTCTAGCATGGTATAGGGGGGTAGGTAGTACAGCCCCTGAAACGCGCCCCGTTTTAGTTCAAACCAGTAGTAGTATTTTCGCTTCGTGAATGCAGTTTGAATGATCGTTGGTAGATTTTTAGTTCCTAGTTCCGTCGTGCGTACGGAGAGAAACCGAGAGCCATGCAGCAGCCAAGGCGTAAGGTCTGCAGTGCGTAAGTTCCCGGAGCCTAACCCTGCAATGTGCAGGCCACCTCGTATACGGCGGTGTATACAGACATTATGCATTATGTCTGAGCCCTAGTGGCAACCGCGTACCGCCTAGTATCCTGCACCCTAAAAGTTTGAAATAATGTAACTACACACCGCCACGCCGAATCTATTCACGCGTCAACCAACCAACCCCAATCCCATCTAGGTACTGGTCCTATGGCCTTCGGGCTTCGGGGCTGCTACCCCTCTTGTATAAATACCTTATAAATCGCTGCCATTCAAGATGGCGAACTTTACTTTCTGTCAAAATAACCATAACCATCGCTACCGCGCGGGTATACAAAGTCCGTTCAACAACCCATCTGCATACTTGCGGTGCACCGGACTAAATCAACTTGCGTTGGGCTTACGCTTCTTTCTATTCGTCGTCGGCTCAACAAGTTCATCTTTGATATACTTGTTCGAAAAATTGAGTAAATCTGCGATGATTATTGCTTGTGTCTTCGCTTTTTTTGCACTGCATGGTGTTTCAACGCACGTTATTCGTCAGCTGTAATCTACCGCGTTAAACGTACGACTGCATCGTTGTTATAATTCAACGATAGCTACGCATAGCGTCACGTATATCGGCGAGGGGTCCGCCGCAAAGTCGGCATAAACACTTGTCCTGACAATATAAATTGGTCCAAGTGGCGCGAGCATGTGTCCACGCGTCCGTCGCGACGGCCTCGGTTATGGAGAAAATCCTCACCGTAGGTGTAGAACTTTGTTGATAAAAACGGAGATAGACGTGTACCTTGTGTGTAAATTTACGCCTACGCGGGTGGATGTCGGTCTGCGAAATTCTTGGAAGGGATGTCAGCTCGGATTCACGAGACACGCTGACGTTATTCTACTTTTCATCAATTTTCCCATACCGTATATACACGCGGATTAAACAAGACGCGAATGACGGCGTCGATCACCGTCGCGACACGTATGCGTCTCGCTGACCCGCGCGCGGTCACACAATCCCATCTGCACACCCCTTAAACGCTTAAACGCTTAAACGCTCGAGCGCTCAAACGCTTAAACGCTTAGCCGCGGCTATACTGGAGCAATGATCAAACCAAGATTCAAAGACTCGCGGAACGGCTGGTCTTGACGAAGAGTTCGGTGCCAAACATCCCGCTGCATCCATGCAAACAGAATTCGTCCAAAAAACGATCCTAGGAACAATTGTTCAGCAGAACTCCTTTCCGCGGGATTTTACCGAAATGAAAGAAAGCCTGCTTCCGTTTTCCTGATGGATCATCGATTCGTGATTAGATGTGGGATCAGAAAATGAATTCATGCTTTTCGAAATCCTGCGATTATCTGCAGCGTAATTGATTTGTAAGAGAGTTGTAAGGGTCTTCGCGGTGGTTTTACGGGTCTTTTGGTCTTAAAATCAGAGAAGAGAGTAAGACTGTGTAACTATGAGGGATATATACCCATCTTATACCGGTGGGCTTAAGAGCCGAGGTAATAGACGTGGGGCACGGTGCGCCCACGAGGATGGGAAGGTCAGGACTCAATAACCGAATTTATGCTTCTATAGAGTCGAGTGTAACCCAGCAATAGGTAGGCCACGAGAAATATGGTTTATGGTTATATTGTGAGCAATAAAGCGATTCCTGAAAACATTTCTGTAGCCTATTATCCTATGCGCGTCTAAGGAATTGCGTTTCGTTGGAGGCAGACCCGCCCTTGCCAACACTTGCACTTTTACTCGAGCCTAAACCTTGTAGTTGTTAACCTCGACTTTAAAACTGCGTAAGAAATTTTCGCACGGTATGTTTTGACAGGCCGCGGGTTCTGCCTGTTAATTTTACGACCGAACCGTACCGGTTTTTCTATATTTACGATATATAAGCCCTGCGATTCTCGCCTTAAATTTATCTCGGCAAAGAACAAAGAGGAGAAACTTGATAACGGATTAAGCTGGTTGGTTGGGTCAGGAAAGTTGACGTATAGAAATGAATTCGACGAGATATTTTATATTAAAAGATTTCGACGTTTATTTGACGTAATCATGATATTTCTCTCTGTTTTCTCGCCTTCCTCATCTTTCATTCTGCACATATATACATATTTATAATGATAATAATAATAATAATTAGTTATCTGTTTTGTACAAACAAGGTAAGAGGTTAGAGACTATCAAGGAGTTTTTCGTACGCGCTTACGGCATTAGAAATCATTACCAGCCACTGGTCGTATCTGCACAGTGGTTCAAGCCGTAGCTCATACTATAAACGCTCCTATCCTTCCGGATATATATAATCTTGATTTTGATCTATCAATATCTTGCGTATACGGACGTAAGATATATCTAGAATCTAGATATCATCTATATACTCATGTATGTATGTATTAATGTATATGTATATGTATAATAATAGTATATATGCATATGTAATGTCGAGTCTGATATTAAGTTAATATTTGGCTATCTACAAGATCTTTTATAATATAATACGATATAAATATACGGGGGTATCTCCTATACGACCAAGTCTTTTCACCTATACACGTAGGTATGATATATATGTACAATATAGCCTTACAACTACCCCTAAAATTAATATTTACACAAAATGATGTCACACCTATTAAACGGCTACGAATAACCATCGCTCGATCGCGTTTCTAACTCCTATTTCCACAAAACATGACCTAACCTCTTTATTATCCGCGCTGACGAAAACCCCCATTAAAAAGCTCAATAATAATCACTGGATGGTTTAACCCTCGATAAAACAACTCATGCCACAAATATATCCTCAAATATTCGAGAAATTCAACTATGCCTCGCTGTGAGAACTGTTATCGGCTTTAATAAAAGCTGAGGTGGACTGTGCGGGTGCATTGGACGAAGAGATTGTCGTTGATGGGAGGGTGGCGAGTGTGGAGACGGTGGTTCGGGGCTACTACCGGGCGACGCAGTCGTCGAAGGTGTTTGACTAATGGGCGCAGATCCGGCCTGCGAGACGTGATGATGTTGTTGTTGCTGCTGCTGCTGCTGTTGTTGATATCTCTGCTGATGATGCTGCTGAAGAACCGCCTGTTGCTGCTGATGCTGTTGATGAGCAGCGAGTGTTCTCAACGTTGAATAAAAGTCGTAAGCACCAGCCGAAGTGGCTACACTAGCCGGAGGTAGACTCGCAGGATGATAGGCGGAGGTCGGAGCCTGGAGGAGCCTTTCCATCGAGAATCCTCCGTGAGCAGGAGGAGCTGCGGTTGCCGGAAGGGGTTGAGGCTTGCATGGCAAACTTGCCGAGGTTGTAGCCCCCGGTAAGAGGCTAACCGGGTATCCTGACGGCGCTGAACCGCCGTAGGGACTAGCCGTAGTCGCATATCCCGCGCGGTGAAGATACGGCAACGCGTACAACGACGGTGGCCAAGCTGGCGCGACGTAAGGCGAGTGATTAAGGGCTGGATAAAGCCCGTTTAATCCACTAAGCCCGTTAAGACCACCAAGAACAACGCTCCGCTTGAAAGCAGCGAGTCTCGACCTCGACGCGGCGGTCGTACGTCTTCTAAGCTTTCCCGTAGTACCGCCAATGAAAACGTCCTCACTGCTCGGGTCGAGCATCCAGTAGTTTCCCTTTCCAGGATCGTCGTAGTGCCTCGGCACCTTGACGAAGCACTTGTTCAGCGACAGATTATGCCTAATAGAGTTTTGCCACCCTTGTTTGTTGTCTCTGTAGTACGGAAAGTGCCGCATTATGTACTCGTATATACCGTTAAGAGTCAGACGCTTTTCCGGGCTCTGTCTTATCGCCATCATGATCAACGCGTTGTAGCTATACGGCGGTTTCTCCGACTTCTTTTTGTCCTCGGCATCGCGGGCGTCCTGTTCTTTCCTCGAGGTTGGGCTCCCGCCTGAACTACCCCTGGAGCAATCCAACGGCGGAGTATCAGCCCCGTCGCAGCCGGTGACGTCCAGGTCGCTCCCGTCGTCGGTATCATCGGCATTAACGTCGGGAACCGGACTAGACGATTGGCTCGTCGGTGTCAGACTCTGCGGTGCTGGTGTCACGGCGCAAGCCTCGGGCAAGATGCTGCGGATGCTGAAACTCGACTTTAGGGTCGCCCGGGGAGGCGGTGGCGACACTGTCACAGTGTGCTCGCCCGATCCCTCCATGTTCACCATGATAAAACCACTCGGAACTTGTTTAGTTCTGATTATCTTTAAGGATCGGTTCTCAAACTCCGTTATTAAGCATCGGCACTGCACGGTCAGGATATACCCAGAGGTATATGCTGCTTATTGTTAACTTTACTGTTCAGTCTATGGTCCAGCACTTAATGAACTTGTTGCGTTACGGGATGCGGTTAGCACTGGCGATGTGAAAACTGAGGTTCTAGAATCGCACGGAATTGTTGTAATTCTTTCACTTTATTTTCCAACAACTTCTTATGGCTACATACGATGTTCGTCGAACGTTTTTCTTACTTTTGTTTTGGTATTAGAACATCGAGAGATGTGAACGGTAGAAGCGTTGACGCGACTTTGCCGTCTCCCCGCTTAGCCAGGGGGCTTATATAGCCTTGGCTCGTACCGCCCCTGGAGGCCGAGAGTACGCCCAGCGTCGGGACGCGCCAACAGAGGATCGCCCTAGCCTCGACGGTCGGCGTCGACGCCCTCTTCTCCCTCACGTGTTTGTGCCCAATGTTTGACATCAAACAATGAAAACAGAAGAGAAGAGAAGAGAAGAGCGGAAAGGAGCGGTGAGGAGAGGAAAGGAAAGGAACCAGCCGCCCTATAGCACCGATACTAACCAACGGTGGGGATCTTTGAAAACTTCCACTTCTTCCTAACCCCGCGCACGATTCCGGAGTCGAGGGGTGACGCAAGGATAGGATGTGTAGGCAGGCAATGCGCAGACGCGTCGTTGGGGAATACAAACAAATCCAAACCCCTGCCAGGGCTTCTGTAGGTTCGTGCAGATTTTAACGCTGAATCAACCGTTTTTTAGTCAGCTATTATTCCGTGTTTCAGTTTCTCCCATACCTTTCGTCGTATTTATTAACAAGCCGTATTTAGCACACTCGTCTGTATATCTTTATCGCGGTATTCTTGACTTGGGACTTAGGTAACCGTGGCTCACACTCGGTGCCCAATTTAAGTCTCGCTTTAGGTCAGAGGTTCGAAACAGTCACGTCGTTCATTGGGAGGAATTAAAGTAGCTAAATAGTCCAGCGAAATGAACTACTAGGGTTCAATTATATCCTGAACAATATATTACCAGTATTTCTCGTCAAATTCTAACCAATTTCACATTAAACTCATTAGCTTTCTACCGCAGCCTAACTCAATCGCGTTTGATATTAATTTCGACCTCTCTCGCTGCAACGGGAGCCAATTGTTTACGACGCGATTCTAACTTCCGGAACGTAACTTATGTTCCTTGCCATATTTTGCTCTAGATTCTTGAATTCGTGTATTGCAAGTAACGAAGGGCGACGGCTAGCAACCCTCCATCGTGGCCGGTTATTCTTATACGGCGAAATGGATGGAGGGGAATCCTCAAAGTTGTATATTATTCTCTCATTGTCTAGACTAATAGAATTATCGCAATAAGAAGAAGCATGCATACCCCGACAATACCCGTTACGGGAAAGCCAAATCCTGAAATTTTCTATTATCGTAAGCCTGCAGTGCGGCATAGAACCTTATGCGCAGGCCTCGCTTTGACACGCTAAACAAAAATCCTAAGCTTTATCCCAACCTAACCCTAAGATAAATTGACCCTCGGTGTCCAACCCTCGAAGGTTTAGCGATTATACCAATCCTTTTTACCTCTCTGAACAATCCGACCAAATCTCAACCTTATTCCTCTCATTTAATTATATATTTCATAGATACTGAGTCGGAATGCTGACGCAGCGCTGCGGCACTTGTCCGAACTAATATAAGAAATAAAGGAATCCGGAATCAAGGGTTTGCGAAGATCCCTACGATTTGAATTTCGATTCATTCATGCGCAGTGCGTTTCTCCATTAATTCATTGATATTCTTGGTATAAACGTAGGCGCATAGCTACCTGTTTAATTTTACTATACCTACCCTGTAAGGTTCGGCATCCCCTTTCCGCAGCGTCGCCCGGCTTATATACTTTCCCATTGTTCTCTCATAATTGGATCAACGATAGAACAATTAGCGGCATGCCAGCTAAGTGACACCTGCGCCTAATGTACTGAGTGAGAGAGGGTACATATGTGCGTCGAGCTATGTGGACAACTTATGTATTCCCGTGCATATACTTAATTTTGAAAACAATTTTGGGAAACAATTCAGGGCTGACCCGGTCTGTTTGACATTCCTATTTACTCTAATGATTTACGCCCATCCATAGTCCGCTGAATGCTGTGTACCTACGCCGTTACATAGGTATTAGGTATTAGGTATACATATTTACTGTTTCCTCAATAATTGGATTACCGGCTTAACAATAGCTGCGCCATCAACCGGGAAGAACATATATACGCGTCGAATGAGTGACACTTTAATACGAAAAGGACGGAGAGTATGTATTCCACTTTTAACTCATGTGCAGCGATGGAGAAAATCCGATGCTGATTTTTCTCGTTCATTAAAAATAATTCATCGATCTTATATTCAATCCTGTATAGATCATCGGGATGGGGTTCAGATGTTACATAATTACGAAGAATCAACCGTGCGAAGCTATCTTCTAGTCTCTTAATATGTTAATATTATTTAGAATGAATGGTTGAAATTAGGAGCCCTGTAATCTATAAGTATATTTAAATCCGAGCTATATATCCCTCGTAAATAATTGTATTCTAAGATATTTGCTAATGTTCTTCATATGAAGTTGATATCACACTGTGAACAGCTATAGAGGTTCCCAAAGAGTTTTACAAACTGTGAATGGACTTAGTTAAGATTAGTGGGTGGCAGTTCGATTTTACGTTACTAATGGTACTAAGAAACGCTGTAATACCTATACCGTATATCTTTTAACAGCTGTTTTCTCCCAACTGTATAATACCTAAATACCGCGATTAAAATTACAACGGGATTCATGTATTCCCAGAGTTTGAACTCTTCCCAGTTCAGGGATCACCCGTTCCTGCAGGAATACGACTCGTTATTTGTATACGGATGTCGAATTTTTGCCAATATTGAGTAACATTGATTTCCATAAAAAGTATAAAGAATCAGGAATCCGTCGATACGCATTCTCTCTAAGAAAATCCGGAGATCGGGTCTATGGAGCGAAGCGAATGGCCAGTTTTAAGGGAGGAGAGGAAAAGTGTAAGAGGGTGCCCTCTTGCCTGCCGTCGGACGTCGTGCCGTGCCGCAAAGTCAAAGGCAAAAGCAGAGGCAAAGGCAAAAGCAGATCTCCTTTCGTACGCGGGATGACATCTTTATATGCGGGTTGCCCCGGCCCCCCCACCGCGCGAGCGTCGTCACCCTGCGGAGACCCATAGATTTTCGTCGCATCCCCGAAAATACTCATCGCGTGGAACGCTCGAGTACTATGGAGTTTGGAGTGAGGACTAAACGCCGCCGAGAGTATGAACAAATAGTCGCGAAATATCCAGCAATAGATTTCTGAATTACAAAAAAATAAAAACTAAAACAAATCGGTTAAAAAAGTCGAAAGAATCATTTTTTTTTCTTCTACGAATCAATGCAGCAATTGACTCAAGAGTCAAGAATCGACGGGATGATGTGAGTATATTTGATTTCGAGTAACTCTCCCGTCTTCCGTTTCTTTATTTCAGGTTTTTGTTTTCACACGAAAACTAAGTTTGTTCAAAACAAATCGTAGTCGGTTCCAATTCGTCGCTATAAGTCTGACCGGTTGATCCGGCGGGGTTCACTGTGTCGAATCGCGGACCCAGGGCGCTCATTACGTCATTATCGGCGGAGCGGGCCAGATTCGCCACACCGCTCAGCGTCTGAGCACCCCATTGTTCAACCCGCAGTACCAACGCATACATAGACGATATCTACGCGTGTAAATCCATACATAATACACCTACGTGTATCTACAGACGTGCTTTTTCACCAAGAAGTCGTTTTGGGTCCCTCGAACAGTCGGCTATGAGGTTAGAACGGTCCCGCCTATGTTCGATCGGTAACTACTCGTCCCACCGTCAGTTCCGGCGCGGCGCTGCGCGCCACTTCTCTTATACTAACGCAGCATACGTGTATGAGTGTCCGTATAGCGGCGCGGCGACCCTAGTATACTAGTTTTGAAAGAGAGGGAGGCTGGCAGCCCGGGGTGGACCAACAAACGAGGCTATTTGCTCAACAAAACGCACCCTGTCGTGGTACAAGGGGTTGCGGGGGCCCAAAGGCCGAGATCCACCCTGGGCGCTGGCTGCTTCCGATATATACTGACAATGAGTCGACCAGATCGGAGTTCAGGAGTTGATTGACGAACTGCGGCGGTGGAAGTGGAGAGATTATTTTCAGTTGGTATATTTTGGGGATGGAAATAGAGTAACGGAAATAGTATAAGCGATTTTATATCTACTCTTGGAAGAGGAGGAGGGAAAAAATGGTACCGGCGAAGATTTGAGAAGGCGCACTGATTGCGAAAGAGAGAAAAAAAGTTGCGCAATCTATCAGAGAATTTTTTTCAAACAAGATAATTTCGTTCTTATATCAATCGTCCGACCGTTTGAGCTCGAAACGTAAATTAGCTCATCGTAATGTTTCCTCCCTGTTATGTTTTGATTGGGAATTTGGTTATCCCTCAAACAAATGGAGATCGACGCGCTTCGTTCAATTCAAACGAAATTTTTGAATATTTTCTTGTTTACGTACGACTGCAGATCTTTTCTGTCATTGTCAGTTCAGTCTAAGCCCGCTTATACTCACGATGCTAGTGTAACCATATTATTCTATAACGTGTGTACGCTCTAAGAGAATATGGTGACGTACTACGCAGATTTAGTCTGTTTACACGGAGACTATAATTGAGGAAAGCACGGTTTTAGATTCATACGAATGTACACCTACTCAGAAGTGACTCTGTGGCTTCTCGCAATGATTCGGAAGTGCTCGAGGACGCGGGTGATGATTTAATCAAAGAAATATGGAGAATGGGAGAGGACTCCATGATCAGGTTTTTGAAAACAGAGGAAAGGATTGATCAGCAGCGAAAACGATCATATTTCAACTTTCTGTCATCACTTTTGAATCCTTGGTTTAAATTTTGTGCAAAATGGCCGAAAGATCGTAGCAATTTTTCAAAACTGCAGAAATCTAGCCGAGGAAATATAATGTCCTTAGGAATTAGAGAGGAAAGGATATAATGTGCCGAGATATCCTAATTCTCACAAAGCTTGGAACGCCTTGTTTAGCGAGTGACTTTTGTGAAAAGTAACAACTGACCGCCCCGCGTTTCGGGCTGAACCGATATATTCAAATTCTCCGTGATTTTAACTCCTTGAAAACCTCAGCCAGGAGCAATGTAGAAGAGTACGGTAAGATTCCAAATCCGCAGATTATATACACGCACATGCATTGTGATCGGAGAAAGGACGAAACCATTGCTTCGGCTGTCCAAGCCATCCGACAATAAGGAACGGATTATCCTGGGCTAATCGGCGAACAAGGACGTTTCTCAAGACATTGTTGCCACCCGGACATCGTATGCCTTACGCGGAGCAGGATCCTTCGAAGTTTAAATCCTTCTTTCGGCCCCTGGAAGGACGCTGCTACATATTTGAAATGAAGATCGGTTCATCGTTGGAAAAATGATTCATCTATAAATATGGAAATTCAAGAGGATTCAATTCAAGGGGGAAATTTCATGTGGCTGAACCTTGGGAAGTATGAAACGAAGACGAATGAAACTGGAGAATTCTCGGAGATTAGGTATTCTATTCTTATGAGAAATGGGGAATATGAATAAACAACTGTTTCCTCCATCGTCGACAATATATAAATAATAAAATTCCGGTTATTCATGAAAATCGCGAGTGGAAGGGTTGCGGCGAGACTTCTGCGGATTAAGTATTTTCGCCGGCAGGTTATCCCGCTTAACTTTTTAAGTTGGGAAAATCGCATTATGTACTTTGGAGAGAAACTTAGAATGGGAGAGTCGGGGCTGGTGGCGGGCAGGGTGTTTGTTGGTGTCAAAAAGGTTGCTGGGGTTATATCTGAGGTCTAAGGTCCGTCGCGACGATCTCTGCGTTCGTAAATTCAGTCATTTAGTTCCCGGAAGAGATTCGCCCTTCGCCCTTCGCCTTCCATCGTTCTCCATTTCCTGACCGAGTACCAGCTTGACTTTTTCACCGATCTTATATAGCGCGAGCTTTTTGCTAAATTTTGTACAAAAGATTTCGCGCTGGGATTCCGGTAACCCGCTCAGTCCTCGGCTACAAACGAGGATCATCTCTCTCTCCGCAGGCATCTCTCAAAATCCAACAGATTAAACTCACCGTTCAATCTTTCGGCTTCGCCGACCTCTTTCTCTCTTATTTAACTTCTGTAGAAAAATCACGAGGAACAGTCACTCACGGATCTTTGAGCAAGTCGACTCTTCATTCAGTTGTCAACTCAAAACACCATATCTTTCGTAAAGCGAGCTAAGAAGCTGACTTATCCGCTCCTGGTTGTCTCTCATCTTATGATCAGCTCTGTATAATCTCTCATGATCTTCGCAGAGATCAAACAGAGTCAACTTCTTCAACTTTCTCGGGTAAACAAGGAAATTCCAGAGGCAGAAAAATTTGGAAATGAAATAATCCCGGATCTATTCTCATACTTGAGACTTGGCAAGTGCGAGATAGAATTTAGGGGTAGGATTTCGTACGTTATAAAATTCCGATTCAGCTTGATCTTAATAAAACGATTCGCGAATAGATTGGCGAACAAATTCCAAGTTAGAAATAAAATTGCTTTGAGGTCGTAAGTAGAATTTCTAAATTTTAATAGGACGTAGAGACGCTGATTAGAATTCCAAGTGCGAGAGCTAATCCCATTTACACCTCTGAATCCTTACGTAGGACCTTATTATTCCTTGGGAAGGAGTCGAGGCTTGAGAGGATTAAACTGGAATATCTATTCCGACTCTGGCAACTAGTCTGTCTCATCCTGAATCCTGACGTAGGACACGATTCTAAAACTAAACTAAAACAGAATCGTATTCCTGTGAATTTCAGTATAGCATTCCCACCCCGCAGTATGGGTTCTTATCGTTATTCAAAAGTGTATCTAAATAGAGCATCAGATAAACTAAGAGCTGCTTGGCTGATGAATGAATTGAATTAACCAGTCGACAGACTAGTTGATTTCGTCCAGGACGATGTAGTACTGCGGGCATCTTTTGTGTGCGCAAATAATATTCTTTAACTAATTGTAAGAGGCTTTTCTTGCTCGTATTGCGAGGCCAAGTCTCTGAATAGTTATATTCGCTTTGTCAACAGCCAACGAGACGCACTTAACGACGCTTTTATACGTCAATAGAATCCATCAAAGTTGATAGTGCAGAGTGCCGAGTAGCTGTACGCGGTATTGCTCGTGATTAGCTTGCTGCACGTTCATTGCCGTGCTGAGTAACACCATGATGTAACTAGACGATCAAAGGGATCAACCTCGGAAGTTGGAATCAAAAGTAATTCAAAAAAAAAAAGGATGGACGACGGGGTTTCGATTTCGGAAACTATTTCATCGATTTGTATATTTATATATATTTTCTAGACATTTTCTGGCAAACTTGAGGTAAAATAGTGAGATTTAAGATAGATTTCAGACCGGACACGGAAATTCAGGGAAATTAATATAACTCTTGTGAGGATTGAATTTCAGAAGTTTTCTAGATCGTCAAATTTGCAGAATTCGGAGCAAGCAGCTGGAGGAAAATTCTGAGGCGTTTAATTTTTGGTCAAAATTGCAGTTCATTCCATACTTCGCTCCGTGATTTTCAATTTCGCAATTATTAGCGATTTTAAAAACGTGTCGAAATCGATTTCCACCAAAATGTTACTATTCTTCAATTTCACTCGCCATCTTGGATCTGTTATTTAGAATTTTGAAATTTCACGATTAAATCCATGTCTACGGATTATTCTAGCCACTCCAAAAATCGTCCAATTCTCTTCACCCCTTCCTCCCATCCCGAAAGGGTTGCTGCTGTCCGCGACATCCCTGCGTGTGAATTAATTGTAAGTCCTGGAATAAAAATAGACACACACATCCATCCCCCGAAGATTTAATTTGCGGGTAACAGAATATCGGCATATGCGTATATCTGCGTATAAAATGTTCGAAAAAAACCGCCCTAACGATCCTCGTCGTAAAAGTCGAAACTCGGATTAGGAAATCGCAGTTATCGCCCGCTGGGGACGCTGCGGAACAGATGGTACCAAGTTTCTCGAGCATATCCCGTTCGTCGTGCGTGTCACTAACGAGCTGCTATAAATATTGATACGTCTCATCCACCTGGGTAGACGTGGGCAGACTTGGTACTGGCGTTGAAACGCGTTAGTATATGCAGAAACAGATCCAGGGGACTTCTTCGTTCCTAAAAGGGTGGAAATAAGACCCCAGAGTTTATTGCTCAGCATATATACCCGCTACGTGTATGTACCCACTCGCATTGCCTCGTATCCTTTTATCGATGTAACCGAATGCCAATTATTGGAAGTCCGGGTGCGGGAGTCTCGGAGGATGAGGAGTACCTCGTCCCGGACGAGTCCTGAAACGAGAGAGCCCGCTGCAGGTTACAGGGGTAGTTTTTCCGCGCCTTTTATACGTCCAATAAACGAAAACCGACGCTTCTCAGATTACGCGAATTTCACAACTGCATAGGAATTAAGGGGGCATCTACAATTCTCGCCTTGGAAGGAGACCTCGCACCTAATTAACACTATTTTAAGACACGATTGAAAATCATTTGCCATTTGGCGGAAGATTCTAAAATTTTCAATAATCCCTAATTATCTCAGAAGATACAAATAATCAGATTAAAATCATGCATTGATCTCTGCGATAATCCGTACTTCTTTCTTATTTATTTTCTTTTTTTCTTTTCTTATAAACTTTCCCACCCTACGTTCCTTCCGTTTTCTCTTCGCTTCACTTTAACGGCGATGTCTCAATGTTCCGAGGAGGTGACCTCGTTAACGACGCGTCTGCATGGTGACCCGAGGACTCATCGTTAACGTGCCCCTCCGTTATAAGGCAGGTACTGAACTGTACTGTATGTGCTATGCACGTTCATCGAGATCTTTGATAGACTAGAGCCACCTGAGCCTCGGTAAAATCTTCTGGACGATATTGTTAAGATTATTATATAGTCACGATCACCGCGTCCGCGGTTTTCATCACCATCTACATAATATCTGCACGTTCGTTCGATGGGATGGATTTATTCGATCGTTTGCATCGATACTGGCCATCCCCGTCATGTCTGCAAGAACGAAGGAAGGTAGGAAGGGAGGAAGGAAGGAGGGAAAAGATGGGCAGGAAAATTCGCCCTCGGTCATAAATATGAAACTGAGTTTCAGGTAGCCCGGTAAAACTGATTGTGTTAGTAAAATACGCAACCAACAAGCCAGAAATCTCGTGTGGAAGAAATAGCTGACCAATTTATCCCTGCGGTTGCAATGTGGCCTGGAGGGTAGCCCATATAAAATTTGACCACGTCATATAACTTGAAGAACCTAGACTGCAGTTGAATGCCGAATATTTTTGAAATCCGGCAACGGTTCCTAGGGAAAAACGTCCCGTTTATTATTTCTGGGTATATTTACAAGGAGGCAAGCAAGCAAGCCTTCCTTTTTCACAAATTAACAATAATATAATAAGCTGTAAATTAATTTGCCACAAAAATCCAAGGCCAATAAAATTACTGACTCGCAGTTAAGTGAAGTCGTTTCGAATTTCCAACTTCCGACAGTTCTTTGAACGAGTCAAAAATTCGCCGCGTAATTTTTTATCGAGAAATTGACGAATTGATGTCATTTTACCGCATCGTGATCGTAATATCGATTGCTTATCACATATCCGATATGATATTCCAATTGGTTTTATCAACGATTGACAGTGGGAGATTAGTTTTTGTAATGATTTAGAGTCACTAGTAGCTTTTGGACGATGGTATTGGAATGAGGAAGAAGTTTTCGAAAAAATTTATGCAGAAGATCAGTTGAGTTTTTTTTATGTATATATTTTTTTTTTCAAGTGAATGTATACGAAGTTTGGCAAGAAACTGAGAGATTTTTCTCTACCTACGAATATCCTTTAATATCCTTTGGAATATACAAAACAAAGAGTCATTATGTAAGTTAAACTTGGGTTCAGCAAGGCATTTACTAGACGTGACGTTAAACAGAAGACTATAATATCATTCTGATGCCTGGTCGCCCGTTGCACTTGTATCGTTTTACACGACGTAGGTTTACGTCTAGACTCTAGACTTTTGGTGCAAAGCAAAAAAAAGTAGGAAAAAAAAAAAAACAGCTAGAAACAATCTAAATATCAAATTCTCAATTATGACGCCTAGTAACCGGATCATACTCCTCCGCCTGGATTTATGAGATTGGTTTAGTTCGGCTAGTGATAATAAATAGGGAATGAATCAGGGTAAACAAGGAGAATAACGAGACCGGGATGTAAATTTTGAAAATTAAATCCTGACCGGATTTTTCAAATAATTAGGAAACCTGGCCCTAATAAAGTGGGAGTATAGTTTATCACTGGGTGAAAATTTGAACTAATTTTAAACCACTACCACACCCACGTTTGATTTGAAAATTTTGTTAGATTTTAGGAAAATACTATATAGTTGCCTCGAGAAGTAAAAACCGAAAAAATATCATCCAAATCTTCCGAACGGTTTCAGATACGTTAAGACTTCTTCGAAAACACGTTTTTTCATCCTATTCATGCAAACCCATCAACCGATTTTAACGTATCAATTTTTCGACTGATAATCTCGATTTCGCGAACATCGTACAAGTCTCTGACGAGTTTTTCTAGCTGAATCTTGTTGATATAAACGAAGGAAAAATTGTTACCCTAATATAGAATCGAGTGTCTGCGTTTCTTCTACTTAAATTTACCACCTGAATATAACATTTCTAAATGAAATTGAATCGCTGTGAAATATTCCTAATCGCTTTGCAAATATTTCCGCAAGTTTGATTCGTGATAATGAATAGTTTTACTTGATTGTTTATAGAAGAGGGAAATAAAAAACACTGAATTAGTTATTTGAAGGGTCGGGAGACTCGGCCACACGTATCTCCCGCGGAATGATTGTAAAGTAATTCAATCTTACATTGAAGAGGAACGTTGTTCAAGATGGCCGTGTTATGATGTTTATTCAACGATGCGGGCTCCACAGAACCTCAAGATAAGATTAAATAAATAAATTTCCCGTAAATGCGGGGGAGTATATTTTTTCATGGCTCAAGGCGCTCGAAGACTCAGAACTCTAACCGAACCAAACTCTTGGCTCTTGGTGCAGCGTAGGGTGCGGCGAGATTTCTTGAGCAAAAAAACCTGGATTCTACGGAGGACGGAAATCGGGCATCGGCTAAGCCGAGGTTACACGGAATCCCGAACTCTTCAGAGATCCGAACTTCTCAACTTCTACACTTATTCACTTATCAACTTCTCCAAACGTATCATATACATATATCCAGAGAATAAACGCAGAACTAACTTTATAAGCTACGTGTAGGTATATGCTCGCATGTATCCCTCTCCTCGCTCTCTTTTCCTAGCTGGAATGGGCTTCTTCTTCTTCTTCTTCTTCTTCTTCTTCTTTTCCTCATCTACGGTTTAGCTCCCTGCAGACTGCAGCGTAACGCGCATACATATACATACATACCATTCAGGGGCAACTCCGCATCGCCGCACCGCCGAGTGACTGACTTCTCTCCAAGACACGACATGGATCTTTTACCGCGTTTCTCGCGCTAGGATTAATCAACGCCTAACCATCAAAGAACCGAAACCACCAAAAGTTTGTTTATCGTTTCTCGTTGGCGAGACGTAGCCCTCCGTACCTCTCTCTTCTCTTTGCCGTCCAGAAAACTCGCGCGCTGCACCATCGCACTGGACTATTCCTTACGTCTCTAATACATCATCCTATAACTCAGGCTCTTTTTTTATTCATCCTTTTTGTTTTTACCTAATTTTTCACAGTTGCGGTTCTCAGAGAGAGAGAGAGAGAAACAGAGAGGGGTACAATAAACAGTTTTTTTTTTCTTCTTTTCTTTTGAATTTTGCTGATTTACAGAATCTAGGAATCATTGCTTTCTTATCTGAATAATCGCCGAGGGAATTGAAAGATGTTGAAGTACAATATGTATCATTTTTCTCATCCGATTATAACCGATCGATAGTTCGATTAATAGATAACTGGCATACCTACTTATACCTGATTATCGTCACTGCGATCTTTTACTCGAGAGGTACTGGCAGATAGGAATAGGTATTACCTGTCATGAGTAGTTCTACGAAGTGATAAATCATGTGAATCCGCTCATAGAGTTGAATTCATCTGAATACAAAATCTCGATTTAAAAACGTGTCACATCGGTATGCCATAGCAGAGTTCACGGAACATGTCTCAACAATCTTCTAAAAACTATGAAACAACTTTTATTTCAGCGAAAACGAGTCGACTGATTAAAAAATCGCTGAAGTTTTCTTCATTTTTGGAATTATTATTATTTTTTTTTTTTCACATGATAACGAATGGACAAATTTCCCACCGAAGTAAGCAGATTCTTCGATTCTCAGATCTCTCTCTTTCTCTCGACGAAGAAGAAGAAGAAGAAGAAAAACTAATAGCCTGACGGTTTAGGCAAAGAAAAAGAAGACGAATAAGATGAAGAGGCTCTAGCTGGTGACCTGTCGCAGAAAGTTAGAGACGTGCCGAGATATTTTCTCGGAAACTCCTGTACCGGACTAATCAGTATCTCTATGTGATGCGAGGCAGTCCTCCCCCGGTCGCCTTGGCCCGTCTTTCCTCCCGGTGGATGGTTGGCAGGCAAGTGTAACAGGAGTGTTAAATAAACAATACACACACACACATCTAAACGGGTATATAATCTCGGCGTACAACGGGCTGTGTGAGGTGCACCTAACCACTTGGACAGCTAGTTAGTTTACACTTTGTTTTAAAAGCGTTAGCCAAACGTCGGCGGTACCTTTGATCGAGATCCGACGCCGGGGCTGACGCCGACGCCGACGCTGACGCGGATACCGACGCGACACAGGCCATCCATGTCATATCTGATACTATATCAAGCAAAGACTCCGTATTTTTTTTTCTCACCTTTGCTACCTGCACTATAGTTAGATGGCGATTAGATGATTTCGAGAGATAGGGTAACTCCTGATTTGAAAGATGCGATTAACTCACATCGGTGCAGTGCGAAGAATTGTGTTAATCTCATGGAAATTTCATTCGGAATTTCGCCGAATTTCCATAACGGGAATTGATCTACTCTGAGAAAATAGAGGGGAGAATGGGAGACGGTGTTTTCCTTTGGCGGGGTAGTTCTTCTCGCGGTCATTTTTCAGCCGGTACCTTTTCACCGTTCGACTAGTGGCGAAAGGTTCAAGTTAGCGGCGAATCATTGCCTTTTAAGTTGGGAATATTTCAAAGACTCGCGATCCCCATTGTCAGATCGCATTGATCGCGTGGTATTTTCTCTCGTACCTAGTACCTTGGGGACAGAAGATGGAGGATGGAGGATAGAGGGCCCAGAACGGAAGCGAACAAACGAACAGAAGCGAGAAGATGGACAAGGGCGAGCGACTTCTTTATCCAATCATCTACCCATTCACGCCCTCGTTTATTCTCACTATGCTATGGAGATTCTCGCGTTACCTGACGTCCGAAGACCTCATAGTCTCCTTTCCGACTCGATCAAAAGTACAAATTCACAATTCCCAATCCCCAGGTGACACCGGGACGATTATTATTGTCACGAGCTTATAGTTGCACTCCAATTCCGAATCAAAAGAATCACAAACATTTGTGGATCGCTTCATTAAACTATCCGAGACGCTGCAGTGTCCGATGAACAAGGAGTGGAACGTATTTATGTGAAGATCGCACGCACATGAGTGTCCGCTCGCATCGCACCGTGAAAACCGGGGCCTAAAAAGCTCGAAAAAAAGTCTAAATGAAGAGAGTTTGAGAAACGGATGAGTACAAGAACCGTAACTAACCCGAGGTTAATCAAGAACCGAGAAATATTCGCCGGTAAACGACGTCGTATCTTACATGGCAGCTGGGGTGACCTCACGCTGTGACATTCTCTCCCATACCCTGAAACTTCTTTGCCATGACACGCGTCTGTCCCTCTCTCTTTTTCTCCTTTGCTTAAAACCAGCGGGACATTACGCAGGGCTCATTCGCAGCCCATAATCGTCTCTCCTCATTGTTCTCATATTCGTGTCCGAAATGCTGCAGGAGTATTCGCTCTTCTTTACGCGAGAGCGGAGAGAGTGCCTCATCTCATTTTGACACTGTGAAAATACTTCCACGGGGCCTCGTACACCCCGGGGTCTCAGGCCCCCGCCGTCGTCCCCTTCTTCAAGACAGAAGTCAAACGACAGAAATGGGCCCTGCGTCTATACGCGCACGCACCATCTTACCAATTGCGAGCTAACCGAGGGACCGTGACGGAAGGACTTCGCCCGCACTCCCGCAGATGCTGATGGCTTTATAGCACCAATAAAGTGCCCCGGGTGGCGGAACGGACGCGAGGATTTCTTCCGCAACGGAATGGTTCCGTCAGGCGCGCGCCGTCCTCGACGCCACGTCTTTCCTACTGCAGAAGCCTCATGCGGTTCAATGTCAGAGAATGGTGGTAGCGATTCCGCCGAAACTGAAGGAGAAGAAGAGGGGAAAAAAATCGTGGGAGAATTTCCCCGGCTCGTATCAATTACGGTTTTGAATTCCGGACTGAATGCAGGCAATTATCGAAGCCATTCATGCCCACGGTATACAAGCCGCGTTTTCATCCTGGTGAAAATATGCAAAGCATGAAATCGACCGTACCTACGAGGGATGAAAGGCTCTGGAACTCGACAGACCGTGTCAAGGAGCCTTTTCGATGATCGATTGGTACATCGTTGAAGAATTGTCAATTTGGAAGTCCACTCGAAGACACAGTCTCCATAACTCGAAAGTTGGTCCAGATCTGCTTGAGAGATGAATGAAATTGCATGTCGGTTCGATTACTTTCGGGAGTGAATCAACCCGCGCTAGAATCCCGATCTGGGTTTGCGTCAATTATTAATGAAAATAGGATGTTTACTCGTGGTCGTAGATGAGGAAGCGACAGGCGACTTTCCTCCCGCTTCGCATCAGCGTTGTACAAACTAATTAGAAGTGGGCATAACCGAGTGGTTGGTATTAGCACTGAAAATAACGCGTCTATTTAGAGCTCGCTCGAGGATCAGGTTATATTCTGTTGCACTCAGTATATATCAATGCGTATTACGAGTGTGTACAAATATACACGCATCGGGTATGAGCATATGCAGGGAAGTAAGCTGACGAGGCGAGGAAATGAATTTACACAAAGTTGGCGAGCTTTTCGCACCGTGTGATTATAACGGGATTGAGGCGATCTTTCATCCCGCTGAGAACCGGGATGACCGTGTATTTTCAAGTATTAAGGAATATCAGCTACTTCTGTTTTCAGACAATTTACAAGCGGTTAACAGGAGCTTACTAACCTCGGTTAAAACTGATGTCGTATAGGAATTAACTGACATGACATGGTAGCGCTGTGGTGTCGAAAGACGCGGCATAAACCATACACGCAACCCTCCTAGGTATATGTGAAGCATGTGTGCTGGCTTAGAGAAACGCGATAATATATATCGTTCATGTGACGCATGGGCTGATTCCGGGCTTCTTCGGAGCTTGGCGCGAGCGGGACTTCGTCCTCTTCCTCGTCTTCCTTCTCTTGTCCTATTTTTCCCCCTCGACTTCTCGTCCCCCATACTCGGCGAAGTAAGGCCTATTTGTAAATACGACCTACAAGGTGGTTCGTGTCGTCGTCCGGGGGATTTAGGGATTCGGGGATTTGCTCTACCGTCTACAAAATGTAAAACACACTCGCTGACTGCAGATATATCGGTTCCGGCAAGATCTTCGGCCTGGTACTTGGGAGGAGAAGCTCTAACGCTCCAACTTCGCGGAAACTTGACTAAAACTATTTATAAATAATAAATTGTATACCTCTCTTATGTTTCATTGACGGACATGGTATATATCGCGCATATTTGGTACTAGGAAAAAGCACCTATACACCGTTACAGAAATCAAACCGATCCCACCTTTTGATGTCGGCCTCCCAAATTTGAGGAAATGAAATTCAAACAATACAATAGATGAAGGATTGACGCCTTTGAACGAGCTTGAAGCGTTTTAAAATACAAATTTCTTATCCACAAACGAGAATTCACCAGTCCGAAGGACAATGACCCGAAGAGCACCCGAAAATTCGTGGCAAAAAAAATCTGGATTAAAGATCCCCAAAATTTTTCGATTGAATAAGAGAAAAAAAACTCGCGCCAATCGAAACACCCGGATTAAATCCATCCCTTAATCACACTTGAGACTCGTTTACAACCCCCTGTACCCACAAGGGTGGGATTCCCCTTTGATGGATTCCACAGAAAACACTCATAATCCGAGCATTACGATTTGCACACAGTCGAAGTAACGAAGGGTTAACGGTACTTGGGCAGCCATAACATAACGCCGTCAAACATTGGGGTGAGAAAAATCACGGGTGATTAGCAATGCAATTATGCGCGGCGTTGGGAGGCGCCAATTAGATCCTCTAAAGTCTGAATTTCGCAGCGATTTTCCTTGGAAGAGATTCACGCTTCGAATCCGCCCTCCGGTATTATGTGTATCTACTTATAGTTAGACGAACATTGAAACCCCCCTGGCCACCCCAAGGCGGGGGTGTCTATAGAAAAGAACGAAGTCTGCTAACGTCTCGTTAAGGGGATCAGCTGCGGCACATTGTCGGTGCTAACAAGCGCTAAATAGAGAAGTTGTAGCTTGTTGTCGGTCTGCGGGGTGTCTATACGAACTCTGGGTGCCTCGGGGAGAAGAAGTCCGCAGGGATGCTGCGCGCTCTTGAGCCCTTAACCGTTTGTGCGACTGTGCTGCCTGCCATGTTCCATGTTTCATGTTCCATGTTCAATACACTATAAAGTTTTGGGGTTCCCGGATCGGGAGGTGGAGGGGGTTTCGCGTTGTTAAGTTGTCCGACAGATGTCTCGCCACGTGAGACCCCCGTCCAAATAACCAAATACCAAACGAATGCCAAACCACCCCTGGAGCGCGGAGGCGCGCGCGGCAGAGTTTGCCCGTGTTTTCGATCTCACAATCCAATTCTTGGAGTACGGGTCTAGGCGTGTATTATAAAGGTGTTTCTGTGGGTATACAGAACCTCTTTCTTTTCCTCATTGTTAACACAATAACGTATACTGTATAATGTATATACGTGCGTGTATCTCATACTCTAAAGGCACGTGTTTGTATTGATACAAATCCTGCACTGCGCGGCAAGGTACGTTGCACCCCGTGTACAAGGGTGAAACTCACAATATGTACATACGTATGTATATCTCTGACGTATACAACTAGATATATTAGGGCACACAATGCACAGAGTTTTACTAACGAACTCGCAATGAAAATCCGCACCAATTTACCGTTCGACAAGGGGCACCGTTTTTTTTTTTTTTTTTCTTTCTATTTCTATTTCGTTTTTTAGATTGTTTTTTTTTTTTTTGCTAATAGTAAGTAGTATACATAGAACGTTGAACAGACTAGATTTGGGGGATGAAATCTACTTTTCTAGATTAGGCCATTCAGACAAGCCAAAAAAAAAAATAATCACGAGCTTTGTTTGTTTGGAAAAAAACAAAAATCTCATACCATTACCTCTGAGAAATTTTGGAAATCGTCTCAAGTATTATTCAATGAGTGCCGGAATCTCATACTTGATTTCTAAAAGTTTAAAAATGAGTTAAAAACGTGTAAAAAAATGGTGAAAATGTTTGCAAAACGATCTTATTATATATATCTTATACACCTTCCCGTAGTTAAAATCTAGGGTATAACACCACGAGCGATATGGCCCAGCTGCAGTTCTTTGTCGCCGCAGGCTCCTTGGCTTGTGAAAAGTAACCGGAAGAGACGCTCTTCATAAAAAGGTAGCTAGAGCGAGGGTAGGTGGCACGTACCAAAATTAGCAGCCGGTGGACGTTCGAGGTACAGGTTTTTAGTTAGGTAAGCCTGCAAAGCTCGAGTACGTGTGCGTGCGTGCAGGATTTCGAGCCAGGCCAAGGTGAGGCGTTCTTCGTACCCTCGAAACTCAAAATCGTACCACAATAGCTGGCCTGGACGAACCGCGTTAAAAGGACGCGCGCCTACCGAAGACCTGGCCACCGCGGGGGCCGGCGCCCCTTATACCGACAGAAAGAGGTCCTTTGATTTTTCTGGAGTCACGCGCGAGGACTATTCCGGTTGGGATGGAATAGGACAACCGTGAAGTCGTTAACGAGGACGGATTGGCACATGGTTGTTTGTAATAAGGCGGAGGGATCGTGGGGACATTTTTTCATTCTAATGCGGGGGAATCGGGAATTTGAAATAATGCGATTAGAATTTTTACGACACAGGATATTCGACTGATTTCTCCATTTTTTTTTTCGACCGAGAAAATTGAGACCTTTGAAAACGGGGGACAATCAATCGGCGGAAAGGTAGAAACATGTTGTTTCTTTCCGGGTTTCGGATCAATTTTTACGATCGAATATCCTGGGTCGAGTTTGTGTTACAAAGAGGTAAAGAAATCGAAAAACCATCTGACACGGCAGAGCTATAGGGAGGCTCGCACGAACGGCTAATAAAAGTCAAATGACGAAAGGAAAACCGCACGAGTTATCGACAGAAGTGATTTACAATTTATTGAATTATAGAAGAAAAGGAACTTGCCCAGATTTTTTCCCGTACACATATCCACCAGAAAACAAGTCGTTCGTATAACTAGTCGTAAATGTCAAAGAAATGGTCTAACGCGTTTGAAATGGGCTAACGTTGATGAAAGACGAGAAATAGTCTAGAGAACGGACCCGGCACTGCACTTGCTCTGCAGGAGCGTAAAACTTCCTCTAGGAACCCGAGTAAATAAACTAATAAATTTCTCTGCAACCTCGTTGCCGTAAAAAAAAAAAAAAAAAAAAATAAAAAGAAATAAAATAAACCATGTAGTCCGTTTGCTTTACAATTATTATTTATTATTTCATTTTTTTTACATCAATTCTAAAGAAGAAACAAACACGAACCGTGAAATCATTCAGACGATTTCTACACGAATTTTATTTTTCGTATTTTTCTTTAATCTCGCGAGCTTATTTTAAGGGCCTTATTTTCTTTCGACACAATCCTGGAAGTCGGTTAAAATCACTATAGAAGTTCACAGTGATTCGTTTGTTCTCATGCCGTAGTGGGATCCCGGATCCACTGGAGCTGCAGCCAGTTAAAAAGCTCGTTTCATGGTCTTTTACGGTTATTTTACTGCTGCTTTACAGATCCTTTACTGCAATAATGTTGCCACGGATGCTTTAAAATTCCATTACCCTTACCCTCTTTCGAAGACTGGAACAAAAAAACTCGAGTCTTTACTCTCTACCCACGTAACAGTGTCGAAAACGCCCGGAGAACTTCAAAAAAGGAAAATTCGCAGCCCTTCGATCAGGACTTCGACATACGTGGCTTTATAAAATGATGTCTTTTTGGGGTGGATCGATAATATAGGGGAGGGTGGGGCACGAAGGCCCACTCTCAAAAATTTGATAGAAAATTTTAGTTTTTTTGTCTAATTATCATAAATTTGATAATTTTACAAAAAATTTGATAACCTGCTTAGAGGGGCGGTCGTGCCCCACCCTCCCTTATAGAGATAAGGGCGGTTTTCCACTGTTTCCGCAAGGTTTACAGAAGAAAAACAAAAAATGGTTCAAAATCCTAAGTTCCATAAAATCTGAAATAATTTCGAACCGTGTTTCAAAATAGTATAGTAATCAGATAATTATGTGGAAGGGTTGTGTCAATGGAATTTATTTTCGTGGTGCTTGGGACTATATAGTGATTTGGAAAAAATGATTTCCTCGGCGTGTATATCCACCCCCTTGAAGAAAGTAATAATTGTGAGGAAAAAAGCTCAAAAAACATAATCTCGTTTAACAAGGGCGGGTGACGAGGGTGGAACAGAGGTGTCCACGTGTCGGTCGGCGACGTCGACGTCGACGCGTTCACCGCGCGTTGTCATTAAACTCCTCGTTATCGAGGATAAAACCGTCGGGGCTACGACCACCAGCTGCACACCCTGATTGGTTACATTACAAATCCGTGCGTCCCGACAAACGGCTCGGTTCCTGGTAGGACACAACTGTGTGCGATGTATTCAGGTCAGTGCAACCGACGAAAACACGAAACGTTGTATCCTGGAAGAGAAGGACGAGGAGAAAGAAAGAGAGAAGAATATTTCGAGAGTAAAAAATCAGGCGAAAAAACGGTTTTGTATAAAAAAAAAAACAAAAAAAAGAATTGAAAATTGCTGACTAACACTGACGCGAATCTGATCGAATTATATTGGCTGTGATAAGACCATCGGGATATCTTGATTCTAATAGATATCCGAAGGCTGTATCATAATTGAAGATCAAATTATTTATCTGCCAATATCGAAAATTTGATAACGCGATGTATAGGTAGGTATAATAATTGTGGCGAAAAATTTGTCGCTAGTTAACGTATAATAAGACTGGAGAGAGATTTCACACGTGGTTATAATTATCTTCACTTAAGTGAATTGAAATTTGCCAATTATTTTATCAATGATAATAATTAATCTGATTTTATTCTTTTCATTCGTTTCATATAGATATACGAATTTTCGAAGAATCTAGATCTTTTCTTAAATACCTGCGGATGTATAGTCAATCGATATATTTTCGATCTGGGTATTTGTAGAGGGAATCGATTGCTTTATCTGCTATTTCTGCACGGGTTTTTTTATTCTTTTTCTTTTTTTGGATTTTCTTTGTTCCATACTTTCCCACTCTTATTATATTACCCTTCGTGCGAGGCACGTAAATAAAACGGATGCTGTGTATAGGACCCTAAAAGTAGAAGAGATTTCCTGAAATACCTCAGTATTAAATACGTGCCTTTGTCAATTGTCAATTAAAAATATACCGCAAATCGATTCGCATTGTGCCTTTGTATACCGATTGAAACGATGCCCCCAACAAGCTTCATACAGAACCCAAAAATTATCATTCGTCGTTTTGAAAAACAGTTATATATTATATTGACAATAATTCATGTAGAAAGAAAAATAAAATATCAGGATTTTGAAAAACCCAGAAATATTATTGGGAGATCAATTATTTCAATCGCGGAAGCAAATTTTCAAGATTATAAACCACTGGACATTTTTTAAACCCATTATTTGAAAATAAAATTCTATATATTTCACATTTTATTGATCTTGCCACTTCTAAATTGATTCGGCTAGTTTTTCGAAAGGACGTTTCATCTTCCTTCCGATTTCAGTCTCGATGTATTCGCTGGAACTAGCAGAATTTATACTTTCCTCCGAAACCAATAATCCCTTTTCTACTCTTCGACTGCGACGAAGAGTAAAAAAAAAGGAAGAATGAGAAAGGAGAGTCAGATTTTGGAAGATCTCCAGCAAACACTTCGACGCATTAAATCAGGATTCGAAATTCGCCATCAAACGGTCTCGATAATAGACACTGAATTAGAAGTCAGAGATTTGGGTTGTACGCACGCGGCGCAAAGTGTGATGTTAAAATGATTCGATCTTGGGTTTTCGTGGGGGGAGAATTAACGGGGGGGTTGTATAACACAAGGGGATGAATTGTTCGCGCGCTTATATACACGCACAAACACCATGTACCATATAATACAGATCGTTGCGCCCCCGACATGATCAACTGTAACAAATTCATGATGTATAATCCGCTGGCTGCAGCATTGAATCAAAACCATATACATATACAATATAGATATACAATACAGGACGAAACTATGTACTGTAAAGGACTGACGTCCCGGCTCCTAGGGGTTGCGCTCGGGACTCTTTGGGAAGGTCACGTGCCCCGTGAGAAGTGATACCAAACGGGCCACGTGGCCTCTCGACGTGAAGCCGTGTTTGGCCTATTATAATGGCCGAGGGTATCACCCTACGCAAACGTAGCTGATAATTTGATATCACCAACGTAAATACGCACGGTCTTTAATCCGTGCGAAGATGTGTGTGACACTCGGTGACTCGGCTCTGTACATCTCTTTATTTCGCGTCAGGGAGCCTTTTCCGAAAAAGGGTACGCCTCGGAGGGGATAAGTTGGATTTTGAAAATCCTGAACCGTGAAAATTCCGAATTTTAATATCACCGACTCGCAGTTTTTAGAAAATGGATTTCCCCGGAAGACTACATAGCCAAAAATACCGAAATCTAAAGACCCGAAAGGCCAAAACTCCGAAATTTAAGTTGAGGTTGGCGTTTTGGAAAAAAAATTTCAACTTCAGATCCTGAGAAATGGACCGAAATTTTCGGATCTTTGGGTTTTGAAGGGTCTGGATTTTCGGAGACTTGATAATCTGAGCTCGAACGTTTATGAAAATTTTTCTCATTGTTTTTTCTTGCGAAATTTTCTTCGCGACAATAAATTTCATTCATACGTGAGTATTGAGTATGTTTATAAGGACGTGAGACGAAACGAGGTTGAGTTGTTAGCCACATAGTCGTTTTTCGGACTTGAAACGAGACGCCGACGTCGGGGCGTCACCAGCGTCGTTACGGGACCCTTGTATTCCGCAAATAACGTTCTCTACGAAACAAACAAGGGCTGGTGGACCGGAGGTGGACAAATTGAAGTCCTGCTGTGTCTACTACCTCCCATGCTGCACACTCTAGCTTGTATTATATTCTTCTAGACGTGCTACATGTACCCCTTCTACGAGGCTGTAATAGACCCCAACCATACATTTATTACTTACAGGGTAGGAAATAAATTGAAGAGAATGAAACCAAGGGAGGAATAAATTATGTGTTAAAATTAGAACCCCGAGGGAAAAATTCAGCATCACTAAAAACCGTTTTTGCAAACGACCAGAAAAAAGAAAAATGCGTTACGAAATTTTCTGCTCGTTGTAAAAGGCGATTAAAAAAAGAATCGAGAATCTCTCGAAGCCGCATTTTTTGGACCCAAAACTCTGGGAACTCGGCGAATGACCCGACGTATCCGAAGTTGGTTCCCAAGGTTTTTGCCACATTTGGAATAACCCGCTCACCCCTCGGCTGTCTTTTGGCGACCCTCTAGCTAGCTACCCCCCGCCGTGACCCTGGGGACCCGACATCCATCCAGGACCCATGAGACTGCGTGGCGCCCGTGAAGCATGATCGCTGGCTATCTACAACGTGGAAAACACGTGGTGTTTTTGGCCCAGTTTAGAAGAAAAGAAAAGGAAAAAAAATCATCCCAAAGCGGTGGATGTGCCAAAGCTTGGATAAAAAACATTTAGAATTGAAGAATCTGTAAGAAACCAGAGATGGAAGTCTGCCAATTTTTACTCCGCAGATTTTCCGCGCTTTTACGTAACGCTGAGTTCGTTATTCTACAGACCGTCGAACCGGTTCGGTGTGCCAATGGCTTTTAGACGTTTACGAGTCTTCTGGAAAATGAGGAAATCTGAATTTGTAAAACAAATAATAAACTTAATAAATTGCGGGCAGGAGGTAAAATACTCCGACTATTTAACGGCCCAATAATTCTAACGCCTGCTTACGTCCATTGCGGTCAATGTCATAAATTTTTTCTTATTTATGACCTCGAGTAGGCAAAGGCCGGAAGGTTTTATATCAGGTAAAGTACCTCTGTGTACGCTCTGTGCGGTTGGGTCAAGCCGGAAAGAATCCGATGCAGAAATACGTTGTGCAATTTTATTGCGGTTTCACCGCTTCGGTTATGCATTCGGTTGTTTCCCATTTTTCTGAGAGCCAGTAATTTCAGCCTCTAAATCTCCAGGCTTCTGGCACAGAGATTCAACTTCGTTCTAATACTTCGTGAAATAAAAATGAACGAGAATACGATTTCCAAAATTTAACCAAGGGCGTTCAGCTCCTCCATATTTTGCCTGGGAATTATAAAATCGCGATTAACTATCTGCCCACGAAATTTTCGCGCGTGTAAACGATTCCCAAACTTTTCTTTCCGGATTATAAAATTTTACAACTTTACAACCGTCGAGCCGGGTGAAAGCCCGTGGTTTCTAGCTCGGCCCAAAGTTTGGTTTGCCGAAAGATTGACCAGACCAGCTACGAAACGGGGACTAACGCGTTGGCCGGTCAGAATTGACCCGTAAATTCATAGTTATGATTTAGTGGACTCCTAAAGTGTAAGGAGACTGGCCGAAAATTTTCCTCAAGAGAATCGACGGTCGCCACAGAGGGCCAAAACATCCTACATTTTTATTGCCAATTCCGGCGTTTGTCCTCGACTGTTGTAACGCAGTGAAGACGACCGGACGTGAAAGCTACAGTAAATATAGTGTATATATATACGAAGAAAGTTGATCGGAGTTCAAATTTCTGGTAACCATAAATTTTCTCGCCAAATTATTTCCATTCTATTCGTTTACCTCAGCGCAGAGAGAGTAAGCCTGTACGTATATACCTGTAATAATATACAGGGTTGTATAAACTGTACGGATTTATACCCAGATACATTTATTTGCAGGCAATAGTATTCAGAAATCGTGATCTTCCTATCATCAGGTAATATACGTATAAAACAGGAATTAGCGATCAATCCCAAGCTCCTAGAATCGAGAGTTTATTTTCTGCCAAAAGAAAGTGAGAATCATTCTTCTCGAATCATTTTTCATTGTTTCTAAGTTTAGCGTCGACTTTGACTAACGATAAATGAAATTTGTGTGAAACTAAAATTTGCCTGCGATCCCACGAGTGCAAATCAAATACACGCGTACAGTTTTGTGAGATGAATGCAGCCCGCATGATCTTGGCAACATAGTGGCTGATAAAGCTGTGATAAATGTATATATTGTAGTTTTATTTATCTAGAATTTATACACGTCCTGTTAAATCCTGGCACATAGTTTCTCGGATAGAAATGGGATTGTGTTAGTGTGACTGTTTGCCATACAAACAACCGTTGATGGAATGGTCCAATTCTAGACCAACGTATTGTTCTATTTCGGATCACTTTGTCCCACGGGTCTATTGTTATGCAATTAATATTAGGGTGCCAGATCATTCGAGCTTCCTTACAATTGGGGAGACAAAGATTGCGAGTTATTGCTCCTAAATATACCCCTATACGGGGAACATATGTGTTCAGGTACGGGTGTCGTGACAAGCTTAAGGATTGAAGTTCCGAATTTTCTAAGCTCAGAACCGAAGACGATTTGAAATTTTCAGAAACTTTGAAGTTTAGAATATTGAAACGAAAAATTGTGGTATAGGTGTATAAAAAATTGTTTTGAAAGAAAGAAGGAATCCATTTCTCTCGTGCAAGGTGCGGCGTTAGACTGCTGATGCTGTGGAGATGAAAAGCCTGAATGTATCTCGCTCTGGGTTCATAGAAGACAATTAAAGAAGACATATGTGTAGGTATATTTCGACCTTTTATAAAACCGCCTTAGCTTAGACCTGCAAAGATCTACAGGTGCGCGGTGCAATGGAGAGCTTTAAGGTCCCAGACTTCCTTCGGACTTTTAAGGATTGTCGATGACGCATCCCGCGTCAGATCTTCACCAAAGCTACACTAATCCTCGATTTGTCACTCGACTCTTTTCTCGATTCAATTTTCCTCGGCGAATCCGTCAACGTCTCTACTTCCACCCCGCAGCCCTACCCCTGCGATGCGTATTCTGACTTGAATGACATTTCTCGAGATGTTATTGTCGCAGCTCCGTTGACCTAAACGAAGCCTGATCTCGCTTGATTGATAATGATAACTGCAGCGAGGGGGTTAGGTAAATCTTCGCTGGATCTAGCTTTTCAAAGATTTCAAGAAACGACAGACGTGTCTAAGTTGAAAAAATTATCATTTCTCAAAACTGATATCTCCGAATCTCCTTCATCCCCCGCACTTCTCGGTATATAAATAAATCCCAACTCTCCATACGGAGCGAAAATAGAAGAAAAAAAGAACAGAATGAATTTTGGGCCGGAGAAAACCGGGGGAAGTTGGCTGGTACAGTGCATCATTTCTTTGTGCGAATCACAATCACTTTGTCCTTTGGTAAACGTCGTGACTAATGAAGAAAAGGAGCAAGGGATGTCGGAGTGGAACGGCTACCGAAGATTTTCCCTCACCGACCGAGTAACCTACTCCTCCTACCCCATACCTACTTTCACCATTATCATTTTCTGCGTTAAGCCTCTAAGTCCTTTTATGGGGCAAGGCCTTCGATATCTGCTACCGAATTAGATTTAGGTACTCCCCACGATGCAACCGATGATTTACGACTGTTTTGAGATGAGATATTTCACATTCAAGAATTTATGCATAGCTATAGGTAGTTACTAACGCCAAGTGCATGTGGAAGGGAGGGTGTATTATGCGGAATCGGTAGCAACCACGACTGCGAAAGCCAGTTTAAAGTTCGTTTCGAGGTTGTAAATTATCCTGGAAAATGAAAGCGAGAGAAATCACCTTTCTCCTTCGTAGTAGGTACTGCGGCGTGGTATAGTCCTCAGCGTTGTCTCGGATCCTGTCGCCGTCCAGGAGGACAAGGACCAGCAAAAGAAGAGGAAAATCATGGGGCAGGAGAGGGAGAATGAACAATGTAACCCCGTTCTTCTTGGCCAAGTCATCCCCACCAATCGGTACAGGCTTGCCACAACAATTTCTCAGTTCACGATGTAGGTTACTGAGGCAACCCTCCGACTCACCTTAGGGATTACCTACTGGTTTACTGCTTCACTGGTTTACTGCTTTACTACACCCTGCACTAAATCATACCACGAGCTGCTGCTGCTGCTGCTGCTGCTGCAGTTTCTCTTTCCATGTTTTTCACCCTCTAAAAATTACGAGAGAAATCAGCCAAGGAATCTCGGCTTTGGCACTATTCTTCACCCGGAAATATGAATCGGAAATATGAATGATCGATTGTTTGGGTTTTGAACAGACACACTCATCGTCCGATGTGTAATAATGAAAATTCCTCTTTATTGTAAGACAAATTTCGAGATTTCTATAAACTATAAAATTCATTATAAATCATTCAACGTTTCCGCAGATCAAATTTTTCACTCGAAGCTCAGGATTGGAACTGTATTTATCGATCCAAGAAATACAGAAACCATAAATAAAAAAAAAAAAACTTTTCTTATCAAAGAAATAGTTTTTATTTTTTTTTTTGTTTTTGTTTTTGGCGTTTATGAATCGAGGTATCCCCTGTCGCTCATGAGAGGAAGCATTCGTTTCATCATACGAATAGTGTTCGGTTTTCCATAAACGTCCATTTGCGACGTGCCGTTAATCAAGAGCTGATCGAAACCCTCGATCTCTTCTTTGTCCAGCATCATACGGGGGAGAAGAAAGAGACCAGACATAATGGCGTATACTCGCCTCCGATGCATGGCCTCTTTAAGATGCCTCATTGTCGGTGGTTCTGTCTTGCATCGGAGCTTTTTCATGCTCTCGGTGAGTGTCTGCAAGTAAATTTCTAACAGCTTGTCTTCTCCCTCGCCACGAACTTCGAGGGCCGGATTTATACCGAGAAAATACAAAAGGTCAACTGCTGGCGAGGAAAAGGCAGCCATTTGGTAATCCACCTGAAAAAACAAGCCCCGATAAGTTCACAAATTCACAAATCCAATTCAAGCCTAGTCTCTGCCTTCTCTCAACTCAGATAAGCGTTTGGTTCCGGTTGAAAAATGGCTTTTCATGATAAACCTGTCGGATTAAGACAGTCTCAGATCTACAGGATTTTAGATCCGAACATATCCGATTACTTACGAAAACCTGCTCCAATGGTTTCCCCGATTCGTCTTCAATGAACATCATGTTGTTGACCCAAGCATCGCCGTGATTAAGAACGCAAAACTCGTCGTCCTGGTATTCGTATACGTCCCGAACTCTGTCTTTGACAAAAGCGGCCACAGCCCTCAACTTCTTTGCGGCCAGACCGCTTTCCTCGTGTGACCAGGTCGCCGCGTCGTCGCTTAATCGTTTGAGACTATTAGCAGCCAGGACGAGGAAATTGGGATGTGTACTCGCGTTGAAAATGCCTTGTCTGAAGCTCCGCAAAGCTTCTGGATTCTGAAAGAGTCAAATCAATCAACCAATCGTTCAATTTTCCGAGGTCATTAATTACTTGGACCCTCGCATTGGTCCGATACTAAAAACCGACACGCACCTCCTCAGCGAGAGCGACAGATCCGGCGTGAAACTTGGCCAATTTTTCTATCGCCATTGCAGCATGAGCCATCGGGAGTCCTTCCTGTCTATTTTTCACATAGAATCCCTCCGGGGCTAGATCCTCCATTAAAATGGCTCTGGGCGGCTCGTCGGTTCCAAAAACCAGCTTCGGTCCCAGTCGAATTCCCAGGGCGGATTCAATCCGCGGTACGATGTCCCTGAGCACGCGATACTCGACGGTGAACAGCTCCTGCGCCTGGACCATCTCCAGGGTGCTAGAATCTCCGAAGGGTTCGTGCTTCAAAATGAAACTCTGAGTCTCGGTGGTACAGGAATCATCCCCGGATGATGAGTTCCTGGAGAAATTGATAACGACGCGAAGCATGTCGCTGAGAAAATGTTCGCCCTTTGCCGTAGCTGGTCTCTCGTTTATTGAAAGTACTTTCAGGGTTGGATCGCCGAAGTGGATCCTCAGCACCTCTTCGTAAAATACCTCGTCGTACTCCATGTTCGTGCAGTCTATATTTTTCTCCTTACTATTGGGTGCTTTCAACACTTTTCACTGCGGACTCGAGCCAGTCGATCTTTGAGTGTATTTCAGCCACGTTTAACAACCACTGTGCGACCTCTTCTCAGATGTAACTTACGCAACTGACAAGTCAAGTGCCATCAACGATGCTCAACGAGCAACTGAACGAAGCGACTACTAGCTTGTGCGTATCTCGTGTCAGTATCTTCCAAGGTTTTATTGACACGGAAAAGCACTATACTTTCACGAAGAGACTTTAACTATTGCAAATCACCTCAAAGACACAACAACTTTCCAGCTGCAGCACAGTATCGTCGTATCACGGTGTAATTACGTATCAAAGCCTCGTAAGCACATTCAAGCGGATAATTTTCTCAATAACAAAACTGCAAGGTAGCTAGATACACATACAGCGATTTCCTTTTCTTTTTTCTTCTGTTATTTTTCTTTCGTTATCGCCGGCCTCTGCGACTCGCCACGCTATGCAACTGAGTGAAATGATTCAACGAAAGAATGATGCACGTCGCCTATGCAATTGTATAGCATGACGCATCTAGTCAGTCTCGCCATTATCCTATAACGGTATGTAGGCTTACTCACAGTCAGCCAGTGAACAGACCCGTGCCGGAAATCAAAACTCTTTCCAATTTCGAGGGAATATTTTACAGAGATTTAACTTCGGGGCGAACCAGTGATATCTTTGGATACTGAAAATTTTTATTTTTGTAAACGTTGAGAAGAAAGACAGTAGGTTACGTGTTGGTCAAAGGCAATTCGTTATTCTTTTTTCAAAACTGACAATGTTGCTAACAAAGAAATATCGACATCTGGAACCAATTCACTAATTCATTACAACTTCTCTCGAATGAATATCGAATCCAGTTTCCGTGAAAAAACGATCGCGTACCGTTAGGCTTGTCAAATTTACTCAGAATCCGGTTTGCTCGGAGATGACAATATTTTGGAAAATTGTCTTCCTGAACAGAAACTCCATTGAAGTTTATTTCATTGCAGACAAGACTCTGGGGGAGCAATCTGTGATATAAGTCATCTTGTAGGTTTAACCAGGAAACGATATTATCGCAGAATTTGTATCCGAGTAAATTCAAGTGGCAAACAATGTTGGGAAATATTGTGAACTATAAACACCAAGATCTGGGTCGTAAATGAGATGATAGTGCTGACTAGTGTAATCAAGCTTTGATATACCGGCGGTGTGTGTCAAAGCCTAATCGCCCTAATCGACTTCTTGCAGATTTTTAACAGGCAGTTAGTGCGATCTTTAGTCCGGTGATTTTTTCGCTGTTAATATTCTTAGTCATCGTATTGCAGCCTGTATGGAAAAAGAAGCATATATACACATACATTGACGCACCCGGAAATAAAAATCAAATGTTTATCATCAACTGATTATCAGCGATTGATGCTTACCGCAACTTAACGGCCGTCGTCACTGGCAAAAGGACTGCGGCCAGGTTTTCATTTCGAAATATATATATCTTTACCGAGAGTTCAACAGAACGGCGTATACCTATACCTACAATCGATCGCAGGTTGACTATCGCCATGACGTGGGAATAAACTCGCTCTTTATCTAATCTAAATATAATCTAAACCCGCGCTGGTTATCGCCGATGGAATTTTGGCCCCAGAGTTCGGACTCGTTCGATATTCAATAACCTACCGATCTCCGATCGTTTCGCAATCACTCCTCCACTTGGGAGACCGCGGAACGGACGTGCAGTGCTAGTATCATACCACTCCTCAGAATCACACTTTCAATATGCAAGTCGAACTCCGAGTACATGCTAATGGGAATACAACAGGGTGAGCAATCGGCAAGGGACGAAACGCCCTGGAATTAATTCTGCGATCGCAGTGTGGATTAGCTTGACAGTGCTGTGAAATAGTGTGCACAAGATCGCCGGTTAAATTCTTATCGCCGTATGTCTAGTGAGCGAGAAAAATGGAGCCGATTTTTCGTCCCAAATCCGAGAAAAATCGGTTCCACTGTGTCCCGCGCACGTATCTTGCTCATTCGGCATATAGCCGAGATCCGATCTCGGGAAGAGATCTAGTGTTTGGTTTAACATGGCTGTATATGGTATCCGCAGGAAAACCGACGTCCCGGAATGGCTGGACGACGATTTTCTTCAGCTATGCATGCAGAGCGGCGAAGGCGACCCTACGATCAGAGTGATGAACCACAAGGTGTCCGTCTTCAGACATGCCAAGGACAATTGCAGCCCTGCCATGTACCGCGTGTCTGTGGAGTTCAAACGGCGTCCAAGGAGCCGGAATATCCTCGATTTTAAACCGCAAGAGGTTCGATGGCTCATCATCAAGATGATTCCGAATTCCGATGAGTCTTCGGGAGCAGACCGGGTTCGTACATACGTTGAACATGTCAAATCTCCCCGTATTTCTCCTCCGTTTTTAATGACCGGTAATTTATCGCCGTTCTCCAGAAATCCGTAGTCTTTGACAAGGAAATAACAGCGCTTTCGGCCACCATACCATCCATCAGCAAAGCCTACGGGATTTTTCCACTGGCAGCGCAATGTTTTTACTCCGAGAGATCACCCCGGGCTCTGGTGGTGATGGAAGACCTTGCAAAGAACGATTTCGTACCGGGAAAAATGGACCGGATTCGAGGACTCGACTACGAGCATTGTACTCTTGTCTTACGATCCATGGCCGCTCTTCACGCCGGCTCTGTAGCTGTTTGTGAAAAGGTACGTTCATTTTATCTCGTTGTATATCGCCTCAGTGATGTCCCACTGACGTATGGTGTGTGTATCTAATTCTCAATGTGCAGCGCTGCATTTACCACGAATTAATCTAAAAGTACATTGGCTTGAGATCTGAGGGGTTTAATAGGAAATGCGTGGAAAGTGTATACCTCCAGCTACCAAGAACCATCTCCATACGGTTTGATAAAACAAACATTTTGTCCACGATTTCAGACAAAAATTTCGATCGAAAACGGCCACTCCTGCAACATGTACACCGAGGAGGGCTCTTCCATAGTTAAAGAGATAGTTGATATCGTAGTACCTGATGTCGCCGATGAAGTAGCCTCTTGGCCAATATTTGGCGACAAATATGCGGACAGAATACGAGCTTTGAAAGCTACCCTTCCTGAACGACTGCGCAATGCCGTGGCACGAAATCAGTCCGGATTCAATGTCTTCAATCACGGTCATTGCTGGTACAACAATTTATTGTTCAGATACAATAACGCGGCTAGAAGCGTCCAAGAAGTATTGTTCGTGAGTATTCAGATCTTTGGTATTAATTTAGAATGAAATTATCGATCGGAATATTCCATCAGAAATTGATAAATCTTTTTCGCAATTTGTCCTTCGCTGGTATACAAACACAATAAATTATACAGTCGATTCTCTGATAAGATTAACGTATCCATTGCCTCTGCGTAATTTGGATGACAGTTAGAGCGATTTATTTTTTAATCAGTCGAAATATTTTTTTCCCATTATACTTATTTCCACTGATTTTTTTTTTTTTAATTCGGCTGAAGGAGATAGAAAAAAGAAAAACGAAAATAAAAATCTAACCGCGTTAAATAACTGTTTCATTTTCATTACGCAGACAGATTAGAAACACTTGTTATTTTACTCGCGTTATCAGGCCCCTGTTTTTCAGATCAAATATCATATCGAATACGCGCGTGGCGTACAGAACTCAAAATCATTGTAAGACTGATAACTTTAGCGTGTTGTCGAAAGACGCGAAATAATTTAGCTAGGCTTCTCTTCTTTCAGGGGGTGTTAAATTTTTTCTTCAATGCTCATTAATCATGGCGTTAATTCTTCTTGACCGATACTGGGTCTTACTTTCTCGGGGTATAACATAGCTCTCGCATATTTCTTGTATCAAATTGTCAGAACGCAGATATCGATGAGATAGATAATATACGTTTCGTCGCTATATGGTCAATTATCACATGCGTCACGTTACAATTTATTATCTTGACGCTAATTATACTAACCTGGATTATGCGAGCTTCCGAAAAAGCCATGATGACGCGGAGTGATGCGTAAGCAATTAAATTGTATTCGAGAAAAAGAATCTCCACGCGATATCAAAACGCTCTTAAAGCTTCTTACCGGTTATTTAAACTCTTTTTCAGGCTATAACCAACAAACTTATACGCTGAAGCGAAAAAAGACCCCATAGGCCAGTAAAAATAGACGGTTTTTTTTTTTTGGCAACTTTGCACTAAATTGCCGATCCAATTTTTTTTTCTTATAAAGCTTAGGACCACTTACTGAGTATAAAATCACAAAATGCTGACAGATTCCGGTGGAGCTTCAGGCGCCGTCTTAAAAAAACGTTTTTGGCCGATATCTCGGAAACTATGCACTTTAGGGCAAAAGTCATACAGATCATTATTGTAGAAAATTGAATTTCGCATCTTTTGTTTTTAATAAACTTATTTGTAAAACTTATAGTTTACGATTTATGGCTCATTTAATGAACAGGTTTTATTGATTAATCCAATATTATAAGAGTTATCGGCCGAGATAGAAAAACCTGTTCATTAAATGAGCCATAAATCGTAAACGGTAAGTTTCACAAAAAAGTTTATACGGAACAAAAGATGCAAAATTTAATTTTCTACAATAATGGTCTCCATGACTTTTGTCTTGAAGTGCATAGTTTCCGAGATATCGTTGAAAAACATTTTTTTAAGATGGCGCCTGAAGCTCCACCGGAATCTGTCAGCATTTTGTAATTTTATACTCAGTAAGTGGTCCTAGGCTTCAGAAGAAAAAAAAAATGGATCGGCAATTTAGTGCAAAGTTAAATTCTATTTTTACTGGCCTACCATTACTCAAATCGTATTTAATATTCAAGCATTTGGACATTCCCATGCGACTATGAATCGTCAATAAAAAAATTTACTGGCCAGAATTAGATTCGCTTATCGGTATTTGAGGCTTTTCACGGTCGCGGACGCCTGAAATTACGATACATTTTATCTGTGAAAATTTACCCATTTTTTGCGCAACAGAAGGTCGAGTGATGATCGATACAGAATTAAGCTCGCGAGATAAATGGTGTTAAACGGTCGGATTCTTTGGCTAACTGCGCAACTGATAACGATCAGCCGTTTTTCAATCCTGAGTGATTATCTACCTTGACCAATATGTTTGCTATACGAGAGATAAATTATAAGTAATTAAAAAAAGAATTTCGTCCACTTGCGTCACTGCGATCGAAGTTCTGTTTTTTCTTTCATTCGTTTTTTTTTTTTTTTGTGTCAATTGAATTCAATATCAAGTAAAAAATTTAATTTCATGATATTACAACCGATAATAACGACTCTACTAATAAATTTCACACCGATTGTCCCAGTTGTCGAAATTCGGGACAATCTTTTACTTAATAATGAATTTTTCGATGAATTTTTCCCTTTCTGTCCATTTCTATAAACCGAGGAACATATTCTGATCTTAAGAACGAGATAATCCCAAAGATACCCAAAAGTATGTGAATTTTTCTACCCAATCGCATGGAAAGAAAATATTTGTATCTGTTTTTTTTCTTGCGAATAATTGATACGTTTTGAATTTCAGGTAGATTTTCAGGAGAGTATATTCACATCTCCAGTGATCGATCTACAGCATTTTCTGTACTCGACTCCAGCGGAAGAAGTCCGTTTACAGAACTACAACAAACTGGTACAATTTTATTACAAAGAATTGGTATCGAACCTTGATAAATTGAAGGTGAAGACGAGGCCACCTACGAGAGAAGAACTGATAAAGGAAATGGACGCTCGTGGAGCTTACAGTGTTTGGGTGGCTTTTACCCTGCTGCCGATTATCTTCGACGACAGTGCAGCCAGTACCAGGATCCTGAGGGATCCAAATGCGTCGAAAGAAAGACGCAAGATGTACTCTAACGAGCAGTACAAAGCCTCGCTGAAAAGATTGCTCCAGATTTTCGACAGCAAGGGATTACTCGACTAGTGTAATACAAAGGGGGGTGAAAAATTGTCCTCGGTGAGATATTTTGCCGTTCTAAAAAAAAAAAAAAAAAAAAGGAAGAGAAGAAAAAATTTCAACCCTTTTATCGCGCTTCTTTCATCGCATCTTGGAATATCCCTTCGCGAATGACTTATTCAAAAAGCTTCTTTTTATCTTCAATCGAAAATAATACGAAAGGTGTTAAATTGGAATAAAAATATTTCAACATCGGTGATCGGAGTTGCGTAATATTTGGAAAGAATTCTGACTCCTTACGAAAGACTAATTCCTTTATATTAAATATCAATATCGTCGTTATCACGTAACGATCAATATCTCTTAAGAATCTTTAGAAAATGCTCATTACGGTCTCCTCCTTGCGGTAGATTTTCGGCGTGTGATAATAACCGCGCTGATAAGCTCATATAATCTTCGACTAACCGAGCAATCTCATTTCAAAAGCCAGTTCAATGTCACGTATAGAAATTATTCTCCAAATTAGGACATTATTTAATTTCATTCTTTTTTTTTTCCGGATTCTAAACGTCTTTCTTCAACTTCCGGATATAATATTAATAGCAAAGACACCGCAAGCAGTAGTGGACTTATATGACACCTAACTTGTTGATAATTCTAGGTAAGTACACGTGCTTGTAGCAGTTAGTCGGGTAGCAAATTTTTTCAGTGATTTACTATACTACGACGATGTATTTAAGTGAGCTGAACATAATGCCTGATCACTATTGATAATTAATTACGATCATTATTCGCTTGTTGATTTTTATATTTCAGAATCCGTTAGTATTTTTTATTTTTTGTCGTAACACTGTCACGGATCGTGGTTTGAGCTATAATTATTACTTATAGTTAGGTTAGCCTATTTAGCTTATTTTTATCGAACTTCAATCGTCGTTTTTATATTTAATTAATTATAATCAATTAATCAATCAATTAATTTTGTTAACTGTGTTATTATGTACTGTGTATCTTGTGTACAAATTCATCGAGCCGTTCATTAAATATATATCGAATATTCATTATTATACGTAAACCGAAAAACAAGTTGTTTTCGCTTGTCTACGTTTCGCCTGCTATTTTCAGTCCAAGATTTCACATAATCGAATCAACTCATGGGTAGACAGACGATTCCTCTTATTAACATTTTCGAACGATAATTCATATCTTATTGTTGCTAAATATACCAATCGTAAATAATTCCACCATGACATGATATATACGCTAATCTCACAACCTTTCGTATTGTTCGTTCGTTAATTATTAAGTAAGATAATCACTTGGCCAATTTTCAAATTCAGGAATTCTAGAAATCGATTCGTTTTTTTTTATCCTCTTCTATCGAAGTCTCTTAGATTTTTTTGGAGCATCCTTTTTCAATTTGAGAAAAAGTTTTTTTTAGCTTTTGTCGAAAACAGCGGAACTATAGCAAATCGTTTTTGGGTCTTTTTTCGTATTAACATTTCGGTCATTGCGAAGAGGTCGATTTGTGAGAAAAAAAAAAAATCAAATCAAATTGCAAATCACGAATTCAATATAAATTCGTAGAAAATCTGAATTTTGAAAGTGCGTTAGAATTTTCGAAACTTCAATTCGGCCTTCAGTTATTATTGTCACATTTAAAAAAAAAAAAAGAAAAAAGAGACTGTAGAAATCGTTTTAGCTGATTTGAAAAAGTGCGTTTCTCTATCCTCAGCCGGTTTCACCAGTCTGACCACCGCGACGACCTGTTGTCGAAATCGTAGTACGTACGTAAAGCTATAAAAATAAAACCTCTCTAAGTATATGATTTACAAGGGGTCGCCGGGTCAGTCGAGCCTACAAAGTATAAGTACAGAGAGGCAAAAACCTCGAGGATTTTGAACACCGTATAGTTTCACTGTGGCATTTTTCTCAAACGAATTTTGGTTCACCGCAGAGGAGCCAGCGAGCTATAAAATTTTATAATTTTCAAAAGCAACCCTCCTCTTCTCTTCTCTTCTCTACTCTTACTTTTTGCTACTATCGACCCAACAGTAGCTTTTCCTAACTTGCTCGCAATTTTTATTGTACAAACAGACTCAGACTTCACTGTGAAGTGTATAAATGTCTAAATAAAATTAAATTTCTAACGCAACATCGTCAACAAACATTTCCAAGACCATTTCTATGTCTTAAATTCTGCAGGGGCTTTCAAAAAATTAACAAGATTTCGGGCTCCTCTATAGACAATTGTATCGTCAAATATAATCGAAGGTAACTGTGGTCGTATCTATTACGCGACCCTTAGTTAGTCGAGGAACTCTTTAGAATTGATCTGCGATCAGTGATCCGCGTTTATTGACTCGTACCACTTCCCCTTGTACACGCCAACGGCGTCGGCGTCGCGACGCACCCTCGGTCACCCTTAGCGCTGGCGCGTTACGCCCACAGAATAACCGAAGCAGAAAAGAAGCGGTGAAGAAATGGCCGACTGATTCTGGACATGCGCCCAAATATCCTGGAGATTATGGAACGGCAGATATTCCGCTCAACGTCTGATGGTCCGCTTATTCTTCGCTCTCGAAAATTTCGACTGATTCCGAAAATCAAAAATCTAACGGATTCGAAGTTTGGAATAAAAGTTCTGAAAGCTTTCGTCTCTGAATCATCGTCATTCATTTAGCCATCGTCGAGTTATGCCGTCATTTCGATTTCCACCCTTATCATCAATCAATGTAATAGCATCATCCCAAAATATTCTCATCTCATTGTACAGATAGGAAAGGAAATTCACGATCGTAGTAGGTATATTAGACTGGGCCAAAAAATTGACTATTTTTTTTTTGAAAGATATATCGAGAATATCAACGAATCGAATGATTCATTGATTCGTTAGTTACAAAATTCTAAATTAAAAAAGTCAAATCGAAAAAACATATCAATTTATTAAGCTTAATTAATCGGAAACGGCTCGTCTGACGAAAATCTATAATCAGACATTTTTTGTAGGGAATTTAATTTCGTATAGAAATAAGTGAAAATAAGATTCAATGTTTTGACAGTTTTAACGTAAAACATCAAATTATGACTAAAAATAAAAAATAGCGATGATAGACCTCTTAAAATTAATATTAAGGGCTCAAACTTTCACGAAATTTTTTATTTTTTTTGTCATTCTGAATGATATTCTCGATATATCTTTCAAAAAAAAAAATAGTCAATTTTTTCGGCCCAGTCTAGGGTATATACGATGATAGAATACAGCAGCTATGCCTTCATCAAGATTTTGATATGCAATCGAACAAGACACGTTGACGATATCCTTATCAACAGCTCGCCTCATAGATTCCAGAAGTTTCTGCGTACTTCACACCTTCCGAGGTATACTTGCGTGTATATTTGTTCGATGATAAGAGCCCGTTGAACACGTGGAATCCGGAACAGTGATCAAAAGTATAAGATCTAGCTTGATATCGTTAAGAGTGGAGTAAATAACAGTTACATTGTGGATCTAAGCTTGTACATTGCTTACCAACGTCTTCTACTTGTTACGCGCTGGCTCTACTTCTGCAATATAGGCTGATAAAACATTTATGTAGGTACGTACTATATGTCTTCGGAAGTATTTCTGAGGTCATCACACGTACGAACGCGATTAGAAACTTTATCCAGGCGGATTGCTGAATCTAACATTTTTCCGAGATAACGCTAATGGACATTTTGGATAATTATCGACCTTGTCATCAACGTATAAGAAATTGCTACTCACTCACCTGTAGATTCGATTCTTCAATCGTGATGGAAAAATCCAAGAGATCTTCGTTACGTTTCATTAAGAGAATATACAGTAATTTCTTTAACGGAGTTTGAAAAAATTTTCGAACCTTTTTAGCCGCATAACGGGATATATGCTTATTTTTTTTTTTTTTTTCTCGAAATTTACGATCTTTTTACAAAAATAGGATGCGGGAGCGAAATAATATATTGGTTAGAGGTGAATTTTTTTTGTTCCACCTATATAACGGAGTGACTAAAGCGTAGGTAAACAACGAAAAGAAAATCCCGTGACTTTTTGACTGTTGTAATTTTTATTGTTTGATATTTTCTTGGCAGAAATAAAAAAAAAAAAAAAAAATCGGCTTAAAATTCCGTTTCCTTTTACACTTTTTAACGGTTTTTTTTTCTTCTTCCTTGTCAATCCCACAATCAGCAATGGCTTACAGTTTTTTCCTACCTACCCAGAGACACGGAAAAAAAATTTTCTTCCTAACGTTTTTTGCCTACCGTAATATAGCAGCGGTGGTATACGGTGACTTTAGGAAAACAGAAATACTCCAAAAACTTTTTCCTGTTTTTTTTTTTTTTTCTTTGCAGACCTCAATTCGCCTACGCATAAATTCGAGACTAAAAAGATACTTGAAAGAAAAAAAAAGCAGCTCGAAGCCCCATGGCACCAAACTGTATAGTCGCTATCATTTTTTCCGTTACTTTTTTGTCTTCTTTTGTCTTTTTTGTTTCCTTCATACAAATCCTGGAAAGAGTAACATAAATCTGAGATTTTCTATATGAAATGATCGGGAGAACGGGAAGAATTTAACGATTACTTCGTGTACAGGGTATAGGTATATTCCTACCCGCAAGTTTATTTTCAAACATGATGTATATACGTACAAGTTTTGCATTATACTTATACATGTATCGTATATAATGCGACCGTGTACATATTTTTGTCGTAGTGTCGGTGAACGCGCCGCGGTAGAATTCTCTTTAATTGATTCAATCGGTGAAAAACACGCGGCTCTAGCCTCACCCTTGGAAAACACCCTCTTTACCGCGAGCGCCGGCAGGCAGGCAGCCAGCAGGGACCAAACCAAGCTTTTAGGTATACAGTAACGAGACGCCCGTACCGTGCGGAGCAAAACTCTCACAATCCTTACTCACCGTGCAGAGGCCAGATTTTCCAGCGCAAAGATATTATATGGAAACATTTATACACACGACGAGTCGACCGGCTTAAATATTCTGCGAATAAAATTATTATGCCAGGGGTGGATTTAGTCTACCGAATAAAAAAGAAAAAAAATAAAATAAAATAAGAAAAAATCGGTTCGAGTTGAAATTTTTAAGGAATTTCGGGCAAATCAATATAAGGGCGTTTTTTTTTTTTTTAATCATTGTGAGACTTTTTGAAATTTCGAAAATGTCTTTTCGGGATAAGTCAATATCATAATATAGAAATATACATAAGGGCGGTTTTGAACGTTGAGAGCAAGCTTTGTTTCTCGAAGTAGTGATTTTGGGTAAAAAAAATAATTTCCAAGGTGTTTAGTATACCTCTTGAAGAGACCTTCTCGAAATTATAACACATCGAAACCGCAGTATCAAGTATGCGGCTTTTATCCGAGGCTATAGTGTAACGTAGACGTAGGGTACATATGAGTAAATAATCCAGCTTCAGGACACCGATGATATTATATTTAACGAACAAGCCGGATGAGGAGCTTAGAGAGATGCAGGTGAGGTAGGGTTACGGTCCGCTTACTCGCACGCGATCTTATATACCATAACCATGCGCTACCCGGTCACGGGTTTCCGTAATTAAGAGATTAAACGCTGTTGCCTGACACTCGCCTCGCTATCGTGTTACTGCTTACTTAGTCCAGCGTTATTTCAGCCTTGGGACAATATTCCTCGGATTATTCCTTTGTCCATTTTTTACAAACATATTTCAAAAAAACTATACCTACTCCACGCTTTACTTCGCCATTTTCTCATTCAATTTTCTTTATCCATTATGGCTCGACCTCGGGCTCGACTAAGGACTCTGTATTTCCGAAATATTTTTCAACATCGTCATTATAAGCTCAGAGATCTTTAGGCCATTTCTTTTACTGTATATCGCTGAATTTGCAGACTTATTCTTTCTAGGGGCATTTTCAGTACAGAGAATTCAAGTTTTTATTAAATCGCAATCTGCGAGATTGTGTGTCATAATATAGACGTCTGTTTGGTGCTAATTTTCAAAAATAATCACATCTTTCCACTGTGATTTAAATACGGGAAAAACCAGCGAGTATCTCATTCTGGTCTTATTCTGAAATATTTTCAGGTGAAATCGAGTGAAGATATAATATCGCCGGGAAACGGCACACCCTAGTGTAGATATATCACATTTCTGATAGTCAAAGGTTTTGTCACGGGAAGTGCGACGCGTCAGTAAGTATGCGAGGAAGAGGAAAATCGTGGAAAGCCGATTCAGCGGTTCGGTGTGGCGAATTGAATTCCTAATTGACAGATCCTCGTCAAAGTTCTGCGGACCGACCCAGACGGTTAAACCTGGGTACAGGATTAAGAACCTTCGTGAAAAACGGCGTGAAAAAAATACTCAAAAATAAAATATCGATAGAATTTCGTTGACTCTATCAGGTAGAGTTATCTCGAAATTTTTGTCGACCCACTCAGAAACGGAAGAGTTGATTTCTCATTATATTAGCTGCTCCGAAATATACTTGTGGTGAAATTTTTCCTTTAGAATAAAATATTACGCCGTCACGTCGTGGTACCGTAACGTAATTAAGCTTAGAAGCACATCAAGATGGGAGAATGAGCTCGTTACAAGTTTCTGTCACAAGGAGGTGACATATACCTGATATAATACGGCAAGGATACCGTACAAGACCAACATGGCGTGTATAGTTGAGCGGGTAAATCCGTGTGTGTAATCAAGTTAGTTATTTCTCTAAAAACATTATCGGTGTATTATAGATTATAGGTACGGTACACCGTGACAACCGGTTACATAAACAGATGCAAGAGAAGCCAGATCTATACACGGGAGAGTACGGTGCGACACGATTCTTAAATCCATGTGCTACAGTGCCTGCCTACTTACCCCCGAAGCCATTTACAAATCTATGCATATATGCATCTGTACATATACATCGCGCCTTATATTATAACTGACTACCACGTGTCCAGGTGTCGTATAAACCTTGTCCCCACGACTGGTCTCTATATAAAGCATTTATAGAGATTCGTCTGATTGGTGGAAAAAAGGACCCAATTTACGTATTTTGAGAAACGACTTCGAACGCTACTTTCTCCAAGGATCTATTAATATCGTCAAATAATTTCTTCTATGAAATTGCATGAAGTGATATAGAAAAAAGCTACTCAAATTCCTTGAAGTTATTCTCAAAGTTTGAACTGCAGAACTTAAAATTCGTGACGCAAGGAGCTTTTTGAAACTTCAATAATTGGAATAGAGTCGAAGTACTTCGATTTTTTCAAATTCAGAAGCTTTATATTCACAGTAAAAATGACTTTGGTCATCATCCAGCCGCTATTTTTAGTCCGATTGATATGTCTCAGAGAAATCTTTACGATACGGTATTATTCTTGTTCGATGTTGGCGTGAATTGAAACGTACAATACTGTGCCCGGAGCAGGGAGGAATTTTAGATTAACGGATCTGATACCATAGAACAAATTGGTTGTCATGATTGTGCCAATTTATTAATACCTCGGGTTATTATATCATTCAACCATGTGTGCTGATAAGGCTTGGAGACAGGCGAACGAGTCAATTGAAAAAACCCAGTCTTATTATACACGATATAAATAAACTACAAATAACCTGAGCACAGAATTTATTATTCCCATCCGAGTTAGAATACTGTGTCAACAGACAACTGGAAAAGTGTACAGATAACGGTAGATACTTCTTAACAAAACATTAATGTAATTTGGTTTTGAACTTTGAACCGTTATTGCATTGAATTTTATCGAGCCTAATAGCTTCTAGAGAGAATGAAATGATGAAATTAATCCGATTTCTAGAATAACCTCATTATTCTTCGGAGGTTTTAGCTGACAAAGGCGGGCGAACCGATCGAACGGATTGGCAGGATGAGAATGTGGCTCAAAAAGACTCGTAAAAAGTGGGAACCTACCCTTATACATACGTGAAGAAATGAATGAGCGAGGGATACGAGCCGGTAAGTGGGAGGAGCCAATATTGATAAAATACAACGCGGAATATTTTGAAATATGATATTTTAATTCGTAAATAGAGATATTATTCCTATTACAGCAGCACTACAATCTATGTATATTATAATGCCCCGAGTTCTGAGGTACCGCTTTTAATAGCCCGGATATGGGTGGTGGCTCGTCTGCGCTCTGGTGTCGGATGAAATTCCATACTCCCTGCGACTACCCCCTCCTTTCCGAGTTCTAAGGTCATTCTTAACCCTTAGATCAACTGATCCTTGCTCAATCCGCGTCTTGATCCTTTGCGAGAGGTATTCCTTTTCCTTTTTTCTTTTCGATGCTATCGCAGTGCGGTAAACGGTGTAAATCCACGCTATGGCATCGCTGAATGCTGTTCATATCACGCGTTTAGTTGATTGTGTTGATAATTTACTGCCAGGCTCAATTATATCTTTTAGCAGTTGGTAGTTATCAATTTGCTTAAGAATACACTGCCGATTATGAGCGGTCTGTTATTCCAGAAGGTTTGCGTTGGGAGAGTGATGCCATAAACACATTACATATCGCGGTAGATTATAGTCTTTTCTCATTTATGTATAGGGAATAAATAATTCCGCTTCTTTTTTTCTTTGACGAAGGAGATTATGCCGGAAAATAATCAACCTCGTGACTGCAGGACCGGTGCAGTCGCGTTATGTGGTATATTTATGTATCAGACGATTGACGTAGAACAATATCACGTCATTGGTGGATAAATTCGATATCACCCTTTCGATTGCAGCCTTTATAGATTACATTGCTATTTCTTACAACGGGATAAGAATAATTAATTTTTAAACTGAAATCTGATCTAAATATATTATCTAATGAAGTCTTTCGACGATTATTATCTGCCCAGATTATGGATGAATTTTTATTTTCATTTTATTTTACTATTTGCACCATAATCTGTAATACATGCTACATATCTCATTATATTTGCTGTGCAATTATTATTTGTATATTTCCTTTTGCAGATAATGACTTTATTGTTATCTATTTGTTCCTTTTAATCAACTCTCCTTTCCCAGCATCGAATCAGAACTGATATTCGTATCAATTTACCCTCCGAAACTGAACTATAAATTAATTATCGTTAAAGTGTTGACCCGTTTAATGATCGCGTTATTCCGTATCAAGTTATATTTATAGTGCAATTTACAGAATCGTACTTAATCTTGTACTCAGTGCACGTCACGTTGTGTATACAAGTATGTATACAGTTCAAATACATTGTTCGTAAAAGCTATGTATATATATATAGATTTTGCGGTAAGCGGTAAGTATTTTAATACAGTAATCTGTAACAACTTTCCATACGACATGCCATTTCAGATTCTTTATTATAATCTTCAAAACTGCTTTAAGATATCTCAAGTTTGAATTCTTGTGTAAGCCTCTCTGCGCTACCTAGCAGCGAATCTAATCAACTAAACATACTTAGGGTAAGGCAGGTTTCTCGGCTTTAGAACTTATCCTCAATGCATTTTGACGGTGATAAGTTAGCCTGCTAACATACCAGCATAATAAGTGATTTATGGTGATCTATGATGCATGAGTATCAAAAGCTACACACAGATGACGCTGTGCTTAGAATTTACTATTCTCAAGCCGTAGATTTGATATCAAAGGCATTGATTTTTTGATATTGTAAGTTCTGATCAAAACTGACAATATCATATCGATTAAAGATACCAATTAATAGACTATAATGACTGAAATCTCGTATTAAATAATTGAAGGTTCAAATCTAGCGCTGATAAACTGGATATCGAGTCGAGTAGCGTTTTGAACTTGGCCGAAGCACTGCTGAAGTATTTTCTCGGCGATCCGTGTTTATGTAATAATAAAGATACTAACTAACTACATACTAACGATAAATGATTGCGCAATAAAGTGCTATCCCAGCAGTTCGTTAGAAGGACTTTTTTTATCATATTGACTGTACTCTGGTATAATTATTTCATCGACAAAGTAGCAAGTCACAATTGTGATTACTAAAATCATTAATTTATACGCTCAAAGAACTACTGCCTCCATGACGCAGCTCGCAAGCCTCACAACTTTCTTAACGCGCACCATTCGCCTTTCGTCAACGAACAAGTTCGCTCGTCATTTTCACCCCTCGCTAAGTAACATGGTTATCGCTGTAAGTAGGAACTAAGCGTCGACTAAACAACTCGCTATCACTTCCCATCGAACGATTAATTAATTATTAACCATTTTCTAACAGGTTGGAGACAAACTCCCGTCGGTCGACCTCTTCGAGGACACGCCGGCTACCAAGGTCAATCTCGCCGATATCGCGGCTGGAAAAATTCTCATTTTTGCTGTCCCCGGAGCCTTTACACCAGGATGTTCAAAGGTGATATTAACGCACTTATCTTAACTAAATTCATCACAAAGATGTCTCGGATAGATTGTAGATTTGGTAATAAATTCGGGAAGAATTCTCCGCGCGGTTTGGTGAAGAGAGGGGAAAACCTGTTTTCGAAGAAGTCTCGATGTCTAAAATCGTTCATAAAATTTCGATGAAATTCAATTTCGAATTTTTAATTTTTATAATTTTACTGAAATCTACTATAGAACTATACACTTCTTTCATAAGCAGCATATTTCAGTACACAATATTCCGTTAAGTGAGGAATTATACTCACTTTTTTGGTACACTGAAGAAATATTAAAAACCCGACTAAAAACGTCGTTGGACAGTTTTTATATCTTTCTATCTCGACTGTTACTAAGTGGCTTACTCTAGAAATCAATTACGCATCAATATGTGATAAGGGGCGTGAAATATACTTATACTGTGTATGTAGGCAGAACGAGGGTATAGAATGGGTTTCGGATCAATATTGCTCTGTTTTATTATTCTCTTCAATTTTTTTTTTCTTTTTTTTCAGGATTTATTGATTAAACCTATAAAACGTGTTTCTCAATCTCGTTTCAGACTCATCTTCCAGGATACATTCAGAAAGCAACCGAACTCAAGGCTAAAGGCTTTCAGGACATATTTTGCATCGGTGTTAACGATCCGTTCGTTATGGCTGCTTGGGGAAAAGATCAGGGTGCCGAAGGAAAGGTATATCAGTGATATGGCCATTGAATCACTATAGGGCCTCCACGAACCTTGCTAATTGAGAAAAGATGGGGAAAGGCTAGGGGATTCTATCAAATGCCTGAAACTTATAATGTTTTATGTTAAAATATTTTGAAATGACTTTATTCACGTCGTTTTATAATTTTCAATGCAAAAACAGGATATTTGATATTATTCTATCATTGAAATACAAGAGATTGGAAAAGCTTGAGATCTGACCCTCGATAATCGCGATTTTGTCAAAAATCAGCTAGAAATTGACACCAGTTTAATTAATTTGAGTCTTTTTCAGCTGTTCAGGTTTATTCGATTTAAACTCATGTTTACTTCCCTCGTCGACGAAATAAAATTTTTAAAACGAGTATTAGGCAACAGAATTTGGACCGGTGATAAAAAAGTCTGAAATTTCGAGCCGTGTAGATCCACAAATCACAGAATGTATCTTTTTCGATTCATTTCAATCCTTTGTCCACAACTGGGCTCGAAAAATTGATTGACTTTACCCAGAAGAAAGTTTTCTCTTCAAAAGTATATCTCTGGTCTCAATTCCGCTGAACTATAGTCTCATTCGTTCCCAACTAACTGATAAACCTTTTGATTCGGTCAAGAAGAACATGTGTCAACAGATTAGATTAGCGACTGGGAAAATCAAGAGGAGGATACTTAAAACTGAAACTAGTTTTACGACGAAATCAGTAACTTTGGGGATTCGAACACTCGATTGAAATTCGGATTTATTATTTTTCATTAAAAAGCGTAACCAGACTTGAAACAAACAGCAATAAATTTTCTAGGTACGAATGCTGGCTGATCCAACCGGCGCTTTTACCGATGCCTTGGAGCTGTCGGTAGACCTTGCGGTCTTGGGTGGTAAACGAAGCAAACGTTATTCCATGGTGGTTGAAGACGGCGTTGTAAAGGAGTTGAACGTCGAGCCTGACAATACGGGTCTTTCATGTTCCCTGGCTGATCGTATCCGTTCCTAAACTCAAAATCAAGTCTTTTGCTTGCGAGGATTATGCCTGTTATAAAAATCGACGATATTTTCATTCTGGAGGCTCGATACATCGAAGGAAACATTGTAACTTAGTAAAAGCGTCTCTCTTTTCAGTTTATTCTGCTTCTCTGAGATTCAGATAAGTGGATAATAAAGCGTAGTTTGAAAAATCTTGAGGGGCCATAAAACACCCTTTTGTTATTGTCGCAAGAATACGATCGTAATTTTACTAGTTTCACAGAATGCACTGGCCCTGACAGTCGGATCTGAATATATTGTGTAATTAATATAGAGGTGGAGAATATATGCGTTGGGATTTAAACTGAATTTTAGAGTTCAAAAATTCGAGTTTGTGGTTTCAAGTTTGATAACATCACATTAGTCATTCCGAAAGGACGAACGAAGTCTGAATAAAATTTGTGTCTTTGTATAAATGAAAAGAAGTGATTAATCCAAAAACTGAAGGAAACTTTGTTTTCTCGTCATGATAAGAAATTACTAATTTTTTGTTTTTATTTCATAAGGTCCGTTGAATATTCATAAAATGAGGTTGATCTTCGAAAAGCTATCTGAATACGTATACTGTTATTCTATTCCCTACATTCTTATATAACTTGTTTCTGTAATAAATACTTTACGTTGTATAAACTATGCCTTGTTCATTTTGTTTTTTATCATTATTGCAATATGATGTATATAATGACATTAATATTCAATTAATGTAATTAATACAATTGAATAAAGTATAAAAAAAGGCTCAAATCTACATGATTAAACTCTGATTATTATCCTGTGTCAGTATCTCGTCCCCCTTTGTGTTGAAATTCGATAAAAAAAAGAATTGTGTCTTTGTCTACGAACGATTCAAATTTGGCGTTTCCAGTTAGCGCGTGATTTTACCGACGGATAGTATTCTAAGGTTGGTTTGGGTCGAAAAGTCTAGATGACTCTACATTACTGCGTCATGCGTATTTTTTCCAACACTAACGGGACTTCGCATGACTTTGACAGTCGATAAAAAAAAGAAAAAATCAACTAAATTCAATAAAATGAACGGAGTCGAAGTTTTCAGCGAAATGTTATTTCCTCTGAATTTATAAAAATGTGGTCAAGTCTACCCGCGTACCAAGTAATATAAATATAAATACAAATATATATACTTGTTATAATGTTTTATATTCATTTTCGTTTAATTATTGATTTGTTTACAAACACCATCACTTAACCTATAAGTCTGACTTACCGGGAGTTTTGACAACAATATGAAAATCATAAAAACTTGTTCGAAATCATCATCTCCTATGAATTCATGCATCTATTTCATATAACCGAAATATACAAGGTAGGGTTATGTGCTATTTCTATTCTTCAATTATTACTGTACGCTTCTATTCTACATCCTTTAGCTGATTTGATTACGGATAACCTCAAAATAACCAGGCCCAAAAACCGCGATATTGAAACAAGGAAAAATACCAACAAGATTAATCCAGGCTGTAATAATAATAATAATAATAATAATAATAATAGAAGAATGAAATAAGTCGGTTTACCACTAAATTTTTTTTCTTCAATTATCTCTTTTTGCCCCTTATCTCAACATTTTTGTCCTTTTTCTTAGTATCAGAATTAATCAGGAGTATTTTATTTCCGCGATTTAGAAAATTACGTTTCATGGTTTGATTCATACATTTTGTTTTTCTCTCAATATTCATATTCTACATATATTAAAATTGATAAACTAATAGATTAACAGGGTACATTAAAAACTATTCTTGTTCAACTTCTATCCATTCAATCCCAACTGAGGTTTATTGATCATTATATTTCAATCTTTTATATAAACACAATTAATTCCGTTATTTCTCAAATACATAATTAAGAAAACAATTCTTTTTTTTTAGTCGCCCATTTTCTCTCTCCTTTTTTCCATCCATTTTATTATCGAGTTACACAGAACGCATTTCAGATGCGGAAAACACCTCGATAAGCCGGAGGCTATTCCTTGAAAAAATGGCTCGTTGGTCGACGGTACTCTCAGGAGTATTCCTGGCATTGTCAATGATCTTGTCACTCGGTAAACTGCTCATGCTGGCAGGGAGTACTGGCAACAACGGAGATCTCACCGAGGCTGATCAATGGCTAGCAGAAATTGGGTTTAAGCAGTACCGATCGTTGTTCAGAGAAAAAGGTAAATTGTTTATCACAATAAATGGTTTTTTCATCTAGGTAATAAATTTCAGCAGCGAAATCAACCTCCTAATAAATTTTCGGGATAATTCTCTGACTTGGAATAAAAAAATGCACATTTCTTCCCTTTTTTGTTATAGTTTTGCAGATTTATTGATTCTATTTCAAGATCTTCATTCTTTGTTTTTAACAAATTATGATCGAGTTGAAACGTTGTAGAAACAAATTTGAACAAAATTAAGAAGGAATTAATTTGTCGATTTTTCGCGATTTCGAATTGAGAACAATTCATAGAATAAATTGAAATTCTTTTTTTTCTTGTCGATTTATTTTAATCCGGAATATTCAAAAGCCCAAATTATGCAAGTACGTGATTTTCGTGAGTTTTCTCTGTATTCAATTTATCCTTCGATGTATAAATAATCTTGTGAATATTCCCACTGGAATAACCGAATTAGGCGAATTATCGCGAAGTTTTCATTAATCTGGATTTAGTACCGTCCCTATAATCGACCGTCAAATAAAAAAGGCGAACCTCAGCTAAATCTACGTAGCCTGATACGTAAGAAGAAAAAAAAAAGAAGAAAGAAAAAGGAAAAAGAAAAAAAACTCATTCCTTAAGTAATACTTCTGCTGTTTTTGATCAGAATTTGAAGCCATAGAAATAATAATGAAAGTAAACTTCTTTCGTTTCTTATTCGTACATCCAGTGAAATAAAATTCAACCAGCCAAAAGCGTGAGATATACTAAATTTTATAAAATTCAATTTTCCCAGTTTCAAATTAGTTTCGTATAGTACGTGCATAATTGCTTGTAGGTATACTTTGCGGAACGTGCAGAGCGTCGAAATGCCAATGATTAAATATCGACCGAATACCGCGGCTCGTATTGTTTCCGCAATAAATTTTCCTCCCGAATAAGTAATTAACGTCGAAGTGCTCGTCCCGTTTAATTAAACGATATTATGGTAGACCTGACAAATCCTGTTGCATATAGATATAGACACACTAATTAGCTCCACCTATCGTTTAGTTACTGACGAGTCTATCGGCTAATTTATTGCTATATTACCCCTGCCAATCAAGTCGTTACTCTACAACAACTATACAGTTTGGCAAGCATCCAATTTTCAGTCTATACAATTACGATTTTATCGGCTCGTAGTTCTTTAGAATCGCGATGAATACAATACATCGAACCGAGAGCGCGAATTCTGTCGTAGAATATAAAATAATGATGCGATTTCGACGTATGAAAAATCTCTGACGTTGAAATTATCTTCTCTATGTATATTCGATGTAGAGTTAAAACCTCAAGCATTGCTAAAAATAATAAATCTCTAACTAAATCTCATTTCGACCGTTAATTTTATTCGACGATAAATTTCAGCCACTTCAAGGTTTCGGCTTGGGTATAGATTTTTATCTCCTTTTTCAATTATTCAGTCACATCGTTACTCGCCTCGTAACACGTGCGTGGATATTTTCTCAGTCGGTAACGTGCGTATTTTTACACTTGTATAGGTACTGTATCGTATTCTGACGCATGAGGACGCAGGGCGATCTTTTTATACGCCAAGTGTAACACATAACGTGTATATAATATCTATGTATATCGTATATCTGCTCATCGCACAGGGTGATTCTAAACCAGCTTTAAAAACGCTTCTCGCCATTTATTCTTCATCTCCGAACTTATTCTTTACAGCGTTTCGTTCGTGACTTGGAAAAATAATTTACTTTTAAAATAATACTTTACATCATTTCTTATTCTCGCTTTAACTCACGTAAGATCTAATTACATACCCGTATATCAAGGCGAGTAAACTACCGCATATTTTTTCCTTCAGACTAGTTTATTTCTTATCAAATAATATCTTATAGGTTTTTCAAATACATTTCAATTCTACAATCATTCTATAGATAATATTAGGTTCTAGACAGTTGAAAAAACATCATTTCAAATCGCCCAGTGCCCTCATCCCCTTCCGAACACCCAGTATAGATGAAAATCGGTGTTCCAGCGCCTCGGTGGTCGTTGGCAGTAGAAAAGGTCGGCCGAGGTCGGACGAGGTCGCGTTGGGTCGGCCGGCCTCAAGGGGTGCGCGCTGCGGCAATGTCACTGCGCGGTGTTCCATGTTTCGTGGCTATTTTGCGGCGGGGGCGCGTGTATTGAGGCCGTTACCATAGCGTTATGGGCACAGCGTGTTATTCGCTGATCCAGAGACCCAGTCGCTGTTAGTCGGTGGTAGTTGCTAGTCGTGTGCCTCCCGCTCTCTCTTCAATATTCATCCGCCTCGTTATTTACCCGCGTTTAATTAATCCACCGATAAATTAGATTACATTATTATTATTATTATTATCATCATTGTTATCATTATTATATCGGTGGAACAAATCGAGAAAGTCAATTCACCACCCCGTTACATTATGCCCGTTGTAACACTGCAGGATATTAATCGTGACCTACGTTATTTCGGTTTTATTATTATCGAGAGATTAAATACTAGGTCGATTAAAAGCCCGTCTTTTAATTCAAACTTTTGACACTCTCTAACCCCCGGGTGTTTGTTATAAATATTATATTAGTAGTCGTTATAATTATCAAAATATATTTTAAGTTTAGTCACGTTTTTGCGCTCTCCTTTATTAGCCCCTGAAAAATTTCGTGTATAACCGAGTCCCTCGGCTCGGGGAGATTTTTTTGATAAAACTTAATCGAGTATACTGCAACTATAGACATACACAATATCAGGTGGTTTTATACACGCTATTATTACCTATATTTTATAATACCACAGCTTGATGGCTTAATAGCTCTTCTGGCCTACTATGGTTTATTTTTCTTTTTCTCGGGGGAGTTGTTTGTAAACGAGAAGGGAATTAAATTGCCACTTCAATTTCACCCTCTACCTTAACTGCCCCTACTATATACACATCTATGTGTAAAGATTACCTCAGCTGTATGCGCAGAAGTTGTTTATCTTTAGATCTTCAAGATAAACTTAGATTCGATTTTTTTTTCGTTTTATACCCAAATGTGGTATTTATAAGTCGGTTTTTTACTTCTTTACCCTTCATCATTGTCATTTCTTTAGGAATCATGAAAAGATTTCGATAAACTAAATGAATGATATTTTCTCTATACTTGCGTGTACAACGTTTCATATATACGAAAAGTAAGTCTTGTTCTTGTTATCGCGATGAAGGAAAATTATCGATCCGCGAATGAAAACGCGATATACTGTACCCAGAACAACATATTATACCTATAGAGTTTTATAGATCGATGTCGAAACCGATGTAACGGCTTGATATACGGCCTTTTATGAATATAATTATGAACGCCCGTTCGTAGTTATCCAGCGTACACGGCGGTCTAGATCGTTAATTCAAACTAAGACAAAAGAGGTCGAGGGTTGGCGGGCCGTAGGGGCCGTTGAGAGTGCGGGGTGAAATTTGCTGAAGGTCAAATTAAATACATGAATATTCATCCAGCGATATTTAATAAATTTACATTTTCACACACATATATATGCCTTATTATTTTATCCATCTCGTTATAAATGTATAAAGATATATAGATTATATTTTTTTCGAATAAACCGAAGTCGATCAATATTCGAAATTTGAAAATTTTCAAATCTTTTCGTTCTTTTTTATCGACACATATACATGTTGTCAATTTGAATTAACAAATTTTTCAAATATTTTACACTCAAATTTGAGATGAACGTTCGTATCTCGATTTTCGACTGACAAATAATTAAAATGATAATTTCTCAAAGTTATACGATGCAATAGTCAGAAGATATGAATTTATATTGAAGAGGTCAGCTACTTTCCTCTGCGGAATGCGATTTCAATCCAATAACTATAAATTACGAAATTTTTTTTTCATCATATTTTTCAATTAAAAATTCATCTATTTCTTCGGTACGTTGAAAAATAGAAATTTTTTTCTTCATTTCGTTTCTTTCAAATTATTCAACTTTCATAATCATTATTTTATTATATTTTTTACTCAATAAATTATAAACGAATTTTGTTGATTTAGAACAACAAACAAAAAAAAAAACGAAACAATTTCAAAATTAGGTCTTTTTATCATGCCGGATAAGAATGTGGAAAGCAAAGATGAGCAACGAAGCAAGGATTATTTTGTCGAGGAAATATCATCGATCGGTATGTCGCTACGTCCGAGCGGTAGCGCTTCTTCCGGTGAGTGAATATCACCAGGCTTAAACGAGCAATGAATGAAAGAGCAAAAGAAAAAACAAACAAACAAAAACTAAAACAAATAAAGAAAATGCACACTTGTATTATAATGTAAATATGTGTATTGTCTGGTAAATAGTTGTAAGCATACTGCAGAGTAAACAGTTATAATGAATTTTACTAATACAATAATCACGCGGTTGAATGAAACAGGAAATATTCAAGATATTCAATTGCTTATTGATTTTCTCCTACCTTACACCGAAGAGTTATCCAAAGATTAGAAAAAGATTGATCAGCGATTTGCCAAATATCTTGAAATTGATCTCTTTTCAAACCACTTTTATGTAATAACACACTCATTATCTTATTTTTAATCATATAAAGTATAGATATATAGATCACCGCCAGTCAAGCATGCAATGCGGCTCTAGGTTTCTACATTAAGCACAATCCATGTCCTACGCCTTGTATAAATTTCTGAATAATTGGGTTCGTCGATGGAGTTACAAACGCCCTTATACCTTTGTCACATTGTTTGCGAGAGCCAGAAAGTTCATTATCATAGCACCGTTGGTTGTAACGTCTTTACTTCTGAGACATTGGGTCAGCCTCTGTCTCTGGAAAGTGCATTCCCTCGTCGCCCCTTCTATTGACGGAGATGCACCTAGGACGGTTGTTAACTGGTTGAACATGCTCGATATCACGCAGACATTCATCTTTTGTTCAGCTTGTAAACTTATTCCGAGCTCGGATGGTACATCTATTAAACATTTCCAGAGAATCCCGTCCAGCCATACAAAGTTGTCCTCATTCGTTGCGTAATTCACAGAGTGATCTTTGAACCAAAGTGTCAACTGGAATAAGAGGTACATAGGGTGAGGCACATCGAGATTACGAAATATACATGGAAAGCATATATATTAAATTATTAAATGAATGTAACTAATATTCAATGAGAGATGATCGCTGGCGAAATTAATTACACATGTACTGATTTCAAGTATCCAACCACCTTAAGCAATTGTCCTAATTCGCGATTATGTATATTTGGACAAGTAGTATTTAAGAGTTTGGCTCGAATATGAAATGGAATGAGCGACCTACCTGAGCTCTGCATATGTATGTTAATGGATTTTCTTGGATGCGTATATCCTTCAACTGCCCCATACGTTCCATGTTGTTCTTTGGTATACATGTCAATAAATTGTCGTTCAAGTCCAATCTCTGGAGTCTCGATAAATGAGAATAGATGCTTGAGTCGAAAGTGGATATCTTGTTGAAAGATAAATCGAGTTGTTCAAGTAATGGGGTTTCAAGAAACCAAGAAGCGTACACTGTCGTTATACTGTTGTAAGCTAAGCTCAGTTTTTTCAATTGCTGTAGACCGTTGAAGGCATGGGCTGCGATTTGGATTATTCCACAGTCATGGAACTTGATGTCTTCCAAACTTATTGCATTTCGGGTAATGGCAAGATCAGGGATTTCACGGACAACAGACTGCGAGACTGATAGTACTATCACGTTCCCATTCAGCTTTGATTGCACCTCTGTAAGGTTGCTTCCAAAACAGCTCAGCCTATCTCTTGTACCTACGTTAGAAATAAGACAAATGTATTTATATTGAGTCTTCTAAAGACTCATTTCTAGACTCAGCTTATTGAAAACTCTCCAAGACAAGTAATGCACCAATTATAACATAGGATAATTACTAAAACAGATTTCTGCTTTAAAACGCTTACATTAGACTGCCCCTTAACACAACTTTTTTTCAGTCGCCCCCGAATTTGATTCTAAATAAATAAACAAAAATTATGAGCACAAACGGAGCCCCCTATTCTAAAGGGAAGGGGTACTTGTCAGATTCCGATTTCTAATTTCTTTTCAAATCCCAGCGACATTTGAAAAATCTGAAATCATCAGAATCTATTCTATATTAGCGACAAACATGGGAAAAATTTTGATTGCCTCCTCGTGTAATATTTTATATGATTTTAAATGCATGTATAAAATCGAAAAAAAAAGATTGGCCCAAAAACAGGGTTTTTCAGGGTTTTTGTTTTTACACAAAGAGCCAATCAACATTTTTTCCATGTTTGTCACTAATATAGAGTAGATTCTGGTGATTTACAGATTTTTTTAATTTCTCTGGGATTTGAAAAGAAATTAGACACCAGAATATGCCAAATGGGCAAAAGTTCTTGCCTACAGGCACTCCTTTCCTTTGGAATAGAGGAATCTGGTTGTGCTTATAATTTTTTTCTATTCATTTGGAACCAAAACATAGGGCGAATAAAAAAAAAGTTGTGTTTAGGGGCAGTCTAGCTTACATATTACCCGGATACTTTGTCATTGCTTTTTCTACACGTAAACTTCTCTCTCACCTTGATTGTACTTGGATAAAGTGCACTCCGCGGTTGCGGTTATTATGCAGCACGCAAAAGCAAGTAATTTTAGTAAACCATCCATCGTGACTCTTGTCATGCTACTGAAGTTAAAAACACTATGTAGTTTGGGAAAAGGAGATATGCACATGCATACACACATTCAAAGTCAGGAAGTTTCGAGGTCAGGAAAATGATCTAATCTATACAGCATTTCCTCTCTCTGTGACAACGCATATCAAAAAGTATTATCTATTCGGAAAGAATATTACCCACAAGGCATTTGAACAGAGCTGATTGAAACCCGTAGAGAAAAAACCGGAAATAATATTTCAGTATTATTTCCTAATGTTTCTCAATCATATTTGGACTTTGCGAAAAATCTCCGCAGGCACAAACAACCATTATTCATTGATTTCGAACTTGCATATTCACCAAAGCTCGTCCTGCTTCAATGTTGTTTAACACGAGAATGATTTCTATTTTTAAAAAGGGGAGTATCGTTTCCTGCTTGCATTATCTCACAGTGGCATAAGAATGTCCTTGGAAACTAACGGAAATAATCCAGCCAGACAGAAATGTATTTGAAAATTTATTCCCAGGCATTTCGAGTCTCGCAAACTGTGGAGAAGTTGAGGCTCTGCCGGAACTACCACTGCACGACGAAGAGCGATTACAGCGGGCAGCCCGTCTTTTACAACAGCGTCTTGTCTTACGTCAATGGCTTACGGAGCATGGACTCCATAATCACTATCAAAAGTATAAATTCCTCCTCACCAGAGCTGAAACAATCTCAGAGGAAAAGAGAAACAATCTCTTTATATTTATTGCAGATTGGTACAGATGGAAGTTGTCTCCTTAGAGGACGTTTACTGGGTCGAAGATCACGCTGCTAGGGCGGCTTTAGGCAAAGACCTTGCAAGATGGACTCAGGCTCGTCAAGAACTTCCTACTTCCAAAGAAGACTTGGCCGCTCTCAAAGCAGACCTTTGGAGTTCTGTAGTAAAGAACAGCCAGCACCAAGACGCTTGGACGTGGGGTAAGCTTAGAAATAAAATCATATGAGATGAAGATTTCCTGTGAAAGCCTATTCCACCAGTTTATAATATATTTCCTTTACTCCAATTCACGTGTTTATTTGCTTTGCGAAAAAAAAAAGGTGGGATGCTCGTGGTCTCGGTGTCAGTCGCCGGTTTAGTAACTTTAGCAGCTATGACTCAGCCTGCTTTAGCTCCTGAAGCAAAACACTCGCTTCTGCAATACGTTACTGGAAAATATCTACTACCTAGTAATTGCCGCGTGCATTTTCAATGGGAAGAACCACAACTCGTCGGAGAGACCATGACGTTCACGGTCAAGGTGAGTTACTAACAGCTTTACACAGCTGCATAATACAGAAATCAACATTTCCTGAAAACTATCAAAGGTCATTTCAAAACTCCATAAGCCTAGATTCCCAGTGAAAAAATTCCAAAATCAAATCAGAGATGTTAGAAAAGGAGGTTCGTCACATTTTATTTCAGTTTTATCAGCGCAATGGACAGCCTTATCCTATATGTGATAAGGATAATTTGATCGTGGAGGTGATTGAAGGAGCCCGAAGAGTTGCTACTTTGATAGAACTAGGTGGGACCGATCCCCAAGCTGCTAATGCAGCTGTGGTCAAATTCACAGTAAGACATGCTGGCCAGTATCGTATCGCAGTGCTCATCGGCTCTTGCCACGTACACGGCAGTCCTTTTATCAGAAATTTTCTCCCAGGTAGCAAACCGTTGCATTTATTTACAAACAATTATTATATCTGTAAAGTATTGAGATAAGAGATGTTAACATTTCTCAATCAATAAGCATTCAGGCTTGTTTTTTCAATGTTTTGAAATTTTTCAGGACCTCCCGATGCAAACAAGACAGTATTTGTGCGTCAAAGTTCAACTGTAGTGTGTACAGCTGGTGTAGCACATTCGATGGCTATTGAACCCCGCGACGAATATGACAATCTTTGCGTATTTGGTGCAACGGATGATCCTACCATTGGATATACCGTAGATATTAGTCAGGTAGATTTAGACAACATATTCGTCATTTTTAAAGTTTTAAGTCCGGAAGTTGGGAGGCAGAGAACTTATGATTCCTATTACATCTAGATTGGCAGTGTAGTTGAGAAGGGATCGATAGTTGATTGCAACGTACAACTAGAGTACGACTGTCCAAATCAAAGGATTTGCCTTCGGGTTAGTTTCCCTAAAGAAGGATGCTACCACGCTACTGTAAGCTTGGCTGGCCTACAGCTCCACAACGGAGACTTTGACATTATAGTTCTAAGCAGTACGTGAGTTGCTTTTTATTTCAGGAGTTTTAAGTCCGGCAGATAAGAGCGGAAATTAGTCTCCTGATTCACAGCATGAGATAAAGTCTTAGTTTCCGTCGGAAATTTTCATCCGGTAACTAAACTAACTTAGGTTCTTTTAAAACAGGTAGCGACGCAACTCTAGTCCACAAAAATGTGGCTTCTAAAAATCCTCACATTTGCTACGAGGCAAAATTAATGGGGATGCAAGGGGAGCGTTACTCTAAGCCTCGGAAAGTTTTCTGTTATGTTTCTCCCAAGCAGTTGACCATCAAGGAATATCTACTGAAATTCATTCCCAAGCGCCTTGTTACTTTCAGGCTTTGTCCGTCGACCAAGGTAAATCCAAGGAATTGGAGTTGCGGAAAGGAAATAGGCGAAGAATTTTATTCACATGTTTAAAATCCGTTACAGTTCCATTTCGAAAGTTGTAACAATCAGTATTTGGGATACGACGCCTTTTCAATCGACGACGGATGCCAACCACAGGTGGAACTGATATCTCGTTGTCGGAACGTTATTGCTGCTACTTTTACGCAATTTTTATTGAAGAATATAGGCGGCAGCGAGACTTTTAAGGATAAACAGGACTTCTTTTATCACGAAGTTCGTAAACATCATCAAAAACATTACCATGAAAAATTATCCATGAAAGTACAGCGCGACAAACTCCTGGAATCTGTAAGTCTGAGTAAAAGTCATACTAGTTTAAAATTTCCTCAAAATTTGAACAAGTTCTCATTAACGATGCCACCTCTACCCTACGACAACCACTTTTTCCTTGTCGCGATAAATCTATGCAAAACAAAGTCCATAAAATTCGAAATAATTTTCAATCATGTTTCAAGACAGTAGTAATCAGCTGTGAAAAGACTGAATCAATAAAATGTTTCCACATAGCATGGCAGAGATTTGAAAAAAATGGATATTTCCGTTTATTTTTCCAGTCAATGAAGGCTACTAAAGGATTCTCTGTTACTGATTGGTGCAGAAATTTCGAGATCACGTTTCAGGGAGAGCAAGGTACGTCTCAGACTATTATTGACGATCAAACATCAGATTCTTCTGATTGAGGGATGAGTAACGAAGACATTTGCATCTCATAGATCCGTGAATGATGTTTTTGATTTTCAAGGTGTGGACTGGGGTGGTGTTAGACGAGAGTGGTTTGAGCTCATTTGTGCAGCGCTGTTCGATTGCGGTAATGGCCTATTCTCTTCATTTGGAGAATCCCAACAGGCGCTTGTACATCCGAACAACAAAAGGCCGTCTCACCTAAAGCTAAAACATTTTGAATTCGCGGGTAGAGTCGTTGGCAAATGTCTTTACGAGTCTGCACTGGGAGGATCTTACCGACAACTAGTAAGAGCCAGATTCACCAGATCCTTTCTGGCCCAAATTATCGGCCTAAGAGTTCATTATAAGGTATATTATTATTAATTCCTCACTTTAATACGTCCGAATTTTATTTACGGGCTTTTCTGAAACCTGATCACTGCCTCAAGCTCGATAAGACTTACAGAAACTACCTTTTTCTCTGCAATCCTCCAAATCTCTTTTTTTTTCAAAAAATACTCTAATTCCTGAATCACTTTCTAGTATTTTGAACAAGATGATCCAGATCTGTATCTCAGCAAGGTGAAATACATACTAGAAAACGACGTCGAGGAAATGGAATTGTACTTTGTAGAAGAAGAATACGACAAAAGTGGTCAACTATTAAAGGTACGATCCGTACGATGAAATTTACGCAGTTAATTTAACAAACAATGACAAATTCTAATCCCCAGGTGGCAGAGCTGATCTCAAATGGAAGTAAGACGCGTGTTACAAACGATACCAAGCTTCGTTACCTGGACGCTCTAGCTCAGCATCGTTTAGCCAGTTCCATACGAGAGGAAGTTGACCACTTTCTCCGCGGCCTAAACGAACTAATTCCCGACAATCTCCTCGGCATATTTGACGAGAACGAGCTAGAGGTGAGGCAGAAAGGATTTCAGAAGTCAAATTTCTCCTGCAGTTCCATTAATTTAAACTCTCGTTAATTTTCGATCACAGTTTCTCGTGGTAAATTGAATTCTTCGTGAATATCGACCCTAATACTTTCAGCTTTTGCTATGTGGGACCGGCGAATACAATATAGCAGATCTAAGAGCCCATCACATAGCCAACGGCGGATCCCCCGAATTCTTGCGAGTGTTAGACTGGTTTTGGACAGCGGTCAGCAACTTCACGAGAGAAGAAATGGCCAGGCTTCTACAATTCACTACCGGATGTTCCCAGCTTCCTCCCGGTGGTTTCCAACAGCTGAGTCCACGCTTTCAGATCACGGCTGCACCAACGTTCGCTAATTTACCCACAGCACACACATGGTGAGAGACAAAATCGATTCACAAATCTTTGGAGAGGAAGAGCGATATTATTTAATAGTAAACTATGTTTTATGATTCTTTTAGCTTCAATCAACTCTGTCTCCCTGACTACGAATGCTACGACCATTTCGAAAAGGCATTACTATTGGCAATAAGCGAAGGAACTGAAGGCTTCGGCATGATATAAGCAATACGAAATTCTTAAGGCGGATACACCTTGGAAGTGATTTTTTTTTCAATGACTTGTGTGCTTTGCAGAGATATTCTATTGATTAAGATTTTTCACAGCTAATTAGGTTTCATTTTGAGCTGTAATTGGAAATTATTTAAGACTCTATGGACCTTGCCTTGCATAGATTGAGTCTAGTGGAGAAAAAGTGATTGTAGATAGAGTACAGATCCCATTTTCTGTTCTGTGCAATTAATCTGTGTATAACAAAGTCCACAAAATCTAAAATAATTTTGAATTACCTCTGAGACTGCTGGTAATCAGGTGTGAAAGAACTGAGTCGATAGAATATTCCTTCACAGGTAATCAGAGGTTTGAAAAAAATCATTTCCAAGGTTCGTATTAACCCCTTGAGCGAAATAACTTCTAGTCCGATTCTAGTTCGAATGGTAAAATTGTAGATGATAAAATACGTATTTTATACCTCGCAAGATGTCTTCATAGCTGATAGAATCTAGATATTATAAAAGGCGAAGACCCCAAGTCGTTTGTAATTTTTTTGTTTGTAAAAGGCAGACTTGATTCATATCCTAGAAGCGATATAGCATACTACATACTTCCATCATTCGACAAGGCGCGAAAGGCTGTTACTATTATACTTTTATTTGCTAGGCTACATGTCCCATATTCTATACCTGTCGCTATAGATTATCATAGACAAAGCACAATTTTTACATTCCAATATTAATTATTTAAATTCCTCGCGATATTGATCATATAAGCGAAATGAAATATTAAACAGCTTTAAAGATATTAGGTATATTATCTACGAAATCGGGCTAAACGCAAAGAATATGTGTCGTAGTTTTGAAAGCAGACATTTTCGACCCGTAATGATTGATTTTCTTAACTGAGCGAAATGAATCAGCGTTATTAATCCTAATAGTTTAATTGAGAATTGAAGAGTTGTATTTCAGTCTGAAATCGACGATTTAGAATTTAGAGATACTAAGCGCTTGTTAAACGAACTAAAAATTCCACTATAGAAATAATGAAGCTAATTTTAAGTGATATTTCATCACGTGATCTGTTAGGGTAGGATTAGATACTAAACCTGCAATAATTTACATTTTCATACTCGACTAAAACCACACACTGGATCTAGTATGTAGAAATATGATATAGTATTATGAATTAGTTTTTGCACCGCGATCAGTATCCGCCTGCTGTATATTTACCGATTTAGTCGTCCTGTTATCATAGAAGAATGAAAAAAGATCGCATTGTCTATGCGTGTCTGTGTAATTGTTCATTCGGATGATATTCTACGCGTGTCCAAGTACCATGTACTGAGCAAGAAGTATATAATGCATACCGAGTATGTAACACATGCATAGGTGTAGAAATAATAGGAAAATAAAGAAATAAATAGTCGTAATGTAATGTGACGGTGATAAATTTTTGCCGACATTATGTATGTATGTACTCGTAGCAAAATCAACTCTTCAATAACCGGTGAAATGCACAATTTTAATGACACAATAATTTCGGTATTTGGAGATTAATTTTATGCTCATTAATAGCAATAATCAAAACAGTATATCGAGTTCACACATCATAAATTGCTACTATTAGCGATCTTTAAAATATACACTATATAATATAGTAATGCGGCATCTCACGTAGAGCATTTGTTAACTAGTATGTACAATTTCGATTCACAAGTAACGTTTAGTGAATCTGTGAATTATTGAAACTGAAAATCAGCACTTTCAACTAATTAACGAGTATTTTCGTGGATGCGCAATTTAGGGAAGTGAAAAAGGCTCGCAACTCGGGCAACTCAGATAGCAAATACTCGGTTTTTATCTTATGATAGATTCCCCAATTCCATATTTAGCGCGCCCGTGAAAATACCCTAATTATACTATATTGTAAGTACTGGATAGCAACAGCTGAATGATTTTAGCAACGAGAAACTACATATTAGTATTAAATATTAATTTAACTAACTTTAAGTCGAGTAAGTAGTTTCTTAATTATTTCCAAGATATTATTCACAGATATCAGTTTTTACTTTCAAATTCTCCTATTATTATTCTATAACTATACAATCTGTGATGGTTTTCGAACTGTATACTGTCATTTACTTTCTACACAGTATTTCTAATCTATTATATTATATTAATTATTTATTTTTCTTTTAATTATGTGAAATTTTAACGGAATTAATAAACAGCTAGTTCCAGCGAAGCGTTTCAAGTTATGATTCTCCTATGTTTCCTCAATTACCCATACAGATTATTGAGAGCAGCAAGGGTCTAACGGGTCTAACCGGTTTTACGGAATCTTCATAGAATAATTGGGGTAATGAAAACAAGACAATGATATATATTTACACAATTTATTTCATATCTCAACATCATATTATAATCATACTCATCGAGTCACTAAGACGGCAAAAGTAACGCTATAATCATAAGGGTAAGGAATAAAGGGGCAGGGGGGGTTGGGGGGAGGTTGAACAGATCAAACACAGAATGCAAACTTATGCACGTATAGATAGAGTAAAAAAGGTAAATTGATCATTGAATTTATATCTTAATATTAATAACTAACCACCTCCCAAGTCAACTGTTAAATTGGTCGTTTCTAAACTTCTGAATTTCAAGACGGTAATATACAAAATGAAGATAAGAAGAAAGGAAAACAAAAAAAAAATAGATTTAAAAAAAAAAATAAGAACAAAACAAGTTATAAACATCAGAGAAAAGTCGTAAAAATTATTACCATAGAATATTATTTTGTTTTTAAAAAATTGATCTATTGTACAAAATGATTTCAATAACTAATTATAAATCTACAATTAGGTATTATTTATTTATTTATTTATTTATTTATTTATTTAATTAATTATTTATTTATTATTATGTATGTATGTATGTTTGCTCGTTCGATATATAAAACGTTAAACCACCAAATGCCCAGTATCTGTAGGAAGTAGGAACTAAATAAATTTCAATAATATTATATTATTAACTTAAAATTAATGTATGTGTAATTGATAATTGTCTAATAGCAAACGTATTGTCAGATAGTTTCCCATTATACGGATATAAGGAGTTTTTTTTTTCCTCCTCAACTCGCTCGTTGACAATTCATGTAGATTCTTTTAAAGACGTAATTAATGAAATAATCGCTCCCCACAATGTCTTTTCAATGAATTACTTAATTTTAATAATTATCAAAGCCTAAGCCGTTATTCTACTCTGTTGAGCGCGAAATATTCTCCATCATGATTTACGATATTAGATTTTGAAATTCAATCCAGTGAAATCCAAAAGAAGTCTTGTTAACCACGATTTAAAAAAATCGTGTCACAGATCGATAATACATTCAAATTTACCAAGAGTCCAGACGAATGCTTGTAGAAGAGAATAATTGAAGAAAAAAAAAAATTCAGTTTGATTGTAAATCGACGTTTAATTATCGATTTATCAAAGTTCATAATTATTATTTAATACCAGAAAATTAATTCTCTAATGAAAATCATTGAAATTTAATATTTCAAACAAATTTAACAATCCCTCTTCTCTGTCTTCGGAAAAAGAGATCTTTATCATTTTAGATAGTTGTTTCATACGGTGGTTTTTTCTTCAATCTACCAGAAGGTTTCTACACTTCCTGTCCCAGTTAATTAATATATATACGATCATCAGACCAACTACTATTGGTTTCTGTTTTTTTTTTCTTTCTTTTCTTTCTTGTTATCCTATTTATTTGCTTTTATAGTTTTTGCTCGTAAAAAAATGTATGTTACAGTTAGCTTCTTTCAGTTCTTTGGGGGGAAACCCATTTCTTCCACAATATATTATTATCATAAATAAGTTTGGCTCTATATCGGTAATTAACAGTGTGAAATAATGCCACGAGAATACTGGCAGCATTTGGTTAAGTGATACCAAGATTAGTAACAGAGTAGCGATATTGTTTGATACGATAAATTTATTTACCGCTTTGATCAACGAGAGGTGAAAATTAAACAAGTCAATTTCGCTTCTCAAACATAAACTTGGTTCTTTACTCTGTTTTATTGAGTATCCGGCATCTTTTTGCAAATTCATTGACTTTAATAAAAAGAAGTGATTATACGTTCCTGAGTTCTGAGGGGTACATATATTGAAATTGAACTTAGATAAATGAAAATAAAGCATTTTATGTAAAAATGGCCGAATTTAATTTACACCAAATTGGAAGTTTTGGGTCTAATGCAAATATCTATGTGGAAAAGAACGTTTCAAAGCTATGTTATGGGATAGATTGAATCGATTAAAATAATAGAATAGTAATGTAGGTATTTCAATTAATCTGCAAAATAGCCACGGACAAAAATATATTAAACTATGATGATTTTATTATGTTGTTTGTTTTTTTTTTTCATTTTCTTTTTTTTTTTCATTTTTCGTTTTGTTTTGTTTATTATTTGTATCTCTGTAGCACTCCGAGTTTTAAAAAAATAACCAGTTTGGTAGTAGTCTGCAGCACACTGGTTCAGGGCCGATTCTCAACTTCGATTTATCTCACTTGTACTTAATAATTAATTGTCTAGGTAAATGCAATTAACAAAAAAAAAAAATTATATATTTATGTATATATAATTAAAATTAAAAAAAAAAATCTTTAATTTACAAGTCAAGTTGATTCCAGTCATGAACCAGACACACGTTTATAGCGATCGTGTTATGTGCTTACGAAATCACTTTACAACATTACAATTTCTTTTTCAGTCTGCACGCTTCCGAAAAACACCTGGAAACACATAGAAAATGAAAATTGAAAATTGAAATCAGATTTCGATCCCTCTCAACGTTTTGGATAATTTTTTAAATTTCAAATCATCGGCATGCTGATCAAATACCGAGGAAAATGAACTACACTGGACGAAGCTGGTGAATAAAATTGATCAAACAATTTGAACAATAAATTATACAATCGAATATCAAGAGTATAATAAGAATACTTACTGTAACTAATTCTAAAGGATTTAACCCTCCCTTTTGATGGCACCAGGAGCTTCGGCTAAGCCCTTGACTTTTAGTCGGTCTGCAGTTTTCAGGAACGCTGGGAGCTGGTCCTGCGATACATTTACTTCCCCGGCATACATGAACTCCAGAATTGCCTGGAGATGGCTATACGCTACGTCCTTCAATATTATGATCGGATGCTTGGATGGATTTTCCTGCATTGGGAAACAAAAATGATTAATTTCACAGAACCAAGAGAGGAAAGTGAAACAATGTAGAGATTCACAGATTATATTTATTAATTTGAAACATAAAATCGAGAAATAAATTTCCTGTAGAGATAAATTCGTCGATTAAATAGAATTTATTATGTTTCTTTTACGAACCTCTAGCAAAGACTTGAAGTACGGACTGCACGCGGATAAGACCATTTTATGCGCTTTGCAGGTCTGACCTTCGCACGCTAGAGTTACATCAGTGAAGCTTTTCTCGTCTCTAAGATGTTTGAAAGACGATACCATATTTGACTGGAAGTCATTCCATTTGAGGAAAAACTGTTGCTGTTCTCCAGCCATTTTTAATACAATTTTATTCAATATACAATCTTGCTTTTTTATAGGTGAGAAAGTTATCTAACACCGGTCTAGATCTGCCACGACAAGTCTGAAACTAGAAAAACAAATTCACATTCATTTCAGTCACTATTTCAATACCTTGGCTCTAAGCTGCGGATAAGAAACCGCGTTATTATCCGCGCAGGGAATTTCTGACTTTTGTTCATTAATTCTACATGGATTTGTGAATTCTAAAACTCGAATAAAATCTTTGCCTTCCCTTCGGACATAAAGATTTTGGTTTCGGCGGATAAGAAATGATTTTTTATTGAGAATTGTTGTTTTTACGGATAAGAACATTTTTTGATTTCTGAAAATAACTTGTTATACTATTTACGGCTAAGAACCATCTGTTCAATCTTATGAACAAAAAAAAAATGCATTCTCTTTACGGATAAGAATATTTCTTATCCGAAGACAAAGGTAATTTATTTTACCACGAAGTGAATTCTTTTACGTGTGTGTGTAAAATCGGAAAATAATTTGGTATTTTCTTAACGGATGAAAATATTTTTTATCCGTACGAAAATGAAACATGAGGTATAAACACAGCAGATGTTTGGGAGGTTGATAGAAGAATGTGGATGAGAATAAAAAAGCATTGATTAATCTTAGAAATAAGAAAAAATGTGGAAGCTTTCAGATATATTCCGTTGATTGAAAAAAGAATTACCTGTATTCGGATAAAGTTCGGATTATTCAAAGAAAAATTTAACCTAAATGTTGTATGTATGATACTTTTGTATTGGTACTAATGTAACGAAAGTGTGAAGTAAATTGACGAAAAATAACGATGTGCCATATTTGACTAGCCGCGTTGAATTCTGGGTAAGTATTTGCGGTTAACAAAGTTTTAACGAATATGTATATTCAGTGAATTGTTTTGAATTTAGGTTGAGGTGCGATACAAACATAGGGTAAAATTTATAGGTTAACTAGCCGTAGTTATTTGTCGAGGGTTTTATACACGCGTTATCAACTCCGCCGTATTGTTTGAATAAAATTTATTGTATTATTTGATTCTTGTTGCCATCGGGGTTTGTTATTTTAAGGTATTCCGTAATGGATGCTCCCCATTATTCGCATTTCATCGGAACGAAATGTATGCATCCAGTTCACTATCCCGTCAAAATACGATTTTAAACTTTAAACAAAATCAGGTATTATTATCGAACGACCTTTACTCACCCCTTTTATAGGATTCACCTTATCGAGTCGGTTATATTATTCCAACTAACGAACGAGGCGTAAGGATTGTTTAATTATATATTGGCGAGAAGTTTTCACCAATGGAACCAATTTTTTGTTGTGGCTAATACCACGACGGTGAAATGAAATTCGGTTAACTTCGGCAAGTACCGAGATATATCGGGAAACTCCGTATAGTTCCGTATTCGACCGGTAATAAAGACAATATACTATTACTGAAAAGGGAAAACCTCCACATACCTGATGTCGGTTAGTTAACTCATCTCCTAACTTACCGACCGTCGACAACAGTATTTTATTTATTTCTTGATCAGAAATTCACTATTGACGAATGGCGCCCTCTAGTTAAATTTAAAAATTTGAAAGTATTCTGATTTAGTTTCTATTTATAAACAATAGATTATTAAATCGCCCGATTATTTTTGTTACAATACATATAATAAGCTTTTGGTATTATAGCTTTTTTAATCTTCTTCTCCAGTATAATGATACGCGAAAAAGATCTATTGAAAAAGAGTATAAATAAGTTGGGATAAGAACAGGATTTTACGTTTATCTCAACGCTTCGCTTGACGATAATTTACAACGATATGATTTATTTATTCTCTGATTTATTCCTCATCTAATCTTATTTCGACGAATAAACAAAACGGATAAAAACTAAACAAATAAAATGAAAAAACATGGAACGTGATTATCGATTAACAAGCATTGATATCACTCACGAAAACTATATACGGAGAGTTTCATTTGGTACAATATGAGAAACTGAATAACTTTAGGAAAGGGGGAACCGAAAATAATTAAGGAACAGTTTAATACTATTCGTTGTCTATAAATTTACTAAAAAATTGTCATTTTAACATTACGATTTAGAATTCTGGAGCTATTATATTCGGTCTTTGTGATAGCAAAAAAAAAAATAAAAATAATTTATTTGGAATTGCGGCAACGAGTGTTATGGAATGTGTATACATGTGTATATTTTCTATATATAAACGGATAGGACAATGTAAATAAAATATAAGATATGTATGGGGTGGATGACGCGCATTAAATAGATAACAGCCTTAATACCCTGGTGAATAACACGATTAATGAAATGACAATAATATATACAATGACAATAAATACGCGCGCGATAGAGAAAGAAGGCGCGATATATTGGTCGGGGCGCGCGTCATCCGTGCTATATACAAACTAAATTTGATCTGCATAAGCATATGTGTATATATATAAATTGAGAGGAGAAAAAGAAATGATGTCGTTATAGCTGGTTGTTATTAATCACGCTCTTCAATACAGAATATTATTATTCTGCACGATTCAGCGTGGGGTCAGTGATACTACGTCATCGATGGGTCACGTGAAAGGGGGTCCGGCGCCGAGCTACTGTACGATTGGTTAACGACAAGAGGACAGAACGCCTACGCAGGATTCACGGTGTTCCAAACTATACGCAATGTATACTAAACAAATCATTTTGTATTAAGCAATAAAAAAAAAGTTTCAGAAAAATCAATTTTCCCTCCACAAATATTATACGACAAGTATATATCGCGTGTCCAAGGCATAAGGTCGTAAGCGCTGTTCTACGACCGTTTAGCATTTTTTAAATCGAATGGTTGTGCAATTTTTGTCCCATTTGTTTAGGCGAAAAACCTCAAAACATATGCCTTAGGGAAGTAAATAATGTCACCTGTAAAAACTCGTTTATTTGTTCCCAAAGTGAGAAATTGTTAAAAGAAAAAGTTCCTGGTTCCTGTTTTTTTTTTGGTTTTCCTGTTTCAAAAGGGAATCCGTAACTTGAACGATTTTTATACTTCTTCATTCTGATCAGAAAAGATCCAACGTCACTTGACACAGACGTTGCATATCTTCGTATCGAAATCGAGATACCGTAAGATTTTGGTCATTTAATGGAAAGACTAACTTTGAAACGGTTAGATTTATCGAAAAAGACCAAGAGACCTTTTTTGTAGAGCGTTCAATTCTCTACAAGGATATGTATAGCGATTTACTGTTTCAGCAGTCCTTTGTAGCGTACAAAAATCAGAATAAGCAAGAATGATTTTTCCTATGTTATTCTTATGGAAAATAGAAAAGTGCGATGAAGACACTCTCAATATTAATATTAGGTTCTTAAATTTTGACATCAAAACGAAACTTTTGAGTCTATTTGGAGAAAAAAAAAATTATTTTCTTTCGGATCGCCCTAATGTGGATGTAATATAATCTTTGATTTTCGCATGGAAAGGTTTTGTGAAAAATATGTCACCTATTTTCAGAGTTAAATTTTTACGGTATAGATACATATATATTGTTTCATGTTTGTTGTAATTTTGGGCACGTCATATATCTCTTCATCTAATGGAAAAGTAACAACGAAGCGAAATGAAAATGAGCAACTCGAACGGAGTGACATTATAAAAGTGCGACCCCCTGATCCAAGATATGAAAAGTTCAAATATAACGCTCAAAATATGCCACCGTTTGTCTTATTTATTGCCTCGAGTTATAACTTCTCTCTCTTTTCCCCTCTATCTCTCTCTCTCTCTCGAGTAGCCTGACATCCTAAAAATACTGGATAAAAATTTGATAATCTTTGTCTTCTTACGAATATGTTTACCGCTACGGTTATCGCGGGTCGTAAGGTCAGCGGTGCCATGGTTAGTGATCATTGCGGTGGTGGTAGTAATCATTTTGATAACTCGCAAGAACTACTCTTTGACGTACTTAAACACCGTTTATACTTGACACAATCTCTCCTCTCCCCTACTAAACTTTTTCCTACAATTTTATAACCATATTTTTAGATTCAGATGGATTCATCATTTTCGGTTCAACAGACCATACGCAATTTCACCGACAGATTTCCTCATGATTCCCTATTTTATAAATTCACGTCACGATCTATCAAGCCCACACTAGAATTTCTCGCCAGTATAGAAGACAATTTTAATTTCTATGAAAATCTCCTGAAAACAGCCGTCATCTCTCGTTGACGCATCAACCCTGAATTTTTATGCACAAATATTGGTAATTCAGGTCAGGGCGGTTGGAAGATTATACGAAGAAATAATTTATGGATCTTCACAGTCGTTTACTGCTTGACAATATTAATTTCAAGAAAGTGAGAAAGAAGATCGTTGAAGCTAGTTGTTAGGAAAAACTTGTGGAAGCTCAGGGCTGATATTCTTCAGATTTCCGTAACCAAATCTTCATCTCTATCTCCCAGTTTGTTGGCAAGCAACAAAACTGTTCTTCGAGAAGCGCCGAGTTTCGTCGCGTTTGAAAAGATTCCGTTTCTCCAGGCGAATAATAAATGAGAAAAAATCGAGCTGGTCAAGGTTTATGAACCCCTAAAACTCGTCGGTAAACTTGGACTTTGACCATAGAAACGACGCGTACACCATGATGACATCAGTGTTACCTCAAGGTGTATAGGGATATATTTGATATTAGGTGGCTCTACCTCAACCTAATGCTGTAATCAGCTGGCTTAAACCTTGTGTAATATTGGTGTAGTCGATGCCTGTCGTGTCGTTATATCGATGATCGGTTAAACATCTACTCAACTCGCTACATGCTGCATAATAAATTAATATCCAAATAAATATATGCTAAGATATTCGATTATGAATGAATACGAAAGGCCCGCTGGAGTGCTTGAAACTCGTAGATCAATAGATCAACGCGTTCTTAGTCTCGGAGTGCAAGAAGTGTCCCTTGGATTGAAGGAGGCTGTAATTTTAGTTAATTAAAATCAGAATCGATATTTTTCAACGCCGTAGAAAGAAGGAGTGTCGAAACCGTGGATATCCGCATCCGATAATCGCTCGAGACGCTAGATCTCTGTTTCCGATAAGCGTTTGATTGGAAGTCGTATTGCGACTTATAATTATATGTGCGGTGTCAAGGCTGTGTATAGAAGAAATGACGCGTTTAACTTTGACTGTTTTTCATTTTTACACACATGTACGCACGTAATGTTCGAAGTAATATTTTGATTGAAAAGCAAGAATAACCCTGAATTATATTCGCAATTTATGTTATTGTCGCCTTACATACCGACACGAAGTAGATACAAAGATAATAACACAATTTGAAATGCAGTCTCGCATGACAGCTAATGCATATCGTCATATCACTCATCGTTATCGTTCGGAACTTTGCCGGCATGCCAAGAACCATCCGCGCCTAATATTAGTCAGAAATTACGATTCGCGAATCTTGAAAAAATTTGGAAAAAAAAAAAAAAATACCTACAGACATGTCAGCAGTTTTAACGGAATCGAATCGTTAGCGACAAATCAGTTTTTTCAAAGCGAAGAAATACTGATCAGTTTTGACTTATTTTCTTGCGAAATATATAATCGCAGGGTTCGAACAAAGAAACAATTTTTCGCGTTCGTTTCCTGCAGCTAGTCTATGTAGGGAATAGTCGCACGATTTGAACGATTTACGTCAAGCCTTGTACACGTATCGTATTTCCTAATATCTCGAAGCGATATTTAGTCTAATTAACGAGTCAATTAATGATATAACGTCGCAAAACTGTACGAGCACTACGTGGGGTCTCAAATGCCCCCACGTGCTACACTTGTGCGATTACCACCGCAAGATATACTCTTCAGACGATGATGAAAATATTCTCATTATGAGATGGGTTGTTAAAAGACTGAAAAATGAACGTGAAGTTTAAAAAAGAAAAAATGGGTAATTTTTTCTCCTCTTCTACGGCGTTTGCATAACCAATATCATCCATTTCTTACGAAACACACATAACAGTTTTTCGACTGGTACAATGAATATGAAAATGAAAAAGCGCTTCGATGGATGCGATAAGTGCCTGATCGTCGATTACGACCTCTTCTATATTATCGCACTTAGGGTCACGCGTGCCGAACAGCACTTCTACGCCCCTTCGTTAATAAAGCATTGGGCCACTTTGAGGCATACGTATGTACACGAATGTCTGATACGAGAAGATGCATTTTTGTCCAGATGAATGGGAAAAAAATGATCAGTACGTGTGCGGGTTAATTATTGAAAATCGGACATCCGGCGTGACGGATATTGCGGATTTATTATTAGAGCAGGAAAAGTCGGTTTGAAGATTCTCACCACGTTGTCAGAGATCTTGAATCAGTCTGCGTATGAATAATGAATAAGATGACGCAACTTGAAACGATATCGGGTCATTCCCCACATAGCGTAATGTAATAAGGAGATATTCAGAAGCTATTTTTAAATATTGTATTATAATCGGATCCCGGAAGTTTCTAGAGATGCGGAAAATAGAATTATGCAGTTTTAAAAGTGAAAAAATCGACTTTTCCAAACTTATGTATTTTTTCTCGACGTACGTAATGGGAAGATGGACTAGTTTGAAAAGTTCGACCGCTCATTTCTTGAAACATTATAGTTCATACAAAAAAAAAAATACAAAAAATGTATTTCCAACCAAAATTAAAGCATTTTGTGAACTTGACTAGTTTGAAAATTTTGTATAAAAGATACGAACAAATTTTAGTCGTCAAACCAGTCCATCTCAGTCAAGCCTTTGAATTGTGAAGATATGGTAGGATCTCTGTTGTTGAATAAGAATTTTTCTAAAGTTGAACGGCACAATTTATTTAAAAATAAAATTTAGATAGATAAGGCGAATAAGGTTTTTTCATTATTCCGGGGAGAAACGTCGGTCTAACATTCTGGATCTGAGAAGGCTTATAGATTTCATTCTCTTCTGAACTTAGTGGTAAATTTACTCGAAGTGTACAAATGAAGCTGGAAAATCTGCTATAGGTTGTAATAGTACGCATAATAACATGAATGAACATTTCCATATCTAAAAATAAAACTTATGTTAAAACCGCAAGAATCACGCCTGGAAGAATTCGTACGAATCTCTCTATACGTTCGTGGATAAACACGCGTATCTGGGAAAGTATATAATCGAATAAGGAAGGGAATACCTAGAATGTTTCAAAATCGCTATTGCTGACTATGTAATATCGTATGTCCACGCACGTACCTCTGCCTCTATGGATCTTGAATGTCATTATATTATACACACTGCACACGAGGTGCAGACACGACAGAAATAAATCGCGATTAACTTATACATCTACATAGGTACAGGTACTACCTCAGTCCTCACATTCCTACGTATGCTGTACGTATATGTAGGATTTTTCAAAAATTTGTAATATTTCATTTTTCTTATACATACAACCTGGATGTATATTATATACATCAATTATTGTATACATATATAGGTTTGTTTAAATAACACTTATAGCTGTGTAAACATATGGCATTTACAATAATTATATATAGCGCATAGGAATCTCGTAATCAGCGCAGGATATCGTCCGATGTGTCTGGAGCAGCTACGAAGAAAGGGATTACCAGTGAAGGAAAGATGATTTACTTGGGAGATCTCGTCATCGCGAATAACGTGGAAAAATCTGAAAATAACCATTCTAGATGATTGTGGTCGATTTATTAATAGATATATGTTAATTATATTAATACGTGCTGTCATTCTCTACTTAACTTGAAGAATAATGGGATGCGGTGTGTATCCCGCTTCCTGCAGCAATCCCTGTACAAATTGCAGCCGCATTTTTCGCGCTAGTTCCTATCTGTGACATCTGAGAAGATAGAGAAAAGAGAAAGAAACAGGAATCACTGCCGCAAACTTACCCCGCGTTTTTATCCGTCAAATTCTAAGGAAAGTAAAAGAAATTTCATTATGCTCGACGGAATTACCCATATACGCTGCCGGAATTGCATATGTATCGTCTGATCGGGATACTAAGCGTCTAAACGATATAAATAAACATTTCATTTCCTTTCATGGACCTTGAGCTAATTATTCTCGATTTTCAAAATACAGTTGAATCCTTATTTCCATTGTATTTTCTTTTTTTTCTTTCTTCGAATTTATTTTCTCCCAAATTTTGACGGTAATAGTAAAATATTAGACAATTTGTTATAATAATGGCAATAATTTACCACGCATTACCAAATCTTCGAAGATAACCTTCGAGTAGTTCAATCTCATTGGTAATAATGAAATTTTCATTATCACTATACAGGCCCTATTTATAATACAATCACTGGGTCAAATGTGTGTGTATGTATGTATAGATTGATACGTTTATTCGGTTAAACCAAAATATGCGATATCTACCCCTCGAGTGTATTCTCAGATCCGAATCAATTCGGAATGAAAAATTATTCGCCTTTCGACGTGTCTTCATATTCCGCCGTTAGTTCATCTACGAATGTGGTGAAATCCGGTAAATTAACATTCAGAATGTTTGTCGCCGATTTTTAGCAAAGATGTTATTAGAATGAAATAGAATCGAGTAAATCGCTTGAATAATCAGCAAAATTTTTCTTCACCGAAGCATGATCAATGAGGAAATGACGTTTGTTGTGCCTTGTGATTATTTATGATAATATTGTCGACGATAGATAGTTTTGTTATAAATAGGTTGCGATGTTTTCACGATGTAGGAGAACTTGCTGACTCCTGAATATCGATGGAAGCTAGCAAGAAATCGACTGAATAAAGTCAGTCATTTTTCTAACGGTCATAAATCTAGATAAAGACTCGAAATTGTCGACATAAAATAAAAAATGGTATTTTCTTGTGGAAATTGGAGACGATAAAGCATATCGACAGTAATTACTTACTCATATTGTCATCAGGTGCGACGTTAACCAAGTGATTTTTAAAATGTTTCTCTTTCGTTCAAACACGTCATGTTATCCCTCAGTAATTATGTGAATAACATGGCAACATGCGAGAATGATAAACCGAGGCAAACGTGCGTAACGTGTTTTTATACACCTAATAAAAGAGTCGTGGTAACTACGTGCGCATACACGCGCGTTTTAAGATAGCGAATACATACGTATGTATAGTTTTAATAATAAGTAATTAAAAGAGGCGAATTTTTCGTCAAAGAATTCCACGCTTTTCCATATAATGAAATAGTTTAAAATAGTTTTCAATTCAATGTAAATATTGTCGTAGACTGCAGTCGCACCTGACGATTTTGGTAGAAATTTTTATTCAATAATACCGTGGAAATAGTTCATTTATTTTATGATAATATAGCGTCTGGTAATATCGGATTATAGTAATTAAAGTATTACTTGCAAAAAGTTCTGTAACATAGCAACGAGGTTGAACGAAGCTGTGAATTTGTTCTTGGACTTTGGCTCCGAATAAAAAGAGGCGCTTAGTAATTATCACGATGATAAATTAATTAGGATCGTTGGATTGAGATCTATTTTTTTTTTCTTCTCTTTTTTTGCTACGTCGAACATGTACTGACGTATGGGAGTATCGGGTTCGTGTTAAAAATCTTATTACATGATTTATAAGTCTAGACTGAAGACTAATTAGCTCGATATATTATATATAAAGGTCATTCCACAGCTTCTGTATGACAAAAGAACTTTTATTCACGATTAAAATGGCAATTTATTATACTGCAGATTTTTCCGCCTCGTCAATATCTCCGTCAATCTTCAGAGGAAATTATCAACAAGAATCGGCGATAATTCTAAATCAGTGAAATACAGGGATATAGCATGATGTTTTTCCTTTGTCTTAGATTTTCGTTAAAAATCTTGTCCCCATAATTAACTTACGTTAAATAAATAAAAATAAAGAAACAAAATAAAGCAAAAAATAGCCAATCGTACGATGAAATGACGTAGGTATTATACACCGATTACAGACGATCTATGTGTTACACATGTATACGTAGCGTATCTCGAGGACGAATTAAGTCCAAGATAAATTGTTGAATATTACGTTAATTCATCCGTGACCAGTGAAGTGGAGAGAATGATTATAAAAGTGACCGAAAATAAATGGACAAATAATTAACCGAGTCACAATCTCTGGGGAAAATACATCGCCAGTTTTGCCTCAGCCTGTTATTTCTCGATGGCTCGATTGACCCAGCGGCTGACCTCCGACTCCAGAAAGATTCCATTCGTGGATTTCTTTTATATTTTGTTTACTACCCCAAGCAGAGAGGTCATCACAGTAAATTAATAGCGTTATTATATCACAATTGATATATATTATATTTCCACTAGTTGTTTATCGCATATTGTTCGATATTAACGGTACACGACGTAACTTCACTAAAGTATGTTCAATAAACTCGTCAATAAGGATGTTTTATTGTTTTTATTATTATTATTATTGTTATTATCAAACTTCGAGGTGCTGGACTATAAACCGTTCTGTTCTCTTCCATATATCTACCTATAGATATTTCTACAGCTGTTTTAACCGTGGCCTAGAAATGAGGGAAATGTTATTAAACAATTCTGGGAACACGGAGCTTCTCAAGTCGAATAGCAAATATCTCCTTACCATTTTTGATCGCGCTGAATTTACAGTAGTAAATGGGGCACACTGATCAGACACACAAGTCTGTTTTCTCGTTCTTCGGGATGTTTATAATTGAATACTATTTTTAAAATAGTACATATGCATATCTACGTTGGCTGGACTGACCTATTCAACGACCAGCACCGAGAGGAAATCGGTTTCCGATATCTGAGTTCATCGAGAGTCCATTTTTTACAAAGTTGAAAATCCAATTGACTTCAAAACTCGAATTTTAATCCCCAACTTTGTTCCTTCATCGATGGAAAGAAGCTGCTGAAAAAAAGGCTCGAATTTCGAGAAGTCTTCAACCCCTTCATGGATTTTGGTACATTCACTCGCCCCGGTGGAGGCTGGAGTCTTAGAGGCTCGCTGGACTGACGTATAAACCGATTACGAAACCGGGGTCAATCAGGGTCGAAATAAGAGATTTCGAGCATTCGAACTCGCGACCTTGACTCTGGTCTCGGTCACTTTGCAGCTGGCAATACCAGTACAGGAATATAACAGTAATAAGCCAAGCCAAGCGCGGTTACCATGCTGCAGCGCTATTATTAGTGTGCAGTAAGACGCGAAAGCGGGCTGCTTTAAATTCGTCAAGTTTATGATCTACAATGGCAAGTATATATGGTATTTGGAATTATCACCCTCAATTTTCACCCCGTTAACACGCCAAGAATTTTCCAAAAATTTTCAGGCGGTTTGACGTCGCAGAATTCTGCATCTGCGTCCCCGTCGCAAATTTTTTCTCCTTTTATCTTCGTCGTATTTCTTGTGCGTAAGGGACTTTACCGTTTTGCCTGGAGACTAAGAACTGGAAGTATTTTCCAAGCTCCAGGAATTGGGCGGTGGATATGGTCTATGAGTGGGAAAAGGAAGCTTTACAGTTCTCGAAATGTATGACGGAAATGCGGTGCTGGGATTTTAAACTGACAATAAGAAATAGTTGACTTTTATTTTATACACTATCTATAGAGTCGTGGTTGAGAATTTGAACGATAAACGTGAATTGAGCTATGCGGAGAAATAAATTGGCGCGAAATAGGCGACTAACCAAAATGCAAAACCCTGAAGGCTTGGGGTTGATTATTCGACGATTATCTTGGCAGAAATTTATACTCCTAAATACGATTGTCGACGAATTTTTAGGGCATCTTGAACTCGTCACAGTTTGCCATAAAAATATTGTAGACTTTCGTAGTTTTTGATTAAAAAAAAATTCTAAGCTATCGTATAGTTTTCTATAGGCAATAGTAAATATTTGTAATTTTTCATGTATAATTCTAGTTTGTCGTAGTTTTGACAGTAAAAATTGTAGACCTTCTCAGTTTTTCATAAAAAATTGTAGACTTTCCGCTAGTTTTTCAGCAAATTTTGTTGCCTCTGTCAATCCAACTAAGAAAAACTACAATTTCTCGTCTAAGACTACGAAGATTTCCAATTTGCCTAATAATTCATTAATTAATGATTAAAATACGTAGAATTATTTTCTTCGCCAGGGTAGGTAATGATAAAAATAAAGTATCGGACTACTGGTGTTGTCGATCGAAGGGTCAATGAAGAGAAGTGGAAGTAGTCTTGTTCTGTGCTTTTGACGGTATAATAATTTATTTTCGTGATCTTTTCTGAATAATATAATAGAAAACTTCGTGTTTATTGTAAGAAAAGTTGGCTATCGCAGTCACGTAGTTAAATTTGGTAGAACCGAGCGCGACAGATACCTATACGTGGAGAACATCTAACTTCCACAGCTTACAGGATTAAAGGATTTGTTATAAATGGACATTAGTATATACTTGTTCGTATATAAGTAGAAATTTATCTAAAGTTAGTCAAAGTTACGCCATCGCAGCTGATATTTATTAAACACAGAAATAATTTGCGTTTTGTTTATTCATTTACGATATTATTTATAAAGTATTATTTTACATTCGTATCATATTGTTATCGGGTCAAAAATACCATTACTCTGAAATTACGAAACTATTATAAACAGCGGATAAGTATAATATTCAAACAACTCGGGGCCCGTGTCAACGTCATATAATATTATCTACGTATTGTTATTCGCGTGAAAAATAAAAAATCTCCAACAAAAATCTTTATCCATACTTTTGCATGGAATCTAGAACTCGAATTCGGTCGTTAGAAATTTATTTCTATTCGAATTTAATTGCAAGATTAGACTAGCGCATTATCTCAATTCATAAATTCTCATCCTTTATCCATACTGTTAGCGGAAGGGAACTTTACTGTTTAATACTATACGGTCAGGTAAGAGTGTCGATTGGAGCGCAGCGGAGTGACTTAATCGCGCCAAGCTCGATCGCGCATCTAGGTCGAGCTGAGTCGAGTACTCTCGCTTACTCTAGGTAACAGTTTAGCTGTTACTTGATGAATCGTCTTTGCGGTTATCCGCGAGACGGTTGGTGAAGGTAGCTAGCTAGGAAGGTAGGCAGCCAGCTAGGATAGCTACACGCTTCTCAGTCTCGCTGTGTTGTATTGCAGTGCGCTGCAGAGGGGATGAAATACAGAAGCGTCGGAACTGAACACTGCCAAGAAGAAAGAAAAAAAAAAAAAATGTATACATATAATTTGAAAAAATGTCTTTTTCAGTCTCCATGATATTATTTTCATTCTTTTCTTTTATTTTCTCATCTTATGTTTGCGAGATGAATTATATCTGTATGGCTAAAAAAGTGTCAAGTCTTATTTACTGCGAAAGCACAGGCAGACAGAAAGATCATTCGTCTTGTTTCAGAGAAGAAACTCGCAGAGAACATAAAAGCTCTTGAATATCTATACTTAGATGTACTAGTGGGTAACCTATGCCAATGTTTCTGAGGTATATACGTGGCTGTAGAATATATTCATATGAGAAGGTATATAGGTATGTAAGACAGAATTTGGCTACATGTATCATTACCTCGAGTAACAGCTTGCCAAATTTGTATCTCTTCGGCTTTTCTTTCTCTCTTTTTATTCCCTTTCGGTTTTCATCTCGGTCGCGTTACTTTTCATTCGCGATTCTATCATCGCCATTTTTTTGGTACCCGATTTCACGAAGTTTAGAGATAGATCTTTTTCTTTTCTTTATAATCCTTCGACGAAGGTAAATATTATCGAAACTTTTTACCAGATTTTGTGATTATCGCGGGGTAAGACGATAATGAAATATCTTGACTCAATTATTTAGCTGATTTGACAGTGTTGAACCAAAGACGAGTATATTCCGTGCGGTAGATATCCTTCCCGTATACCCATCACTGCGTCTAATATCGCATACAGATATCAAAATCAATTAGACATATCCGTACAGAGATTGTGGATTGAAGAGCTTGAAAAATAGGTCCTATTGTCAAGAGGTTTACTCTCATTGAAATAATCCAGTATTCATCAGTTTCGGAATATGTAACATAATTACGAATATCCTATACCTCACTGCAATCTAAACCAATGAAAAAAATAATTTAAACTATTAATGATTGCCAATAATTGATATTCCAAACTGCTGAGACTATTCCTTAGACAATTTCGCGGTCCTTTTATCCCCTCGCAGTACACAGGGAAGATGTTTTCTTTCCATTTATTTTTCCAAATTTTCGTAAGCATTCTAGTCGTCGTTAGTAAGATTTGGATGAAATTTGTTTAACATACAATAATAAACATAAATTGAGCCCACTTTCTTTGGGAAACGTTTCCTAATTGTTTAATTAAAATATTTCCAACTATGGTTTCTACGATTCTGATTGCGACAGACCTTATCCGACCTTTCGTTATCATTTTTTGCTAACAATAAGAGTTACAGATAACAATATTCACGGTATAACTTGTTCAATCATGGACGAAGCTGGGACGAACGCTCCACATACATAGGTACCTAAGTTCTCGACCCTTGAGAAGATTTTCTGTGATTTATTTCTCTCGTTTTTAGAGCATCTCTCATACTGTCATTGAGCCTTAAGTTTGGTGTTATTAACCGAGTTTAAGTATTTTTATCGTGGCATAGTTTCGGTATCACGGGGCGCAGGGCTAAGGGCCTCGTCGAGTTATCTTAGAGTTGATTCATTATCTTCTCGTTATCACCATGACACAGATACGTCTCTGCCGGTCTCTCATCTCGTAAAATATGGGCAATTATTAATGTCACGGCGCGTCTACGTTTCTTTTTTTTATTCCTTTTCGTTTTTTTTTTAATTATTGTTATTTATTTATTCAATTATTTTACGAATCAACTAATTGATGAATTTCGCGGATCTCAAAACCACAAGATAAAATATTACACTGATCAAACGATCTTTAGCCAGGCCCTGAGCCCTAAGCTTGTCCTCCTGGTAATTCCCTCTGAATAAATAAAATCCTCAACAATTTTTTTCGACCTTCCTAACATTCATTGCCTCAAGCATTTTGCACCTCTTTTCAATCAAAGACATCCGGTGTTATACCTAGCGCGACAAGTTTCGCTGAAAACATTCTCCGATCAGAGCTGAAGGCTGCGCAAACGGTGGAGGCACACAGGTTGACTCGTACTACTTTAATTTTTGGCAATGCGTATTGCAGGGAGACCGGCGTATACCCAACGACAAATTCTCGTGTAGAAATGGAAAATGAGGAACTGTGGGCATCGAAAATTGATTCGGAGTGAAGCCTGGCTTTATTACTAATTCTACTATAATAATAAAAATAATATATCGCCTGTCTAATGGCATAAGGACGTAAGCACCATTATAATTACGTTTGTTTAGCAGTTTTTAGATCAAAAGGACGTACAATTGTTTTCATACATTTATGTAAGTGAAAGAACTGAAAATATAGTCAAAAATGTTGAAGTTAAAAACTGACCAGGTAAAATCAGAAAGTCGTGAGTCCTGGCGCATGGAGAATTTTTTTGATAAAAATTTTTCTTTTATTATCTACAACTTGATTTGTGTCGTATAGGTAATATCTATTGATTATGGCATAAAATGAAGTCATTATTCTCCCCTGGTATACCCGAGGTATATAATCATGTTTTATTTCCCACAATATCTGATATACATAAATACATGATGGACAATCCGCCTACTGTGAAGATCACTGTGAATTTAATCAGTCTTTTATTTCTCATAAAGGATAATAATTTAGAATAGAAAATTTTAATTAACTAATACATATATTACAGTAGAAGTATAATAACGGATAGCGTGAGTTTGATTGAAAAGTCACTACATAGCTCGTGACACTGGTATAATTAAGGATGCAAAATCTGCTCAAAGGCGGCTGTATAATTAATAATAAAAAAAACTATACACATAACTCATTTGCAGTTTGAACAGTGGCAGTAAAAGTCATTTAATGATCGGTATATAACGTGGCAAATACATATAGTGATACAGGAACACTATACTTACTCCATTTACCAAACTAATTAACGTACAAGTACCATTTCAACGGAGATGCTAATAACGAAAGTGTTATTACTGTTCGTTATTATTATTTAATACATACATATATAATATATATACATATATTACGATTATCATAATCTAAATATATCTGCGGGAATTTACGCCTAAATTCTTTCAAAAATCTTTCTTCATTTATTCTCATATTAAATAAATAGTTTATTTATTAGAGCATGACTCGATTCTTAGTTATCTATACTACCGCATGTACATATATGTGCAGTGGATTCGGTATTGCTATATGTATTGCTTACTATGTAGTAGATATAGGTACATGAAGTAGTCGATTTTATTGTTAGCTTACGGTTTACGACCAATGTTTGCAATCCTGTGTATCTATATGCGTATAGTATGTCATTCAGCTTATTTTATAGCTGTTTTATACTATCTAATGTTGTGATCAATTTGAACTGCAAATCAGCAGGCAGGACTTAAATTATAATGGCGAGAAAATGAATAAATGAATAAATAAATACGCGATAAAGGGCGATGGGGGAAAATTTGCAGGATCAGTTAACTGCAGGTAGGTATATGTCCGTTTGCGAACTTAGTGTGTGGGGCATTCCTTCGACATTAGAAAAGGAAAATGAAAAAAGCGATTTTTTCAATCGTTTTTCGTCCTTTTCAAAGACTCCCACGGGTCGACCCTTTGCTGTTTTATTTGTAAAAATAATTCACCAAGGAGATAAAGCCGGATAAAATTGCATGAAATCGGACGTGCTGATGGCCGGGGGGTACTGCAGGGGGAAATGACTCAAACACTCCCGCTGAAACTTTCACTTTTTTCATCTTTCTCTGTCTCGCTTACTCCCTGGGCTTACATAGCCATTCGCCGTTTACTTTTTGTATATAAATATATTTGTGTATATATATATCGTGTGTATTATATATTGAGATATAGATCTGTATTTATATTATATACAACGGGTATGTACAGTTTGTGCACTATATTCGAATATCTAGCCACTCTCAGCTCAAAGTTCGTATCTCTCTCCTAGCTCTGTGGCTGCAGCCTTTCCGTTCGGTTATACGTTATACACCTCTTATGTAACTGACACCATTCCGCTAGAGTAACCGGGACAAAAACCGATATACTATAATTATAGTATACCACCTTGTGTCAATAAGAAAAAAATATGTTTGTATCTATTGTACATGCGTAGATACATATCTCTGAATACACATCTCTATCTAATCGCAAGATCGAGAAGATCATCGGTCTGTATAATCCCGGAGACTTTTAATCGAAATACAAAAAAAAAAAATGGAAATAAGAAAATAAAAACATTCGAATGAATTTGCTTTCACAATTTTTCCAAAACCTTTAGCAGTTCGGAATTTAGGATTAATATAATATATAATATATGACATGGACTCAGTTTTGTCATATTTGACTACTTTTTTTTTTTTTTTTTTTTTTTTAAGACATAATGAACAATTATTACAGATTTTATTCGGATTCATTGCACGAAAGAAAAAGTCATTGTCGTAGGGTAAAGGTCCCATCGTGCATCTCAATACCCAAAATTTAAATTTTAAGCCATTTTTTTTATTTTTATTCTTTATTTTGTAAACGTTGAGACATTCAAGTGTGTTACATGGCTCACAAGAATAGAAAATTGACCTTATCTCTCTCTCTCTCTCTCTTCGATTTGGCTGAAACTTTTTTATTTCTTTCTACCCCACTAAAGACGTTTCTCATAATTTTTTCAAATTTTTTTACCCAACCCAAAAAAAAGTGGCTCTTTTTTTTCAAATAGCCATAACTTCTTCAAAAATCAACTAATCGGGACGTTTTTATACACACATAATATATATATATACATTATTTGTTTTCCCTGAAACGACATGATTTAAAAATATTCTTTCGAAATTTGAAAAAAATTTCGACGACCTGTATTTTTGAAGAGTAATTTGAAGAAATAAAAAATTAAGTAAAAACTTGTTTCCAAGGTATATATGGGCCTCGTTAAGACGATTGCGTAAATGATAAAGCTCGTTGCACCGCTGCAGTTAGCGGAACTAGGTCAAATTTGAGAAACTGTATTATTCCTTGAGTTTTGATAAAAATTGCTCAATGCAATTTTCCCAGGAGGTGTCTGGTGTACCACGGCGTGAAAACCGCAGGCTAAATTCTACCCACGGAGTTGAAGATAGATAATACCGCAGTAATAATAACTGGCTGACAATCAGTGGGAGAAATGACTTGAGGACTGCAGGAGAGAAGAGAATAAATAACTCCTGCCTTAAAACTAGGAACTTATATTTATACTTTATTATCGTCCAGAAGGCCCACGGCCGCCCACTGCTCCACAGCTATCTAAACTTTACAATCTACTAAAACTAAATCTTTTACTGATCGTATTAATTTTATTCTATCTTACCAGAAGGTATTTATAACCTTTCATAATTCACAAATAATATATACTGAAAATTTCATTGAGTATAGAAATTTCCGAGCTAATTATTCGGGTAAAAGTTTTCTTTCGACCGGAACCGATACTTTTTTTTTTTTATCACGTAAAACTGTGAAAACAAAATTTTTATTCCAATTTTAATGCACATATTCTTGTAGGAAATTTAATTCTCTACAAAAAAGGTATGGTAAGATTTTCTTATTAACTTTTTTAAGAAGTGAAAAACTCGTTAAATAATGAAAAAAGTTTCTTCAATTTATTATTTTCCTTTGATATTTGGTTCGAAATTTTTTTTTTTTCTCAACTTATGGAATATAGGTACATAATTCGATGTGGAGTGTCAGAGGTCGACATTCATGTATCTATAACACCGCGTCTAGTTAATTCGTGAAATTTTCTCTTTATAGTTACACAATGCGGGTTTCCCGCACGATTAATTGTCGTCGGTCTACTTAGCGGGTTTTTTTCGTCTCTGTACATCGACCAGCATTGTATACGACTTAATTGGCAATGAATATTCATTAGGAAAGGTTAATGCTGTTTCCTCCGATTGAATATCGTTTGCAAATTTTTCGTAATACTATATCAAGCCTCGGGTCTTTTCCTCGATCGTATATCTAGTACGGGATTAATCAAAGCAATATGAATGTCCTCAATTATAATTAATTATGTTCATTAGTGGCCACGCTGTAGCAAATTAGACAAATTTTTCTACATATATGTAAAATATAAGATATTCTATTGCAACGTTTATCGACATCGATTTAAATCAACTTTCGGAATAATTCGCGCATACATTCAATCAAATTTGAATCATACATCACCGACTGAATACGATGGCCAAATTAATAATTTCATACACTCATCACTAATGAAAATCGTCGATTTGTTCGTCAGGCACATCATTCCTTACGAAAATAAAATGACAGGTGTTTCTTATTGTGAATTCACTTTTTGTTCTAATATTCATGTATGTTTCTTTACAGCTACCAGCTAAGGTGAAGAATACTATAAGCTGTATACATATACGTTGCGTGAACTGTCGTAATACGTATTACATATATTGCCAGGACGCGATCAATTACTATAAAACTAATTAAATTGTCCGACTAGATGTCGTCGTTTATAGCTAAAATTGACACCGATTACGAATAAATTTACGATCTTAATTACTGTCTCGGTGAGACTGTTATGTAACACTCTGTCTGTATCAAAATCACACCATATTTCACATTCATTTAAATATTATCCGATTATGCAGGCTGTTGTGATTTTGGTTTAGGAATCAATGAGGCTTGAAAAATTAGGCATAGAATATTCGGAATGGAATATCAACCGAGTTTCCAACGATTTATCAAACTTTCATCAACTGTATAGAATTTTGGTTCGTCTGTTCGTGTTCATAGATCGCTTCACTGCGATTGTAAAATTGTTCAAAACTGCAGTGGATTTCGAAAACTTTCCAATTTAATTCGGCGATCCAAGTATCCGGCAAGGAACCGAGAATTAAATATAGATACACTTTCGAGCTCGAGGTATTATGTGACTTCAATTATATATACCAAAGCTACGAGCAGCTCGGAGCCTGAGGCTTCGGTGCAGTCTGACCGCTACGGGGCTCTACTACTCTCACAGTTGGATTCTACTCGATCTTGGCTCTAACTAACTGTATTTCAGTACAGAGAAATAGGAATAGCTTAATTATGAAGGAAAAAAGAAGACTGACTTAAATGTTTGGATGAAATTCGCTTTACTGAGAATCTGACCATACGAAAAAATCTCTTTGGAATTCTCTTTCGCGAGTCCAACAGTCTGAAAGACTTAGAAATTATTTTTTTTAATGTTTTTTACGGTACTTTTCATCATCTTATAGAAACTCGTGTAATCACCGGGAATATGGGGTCGGGTTGCGGTTCCGAATTTTTAAGGTTCTGAAGAGTAAAAAATCCGAATTCGAAATTCCAGAAACTTGGAAGTTTGGAAAATTAAAATTCCGAAATGTTGACTCGAAGCTTCGAAAATCCATAACCTTGGAAGGCCAAAAATCCGGAAAATTCCGGTCTATTTCTCGGGATACGAAGACAAAGAAATAGTCCATCCTAATCGAGACACTCGGTACGCACACTCGTTTTATCTATGTTTTATCGATGTCATAAATGAGTGATAGAATTTCGAAACTTTTTTTCCAATAAGTAAATCTAAAGACGATTAATTTGACCACTTATTGATTTCGATACGATCAATACAGCCTGAGTTATTAACCACTGGCTCAATGCATGCATGGATTTCAAGTTTCTTTTGGATCTTTAGCTTTCGGAATTTTCAATTTTCGGCATTCTTCGTTTCAACGTTTGTAAAATCGGCTGTATAGACTACCGGGGAAAATACCCTTTCGAAAAACTGAGTAATATTTAAATTCGATTTTCGACCATTCGGGAGATTCAAAATTCGGAACTTCGTCCCAGTATAAAAATTGAAAAGTCTAATTTCTGCGAGAGATTGATAGAGACAAAAAGTCCCGTAAATCCGAGATTATTTCTTCTCGCAATTTCCGATGTCATGATTATTAAAGGACGCGAAAATTCCTCAAAATAATAATAAAAAAAAAAACAACAAAAATCAGTTCTCCAATACTCTTCTATGCTTCAGTCTAACGTAACAGTTCCAACGTTCACTCCGTATTTCTCCATCACCATTACCCCTGGTCACGGGCCAATTGTCAATCAACGATCGTACCTGCATAGCTATTCAATCCCGAGGTCGTTCGAAGGACCGGGTCTTCCACCGACTCACGTTCCTTCTTCACATAGCCAGTGATTATAATCCATGCGATATACCGCATAGCGTATGAAGAACCACGAGTACTCTGTCTCCTCGTTAGCTCTGGTCTCTGGTCTCTATTCTCTGGATATGCACTAACCACGTGCGCATATTATACATACATATGTATTATGTATATGTGGGTACCTACTGTGGTATACGGACGAGTACCGTAAATAGTATCCACCTATGTATCGAGCATGTAAAAACGTAGGTTATTAGTATACTTACATGAATAAATATATGTACTCGGTTATAAGTCAAGCATGTAGGACCTACGCGGACCTACGCATCTGACACATAACGAATACGGATATATAGGTATATATATTCTTTATGTAGGTTTGTATTCCTGGCATATATTTATACGTACAACGGGGTAATACAAACTCGATTTAAAACGCGCCTATATGTATATATTACACATATATGTGTATACACATGCATACTCATACTCATACGCGTGTTCGCTTTGTTCGTTAGCCAGCGACTCGCGGTGCAACTCGGTTTAAGTAAGTAGGGGGAAGTGAAAGTGAGTCGTGCGAGTATTGTTTAGGAAGCAACCATAGCCTGCAGTGGTTTTCAAATTCGAATTATCCTTTAAGTTGAAGCCAATTTCATGGCATTTCTATACACGCCAAGGTCTCACCTTTCGTTCATATTTAAACCACCCTTCTCTTATACGGAGAAATATAAGAGAGTTTCGAATAGAGAAGAAGAAGAAAAAAAAAAAGAAAATGAAGCCGCATTTTTACCACGTATATGGAAATCATTCAAATTCAATTCTTCGTCGAAAGGATTTTTGACTGCTTTTGAAAAAGAACAGGATTCTATTCGATCTTTCAGCCTCTTTATCCTTCCTGGATTTCTTTCACCTGGAAGTAATTTTAAATCGAGTTCTATGTATGCGTGTGTGTATGACCAAGCATCGATGACCATACCAGGTATAAACCCTAAATTTACTAAACTATTTTCCACGTTAGGAACCGATGTGAGTGAACGTGTACCTACTACGGGCACGGAATAACATTCCCAAGCCTAAGAAACGGGATTCTTCGACAGTCTTCGTGCGTTTATTATATCCTAAATAAAAATGCAGAATTATAGTCGATCGATAAAATCAGGACTATCATACAGGCGGGGGGAAGATCCTTCCATTCTTCCGCAGTGTAAGAAATTAGATAGGAATTACCCAGATGATCAATATTTTCAAAAACTATTTACTTCATTCAATCAAACTATTCGAAAAATCATTTTTCTTTTCTTTTCTTTTCTTTTCTGCAGAATAATCCATGGACGAAGATCTGCTCCATATCATCAAAGATGTAATGTATATCGCGAATCGTTCACGGAATTCAAAGAAGATATCAAGAGTTACGTTTGCAATGAGAATGTCAACGCATATATTATACATATACGTATAGGTATACATCGATACTTATTTATAATGAGGCGTACGTAGTACTGATATAAATATACATACATATTTATGGGGATGGTTATATAAATTATGCAGTCAGAGAGAAAGTAAAAGGATTTTATTCAGCATTCTTCTCACGAAATACATTTTATTCCTTATACATATATATTATATGTATACATATATAACGTATAGGTATAATATAAATTGAAAAAATGTCATTGATGTTAACCGATCTTCGATAAATTGGAAAAAAAAGGTAGCCTACATCGCCCCAAGTAGTTCGTGGTAAGCTGATACAGGCCTGAGTCACACTATCCCTTTGTTTTGGCCACCCGAAGACACTGGCCATCTCATCATTCCTCAGTTTACCGAAAGGCTATCGATTATGTAACAGCTGGCTACCTTGACCTGGTGAGAAAATAACCGAATTTCCTATATTACTGCAGCTGTACGCGAGAATTATGTCCAAGAGATCTTAGGCCGATTTTTCTGCACTTTTTCGCGATTCGATTTCGTCTTTTACCTAATTTCGTGTGACAAAACAGTGAATCTTGAACCGTATGAAAGCTCTATGTACCTACTTAACAAAAAATCATCCAACATTATTCCAAAAGAATTTGCAACTCGTTTTTTGTCGGTTTTTTTTTTCCACTCTTTCGTCTCGAATCCACAAAATGCAAATACTGGAAGTTCTACATGAAAGCTGATAAGTCCAAAAGTTTCCCTGCGGCCATTTTGGTTCCCGAAGTTGCTTTTTTTGCGCACGAATTTCTACCGTCTAAAACGAACTGAAGAAAGCAAAAATTGATTTAATAACGTGCACGTTGTTCTGTGCCGAGTTCCGAATTCTTTTCGGTCTTTTTCGGATCCGTTTTATTTTCTCTGGTATTTTGGAAAAATTCTGAAGCTTCGATGATAGAATAAAACGATAAATCCAGAAGCTTCCATGCGGGGATTTTGGTTTCCAGAATAGCTTTCTTACGCACGAACCACGTCCATTCACAACAAAGTAAGAAAATGGTGATCCAACGATATGAATGTTATTCTGCGAGTATTCCTAGCTGGTTTTTGTCCGTTTTTGGGATTTTTTCTTTCCTCCACATGCGGCAGGGAAATCTACTGAATGTAAATAACGGAACGTAAGCTGTATAAAATTTCGATATACTTGTACTATCGTGAAGAGTTACGATAATGATAAGTCCAGAAGCTTCCACGGGGCTTTTGGTTTCCGTGGTTATTTTCCTTGCGCCCGAATCTCGCGTATTCGAAAACGAAAAAGGGAAAAAGTTAACCCAAACAAGTTGTTGTTGACTCTTTCACCGGCTCACACACTAATACGCCGACTTCTAGTTTCGGCGTTCGCCTTCCTGTTCCATACTCCAAACTTCCATGCCTTCTTCCACTAGGAGTGCAGTGGTCGTTTGAGTCGGGGTCAACGGCCCGAGTTGGCCAGCTAGGAATTTGGTGCAGGTGAGGCCCGGTGTGGCCCGCCGAGACCTAAGCTGACGATGAGACGCGTCCGGGCCAACGACCGCGCGACGCTCACGGCTCGCGGCTCCCGGGAACCGCAATCGTACTCCCCTCTGGACCCCCCAGATCCCCGAATCCCTTCCTACAAGCCCTTCATCTGAGCACTAGGTCCTGGTGCAGGCCAAGCGCTTTTCTTCCTAGGCTATGGCCTCCGAAGAGCTTCTCCGTACTCCGGTTCTCCGGTACTCCGTACTCCGCAATAAGGCTGACCACGACGGCCGGAAACTACTTCGACGCGGGGCTTCGATGGTCCCCAATGCCTACGTGATGGTTTCGTAGTTTCCCAGGCTTTGACGCGCGTCCTTTGATCGGTTTGTGGGATTCGAACTAACCCTTTTATTAAGAATAGCCAAAATACGGGAACATCAAACATGGCGAGGGCTTCGGTCATTCTCGTTTTCGAGAAACTGCAAAATTCTATTTTATCTTTGACATAAAAAAAAGACTCATGGTCTATCTGGGTTTTCGGTAGTTTAGTATCAGGTGTAACCGGGAATTCTTTAGGTACACGTTAGGGGTTGGATTAACGAATATTAGGGCTCGATTCCAGGAGATTCTTATTTATGGGGAATTCTGTGAAATTATTCAAAGGGGAAGGCTGCTGATATCGCAAAGGTCCCCGAATCGCATAATCGCAAATAAAATTGGCAAGTCTTGTTCATAATTAGAAACAGGGATATTCCATGATTTGTTAGTCATTTGAAGAGTGAGCCACTTGTTATACGCATAAAAATACTCTATCTTTCTCGTGAGTATGAATAAACTTGGATCTCTCTTATATTTACTATAAAAGAACGTAATGTGCTTTGCCTTCTACACTCATGTTCAAATACCGCTTTGGCTCAGTTTTAAGATGACGATTTTATCTTTCTTGGATTTAGTCCAGTTTCATAAATCGCAAATACACTAAGCAGCCAAAATCGCATTCGTGCGATGCAAAACGGAAGGGTCGAAGATCTCAATGGAGCATGTAGGAATCCAAAGAATAGTTTGATTCCAGAAACGAATAAGCGATGATAAAAGTCAAATTCTGGTATTTTCCTCAAGAAATTGATCGACAAACGGTGAAACGGTCACTTCTCACAATAAAAGAAAGTTCTTTTTAACTCGATTTGCTGATCGAAGACGAAATCGTAACCGATAAGATATTGTATTAGAACGAGTTTGACTATGAAGATTTGTTTTCTCTTCCAAAAGCGGATAAAAGAAAGTGAAATGGGTTAAATTTATGTCTTCTCTGTCTCGTTGCGAATACCAAAATTGGGTCTTTCGCGCAGATAAATATGACGTGTCTACATCCCAGCCGCAGCTTAACTCCTACCTTTACCGATGACACGGCTACACCTTCGGAAATCCCAGAAAGTATTAAAATGGTACTTTTTCGGACTATACCAGCTCTCCAAACTGCTATCGTTGCTTTTACACGTAGGTACCTACCGTGTAGTCAAGGACCTCGTCGAGTCCCGCTCGAGGGTCGACGTCCGACGTTGGCAGACGCTGAAGCGTCGCTTGATGCGTCGCCTCGCCCAAAGTCAAAGTCGCGGTTCGTCTTGTTCGTTGGGATGAAGAGATTTCGTCGGAAAGTTATCAAGCCCGTAAATTCTACGATTGATGTAGTTGGGACGGAAATCTGGTTCTGTTTGGTCGCCGATTGGGTAGGCGATGGGTCACTGGTCCCAAAAATTTTTGGATGCTGATAATTTTGCCCCGAAGCAAAGCCCCGAGCCCTCTTTACCTTGTATACCTTATAGTTTATGCCTTGTCTTACCTGGTCCTACGGTATCGCCCTCCTCCCTGAATCTCCCTTCTCTCTAGCATTTTTCCCCCTTTTCTTCCCACTCCCCGTGCCCATTTCCTCCTCGGAGTGCATTCACCTTCTTTCATCTTTGTACATATACCAAGGTATGTACATGTATATACAAAGTATATACGCGGTTGGCCCGTTCACGTTTTAAGGCAAACACCTACGACCAACTACTGGTAAAGGGCCCGGGATGACCTAGAAGGTATGAACATCCATGGCCATTTATTCACCGCCAAACTTGATGCAGGAAATCGACTGACGACGACGCGACGAATCTCTGAATTTTCGATTTCAAGAAAATTGGAAGCTCCTATGATCACTGGGAGGATGGAAGCTCCAGTTCTCGCTACATCTCCACGTTCTTAGGTCCACAGAATCATCTCTAAACATTTTGAGATTAACTTCTGAATCTGTACGAATTTTTTTATCTCAAGATATCTTGAGAATGAATGAACCGATTTTAACTTTCGTTTGTTCAATCGATGGGCTTACATGTATCTTACAACTGCTGAGATTTTCGATTTCATCGGTACAATCGTTTTTGACTTATCAAAATAATAAGATTCAGATATTGCTAGTTCTTGTCTAGTTTTATCAATGATATCTCGAGAACTGATCGAAGGGTTTTCGTCATTTTTATTACAATCGATAGGCGTTTGTCCAACTCGAATCTGATCAAATTTTGGAATCATCGATTCGGTAGTTTTTAGTCAAAACAAGCTTTTACTCGATTCCTGCACTCGTATTTCTCAAAACTTAACATCAAGCTGGAATTAGTCGATACAATATTTTTTTAAGCAAAAACCAAGCCGTAATAATCAATTTTTCATTCATGAAATCGACCTTTTTTTCCTTGAGTAATGATTTTATGTCCATATTGGGACTAAAAGTGTTTCGCGGATCGAATTGTTGATAAAAATGTCAAAATTTCGGGATCTCCGGCTACAATATTTGCCAAATTTTTTTTTTTAAAGTGTAAATTTCGCAGTATGTATACACGCACACCGAGAGGAATACAGTCGACTGCGCATGCGCCGAATAATTCAATTTTATTGGTCGGTGAGATCGTCCGGCGATGATATTTTAACCTGCGAGGCACGGGTGCCAACTTGCAAGAAACGAAGCTAGAGTTGTCAGCCTCTCGCGCCTAAAGTAGTCAATCGAGGTTATGTTGTTGTCGAGTCGAAGAAAGCGATCAGCTCTTCGGGATAAATTTCAACGGTTCTCTCAGTTACACATCAAATTTCATTTTCAACGATAAAAGCTTTCGAATCATTTCCGAATCATTACCGCAAGTAATTGAAATTCTAAGCTCAAAAATTCCGATCAATTACATCACCGCGGAAGACAAGATTTGACGGAGCAAACTTAGGATGGTCAGCCTGCTTTAGCAGATGACAAAACTCGCCCATGCGCAGTGGACATAGTATCAAGTTTTTTTCTCGGTATATACAGAGTTTCGGATTGAACCACTATATCCGGTGTTTGTTTATAACATGGGGGATATGTAGTACCTACATTACAATAAAAATGAATAGAAAAATAGGAATAAGCAACATAAAGTGTATTCAAAGTCCAACTCGGAGTCGATATTTTAACGCGTCTTATCTGACTTCACTTCCGTATGAACTTTGGGATCGTCGTTAGAACGAAATGAAGAAAGTTATTCCCCGATTTTAGTGTGAGGAATTTTTAATGCGAATCGTAAGATCGAACGTATGGCACGTACACATAGCGTGTTTGATTCTGAGCGATATGAAGTTGGCACGACAGTCCTCTGTCTCCATCTATCCTTCGCGGTTGCATAGAGAAGGAAAGGGACAAAATACTGTGGAGCCAACTTCATATCGGTCAGAATCAAACACGCCTCGTGTACGTGACCCGGCGCATGTAACGAAAAATCGGCTAAACCGACGAGCGCCGCGGTTATGGTACATACTAAACGGAAACAACAACTTTCCGTGTTTCCGAAGAGAAATAAAGAGGAAGAAAAAAGGAAATATGTATTTTTCAAGGAAAAATTGAGGATAAATAGGCATTGAAAATGTCCCATTTTCTAAAATCATCGTATCTATTATTATCACGTATTCAATTATCGTTCTATGATCCCAGATCGAAGAATGAAATAAATCGAGAATCTAACGTACAGCGCGATAATCTGCGGTTCAGCCAACTAACCGAACAGATAAAGAGAATCTTGTGTATACAATCGTCGGAGGGTTTACTCCGCATGTCAGGTTTATTCATTTATTTATTTATTTCCTTTTTTTCTTTGTTTTTTTCTTCTTCTTCTTCTCTTTCTCTCCCGTTCTATCGTTCACGCTATCAGTCGTGAACCGCGAATAAAAATAAAGGTGGGATGAGTTCCACACGTCCACCCACGCGGAATTCTGTCATATATACACGCAGATCGAAGAGCGTATAGCTGTAGCGAAGACTGTGTGTGTCATGAGTAGGTAGATGCCACCAGGTTGCTACCATCAACTCGAGAGTGACACTAGATTGTAAATTACGAATCCATTCGAGCTTTTCTCGCCACATGTCTCCACCGAGTATATAGAAACCGGTAAACTGTGTCTTAAGGCACATTTTCGACGGGTTTTTAAACACGGGAACTTTCGGCCCGACTAAATCTGTGACAAAACTTGAGATTTAATCGTAAGTCAATGATAGTTGTTTTACTCATTTCTTCGCATGAATTTCACGCGAGTTTTATCCGACTCAACGATTTATCGACAAAGGTTGTCAACCCGTATTTTCATCGACAGTAATCACACCGACAATTACCATATATCTACGATAATCCATGAGAAGTACGGACAATGACCGATCACTTGATATACAGTTAGAACCACAAAACGGAAATACCGCACAAAACTTCCTTTCAATTTATTTTCCTTATTTGGATTTATGAACAATAAACTCAGCATAGTATTATAATGACAACTTTTTGATCTTATCGTTAGATTCTCCATTTTTGGTCTCACCCCGAAAATTCGTAGTTTTTAGTATTTCAGTAAGCCTCCGAAAATTTGGGCGCTATCGAACAATTTTGAAAAGTCGCTCGAGAATTTCGAAGATTTAATTAATCAAAAATCGATTTTATTTTTTTCATCCCAACTCTCAGCCGCGATATTTCTTTATCGTCAATATTCATGAAAGTGTAAAAATACGAAACACCTATAAACTACAAAGTTTTGGGGTGAGACGGAAAATTGGGAATTTAGAGTAAAAAAGTTTTGATTATTCTACTTTCAGGGACTTAAACTTTTCGATGATTCCATGCATGTGTGTAACTTGACCAGCGTCTGACCCTGACAATTTCGGATTCGATTCATATTTCTTCATATCATAGTTCCAACTCTAAGAAACACTCGCATTTCTCCTAAATTTCTCCAAAATGCACGCAGCGATTATTTTTGTTAGAATATCTCAAGGATTCCGGGTGTTCCACGACGCTAATTTTCAGCCAACATTTTTCGTTTATTTGTTTAATCGATTTCAAGGAACATCATTATTTTTTTAATATTATCAATAATACTGTTTAAAAACCGATACCAAGATTACAATTTCTTCGTCTGGTAAATAGTAGCGTATCTCAACGATCGTCAGTTAAAATCATTGCAACTGATTGTCAATATAAAGCCTAAAAATTGATAAAATAAATGTAAGATAAGAATCAGTTCCACTTTCGTGTGTAGGTATGCTAGGATGATTAAAAAAAAAGAAATTTTTTTCTTCTTCCAAACAGGCTCAAAAATTTCGTTTTGATGTCAGAATACGCCTGTCAAAATTTGAGCTCTTAATATTAATATTAAGAGTGTCCTCATCGCACTTTTCTATTTTCCATAAGAATAACATAGGAAAAATCATTTTTGCTTACTCTGATTTTTGTACGCTACAAAGGACTGTTGAAGGAGTAAATCGCTATACATATTCTTGTAGAGAATTGAACGCTCTACAAAAAAGGTCTCTTGGTCTTTTTCGATAAATCTAACCGTTTCAAAGTTAGTCTTTCCATTAAATGACCAAAATCGCTAAAGAAACTTCAAAACGGTTAGATTTATCGAAAAGGACCAAGAGACCTTTTTTGTAGAGCGTTCAATTCTCTACAAGAATATATATAGCGATTTACTGTTTTAGCAGTCCTTTGCAGCGTACAAAAATCAGAATAAGCAAAAATTATTTTTCCTATATGTTATTCTTATGGAAAATAGAAAAGTGCGACGAGGACACTCTTAATATTAATATTAAGAGCTCAAATTTTGACAAGCGTATTTTGACATCAAAACGAAACTTTTGAGCCTGTTTGGAAGAAAATTTTTTTTTTTTTTTCTCTAATCACCCTAAGGTATACATATATGGATGAAAATGATCTTCGTGTGACATACACAGAATGTTCTATGATTTACTAGGAAAAAATAATAATAATAATAATAATGAAAAAGAGCGTCTTCCTTTTTTGGACTAAAAAAAAGAATCCAAGAATGAATAATGGTCGTATGGTCGCGTGTATAATACCTCGTGTATTAATTATTCTTTATCTATATCTGTACAAGCAATTTATACCGTAGTATACGTGTCTATTATAGTATGAAACGGCACGCATCTAGTATACTCGTGTGTAGTGGGAAGAGTGTTATCCCAGCCCACGCAGTGCGTACCTGTACAGATACTAGTCTAAGGTACAAGTAAGCAAGCGCAAGTTAGTGTGTATAGGCGTGTGTCTCTGTCCCCGTTGAAACGGCGAGGATTTATTTGTACGAGTGCAGAGACGAAGATAGGAGACCCGATAATAATGGGAGATACCGGTTGTGATAAAGAATGCGCACACACCCTGACTCAGACGGTCAACAGAGGAGCGGTGAGAGACGGATACGAGGAATTGGCTCTGCGCGATTCCTTTTCCTTCCTATGCGATTATTTCCAATTTCCATGATCAAATTTCACTCGTTTAATATAAAATGATTAGTACATCAGTCCGCAGGTTTTTCTCATTTTCCTTTCTGTTTTTTTTTTTTTTTTTCTTACTTTTTTGGGAATTAAGTGAAAAATGATGGTTCAAAGAATATTGGAGATTGGTGATTTTTTTCTCACAAATTTCGACAAATACATTTGAATAGTATGGATAGTATTAGCGTGTACCAAAATTCTCTATTCGATAATAATCACGTATAAAAGCCTCGTTAAATATAACTCATTTTATCACACGACGATATAATTTAAACACCAATTTATATCTGAAAGAGACACGAGGATGGAAACTCATTTGCAGTAAAGATTAGATATAAAAAGAAGCCACGAGTGCTCAAGCTTCGCGCCTTACATACACACACACAAATTTAGTACATACTCACATACATATGTACCTATACGTAGGTTTTAATAATAATTCTGGATTTCGGGTCAGAGAGATTCCTTTTGAAAAAACTGAATCGATAGAAAAATTTCTTCACGGAATAGGAGTGATCTGAAAAATAAAAAACATTATTTCTAAGGTGCATGTCGATGGCATACCACCTCAAATTAACTATGTCTAAAGCAACGTCCGCCAATCACTTTCGGATAATTAATTAACACGATTAAGTCGTCACTCTCCGAGATTATTCCCAAAGGACTGAACCATCCAGTGGGAATATTGCGCGAGGTAATTCCCCGTTCAATTCGGTTGATCAAACCGACTACAATTCAGACTTCGTATTGGTGAACGGTACGTATAGTAGGTAATTTGAACCGCTCTACGTAAACATCCGTTTTGCGGATTATTCTGCTAATATATAAGTATAAGAATAACGTATATGTGTGTAAAGAATCCGAGGTATTTATCAAAGAACTTTACAAAGGGTTCATTGAACTCGTATATTATTTTGTAATTAAGGACTGCGCGTGGTGAATAATTGAATAATTGTTTTGCGTCTAAAACCGCGAAATGATTCGACAAAAGATGGAAGGAAAATAATTACGAAAATATCGAAAACAGGAGCCGCGTCTGAATTACACTCATATAAGTCACTTCCCAATTTATATCGTAGATATTAACCTACGGACGCTTGGTTAGTCATCCGATATAAAAATACCCGCCGTGATCATCTCCCACGTTAATTAGTCGCATGTATGTATCGACTGTGGTTTCAATTTTTCCAATACAACGAACACACATCCGACCAAATCTATACATAGCTCCCTGCCTTTTTTTACCCCAGAGATATATACGATTATACGTGAATGATTAATAAATAAAGTACTTTTATCATTTGTGTGTGTTTTTTTTTTTTATCTCCCCTCTCGCCCCGTTGTTCTCTCTATTTTTCGGAATCGGAATCGGAATGGTATACGTTATTAAATAGAAATTAATCAGCTAGTATAATAACATTATAATATCTAGACATTTTTATCGGAATAATTCGCGAGACACGTGCGTACGATAAATGATAAGGAATTCTGATAGCTAATTAGTAAATCCTTAGCTAATTATAGACTGTTCCTATACGCGTTGGCTCGATGATTAAATTATAAGGTACGTATATCTAATGTACTTCTGATTGAGGGTTATAATTCGAACTAATTTCCGATCCTAATCGCATGTATCGCGTGTCTGTAATATAGCACGAGGTCTTAAGCACTAAAGAGGGGATTTTCGTGACACGAGGTAGCACAATTTTTTTCGTGCATTATAGTCATTTTCTATTCTATTTTTCTGCTTCTAGGTTCTTACAAGAACAAAAAATCGATCTTCTGCTTCAAGGTTTTCACTTTTTTCAATTCCAACTTTTTTTTCCAACAAGTTTTATGACGAATACGACTTTCTGCTTATAATTGTTCGATTAATCATTTCGCGAAGTTTTATTTTTTCCAAAATCTTAATATTTCTACTTCTATGAATATCGCAGGAAGTCGTAAAACGTCGCTTATTACGACCTTCTGGAATTAGTCGACGTGATTATTTCTCGTTCGGTTACATGTCTAAAAAAATGCCCAATTTTCAACATCGACGTTTATGTCAACATATATTTTCAAGTTTTTCGCCTGAATAAATGACAGAAAAAAAAAAATTACGTACAAGTTTTTGATTGAAAAAATTCCATATATATTTCTATACATATACTTAGTTATATGTATAGTTCATTATATTGTATTATCTTACACGATATGAAATAATCAATATTTGTACGCTAGCTAGGACAAGCACCGTAACTAGGTATAGCGCAGAGTTGAGGTGGCGGAGGCGTCCGCGGCCGCGGCGGTCGAATCTATTTTTTTTTTTCAAGATTGTTTGACATTGGTTATTTCTGCGCCGTCTCCTGACCTACTCCAACTGAAGATCGAGTGCCGCGACTCCAGGTTTCGCGAGCTACGCATCAAACAAAAAAAAAAGAAAAAGAATTACATACACTATACTATACATGTGTATATAATGCAAAAATAAACCAACGCCAGGAGTCTAAACTTGGCAAGGTGAGGTTGAAAGATCGTCTGGTTTTCTATTTTTTTTTTGCATCTTTTTTTTTCGATTTTATTTTTGCCATTTTTTTTCTCTCTCTTTCTCTCTCTCTCTCCCTCTATCCCACTTTCTTACTCTTTATCACTCTCTCTCTCTCTCTCTATCTATTTCACTTTTTTTTTTCCCTCCCTCTACGTTATTTAGTTACGTCTAACGCCCGTCTCATGCAGACGCCTTTACTCTGACCTCTGCAACAAATCTATAAGCTTTTCTTTCATATAGTTATATAGTCGTAGTACTATAGAATATATACCTATATTTATTTATATATACATACGGTATGTACATACATATACCCACGAATAATATACCGTTGTAAAATGCCACATGTTACGATTTTATTGTTAGCTTACTTTCAAGAACAGGTTTTTTTTTCTCTTTCTTATTTCTTTTTTATTCACTCGATGATATGACAGATTTTCGCTGTTATTATTATTATTATTATTATTATTTTCAAACGCTATGTTTTCTCTGTTAAATAACAATTATTATATATAGATGGTTATTATATATAGATAAGAAGGTGTTAATTATATTATGCATGGTAATTCTCATTGTTTAGAAGATAATTTTTCAATTCTTTCCACAATCCTTCTCCCTTATGTAAACAATCGAAATTATTTGTAGCGAATTGATCGCTGTACATAAATGTACATAAAATCGATTCGATGTCTTTTTTTTATTGATTTTCTTGTTCGTTCTTTCAATTTCTTTTTGTTTTGTTTTTTTTTTCATTTTATTTTCTGCACATTCAGATATAACATACATATATACGCGCCTAATTCCACTTCTAATTTATATATGGATTTATATTATATACTGCAACAATTATCTTGTTTTGTAGAATTTTTTATTTTTACATTATTTTTTGGTTTTATAATAAATCACCTTGCAAAAACGTAAATTTTGCAATATAGCTGTTGTAAGGCCTAAAAAAAAACAACAGAACAAAAAAAAATTGATGAATCTCGGCTGTCTAACCCCTTTATTTGCGAAAATGCGAGAAAGGAAACTGACAATGAAACCATTCTCTTCGTACAGGGCGATATCTCGATTGTTTGAAATTTTTTCGATCAAAATCGTGGATTTCTATTTCTGTATATCTATAGACAAATATATTGTAGATCCTACTTTATTTTCAAATTGTATATAAAGCCAAAATAATCAACGTGTTAGGTCACTGCTATTCTTTGCAACAGATATTATTGAAACATCTACTACTTGAATTACTGATTAAACGATACTTTCAAAATTAAGTTTCGATCTAAGAAGCGATAGGAAAGAAAGAAATAGAAAAAAAAAAGAAGTATTTTGTAATACTTAAAAAATTCTCAAGACGTTACTAGGTATAATCAATTCGTTATTGATAATCGATTAATTATTCTTAAGTAAAAGGAGTGACGAAAATTCGTAAAGTAAATTTACGATCTATTACATGCAGTAACACCTATTACGAACTCGTCGTTTAAAAAAAAATGTCAATAAATTAGAAAAGCTCGTTCAGATAAGGCATGTCAGAGTTGAAATAAAACTGGCATACACACAGATACCCGTACAGATATATTCCCATGGGAAAGTCGGTATAGCTTCTTCGGCCGCTTCCAAACTACCTTGCGTATAGTTTCCTAATGCAATCTCCAAATTCTCATCAAATTTATATCCCTTCCTATTATCAGTAAATAATGTATTATTCAAAAGACGTAGACAAATTTTTTGACGATAATAATTTTCGAGCTGTTTATTCCGCGTCGATTAAGCTTATCCCTTTTAAATCTACGGGCACTGGACTCGAATTGCAAATTGCGGATGTTGCCGTCTCGCCGCCGCCGCCCCGGAGTCGTTGTCGTCATCGTCGTCGCCGTTACGTCGTCGCCGTCGATTGTAGCCGCGGCGTCGGTGTAGTGCGTAGGTCAGTGACGCTGAATGTCCGCAGAAGAGCGGCAGGGAGGAAAGGAGGGAGACAGGGGGATCGGCTCGCGACGAGAGGAGGAAGAAGAGAAGGAGGAGGAGGAGGAGGAGGAGGGATCGCGAATTGCCCGAGTGCCCGAGTGCCCGAGTGCTCGTTTAGCTTAAGGCTAGCAGCGTCCCGCTTGCCGCGTCGCGACGCGTTCCTCCGCGTCCCGCTCCAAGGTCAAGGCTTCGCGAAACAGCTGCGACGCCGTACGCGTCATGAGTCCCGCGCCCGTTTGCATTTACGATTTCCCATTCATCCGACTCTCCTCCATCCTCATTGTTCCTCTTCCTTAAGTAGGTATAATTTTCTGAAGTTTATCTCTTCGTCTTTTTTTATTAGCAAATAAATCGCGAAGAATAAAAAATACATTTAACGACGCCCATACGTCGTTTCAGGCCAATATTGTTGTTCTTCCGCTTCGACGTGAAAATCCTTGGAAACAAGGCAAAGAAAACCGCGCGGAAGAATAGCGCTAAGAATGATGAATTACATGATTCCTAATTTAAATAACGTTCGAGAGACAGCATGTTTTTCTTTTCAATTGGTATATTACTCAGCCGGTTTTTGCGATGCGCAATTTCTCAGAGTACTTTTTTATGGAGAATTACATTCTCTGCAAAAAGTGTCTCTAGCATTATTTCTATAAAATCAATAGTTTAGGAATTAGAAGGGTTTTCAGGTATAAACTCGCAACGTTTATAACTTAAATATACCAGTTTTTACGGGCTTGATTCTAATGACATTATTTGCAGAGAATTCAAGTTCCAATAAAATGATACTCTGCAAGATAAAACCCGGAAGAACTTATAATTCATTAATCTGGCTGAAAAAATGCGTAGTAAACGTTATTTTTCAGGAGGTTTTCTTTTTGGTCTTATTTCGAAGGATTTTCAAGTGCAGGTTACATATGCAAGGAATGATATTGCCCTGAAACTGAAGACCTGAATACGCACACGTATAAATGTCTTTAACTATGAGTTACGGTGCGTAGTTTTTTTTTCAACGGAGTATGTAAAAACAAGAAGTGAAATTAACAATAATAATAATAATGGAGATAATGATAATAACGAAAGACGGGATATACGCGATTTCTTATCGCAAACGTAAACAGACTCTGGTGTTAGTCGATTTTCTGATACTACGGCGTAGTAGAACCTGTGTGAAACTGACGAACGAGTTTTCAACTAATTAAATGATTTTTTGTTTTCGAAATACCGTATAATTTCATAATTGGGTAAGACCGCTTTTCCGCTCACCTGCAACCACGCTTCTTATTTATCTATAATAACAATAGATAACGCGAACTAGTTGCCAAAAGTTCTATTCTAATTTCAATATCACGGTTCGTTGGTATAAGAAAAGGGGAAAAAAGTTGTGAATAATTACGAAAATTGTAATCTTTGAATATATATATACTTTTATTATTTCCAGTTATAGTTAATACATTTTTATGCGTATTATTTTCAAGCTTAATACTTTGTTATTTTTTGTTTGTTTTAACTTAGCTAATTACGTACTTCATATATTCTTATTTTTCTTATTCTTATTTTTATTCCCATATTCTCATTCTATTTTTCATAGGGGACGTTGCACTACATGCACGACACACGGTGCAATAAACAATTACTTCTGCCTATATACCTACTCATACTACAGAATAGATTTTCCTTCCATCTCATAGCATTGCATTGTACTGTGCTATCCCACAATCTACTATATATAATATATACACAGTCGATATAATTCAATGATCATTTTTTATTATCGATTTTATTTTTCATTATTGATTATTATCATTTTCAACGTATTTTTATACCCGTGATTCATATCTTGTAAATCAATCTTAGTAACGAACACTATAATTTATCATTTATCGCTTCATTCCGAGTCGATATTGTCGCCGATTTCTCGTAATAATATATTGTTTTCGTTTTTCAGTCAGAATTGCAGTAGGTACAGTCTACTGCGTGTGAAATTCCTCCTCACGAGATCAAGAGTATCGGATGAACTGTTATTGCATTAAAAAATATATACAATATATGTAAATTGAATAATTCTTGGATGGAGAAAATTTTTGTATGCATGTTGTTCCAAGTTTAAGAATTTGTGTTACATATGCAGTACAGAAATTTTTTACTCAATGCATAATAATTGAGTGAGAAAAATTCAACGTAACAAATGTAGAGAGGGATATATTTTATTCAAAAATGGACTTTGGTCCTTTTCGAAAGACTTTTTTCATCCCAAGGTTTCTTTTTTCTTTTTATTCATTTCAATTGAGATAATCGCGAGTGCCGCGGATCAAATCTTGTAAACGTTAGCTAAATCGGGGGATAAAAATGGCGAAATAATAATATAAAACTCTGGACGTACAGATATACCTGTACGTATCGTATATATATCCAATTTTTTGCTCTACGTTCTCTGGCGACATTAGCCCACGGTTAAGTTAAGGATTTTATTATCTTTCCCTAATTTCTGTCCTGTCCCCCCCTGGAGAAACGCAAACTTTCAAAAGTTTCACTATTTGGCAACCCACACCGCGGTGGAGTAGCGACCGTGACGCTGTAACAACTCCCTATATACTTACGATATGAGTAGCTATCCGCATATCCACCTAGTAGAGACAGCCTGTAGATACTCAGACATCTCTCAGGGGACGAGATCCAGCCGGGCGATCACTGCCTGGCGTTACCTATCAACCGATTCTTCGCCTGCATGGGGATGTTGTACACAAAATGGTTATGGAATGACTCAATTCTTCGACCGAATCATCAAATTTCTGTTCAACGATATCAAAATTGATCCCAATTATCCTGTAAGCGCTGATTATATCGAAAGTAAACATTGAATCGTACCGATCTGCGTGAATAATGAAACATCAAACATGCTCGTGCAGATTATGAAAGAAAATGAACTGTTCAGTGGCCAGCATTGACGTAACATCTTCTGTTTAGTATTGATGCATAGTACCGTGAAAAAGAATCATAGAATTGATATCAAAAGATCGGTATGCATACGTACAGATTTGGCGCGAAATTCGAATGTTAGAAGAGCGTTAAATACGTCTAATTGTAAATCCGGACGTTTTATCAACAGCCAATGCATTCAGGATCGCGGTTGCCTTTCCTTAAAGCTGCTAAAATATCGCGACTGAATATGGTTGTATAGTTTTTTTATTCTTATTTAAATACCGGTATAAAAATTGCGAAACGATTTTTTTTCGTTGGGAGCCAATTCTTTGCCAATTTTTCTGTTTTCTTTTTTCTTCTTTTTACTAGTGCGCGTAGGATACCGAGGTATAATTATTGACCTATACTTCACAGTATAGGATACACGTATTTAGATATATGTACCGCGAAGAGATAGTATCAGGTATATGCCTAAAATACGATATATCTTTGCCTCGCTGTATCACGGTGGGCCAGCGGACCGCTACGTATGTCGCAACTTCTCGACTTAACGTACGGTTATTTTTTTATGAGCGTAGGTATATTACGGTGTAGCCAGGTACGAGCTTAGCAGTTCGCTGAAGCGTGGGCGGTGAATGGGACATCTTCAATACTATGTATGATGTATATAGCCGTAGTACTGACGGAGGATCGAGGAAGTTGATACATGCGGTAAAAAATCGTTGCGTTTTTTCTTATTCACAATTTTATTTTGACTATGATGAAAAATTCGGTTTACCTACCGGGAACAAACAAAATAAATAAACACTAGCGAACTTTAGTCGCTAAAAATATTCCGTGGCCTCATTTTCTAAGGTTCTTTGATGCATGTGGATACCTAGACCCGACTGGGTCTTAAGATCCAAAGACTGTCTATAGCCTTTCGCGTTTTGGACGTTATTATAACGTGATATATCCATCCATCCATCTATCCATCTATCTATCTATCTATCTATCCATCTATCTGTTTACCTATCTATCTATCAGACAAGGTTGTTTCGCGGCGATCTAGAGCCAGAATAAAAAGTAAACACCTAGACTGCATGCAGCGGGGATTCTTCTTCGAAACGTCTTACGATGTAAAAATATCTTTCGGACCGCTATGCTAGACGCGAGCAGCTACTATGCGTTACGCGGGCCATACGCCAAACAGCCTCCAACTCGTAAGACAACTCGGGTAAGATGGAGATCCAAGGCCTTCTTCTTGGGCAGAGCCCATAATACGTTAAATACCCTACACATCACTGTTACATACCAATTTCTATACAGTTAAGTAATAAAATATAGCTTTTCAGATACAGGTACACAACCACTGGTATAAAAATATTATTTATTGGCGTAGGTTTCGTCGGTTGATATATGACAGGCAATTTCAATCGCGGAGTAAAGCGTCGAAACCATACAACAACTGGACTTTCAATTTTTCGTCAAGAATCAGGAGAATTATTTTGCTGTTTTTCATAGAATCTGCAGGATAGTCAAATCCTTCGTAAGATTTAGTGGAAATTATTACCGCTTTGGCTTCAATTCGTTGAGATGTGATTCATCGTTAATTATTCTAGAGTTCGCAGAATGGATTGTAAATTGATGAAAGTAAAGTGTGCCTGTAGGTATGTATATATCTTTGACACAATTTTTCACATCCTTTAATTCGGACGACATGAAACCATCGCTGGGTAAAATATGTGGAACTGAAATGATTATTTCTTGTAATTTTCAACGAGTTTTCAAGTTTCGCGACTATTTTCATACGTTTTCGTTAATATCCTCTATGAAATTATTACGCAAAACCTAGGCTTGAGTTTCCGTCGTTAGTTTGATTATCCTTCAACAACGAATCGATGAATTGAGGAAACCCTACAGTATCATAGTACAAGGCACAGGTATAATAATCGAGGTTCGAAAAGTCAAACAGATTTCGAGGCCTCCTCGCATATGTTGAAAATACTAGAGATAGGCCAGCCCTGAATTTATAATAACCAAACTCTCGCTTACATTTTATACCACCGAGTTTCTAGTCCGGCGTTAAATCACTCGGTTATATATCTTTTCAAAAGTATAGCTACAACCACGCGCCGTGCGATGCGCATTATGCGGTACGAGCGGGTCGTTCCGTTTCGAATTCCCATTCCCCAATATGCAGAGCGCAATGCTGCGTCGCGAGGCAAGAACCTAAGTAAGCGCTGCTCACGGATCAGGCTGGCTGCAGAAGTCCGCTATAACTTAACTGCTTCTATAGATACTCGATACATACTTATATATGTATATAAATATGTGTATATTTAATCTTATGTTAGCCGAGAAACGCATACGTAGATCTACACGCATAGATCATCTCGCGTATCCCGTTTAGTTGTATAACCAACCAGCCTTGATCCTTGGCGCTGCAGTCGCCGGTTTTATTTGTAGCGTTGCTTAGCATTGGTTAGCATTTGTTACCGGTGCAGGTCGTAATACGTGACTATGTATGCGTGTATAAATAAAATATGCATTTATACTAAGCCGAGGCATCAACGCGCGTGTGTTTGTGCCTATCTTTATTATATCCATGTGTGTGTATCTAGGGACTAGGCGCTCGCTACTTTCACTAACAATAAGTGCCTTTACCTCTCAACTCGAATTTGCCCGGGCTTACCCGAGCCCAAACGAATTTTCTCGAGTTATTACGAACCGATCCGAACATCGCTCGGTTCTCAACTTTCAAACTTTGTTCACAGATTGTATATAAATATTATAATAGTTTTTACTCTAATGGATGCGTTTTATTATGAGCGTTAAAACAACCTAACTATGACCGAATATTTAGTCGGATGAAAATTACACAATTTTATCCTTTCTTTACGCATAATATACGTTTGATGTTTATATCGGAGGCTGAATGAATTACCAATTACACCACACGTTGACTTCTCCTTTCCTTAAAAGATTCAGATAATTTCATTCAAACCGATTTATTACCGCATCGCGATACGCTGAGTATACATCAGTTTTACATCAGTTGATCTATCCGTCGATATAGACAGTCACATTATACGTAACTGCATACCGTGGCCTGGCCAGCATTATATACAGGTGCAGTGACTGTATATTGTAATAAAAACGAAATTGTAACTTGTTGCTCGTTGACCATTCGACCAGTCAAAGGTTTGGTGCGGGCTGCTGCTCTTACACTATAAACTCACGCTGCTTATACCTATCAATGTGCAGTGATTCGTGGTATACGACAACGTAATCGCCGTAAAGTAACTACATAACCGTAACGTGTCATTTGACACACGTGCCATTGTAATACCTTATCGGAAAAAATTTGGCCGGCAAAAAACTATACGAACAATTATCTACCTTATAGTAGACAGAATTCATACTTTGCGCAGAAAAAGCGCAGCGGTAGAGAAAGAAGGAAAAAAAAACGGAATATAGTTTTATTTCGTTTCGTTTTTGTTGCTGAAATGAAGCCGAGGGGATGAGACGCTGATGATTCTCATTTGTTGAACAAAGGATGAGCGGAGATCGCCTCCGTCTTTCTATATTTTTTGAAAATTGAAAGTTTCAATCCAGACGCGGGGCAGAGTGATTAACCCCGATTTTAACCCCCTCTTCGTGTTGACAACGATGTTGGGGAGCGTGGATCTTCGAGACCAGTTGAGCACCGCTCTTTCATTTCTAGGTTACACGCGCAGCTCCGAGTTTCACTTTTTCAGCTCGTCGCCCGCCACACGCTGCTGATTCTGCTTCTAACGACGCGACGCGGGGCCTCGACCGCCCGGTCCTCCGCGACCCTCCACGGCCCTCAGCTGTGCCCTAAACCACGCGGGTACCGAAAAGCGACGCGTTTCTTCTTGCATGTTATCCGGCTTGCGCGCGCTTTATTCTTCCAACTTGAAAATACTCGATTGTAGAATATACTCGCGGCCGCGCTGGGAAAGAGATTGGAATACCATTTCCGTGGAGGGTTGAAATTGCAGGATTTTTGTTACATTTTTCTTTCTTTGGCTTTAACTTGCTACAAACATGTGCGACAGAAAAATTCCGTCATTATCTATACTGAAATGAAATGATTGCAATACGAAAAAGTATGAACAGTTGCATTTTTTCAGAGATTATTCGATTGTAAGAAAATAACGTAACAACGATAAATTTCATTCCGTGATATCGAACGAATTTATTCATAAGATAAATAAAATTATTTACGCGAAAAAAGTTTGAACAACCGTAATTTCAAATCATACGGGTTACAATTAATGAGGCTTCATTTATTTTACAGAGCTCAACATAGTATTTGTAAAATGATAAAACCTGAAAGCAAAAAAAAAAAAAAATTAATGAGAATTAATTCTTTTATATGCATGTGTAAAATATTGATATACGATTAAGTCATTCGCAGAAGGCCTTCGCGCTTCTGCAGTTGGAATCGAGCCGTATATTTCGCACGGACTTTCTATCGGCCTTAGAACGGATTCACCGTCCGGTAGTTCCGCTTCTAACTAAGATATAAGACTATTTTTTTTTCCAACGTATTTTTAAGCGGAGCAATTCTTCCTATATCTACAACAATAGCGTTGTTGAAGATAGAAAGAAGAAAAATTGATGTAATTATGCATGTCTTCAAGGGTAGCAAAAAAAAACGTTAAATTCTTGCAGAAGATTAAAGCTGAGCTTTCAGCCAACTCTGATTATGTTAGTTCAGCACTGCGCGTATGCAGAGGAGGAGTCGCTCGTCCCGCGCATAGTATAATAACAGCTGACGATGAGAATTGCCGAGTTACCAGCTGGTTGCGCCATACGATCCGTCACACTTTTGCTTTTGCGCGTTTTTGTTTCATTTTCTTTTTCTTTTTTTCTTATTGTATTGTTTTTTTTTTTTCTTTTTTTTTCTATTTCATTTTTCGTATGTACGTTTTTTTGCCGTTTAACGGTACGTGAATGTGCCGCGCGTCATTTCGCGTCATTTTAAACGCCGCGTCAGTTCGCGTCATTGAAAGAGAATTTCTTCGTCAACCTAAATAATTCATATTCGAATAAACGAGACGAACGATAATAATATAAAACGGTGAATTAATAAATTGGGAGGAAAATTTAAATAATAAAACACAAAAATAGCTCGAAACTTATTCCATCTTGATATAAGACTGAAATACATATGAAAAATAAGGAATTTGGAGCAAAAATTGACGGTATAACTATTTCGAAATATTATACATAAATTATATATAAATGCGATGATGAGTGTAAAAATTGTTCGAAGTATTAATAATTTTGTCTGTTATTTGAAACAATTGATTTTAGGCTAAATTTTTGAATGGATCGAAAAAAGATTTGATGCTTTTGGTATTTTTCGAGCGACACTAGCGTGTCCAACGATCCGCATTTATATATCTGGTAAATTTTAGTCAGCCTGCAGCACGCAGTCGTCTAGACTCTAGACTCCAGACTCCAGGTGAATGCAAAACGCTGACGTACATACGTATAAGGTACCTCTATAAGCTGTAGTATCGTAGCTGGAAAGGCTGAGTGAAACTCGCGGCTATATGCGTGGCTAGAATAAACTTTGGATGAGTTTCGATGAGGGACTTTCGTTTTTTAACCTTCGCTAAGGTCGGTCCTTTGCCGCTACGCGATGCCAAGCGACTCGACGCGGCGCCGTACCTACTAGCATAGCGCGACGCTCGCTGAGGTACGACGACGCAGTCTTTTGAGAGAACCGGGACGCAAATAAAATAGCCGTGTAGGTAGGTTGGTAGGTAGGTTGAAAGGTAGGTAGGTAGGTAGGTACGAGAAAACGAAAGTGAAACTTTACCACCGAAGAACGGACGTAACGAATAATATTAGCGACGCGTTGACACACTTGTACGCTTACCGAACCGAACCGAACCGAACCAGCGCGCGCGGAGCGTCGTCGCGTCGCGGACCGTTCGTTAAGGAAAAAAAAAACTACCTATAGGTAACCTATCCATCTGCAGTGATCGATAAAAAGACGAAAACACCGATATGCTCTTTAATTCTATGAAAATTGATTTATCTAGTAATCGACTCCATTTTTTCGCTATTCATTAGCAAATTCTCAAATCCAAGAACCTCGATTTTAGAATATGTTCAATTATGCGATATAACAAGAGACTTTTTTCGACGATTCTATATCGGACAGTTTGATCTCAGAAAGAATTAAGCCAGCAAAAGAATAACAAGACGGTTTTATTCTCTCGCTAGTCCCCACGCGATACTACTTCAGCCCGCCTTACTTTACCTACGAGAAAATCCTCCATCTAGCGGTCACGCCGTAACTAGAATTCATAGGAGTCCGAAGGCTATGATAAAGTGTCGTATTAGTCGTTCTTAATTCGAATGAAATGCTTGAGTTTCTTTATAAGTGAACATGAGATAACATCGAGAGATTCTGCAGTGTAAAATGTGTTGGAGAACCCACGTGGTATCTCAGGATCGATTCTTTTTAATTAGAACTGTAGATTTTGGTCGCTTTTTATCCCCTGATCTAGCTCTTGTAACTATATGACGTGATATATACTTTTATTGGCATGTCATTTAAAAGCCAATATAACTTCCAACGAATTTATTTACTTATTTATTTATTTATTTATTTATGGTACGAAGAAGCGCTCGACGAGAGCACACCCAGACAAGGAACGACGAGGAGTCGGTGGAGACGGAGGGTAATAGGTACGTTACAAGAGCGCAGTGGACACTTTCGCTGGCGTAGCTCTTAAAGCCGGTTGTTGAGTCGAGTCGGGTCCGACCTAAGTGTGTCACCGGGCTACTAAGTGCAAATAAAATGCGATCGTCGAATGTTTTCAGCCAGCAAACTATTGCGTAACGTGGGAAGTTTAGGTAAGTGTGTCAACGTGGTCACTATACAACGTATCCACAACCACGCGTCTCTCTCTCTCTCCCTCTCTCCCTCTAGTCTCTCCCTATAAAGCTCAATGCCGATTCAATGCCGTCTATTACATACACACATAGGACATCCACTCCAATAGCTACGTGAACACAATATAACGTAACATAACATATTTCTCTATCCCACTTTCTTCTTCACACAGCTCCGACTACGAGAAGGATAAAGAATTCCACCCCGAAAGTATAATCATTCGATTTTTATTTATACATATAAATATTAATTACAATAGTGTTCATATTCATAACTATACTCTACGCGTGTATGAGAACCATCAGTGGTGGTAAATGATTCTCGATATCTCCCGCCGCTCGCTCATTTCTCTTTCTCTTTTCCTCGCGATGCGTGTCAGTAGGACTCGACTCGCGAAACGTAATATGGTGTTACGTCAGCGGAGCAAGATTCACTTTCGTTCTTTACTCTCGGATGAAGAGAGCTGAGGTTCGAGGATCCGCCGCGCCGCCTCGACTCGACTCTCGACTCGACTTGTAGCGGCTGCGTCTCTGCTTTGTCACTTCCGTAGCGCGAGTCGATTCCATGCTACAGTTTCCTATACGCGTAGAACTAGCTGATGCATAGATACTACAGAGAAAGAACTGGAAAACTTCTGTACGCATTTATAGACATACATGTGTGTATGCGCGGACAATAACATGTCTACAGAGATATATGTCCCCTGAGGCTGTAGGCTGCCTACGATCGCTCCTAACCTCCAACCTAGTTGCGGATAATCCAACGCGAGTAGCCGGCTAACCGGTTGCGCGTTCTCTATCCATTATTTTTTGCAATACGATTACGTTTTGCTGTCTCATTATTATATACGGGGATCGATCCTTACTACTTATATATAGTTATACTTACCGCGCGAGATTTATGAGACTTTTCATAATTAATATTGCATTTAAGCACGTTATTTGATTAATATTTTATGAGATGGTCATCTTCGGATCAATTTCATACGTTTTAGTCCTTCGCGATCGATTCGGAGATGTATTGAATACGGTCTTGGAGTGTAACCCTAATTCAAGATTCCTTCGAGTACAACATGAGAAAACTTCGCAGAATCGTAAAGCAGCTGTACATTAATCTTAGGTCAAAACTTGAGGCTGCCTTTTATGTCATTTAGATCGAAAACGAAGATAATTTAATTTAACCTTTTATAGAGAGTGTTTGTCTTTTTTTTTTCACATATGAATCTGCAGGACTGCGTCACCTTCTTCATAAGTTTGTAAAATTCGATAAATTCATGTGAAATTATGCTGTATCTTTTCCTTGATAGGAAAATAAATCCCCATACACTATGTCTACACTGGAGTCGAGAGACTATTCTACAGTTTTTTCCTTCAAGTATTTGATTTTTTATCGATTCATAGAATACCGTGACTATTCCTGCCACATACCACAGGAAGTATTTATCGATAGTCTCCAACCTCTAGCAGAACATTCCTATATTTTCTACTCCTACTATACATATGCATATAGAAGCCTTTTTAGAACGAAATCAGAAGGAAAAATGTCGAGAATTTTTCCGAAGCAATTACTGGCGGCTCATCATTTTCTTTAAATGTTTATCGCATGAAAAGACACCCCAACGTTTTACTTTTCAATGCGTTACTGTATGGATACAATTTTTATTATCTCAGGAATGGTAAATCCTTTTGAATGACCATAACATCTACTTACAGTATAACAACGTACTAACGGTTCTAACGTATACGGAAATGGTGGTGGTGGTGGGTTTATTTCCTCTTTAAAAAGACGGATGTATGGAGATATGTAGATATATTATATTGTTCTATGGACTTTAGTTAGCGACGTGACTAACGATTCCGTAAACTTTATATTCATTCGTTATGACCTCACGGAAAGCAACGAGTCTGAAAGTGCTTTTTGTGCATTCGAGAAGCTGTAGGTGCATAAGTCTTGCGTTACTAATTGATATTCTCAGAGTTCAGTGTATCTGTGACAGCAGGCACGGGCATTTTTGTATACATGCAGAAAAGATGAACAAAGAATAGAGCGAGTTGATGAAAATATAAAAATTAGAAGACGACAACCATAGCAAGCTGTTTCCTGGCGCTTGTTTTCCCACACCTAGACTTTCGTAACTCTCTTAAGACTTTCGTTTTCAGAATTACCTTGCCGGGCGTGATTCGGCCCGGTTTCGCTCGCCTCTAAAGATCCTCGATGGATCTTATCGCGAAGTTCCTAATTAACCGAATTCTGGTTAAACTGCGGAGTTCATAGAAACAAAAATCCAAAAATCTCTACCATCAGATGGAAATTCGCACCAAGATAACACCATCTTCGTTTCATTCTTGTCTTCTTCCTCCTTTCGGCGTTCATCTTTATTCTTTTTCATCGGAACAATGAAACACGTTTTATGCCAAAAATCCCCGATTTCGTCTTCTCCTGTCTGGCACAGGATTGCTTTTGGATTTACGGTTTATCGGCCGGCTGCAAAGGCGCACTCCTTCTCGAGAACCGTGGCAAAGTATAAGCAATTGCGGTGACTGCGGTGACTGTCTGCCTGGTTGCGCTCACGATCCGTGACGCTCCGTGACTCAGGATCTAGGCCAATTGTATAACGCCGCTAACGTTTCACTAAAACCATTAAATAATAGGCCACCACTTTATATACCTATATTTCTATTTCCATTTTATTTATTTCCCCCCTTCTCACCCTTCCCTCACATTTTCATATTCCACCCATACGCAACGGTGCATTAATTTGTTACATACTTTTACAACCGAAATTCTCGAACATTTCACACATCTTTCGACAAAAATTCATCCAAATCACAATTTGGACAGTTTTTTGACAAAAAGGATCAGGAAATCTAAATATCGATTTGTAAATCACGGTCCAAAGCATCTTAAACTTGTTACCCTTAAGTATATAATTTCGCATGAAAATGGTTATTGCGTATGTGTAATCAACGAGGTATAATCACGTTGATGTGGTGCCTGGAAGTCTTCTAGGGTCTTCTAGGGCTTGTGTGATTCTGAGATTATTCGTATCTTATAAAAGCGGAAGTTGCATGGTTTTTCCGTTCAAGAATTACTAATACTCTGAGATCAACTGCGTCGGTATGGACTCTCCAGATACCCGCATGTTTGTCGCCATTCAACAAACTGCAGCGATCGTTACAATGATTTTCACTGGCTATGTAGGTATAGCTCTTCCGTCCCTGATCGTGCTGTCCGTACAGTTCACGGAAGCATTGCGGAAATCTAACCGCATTAAACGAATCATCCTGGAAATGACGTCGGAGAGGACGCTGCAAAATATCCCACACTCACGCCACCCTCGCCGTGTGGCTTTGGATACGTATTATATTATAATCGCGTCGAGAATCATTGTCTGTTATAATATACACGTATTACTTTTATGTAAATTTATAAAAATTCATTCTATACATCTTCTTCGCGTTTTTTCATTCACACGCTCAATACAACATTCAATTAATAAATCAATACGATACAGATATCATCGCTCGGTTCAATTGATATCAATTTAAAACAGCCACAAATCATTGACCTGATTTTGAAAATTAGTTTTATTTCATGTATAGAAATAAATCTATATGATTCTAGTTTTTCGCGTACGGTGTGAGGCGAAATTTCCTTCACTTTGTTCATCTTTCGCATATAATTCCCACAAGAAGAACAAAAACAACATTTTTTAACCGAGTGGAAGAATTTTAGCAATTTATTAGATGTAATTAGAAGTTATTACATTTGTTAGTACCGCTAAGTGCAGCTACTCCATACCTACCTACATATTTCGGAGAAGTAAAGACTGAAAAATACAGAATCTAGATAATATAGATCCGCTTTTATTCCTTCCCGCGGCAATATTCGACTCGTGTATATGTAAAGTATCGTTATTATCACAGACTTGTGGTCTCCGGTGTTTTCTCTTAGTATTACGTGCACTTCACCTCAACTATAGACATTATACAGTTTTACTAAGATTATAAAGACATGACCAACAGCTATGTGACCGTAAATTTGTATTTATAAAATAAAATTCTATTTCGTAGATAAACAGGTGTCTGCGGTGTAAATCTACTATCTTATTTTTCGGCATTTCGTTTATATTCATTCACCGCAAACCCCATATGCACCACATTATTGGTATACCTACCCGAATCTCAGCAGTGCGTGTATCATATACGATAAAACGTAAAAAGTAAAAGCTTCTGCCGCGTGTGATTATCTGTCCATCAAGAAATCCATCACGCTTGTAATCTTTTCTATCGGTGTATACAAGCTAGTATGTAACATGCGTGTATATCCACGTATACGTTCATTGCATCTACCTATATATATACACAGTGTACATAGGTATATACGTATATTAAACCTCCGACAACGGGATACACAGACTTCACGTAGAAGTTTGAAACGCGCTAGTAACTCCTTGTCAAACCAAGACGCGAAAGCTAGTGCCGCGGCGAGACAATGCCTCTTGTAAATATAGGGCATAGTAATTAAGCGGTTATATAACCAGATGGTGGCAAGCGCCGGCGCGGAGTAAAACTATGAGCGCATGAACTATACGTATCGGGTGTAGTTTAAGCGCTGTCGTGGGTATGGATGTTTATTTCTTTTTTTTTTCGAACAATTTTACTCGTTTTATCCATACTTTGACTCAATTTTAGGTACATTCGGTGTCGTACTTCACGAACTCGAACACTTGCCACGTACCAAAAACTACTATATATACACTCAGCTGTTTCTATCGCAAACACGGATTGTCAGGCGTATTATTGTAGTAGAAGTACATTTATCGCTAGGTAGAAGTCGTTTTTTACCTTTACCGAGCCCTAAACTAACGAAGTGTACGATATCGAGCCTTTCATGGAAGAAAAATAACTTGCGACAGTTGAATAGAGAATTGTTGAAAGTATGTTATGTGAGGAGACTAAAATCGAGAGAAAAAGTAACGAGACAAAAAAAAAACAGAAAGAAAACTTGTGCGAGGGTCAAGAGGTCAGCGAATTATAGCTAGGACTCAAACATGTAGGTATAGGCTTATGTTTTGAGCTCACTGTTCGACTGCGTCGGTTACTTTTATTCGGACTTTAAGAACTGTGCAGCGGTTTCACTTTCCACCAAACAGGACGACGCGGTTGTATATCGGCTCGCTGTACCTAGTCGAAACATGAAGCAGGACTGGAGTGTAAGGCTTGGACTCAGCGTGTATTAATTAATTTGGAAAAAAAGGAAGAACGATAAATTACGAAACTATATACCTACTTGCATGAATAAAAAATTAATTTATTAAAATAATGATTTTGGTCGTAAAATGGAAATGCGATCGTTATCACGATTATACCTACTTTTACGATTGAAATACTAGAACTCCGTGTATTATACACTTCGAGTTAGATTGAAATAATTATTTTTATAACAAAAACAATATTATATTTTACCCTGTAACTATACATGTAGTACGTATAATAATACAATAAATCGGTGTAGGTGTATGTATAGGTATAGTATATAAATATATCTATGACATAATGTGTATTAACTGCTGGGAAATAATTATATATACCTATAGATGTGTAAACGCGGGTTAAATAACACAATAACCCGAATTATTCGATTCCTAAAAGCATGTTTTTACTTTTTAATATTATACACACATACGGAAATGTACAGATTCATTCATGTATATGTATACTTATAGCTATGTAGCGGATATATACCTGTGTATGTATATTTATATACCTAGATGTATGTAAGAAGCGTCGTTACGGTAGGTCCGCAGCTCCGCACCAAACCGCGTCGTAGCCACCGTACCGCCAAGCTAAGCATCGCTGGTGGCGTAGATTGTGGTTCTCCCATTTACCCAGTTCCCCTCGAGCTGTTATGTAACCAAGTGAAAGTGGCACACCAGTGGTAATCGTCGTTGGCAGCGGCCGCGATCCATCGACGGCAGCACCTAGCGTTTATTCCGATGAAAAGACGACCGAAATCCGAAAAGAGGAGAAATAAGAGAAAGAAAAAAAAAACGAGAAAAAAAGAACAAAAATAGAAAAAAAATTAAAAAACTTGCGAGTAGGTGGAGCTAGGACGAGACAAGAGCACACTTTTTCGAAAATAATGACATACCTTGATTACATCAACGGGCCTCGAAATCGTATCCACCAAATGTAGTCGATAAAAGAGGTTATGCATGCTTTTGCCTTTATTTTATCATTAGATGTGTAAACAAGAAAATCACAGATAATCGAATCCAACGATGTTTGATACATTTATATACGATTCTATTCTACGAGATATATGATATTGATGTAAATTAATTGTATGATAATTCCTTCAATAATATTCCTACTTTTATTTGAAAATTCATTAAATCCCGTTTATATATGTATTCGCTAAATAATAGGAGAGAATAATAATCAATCATACAAACGTACCGTGCAGCTATGTGTAGGCTTAGGTATTTATTGCATACAGGTATATGATGATAAATGTGCCAAAAATTTGAACGTCAGCACCCCGTGACCGCTACGATCAGGCGACGCGACGCGCGACGGGACGCGAGGTGCATTTTAGAGAGGAACCCCTCGCAGAGTAGCCGCTGACCCAAATATCAATCAGTGAAAGTAGCACGCCGAGCCAGCAACACGATTCACCCACACACGCGCGGTTCGCCGTGGCGCAGCGCAGCGCGGGTTCTCTAGCGCACAATATCTTTATAGGTAGTAGCTGTACTGTCCGATCAGAGAAGGGAACCCTGCACCGTAGTTTCGCGCGCTGCTGTAGGGTACCTACGCCGCCACGTACCTATACATGTTCAATAAATTCAACGCTTGAATTACCATCTATCCCGAATATCGTAAAACATAACCACTATTATCTTCATTATTATTATTAGCTCATATGTATTACTCGCACTAATACTACTGTTTCATACTATTCGTAACATTTTTACGACTGTTGCTATTGGTGCTGCTTATTGCTAATATTGCTGATACTGCTGTTCTCGCTGAAGTTGCTGCAATTATTCCTGATAATATTATTGCTATTATATTGCTACTATGACTGTTCTTATTGACTATTGAGATTTTTTATTTTTATTTATTTATTTATTTTTTCTTGTCTTTCTCGTTGGCTGACGTCGTTTTTACTGTTATTATCATAGTTATTATCATTCTGATTACATCTCGCGGTATATACAGAAACGCTGCACCAGTACGGATAAAAAGATCATAGCCTAAAATATAAATATATATACTTGTATGTGTAAGCTATATACTCGCAAGGAACGTTCGCCGGCCCTGAGACGATGCAGCGCGCAGTTTGTTTGATACGCAGACTAGATCCGGATGAATCAGAAATTCTATACCGTGAAAGAAATTTATCAAAGCTCGAGGTCATATGGATTACTAATATGCATACGAATATACCTGTATACCGTATACACATAGACACGCTGTATCTCAGAGTGTGAGATAATTTCCTGCTCTTTTCACTATTGCGCTTTATAATTATGACGTTCTTAGCTAGGTACATACATGGATACATATTTATAAGTATATAATATAATTCACCTATCCATATAACGATGTGTATTATCCTACTTTCGAAATATATTAACGATCGCGATAGCAGGAAAAAAATAAGATACAAGAAATTGGAAAGAAAAAAAAATAGAAAAAAAAAAAGAAAATGGATCCGATATAAATAAATTTTCTACAAGATATGTTGCAACGCCGATTATATATCGATATACATATATATACCCGCAGCTTCAACGGTGCAGAAAATAAAATAGAAGATATATTATGTATATATATATGTATTTTCGAGGCAGGTATATAGCTAGGTGTGAAAAAAAAAATCTTCACATAAAACACCGCTATATACACAGCATATATTTTGCAGCCTGTTGCTATCAATACACTACCTATATCCTAGAGGGCGGAGGTGCAACAGATCAGTTCTGGTGCAACTAAGAATAGGCGAGGCCCCTTGGCCCGAGCCTCGATTCACGACTCGCACACTCTTCTTCTCTCTCCTCTTCGCGCTATACCTACGTACATTACACTACACGCTACAATCATCATCTGGCAGAGTCGATAAACAATATCAGTCGATCGCTTCAATTATTTACACCTTATCTCATAAAGTGAACCCAATTTGAGTTGAAATAGGACATCTTACTATTATTTTTATTCCTCTTATCATTTTTTCCTTCGATTTATTTTATTTTTTTCTAGCTATTTGGTACGGATATGCAATCCTTCCTCCCTTTATTCGGGGTATCGACGATAGCCGCACGATTGGTCGTACCAAAGACCCAGATACGCGGATCGGATCTTAACGCGGACGCATCAAGGGCTAAAAATTTTCTTGCCATCTATTATTAGCGTGATGCCCTCAATACGAGGATGGGCGCGCGGTGTGTAGAGGTAATATACGTGGGCCGCACAGCGCGCTGGGCGAGCTGTAAAGCTTATAGGTATAGAAGGTATCTAGGTTTGTATTTGCTACGTGCGAGACTAGGGGATTTAAAGTTCTTATCAGATTTGGAGTCGGACCACAGTCCCTTATCATGGTTTACTGATAGTGGCTGAAACTCTCTTATAATTATCCTCTTTACCCTGCGTAGGTATTAGCTTCCGTTTCCGAGTTGCTGCTCCACGAACTCTTATACGTATAACGCCGTGGTTTTTCACAGTTAATATATGTACTTGTAACATTTATTCAACTACCAAGAAATCTTCTCTCCTTATTTTACTCCGTGAGAAGGAAATTCCGGTCTGACTCGGTTTAGAGCCCACACAATTCCACTCTTTTCCTCTTTTTCTTTTTCATTTTCATTTTCATTTCCTCGAGTTCCGGAATCCCACAGATGTCCGGATGTACACGATAAGCCTCGTTTCTTTCATCCGTCACGTATTGTGAATAAAAATTAACCTTGTCTTCATTTAACCGAGGGATCGGATAGTTAAATGTAATTTATTCACAGTAACAATTATAATAAGAATTATTTAATATCCATATAAATAAAATAACGATACTTCTAATCGTTTCACTCTCGTTTTCATCGACTATAGTTCGACGGACGCTGACCTTTTGACGACTCGGAGGGTCGACGGGTCGACGAGCCTCACTGCACGATGACGTCCTTGCGATTGTCCGATGACGTCACACCGTTCGTTCACGGAGCAACGAGCAGGGGTCAAGAAATAAGTGTACGGAATTGCTGCGAGTACCTATAGGTATACGAGCGCTTCTGTTCGTAATATGAGAATTTCGAGATTTGGAATGCGTGGGTCTAAGTTTCATTCTCGTTTTCATTTTATATATAAATTCATCGGAATATGGTCATTATTCGGGTTTTCTTCATTTTTACTTTTTATCGCCTTGTTTCGGGCAGGGAAATAGATTTTTGGGAATTTTAATCTTCGGAAAATTAATTTGGGATCTCTACGGTCTCGGGACTCCAGTTTCCGAAATACAGGTCGAAACGGAGATGAAGTTAGTCAATGATCTCAGAAACGACCCCGATTTTCACGAATTTTCACGGAAATCAGAATATCTCACAGTGTCTCATGAAAAACTCCAGATCTTCCTAGTTTTTCAGAAAAATTTGTTACATCTATCGATAAAAAAGAGAACAAACAAAAAAATGACGAAAAGTTCTTCTAATATCTTTAATAAATCGTAAAAAAAATTCGTCGAATTACTTTCACCGGTGAATATGTACAAGAATTTTTCATCCGTTTGAAGGGAATGAGAAATTTCCGGACTCCTTTCAATTGGAACATGTTGCTTCTACGATAAAAAAAAATCGACTTTCAATTTTCAAATATACGTATAGGTGCGATAGATACTTACTCGACCATTTAAATGAATATAATCTGCACTGCAACGCATGGACACAAGAGCCCGAAGTGAGCTATACAAGTGGAGTAGCCTTCGCCTTGAAGTGTACCTACTGTTGTACCGTTTGTTTGCCGTGCCGTTGCCCGTTACTATAAGTACATTACTATGGAAAGGTATACTGTTTCGTGCTTAATCAGCGAGTATATATGGACGAGATTGCGCCAAGTTTTAAACTGTATGTCTTACCTCTGTATTAGTTATCAGTATTTCATTAGAAAAACCAGAAATCTTTCGGGTTTTAGACCGAGTTATTTTTCTTTCGAATTTTTTTAATCAGAATTATAAATTCCTGCATGATAAAACAGCTTTTTCTTTATCACTGTAATGAAAGAATAAGCAGATATTCTTTTATCTTTTCTTTTTTAGTGTCTTGAATACTTTTCTACATGTTAAGTTGATATATACGCTTGTATGTAGTAGATATATACGTTTTATCAAATCTACCAGCATAAGGGCATAAGGATTCAAGCCAAGTGAAAAAATCGGTTAGACTGACTTCCGGTTCCGGAGCTCGTGGTCGCTACGTCACTCGACGGAAGAAGTCGAGGCTAATCTTGAGAAGCTCTCCCAGAATCCGTTCAAACCGAGGTTTAAACATTCTGATATTTATAAGCGGCAGATACATGCATCAACAGTTTATTGTTGGACAAGAATTATGATCCTATGTAACTTAATATCTTTTTCTTTTGTTTCTTTCTTCTTTTTCTTCTCAGACAAAACTGTTCTTAAATCGATAAAATTCGAATATTTTTGAATAGAAAGTTGAAAGTAAAAGGGATCGATAGTCGAATTCTTTAAATCGTGGCAGGATGTACGATCTACGTGAGAGGAGTCACGGTTATCCCGATCCCAATCAACCTCCCTTTCCTTTTCAACGTCCGCTAGGAGCGACGCTACGCGACTCCGCGCGCCGCCCACCCGGCTCTACCCGCGTGAACGCGAGAGAGTGCTCGACGACCTTGACGCGCGTATTGCCCGAAGCGAAGTGATCGCGCGCGGCGGACGCTGCCGGAAAGTGAAAAACTCCTGTAATATATAGACGCGAAAGAGAGAGAGAGAAAAAAGAAAAACAGGAAAAAAAAAATAGTCAATTTGTTATTGAATTATTCAATGATCATTCTGCAATTATACATATATATATATCCATGTTACATCGTGTTTTGATATTATTATAATATAGCAAATTAGCTCAGGTATTGCTTACACACATTTACACGTATGTAAATATTATTATTCATTATCTTATTTATACGTTATAAATAAACGAAAGACATTTTTATCCCGCACTTATTACTGTCAAGAAAAAAAAAGGAGAAAAAAAGAGAAAAATGTATATTTATCATTTAAATGAAATTAATCGCAATTTAAGATAACATTTGACACTAATAGGTGTAACTGTATACCTATAAGAAGAAGTTTTATCCCCCTATACATTATAATCTTTTTCCTCGATTCAATAGTTTTTTATATTATTATCTTCATTTTTTAACAATATTTTTAATTATATTCATATAATTTATTATCGTAGGAAAAAACAACTCATTTATAAATGTAATAGAAATTTCATATATTGTTGGCAAAAATTGAAGATGATGATAAATTTATTGATTCAAATTTTTCACGAATTATTAATGAAAAATTTCGTCAAGAATCGATATAATGAATGAAAAATCTGCTTGGTGGGGGAAAAATGTTCGAAAATATGTTCAACTGCGAGTTCGTCTTTTGAATATAAGTAAGCAATTAAAACCACCCCTTTACTAGTAGACACATTCGTCCGCGTTTCGTATGCTCCTCGACGTCACATCGGCAACTTCAGCTTCACGGAAGTGCCTAGCCAAGACTCGGAAATTGACAAAGCGATATGTCCTTCGTCCTGAGGCGGAAGCAGGCTCTGCGCTCCGACCTTCCATCGCATACACGAACAGAACATGTTACTGTCGTTCTACCGTCTTGACTTGCCTAAATGATTTCGCACGTGTGCAGTCGAAGAGGCGTCTTTGTACAGTTTTACGATACGAAATAAATACTTCAATTTGTATCCACCAGTTACGGAGTCGTCGACTCGTCAATTATATTGAATAAACATTAGAACCCGAACTTATGGTCTTATGTACGCATCTGGCTGAAAAAGCACTACGGTTTAACGGGCGCAGATCAGTAGTGAAAATATTGAAAGTAAAAATAGAATCTCTCATTGACTAAACAAGTTCGAAAAAACTTGATCGATCGTTTCTTATTATTATTATTTTTCCCAGTTTCTTTCTTTCTTTCTCTCTTTAATTCTTTATTCAGTTCTTTCTTTCATCTAATCGTAACTCCACGCCGGTTCTTTGCTCGTATATTACTTATCCTGCATTGGGTTTGGCTCGGCTCTTCGTTAAGCGCGGAGATCGTCGCGGCGTTCAAAGCGGCGTAAACCAGCGGCACGGCGGGGCCCGGCCGCGGCCGGTCCGGCTTTCTCGAGAGGAGAGCACCTTGGCACACTTACCGTCAGCAACGGGCAACCCCACGCCGTCTCAGTCTCAGTCTTCGTACCTATGTACGAAACAAACCTAACCGAACCGCACCGCACCGAGGAACGCGAGAGGTCGGTTCGTTATATAACAAGAACTACGCAGTCGAGTCAAGTCTCGCACTTACTGATACCGCGATTCACTTATTGGGCGAGTTATGCCCTGAGGAATCTCGTCCAAGGTTATAAACAGCTCGCCTCTACGATCGACGCTCTTCCTTCTTTCACCTCATGTCCTGTACTTCTCCTTACTCGCATCCCATCCTCAGAATTCATGCATTATATTAAACATGTATGAAGTTTTTCATCAGGATTAAATTAGCAGCGATAAACAGTCAGATTTTATACAAGAAAGACATGTTTACTTCGTTTCGTTTCTAGCCCTGGATAATCTTCGAATTATTGTATCGTCTGAACTAAGAGTCTTGATTTTCATATAATTTTGTTTAGAACATCGTGTGAAAATCTTTATAAAATATAATGCGGGTTATCTTTCGATAAACAGCTTTTCAATTCTTATTCAGAAATGTAACATCTGATACAGGCGTTAGAAAACTCTGAAATTTCAATATTACGCTCGTCAAAACGATGGGACGAATGGCGGAAAGCAATGATACGAGTAGTTGGATCTTTTGGTGAAATCCCCCGTACAAATTTTGTCATGTAATTCAGTTGCTATATTTATATCATATAGTGTACAGAAATATACAGATATTTGAAATATAAAGTATGTTAATGCGCCTGCAGCTCCGCTTTCGCCTTTGTACTGTATACGTATACTACATAGAACCTGGATATAGAACAAGTGAAATTGGAAAATTGGGAAATTCGAATATTGGGAAATGCAGTTTCGACAATCAACCGATCTATAGCACAGCTCGGACACTTGACAAAAGTAAAAGTTTCTAAACTAATTGTGAGGTCTAAAGCCTATAGGATAATCTGATCGCGCGTGGATATAATTTGGTGCCCAACCCGTCACACCTATACAGCCATACGCCTGTTAAATAATGTAGATTATTTTATGAAATTATTATAACATTGACGAGACGAGATATTGATATATTGCCACGTTCTAAAATCTGATAAAGTCTGTACAGATTTATGGACTCCAGGTTGAAAAAATTAGAATAAATAATAATAAAAAAATAAAAAAAAAACTTTCTAGGCTTCATAATAAATTTTGATAATCGCGTAGATCGTATCTCTAGACCTCCTTCGTCCTTGACACGATACATATTTTATTATTTCCAATAACTTAATATTTATCGAGTTTTTGACAAATATTTTTTTCTCCTGTCTCTCGCGCGTTATTTATTTATTTATTTTTTTCTTTTTTCTCCGACTGCGCGTTAAATTCGGGTGTCATATTCGAGAAGACGAGTCCGAGGATGCCGTAGTGGTAAAGTTGTTGGCAGGTATAGAGAACGCCAGCTAGGTTGCGACAAGAGCCACTATACAGCGGGGATAAATCAAGTAGTTTGAGCAGAGTAGAGCCGAATAGAGTCAGACTTGAGTATAAATGACCCGGGGAAGGCCTCGTCGAGAGTTTCTCCGTGAGTTTCACCGTTCCGCATTTTGGCGATTCGTTATCATTATGCAATGATTGAGTAATAGATAAATATTAGGTAAGAGATTTATTTATGCCTATATAGCTATCCGTAGAAATTTAAATCAACAGATAATTAGACGCCGATTGATTAGCTATTTATTATTCTCTGTCTAGCAGGATCAGTCGATACAAAAAGAAACGCGAGAAATATAAGGATAGACTTCAACGCTCCGATGATTCTCATACTTATTCTATTCCCTGTTATCGAACCTTTAGCAAATAGTTTCATTCCTCTAATTCAACGAGACGTGGAAATTTTTTTCGACAATCTCACCGCTTCTGATATCAATAGCTCTACGTTTAATTTTTCTTCGGATAATAGAGACTCGAAGATAAGAAGATGCGTTGAAATTATCAAAAGTCGACATTTTTTGCGACCGAAACTAATATACTGCGTATTTTTCTTATATAAAAAGTAACTGAAATCAATCAAAAAAAAAATTAAAAATTCATGTTCACATACGAGGAAAATGTGTGACTATTTGTTTACGCATCGAAAGCTGTCATACGGATATTGTATATGGCCAGTTAGCTGTTTGATGACAAAGTTTTTCCAGGAAATCTGGTTTTGGAATTCTTGTTAACTTACCATTGGACGTATGTAGTGCATATACGTGAAATCTAATCTCACTAACGAATTCCCGAGTTTCCTCGATCTTAGGGGGAAATATCTCACTTATCCCGATACATTCGTGCGTCTATTGGCCTTAACGATATTACAAAAGTATTATGAAGAGAAGTCCGTGAATAATACTCTTTTCTGCATTGTTTTATTTTATTAAATTGTTGCTAAGAATATTTCGTAATATACGGGGAGTTCCATGTCAAGATACCACCTTTTCCTCGTTAAATATAACATTCAATTTTTTGCATACAGATATTTATTGAACAATAATAAATATTAGGCATTTCCTTATTCATCATTATTTCGAATAGATCTGCAGAATGTATGAATTTTTGAAAATTTTGTAATTTTCCAGATCGCAAACAATATATTGTTTATTGCTTTAATCAAGCGAATCGTCGAAAGTAATTACTTGTTTGCTTTTTTTTCGGTACAATTCTATACCAAAATTTATAGAAAGGAAAAATTAATGAATTATCGTAAAAATTTCAAGTCGGAAACAAACACAGGATAGGATGGGATCGTCGTGCCACGAGAAAATAGAGACGAAATTGTTTGTCTGAATGTCCGTAATTTGAGAAAAAATTCACTGATTCAAAATGAGACTGGCCGTCCGGATGGGAAAACTGGCTTCATCCTTTATGAACAAAAAAATTCACCGTTAGCAATAGAGTCAAAAAAAAATGTATGGAAGATTAGGAAATATGTTGATAAATTCATAGATCGAAATCAATTGAAAATAAAAATGAAAATCAAGATATTGAACGGTCATTATTCTTCAATAAATATTTAAACAAGTAATTGGCAGCTAAATTGAAATTTTTAGTAACTACTTTAGTTGACGTTGAATAGCCGTGTAGGTAATATGCGTATATACAGGTAAATATTGCAAATCATTCAGAGCTATATATTAAAAATAATGTCTCATCGGGGAAACCTGATGATTTATGGATAAAGAATACTTTAACCCCTGAATTCCAGAGCTGGAAATAAATTCCGGGGTATTCCCTGCTTCCGGAGGTGTATATCTTGCACAGTTGTCCGATACACGTACGCGGATAATTTTTTATTACTAAATATGTCCAGATTACCAAATACCTAGCTACAATTTTTTTCTTTCTCTCCCTCTTTTATCCAAATTTTTATTTTATTTTTTTTCTATTTATTTTATTATTTACACTGCAATAATAATTCTCGCAATGAGTCGCAAGGAGTTTTCCTCGTACGTGTGTAACATCGTAACAAAAGCATACGTGCGGATACATTTACGTAAAAGGCTTCAATATATCTGTTTTAATAAGTAATTAGATTAAGTCCTCGGATGATCGCTTGAGTCACATGACTTATGAGGAAGAGCTCAACAATCGTACGTTCAACCGTTTCGCAAAAACATATCCGCAGGATATGTAGAACCTACGCAGTTCGATCCTCTACACTTATTCTGTATAAGTACAAGCGATTAATAAATGGAACCTTGAATTTCAAAATACCCAAAAACAAATTCTAAATTGCTTGCGAATTGCAGTAATTTATCGAACACTTAGTAGTTTGGTCTTTTCTATAAACGAATAATTTGCAATTCTCACTTTTCATGGGCTCTGGTATCCGAAAAACAGGAAAATCAAAGATCTGTTCAAGAAATTCAACGAATGATCTCAGAAAGGCGACAAATTTCACAGAATGTTAACATTCAAATGATGGGCATAAAGAGTCCCCATGTTTTCCTTCCAATGTTTTAACGATAATAAACGAAAATTTTTGTGAAAAATAGTCTCTTCACTTTTGGTTTATTTAAAAAACAAATAACCGTTGAATTTCTTTCTTTTTTTTTTGACAAAATGAAATGAAATCGTCATTTCTGATCACGAAAGTGAAAGATAATAACATTCCGAGAGATTGAAAAGGGGTGAATTCTTTGTTTTGTCGTTTAAAGAAGCGTGTAAGAACTGTATGAAATCAAATCTACTCTGACATAAAAGCTGGGAGAAATAATAATTAAAAAGTCAACGCCCTACGGGTCTCGGTGTAACGATGTGTCGAGTCATTAATAGTCGCGTGTGCATTTTTTCCCGCGCCTGAACGCGATATGATACGCTATATAAAACGGTGTTATTAAATCATTTGATAAGTATGAGTTGACGAACGATTACCCTCATGGGGTTATAAGTATATTGGTACAGAGGTATATGATATCAAGTATATAATAAACTACTGCAATTATATATTAATAAATATATCCACATCCATGTGCGTAGATACGTCGATAATAATTACAAGGTATGATGCACGGTCTATTATTATAATGCATCTTATCTACACTCGTTTCTATATACCTACGATATACTTTCTCGTATCCTCATCTACTTAGGTACATACAATTAGACGCATCGACGATTTATCTATGTCCTGTGTAGCTCGGTTGACGCACGATTTTACCTCGATTAGAGAAATTACAATCTTCGATCTATCGGGGCCTTATAAAGACGGAAATGGTATTGAGTCAATGGATAGATATTTTGCGGTGAGATTAGAAAAATGAACGCTGTGACAAAGCTTCGATCACAAAATATCTAATATATCTATGCGACGTATAAGTCGGGAACAACTATTCTTTTTTTTATGACTAATTCTTTTGCATCGAAAAAACAGAAAATATCACTCTAAATCTCTTCCCAATTCTAAACACGGCCTGAAAGTTTCGGAATGAAGTAGAAACAGTCGTGACTAGTCAGCCGCAGCAGCTACAGTCTCCAGATCTTCAGGCTGAATTAAGATTACACAAAATGATGGGTTTGAAATTAATTTCAGATAAATTTATGCCAGTTATTAAGAAGTGGGTAGAATGGAGACTTCGTAGGTCTGTATAAAATATAAAAATGCCTCTACTCCGAGGGTTTCCGGGTTCAAGTAAATTTTTCCGCGATTTCTGACCGGTTTTATTCCATTCCAATTCCGCGAATACCCGCAATGTTTGAACTTCGTTGGTTTTTTTAATATCGGCTGTCTTTTTCTCGAAGACCGATAATAACTATAGTCGCATGTTAAGAATTGACATGAAAATTTCACATTAATATACTTATGACACAGTAAGTTAATATAGCTATTTTTATTTATTTTTTCAAAAATATTTTATAGCCAACTTCCTTTTCCTTTCCACTGTTTATGATACATATTTTTATTACGAATCATACTTGCGTTAATAACTAGCATTAGTCATCGTCAATCGATGTGCGCTTGACGGTATTACAATTAAATGAATTATGAAAGAATCGCTGACGTTATTACCTCCCCGTTTTCTATCGCGGTAAAGAAATAATCGAGCTTAAGATCAACGCTCCATATTGATCACAAGAAATTTTCTATACAACAAGTCGTTCTTCTTTTCATTTTTACATTTTACTTCGAATCACGAAAAAAATTAATTTTCATAATTTATATAGTATTCGAAAAAATCTGAAATTTTTAGGATTTTACACTCAAATGATATGCTAAAAAAAATTCTATTTCTCGTTTGATTCTACGAGAAAAATAATCGAATTTAAAAATCGATGGCATATTTCCGGCAATTAGATGGATTTTCAAAATGATGAAATGATTTTTGGATACTTTCGTCTATTTTCCTGTGTAAATCGGCGATGAAAATTGCTCAATAATTTCTAAGCCCGAAAGTTGTCAATTTCCAAGTCCGTGCCTAAAAATGATGACATTCTAAACGTGTATTATTATCGTTGGGAATCTTCTCAAGCAGCTGGCATGAGAAAATTTCGTTCTAAAGTGAGAGAAGAAACGTCTGCACGGTCATCTGGTGTTTCAGCGTTCTGCCAGTGGCCCATTTCAGCCGTTTCTTCTTCTTCTTCTGCTTCCTCTTCCTTTTTTTCACTCGTAAAAGCCGACACACGTGGGACACGTGGCTGTATACGTATAAACTCACACTAAATCACTTTTTATTGGGTATAATATTTGAATGAAACTGTCTGAAAGCAACAGTGAGTGACCTCACTCATTGTCGGATATGAAGTTCAAGCCGAATGATCATAGTTCATAATTGAGTCGAGAAGACGAGGGTAAATTAAAGCCAGATTAAATATCGTATGAAAACGAGTACCTCCCTACATGCCAGTCGAACAAAACTTCATTCCATACTATTTGCGTCAGTTCAAACGTTAATATAACCGACTACGACCTACTCGGATTCATCCTCGCGTCGAAATTTCGGAATAAAAAGAAACTCGACGAAACGAAGCTATAAGATGTTTTTTTCTTCTTAGTTTTCGGTTTTCTTTCGATTCTTCCTTTTCTTTTTCTTTCTCTCAGCCTGTTTTTGCACGCTATTATTAAACGTACGTATAAGTGTAGAAGAGCTGGTCTGACAATCGTCTTCTCTTCGTATGTAGATTTCATAAGGTTATCAATGGTACTTGCTCTACTGTATAATAGTACACGCGGAGTTAATTACTGCACGGAATACAAGACGTATTTGAAAGACTTTACATATAGCAAAGAAAAGGATATACAGAAATAACATTGTCCGCAGAGCATATGCGTGTATAATTGCTAACTGGAAATTAATGCCGATGTTAAAACGACTCGGTACCATAGAGAATATAGAAAAAGTGAGAAAAACTAATCGCCGTATGTGGCTAAATATACAGGAAATAACTACCGAGACCTTGTTTTTTCCATTCACTTTAATGCTCGAGTACTTCGCCGCTACAATTCCCATCTTCTCGCACACGATTAATGTCTACCACCTCATGCTACGATCCGAGAATTCGATAAATGAGACTGTCGAAGGTTTCTTCCTAGATTCCTGCGGCAAGGCCGCGGGTCCTACACTACGCGGACATCGTCTTGACTTTATCGAGAATATCCTACTCTTTCTTCAACAATCTATGACGAGTAAATTCGATAAAAAATCACCGAATTTGATAAGCAGAAAGGAACCGTGAAATTATTTCCATGTTTTAAAGTCGTTGTCCCCGGTCTTATGTTAATCAGTTCTAATACCAGGCTTTCTTCAACGACTATAACTACCTGCGGTTCTTCTGTAACCAAGACTGGTAGCGAGCTAGAATCTTAGTGAGAGGTAAGAGGTGCAACGTACGTAAGAGTAAGAGTAAGAGTGGTCGGTTAGACGCATTGTGTTGCCTTATGTATGTGTATCTATGATGAGGAGATTGAGGATAGTGAGCAATGCGTCGACTTCGGAGAAAGACGGAGCTAGAAAAACAGAGACATATTATATACTTGCATGTATTAGTATCAGGGAGTCGTGGTTGTCTAGTATAATTGGCATCTATACAGCAAGCCTCTGAACTGTGTGTAGTAACTAACACCAATTTCAGTGGCAGTGGCAGTGGATTGAGATGGTAAGAAACTGGGAACAGTAGCTATGACCGAAGTCTGCAAGCCGAGAACTGTTCGCACTTCACAATCATCTGTGAAATCGTTGTACTCATTCATGTTTTCTATATTCATATTTATTAGGGTGTGTCGTTTCAGGGCAATGTCTTATTCTTCCATTCCCACCCGAAAATCACCCAAGACATCATTTCGCACGGTAGCTTGATGAATTATCAGTTTTCCCATTCAAATAATTTTGGTTCCTGGCTGAGTTATACAAATCCAAAATAAAATCCTATGTTATACATAAACAGAAAAAACTTATAATTCGTCCTTTCTATCCTTTTGCGAGGATTTCTTTTTTGCTCCATTCCTTAGAATTTTAAGGGTCTTTGTGACCAATGAACTGTCGCACGCTTCAATTTTCTATTTAACAGTTGGAAAATCTACGAAAAAACGAATTTGTGCGTTTATTTGCCGACTGTCGCTTCTTTCTTCGAACGTGGTTCATTTCCACTCAGGATTTTTGTGACATAGCTATAATATACGAGGCTTGAACTTTGGGTCTAGCGAATGATAACTTAATTATTACTCATCATATATTCGTTAATGCTGACTATCGAATGAGTCGAATATATTAATTATCAAGTTGCAATATATTTTAAGCTCTGATTGTCTATTCAAGAATCTTGCCGACGTTAGCAATAACTTTGTTGTTCTATATAGGTAGGTATGTACCTCCAGCTGACTGACGGCTTACGTTTCTACCATACTCAGCGGAGGGTAAATTACTACCATGAAATACAGATACTAGGTAATAATTAAAAATTTTATGTATTCAAAAAACGAAAAAGAAAAGAAAAGAAAAAAAAAAACTGCAAGAGGAAAAGGAAAAACGCTATAGGGTAAATAGATTTGAGAATATCTAAAGATAGATTCTAGATGAAATATGAGGTCAAACTCAATTTCGTTTGGAAAAATTCAAAATTTCAATCAGAAGGTACAGGGATGCGGAAAATGGAGAAACGAGGCCTCGGAGGTACTTTTATCTTCTATTTACTCAACATCATTTATTTGTCCTCGATGTCAGGGCTACAGGACGAAGGTACGAAGCGTAATGATATTTTTTAGCTTAGGTATATGCGTGGAATTATGTGTATTATACAGGTTTATAACAGGTACTCTCAGTAATTCAAAGCAGGTGTATAATGATCAGAATTAATAACATACTCGCGCACGAATCTGCAGATACTACAGAATATCGTACGTGTAGGTATAAATGTACGGAGTGCAGGCCAAGTATATATATTATCTAGTAAATGCCTTACCTCGTTCGCGAGGTGATTCAAGAATTTTAAAACGAATAACAAAATAACAACGTCGCGGTATTATTCCGTTATTTCTCGTATCAACTGGGCATCAACCTCTCCCTCTATTTCACCTGTAACAACAGCTTAAAATCACCTACGTACACAACTACATCATTATACACATATACACATATGGTGGGATCAGTCCGGCTCAATTTAACGCCTGTAACGATTTCTCGTCGTACTAAATATATACGTGAAACGTTTATTTGTGAGACAACCTAAGTATCTAATACCAGCTATGAGGCCAAATTTCACAGAAGACGTGAAAAAGAACTGATCAAAACGATAACGGAATCACCATTTACTATGAGATCTTAAGCTCTATTATATCCGATAATACTTTTGCTAAGAACTAATTCTGTCTAGTTTTTACAGTAACAAAAGTTTTCACCATTTATTTCGGCAACAATATGAGGTTGAATTTCGTGGACTCAAGTAGGTAGCTTCTTTCCGGAAATGATCGTTCATTCATGAAACGTATCGATTGAATATTTTTTCACTAATTTTCATAATTGTTATCGTTATTTGCGTATACTAACAAACAAACAGGAATAATTAACGAATACGTATGTTCCAATTTACATAAAGTATATTATTGACATGAAATGACTTTCATTCGTTACATAACAGCTGGCCATTTGCATAATAAATGAGTAAATATTACAGAAAATAGCGTATAACATTGGGTATAAATAAACTAGGGTCACTACAGTCTAAAGTTAGGCTTTCCCCTTCCGTCTTTTCAAGGTATGTACACATATATATTAATTGCAGTTACTGCAGCACACATGGGTTGGCTTATAAGTGTGGGTATAGATCGTGTGCGATTCCGTATGATCTCCAAGTAACGAAAGACACGAGACACAGATTCGGCCCAACTGCAGCTGACAATTCTATGCTAGAGCTAGCGTACGGTCAACCTAAATAGTTGAGGGCCGTAAGCCCGCCCGTAACCCAGTTGTATAGTATAACTATTATAATACTGGTGTGAGCCAAATGAAATTGACTTCCAGGCGGACCTCCACTACGTATCTACGTACGTACGTACATTACTGCAATAATATGACGAGCTATACGCGCAGGCCGCAGGTCGCCTTAGTTCGTTATAAACAAACGAGAGCAATTCGTATTTGAACTACGATCATGCATATTATCATCGAGTTTAGACGTTGTACTGTTGTATACACGCAGGGGTTAAAGGAATGAGGTCGAAATAAAAAGCGAAGAAATTACTGACAATTTTTTGTTTTTGTCCCAGTTTACACAAGCCCTTCGGATAATCGTTGTTACATACATTTCTCTATTTATTTACGATATAATGATGATAATGCATGAAAGGGAATCGCTTGTTTAGCTTAAAGTCCCATACGAGAACGTAGCTTGGCCTAGATTAGTAAAAACTGCCAAAACAAAGTGCACGATGCTATATTTTCTCTTCCTCTTCCGTCCTTTTTCGCCCCCTTCCCTCTCCCGCCATCTTCCGCTCCTAGAATTTTCGGCTAATTCTATTCCTCGGCGCGTGCTGCAGCAGGCGTCAAAATAGATCCTCTCGTCTCTTCTATTAAACTATAAAACAGCCACGCAGGGGGAGATGCGAACCCATAGTTTCCAATAAAACTTATTACCATCGCGATAACTGCAGTCATAATATTATCAACGAAGCGGGAAAAGAAGAACTCAATGAGTGATGTATAAAACGCAGCCATGCATATGTCAGACAGTACCTACATACATCTAGCTAACAATAAGGATTAGGTACACGGTACAGTAACAAAGAAGAATGAAAGAGTCGTAATGTGTGTCTCTGCCTACTCCGCGTAGATCAACGAGTAGAGATTGATACTTATAATACGACTAAAGCTTGGATTTGAATAAATCTCGCAGGCGTCTACACGCTTCAGGTTATACAACTTCGGTCAGAGATGAGTCTGCGAGCGATTAATTCCTCGGGTCCTAGTTTCTAGTCTGAGGAAAAAAAGAAAACGTAAAGGCTGATGTATATTATAAATCATTATTGAGTTTCTTTTTGTCACGCTCGTACAGTAAAAAGGGATAAATTAACGGTCGAAAATCATGGTGAAAGAAAAAAACCACGATTAATCATTATAATCCGCGACAATTTTAATACCAAGAGTTCACGGCTCACGATAATCAACCCGCGGCGTAACGCCAACTCACTAACACCCCCCCTCCCCCTTCTCATTCTGCTCCTAGCTACGAATGCAAGTCGTTCAAACTGAGAACAGCGCGCGTAATCTTTTCACGTATATTATAATATTATCGGAGAGAGACTGAAATTTGTTTATACCGGAATTTAGTCTCGTTGAGTGTGTGGAAGCCACCGTGTTCGTTACGTCAGTGCAGCAGCAGTCTGATCGCGTGCGCGAGGAGCCGGGGGTTATACGAAGTTAGACGCGTCCCTGGACATGTGTCCAATATAGAGATGCAGGCGTGGAATATGGGTCGCATACTAGACTGGCGTAGCCAGCCCTCTGCGTATGGTAGAGCCGTGCGTGTATTTACCGTTGTGTATAGGTATGGGTGTACACGACACGGCCCTATACCCCGGGAGTCTATAGATACAGACGTGAGACGCGCCCGAGCGAGCGAGTTCTCTCGTTCCGTTAAAAACACATCGACTGTCGTCTTTCACAGCCGGAGCTACGTATCTTATTCAACGTATTTACTAAAGTACAAAAATACAGCGGAAAGAAACCCGGTGCAGATATCCGTGATGAATAATCGCGATTACTGTAACCAAAAGACACCGAATAGCGCCAAATTTATACGGACATTATTCAAAGGCCTCGAAATGCACTAATATAAGCCAAGAAAAAGAAATCTAGAAACTGAAACTAACAAAAAGTTCGATTACTTCATTCAAAGACCAGCTCAGCTGCCTTACATTAGATTGAGTGAATGAAAGTTGTTGTCTTCTTGTCTCTCTTCAGCTCTTTGTCAGATGGAACTTTTAGTCCTGAACTTACTCATTGGAACCCGACGCTTTATTTTTTCGGGCGAATGTGTTATTAAGGCGCGATGATTCTGTTCGAGGAATTATCATGCAGGTAGGTAAACGAACGTAAGTATACCAGTTCTGTAAAACGCGGGATCTGCAGCAGCGGGCAGAACGGAGATCGCACCGTGTAGCTGTAGCGCAAACTCACGCCCGCGCCGATGTGGGTGTGACCTGGTTTCCGAGAGTTTCACTTTCCTGTACCAGCGGCCACATTGTGCCGCGTGAAGGAGGCACCGAGGATTCGACCCCGGAATTACGTCACGTATTGTTATGCCGGGCGTAACTAAGTACCGCTTGTATAGTTGTAGTTTTAGTTCAGAACCCGTGAATATGATGAAGCGTCAAACGCTTCAGAGTTTTTATTAATTACGAGTGAATTATATACTCACGTTATAATTTGCGGTTCAAAAATAATCCTTCCTTCGTTTTTGTCGTTGAATTTACTTTCTTACCTGCGCCGACCCTCAAATTATTCTAAAACTGATATTCATAAGACCCTGTATCCCTTCTCAAAGTTCTTCAGTTCTTTCGGAACCAGAATTCCGCTTTCTGAATCACTAAACTTCATGATAGAAGAATTGACAGAAATTGATGTACAATTGTCATGTCTAGACATTCTGAAAACTTTGACGTCGAGTCTCGCATCTCTTTCTTTGATATAAACCCTGTTTTTTCTCACCTCACATCCGTCTATACAATAACAAGTGAATTTTTTAACGCTTTATTCTTCCAACCTGTAGCCCGCGTTGTCTGCAGATTATTGGCATCGGCTTGCGTTTAGGCAGGGCGAGAATACGGGTATATAATATACATATATCGGTATCCTAGTAGAAGAAGTATATATTGGAGGAACGTTTGACCGCTAGCCAAAGCCAAGTTCGTCTGCATATCAAAAACTGCAGCCTAACTCTCACTTCTGAAAGGTTATAGTTTTTGAGCTCCACGTAAGCAGTAGAGTGATATATTGTTCATACCTGAAGATATATTGCCAAGCTGTAGCGTGGTAATTATATAAATATAAACACTTTTACGTGCGAATATATTACCCACGAATCATATTCTATACTGAAAGTAAGAGTACAGTAAACGTCTGCATAAGTATGGGTACGTATCGTACGTGTCGAGTTGGCGAGAGCCTACATTAGCCACGCTACAGCTAACCGCAGCTGAACTGCAAGGACGCGCGAAGAGACGTCGAAAAGACGCGGGAAAGTCGCGAGAGCTAAAACTAGCTCGGGCGCGTCTTAATGTAGGTTGAATTAAGTTTGTACTAGTGTATAACGTTTCCAGACGTTTTTTTGTCTCAATTAACAAGGAAAGCGACAGTAGTACGGTGTCACAAATGTAAATATGTTTGTCAGCCGTTTGAATCATTTTTAAACATTGCTCTGAGTACTGAGATGCATCTAGGTGAAACGATCATTGGAAGCGTCGTTCGATTGTTTATACAGAATAATTATTCGGAGAAATATTTCTCTTCCCAATAAAGCACAAAAAATACGAAATTTCATACGGAGATTCTTCATTTTAGAGCACCGAACCGTTAACGAAAATATTTGAAACTCGGTGGTCGATATTCGTGACTTCTACTCTATAGATCATCATAGCGTGGGAACAATCAAACGACGCTTGAAATGAGGATGGTATTTCCGAACGATTCAAAAGCGGTTTTGAAACATGTCTATATCTGTAACACTCCAGTCACTTCCTTTCTTAGAGGAAGAGGAGGTCTTTGCTGCAATTGCAGGAGTTTCCACGGTACTGCACTTGCATCTAATTATCCTTGATAAAATGACACCTACCCTGCTGAATTCTGTACTTAGAATTGCGTGAAGATAGCCGAGGAGTAAATTCTTGTCCCCTACTAAATTTTATTTCTCAAAAATAAGATTCCCTCGCGAGTAACAGCAACCGAAATTACCTCCTCAGTAGTCAATGCAACGACTATAGTAGTCTCCGTGATTATCAGCAGGTAAACTTCCCAGTATATTTTCCTGCGTAGTCCGAGAATATAAAGAGTTGACTAATTGTTTGTCGTATGATCGTCGATCGCCACGGTAAAGAGTGTAAAAATAACAGTGAAGCCCCGTATCTCAGATCGTAATACTGCGACTTCGTTCACTTCGTTCACTTCGTTGAGCTACGGCTTCGCGAGAAGGGAGGTATCGTTAATTGAAAATCAAGCCAATTGTTTTTCTTGGCTTGACTAAAGCCCGGCGTTTACTTCTCCGATTCATCAACGATTATTTCTTCTCTTTATTGAAAGTTTACTTTTCATCTAGGGACTTTTAGTCGTATATAATCACTAGCCGCGTGACAATATGCGGTTAATTCTTAAGAATGTCTAGAGCGCCATGTTGTTTTGAACTGAGGAATACGAGCGTTAAAATAATTTTGAGGAAAGTTAGGGAAAAGTGACGCCTAAGGCGTTTCAAAATTTTCAACCTCGATATAGAAAGTGACAATTAGCTTTTCTAATTCGACATTACAATCCGACGTGCATTAGAGATTTATATTATACCTAGATTGAACATAAGATTACGGTCGAATCTTCTTTGTCGTACACTGCAGCGACAGGTGATCTACAGCTTGCAAGAATAATGAAGATAATTACGAATTAAAGGCGCTAGCTGAACCGGAAACGCCAAATCAAGACGTTGCGGCTCGCCCTGACACGAGAGATAATACTAACCCAGTGCTCGACGTTCGGTTATATATTATCTATTTATCCGACTATAGCAACAAACTTATCTCATGACTCACTGCTGCAACTCGGAAATCGATGGTATATAGAATAAACCTTTCCTTATATGCTTTCGAAACGGGAAAACCGCAAGTAAAACGGGTAGTTTATTAGAAACAAGACAGACAAGTATAAGAATTGTGCGTCTACACTTCAGACTATCAGATGCATAAATCATCCGCTACCATGCGTCTTTGGTTTTTACAAACACATCAAATGGAATATTATCACACGTTTGATTGAAGACCAATTGAATTTTTTTTTCTCCAAAAGTTAAGAGATCCGTAGCGTGATATTTGCCATGAAAAATTAAGCCAGGGCGGAGTAAAGAGCTTAAAAAGCCGTAACTCGAGTTAGAAGAATAAATCGCTTGAGGTATACTAAATTCGTGGGAAAAAAAGCTTTTGAAACAATACAATCGATGAATAAAAAAAAAAATAATACAACCGAATGAACGGGTATAATTGATCGGGTAGGGGCGGGAGGGGGGGGATTCTCAATTGATATCCTGGGTGCAATTCAGGCCAATGGTATTGTTCGTTCAGTAACAAGAAATCTTGATAATAAAATAATCTAAAGCGTAATAGACGCCATGGATTTATTACTAAATGGGTAAGCCAATGTATGTGTTTCGATTGAACAAACTTTGTACGCGAGAATTGAAATTCTTTAGATAGATGAGAAACGGGTCTTGAAATCTGGTTACAAGCCGGACAAAGTGACGGTCATAAATTTGGAGACAGAAAAAGAGAGAGTATTCAAAACGCATTTTCCAAATACTTGAAGAACTTGAGTGCGGTATAAGACGTGTGGCTAATGTACAGTTCGGGGATTTACACTCGCCTGAAGTGACGTATTTCTTCGTATAGGTATAACATATATGTATATATGCCTTATTTGCAGTATGAATCACAAACGTGTGAAATTGAAAATCTGCGCGTATAGCGCTCGTTTAATAATGTAATTATGAAGAGGATGTAGGTATAAATAGTACCACAGAGTGTGGACGTAGGGTGGAAGTGAGAAAGAGGTGCAAGGATGTATAAGGAGAAGATAGGAAATAAAAAGAAAAATGAAAAAGCATTGTTATAAATTTTTATATCAAAATATATTTGTGCATATAGACAAGTATGGACAACCGTGTATATATGTATATGTATAGATATACATTAGATATATACATATATATATAACCGGTTAAATCTGACCGTACGTATAATATACACGGTATGAGTTCGATACACATTCGCAACGATATATGTCTTTACATAACATAAAATATATCTCAATCTCTCTATGTATCTCAATCTCTCTTCATCACGTGACCAACAATCAAACAAATGAACAAATGAAGCCCGCTTCACACGTTACGGTAACTCAACTAGACTCAGCTAAGCCAGCGTCGCTGATGAAGACGCCGACTAAAAGATGGGTCTAAATAAACTATGTAATCATAATATTCTTAATAGTAATATGATGATAATAATAATAATAATAATAATAATAATAATCTTAATGATAATAATAATAATTCTCTAATCAAAATATATTAAATTTACGTACATTTCAATAATTAAAACTATATAATGATAATTAATCATATATATATATATATATTAGCTATATAATACAACAGGTTATTGGATGCGCAGATGAGAATATATAGTACAGTGTCGAATCGGGGGCTCAATGATAAACACCTAATCGTATATATATATATATACTATATTATAAATCATCATTATTATATTGATATAATATAAATAATCATATAATTAACAATATGATCATAACTAATATAATTATGATTATTATAAATAATAATAATAATGATAATTGTAATAATTAATAATGATGGTATAATATATTTCGGTGATGTTATATATATATATATATTGGGCGGTATATAAACGCGATTTAGGTATATTATTCGATTTATTTATGTATATATAGGTATAGTATATATATATATATATTATGACTCCAATGAATATACAATACGAACGAATGACAATATAATATAATTAGATTATGATGATGGGGATATATCTATATATATATACGATAACGATAATATATACTGGTAATATTAATAATAAAAATAATTGTAATAATGGTAACAATAATAATAATAATAATAATAATAATAATAATAATAATATTAATAATAATAATAATAATAATAATAATATTAATAATAATAACCGTACGTAATCACAACGCCATGAACGGAATATACAACTATATGAAATTTGTTTTAAGTGTATATAACAATTGAATCGTTGAAACGATCTGCAGGTATCTCCCTATAGAGACGATCACCCAGTCTTGTATTATTTATCACGCTGATAAAACGCGGTGAAGGTATATAAAATGATAAGGTATACATAAAATATGCGATGATGCAGGTAGGTATCCGTACAAAATTGTACGGATACCGATGAGAAGAAGGGAGCTGGGCACTATATAACCACCGAGGACGTACGACATCTTGAGGAGATCATAAAATGGCGGCTAAACTAGGTATTCTATACCCGCGGTGCCGAAGGAAGTATGAGTAAAAAAGGAAAGAAGGAAAGAAGGCCGCAGTCTTCGTAGTCGTCACCTCGCGGCCCCCACGTTGTATTTCTAGATTAATAAAGCCCGTACTGGCAACCTCCAGTTACCTATATATCCACATATAAGTATATCTATTGTATATATGTACTTATTAAGTTCTAGTATGCGCAGGAGTCGCGTAGGTGACCTATGGGCGAGGAAAACTCTGCACGTGCACGCATACACATATGTATACAGCTTCGATAATATATATAGATATACACAAGTATAGTGTTATGCATATGAAGACAAACAGCGAGGCGCGGGAAATAAAGAAACAATATATAATAACCGGTTGTCTACGGGGTGTAATAAACTGATAATTATAATCGCCTCATAGACATAATTCCAGTTTTAGAAACCCACTCGATAACTATATTATAATATCGTTATCTCGCCGCTACACCTCAGCTGTAGCTGTATACAAATGCACTATAATGGTTCACTGACGCCCTGCAGCTGCTACCTGACAACATTGTAATATCTTGACGTTTCCTTAATCCCTTATTACTTCATCTCTTTAGTTTCCCTATTTCAACCTGGGGCTCTTTTCTTACTGTATAAAAAATCTCGTAGAAAGAACTTAGTCTCGCGGTTAGACCGAGGCCTTGTTAAAGGTTCGTTACGCCACTGCTACATGGGCCCTCCAGCGTGCTGTTGAAACTGATCGAGATGCCTCGATATTTCTCTATGGAGCTGCTCAGGTACTACGCCAACGCTGCTGAACAGCGATCTAAGCACGTTAAGCTCCTCCGTCAAATGTTCAATCTTCTTTTTGAGCTGATCATTGTCTTTGACAAGATGCTTAACCTTCTCCTCGGTTTCCCTAGAGCGTACCTTCGCCTTTTCCCGGCTCTTTCTAACCGCTATATTGTTCCTCTCGCGACGACGCCTGTACTCATCACTCGCCTTGTCTATACTTTTAGACTGTTTTCTCGCCGCTGCTGCGGCCGCTGCCGCAGCTGCGTGTTGAGGGTGTTGATGCTGGTGCTGATGTTGGTGTTGGTGTTGATGCTGGTGCGACATAACAGGCCCTTTCATCGGTCCACGGGGTTGTTGGTGGCCACCGGGAACCGCGCTGGGCGTTAAGGTAGTGAAGGTTGGTCCTCCGTTGGCAAAGGGCCCACCGCCATTCGCCGTACTGTAGGTACCGCCGCCTGCAGGATACTGAGGACAGTGGCGCCTGTAATCGGCTGGGTCAAGAGGCTCCTCTTTTATGCTAGGTGATTCTGAGCTCGAGCTGTTACTGTCGCTGGAGCTATTGCTACCCTGGTGATAGCTCGCGCCACTGTGAACCGGCTGGGGCATATATGCGAGGGTTGTTCTCGTCGGGAATCCTCCCGGGTTTCGGGAGTGTTTCATACCGTTGTTTCCCAGGGCACCACCGTTCCCTGTCGCACCATTATTGGCCCCGTTACCACCCCCGCCGCCCAGCATATCCAGAAGGCCGTCATTGAAGTGAGAATCGTCTATGAGATGCTGGAGGTCCAGAGATATTTCCGGGGTGTTAAGGTCCGTTAGTTCACCAGCCGCTGCGCAATGCTCCGCGTATTGTTGGTGGAGGCTAGCTTTGCTCGCGGACACTTTGCTCACTCCGGTTCCACCCGTGCCTCCGGTTTGTTGATTGTGATTAACCTGAAGGGCTGAATTGTTGTTCAATACTTGGGCGGATTTTTTCAAGTCCGCTGGTACTTGGGCCTGGGCCTGATGGGCCGCGGATTCGTACATCACCGGTGACTCCATCGTTGATGATTTATTATAGTTCACACACTCACTCGCGCATGTCACAAGTTGAATGAATGAATTTTCGCTTTCTTTCGAGTCCAATATTCTCGTATATTTATTATTTATTTATTTATTTATTCTCTTTCCAAGTCTACCGCCCTTCCTCATGAACTCCACGCGTACATTAACATCTGTATTGTACGTACGATAAACAAACTGTCACTATGCAATCAAAGCTCTCATCTGCACTTCGGAGTGGCTAAAAGAGTTCACTAATTAATGTTGAGATACTTGATGCGGAAGATTATCAACAACTCATAATATTCATAAATAATAAAATCATTTGAATATTATTATATAATTATACTGTCTCTTTAAATCGTCGTATACATAGATTCGTTCACCTCGCGTGCAGGGAACTGATCCGCGCGCACTGTTTACGTCTTACAACCGACTACGCGAGTAGGTGAGTATGTACTCAACTAGAGTCAGTCGCCTTCGCAACTCGCCTCCGCGCGTTTACTGTCAGACGCTGGTTTGGGCGAGAGTGGGGGAGATGTAGTCGCAGCTCACTGGGGTATTTAAATTATATTAAACGTAGATACATATATTTGCGTTTGTCATCGGCGCCAAACGTCGAATTGATACGTAGACGAGGGTTATTAACTCTGAGGGGCATCAATCTTTTATTATCGGTATACGGTGAACCGCTGAAAATGAGATTGATCTCTGCAGCACCAAGTTGGAAATGTCTGTATACGCTTTATCGTATACAAAAAATTGTTCGAATTACGATCGTTAAATAAACAAGGATCGTATTTTATTGTCTTTTGTGGCGATTGTTGTTTTTTTTTTTCTTTTCTCTTTCTAATCTGCAATTAAGGGCACGACGTGTTATAACCGTTTCTGGTAAACTCACTAAAGTGCCTGCCAACGGGACTTAGTACACGAGACAAAACGCACACACGATTCGAGAGTTGGCGCGCGACTGAGCGCGGCAGTAACATGGCGCAAGGTTTCAATGCGCTCGAATACTGCGCAACTCTGACGCGCAGTCTTGGCTCGCTTGTTTCGCCTCTCTCCGCGCCTCGCGTCGCTAAGTCCCTCATCTATCTCCCCACGCCACACCGGGCGGGAAAAGTTTGCAGTCGCCTTTCTTGACGCTATTTATAATACTCGACAAAAATCCACTTGATGCTTGACTGCCAAATCCACCGAGTCAGCCAAATGTCAACCAAATCACACACCCCCCTATACTTATTCTCCCTCTCTCTCCCCAGTCTCGACGATCTACCGATTATACTGTCTCACTAATCGCTATCCATCGGTATAATCGGCCGCCACAATAGCATCGCCAATAATTAATATACATATGTCGCTCGTATTATCCTGAACATCTGACCAGCACGGGCGCGTGCCTGATGTAAAGATATATCATGTATACGCGTATTGAGTACGGGTATACTTCAGATCTCTCGTTGATTTAGAATTATGACGAATTTATACTTGTTGCACTTTTTTCGATAGGCTTTCAGATTTTTAGTTTCAGATGTGTGTACTATGAGTACAATCGGTACAGTTATGTATAAATAGAGCTTTTCGAGGGTATTATAGCATTTAGTCAAGCAGCACAGGTAGACAGGTATTACACGTACAGCTACTTGCGCATTGTTGCGCAATTTGATGTAGTACTATCTCAATGAACAATTATGGGCCCCGGCCGGACCGCGGGCGAGGAGATACTCCACAGCTGATAATCTCGATGCTTAGTATAAGTTTAAATATATACTATATATTATATAGCTGTATATGCGGTGAATGTAATGCATGACTTGTGTATGATACGGAGTGTTCTGGCTTCCAGTATTAGGAATTTCCCAAATGTACGTAATAGTTGGCTATTTCGATTGAGTGACAATATATCGGTCACTTAGTCGGAATCGAAAACGTTTTACACCTCGAAATGAAAAATAAACGAAAAAATCCTATTCTATATCCGCGGGATACTCGCGTGGGCGGAACCCGAGCCCTCCTAACCCTCCGAACCCGCCGTTACTTCGTATATAGCATGAGAAAATCAAGAGGGGAATTTCAACCAATCAGAAACAGGCCACACCCCCGGGGTAGCATTAGAACAGGAATAAAAAGTCACTCCAGAAGCTACCCCATGTCCGTTAGGACCTGCGCTGTGCAGCTTTTGACGAAATTCGAACGCCGGAATTGGAAGCGATGCAGTTTTGGTAATCGGGGAACCGAGGAAGAAAAAATGATGAAAAAAGTGATGAAATCGGCACATGTTCTTGAGTATCGACCAAGCTTCTTCGCGACTATGTAATATTATTATAATTGGCCTCGTATGTGCATTCGTGTGAGATATGGTTGTTTTCAAAAAGTATGTATGTACATAAGATCCTCATTAAAAATATATTACATGATTGGTTGGAAACGATGCGTAAAGTGGAATTATATGAGGAAGGAGAGAGAATCTTCTATGAGTAGATGATTCATTTAAAATGGGTAAACTTCATTCGCCCAAGTACCACGTGTACAAATTTATATCCATACATACATACATATGTGTATATGCGACGTTTTACTGACACGTAAAAAAATAACGTATAACGATATCTGTCGTCGATCTACTCGTTATAATTTGATTAATACTCATTAATTTAATAAATGAATAAACGAAATAAAATAAAATGATCACATCGTTCGAAGTATGAAGAATTAGCTAATCAAGCTATGGGCAAGGGTTACAAAAAAAGTCAGTAAAAAGCGAACACCGTTATAATACTTACAAATCTGGTTTCGACGATAACCAATGTAATTAAATTGAATAATAATTGCGAGTGTAACTAATGATGATACTGAATTTCCGAATTTAACCGCTTTTTATCGGATCTTCGAACATCTGTAACCCAGATCAAAATCCAGTTTTAATAAAGTCACACATAATTGTATTAATTATTGTGACGATATAAATGTGTCTACTTCATCCAACTGACACGCGGATGTGAAGATAAATATTTAGCAAACAAATCGGATATATATATATACTATATACATCATTACACGTATATGCGTCTATTACGCATTTCATTTTCCTATATGGAGCCAACGGTAGATATTCCCAACATTGTAAATCGCAAAATATTGTGGCTGTAGATTTGTATTTGTCATAGTTAACAACAAACAAACTCATATACTTACATGTAGGTATTCACAACTCGCGATTATCTAGCACGTGCATATAGTTTCCCAAGCTAATACTTAGTGCATAACTTGCACATGGCACACAAATATTGTTTATGCTAATATTTCTAATCTCTAATTAAATATTTATCATATCGCTTATCGTTCGCGAAATACATCAATGCAAAAGGCTCGATCTTAGATTTAAAGATAACAGATACCCGGCCAAGCGTTTGATCGCTTCACCATCGGTAAAAAAGTCAACTAATTACCGGTTACTGGTGTTCTAACAGTAATGTCAATATGTGAACAGAGGGTGAGTAAAATTTTTATTTTACCGCCGGATGGGCTGACACCGACATCGGTATTAGGGATATCATCAAGGCCGCGGAATGAAGGTTTCTCTTTTTCTAGTCTTCAGCCACGAAGGATCCAAATTTATCGACCAAATAATCGAATGTAGATTAGGGTAACTAAAAAGAATCGAATATTTTTTCCAAAATAATTTTATAACTGGCCAATGGGTAAACATACGGAAATACCCATGACATATTTTTGTAGGGAATTAAACGCTTTGCAAAAAAGAGCCGGGGTCATCATACGATGAATCTACTCGATCAAAAGTTATTCAATGTCAAAGTTGAATTTATATAAAATTGTATGCTTTAAACATTATACGCTTGACATTCTGTAAAACGTACTTTTGTACACATACAAACTTATAGAATGCGAAATATGTAGTTTTCGGTGATATAAGTAATATATCAAATGTATTACAGTTGCATCTACATTTATATGAATGGAATAATGATCTGTCAAAACTGTTCATCCAATAATCATGTATTATTATAGTAAACTGGCGCATTCTTCATGAAATACTCCTAAAGATCGTATAAATATTCAATTGTTGAATCATTTTCTCCTGCCCTTCCCTTGCCTATAAGTCGAAAATGGTGAACACTGCGTGAATTCGTAAGTTAGAAATCGTAGAATTGGCGCACAGGGTGACAGATGGTATCGTCATCTCGCGGTCGGAATGTCGAACTATTTTGCCGCAAGCATTGATGCGCCTTGCCGTCCGCAACCCGCATGTCATTCGTGTAATTTCTAACTTGAGATTGCATGTAATAAAGGGGATGTGTTCTCCAGTGTATTTCAACTGGCAGAAAATGATGTCAGCGTAATCGGAAGTTGAAAATATCGGGAGAATCAAAAAGATAAAAGATAGAAGATAAAAAGTGAAGAAGCAATTCATCGGTAGCTAGCAAGAATTTGAGGGTAGTGGAGGTGACTAGTTGAGAAATAAAAATAAAACGACGAAAATAAAAAGAAATACGACCTAATTATTTCTTCACACTTTATGTTAACCGCTAATGTGAAAATGAAAAGAAAGAATTCCATTCACAGACCAAATTGACATGGTTGTCCCTAAGCTATAATGATGTTTCCGCGATAGATCAAAAGACAATTTACGGACTTCCGAAGCTGGCATACTTAAATCCTTGGAAAACAATAAAGTAGTTCGTTTGGCATCTGATCCTTTCGCAAATCCTGGGGAATTGGTCACTCTTTATGTGAACTCCAACGATTTACAGGGATATAAGAGGCGATAATTTCCGAGGACTCTTGAACCGTGAATAATCTGGGTATCCAGGCTGGTTTTGATTAAACTTATAACCTTGATCTTTATAATTAGTAGGTATTAATCTCTTTGTGCGTAAGGTAAATCGGGAAACGGCTCGAGGTAAACTTGAATTCACAGTTCTATGTACGGAGGTAATAAGCAACTACTAGGAAAGCAAACGAGTTTTATAATGACGTAAATATTAGATTTCTTTTTCACGATGATTTGGAGGAAATCGGGAGCTTTAACCAAGGATTTGTTCAAATGTATCCATGATTCCTCATTTAGGGCGCGCACGAGGGTATACTTAAAGGAACGATGAAATCCGAAACGGATAATCTGTGTAGATTTTGTCGTTATAATTTTATTGCACTCTGAACTTACATTTGCTTAGAGAATACAATGAAAACCAAAATTATGTAAACCGAAGGGCGCACTAATGCGCGAGGATTGGTGTGTGAGATAATTTTATTGAATTATATGGACATCGCCATCAGGTATTTACGGCCAGTCTATTCCCATTACGCCCTGCATATATAATAACCGCGATGGAAACGACGGATGCAACTTCCTGAGCAACAATCGCTGTTCTGGTGACACTGAAACGATATGATATAGGCTATCTTAGATACATGGGACAAGACTTTTCTTGGGAGAGAAGAAATAGTGAAAGTCTCTGAAACCAATGGAGCTGCAGGTTTCGAACATTATTTTTCAAGTTAGAGTTAATAATATAGAAGTTAATATTTATACTGACTTTCTCAGCCCCCCCAGAGCAAGCGTCGGCGAATCCCGTCAATGCCAATATAACGGCGACTACGAGAGCCGTGATAAATAAGTGCATCATCAATTTGCCCATTATGTGCGCAGCGTCTAATCTGAAATTAGTTATTTTGGCATTAAAATGAACGAACTTATAGTCAGGAAGTTATTTTTCGTGTAAGATTACTGTGCCAATATACATTTTTCTGGTTTTATTACATTTGTAAGTAAAATTATTTCTATTTTCAATCATCGATGAAAAGTTTTTACCAGTGAAAATGCCTTCAATTTATCTTCAAATACTGAAATATACAATTTCTCTTATTTGTGAAATAAATGTTGAAAAGTATTTTAACAATGAGATATTTCACGAAAAATTAGCAAGAAAAGATATGCTCACACAACGAGAAATTTTGTTTTGTTATAAACTAACTGAATGAAACACGACAGTCGTTCTTGTACAGTAAAACGTGACGACACAGTAACTTTTCAGTAGCTGAGTGCCATTAATAGTTAACCCCCATCCATCCCGTTTGAAATAATTCTTGTTTCAATCGATTCTAGATCGTTTCTATTTGCGACGTTTGATAGTAAACCGTTTATTTCTAAAAATCGGAACAAAGTCTCGTGATATGCTATTCAATACTCTCGCAAATGTGAATATTCCTATAAGCAATGGAAATTACTGTGTCAGCATGAGAATGATGATGGAAATTTCTATTAACAATGAATAACGGTGCGATCTTATTCCTTGCAAAGATCCTATTATACTCACACGAAGACGGTATACGAGAGTCACGAAGATGAGGCTGAGAACTGCTCTATGGGCTTACTACAGCTTCTGCTAAACGTCTTCTGATTTTATACTAAACGTCCTGACTTTCAATTGGTTCCGAAAATAACGTTATTTTCCGTGTATACAATCGGCAGCAAGTCACATTTAACTACCTTATCAGCTTATCTTATACATAGAACGAGGATGAAAGTCTAGACATTTGAACTAGGCGTCCAAGAATCTTGTTATTCACTGCAATTCTCGGAAAGTCCATCTACGAGACCCTCGATAACCCAATCGCATGGCAAGCGAACTGTCCTAAAATCCAATATTCATGATAATTTGGAATAAACGCTACAATAATAAGTCAGAGGCCGGAAATAGTTTCAGTACAGAGCAAGAAATTTCTGATACAAGAAATACCGTTACATTAACTCAGTATTGAACCCCGTGCTTATTAGGGTGAAAAACTTTTGGAAAAATTATGAAAAAACCAGAATCTGTCGGCGGCGGCTGCTCTGTGAGATATCATTGTAGATGGCTGGAAAAATTTGTGCATACAGTCAGGCATTAGCCTCGGTACAAAGAATTGCGCCATGGTCGACAAGACACACAGCATCACGACGAGAAACATTAGCGTAGGTTTGAACATCTTCGATCTGGATATGATTCAAGTGGTCAACTGCGACAATTATATTAATTTAATTTATTTCGCCGCGATGACGACAAAATTAGAATTTGGTAAAATATAATTTCTTGAACACTGAGACAAACATATTATTGACCCAACAAATTTTTTTTTTTTTGTATCTTTGCCGTAAGAACCTTGCAGGAAATACCCGATTAATTTTAAAGCTCGACTAGTATTCGGCGGATTATTGTTCCATCTAAATTCCGGCCAATAGAATTGCTTCACGAGACAAAATTCACAGTTAAAAATTCAAAATTTAACAGTCACAGAATCATGAAGATAAAGATGCCGGGTCAAGTAGAATCCGAAGCTGCTGCACGCTATCTGAAATAATAATTAATAAGTGTATAATTAATAAGAATAGTAACCGTGAGTTGTTTAAGGTCTTTCTGAAGCCAATAAAACCCTGAAACCCTGACTTTTCCATAAAAGTCGCAGTTTCTCGAAAAATATAGCGTGCACGTGGAGGGTTAATGCCGCTTTGGGGTTACGGTCTTACAGATGCACTCGTAATTATGAAAAACAATTTTACTTACTCATCCGTCGACACGCCAATCAGTCGCAATCCCCCGGATAACGGTCATCCGGTGCACAAATAACATTTTGTGGGTGTGATAATTATTTTCTGTAATGATATGTCACACTCACCTCACCAGGTATATAGCTGTCAAAACTCATCAGCTTGTTTGTTTGTTTGTATCTCTTTCGGCACTATAGAACTTCGCGGCTACGATCACGGATAAAATTTCCCCTGAACTATACCTGACAGTCCGCAACCGGACATACTATGGCGTAAACAAGGAATCACACGGTAGTGCTTATTTATTTATTGCAAAGATCTTATCTTATTTACATCAAGACGGTACACGAGGGTGACGAAGATGCTTCCGAGAACCATTCCGTGGGTTCACTACTTACTGATTCTGTGGAGCGGTTCTTGATTTTACAATCAACCTTCTGATTTCCGATTGGTTCTGAAAAAAATTATTAACACGTGAATATTTTCGGAGGCAAATCACTTTCAAGTACCGTATCTTATAGACATCGCGCAATGAAAATCCGCCGCCCTATCCTCGCTATACGATTCTTTGACGCTTCGCAGATAATTTTTTCTCGATTTCAAAGTTCGATGTAAAACAGCAAGTAGTTTCGAAATAACTGATTTTTCTGAACTCTATTTACTAGCTTTTTGATGACCCGTGATTGCATGACCAGCAAACTGTTCCAATTCTTTAGTAAATATTCACGATAATTCAAATTACACCATACGATAATAAGTCAGAAACTAGATATTTACCATGCGATATCGTAGGAACTACCGTATTACAAGCGTAAGTACAATACTTTATAGCATTTGTTACTAGATTTTTTACGAACGACACCTATGAAACCTCCTCCGTGCATAAGACCTACATACCTTTAGTTTTTCATTAGGTGATTCTGTCTCCTAAAATGTTCTACTATTTCTCACAATCAGTTACGCGTCTCTCCGACACGGTCGTACTCTACCTAGTAGGTCGTTCGATTTTTTAATAATAGGGCAATCGGATCGAAGTAGGGCACTCTGGATAACTTATAACTCGTATGTATGTACGTATATACGTCGGACAGTGCTACCATTCTGAAATCAGCGCGTTGAAATTGGAATAGACAGACAGACTAACGCAAAGGAGAAAAACTGAATAACTAAACAAGGTACAAACTAAACAGCCAAAAAAAAGACCTAGGAATGGGATATTACAAAAATGAAGGGGTGTTTCGGGTCGGAAATTGAACGGAGGACTTGAAAATACGCAGCAAAGTATCGGTGTCTCTTCTTGAGCGGCTAGTCTCGCCAGAAGGGTGAGAAATAGTGTATGCAACCCGCATAGCTTTATCGAATCTCTGATGTATGGTTGCATACGATAAGGCGCGCCGATGAATTGATTGTTTGTATGTTTACTCATTTGCGTTTAATGAAAGGAAAAAAATCGACGCACCTAGTTACAGTATAAAGACAATAATAAGGGTAGAATATGTGAATTTTATTGAAGATTATGAATTGTTCATGCGTTCAATAACCATACGGTAAATAATATGTATCGTTACAAAATGTGCTTTGCAATGAAAATAAGTTACTATAGTAGGTTCCCGAGAGGAATAAAGTGAATCAAAGTGAAATTATATGAATTGAGTAGAGGGGTTATATTCAGACAATATAGGTCTGCACTAGCATAAAGCTTGAGCTAGACTGATTTGTTTTACAATGATGTTTGTTGACGCAGCAACCGAGGTTCTTATATTTTAAAAGACGTCTTTTATCACATAGACTACTACATGGGGATCATATAGAATTAATGAAATATGGGTGATTTTACCCAGTGTAACAATATATTATACGAGTCACATAATTATAAATATTCATTTACAAATTGATTAGTAAACTACCGTAAAAATATCGTACGTATGTCACGTATAATTGAAATTAATATTAATACTTTGGCATTAAATTACGTATGTATATCATTTGTCTTTTAAGTTATATTTACCAACCTTGAGACTGCAAAAATGACTGTGACTCGAGTATTTAAGTTATGAAATATATCAAGGTATCCTGAACTCACACATTTCTTAATAGTAAAAAATGTCAATAATCATAATTATAAGTATATAAGTATAGGTGCAAAATAGTTTTTATTTTATCATTATTACCATAACGATTATATATCACGTTAAACGAATTAAAAAAGAGGCATCTTATTTCACCTTACAGCAACTATTGAATCTGTGACTTGGACAATGAAAAAATTTTGAATTGTTTGAACCACCTTAATATAGAAGTGGAACTGAATGGGAGATAACATTGAATAAATTGAAACAGTACTTATAAACTATATTTGGATGAAAGCATGCTATGTCAAGAAGCATAAAATAATATACTAGTACTTATATGAAAATAATAAAACTTCAAAGCCTTACCGTGACTTTATCTACATTTATTTATAAGAAAACTGAAACATCAAGTCTTGTCGGATGATAAAGCAGAAATAAATGTTTCTTCTTTCGACGAAAATATTCGTAATACCCTTATTATCCTTTAAATGGCACACCTCAAAAAATATTACATTACTGGCACGTGGGGCGTTTGACACCCCCACGTGTTTAACGTGTATTGTGAAGCCTGTATTGCATATTCCTTCACAAAAATTTTATGGAATATAGTTTAACATATCTTTTTAATAGTCCAACATGTTTTGTAGCCATTTTTTCTACTTAAGATAGTTAAAAAAATTAAAAAAAAAAAAGCGGAAAAATGATTTTTTTCACCCCGTATGCCATTCAAAGGTTGAAACAAGAAAGGATCGAATCTTTTGATGTTCTAACGTAAAAATGTATGTGCAAAGGGCATTAAAAATTCGAAAGCATCCTTTCCTCGATGAGACTTCGGTTAGACTCTCCTAGTGGTAGCAGTAACATCTGGTTTTCTATGGAGGGTGCTGGAGGTCATACTATTTATCATTTCAGTGCTCGGTCGAAAGCCCAGACAGCCGTTTTTATGGCGTTTGATGTTGTCTGATAAAGTGGTCATTTGATATGTCGTCTCACAATCAGATCCAAGTTCGTTCCGCATTCTAATCTTTGTCAGGTTAATATTCCTAAAAATGCGTTCGCAATCCGCGTTAGCGTGAGGAATGATCAAGGCATCCAATGCGAATCTCGCAAGATCTGAAAACTCTTCTTTATCATTGAAATTTTTCCAGTTTAGAATTTTACTCCAAAATACGTCAGGCTCATTCTCTTCCAATATATTCTTCGGAAAATCTACAAGCGGCAATTTGCGCCATTGATCTTCGAGTCGTTGATGCGAATGTGTATCATATTCTGCCGATATTCGTGATGAATTTTTCAACAATGGAAGTATCGAAGACGTTTCCCAGCTTCGTGCGACTTCCGGGTTCAAAGCTGCAATCGCGGCCATCAGTGGATTACCGAAGTCCCAACGTTTTCGTATTTCCGTAACTGCTACTTGAAAAAAATTTCGGCATTGATGATGGAATTGTTGCAATTCCTTAGGCTTGTCGCGAATCTTTGGATTATCACTTATTTGCTTCCTCACGACTACTCCAAGGAACATCTGTGCGTGATTTAGAAGTTTGTCAGATGCTTTTGGATCAATATCTTGTGGCTTCGTTTCCATGACGTATTTCTCTTCCATAAAGCATAGAAGTATGTCTTTGTAAAGCTCTTCAATTTTAGCATTCAGCTCGGTAGTGATCATCTTCGAAGATTGGAAACAAGCATTCAAGTTGTTGAATTTGGGTAACACCCACTGCAAAAAGTAATAGTATAATTTGACAAAATCATTTCGTAGCAGCGCCAGTACCATCGGGCCTCCGGCTATGGCTTGTTCCAATTGGGGTATTTCGGTTATGCAACGGGTCAGTGCTGGCCATTGTTCTAGAATGCAATTCACAACAGCGGCCAGAGATAGCCAACGAGTCTGAGATGGATGAAGCATTTCATGTGGCTTCAGGTCAAGAAATGTTTGGAATTCAAGCAACTGCAGTGCTGACCGTTTCGTAATGAACTCCAAGAAATTATACCCCGCACACGCTAATATTTCACATTTTTCGGGGATGATTTTGCATGCTACACTTGCACACAAATGCATGGAATGGCTAATGCATTTGACAATTATTATCCCGGGACATTCCGCCTTGAATCTGTTAGCCAGTCCTTCCATCACTGAATTACCGCCATCTGCGCCAAAGCCCACAATATTTTTAACGGGAATGTTGTGTTTGCGAAAACTATCCTCGATCTCCTTATACAAATTTGTTACCATTCCTGCTTGATACGGAACCTGGTGTAGCTTCCAAAAACTACTCTGTATCCGGCCATTGCCGCTATCAAAATATCGAACGATTACACAAAATGTACGCGTCTTACCCGACGTATCTGTTATCTCGTCTACAAGTATGCTAAATTTACACTTGCTCAACTTATCTGCAAGTTTCGATGTCATGTTCGCGTCTATTACTTTTGTTATTGTGTTCTGCACCTTTTCTTTGCTGAAGGTTACTCCTTGGCAAATCTCCGAATCGGGAAAACAGTCCTTCAGCAAAGGTCCTAAATGTTCGGCCGCATCGAATGCTATGGCATGCTCGAGAAAAAATGCTGAAAGTTTTAATTCTGCCTTCTGAGCCATGGTCGAGTCCTTAGTTGTTGTACCGTTTGAAGGCGAAACACTTTTCCTGTTGATGGTTGTTGTCTTCTCTGCAACCGTTTTGAAGTTTCTTTAGCGATTTTGGTCATTTAATGGAAAGACTAACTTTGAAACTGGTAGATTTATCGAAAAAGACCAAGAGACCTTTTTTGTACAGCGTTCAATTCTCTACAAGAATATGTATAGCGATTTACTGTTTCAGCAGTCCTTTGTAGCGTACAAAAATCAGAATAAGCAAAAATAATTTTTCCTACGTTATTCTTATGGAAAATAGAAAAGTGCGATGAGGACACTCTTAATATTAATATTAAGAGCTCAAATTTTGACAGGCGTATTTTGACATCAAAACGAAACTTTTGAGTCGGTTTGGAGAGAATTTTTTTTTTTTTTGAATCGCCCTAGTGTACACTGTACAGGGTACACCCTTTCTACAAATCTGACGAAATCCTTGAAATCTCACGAAATCATTTCAAGTCCCGTGAAATCTCTGTGATCTTTTGCAATCTTATGAAAACGAACCTGTGGATATATCTTCTTTGAAAGACGTTCTCAAAGCCGGTTCTAAAGTTGCTATGGTAGGTACGGTATTCAACACAGAGAACGACAGCACTGATATGATTTTTATTAATTTGTAATATAGACCCTAATCTACGGTGGGAATGATGGCTAACAAAAAAACGTTCTACACTTACAGTTGGTCCATATACTTCTGGACCGCGGCCTGCTTATGCGTTAGCAATGAGGTGGCAGTATTAAATCAGCATATAGAGACGGAAAACGGAAAGTGACCAGAGTGACAAAGAGGTCGAACCCAAAAGGGAAGTCACGTCGCCACATGTGATTACAGTTTTATCAAATCTGCTATGACGAATTATAATCGGTGGAAAATAACTTTACTCTTGCGCGGTCGTGGTGTTCGGTTTTTGCATCATTTGATATACCGCGTGAATGTCCGAATGAACAAGTTTACCTGAAGCAGCATTACGTGTACCAACACTATTTTGAATAATCGTAACTTTATTCTTCCTCAATATTTTCCAATAAAAGAAATTATTCATACTCGGCAAGAATATGTATTAATGGTGTGTCAAATCCCGACCTTGTCATTCCAATACTCTCATCGGAAGAAAATATTGAAAATCAACTTGTTTCTGGGCTCTTTACGCAGGCCCCTTAACTGTACAATAAAAAACCTTTGGTTTCTCTAGAAGACTTCTAATTATTGAGTAACTCTTCATGTAGTAGAACCCCAGCCCTTCTTTTACAACGATCCTGTGCAATAAATATAATTTATTCCGAGCATCGTGATTGTCGGCGCAAGACGTGGCTAAATTTTATTCACTATAGCTCTAGTAGTGGTCACGTGTATGAGCGACCCTGACATTCGACTGCACAGAGTTAAGGGGTTATACGCAGTTGCAAGGCCGAACAAAGACGTTTTTTCAATAATTTTTCATAGAAAGGGATTTTATTGAACAAATAAAAGTAATAATTATTCAGATAGTGTCAACTGTTAAGTTACTAATGACACTTAGATCATGTAAAAATATTGAGCTATATTGCTCCTGTAAACGATCTCCCGAAGGTCCTCCAAAAAAAGGTCTTCGGCGGTGATCATCCTATCTTTGGATTGGATTATCCGAAATCAAAAAATAGGTCAGATACTTTTAGTGGATAGATGAATCTTGGGATTGATCGAAGGAATAAGATTTCCAATAATTATTTCTATTTTTTTAAACAATTTTTTGCGAAAATTTTGGTCGAAAATTCTAATTTTTTCTTCACATAGCCGCCATTTTATTAAAAATTTAAATTTTGACTATTCCTTCGATCAATCCCAAGATTCATCTATCCACTAAAAGAATCTGACCTACTTTTTGATTTCAGATAATCCAAACCAAGGATAGGATGATCACCGCCGAAGACCTTTTTTTGGAGGACCTTCGGGAGATTGTCTACAGGAGCAGTATAGCTCAATATTTTTACATGATCTAAGTGTCATTAGTAACTTAACAGTTGACACTATCTGAATAATTATTACTTTTATTTGTTCAATAAAATCCCTTTCTATAAAAAATTATTGAAAAAACGTCTTTTTTCGGCCTTGCAACTGCGTATAACCCCTTAATACGAATAGGTCGTATAGGCAGCGGTTTCCTTATCCTTCGCGTGTCGGTCTTGTATCTGAATACGTAGCGTAAGCGGGGCAGCAATGCGCGGTCCACGACTAAATGCGGAGATAAAGTTGTAGAGTTTAATTTCAATTTTGATAAAAAATTATTTCCGCTGACTCCGTGTCCCGATTGAGGCCAATTTATCGACAAAATTTTCCCGCCTCCGACTTTATCAAATGCGTATAGCAATAGCGCCAAATCAATGGCCAGACATTGAAGCAATGACAAGCGACAGGTAAGAAGAATGATATGTAGGTGTACACTCGACGAGATGAAACATGACCACTATGAAGTTGGCCATAGTTTTCTGTCTCCTTCTATCCTACATAGTTGCATACAGATGGAAAGAGACAGAAGACTGTCGCTGACTTCATAGTGGTCATGTTTTAACTCGTCAAGCTTACATAATATATTCAGAAAGATATAGACACATATAGTCGAGAGACTTTTAGCGAACCTTTTGCATGTAGTGTACGGGAGTCTTCTTTCGATGTACGTATACCTATGCAGTACAGTGCACTAGGGTACTGAAATGTCATTTACTCTGCAAGTAATAATTATCTGGCAATTGCAATTGCTATCATCAGTAATGCTGAAATTCTTTCCAATTCATTTTTCTTACAAGATTATTGATCTGTCGTCCTCTAGACACTTCAATTTTCACCATAGAAAAAGTTAAATCAGTGAATCTGATCTCAATTCTATCCGGAACTCTGATTGGTTACAATACTACAGATTTAAGATTGTTAGATGCAGGAGCGATTTGTTACATCTGAATATCTATGTTTATCAATTAAATATTGCTTCAATGCATGTAAAAATAAATGTTAACTGTACGCTAGATCCTCGCAGTCAATCGTCCAGAGAATTGTCATCAATAGTCGCTGACATTGTTGTTACGATATTAAACACTATGATTTTTGGATCAAGTAACATAAAAATCATTTTGAAGGGAGAAGACTGGGGATTGATGGGGGTCTAGATTGAACGAGTCGATGCAATATTCACAAACTATATTTTATTGAAGAAAAACATGCTTTATCAAGGAACTATAACAATAAAGGAAATGCATAGGACATATTGAACTGAAATATAATATAATATATAATAATATTTGATAGTTTGGGGCCACTGGAATCTGAAATCTTGTCGGATCATAACACAGGAATTATTTTTTTTTACTTGAATGAAAATATTCATGATATCCTAATTGAAATAGGAAAGAATCGAATTTTCGAATATTATAGTATAAGAAAGTATGGGCTAACGTATGAGGGTATTGAAAATTCGATAGCATCCTTATTCGAATGAGACTTTAGTTAAATTCGACTGGTGGAAGGAATTGGTTCTGGTTTCCCTTGAGGTGTACTTGAGTTCATACTATTCGTCATTTTGGTGCTTCGTTGTGATAATAAACCGATTCAATTGTTTTTTATATCGTCTGATGAAACAGCAACTCGATATATTTTCTTGGAATGAGATACGCGTTTGTTACTCGTTCCGATTCTTACCAGGTTGATTTTCTCAAAAATGCGCTCGTAAACCGCGTTAGTGTGAGGAATGACCAAGGCATCCAATGCGAATCTCCCGAGAAGCGAAAACCGGCTATTTTCCCAGTTCAGAATTTTACTCCAAAACACGTCAGGTTCTTTTTCGTTCCCAATATCTTCGGGAAAAGCTGTGGATGGCAATTCGTGCCATTGCTTGTCGAGATTATACTGCCACTTCGGATCATCTGATGATATTCGGGGTAGAGATTTTAGATTTTGTTGCTAGGCTATATTATTACGACAGATAAGAAGATGAACCAAGCTTTAGAAAATCTGACATCGAGACTCGTTTCTGGCTCTTTGTTGTAATAAAATATCTCGATATAAATCCTCGTAATGGGATACGCATTTATTACTCGTTCCGGTTCTTATCAGGTTGATTTCGTTAAAAATGCGTTGGTAATCCGCGTTAGTGTGAGGAATGACCAAGGCATCCAATGCGAATCGCGCGAGAAGTGAAAACTTGCCATGTTTCAACTTAAGAATTTTTCCCCAAAACACGTCAGGTTCTCTTTCATTCGCAATATCTTCGGGAAGATCTGTGGATGGCAATTGGTGCCACTGCTTGTCGAGATGATGCTGCCAGTTCGGATCATCATCTTTCATCATTCGGGGTAGAGATTTTACCAAATATGGTATCAATGTTTGCCTTTCTATCAAACATTGTGTCCATAGTTTTTCCTCCCGTTTACTTCGTGCAATCTCCGGTTTCAAAGCTACCATACTCTTCATCACTGGATTTCCGAAGTCCCAACGTTTTTTTATTTCAATAGCTCCTTGTTGCAGAAACTCTCGACATTCCTGGTAAAATTTTTCCTTTTGATCACCATTGTTCTTAATATCCGTATTCGTTTCTATTTCCTTCAATACAACGTCTCCAAGGCCCATCTTTGAATCAGTTAGTTGTTTGTCTGTTAACCGTGGATCAATATCTCGTAGCTTCGTTTCCGTGACGTATTTCTTTTCCATAAAGCATAGAAGTATGTCTTTGTAAAGCTCTCTAATTTTCGGTCTTAATTTGGTAGTGACCATCTTCGGAGATTGGAAGCAATCGTTTAATTTGTCGAATTTTGGTAAAATCCACTTTAAAAAGTGATAGTATAATTTCATGAAAGGATCTCGTAGCATCTTTAGTTCTTTTTCTCCGAATAATAATTTTTCTGTATCAGACATGTCTTCGTAAAGACGAATCAGTGCTGGCCATTGATCTAGCATGCATTCTACAACAGCGGTCAGAGAGAGCCAACGAGCCTGAGATGGATGAAGCATTTTCTGCGGCTCTAAATCAAACAATTTCTGCAATTCTCCCAATTTCGCTGACTTATCCACTTGGTATTTCAAATGAGAATGTACTGCACGCGCTAATTGTTCAGGCGTACGACGACCTTCGAGTGCTGTACTTGCACAAAGGTGCATGGAATTGCTCAGGCATTTCAGAACGACTATTCCGGGATAGTCCCTTTCAAATTTGCTAGCAACAGAATTTTCCCCACCCAAGATAACATTACCACCATCTGAACCGAAACCCACAATATTTTTAATGGGAATCTTGGATTCCGCGAAGCTGTTCTTGATGTCCTTGTACAAATTTTCTATCATTGTAGTTAGATCTACAAAACTTGTACAGTTTGCGCTAAAGAGCTTCCAGAATTTAATTTGTATCCGACCAATATCGCTATCGAAATATCGGACCATTATACAAAATGTTTTTTCGCTCCAAATGTCTGCTAATTCGTCTGCGAATATGCTGAATTTACACTCACGCAACTTGTTTGCAAGTTTCGATCTGATGCTCTCTCCCTCGCTCCCTCCCTTGCTCCCTCCTATTTCTTCTATTATAGTGTACTTCACCTTCTCTGTGTTGACAGTTAATTCCCGACAAATCATTGAGTCAGGAAAACAGTCTTTTAGCAAGCGCCCTAAAGGTTCGGCCACATCGAGGGGAATGTTACGCTCAGCAAAGAATGTTGTAAGTTTTTTCTCTGCCTCTCGCGCCAAGGCTCTTGAAGCGTATAATTTGTGTTTGTAGGTTTTCAAGTGGTTTCCGATGTTTGATATAGTGTTCTTATAATTTCGTGCGAAATAACAGGCTTTGCAGCATGTCTTCTGCTTATTATTACTACGGTCCGTGAGGATCCAGTCTTTCGAACATATTTTTTCAAGTAATTGATCACCACGCGGCTTTTTCTTCTTCTTAACCCGTTGCACCCGTTTTGACTTCGGCCGGTATCGTACTTTTGTTGGCTTGCTTGGCTCATCCGTTCTAGATTCTGTCGTATCGCCCATCTCCATGCTATTTTACATCCGCACTCCTTATCTGTGAAAATAGTATAGGTAACTCTAATGAAACTCACATGAAAATTATTTGGGCCTGTATCAAAATATGTATTTTTTTACCGCATAGTGGGACCATTCAGAAATTACGTAAAGCGTTTAAGGAAGGGCGGGTATATAACTCAATATCAGGGGCGCAGGGGGGGGGGGGATCCAATTTTACGTAAGCTTTCCAATTCGAAAGTTTCTATTTTCGCGCTAATAAATGGCGCTATGATATAGCGCTATCTACATTCAGCTTTGGAACTCAGTATTGAATTCTAAAGAGATTAGGCGGACTAGACACTAATTATAGATGTTTTTTTTTTCTCAATTGTCTCGCTGATTAAGTTGTCCCGGTGATTAATCTGATATCAAACTGGTTAGTTAGTCCATGGATAATTAATATTTAAATTGACTAAATTAATTTTTCTGAGTACGTTAGTTTTTACTAAACTTATCCCTGTCAATTATCTATTCCGTACACAACCCTCCGAAAACATCTTTATTTTCGACAAAGATAAAGAAACGGCATCTAATCTACGAAATTGTGGTAATTGGCGATTGTCAACGACTGGGAGACGCCATCATGTTAGTCCGGATTCCCGTGCAACGCATATCGCCGAAAATTCAGCCAATCAGAAGCGTTACCACAAATTTGTAGATTAGATACCATTTCTTCATCGTTGTCGAAAACCAAAATGTTTTTGGATGGTTGTATTTGGAATTCAATAAAGAATCGGGCTCAGGCAGCCTTTCTTGCATTTCTGATGCATGGGCCTTGATATAAGTAGAAATAAGTGGCTCGCCCACACTATGCGAAAAAGAAAACACGATTCTATTGAATTTTAGGTGCTAACTCGATCTCATTCCTCATCAAACATCGGCTGCCAAAAGGACCATCCGATTGATAGCCCTGTTTCAGAGATATTTGATTATTCAATTAGATGCGTCGGTAAAAATCACCTAGAGCTCTCCCTCAAGTGTCACAGGACCATCGTCATCCAAGAAACTTTCGATACAATACACATACCTATCACACCGCGCCGGGACGTCAAATGCGAAGAACTTCGTCGCCAAATAAGTTTTATCGAAACGATTTCTAGATGGCGCGTGTTTATCCTATCTTCTTTGAAAGACGTTCTGATATCATAGAGTCGGTGGAAATACAAAAAGCCGGTTCTAAAGTTGCTATATGGTGGGTACGGTATCCAACATAGAGAACGACAGCACTGATATGATTTTTATTAATTTGTAATACAGACACTGGGTTGGGAATGATGGCTAACAAAAAAACGTTCTACACTTACAGTTGGTCCATATACTTCTGGACCGCGGCCTGCTTATAATGCGTTAGCAATGAGGTGGCCGTATTAAATCAGCATATAGAGACGGCAAACGGAAAGTGACCAGAGTGACAAAGAGATCAAATCCAAAAGGAAAGTCACGTTGCCACATGTGATTACAGTTTTATCAAATCTGCTATGACGAGTTATAATCGGTGAAAAATAACTTTACTCTCGCGCGGTCGTGGTGTTCGCTTTTTGCATCATCTGATATACCGCGTGAATGTCCGAATGAAAAAGTTTACCTGAAGCAACGTTACGTGTATAGGGGCGGGTGGGGCAAGACGGCCCCCCGGGGCAAGAAGGCCCCCTCCAAAAATTTGGTCAACATTTTTTTTTTTCTCCAAATTATCGGGATTTTGATATTTTAGCTCATTTTTAGCCCTACGTGAGAAACCTGGGGCAAAATGGACCAGCCAAAAATTCTGAAAAATAGATTTTTTTATGTTTTTATCGTCAAATTATGAAAAATTCAATGTACTTATTCATTTTCAGGCTGATTGTCTACTTGTAGGGTAAATAAGCCACTAACAGCATTTGAAAATAATAATTTTTTTTTAAATTAATTAATTTTTTTAATTAAAGTAAAGTTATTTAATTTTCATTCAGTGATAGAAAAGTAAATATAGTTGTCAAGAGACAGAAAAACATTCTTAGCGTTGAAAAAAATTTTATGAAACAAAAAAAAATTATTTTCATCATTTTTTGAAGGAGGGGCCGTCTTGCCCCACCCTTCCCTACGAACACTATTTTAAATAATCGTAACTTTATTCTTTCTCAATATTTTTCAATTAAAAAAAAATGACTTATACTCGGCAAGAATATGTATTAATTGTGTGTCAAATCTTGACCTTGTCATCCCAATACTCTCATCAGAAGAAAATATTGAAAATCAACTTGTTTTCTGGGCCCTTTACGCGGACCTCTTAACTGTACAATAAAAAAGCTTTGGTTTCTGTAGAAAACTTCTAATTATTGAGTAACTCTTCATGTAGTAGAACCCCAGCCCTTCTTTCACAACGATCCTGTGCAATAAATATAATTTATTTCGATCATAGTGATTGTCGGCGCAAGACGTGGCTAAATTTTATTCATGATAGCTCTGGTAGTGGTCACGTGTATGAGCGACCCTGACATTCGACTGCACAGAGTTAATACGAATAGGTCGTATAGGCAGCGGTTTCCTTATCTTTCGCGTTTCGGTCTTGTATCTGAATACGTAGCGTGAGCGGGGCAGCAATACGCGGTCCACGAGTTAATGCGGAGATAAAGTTGTAGAGTTCAATTTCAATTTTGATAAAAAACATTATTTCCGCTGACGCCGTGTCCCGATTGAGGCCAATTTGTCGACGAAATTTCCCCCCTCTGACTTTATGAAATGCGTATAGCAATAGCGCCAAATCAATGGCCAGACATTGAAGCAATGACAAGCGACAGGTAATAAGAAAGATATGTAGGTGTACACTCGACGAGATGAAACGTGACCACTATGAAATTGGCCATAGTTTTCTGTCACCTTCTATCCTACATATAGTTGTATATAGATGAAAAGAGAGAGAAGACTGTCGCCAACTTCATAGTGGTCATGTTTTACCTCGTCGAGCTTATACATATATATTCAGAAAGATGTAGACACATATAGTCGAGAGACTTTCAACGAACCTTTTGCATGTAGTGTACGGGAGTCTTCTTTTTCTTCTTAAAGCTTAGGCCTATCTCCATAAAGAAATGTGGCCAAGTGTACGGGAGTCCTAGACCAACTAATCGAATTCGGTAACAGACTGAACTCTGTTCATAAGATAATTCGCATTGTGGTTGCGTAATATCTATTTATGAAGTTTTTCCTTGTCTGGCTTGATTGTAGTGAGAAGGAATTTCGGAGGTTCCAATCAGTTTGTAGAGGAGTAAAGAACACTAGAAGAATACACTTGTAATGATTAACAAAAGTTTTCTTACAAAACAACTCAACATTAAGGATTTTTACCTAAAGTTAGATTAATAAGGTACCGAACCGGCACTCCGATACGTAGATGTTTATACTCGACGAGCCAGCGGGTGAATGAAAGAGTAACGTTGCGATCAATTAGCTGATGACTAACTCGAATAGCGCAGTAAAGCCGCGTATTTTTAAGCAGTTATGACCAAACTCCACGCACAAACTTACAGGCGCGGCGGAACAAGTATGGTATATATGTGAAGCACTCCACACCTCATAATTTAGTAGATGTGGAATTCTACATCTCAGATATATATGCAGTTTCGACAAATTTAATTTTGTTCTAATAACTTGAATATCAAGTCATTTAACGACACAGAAAATTTATTGACTAAGATGAAACATGAAAATTCGACGGATTCTTGAAATATAATATACAAAGGAGTCCGCCTCGTGGGGGTTTTTCATTTGATTGAACCATTGCCTTTTTATGCAACCAAAATCGTCGGAAATTGCGAACGAAAGACGAATGTTAAATTCAAACGGTCGCAATTCCGTCAAAAATGAAAATTTCAAAAAAATCCTACGAGGCGGACTCCTTTGTATATTATATTTCAAGAATCCGTCGAATTTTCATGTTTCAGATCAACCGACTGCCCAGAATCCTTGGCACCGCAAACCATGTCAACGAACAACACGTCTGACGCTGACCACAACAACGGCGCTTCCACTCAACGAATTAATTTGAAAAAAATCCTCAAGATACCTCAATGTACATATTTTCCAATAAAAAAAACTCAGATGCAATCAAAACATTAGTTTTTGAGATGAAAATTCCCGAAGTTTACATGTTTTTCTTGCCGTCTACTCAGGTACCTCCCCTTAAACGGAGCTCCACACCTCGGAAATATACGTTCCGCCGCGCCTGAAAACTTATAATATTATTATTTAATATTATGATGCAAAAGCCTTTCGCCTAGTTGTATAAATGGGATAGTCACCCACAAAAAATACATTCTCATGCCAAGAAAACATTAAGCAATTATTATTTTATACAAAAATTCCTTCCTCGTAAAAAAAGATTTGAATTCATATGCTATTGCCTAGTACCGATATCACGTTGACTTTTTTCGAATTGACGATTAGGCTTTTCATAAGATGGTACATATTGACAGCCTTTCTGAAAACAGAAAACATAGAGCAATAAAAAGTAAAAATAAAAAATAAAAAAAAATTTGGAGGTAGTGATACTATAGACGGGCCAGTATTTCGTATCACTATATTAGGATTAATGACATGGTTCAATCGCAGTTTTCTTGTACTTATCTAGAAAAGGCCCGCCTAGTATCACTACCTCCAAATTTTTTTTTATTTTTTATTTTTATTTTTTATTTTTTTTATGTTTTCTGTTTTAAGGAAGGCTGTCAATATGTACCGTCTTATGAAAAGCCTAATTGCCAGTTCGAAAAAAGTCAACGTGATATCGGTACTGGGCAATAGCATCTGATTTCAAATCTTTTTCTTTCACGAGGAAGGAATTTTTGTATAAAATAATAATTCTATGATGTTTTCTTGGCATGAGAATGTATTTTTTGTGGGTGACTCCCATACAGCACGTATGATTGCAGCAACATTGCTGCAATATTCCAATATTTCTGTCTCGATATATTGCACCTGCAAGATGGGAGCAACGTTGTTACAATATTTTAATATTTCTGTTTCGATATATTGCACCTTCAAGATTGCAGGAACGTTTCTGCAATATTTCAATAGTTTCTGTTTCGATAAGATACGATTAAAATAAGTAAATATTTGATCACTCGGGTAATTTTACTGCTTATTTGATATTAGTATCACGAACTCAGTGAAAGCATTTGATGTTAGTTTTATAAGTTTGAAAAGCATATCACTTCACGATAGACCGTTGGGAGTATAGTAGGTCGTTCGATTTTTTAATAATAGGGCAATCGGATCGAAGTAGGGCACTCTGGATAACTTATAACTCGTATGTATGTACGTATATACGTTGGACAGTGCTACCATTCTGAAGTCAGCGCGTTGAAATTGGAATAGACAGACAGACTAACGCAAAGGAGAAAAACTAAATAACTATAAACAAGGTACAAACTAAACAGCCAAAAAAAAAGACCTAGGAATGGGATATTACAAAAATGAAGGGGTGTTTCGGGTCGGGAATTGAACGGAGGACTTGAAAATACGCAGCAAAGTATCGGTGTCTCTTCTTGAGCGGCTAGTCTCGCCAGAAGGGTGAGAAATAGTGTATGCAACCCGCATAGCTTTATCGAATCTCTGATGTATGGTTGCATACGATAAGGCGCGCCGATGAATTGATTGTTTGTATGTTTACTCATTTGCGTTTAATGAAAGGAAAAAAATCGACGCACCTAGTTACAGTATAAAGACAATAATAAGGGTAGAATATGTGAATTTTATTGAAGATTATGAATTGTTTATGCGTTCAATAACCATACGGTAAATAATATGTATCGTTACAAAATGTGCTTTGCAATGAAAATAAGTTACTATAGTAGGTTCCCGAGAGAAATAAAGTGAATCAAAGTGAAATTATATGAATTGAGAAGAGGGGTTATATTCAGACAATATAGGTCTGCACTAGCATAAAGCTTGAGCTAGACTGATTTGTTTTACAATGATGTTTGTTGACGCAGCAACCGAGGTTCTTATATTTTAAAAGACGTCTTTTATCACATAGACTACTACATGGGGATCATATAGAATTAATGAAATATGGGTGATTTTACCCAATGTAACAATATATTATACGAGTCACATAATTATAAATATTCATTTACATCAGTTGATTAGTAAACTACCGTAAAAATATCGTACGCATGTCACGTATAATTGAAATTAATATTAATACCTGCCAGAAGAAATGTTACATATATGTATATGTTTGTCTTTTAAGTTATATTTACCAACCTTAAGACTGCAAAAATGACTGTGACTCGAGTAGTCAAGTTATAAAATATATCAAGTATCCTGACCTCACACATTTCTTAATAGTGAAAAATTTCAGTAATCATAATTATAAGTATATAAGTATATCGTAGATGCAAAATAGTTTTTATTTTATCATTATTACCATAACGATTATATATTACGTTAAACGAATTAGAAGAGAGGCATCTTATTTCATCTTACAGCAACTATTGAATCTGTGACTTGAAAAAAGAAAAAATTTTGAATTTTTTGAACCACCCTAACATAGAAGTGGAACTGAATGGGAAATAACATTGAATAAATTGAAACAGTACTTATAAACTATATTTGGATGAAAGCATGCTATGTCAAGAAGCATAAAATAATATACTAGTACTTATATATGAAAATAATAAAACTTTAAAGCCTTACCGTGACTTTATCTACATTTATTTATAAGAAAACTGAAACATCAAATCTTGTCGGATGATAAAGCAAGAATAAATGTTTCTTCTTGCGACGAAAATATTCGTAATATCCTTATTATCCTTTACATGGCACACCTCAAAAAAATTACATTACTGGCACGTGGGGTGTTTGACACCCCCACGTGTTTAAACGTGTATTATAAAGCCTGTATTGCATATTCCTTCACAAAAATTTTATGGAATATAGTTTAACATTTTGTTTTAATGGTCGAACATGTTTTATAGCCATTTTTTATATTTAAGATAGTTAAAAAAAATTAAAAAAAAAAAACGGAAAAATGAGTTTTTTTTTACATAAAAATTCACAACTCGGGTAATTTTTAATATTTTTGACTAAAAATTCAGTGACGTACTCTTGAAATACTATTATTTTAGAAAAAAAAATTACTGCAATATTGTACCTTCAAAAAAAGGTATTTATCTTTCGATATGAAATGGTAATTTTTGATAAAATTGAACACTATATATTTAACCCAATAACTACCAGATGGCAACACATGTTCAATTTTTTGAATTTAATTTCCTTAATTGGAGCGCAGACTTTGCTTGGGGTGTTGGAAACCCCGTATGCCATTTAAGGGTTAAAACAAGAAAGGATCGAATCTTTTGATGTTGTAATGTAAAAATGTATGTGCAAGCTTGTAAGGGCATTAAGAATTCGAAAGCATCCTTTCCTCGATGAGACTTCGGTTAGACTTTACTAGTGGTAGCAGTAACATCTGGTTCTCTATGGAGGGTGCTGGAGGTCATACTATTTATCATTTCAGTGCTCGGTTGAAAGCCCACACAGCCGTTTTTATTGCGTTTGATGTTGTCTGATAAAATGGTCATTTGACATGTCGTCTCACAATCAGATCCAAGTTTGTACCGCATTCTGGTCTTTGTCAGGTTAATACTCCTGAAAATGCGCTCGCAATCCGCGTTAGCGTGAGGAATTATGATCAAGGCATCCAATGCAAATCTCGCGAGAACTGAGAACTCTTTTTCATCGTTGATATTTTTCCAGTTTAGAATTTTACTCCAAAATATGTCAGGCTCATTCTCTTCCAATATATCCTTCGGAAAATCTACAAGCGGCAATTTGCGCCATTGATCTTCGAGTAGTTGCTTCAAATTTATATCATATTCTACCGATATTCGTGATAGAATTTTCAACAATGGAAGTATCGAAGGCTCTTTCGAGCTTCGTGCGACTTTCGGGTTCAAAGCTGTAATCGCGGCCATCAGTGGATTACCGAAGTCCCAACGTTTTCGTATTTGCGTAACTCCTATTTGAAAAAAATTTAGGCATCCACGATGGAATTGTTGCAATTCCACAGGATTGTCGCGAATCTTTGGATTATCACTTATTTGCTTCCTCACGACTACTCCAAGGAACATCTGTGCGTGATTTAGAAGTTTGTCAGATGCTTTTGGATCAATATCTTGTAGCTTCGTTTCCATGACGTATTTCCTTTCCATAAAGCATAGAAGTATGTCTTTGTAAAGCTCTTCAATTTTAGCATTCAGCTCGGTAGTGATCATCTTCGAAGATTGGAAACAAGCATTCAAGTTGTTGAATTTGCGTAACACCCACTGCAAAAAGTAATAGTATAATTTGATAAAATCATTTTGTATCAGCGCCAGTACCATCGGGCCTCCGGCTATGGCTTGTTCCAATTGGGGTATTTTGGTTATGAAACGAGTCAGTGCTGGCCATTGTTCTAGAATGCAATTCACAACAGCGGCCAGAGATAGCCAACGAGCCTGAGATGGATGAAGCATTTTCTGCGGCGTCAGGTCAAGAAATGTTTGGAATTCAGGCAATTGCGCTGAGCGTTTTGTAAAGAACTCTAAGAAATTATACCCCGCACGCGCTAATATTTCACATTTATTGGGGATGATTTTGCATGCTTCACTTGCACACAGGTGCATTGAATGGCTAATGCATTTGACAATTATTATTCCGGGACATTCCGCCTTGAATCTGCTAGCCAGTGCTTCCATCACTGAATTACCGCCATCTGCGCCAAAGCCCACAATATTTTTAACGGGAATGTCGTGTTTGAGAAAACTATCCTTGATGTCCTTATACAAACTCGTTGGCGTTCCTGCTTGACACGGAGCCTGGTGTAGCTTCCAAAAACTACTCTGTATCCGGCCATTGCCGCTATCAAAATATCGAACGATTACACAAAATGTACGCGTCTTACTCGACGTATCTGTTATCTCGTCTACAAGTATGCTAAATTTACACTTGCTCAACTTATCTGCAAGTTTCGATGTCATGTTCGGGTCTATTACTTTTGTTATTGTGTTCTGCACCTTTTCTTTGCTGAAGGTTACTCCTTGGCAAATCTCCGAATCGGGAAAACAGTCCTTCAGCAAAGGTCCTAAATGTTCGGCCGCATCGAATGCTATGGCATGCTCGAGAAAAAATGCTGAAAGTTTTAATTCTGCCTTCTGAACCATGGTCGAGTCCTTGGTTGTTGTACCGTTTGACGGCGAAACACTTTTCCTGTCGATGGTTCTTGTCTTCTTTGGAGGGTTATCCATTGATGTGTTAATTTTTCTAATTTTTGCAATTCTCTCTTGGTGCCCTTTGGTCATCATGTGCACTTTTGCTGAAGATTTTCCGCTCGCTATAAAACTATTACAGAGCGTGCATGTGACGCCGAATTCATTATTGGGGTCACGAATGAACCACTTCTTAAAATCATATTCCTGTTCCCATTTTCTCTTGTATTTTAGCTGCGAAGACATTCGCCTTTCCTTTGGTGTGCTCACCCCATCAGTCTTCCATTTTTCCGTAGGGTTCATTTCTTTCACTGTTCTAGATCCACACTGAAATCAATATAACTCTAATGAAACTCACGTCAAAACTGTCGGGCTCTATATTAAAATATGTGTCTTTCTTCAAATTTTAAAGTGTCACAGAACCGTCGTCAGTTTAGAAAGTTTTGACGCAACATACATATCACATCGGGATAACAAATGCGAAGAATTTTGTCGACAGATTGAGCCTCAATCACGGGAGATACGCCGGCGAGTAAAATAAGCATCGTTTTTCTACAGGTCGCGTGCACGTATCAGTCTTATATTTCAATTCATAGCGTGAACGAGGCGGCAATGCACAGTCCATGGTGATAAGGCTCTATAGTTCAATTTCAATGTTGAAAAAAAAAGAAATTATTCCCGCGAACTCCATGTCCCCATTCAGACCCAATTTATCGACGAAATATCGTCTGACGTCATTATATATGTATGGGAAAAGCGCTAAATCACTTAGTAAAAACAATAAGTACTTGTATAATATAAAAAGAAGGTAAAACCTGAAAATTTTAGTCACGAAGAAAAATTAACAGGCGATCCGGGAATCATTAGACCATCTATATCTCGCCCGATGGGTGCCTGCAAATTAATCTTCGTCTGTCAAGTCTTAGTGTTTTGTTCATGTGCTAGAGTATTTAGAGAAGTATTTTTTCTCCATATGTATATAAGTATACTCACAAATATGTTCGATATAGACTTTTGGCAATTGATTTCTGTGAATAGAGTATGAGAGCCCCAAATCAACTACAGATTTGTACAGACAATTACAGACACTGTTTTAGTTTGTGACATTTTCCATTATACTTTATACACAACGCGCATGTGGAATATCTATAGCCGATCAGCGTGGTATCAAGATTTGCCGATTATTTTGTTATCTTTATTCGAAATTGGTATCTCAAATGTCTTACAGCATGAATAGTAATTTTTAAATCCTCTTTATTAGATAAAATTCTTTATCTACTACAGTGTAGTCTAGATTCGTGATGTTATAAAATGTTCCATCGCCGCTACTCGCTGCGCGCGCAATATCTATGGCCAACTTGCAGGATATTAAGCATTTCCGATTATCTCGTGATTTTTATTTTAAATTGGTATGAAAAATGTTGCAAAACTTAAATAGTGACGCTTATATCCTTGTTATAAAGTGATATTCGTTTTATTGTATGGTATTGTTCTAACGATGCAACTATTTCGCTCCGCGCCCGGAAGTCACACGATCAGGAAAAAGATGAGCTGTTTTCGCGCGCCAATTATGAATTGGTAATTTACCGAATGAACTTCATTGCACGAGTTTCATTGTTTCCCTCAAATTTTGGACTAGAGATTAAGTATCATTTGTCTACGTACAGAATTTAAAAGATTTCCTCCATCAACTCATAAAATATTTCCTTCTCAACTCATAATCGACGTCTATTTCATATCTTTATATCTTATTTGCGTTATCAGTGAATTCATTTTCGTTGAATTTAAATGAACACAAATTAATACGCAAGCCCTGCTGTTGTAGCTAGGCAATTCGTCTATACCTATTTCATTTCATCCAAACTCGCAGGCAACTCTCAAGGTGCGAGATTGAGGGATTATATTCACTTATTAAATCTGGGTGTACACTGTACATCCTTTCTACAAATCTGAAATCATTTCAAGTCCCGTGAAATCTCTGTGATCTTTTGCAATCTTATGAAAACGAACCTGTAGATAGAATATTCAATCTGGAGTCAGTAATCACTAATCGGTGGGTATGCCCCGTTACCTCACTCTTTATATCTATCATATCTTGACATCTATAATCAACTGATTAGTCTGTCTCATCGACTGCGCTTTATAGAGCGCCAAATAGCTAATCTTGAACTTCTAAATGTTATGCGAAAGATTTTCGCATTCGTTTCACGACATTTTATCGACAAATTATCGACGAATATGAGGGATAAAATAAAAGGAAACACAACTTAATTAGAAATCTATTTCGCGTAATATAATACCTTGACACCATCTCTGGCGCGGGTGGATTCCTCGTACGGAGACAATTCTAAGTGGAATCTCAATTAGGTATGAGCCGCAGCAACAAAGCTGGCAGCTTATACCGCGGGAAATGCAAAGAAACAAAATCTTACGTTAAATATTATATTTTTGCCAATTTAGGCAACCTAGAATATATAATGGTAATATTTGTTCCTAATTTTCGATTAAACTTATAATAAGTGTAATGGATCAATAAGAAATTTTGCAACATATATACTTTCAAGTGAAATATAATTCGCTATTGAATAAAAATGAATACAAGTTTGATGTTGTAAAATAGTAGTCTTCGATTTGGGAGCTGAAGTAGAAGTGCTATGGAGTATCGATGGAGGGAAAAAATGTCAGTTTTGGAAAAAGGTGGTACCTTCGAGTGAAAAGACACCGATGAATTTAGGGATGGGGATAGATGAAGTTGTGGGTAAAGGGACAGTTCGTTTATCTCAAGGGTTTTTGAGTTGGTGGATTGGAAATGGTTTATTGCAGGACTGCGAAGATTAGGAAATACACATAGGTATGAAAGGTGTTGGAGTCATGAAAATAGAGGTTGTCTGGGAATATCTTATGTCTAGGCGAAGAAAGTTTTAGAGTCTCAAACTAAACAGTGAATATCATAAGCGTAGTTCTTAGCGTAAATTAATATTAGAAAATGCAAAATGGAATGATTATCATTAAGTAATAATAGGTCGGTACATAATACATAAGATTAAATATTGACTGTGCACCGAAAAATCGTGGCCAATTATGCAGAGAATTATTGTTACCAATCACGTCGGCATGGTTGCCGAGATATTTGAATTTTTCAACTATAGGTATCATGAAGATGACTCTGAACAAAGAGAACTGTGAAATTATAGGGGATTGAATTGAATTACTTCAAATAAGGCTGATAAACTATATTCGAATAAAAATATGTTCTATTACGAAACTGTACCAACAACCGAAACAGCAGACAAATTCATCTTGAATATATATTATGATAAGAGGTAACAAGCAGTAAGTTATAAAATTTGAAAATCTGACCGTCACATATTTTCGACTTTTATCTAAGAAAACTGGATTATGAAATCTTGTCAGATTATAACGTAAGAATGAATTTTTGTTCTTTAAAAAAAAATATTCGCAATGTCTTAATTAATACAGGGCCGAATCAATTTTTCAAAACCGTCGTCTCAGAATTTACGTACAAAACTGGCGAGGGCATTGGAAATTCGATAACGTTTTTTTCTGGATGAAACTTTCGTCAGTTTCTACTCGTGGAGGCGATTGCATCTGGTTTTCCATTAGGTTTGCTGGAGGTGATACTATTTATCATATTTTCGCGTGGTGGAAAACGCACGCGGCCGTTTTCATCTCGTTTCATATCATCCGATAATATGACAGCGTGATACATTGCCTCACAATCATATTCGAGCTTGTCACGTGATCTGATTCTCATCAGGTTGATCTTTCTAAAAATACGCTTGTAATCCGCGTTGGTGTGAGGACTAATCAAAGCATCCAATGCAAATCTCGCAAGACTGGAAAACTCGTTTTCATCAGCTCCGTTTTTCCAGTCTAGAATTTTCTTCCAAAATACCTCAGGTTCATTTTCTTTGGCTATATCTTCCGGGAAATTCGTCATCGGTAATTCTCGCCAACGAACGTCGATTTGTTGCCGCCAATCTTCATTATCCAACGATATTCTGGGTAGAGCTTCTGCCAATTGTCGTATCGAAGATAGTCTCACCAGATTGGATGAACCTCGGGAAACTTCCGGGTGCAAAGCTGCAATGCCGGCTATTGCTGGATCTCCGAAGTTCCAACGATTTTTTATTTCCATAGCTCCTGCTTCGAGAAAAGACCGGCAATTATCGTGAAATATCTTCAATTTGTTTAAAATATCGGGCGACCTATTTGCGTTCCGTGCGATGCTATTTATTGTCGTCCTCACAAATGTTCCCAGAAGCATATCTTCATCACGTAGATGATTTTCAGGCACCGTTGGATCAATATTTTGTAGTTTCGTTCGGTCTACGTATTCATCTTTCAGAAAGCATTTCAGTATTCCTTTATAAAGCTTTTCAACGTTCCCTTTCAGCTCAGTAATGACTACCCTTGAAGATTGGAAATGATCGTTAAAATTATTAAATTTAGGTAACACCCATTTTAAAAAGTGAAAGTATAACATCATGAAGACATCTTTTAGCCACCGCAGTACCGACCCTCCGGTAAAGATATCCGGTAAAGATATCCCTTCGAAAAAACTAGTCAGTGATGGCCATTTTTTCAGCATGCAATCTACGACAGCAGTCAGAGAAAGCCAACGATCCTGGGACGGATGGAGCATCTCACGCGGCTTTAGGTCCAACAATTCCTGGAATTGGTCCAATTGCACTGAAGCTTCTATAGTACTTAGCAAATAATTATACACAACACGCACTAATTCTTCACAATCCTTGGGAAGTTTTTCGCACGCTTTACTTGTACAAAGGTGTATAGAATCGCTGATGAATCCCATAGTTGCTATATTCCGATAGTCCTCCTTGAATCTGCTAGCCACAGAATTTTGCCCACTCATAATAACATTAGAGCCATCCGAGCCAAAACCCACAATATTGTTATTGGGGATATCAAATGCCTTGAAGCTTCCCTTGATGTTCTCGTACAAATGTTCTACAATTGCTCTTTGATTTACACCGTCTGTATTTTCGATCTTAGAGAGCTTCCAAAAACTGATTTTTATTCGGCCATCATCGCTATCGAAATATCGCACCATTATACAAAATGTTCTCGCACTCGAAGTATCTGTCAACTCGTCTGCGAGTATGCTAAATTTACACGTACGCAACTTCTTTGCAAGTTCCAATTTGATTTTCGGTCCTATGTCCTTTATTAGTCTGTTTTTCACCATTTCTCTGTTGATGGTTACTTTCTGGCCAATCGCTGAGTCGTAAAAACAGTCTGTGAGCAAAGGCCCCAAATGTTCGGCCACATTGAAAGGAATGTCGTGCTCGGCGAAAAATACCGAAAACTTATATTCTACATCTCGCGCCGTTTCTGATAACACTTTCACTTTGTGCTGTTCGCCTTTCAAGTGCGCTGTTGCTGATTTTGGAGGATTCGTAGGGATATTACAGATTTTGCATTTGTGCTCCAGAATGCCACGTGCAGGGTCAGGAACGATCCAATCCTTCGAATGGATTTTTTGTTCCAATTTTGTATTGTGTTTCTGCTGCTTGGAACGCTTTCGTATTTTTCTTCTCGACTGCTGCTTTACTTTTCCTGGTGCGTTTGCCTCGGCGGTTACGAGTTTTTTCACAGGCGGCATGATCTCACTATTTTAGACTCCCACTCCTCACCTATGAAGACAATCCAAAAATGATGAATCAAGATATATGTATATGATGTATCAAATGTCTATTTCTTATACAATAGTATTCTTATCCGAAAGTTTCAAGGTGCCACAGAACTGCCGTGAGTTTAGAAATTTTCGATGCAGTATATGCGCGATATCGGGACGTCAAATGCGAAAAACCTTGTCGAGAAATTGGGCCTTATTCACAGGAGATATGCGCAGACGAGTAAAATAAGTTTTTCCTAAACGCGTGTGTGTTTCTACAGGGCGTGTGCTTTTTATCTTATTCGAATGATGTTCTCATATCGTACGTAGATTCGGTGAAAATAAAAGAAGCCGGTTATAGCGGTGCTATGATGAATATTGTCCGATGAAAACGAAAGCACTGATGTGATTTTTATTAATTCGCAGTATTTACTCACTGGTAGTTCACGGTGGAAATGGCTAACAAACGAACGTTCCACGTCTACAGCTAGATCATGTACTTCTGGACCGCGGCCTGCTTCTGCGTCAACATTGAAATGACCGTATTGAGTCAGCATATAGAGACAGAGAACGGAAAGTGACCGGAGTGGGAAAGAGATCGTTCCCGAAAGGGAAGTTGCGCTGCCACAAATGATTACACAGTGTTATAAAATCTGCTAAATGGAGTTAATGAAATCGGTGAAAAATAACTTCACTATATATCTTGCGCGGTCGGGGTGTTCGGTTTCTGCTTCATTTAATACAGCGCGTGAACGTACGAATGACAAAGTTTACCTGCAGCAATAAAAGGTGTACGAACACTATTTTCACAAATATAGTCCAATACCAATACCAAGCTTATTTTCTCTTTTTTCAAAAAATGTTTGTATCGCATGTTATGCAAGACGTGTGCTTTGTTCTTAATTTACCAAATAACTCAAATAAATTCTGACCGCAAACGTATATATATCCTGTTCTTTCGCTTCTCTAACGTACAATTTTTTATGAATTTTATTCCAAGCTTACAGTAGCATATCCGCCAGAGCACTCATATAAATTTAATTGTTTAAATAACGATTGCGTTGAAACAATACATCTTAGAAACAAGAGTTTGAAATAGAAATTGTACCTTTATTTATTTACAATGAAAAAGGTTTTATTAATTTTTTTTCTAACTCTATCAGTAATGCAGATGAAACCAACGTAAGGTTGTTGTAAGTTTCATACATACATTCGTCATTCACGATAGCTCCGGCAAAAGCCACGTGTATGAGCGACCCTAACAGTCGACCGCACAGAGTTAATACGAACAAGTCATATATAGACGTGCTTTCCTTATCCTTCGCGTGTCGGTTTTGTATCTGAATTCGCAGCGTGAGCGGGGCGGCAACGTGTGGTCGACGAGTAAATGGCGATAAGGTTGTAGAGTTGGATTTTAATTTTGATAAATAAATTATTTCCGCGAACTCCGTGTCCCCGTTGAGGCACAGCGCCGTGGCTAGGGGTGGTGCATTGGAGCAGTCGCACCTGGGCGCCTCGAGTCAAGGGGCGCCTCAAAGGCGAATGCGAGGGGCTGGTAACTCGCAAATTCGGTGGGACGACGATTTCGAAAAGGAATCGATTCCTTGTGATTTCGACTGCGATTCCCGCGATTTCCGAATCAATGAGATTACCTGCGATTTCGTATGATTTCTACTGATTCCAACGATTACGATTGATTTCGAAATTTCAGAAATCATCGATTTCTAGACTATCAAGAGATGAACATTGATAAATTCTCCCTCGCCTAGAAAGGGGATTAGTGATTCCCAGCGATTCCCGAAATCGCGTGAGTTTCTTGTGATTCCCGATGATTTCTTATACATTCTGAGAAATCATGAGGAAATCAGAAATCGTGCGATCCGAGCGATTGCCTGTCTGATTTCGGATGAAATGGTTCAGTGATTTCTTAAGTGACCAGCCCCTCGGGCGAATGTCATCGAAAATGTCATGTCATCAGAAAAAAATGAAATTTTATTGATGATTTTTTCTAATTAAGATTCCATTTTTATCCGTGTATATTACGGATTATATGATTTTGTTGCGACGGCGCCTTCTTTCTTCTGCATTCATCGCTCCTCCACAACTCCACCGTACGAATATGAAAGTAAAATAAAATTCTAAACACCCTATTTTGAACCTGTACATAAGGGGCGCCCCTTGGAAGACTTGCACCAGGCGGCGCCATTGCTAGCCACGGCACTGTTGAGGCAAATTTGTTGACAAAATGACCCCGCCTCTGACGTCATTGAATGCGTATAGCAAAAGTGCCAAATCAATGGCCAGACATGGAAGTAATGACATGCGATGAATGATAAAAAGATATGTAGACATACTCACGAAGATATAGTCGAGAGACTTTTGGCAAAGCTCTTGTAAATATAGTGCACTGGAGTCCCAGACCAACTACTTGAGTTCGGTAATGGACGGCACTCTTGCCATGTATGTTATATTTCGCATTGCGCGTGCGTAATATCTATAGCCGATTAGACTGCAGGATATCAAGATTTGCCTATAATCTCGTGGCTTCTTTTTGAAATCGGTATCACGAATGTCTCGCAAGTTGGATAGTAATTTTTAGATCCTCTTTATCGGATAGTATTCTATATCTTCTACCCATAATACAAGTATCGAGTGGATTTTCAATTTATTCAATAACTATTATTCGCTGGACTTATCATTTATACAACTCCAAATAATCGCGAAAATTAGTATATTGGAAATTAAACCCCATCGTTCAATGGACGTCGGATTTAAAGAATTTGTAATGAAATTTATACACAAGCCCTGCAGTTGCAGCTAGGCCATTAATTTATTAATTTATTATAATTTATTATTAATTCCACAAATCTGTGAAATCTTTAAAATCTCAGGAAATCATTTACTCTGCAAGTAAATTATCTGGTAATTGCAATAATGCTGGAATTCTGTTAAATTCGTTTATCTCACAAGATTATTTATCTGTCGTCCTTTAGGCCCTTCAATTTTAACCATAGAAAAAGTTAAATCAGTGAATCTGATCTCAATTCTATCCGGAACTCTGATTGGTTACAATACTACAGATTTAAGATTGTTAGATGCGGGAGCAATTTGTTACATCTGAATATCTATGTTTATCAATTAAATATTGCTTCAATGCATGTAAAAATAAATGTTAGCTGTACGCTAGATCCTCGCAGTCAATCGTCCAGAGAATTGTCATCAATAGTCGCTGACATTGTTGTTACGATATTAAACACTATGATTTTTGGATCAAGTAACATAAAAATCATTTTGAAGGGAGAAGACTGGGGATTGATGGGAGTCTAGATTGAACGAGTCGATGCAATATTCACAAACTATATTTTATTGAAGAAAAACATGCTTTATCAAGGAACTATAACAATAAAGGAAATGCATAGGACATATTGAACTGAAATATAATATAATATACAATAATATTTGAAAGTTTGGGGCCACTGGAATCTGAAATCTTGTCGGATCATAACACAGGAATTATTTTTTTTTTACCTCAATGAAAATATTCTTGATACCTATCCTAATTGAAATATAAAGAATCGAATTTCCGAATATCATAAAATAAGAAAGTATGAGCTAACGTGTGAGGGTATTGAAAATTCGATAGCATCCTTTTTCGGATGAGACTTTGGTTAGTTAAGAGTAGTTTCGACTGGTGGAAGGAATTGGTTCTGTTTTCCCTTGAAATGTGCTTGGGTTTATACTATTTGTCATTGTGGTGCTTTCTTGATTGGTCATGTAACCGATTTCATTGTCTTCTATATCGTCTGATGAAATAGCAACTCGATATATTTCCTCGGAATGGGATACGCGTTTGCTACTCGTTCCGGTTCTTATCAGGTTGATTTCGTTAAAAATGCGCTGGTAATCCGCATTAGTGTGAGGAATGACCAAGGCATCCAATGCGAATCTCGCGAGAACCGAAAACTTGCCATTTTCCCACTTTAGAATTTTACTCCAAAACACATCAGGTCTTTTTTCGTTCGCAATATCTTCGGGAAGATCTGTGGATGGCAATTCGCGCCACTGCTCGTCGAGATGATGCTTCCAGTTCGGATCATCTGATGATATTCGGGGTAGAGATCTTACCAATGGTCGTATCAAGAGCCTTTCAGCCTGTCTACATCGTGCAACTTCCGGTTGCAGAGCTTTAATATGCTCCATCACTGGATTTCCGAAGTCCCAACGTTTTTTTATTTCCATAGCTCCTTTTTGCAGAAACTGTCGGCATACCTGGTAAAACCATTGCTGGCCAGAATAAGATTCCTTAATTCTCGTATTTGTTTTTATTTTTTTCGATACAACGCTTCCAAGGACCATCGTTGAATCATTTAGTTGTTGCTCTGTCAACCATGGATCAATATCTTGTAGCCCCGTTTCCGTGACGTATCTATTTTTCATAAAGCATAGAAGTATGTCTTTGTAAAGCTCTTCAATTTTTGCATTCAGCTCGGTAGTGATCATGTTTGGAGATCGGAAGCATCGTTCAATTTGTCGAATTTTGGTAAAATCCACTGTAAAAAGTGATAGTATAATTCCATGAAAGGATCTCGTAGCCAATTCAGCACTTCGTCGCCGGGTAATAATTTTTCTGTATCAGACATGTCTTCGTAAAGACGAATCAGCGCTGGCCACTGTTTTAGCATGCAATCTACAACAGCGATCAGAGAGAGCCAACGAGCCTGAGATGGATGAAGCATTTTCTGCGGCTCTAGATCAAACAATTCCTGCAATTCTCCCAATTTCGCTGACTTATTCACTTTGTACTTCAAATTAAAATGTACTACACGCGCTAATTGTTCAGGCGTACGACGACTTTCGAGTGCTGTACTTACACAAAGGTGCATGGAATTGCTCAGGCATTTCACAACGACTATTCCGGGATAGTCCCTTTCAAATTTGCTAGCCACAGAATTTTCTGCACCCATAATAACATTACAACCATCTGAGCCGAAACCCACAATATTATTATTGGGAATATTGAATTTCTTGAAGCTTCCCTTGATGTCCTGGTAAAAATGTTCTATCATTGCTCTTTGATCTACACACGTTGTATGGTTTGCGCTAGAGAGCTTCCAGAATTTGATTTGTATCCGACCAATATCGCTGTCGAAATATCGGACCATTATACAAAATGTTTTTTCACTCGAAATGTCTGCTAATTCGTCTGCGAATATGCTGAATTTACACTCACGCAACTTGTTCGCAAGTTCCAATCTGATGTTCGGTCCTATTTCTTCTGTTATAGTGTATTTCACCTTCTCTGTGTTAACAGTTAATTCCTGACAAATCATTGAGTCAGGAAAACAGTTTTTTAGCAAGCGCCCTAAAGGTTCGGCCACATCGAGGGGAATGTTACGCTTAGCAAAAAATGTTGTAAATTTTGCTTCCGCCTCTTGCGACAGGGCTTTCAACACATGTAATTCGTGTATTTCGGTTTCCAAGTGTTCTTTGATGCTTGATAGAGTGTATTCAGAATTTTTAGCGAAAAAACAGGCCGTGCATGTCTTCTTCCGATTACTACGGTCAGTTACGATCCAGTTCTCCGAACGAATTCTTCGTTTTAATTCTTCACACCTCTCTCGCTCATTCTGAAGCATTTGCGTCTTTGTGTTCGGCTGATATCGTCTTTTTTTTGGTTGGCTTGGCTCGTCCGCTCTAGATTTTATCAAATAGTTCATTTTGATACTATTTTATACCCGCACTCCTTGTCTGTGAAAATAATATAACTCTAATGAAACTCACATGAAAATTATTTGGGCCTGTATCAAACTATGTATTTTTTTACCGCATAGTGGGACCATTCATAAATTACGTAAGGCGTTTGAGGAAGGGACTGTATATGACTCAATATCAGGGGGGGGGGGTCTGATTTTACGTAAATTTTTCAATTCAAAAGTTTCTACCTTCGCGCTAAAAAATGGCGCTATGATATAGCGCTATCTATACTCAGCTTTGGGACTTAGTATTGAATTCTAAAGAGATTAGGCGGACTAGACACTAATTACAGATGTTTTTTTTTTCTCAATTGTCTCGCTGATTAAGTTGTCCCGGTGATTAATCTGATATCAAACTGGTTAGTTAGTCCATGGATAATTAATATTTAAATTGACTAAATTAATTTTTCTGAGTACGTTAGTTTTACTAAACTTATCCCTGTCAATTATCTATTCCGTACACAACCATCCAAAAACATTTTTGTTTTTGACAAAAATAAAGAAATGACATCTAATCTACGAAATTGTGGTAATTGGCGATTGTCAACGGCTGGGAGACGCCATCATGTTAGCCAGGATTCCCATGTAACGCACACGGCAGAAAATTCAGCCAGTCAGAAGCGTTACCACAAATTTGTAGATTAGATACCATTTCTTCATCGTTGTCGAAAACAAAAATGTTTTTGGATGGCTGTATTTGGAATTCAATACAGAATCGGGCTCAGGAAGCCTTTCCTGCATTTCTGATGCATGGGCCTTGATATAAGTAGAAATAAGTGGCTCGCCCACACTATGCGAAAAAAAAAACACGATTCTATTGAATTTTAGGTGCTAGCTCGATCTCATTTCTCATCAGACATCGGCTGCCAAAAGGACAAACCGATTGATAGCCCCGTTTCAGAGATATTTGATTATTCAATTAGATGGGTCGGTAAAAATCACCTAGGGCCTCCCCCTTAAGTGTCACAGAACCACCGACATCCAAGAAATTTTCGATACAATAGACATACCTATCACACCCCGCCGGGACGTCAAATGCGAAGAACTTCGTCGCCAAATAAGTTTTTTCGAAACGATGTCTAGAAGGCGCGTGCTTATCCTATCTTCGTTGAAAGACGTTCTCATATCATAGAGTCGGTGGAAATACAAAAAGCCGGTTCTGAAGTTGGTATGGTGGGTACGGTATTCAACACAGAGAACGACAGCACTGATATGATTTCTATTAATTTGTAATATAGACGCTATTCTACGGTGGGAATTATGGCCAGTAAAAAAACGTTCTACACTTACAGTTGGTCCATATACTTCTGGACCGCGGCCTGCTTATGCGTTAGCAATGAGGTGTCCGTATTAAATCAGCATATAGAGACGGAAAACGGAAAGTGACCAGAGTGACAAAGAGGTCGAACCCAAAAGGGAAGTCACGTTGCCACATGTGATTACAGTTTTATCAAATCTGCCATGACGAGTTATAATCGGTGAAAAATAACTTTACTCTCGCGCGTTCGTGGTGTTCCGTTTTTGCATCATCTGATATACCGCGTGAATGTCCGAATGAAAAAGTTTACCTGAAGCAACATTACGTGTATATACGAACACTATTTTGAATAATCGTAACTTTATTCTTTCTCAATATTTTTCAATAAAAAAAATGACTCATACTCGGCAAGAATATGTATTAATTGTGTGTCAAATCCCGACCTTGTCATCTCAATACTCTCATCAGAAGAAAATATTGAAAAGCAACTGGTTTTCTGGGCCCTTTACCCAGGCCCCTTAACTGTACAATAAAAAAACCTTTGGTTTCTGTAGAAGACTTCTATAATTATTGAGTAATTCTTCATCGTAGAACCCCAGCCATTCTTTCACAGCGATCCTGTGCAATAAATATAATTTATTCCGATCATCGTGATTGTCGGCGCAAGTGTGGCTAAATTTTATTCACGGCAGCTTTGGCAGTGGTCACGTGTATGAGCGACCCTGACATTCGACTGCACAGAGGTAATACGAATAGATCGTTTAGGCAGCGGCTTCCATATCCTTCGCGTGTCGGTCTTGTATCTGAATGCATAGCGTGACCGGTGCGCAATACGCGGTCCACGTGTAAATGCGGCGATGAGGTTGTAGAGTTTAATTTCAATTTTGATAAAAAAATTATTCCCGCTGAAACCGTGTCCCGATTGAGGCCAATTTATCGACAAAATTTCCCCGCCTCTGACTTTATCAAATGCGTATAGCAATAGCGCCAAATCGATGGCCAGACATTGAAGCAATGACAAGCGACAGGTAATAAGAAAGATACGTAGGTGTACACTTGACGAGATGAAACATGGCCACTATGAAGTTGGCCATAGTTTTCTGTCTCCTTCTATCCTACATAGTTGCATATAGATGGAAAGAGACAGAAGACTGGCGCCAACTTCGTAGTGGTCATGTTTTAACTCGTCAAGCTTACATATATTCAGAAAAATATAGACACATATAGTTGAGAGACTTTTAGCAAACCTTTTGCATGTAGTGTACGGGAGTCTTCTTTTTCTTTTTGAAGCTTAGGCCTACCTCCATAAAGAAATGTGGCCAAGTGTGCGGGAGTCCCAGACCAACTAATCGAATTCGGCAACAGAATGAACTCTGTTCATAAGATATTTCGCATTGTGGTTGCGTAATATTTATGTATGAAGTTTTTCCTTGTCTGGCTTGGTTGTAGTTAGAAGGAATTTCGGGGGTTCCAATCAGTTTGTAGATGACTAAAGAACACTAAAAGAATACACTTGTAATAATCAACAAAAGTTTTCTTACGAAACAATTCAACATTAAGGATTTTTACCTAGAGTTTGATTAATAAGGTACCGAACCGGCACTCCGAGACGTAAATGTTTATACTCAGCAAGTCAGCGGCTGAATGAACGAGTAACGCTGCGATCAATTAGCTGATGACTAACTCGAATAGCGCAGCAAAGCCGCATATTTTTAAGCAGTTATGACCAAACTCCACGCACAAACTTACAGGATAGGCGCGGCGAAACAAGTGTAGTATATATGCGAAGCACTCCTCACCTCAAAATTTATTAGGTATGGAATTCCACATCTCAGATATATGCAGATTCGAAAAATGTAATTTTGTTTCAATAACTTGAACATCAAGCCATTTAACGAAACAGAAAATATATTGACTAAGATGATGAGAATTGAAATCATAAGCGCGGATGGGCTTTCAATGTATTTATTTTCGCGTATTAATAATCAATAGCAGGCAGTACTAGCGCCATGTGCTCATGCATGTCGCTGAGGCTACCTAAACTATAGGGGGAAGGGGGCGCAAAACGGGGCACTTAAAATTCAGTTTTGGGGGGTTTAAATATGCTGAATTATCTTTTTTTTTTTTAAAACATCAGGAGATGTTTTGGTTTTTAAGGAATCGGAAGAAGTGCGTTGTTCGATATTAGAATGAATAGATATGAAGGAGGAGCTAGGGTAGGGATAGAAAAAGGAGAGAAGATGTGAAGGGTTAGGAGGTTGACTGAGGAGTGAGTTGGCAACAGAATAGAATAACGAGGAGAGGTCGATTGGTGAGCAAGGTGGGGAAGCAAAAGTGCAGATGCAATTGTGGTATGGTTCCGAGGAGAAGAGTGAACTCAGGAAGTCAGGTGTTGAGTAGCATATGATAGGCAAGGAACTGTGAGAAGATAGTCGGAAAGGTGAGGAACAGCTATACCAGGACGTAACAAAAGAAAATAAAACGAATTTTCAGCTGCTGTTAAAAATGTATTTTTTTAAACTTTTTAAATTTTTTAATTCAATCTTAAATTCGGACAAAAGTTTCCTATTCATTCATGTAGAACACGGTTCTGAAAATTGAAAGCATAAGATAAAAAAATCTTGAAAAATTAGGATAAAAAATCGAAATTAAAAAAAAAAAAAAGAAAGAAAGAAAGTGTTTTGCACGAGAGTTTCTTATTTTTTTTTTAATGCAAAACACGGATCTGCAAAATACAAAATATAGGTTTCTATTTAAGAAACCAAAGTTGACCTTCAAATGACCTTGATACTTCAACTTTGGAAAAAATTCAAGGACACTATCTTTTGTGTCCCCCTTGAAACCATGAAACTAATATATTCAACATTATTTCGTATCTCGCTTCGTTTGGGAGAAAATTGCCTGGGTCACTATAAATGCCTCACTGTATAATATACCTATGTATACATATATATAGATAACTTTATCGTCAAATACAAATACAAATCATTGAATGGTTGACCATCGATTGTCACGCATCGGAAACTATTATATAGATGCCGGGCTGTAACCGTAGGCAGGAAATGGTGGCCCAAAAGAATTCCCAGCACCATGAGCACCCCCGGATTGGTCCTTATCCCTGATTATTCCGGACCCAAAGATGGATATGCAGTAGGAAGTTGGAGCTGGAATTAATAGTTTGAAAATTTATCGTATCACTCATTCTTTGCTTTCCTGATTATTCATACCTCGAGAAATTCATACCGCGATCAAAGTTTGGTAGATTTCAATTTACCCCTTTTTTTCACTCACATAGTTTCTGCGAATCCCAGTGACTCGTATGCGCGATAGAAGATAGGACGGACCTGGACAGCGGTATTGTTCCGATCAAGATGGGAATGCGTCGTTTAACGCTGAAGTGCCTATACATGAAACGATCCTCATATCACTCATTAGTTTTTATGTATAGAATAAAAAAAAAGTATTTTTCCTCCCAAAATACGAAGAACTTCTGTGCGAGTATAATTCTTCCAGGAAGAATACGTTTTTATTACTGCAAGGAAACTAGTATTTTTATGTTTGAAAGAAGCGTTGACCACATTTTGATTGATGATTTGAGTTAAGAAAGACCATAGAAAATGATATCGTGCGGAGGTTGCCGGACGGGAATAGTGTCAATTTTTTTATTCTTCGGCCCTGCGATAAGAGTTTTCGATTTCCCGCCAAGTGCCCCCCTCCGATTTCAACGAAACTTCAGGAGATTGTAGAGAGGGTAAAAATATTCGACACGTATTTTTTTATACTGTCGGAATTCGACCCTAAACAGGTGTAACCAACCCCTGAAAATCTCAAATTTTGCTATTCGATATTCTTACCGCCTGCACTACGCGAAACAGTTGCTTGTTTATAAATTGCGAGATATTAGATTAATTTGGTATTGCGTTCAGAGGAATGACAGTTTCTTTACAGTAAGAAGAAATTTACTTGAAGGAAAAATACTATTTTTTCAATGTATAGGCTTCCCATTATTTCCTATATCCTTGAAGAGAAGGATTAATCCTTCGTTTCACATGACAGATTTGGGTTTTGGTAACGGAACCTACATTCCTGAAAAGCAAATTACGATTCTCAGCTCATATTCGACGTCAATCAATCCGCAGTGTTCAAGACCAGTTGGCGGTAGTGGTGGTACTTTTATCTGCATCGTGATACTCTCTTCACAATTGTTGGTGAACGGTGTCAGGCGGCTGTTCTCCGCCACAATTGACTCGATCACTTTGGTGAACTGGTGCGGTGATTTTACGTGAAATTCGAGCTTCTGTAGTCGAGTGATACCGTCGTCATACGATGAAAACGGAAAATAAAATACGTTAAAAGCGTTTTTCATTAAGATAGATAAAAACCGATGGAAATGATGAAGAATTGGCAATTTTTCGTGCTAACATCGTCTGAATGTAGAATGAAAAAATCAAAGCTGAACTCAATCGTGCCACGTACCTTCCGCAGGGAGACCTTTATCTTCTTGACATCAACGGTGGATTCATTTTCACAGTGAACAGTGATCGGTATCATTTGACCAGGCACGAAACCGATGCACGGAACGGATAATCTAGCGTATATCTTTCCCGTTGGGCAAATGCAGGAGCAGAAAAAGTCCTTGATCATCTCTTCTCTCATCGAAATCTGTATAAATATGTCCAAAAAATAAAGAAATGTAAGTACTATGTATATTAAGGTGGGCCAAATAAACCGATTATTTTTCTTCTTCAAGAGGCACCTTCAAAAATTTATTCTTCACGCTCAAAAAACGAGTCTTGAAAAAAATTAGCTCTCAATATTAACATTTAGAGGTCGTCCATCGCCACTTTTCATTCTCCATTTGATTAACATGGGAATATTGTTCTTGTGACATTTTCCGATTTTTATATCTCAAGAACTGATCTACTTAGAAAAGTTCCACAAAGGTAATTTTGCTCAAAATTTAACGCTCTACAAAAAAGGTCTCTCAGACTTTTTCGATAAATCTAACCGTTTCGAAGTTTCTCTGTCGATTCCGGTCATTGAACGGTAAGACTAACTTCGAAACGGTTAGATATATCGGAAAAGACCAAGAGCCCTTTTTTGTAGAGTTGTCAATTTCGAACAAAAGTACCCTTGCAAAATTTCTTTAAATACATCACTTCTTGAGGTATAAAAATCGAAAACTGCAACAAGAAAATTTCCCATGTTGCGTTCAAATGAAAAGTGAAAAGTGGCCACGAGCGACCTCTGAATATTAATTTGGAGGGCTAATTCTTTTCGAGACTCGTTGTTTGAGCATGAAAAACAAATTCTTGAAGGTGCCTCTTGAAAACGAAAATATTCGCTTTATTTGACCCACCCTAATGTATATACATACACACGACCAATTAATTGATTGAACTCACAATCAGATAATTCCATACCAATGGATATATCCTTACCGTATATACATATAGGAATCTAGATTTGGATCATTCGGATGGGCTAGTAATTCTTTAATCCACGTCAAAGTTCGCAGCTTTTGCGATAAATCGTAAGTACTTACGGAGGCTTCCTCCCTTCGGTTGAGGTCATAGGTCGGGATAATGGTAAAGGCAGTCATGGCCTGATCATTGATCATCGTAGGCTTGTAGAAATTGGCTTTGATCGAGTACCTGACGTATCCATGCTCGTGTTGAAAGCTATACGGAACGTTGAGGGGTAGTTGGTATTCGAAAGGGTAGGCGAATTGACCAGCCGGGAGCACGAAGGAAGGACCTACGATTTAAGGAACAGAAATTTGCCATTCTGGAGTAATAAGGAGAATCTACCGGGCCATACGCAAGTCCGAGAAGTACGGCACGTTTAATATATACATTATACACACCAGATTCCTCTCCGAGCAAGAATAGTTTAGAGGAAAAATACTCCTCGCGATCGGTCATCGTCGAAGAAATAGACTGATTCAGTTCTACCAATGAGTCGGGTCTATCCAATGGATAACCGTTTTCCGATGACCATCGCACTGCTGATTCTCCTGTTATCGTGACTTGCAGTCCTGTGGCAGAGAATCGGAACGGATGGAACTTTCGATATGGATAAATAAAAATGCGAACGCAATAGTAGAATAAAGTAGATTCAAGCAATCCTCCGCGGAGATTTTCAGGATTCAGATTCACGGTTACTAGGGATTTCAATTAAATTCGATTTTGATAGTCGATCAAATTTTTTTTAAGGGGTTAGAAGGTGTGAAAATTAGATATATTTTATTTTTAGATTTTCAAAATCCGTATACTTTTGCGAAAAAATACCAGAATTTGTGATTTCTAGAAGTTTTTTTGGAGCCAAATGAACAAATGTTATTCTAAACTTCAAGGACTGCATGTATAAAAAATTATAAATCGATTGGACTAATAGTTATAGTTAGTTATCAAGTTAGCAATTAACCGGCCACGTTATTTTTACAGAGTTCACTTAAATCCAGGGTCACAAACAGATTATCTGTGTATTATCACCTTAGTCGCCACCTTCCCCGACAATGTGTAAAATTTATGTACTCTCAAACATATCTCAAACTACTATATTTCACCGTGTGATGTATACAGGCGATGTATAATTTCAAAGAATTGCTGTAATTTCATTCCTTTCAATTATTTTGCTGGCTCGACGAGCTCCAAATTTTTTTAACAAGATAGATTTTGCAATTTCATATTTTTTAGTCTGATTTGTAGCTCATGACACGTTGCGGATGTCGTACTGTACTCAATACGTTGTATTATAAATGGTTTATAACGTGCAGATATCGAGGCCACACATCACAGAAAACAACTTTGTTTTGGGACTTGGAATGATAACTATAACCCAATTACTGCGGCAATTGATTAATTACTGTTAATAAGTAACTCGAACTTATTAGCATACGCGTATAAGTAAGATAACTACTCTTCTAGATCGGCAAAAAAAAAAAAAGAAATTGAAAAATATGAAGACTATTCTATAGATAGAATAGAAGATCAATTATCGGTAATACTCAAAAATTGCATTTTCGGAAAGAATTAACAGTTTATTATGCCATGCTAGCAATGGTTGGATTCTAACTTCGGAAGATACATAGCTCATGTTAGAAGCACTGAGGATTTCAGTAATAATATCATAAATGATACCGGAGCTGAAAGACACATTTGTTGACTGCTTTCTCGAAATTTCAAACAATCGGCAATACTTTTAGTTGAAAAGCTAAGATTACTGCAAAGCTGAGAATTATCACAAGCAAAAATATATATACTATTGTTCTTAAATTACATCGAATCTAAATACGTATAAGACGAGAAATGTGGACCTGCTTACCCCTAATCTGTTCAGCCCGTGTTAATTGGACCGATATCATACCAGATATCATTTCACCCGGTTTATAAGTTCCATTTTTTCGATCTAACTCGATCGTCAAATGTTTTAAATTCGAGTCTCCCATTTAGACTATAAACGAAGAACTGTTGCTGTTGCGACTGATCGTGAGCTTGAGTTTTCGCGTACATATACCATACTGCATAATCGGCCAGTTCGTCGTGACGCAGAACTGGCAGCAATCCGCAGCCCGTTTGATAAACGAGTTATTCTTATTGTTCTCTCAGTCTGAAAGTCCATTCTGTTGGCAATTTTCACTCCATTATTCTCTCTAATTGGATGCTGGCTGATATAACAAGATCCGAGAGTCTGCAGTGCGTTAAACTCTACTGTGATATCCTCGAGTGTTAACTCGTGCAATGATTCCAGATTCCGAGTCAAGCGATTATAAAACTAGTCAAAGAAAGATACGGAGATTGATTCATCTTTTTAAAAGAGGAAATATCTTGTGTCTTTATCATTTTTTAGAGTTATTTTTCCTAGACGCTGATTCGCAATGGATAAATCTCGCCCTGAGTTCCTTAAATAATATACTATCATCATACAAAAGTGAAAACAATTATCGATCAAAGGTTGAAGAAAAGTTAATAAATTCTTATGTATTGTATAAACGTATATTTGGATTAGAAAAATATATCTAAGTATCATAGGTATAAAATTAACATCTAAACTTAATACAGTTGAAAAATATATCTGTAGGTATCTCATAAAGGTTATAAAAACTTAAGTTTATCAATAGCGTAACCGAGTCATCCGCCATTGCTTTTCTGTATTAATACGAATTCGAGTCCCAGATCATTTCGTAAATCGATGATTACTGGACAAAAGTATAACCGAATAGACCTAAGTCCTCGGATATTCTCCGCGTGCCAGAATCAGATCGTCCCACAAGGCGATCAACACATTTCGACAAACTGATCAGATTACCATTTGTTTGGCATTGGAATATTAGGAGCCGCACTTGCGGCGACGAAATCATAAGAAGGCGGAGCTGCAATAAAAAATTTCATCGAATTATCAGTACATTACCTTATACTGGCAGAGCTCAATGTACTTAGAAACGCAGCAAATAGTACAGGCAATAGTCGTATAAGTTGTTAATAGTTAGTGATACAAAAAAAATTATTCAACAAAAAAGGTAGGAAATATCATTATCTACAATAAAGGTCATTATCATTTTGGGCCTAGAGTGCACGGTTACGGAGATATATAAGCCGCAACGGTTTTTCTGAAAATGGCGGCACTTCCGCCCTTAAAATTTGTAAGGATTTTATGAATTTACATTCAGTACGTCATACTGAACCTATTTATGAAAAAAAATAACTCCTGTAATTTAGTGCATTATGGACAAGAGTAACGGGTCCCCTATTGCCCGTACTAAAATGCGTCAAAGTCGATTCAGGGAAGACAGAAACGCGATCCGCGCTGCACACATTGACTCACGTAAATTGGCCGATGGTCCCCATGCATACGGCGGATTTGTTGGTGCTGCGTTTGGAATGACTGCAGACTGCATCGTGCCGCTAGGTTGTGGCATAATTAGGAATGGCATAGAGCTGTTAACGTGTTGTTCCGGCAATAGAGGAGCGCTTGGTGACGGCGATATTGCAGCGTGTGGATCATAGCTCTCGGAATTACCGTGCAGAGGAACTGTTCCGATGAGGAAAGGGAAGCTTCGTTCGACGTTGCAGTGACTGTAAGACGATATTTTATTCTTCTGTTTGTTAATTGTTCCGATTGATCGCCCTCCGCCAAAGATAGGATCAAGGAGAGACACGATTAGATGGATTCAGTCGATTTTCGGCGATGATGAAGAGATAAAGATAGCGGGAAATTTGGGGAAAGAAACTGGGGGACGTATTGAGACCAGCGAGGGTCAAAAACGAAGCTGAGGAACGTTTTCTTGTTAATAGTTGTGCTTCATGAGTTAATGGTACCTTCAACTTCGAATGACTTGGATTTAGCAATGGGTACAATTCTGATTTTGATTCGCTCGTGCATTCGCGCAATGCAAGAAAAACAAAAAACAAAACGAAACGAATGTTAAACTAATCAAAGATTTCCAGAAAACTTACAATCCAGAGAAACCAATCACGACTTTCAGTTCATAACTGAGATTTATTATCGAACAGTACTCCAGACCAGACGGGGTCAAAAGTGGTGGTACTTTTAGCTGAACCGTGACATGGTCTTCGAAGCTAGTGGTGAACGGATTTTCGCATTTCGCCTCGGCCATGGCGACGTTTTCTTCTTTAGTGCCTTGTTTCGGTGCCGTTGCGTGAAATTTGAGCTTCTGTATAGATATCAGTTTGTATAGGTCAACACAATGATAGAAAGAAAAAGAAAAAACATCGTTTCATTAGTTCTGCAGTAAAATTCTCTATGTATAAAAAAAGAGAAAGAAAAAAGACACTTCTCGATTACGCACCCTCTGTAGAGACACCTTGACCTTCCTCACGGAAACGGTAGATTCATTCTCACACTGTATGGTAACTGGTATTATCTGACCAGGCACATAGCCTGATGCAGGCACGCAAACCTTTACGTGCACCTTGCCCATAGGACATATGCAGAAACAGCAGAATCTCTTATGTATATCTTCCAGTATAGGCACCTGTTCAATAAATCTGATAAATACGTGTTGCAGCCTGGGTTCCATTCTATGTAATGTGATTGACACCGTTTCCGGTAGTTTGCTATGAAACGGTTGTTCTTCGCAAATTTTCGACTCTTTTTTTATCCCCGAAACAAATTTTCGGATGCTTTTGAATTCTCGAAACTTTTATTCGGAAATGGCATCAATTGTACATTCATCGTGTTATAAGTCGTAGCTTATACTGGCATGGCAGTAAAAGATGTCTAGAGAGGATCTCTTCACATCTCATAGCATCTGTACAGTTTGAATATTTTTTGCATGATTCGAGTACGTCTTTATGAATTTGCAGTACTTTTTCAACCGCATTGAATCTACTTACGGCGGCCTGCGGTTTATGGTTGAGATCGTAATTAGAGAGGATAGAAAATGTGTTCTTTGTTTCGTAATCAAATTTCCAAGGCCTTTCGAAAATCGCTTTGACTTCGTACCGGATGTATCCATAAGAGTGTTCGAGGCTGCTCGGCACATCGAATGGCAGTTGGATACTGAATGGGTAACTCAACTGCGCTACCGGAAGTTCGATAGCACGACCTGCGATTTAAAAAAAAATACGTTTATTCATTCACCCCGAAGAACACAATGCGGAATTAGACCATTTTATGGACGCATTGTACCCGACGGGGTTCCGAGAATGTAAAATGTAGAGGATAAGTATTCCTCGCGGCTTGAAGTCATCACATCTTGAAATGCTCCTTCTTCGTTGGGTTTTGGAACTGAAACTGACCAACCCACTACCGACTCTCCGAAAATCTCTATTCTGAGTCCTGTAGAGAGGGAGGAAGAGTATAGGATTCTATTTGAATAAAGAATTAGATTGAATTAGGGAAAAATACTGAAATGCTAAGATTCGTCTCGGTCGATGTATTTAATTCATGATCCCAGGCGTAAATATCATGATAATTATTCATGCGTACCAAAGGCTTGGAGTAGTTACGAACTGTTTAAAAACACGGAAAATGTTATTCAGGAATCAGCTGGCATGCATGCAGTCATCTTTCAGCATAGTGTGAAAAGCGATAAGATAAAAAATTCCGGCTTCATTAAACATATACGCAACCATACAAACGAACGAACAACGTATAGATTGTAAACATGAACGACAGCTCTACTTTATAATAACCAGAAAAAAGCCTACAATCGTTAATTAATATTCAGAAAGACGTAAGTTTGACGAGATTGCGTCATAGAATTGGCCAAATTTCACCCTACTCGTATCATGTTATCCAGATATTGTCCATAGGATAAAAGTGCTAGTTATCCCTTTGTGTTGGTTTGCTATAGATTATTTCAGTCTTTTAATAACTTCTATCATTTATTTCACTGCGATTAATATACACCTGATATAAAACATAGTGATTGCATCATTTTACATACGATATCGAAGTTTGAGAGTGTGGAGTGTTGCAGCGAAAATACATATGCATGAATAAGGAATTGCTATCACCAGGGATTCCCCGCCGTTCCTCGATGAATCGTCATCGACCGGTCGGTTACAAAGAGATCATAATATTATGGAGACCATTTTCCGGACAAAAACCGATCTCTTAATACTTGCAGCAATTCATTCCGCACCATATATCAGCAATTAATGAACCAGTAGCAGTTTAGAAACTAAACGTAACCACTTCTGTCTCTCATCGTCAGTCAAGGCGTCAGAATTTTATTGTACGGTCAAAGATCTAGATGTAACTTAAAGGACGAATTGTCACTCACCTCTGATCTTCTTCGGCTGCGTAAACTCTACGAGTACTTTTCCCGTGAGCAATTCACCAGGTCTATAAGTTTTGTCTCTATGATCGAACCTTATTTCAAAATGTTTCACTCTCGAGTCGTCCATTCTGGCTTTTATCGTTAGATTATTTTTAACGTATTTCTCTGCGACGCATTAGATTTCGGCGTTCAATGGTCGTGACTCGTCGTGTAGCCAACGACTGTCTATACTACACAGGCGAGGAGACGCCAGTCCAGCATTCAGTTCAGCGATCTGTTCACGCAGGCGCGAAGCGAGAATACTCGGGGCCTCAAGCAGGACTCTCATGCCGAAACTCGAGACGAACCGGGATTTGAAATGAGATTTTTCGCGCTGGCATAAATCAGCAATCTCAGATAACAGTTGGCAAGCCTGTAGTCAGCACGGTTCTAAGAAGTTCGAAAAATAGTTCTCTCTGTCATATTCACGACGATTTTGGCCCTAAAACTTGAAGGCGAGAATCGAAGGGAGGCTATTTCTCTTCTGATTCGGCCAACGGCGATCCTGAACTCCGAAGCTTTGGGTCTATATATACACTGCCGGCGCAGGATTGTTTACTCTAGAGCGATAAGCTTGTTCACAGTATAGGCAGTCGTGGGTTCGTGATTATAGTCACAATCGTGGCTCGCCAGTTCCTGGTATTCATATTGCGAATGTGTTGGTGCGATCTACATTTCTCTAAATGTTATATTTGATATTACAGGACATTTATGAGGCGATGTTAGATCAATTATTAATGAAACGGTTATTATTGATAATTATCAGATAACATTATTACAGGTGTATTTATATCGTGATTATATATATGTATGTATATGTCAATTATACAATGATATTCTTTCCTGCTGCTCCTTTTTTTCTCCACACCACTATAACGTTGTTTTGTAGCATGAATTCCGAACGCCATAAAGTCACCATTTAAAATGCACTGTACAAAGTTCGACAAATGTTTTTGCCAGTGTATACTTATATAGTTCCTATAAAGTTCGAAATCTGGAAATTTTAGTCGGCTAAGTTAATATCCAAATTGTATCCACATCTGAAAACCAAAAACGGAGATCACAGTAATAAAATCTCGAATAATGGATTTATTCTGAGTTAATTATTGTCCAATTTTTGGACGTTCGGAATGAATAATCAACTAGACACCGTTATTTAAACATTTAAGTAACATTTAACGATTTATCAAGTTTCCCAAAATACGTCCTTACACGTCGCCTGCACTCACTATCAGCGCCGGCAAGTTTTGTCTTGTCTGTGTTGTCACGACAACACACAGAATCCTAGTAGTGTGGAATTACAACACACGAAATTTCATCATTGCAACTGAAAATTCATGAATTTGAACCAATTATTATTATTTTTTTTTATAATTTTTCCTGTAATTCTTGAACAGTCGTTTTCCGCGCTCAAAAGGTTGAAAACTTATTTAAGATCAACCATGACTCAAAACCGGCTAAACAATATAGCCGTTTTGCACGTTCATAAAGAATCGACGGAAAATCTGGACTACGGAGAGCTGATTGATGAGTTTGTTTGTCGAATTGCGATTAGGAGGGCGACCTTCGCCATGGACGAATTAAAAATATGAAAAAACCAAATCGGTTTTCTACACCCCCCCCCCCCCCCCCCCAAACGTGACTTGACAACACACGAGAATTCGGTAACTTGCCGGCACTGCTCACTATAAGCCTCGACCCCCAAGCACTCATAAACACATTCTGTCTCTTTCTCAATCTTACGCCTTGCACTCTTTGTTTCACTTACTACCTGCATTCATTCCTTCTCTCTCGCACGCACGTCGCCTCCCTTTCATTTGCCTTTTGCCTTTTTCCATTTGTACCGTCTTTCGTTCGCTCTTACTCACGTCTTCATTTATTCGTCTACTCATTCACACCTGAATCCTACATTATTTTGATTTGTAATATTATTTATATTTATTGATCGGAATCTGAAAATTCAATATGTTATGTAAAAGAGTATGAACTTTGTAGAAAAAGTACAATAGTGTAGGATGTAGATCGAGTGAGCAGACTCATAAGTGACGAGTGCATGCGAAAGAAAGAAAGACTGTACGCGGATGGCAAAAGAAAGCTAGAGAGAGTGCGAGACGTAAGTGTGAGAGAGAAGGAATGAATGCAAGTCGTGACTGACAATGGGACGAATGTGCAAGACATGTGGTTTACATTAGAAAGAGATAGTGCTTTTCTAGAGTGCTACCTTTTCAGAAAAGGTTCCTTCCCGAAGGAATACACAGCCTATTTAAAAAACTTTCAAACGAAGATCACCAAAGGTTGAAAATTCCGAAGGCTGAAGATCCGAAAGGCCAGGACTCCGAAACGTGGAATTTATGCATGCGTTCATCAAGTATTTTATCACTCGAAACCAATAAGGGATCGAATTGATCGTCTTCAGATTAACTTTTGGGAAAAGAAAATTTTAAATTCCTATCAATTATTTACGACAGTTATTTTTGTCTTCACATCCTAGTGAGAAATAGACAGAAATTTTCGATCTTTCCTTGGTTTATTCGAGATATAATAAGTATATCATATTTTGTTGCCAAGTGTAACCATCAATTCTCTATCTAAAAGTAAAATTATGCTTTCATTCAAAGATCGATATTCCTTTCATCCGACTCATGGCAGTGCAGGACGAACGTGATCACCAGAGCATTACCTACCGCTCGGTAAATTCATGTCAGCAGTCGACACTATTACATCTTCGCAGCATTAGGTCGAATAGAGAACCAGATCGTTCGATGTCACTGCAGGTCCCTTTTTACAGTGTTTGATAATAAATTTCGATATCGACTTCCGTGCTAAGTAATTAGGTATATCTTAAATTCCTATCTCTTACCAACTGTCGCGATACTTTCTAACGGTAATTTTGAACAGCAGAATTGCACCCTGAAAAAGGAGAGTCGTAAATGCGAAAATGAATGCTAGGAAATGACAAAATGGACAAATTTCTTTTTTTTTTTGTATATATTGCGTGTATGCATACATTTATACATTGAAAATATTCAGGTGCTTGTTAAAGTGTATAAGATCATTCAAAAATACATTATGTATATAATATTTATTCGAAGGTATAAAATGAATAACGTCGATGGTATCGTCAAAATTCTCGTCATATCTTTAAGCGTTTGTAAAATTGTCGCCGGTTAAGGGCATCGTTTGAAATATCATTAAGTTTCGACTGTAAAGTCTACGCGGTAAATAATTCGTTAGATAATAACGCCATTATAGAATATATGCTACAAAATATCACGTGTCTAATGGCATCAGGGCCATTAGGTCGTAAGAATCGAAGAGGCGATTTTTCTTCATATTATGTCGTATGATAATTCGAAATTAAGAATTTCAAAGCTTAAAAGCGAAAACTCCCACGAGGGCAGATAATGCAACTTTTTTTCAGGTAGATATACTTCAAGGCGGATACGACTCTTCTCATTCAATTATTAAATCAGTCATTTTTCCAACATATTTTCAAATTTTTCACCCAGATAAGTATGAAAAAAACTTACGCCATTAAACACGTAGTAGGACTCGTCTAAATATATATGTATATAGATATACGAATTTCGGTATATAGATATAATATGGAAACTCAGTAGATCCAATAAACTTATTGGAATCATTTCCCAATCACTGGACAATAGTCCGTTTCTGCCTGAGGGGCTAAGGCCGTAGGGTTTCTCCAATATTGCGGAAAAAGAAGACATCCCATAACAAGCTGCAGCACATACATCCTCGAACTGATGAATCACTGTTTATCATCGAAAGTCGGAGCACTGGGCATTGCGCTTGTCGGACTGTAATCGTAAACCGGATACCGCGGGGCAAATGGGGTTCTAGCACCCATCACATACTCGGATTCATCCTTATCTCTGATACTCGGAGCCCCGTTGACGCATGCTTCATACGAAGGTGGAGCTGAAATGATAAAAATTAGAAAAAAAAAAAAATCTTCATTTGCTGCTATTCATTATTTCGGAAGAACTGAGACGAAAAATTGGACAGCCATAAGCGCTCATCCTGACTTACGCATGTTGTATGGATCCGGATGGATCGGGTGGCTTGGATATGGTGGATTTGCTATGAATCCAGCAATCGGTGCCTGCGGCATACCGCCAGGTTGTGGCATAGCGACTGGGAATTGCATATTGACTGATGGAGTCGGTCCCGATAGCAGAGGCGCGCTGGCTGACGGCGCCGTGACAATCGTGGCGTTGGAGATGTATTGGGAATTATAGAGCGGAATTGTTCCTATCAAGATGGGAAAACGTCGTTCGAGACTGCAATGCCTGTAAAACGATTTTTTTCTTTCTTTTTCGATTTCTTGACCGTTCTGATTTTTTTTTTTTCTATCAGCTAGGATTCGACTCGCAATAAATTACGGCGAGACATTGATCCGCGGCAACGTTGAAGAAGAGATAAGCGCAGCGGGGAAACTGCGAGGATCGAAGCAGATATAAACTCGGGGAAAAGAAACTGCAGGACAAATTGGACCAACGAGAGTAAAAAACGACACAAAGGAGAATTTTCTTGGGAGCAATTGAGTTCTTGAGTTGATAGAGCCTTCGAGTTTGAAAGACTTGAATTTACTAGACGTGGGGACAGTAGATATACTGATTTAGATTCATTAGCTACTTTCACGACGGGGCCATTATTTATAGTCACTGACATACCTACTTGTCTCTTCATCGGTCGCGGTTCCACTACGTTAGTATCTCGGAATGACATACTCTCCTAGCACTTTAGGGCTTTATTTATTTATTATATAAAAGAAGATAAAAAAGATAGCACTCACATTCCGGAGAAACAAATGACGACTCTGAGTATATAATCGAGTTCGATAATCCCGCAGAATTCAAGATTAGATGGCGCAAGTGGCGGCACTTTCAGGGGTATCAGGACTTGATTTTCAGAGTTACCAACGAACGGTGTCATGCGCTTTTCTTCTTTCACTATATCCTCCTCTTCTTTATTAGTCCAGCGTGGTGTAGTAGCGTGGAATTTTAGTTTCTGCAACAATTCGAATTCCTGGACGTGACAAAAGCCCCGAAAAATTCAGAGGCATAACTTTCGGCAACCTACCTGCCTCAGCTGGACCTTAACCTTCTCAATCTCAATACTCGAGTCATTTTCACACTGTACAGTAACAGGTATCTCCTGGCCAGGCACGTAGCCTTTTAACGGAATGCATATTGTCGCTTTCATTGAGCCAGTTGGACAAATGCAGAGACAACAGAAGTCCTTGTCTACATCTTCTCGGACGGAGAGCTGTAGGTCAAAACAAGCTATGCAGTTGACCAAGAGGTCAATTATTTCAGTAATTATGATTACTGGGTGAACACCTACGCTTAAACGCTTACATGCACCTTGGAAGTAATTTTTTGTTAATTTGTTCCTTTTTTTATTCAATTTCCTATTAAAGTGTTCACATCTCGGAATATGCAATTTCTATAGTTCACACGATGAACATGACTGTCTAAAAATTTTGTGTCGAAATACATGTAAGCCCTTAATTTTCTTCTTCGGTTTTTTACTTACGGCGGCCTCCGGTCTTCGGTTGAGATCGAGAGCAGAAATGACAGTAAATGCAGTCTTGACTTCATGGTCGAATTTCCAAGGCCTATCAAATACCGCCTTAATTGTGTACCTGATGTATCCATAAGCGTGCTCAAAGCTGCTGGGCAAGTTGGTTGGTAGCTGTATGTTGAATTGATAGGCTAGCTGCCCGGGCGGAAGTTCGATTTCAGGACCTGCGATTTTTACAGGAGAGAAATTTATACGCACTCTGGATACAGTGCAGAAACGAGACGACTTTACCGACGCGACGCACCGGAATTACTACCGAGGAGGTAGAATTTTGATGAAAAGTAATTCTCCCGGCTGGTATGAGTCACTTTATGATAGTGACCATCGGCGTCTGGTTTCTCTCCGTCAGCAGACCATTTCACAACTGATTCACCGAGCATCATCACCTTAAGTCCTGCGGAGAGAATCGAAACGAGAAGATAAAGTTCAGTGGGGGCTTTGATGGCTCTGCTGTCACCTCAAAAACGAGATTCATGGTTTCTCCCATACCGTTAAACCGATTGGAGTGAAACTTTGGGGATCGCTGCTTTGTTTCGGCAAGAATTGCCCAAGTATTTGGTTTTGTCAAAATACTGAATTTTTTTTTACAGATTCACTTATCATCGGAGAAATCATGGAATTATTTACAGATGCAGTCGATTTATTGCCATTTTCAAATACTGAGATACTCGGCAGTGGCAAACCACACATCTGCAGCACTATTTTTATCTCATTTGATAAAGAAATGACTGAGAAACTACTTTTTTATCTACAATACTGCGAAATACGATGTAGGCATGTTTTCAATACTGAAATAGAGAAATTGCTTCTATGCTTTTTATTCACAATTCCTCTCCTTTTTTTTTTTTGTGTGTGTGTTTATGGTCTTCAAAAGGCGACCACAGTGGCATAATACATTACTTACAATTCAAGCATGTATTTGAAAACTTTAGGTGCGGTTACTGGGTACTTGACTAGTCAATATTTTACTTTGGTGATAACAGTATTAGAAATTCAGTGTAAAGGAATTACGATTTGTGTTTTATTTCTATTTCGCCTAATCCTAAATGACAAAGAAAATGAATATTCAGTGTCATGTGTCGTATTCTGTTTTTTGAGATATGGTCAGGCCTCGAATTGCTCCATATTTACAAACTCGACTAGATTAGTGCGAATAGCTTTTATCGTGAATTAATGAATTCAAACGAACAAAGCTTAAATACTCGTTAAGTCTTATCTTTGTATATCTTTTGTCTATGTGTACTACATGCGTATAAATAGAATCTCGCTTCCAGTTCAAAATCGAATTCGAGAATAATATAGTTTCAGTCAAGTTTGTCACTGATAAATAGAATAAGTTGCAATATCTGTACATTGATCATTAACGTCTCGAAAGGTCCGTGAAGATACCGTGACCTGCAATACGCGATAAAGCACAACATAAAATGAACTAATTTCATTATAATCGACAATCTGAAGTTTATTTTACATATCGCGTGTCTAATAGCATGAGATTGAAAGGAAAGGGTCGTATCCGCCTCAAAATACATATTTAAAAAAAAAAGAAATTAGGACAAAAACACGGACAACTATAAAAGCTAAAGGTCGTATATTAGGTTAGATACATCTGTTGAGCATTGATTTTTTGTCGTTGCAAGAACCTAGAGGCATTTAAGCCGTTATCCGCCCGCATCAAACCCTCGAATTCCTTATTTTGAATTATTCACCAGTTTTCATAATTTTTTTTTTTCTTGTAACGAATTGTGACGTAAAAAAATGTTATACGACCCTATGTCGTAAAAATTGGCTGGCGCTTACGACTTTGTGCCATTTGACACGCGATATACTTCAGTACATACCGAAGTTCAGTACAATTACGTATTATTAAACACTGGCGGCGCCACGCGCTTATGCAAACGTGCGCATGCCGGGTTCCCGACCTTGACGAGTTCGGTCCACTGCAAAGATAGATAGCAGCGTCGAAATCGAGCCGGTAAGTATAACGGTAAATGTAACGATAACACAGATGGACCGTGTTCTATTAAAACTTCGTCAACGCTTCATCCGTGTAACTTATTAACAATAATTGTGCGAATTTGGAGACCGCAGCATACCTGCATACAACCGCAGCTGTATTTCTGTACATGAATGGATACACAGCCATGCTTACCCCTGACTCTTTTCGGCCTTGTGAATTCAGCCAGCACTTTTCCCGAGACAAGTTCACCCGGCATATAGGTTCCATTTGGACGATCAAACTCGATGTCTAAACGTCTCACGTTGTCACCCATCGTGAAATAGCGAACAAACCAACAAACGAACTGTTTATTATTTTTTTTTCGTTTGTGCCACACTGCAGAATTTGACACTCTGTTTAATGAAATCGTTTTTCGACGCCCGTTACCGCCCAGCCAGTAGTCTGGTGGATTCAACTAGACGCCAGTCGACGCCAGACAACAGTCGGCAGTGTTAAACTCCGAGCGGACGCGTCTCTTCCCGCAGTGACGAATCTAACCGAGTTTTAGCCCCGGGCATGCGGGGCCCCGGAACTAAACCGAAAAGGGAATATATCGCTGGATTTTTTTAGGGGATACATTTGAAAGAGAGAATTTTTGCGTTGATATCGAGTAATAATCTATTCTATTACTTTTGTAGATTGGAATTATTGGGGGATGATGAAAATTTTGAGGAACTATTCAATTTTTCCCTTTCTTTCAGACAATTCAAACAACGCGCATATTTTATCTGACAATGACGATGTCAGTTGTTTAGACCACGCAGATCGCATGAAAAAAAGAAAAATTCGTCCAAACGTTACGAAGTTTTGTAGCGTGATTTCTGTCGGAGAAACTTAAAGCAGGGTGAAATAAGGAGCTCAAAAGTTCGTAATTCGAGCTACGATAATTGCACAAGGTATACAAGCTTAGCGAGGAAGAAGAAAAAAAACTTTGTGAAACAATAGAGCTGATGAAAAAATCACGACGTGACTGGGTGAGGAGGATATAATTGATCGGGAGGGGTGAGAGACTCCTAATTGATACCCTGGCTACAATTCAGTCGAATGGTATTCTTCGCTACCATTGAATTGGAAAATCATCACGGGAAGAATATTTAGAAAAACAAATTTTCGTTTCGATTTGGATGAACAAAACATTTGAGAAAAACCAAAATTAAAAATAAAAAAAGATGTCAAGGCAGAAAATGTCCATAACGTAAAAATCTGAAGCGAAAGAGACCCCGTGAATTTATTCCTGAACCAATAAGTCATGTTCCTCGATTTCCCAAACCCTCGATGGCCCAAACCCAGTTTGATACGTGTTTGAACTTGACCCACGTGATATGCTGGAAGAATCTCGCTCCCGCGCGCCTCTCGAGGTCGAAATTTCGCTTAATATTGCCATTCTGTACTATGCGAGTTGGGTTCATCGTAGTTCAAACGTGCGTAGGAGTAGTTGATAATCTATTACGACACAAATAGCAGATATAGCGACTGTGTTCCATCTCGCATGTCCTCGGTGGATAAGGTGGAGACAAATCGTAGTATTAGAGTCTAGGGAATTGAACGTCGTGGTAAATTTATCCGGACGTTCGTTTATCCTCTTTCCAGGATTTTGGTCGGATATAGAAACGGAGATAAGGGTGAGAGATGCCAGATGCGGATATGTACCCTTCGATGGCATTGCAGGTTTCTCATATACCCTATCTTCGCCTGCTTCCGTATTTACCATTACTTGAAAGGAAATGGAACGCTCAATCCGATTAGTGTTCATCGGTGAACGCGCTTATCGATGGATCAAGCATCTCGATATCGACTTTTCGCTTTCCTATCCAGTATCTTACGGTCATATATCTACTGCCAACTAAACGACACACTTTCCACCCGCTATCTTCAACAGAGAATCTCTCTACTCCGAAATTGAAAACTCCAGACAGTTTTAAAGAGTTTTTCGAATTGGTGCTAAACTGTAGAGAAATATTCTATTGACTCAGTTTTTTTAAGGCCGATTGATAAGATTTTAAGACATAATTTAAAATTTACGGGGCAAACCATGCAATAATATCCGATAAATTTCATTTTTAGAAACCATATTTCTTCATTTACAACTTTTTCTTCAGTAGACTTAATCTGAGTACGAAAAAGCCCGTAAAATTTCAAATAATTTCTAATCGAGTCCTGTAATACGAGTATAATATTTTTCCAAAATCACGATTGTAACATGTAAATTGAATAAAAATTTATATTGCGAAGGGATGCCTGTGTATTATTCTACAGCTTTTAATCTACCATTTAAAAACCGACCGTTTTTATCGTTTCGAACATTTTTTAATGTTTTGAATCATGACACACGCAACAAAGTTCGAGTAAATGCAATTTTCTTCAGAAGGAGTGATTGAATAAATTGCCGAGTCCATTTCCTTCGTCAGCATCAGTATTGATAGTCTAGTTTGAATTGGGACAATAATGACTTAATTAGCGGCTCTCGTGACCTGTAATATTATTTCTAAAGTCTTGACAATATTTGTACACCGTTCGAAGATCTTGGATCACATGATTCACGAACGAGACAAGAATTGTTATCAGGCGAAGTGTTGTGTTATATATACCACGCGATGTATTGAAGTATATTTGCTCACTATCCCAGATGCGTGTATAGAACTATTGATTGATCGATGAGAACAGCCCCCATTGTATAATAAAAATAACCCAGATAACGTAGAGAAGATTTATTCAAAAAGGTAAAAAATCGTGGTTAAATCCCTCGCAGATCAATCTTCTCGCTTCCGAAGAATGCATCTATTATCGGGATTAGTTCTGATGTGAATCGTTGGATTCAACGAGGCAATGAAATTATAGAAACTCGATTCAGCACGGTACAAGCGGAATATTAATATAATCGTAGGGATTTAGATCGCAGACGTGTCTCGATATGGTAAAAGTTCGTAATATCTCTATTCTCTGCTGTGGGAAGGTTATAATTATGATGTTCAAATAACAGAGAACTGCAGGAGCACAAACGTTCTCATAAGCAGAAAAGAGCCGGGGGGTACAAAGGCCCCGTTACGTAATTAACGAACCAAATAATTTCCGAGCTTCGTGTTAAAACTAGAACTCTCTATTACGCAGGCGAGAGTTCATCGTTTCTTTTTTGATATAACCCGAGTAAATATAAAGTGAGAAGTAGAAATTATCATTTATACATTTTTATCCCGGAGGATTGAACGGTTTGAATAAATTAAATGCTAGCTTTCACATGCTCTAGCACGGCGTAACTTGAGCCCCTCTGTTCATAAAGGAATAAAAAATTCATTTTCATACAATTTTATTCTCCCTAGGTTTGTAAAGTGAAATCGAGGTGCCAGTGCGGACAGTTTGGGGGCTTTAGAGCTGCTTTTTTCACCTCCAATATACATAGAGACGAGAAATAAGCCCTCTGGCTACAATAACCCTCCCATAGTCTGCGCGAATGTAGACATTTTTTCCCTAGATTTCGTAAAACTGATGGTTTTAGTTTAAAACGGTAAGAAAAACTCTATAGCCCATAGATGTTGAACTTTTATCTGAAACGAGGCATTTTCAGGATGTAATCCCTACTGGATTCATGTTTTTTTTCAAACGAGTCTCGCGAGATATTATTTATAACGTACAAAGCACGTTTTTGAGTTTGCCTCACGGTTCCGGTGGAAATTCAAGTTTAACGACGAAAAATTCTCGTTCCACGACTCACTGATACCGCAGCTCTTCTGGTCAGTTCAAATCTAAGATATTCGAAAACTGTTTAAAACTTTCAAAATTCCTGACATACAAAAAAATTCTCACGTTCTGGAATTCGTGTGAAATGATTTAGAATTTTTAGAAACGTTAAGGTTCGGGACATTTTCGTGGAACGAGAATTTTTATTCTCGGCTATGTAGATGGAAATGACGTTTCTAAAAACTGCGTGCCGGTAATATTAAAATTCGCTACCCCAACCCAGCCCCATGCGGTTTCCGAATTGATTTTAATCAATGAGACGATTAACGGCGGGGTAAAATTTCACAAAATTCTGCCAGAGTCGTGTGAAATATCTAGATGTGTTGATACGGGATTATCGTACTTTCGGAACTAGTCCATCTCTGTGGACTTTACCTTATCCACAATAATAGATCGCTGCAGATTACACCGGCCAGTACTTTTTTCTCAGTCTAGCCGCACCTGAATTATTTACTAGACAATATCGCGTACCTATACTTCGTACGCGTCTATCACCACTTTAAGCTGCGTAGGTAGGCAGCTTCTGCGTTTCTACAACACGCGGTTCAATGGTGTGTTTCTCCACATACACACGCGTGTGTTGTCAGAATTGGTATATACGTGGATAGGAATAACGAGAAACCTGTTGGACGTTCAGAGCCATTCGACAACCCGAGGCTACCACCCTCACCGGCGCATTTACACCCTTCGAAACTCACACGAATAACCATTATACGATAAATTCCCGTTACACTGAACAATGCTAGATATACATGCTCGAAATGTAAAACATTAAACGATTCTGTCTGCACAGTATAATGACTAGGATAATGGCTACCATCGCGGGCTACGACACAGCTGTGCTATATGACCGTCATTTTTCACGACACAAAGTAATTATGTATGGGAAATAATTTCTTCTTTTTTCTTTTCATTCTTCATTTTTATCAACGTTTGTCTAAAGACGTGAATAAAATATGCTTCTATTATCGTCCTTCGCCGTTTAATACAGTACAATGATTTCGATTGGGCTACTTTTTCTACGTTATTCACCGATACTTGATATTTGATTTTTCGGTTGGTTATTCCGGCCGTGAATTCACCCTGTCAAAAAGTGTCGAAAGGCATAAAAACGAGAGATTTATTTGCTCTGTAACGAAAAGACGGGTGGCTAAGTAAACCGCAGTCCGAATTATCAAGAGCGGTGAAAGCTAAGGGAGGTTCTAATTGACATGCATACATATCCCGTAGCCATAGCTATATGATACTTCCCTCGCCCCCGTACATATTTGTGTAAAATTGACATTCATCGCGATATAATTCGTACTCGTCTGGCAAATACGTTTACATCAGCTCTCCGTTGATATTCCGAGTTTCGTTCAGTATATGCCTCGTGGAAAATATCCCTTATGTAATATTTACCCGACATAAATGGGAATGAGAATGAGGAATCGATAACGGAATTATTGTACGCATTATGCGGTGGAAAGAAAGCTTTAATTTCTCTACATCCCTTCATTTCCTGCAACGAGTATATTTGTACAAATGTGTGCGAAATGTTTGTTATTCGCAATCAGAAAGTGGGCTTCGGGGGATGCTTCGGCTCACGAGGCATTACATTATATTATCACGTTGCGTTCTGCCTGTATCCTACCTATCCTACCTATCCTACCTACCCACCTACCTACCCTCTGCACCGGGGATGCCGCGCAATTTTACTCAACAGCCAGAGCGACTGCGTAGGGGTAGGCGGCAGGAGGGTAGAGGGTGGTGGTCCCGGGCCTGACCGAGTAGTAGCAGCAGCCACGGCAAGCACCAGCACCAGCACCATCAGCACCAGCACCAGCACCACCGTATACCAGTAGAGCCAGTAGCGCACGGTCCGCCGTCAGGGTGGCCAGGGTAACGCGACTCCCTTATCGCTGCGTAGATATTAGTTTGCGTGCGAGTTGTATAGTTTAAAAACGTAGACGAACATTTTTCTTTCTTCTAATTGTATGTAAATTGCAAAAAATTCATAAATAAATAAGAATTTTTAGATTCGGTGGAAATCTATGTACACATACGTATATATGTGCAAATAATATGGTTATGTACTGATTTTCGTAACATATAAATAAAGACCCTCAACAGGTTATAAATTTCTCTCGCTATAATTCGCTCGTATGATTATAATTACGTTTGCGGGTATTAGGTAAATTCTTTTGAATATTTGGAAAGAAAGTATAACCGTATATCGATCATTGACCGCGTTATCGTTTATTTTCGTATTGTAAAGCATATCAGATAATGAGTAAAGAGGAAAAAGGTCGTCGTTTTGGAGGGTGAAGAGATATGATCTCGTGGTGTGACAAAAACAATTAGCTTTTTAATAGTTCGAGGAAATATATGTCCTTCGTATCGATTCACCTCACGTCTCTATCTACAGTTATTCGATTAATTATTGAACCAGCTATACCCTGCAGTACGTATTCGACGTAATAGGCATAAACCACCGTTATTATCGTACCTACAATATGATTGATAATTCGAATATTAACAATTATCGCAATCAGTATCGATTCACGAAAGACAACCGTAACCTGCACTATTATCTTAAATGCTATAGCCGATAGATAATAATCAATCGTCACATATCTCTGAGTATTCTCCTCGTCCAAGAATCGGCATAAAATTGCGCGTGTGGTAGTGTATTTCGTAAGAGTATGAAATTCGAACAAACTTTCGTACGCAATGTGGTGTAAAATGGTATATAAAAGTGAATGATCTATGGATTGGCGAAAATGGGAGGAAGATATCTAATCTAATCTGGGATAAACATAGGAAGGAAAAACGAAATAAAACTATCGAAGATTTTTCTAGTCAGTTAGATTCTCCGGGCTGGGGAATGATGTAATATTGAAATTTGAAGAGAGTGTAAATCCCTGCAATATTTAAAACTTGGGTAAAGGAATTAAGGGTGGAAATTTAATTCTAATTGGAATACGAGAGTATAACTCGAGGCCGGAGGGTTGAAACTCTTGAGGGTATAAGAGAGACGGAAAAGGCTTAGTCTGTGGCTCAAGGGTGTGTAAAACCACCGACGTTGCGTTTGGCAAAGGGGAAGGGGAAGGGGAAGGAGCGAAAGGGACGTAACTGGTGGGTATAACATTTTTGAAAAGGACTTGAAACAGGATGGCGGTCAATAGCCCAGACTCTTACGGCAAGTCGCCAAAAAGTATTCGCCATTTACCACAGCCGCCGCAAACCCCGGCGCAAAAAAGTCCAACTCAAAGGTACTCGGAGTCGAGCAACGATTCCGGAGACTCTAAGGGAAAGACAAAGTCGTCACGCAGCCCGAGGAGCCCGCGGGCTTTCGAACTGCCGGCTAGATATTACCCAGAAGCTCCGAATTTTGACTTTCAAGAATTTCCGGGCCACCAAGGGAACCTCGGGATGAATCGAGACAATGAAAACACAAATTTCTTCACTTTTTCGGCTGCAAAGAGCCCCGGCAATGATCCTGAAAGCCCGACCACTGATTCTAGGACTCCAAGGACCCCCAGGACTCCGAGAACTCCGAAAAGTCCCAGCTGCGACGGAAGCGTGTTTAGTTCGCCGGGGTTTCCTGCCCCGTCAAACGTCTTCCAGTTCTGTAACCTCAGGAAGAATTTAAACAAGACTTTATCGTATCCACCGAAGAGCCCTATGACCCCAAACATCACTGGATCCCAACAGACCGGACATCATCAACCGTTCAATTTCAACCATGCGAAAAGCCAGTCAATCGGACCGGGGAAAAAGAGACCGGAGCCTTTTGACCGCAGGAGAAGTTCTTGCTTTAGCCTCGGCCCCAGGAGTCCGAGAAGTCCTCGGAGCCCGAGGAGTCCTCGGAGTCCAATGTCTCCTACAATTGTTGCTCCGATTGGACCCAGCCCTGTCTTGAGTCCCGAAGAATCTAAACACAATACAGAATTCGGGGCCAAAAGCCCGCGGTCCCCTGGCCTTGGGCAAGCGGTTAAATTCGACTACGATACTCCTCCTCGTAGAGGAAACCTTACTTCCGGACAATTTAACAGAAGTCAAGGATGCCTCGCGGGAAAAGAAGCTCTCGTTGATCCCAAGCCTGGGAAGACTATGGCGCGTAGATCGACCAGCGATTTGACTGACCTAACGGACGCCGAGACCCAGGTCACGGTCTTGTCCAGTCCTACTGCTAGGAGAAGGGGTTCGATGAAGGCAGGATTAGGTAACCTACTTGCTTTAAGCCTATAGTTTAGAAATAAAAGATGGAAAAATGCGGATTTCTGCTCGTAATTTTATGGAGTTATACACGCTGCGGAGATCAAAGTGAAATTTTAAACATATTCAGTCCAATTACGGGATTAGAGGGCTTATTCGTACTCGACATGAAATTTCGGGCGAAATTTTAACTCGTTTAAGATTATTTATCATGCGGTGAATGCGAGAGTAAATTTTCGCAGCTTTCAGACTCTTGCAATTTTTATCACTGCACTTTTCATCCCCTTGGAGATACTAATTTCAACGAATCCTCACGTTCTCGGGTCTCTAGTGTCCGAAAGACAGATCGAAAAAAATTCGGATGATCAGGATTTCACTTTCAAATGATCGGCATAAAAGTTCGCCCTATCTTGTCAAATTTGGAGCTTTTTTTGCCAGGTGAAGTGAATTGGATCAATTCTTTACTGCCATGCTATGTGTTCTTTAAACGCTTGATGGTATTTTGGATAATTAGAAGGTGATGAAAAGTATCTGGCTTTCAAAATCCTTGCTTTTTGCGTTAGCCCAACGCTACCAATTAGCAAAATGCTCAAATTTTTGTCTTACAGTTATTCTATAGATGCCAAGTCACGTATGCCGAGTATTTAATTAAAAGCAAGTATCTACCTACCTCTTTCAAAGACTGGTGTGCTTCAACAAAAAAAAAAAAAAGAAAAAACGAAAAGAAAAAGAAAAAAGCAACTCTCATAAGACCGAGAAGCTCTCAGTCACCTTCCTAATGATCAGTCTAGCGGGGTTTGTAAAAGTTTGATAAGGTTCAAGGCCACGGTTTCTCACTTTCCTAAATTATCTCCGCAAACACCCTCCGCGTATTATGGCTCGTTCACATATACCCTCGTCAATATTTAACGCAGTTAAAGCGACGTTTATATCAGAGGTAGATACTCACCTGAGTAGGAGTCAAACCATCTATCATTATTATCCATCCGACTATATATTCTTTTAAGTTGAGAAAAAATGAAGAAAAATATTCTCGAAATCGGCGAAAGGTTTTCGCAATGATAATATGTGAATCCGACATTATATGCATTGAAGGGGGTCTATGTGCAAATGGTTTGACAAAAATTGCAGAATATTTTACATGTATAGGTGCTTTGGGAATGAAAATTCGGAATTTAAAAAAGCTAAGTGATTTGAAATGAAAGAATTAAATTACATTTGCAAATCAGCCAGAAAAGTTTGAATTGAAAAACTCAATATCTGCGATGCGAGAAGTGCTTTGACTACGTATTTCCAATATTGAGCTTTCAAACAGCTTCTTGCCTCACGAATTTCAAGTTCTTTAATATCAACTTTTCTAGCTCAGTTTTGGATACGATTTGAAAAGATTTTGCAGCCTTTTTAAAACCAGTTCACCACTTTTTATAGTGAAAATTATTTTACAGTATTGCTGAAAGTCTCCATTAGTAAAAATGATATTTTTAAAATTGACGCATTTGGAAAGTACTCAAGAAAATTGGAGAAATTTTCATTGGAAAAACTTCGGTGTGTAAAGTCATTAGGTCTGAGAAAAGATATGATATATATTTTGTTTTCATCAAATTGCCGGCAATTTCTAAAACATAAAGAAAGAAGTCGATGAAATTTGGATATTTTCATATTTCCTCGAATTTTTTCCTGTTTTTTTTTTTTTTTTTTTCTTTTATTTTCGAGTATTTCTATCAAAGACGAATATTTGTATGAGAAAGAGTATAAAATAGTAGATATAAAATTCATGGCAGGGATTCCATATTACATTTTGAAATTTGTCTCCGAATAAATGTAGAAAATCTACAGCCCAAGAATTTTTATTTTATTTCATTTTTTTTTTATTTCTTTAGAAAGCAACAAACTGCGGGAATATTTCGTCTGTCGCAGCAGTGAACAGATCAAACGAAAAGAGCTATTTTCCCATGTAGCTTAACAATTGGAGCGGAGAATTCCCTGTTTTGTGAGAAAAAAAACAACAACAACAAAAAAATAAAATAACCAAATACCAAGCCCAGGGGAAATTTTTCGATCAATAAACACAGAGCTGAGTTAATACAACCTATAAATGCGGTTTAATCTACACAAAATATTTTCTAATTTTTGATTCAGCTTACCTGGCGTCGAGACGCGGTTCGAGGGACAGTCAGGCGTCGAATCTGTCAAATCTAAGCAACGAAGACGTCGGTCCATTAAATTTCACAGCTCATCCTCGAGGGCGACAACGCAGGACATCAAATTTCCTCGAATTACCAGGTGATTATGGAAATGAAAAACTATATCATTTTCGGTTTAGATCTTCGGTATATATGATCCTCTCGGACTTTAGTCGCGTGACTCTGGCAATGAGCAGTAGAAGCAGCTCGTTACGATTTAGTAAGGAAAAATAACGGAGGAAAGTAGCATCGGCGTTGAATAATGGAGTGAAGGAGTTAACTGAATCCACTTTTCCTTGACCTGGCGATAAGTTACTCGTATATAAAATAAAGAAGATCTCTAACCACGCGACTGAACTCTGAATTAAATATTTAGTTTCACTCGGTTGAACTCCGATGTGAGTTTTCGATAATCTCGAGAAAATAAGAAGAAGAAGAAGAAGAAGAAGAAGGAGAAGAGGACTCAATGGCATATATAATACGATCATGAAATATTCCCAAGTAATTTTGCCAAGGAATACAACTGGATGATGAAATAGGCGTATCGAAATACAAGACGAATAGGTACATATAAGTGTGATAAAAATTGATTGTATGATTCTTTCCCGCACCCTTGGGGTCAAAGAAAGTCCTTTAAAGGGAATTACTATATCCGCACCAGCAAAGGCGACGAAGACTTTCATCAAATCAACCTAGATGCGAGCTCTTTGAACTTTCGAGCTGTACCTATATGGGTCTTTAAAGGCACGGAAAATTCACCGAAATCATTGGGTACATACCTGCCTACTCATTCCGGGAAAATACCCTTTAAGCCGTATCAAAACGGAACCTCGTACCCGGTATGACAGCTTAATTATTTTCCTTAGAGTTAGAAACGGCCGCGTTCAAACGCTATTTCAAATCTTAATTAGTGGAAAATTTGAGAAAACTGCAAACGATGGGCTAGAGATCATATCGGATTCGGTTCAGCTCCGTGTTCATATCAACTTCATTACTTTAACCCTTAAATAGCACACTTCAAAAAAAAATTACATCACTGGCACATGGGGTGTTTGACACGACCAAAAAAATTTTATGGGATATAGTTTAACACATCTTTTTAATAGTCCAACTGATTTTATAACCATTTTTTCTATTTAAGATAGTTTAAAAAAATGTAAAAAAAAAAAAAACGGGAAAAATGAGTTTTTTTACATAAAAATTCATAACTCGGGTAATTTTTAATATTTTTAGCTAAAAATTTATTGGCATACTCTTGAAATATTATTATTTCAGAAAAAAATTACTGCAATATTGTACCTTCGAAAAAAGGTATTTATTTTCCGATATGAAAAGGTAATTTTTGACCAAAATTGAACACTATTTTTTAACCCAATAACTGCCAGATGGCAACACATGTTGAATTTTTTTGAATTTAATGTACTTAATTGGGGCGCAAACTTTGCTTGCGTATGCCATTCGAGGGTTAGATACTCGTTTTCAGATGATATTTTTGGAACGAAAATCTACGTGAATTCGAAGGATTTTTCACGTTTCGTTCTTTTTTTTTTTTGCTTTTAAATCCGGGATACAAACTGGCAAGAAAATCTATCGAGATATTTTATGAAGCGTTGGTTTCATGCGCCTGACGTAGTTTATTACGCCACGTTATAAAATATGCTATCACGCGATAGAGATATTATAAAACTCAATTTCTCTTTCGGACAAAGTTCAACTGATTGAACCAAAGCCCATTTGTGAAGAGGAACTAATTTTCTGGATCTATTCTTCTCGTCCGGCGAAAACCCTTCGACAACGAACAACTCTTTCTCATAGAATTTTTTACACTTCTATATAGACTTTAAAGAGGATATTCCGAAATCTTAGCAGATTAATACCTCAGACGTGTATTTATAGTAACACGGATTTCATTATTTTTTCTTCAATAACGAAATAGCTGCTTCGATTTTTCTTATAATTGAAAAAAAAAAAAATTTCGTTAAACGTAAAAATCATGGAAATGGGAATAAATCTGCGCATAAATCTGAGTTCACAATACAACACGTCATCCGATGGAATCATAAAAATTCTGTATTTTGTTTTAATCCAAATGTTGTACGTTTTCTATTGCATCGCACCAGCTCGATTTACAATTAGCCAGCTCACACCGTGGGTGCGATTCAACTGGAAACTATACTGAAGTAAAGGAAAATAAAGTTATTATCTTAAAAGCAAAAAAAAAAATTTATTTGACTATGTCTAATATGCTGAGTATATATTTACATGTTTTGTAGTAAATGTAAAGATACTCAAGCTTATTACTCCCTCAAAAAAATGGATTAAATTCACACCTCGTGCACTTACACGCGTATGACAAGGCGGCATTTTAGCAAAACACGAAAACCCGTCCTGATTCATAATATTCATAAGATATTTGAAAAATTGTCCATTTTTTGCGACAACTATGCACAATTGCGAACAATCGGCAAAAATTTTGGGGAAAAGTATCGGGTGTGCTGATTGCTGGAAAAAAAGAAGAAACGATTTTGAAAGAGTGATCCATCGGCTCGTTAGAATTTAAATAAAAATGTCAATACCCATCGTTAGTGTTCCACTTGAATTTGAATTTCAATTCCGTAGATGTATCTAAGTTCGTGTAAAACTCCTGAGTATCAGGAAAATTCCCTCTTCCTATTTTCTCTTTATTTTATCTGGGCAAGATGAGGGTTTCTGTCCAGAAAGATATCAAGCAGATACATTATATTGTATGCACATAGACCTGTATGTATATACCTATGCCTGAAAAGGTCAGGTAGAAATAATGGCCGACACAGATTGATGTTTCTACTCCATTCTTCTCGCGATACCTGTTCCTATAGCTTCCTTTAATCCTTCCTATACCGAGCGGAGAACCGATTAACTTTGTCTATTCGATTTATCTCTGTGGTTTGGGGTAGGGGGCTCGAAATTTGACGTTTTAGTAGAAGATTGGCTCGGCTTGGATTGAATTGGCTTGGATTAAATTGGGCCCAGAGCCCAGAGCCTAGAGCCTGGAGCCTAGGGCCACAGTTAGGCAGTTTCTAGTAGACTGGCAATCTAGAAACCACATCGCGGTCGCACAGTTGTAAAAATTAAATCATCGCTAACGATCATAAGCCAAGATTTAATTAAACGGTTTAATATCATTCTGCAGAAGCGTGGTTTAACTTGAGCCCGAAATTAACCGCACCGCTTATAAACCTGACTGCTCAACGGTCCTGACGTAATTATAGGTGTACCTACCTCTATCCTGACATGGATACAACTCGGCTTGTATTAAACAACTTTCACACACATCATTGACGGAAAAGTTCTTCCTTCTATTTTACGGGGCAAAAGATCATTTTGGTTCGCATCACGTTGGTAATCGCAATTTTTAGAAATTCGGAAGCAATGTTTAAAGATGATTTAATTTTCGGGTGTTTGATGATTGAGCGAAATTTTCCATAGTGCGAAAATTCAAGATTACTTATCGCTTCCTGCGATTATTCAATTTTGATAAATTATACTTGACCCGAAACTTTCCCACGCTGATATAGCTTTGAATTGAAATTTTTCACGAAAAGGGTTGCTCACGAGAATTTCAATGGATTCATACGTCAGATATATTAGCCCGGTCTTTTAGAAGGAAATTTTAATGAAACTGCGTACACAGAGGACCTTATGAGTTATTAGTATATTACCCCTACATGCATACATACGTACACCAAAAAGCTGTTCATCCTTTCCGTTGAAATTTAAATAAAAGGGTTAATTTATTGTACGAAAATCCGTTAAGAGTTAACCGCTAATTAAATAAAAATTGAAAAACAATTTTTCCCAGCCTTTGAATCATTCGGAAATTTCGCGACAGGTCAAATATTGAAAATTGATGATTTTATAGTTTTTTTTTTTCTTTTTTATTAATTTTTTATTTTTCGAGTTTTCAAGTTTTCGTTAAGGAACTTTTGTCTTAGAGTTCCCCAATTAATTTGACTCGGTAGTTTTGGGTCACCCTGTACAGCGTCATGAATTCTGAAGAAAGCGAGGCAGTCAAGCTTCGCGAATCTTAAAACCGAATACACGAAGTTAAGCTTATTGTTTTAGTCTGGAGATGAATCGCAAGCCTTTCGAGGGCGGCTCGCGCTGGTCGAAAAACGTCGGGTAATAAGATTTGGAGAAAGTTTGGCGAGGGCGGTTTTTCTTGACGGTGAAAAAGCTGATTTTTTTTCAGCGAATTGAGTTTCCGCCAAGACAGGCGGGTGGGTTGCGGAAAATCTCGAGGCGATCTGTTTCACGTTATTTCATTAATGTACTCGAGTTCGTAATCACGTCACCGTCCAATTTCCTCAGCCTCGCAGAAAGCGTAGCGCGAGTTATACCGCAGTGTGGCTTGAGCGACGGGAAATTCTCGTTAGAAAAATTATTTTCATACTTTATTATATATAACTTATTCTGAAAGACGAGGAACGTACAGCAAGCGAAAAATGAAGACTGAAGGAAAGTTGAAGGATCAGGGCGTTTCCGAGCTCCTTTCGCAGTCGGACGTCCTGAATAAAAAGCAAAAGAAGAAGAAGAAGAAACAAGAAGAAAGAAAGCAAGACGGCAAGAGAAAAGAAAAAAAAAACAAATCCGCTTCTTTTCTATACGAAAATAATCCGGCTTGAGAAAAGTCCGTTTCGATCCTTCGGGAAACTCGACTCTAATCTCACTTACAATTAACTATACCAATGTGCGTGATCACAGACGAGAGAAATTGATACTAAAGTCAAAGAAACAAAAGAAAATTCAAATAAATCTGAAAAGTGACGAGGAATTTTTGGCTCTTTGTCAAATTACAGCTTTACCTGATCGTCGAAGGAAAATTATACTCAGAGGATTATGCAAACTTAGTGGAAATAAGTAAAATCGAGATGAAAGGAATCTATGATTGAGGAGATGCATGCAACGAAGACACAGAATCACGTTTCGAGATGATTGATAAAAACGCAGCTTTCATTATAATTACATATCGAAATTCAGACTGACTACACATTTTCATTCGACATTATAGTCAGTTTATCGCAGTGTTAATTATATGCTCTTTTGTAAATATCGCAGTAAAAGCTTGTCTTTCAGACTCTCTTGCATAATTCGACTCCCCAATTTCCAGGTGAGAAAGAAGGAAGGATAGATATCAAGTATCAATATCTTTTCCGAGAAAAACTCCGAGTTCCTCTTCCTTTTTTGATTTATGAAGGTATCAGAGAAACTGAGGATGAAGAAAGCTCCGTTAGTCAATTTGTCCGTTTTCACCGCGAGGACGAATTTCGCAGTTTGTTTTCTTGTCGCGAAAAAAAAATGGCCCGACTTATATACCGCGATTAAGGGTTGATCCATCAACGATCGCAGAGGAAATTAATGAAAAAATAAAAGGAAAGGAAGGAAAGGAAAATAACTTTCTTATCTCTATTCTAGTACCTGACCACGTCAGACCGCGGGTTCACAGCCTCCCTGAAAAGGCCTACAACCCACGAGCTTGCGACGATCTCTACAGACTCAGGGCCTTCAGCATTACCCATAAAGGAGTGGTCAATCGTGGGGACTCAATTATATCCAGGCGAAGCCGAAGCAACACGTCGGTAAACAGCAGTCGGTTAGTAACTATCACTATATACGTTATCTAATATCCGTTTATTATACCCTAAAAATACTTCGTCCTTTTAGCGGTATACCTAGACCCGACTAAGCCGTAGATTTACTCTCGAAGAAAAGCAGTTGAAGCTTTTCGAGTTATTATTTGAATGAGCGAATAGAAAATTGGCGGGAAAAATTTGGAAATTCCTGAAAATTTCCACCCTATGATTGAATTAATTATGCCTACAACGCGGGTTCTGGAGTTGAAGTACGCCTCAGTGCCAGATCTCTAATGCGTGGACTGAAAAGTTTGATATTTTTTCATATAATAACGTGTCATTTATACCAGCTAAGCGACAGAAAGGAGGCGGGGGTAAATGAAAAAAGAACTTTTTACCGTACCGCGAAATCTTGTTAAAGACTCGACGAATTTCTTGTTAATATTTTTTTTTTTTCGTCAAAAACGTCCGGTGTTGACGGCGAAAAAAATTATTCTTCAATTCGTACAGTAATTGAAATCATTTTCGGAAAATTAGGACCCTCGTCAAGCTAAGTCAACGTTTTGAGGAAAAACGCGTTTAGAAGTTTGTTATGCGTATGAAAAAGACACGAAAATTTAATATCTTGACGAGAATCACCGATTTCTATTTTTTTTTCTTTTTCAAAAAGTCATTCAATGACTAAGAAGTGACGGAGCTGATTACCGATTAGAAATGCATTTGTACAGATATCAACAATTATGTTATAAAGAACAGGAAGGGAGTGACTTTTCTTTGTTTCTTTTTTGTTTTTAGTTTTTTGCGGCTAAAATCGGCAATTTTTATTCATTCAAAAATTCGCTCCTTCACATTGGCGAATAATATTCTCGGCTCTGTCATAAAAAATTGACGCATCGCACGTCCTGAGTTATTCAATATCAAAGAGTCTTGGGGATTATAAATATTCTGTTATATGCGAGAGGCATACGATCGCATAGTTTGGCATTCGAAGGGTATTCGCCAATTCGAAAAGAGAAAAAAAGACAAAAAAAAAAAAAGAAGCTGAAGCCGTGACCTGACACGAAACTTCGAACGAATGTACACACGTGTAGGCCTTGTCTATGTAGGATAGTTCTAGGTATAAGGTACAAGTACGTGAGATTGAGAAAAAAAGTTAGGTGTATAGATACGTTAGGGACGGTCTCAAATAAATATTGACAGGGAGATTTAGTCGCGAAAATTTAGCCGAAGAGAAGTAAGCCAACGTACGCAAAAGCACGGGAAAGTATAAAAAACTCATGGGGTGGCTGGTACGGGTTTAGACAGAACTGAAAGCCTGTCCACATCTGATCCCTTAACTTTTCAATTCTGAACTGAATTTTTCAGAAAAACATGTACAGCCTATACGCGATGATTTTTAGTAATGCCTGGGAAACTTTTTGACTCATCTCAAAAATGTTTTATGGATGAAAGATGGATGGAAATGTTCTATTCGTTTTTAAAATGAATAAATTTCATGCAAACGCTTCTTTCTATTCTATTTTTCTACACTGATATTCTACGAGTTTCTATATTCTATGGTGAGTCGGTGATCGATGCACGCGTCTCTAAAGTATTGAGAAAGTAATAAAGGAAATTGTTTTTCGGTATTTCTTCCGCGATACTTTTTCCGGTATTCGGTATAACTTCCTCGCAAGAATTTCGACGAGAGATATAACTACATGTATGTTATGAAAAAATTCGGGAACTGAAATCGAGACGCGAGACCCTGATATATATATACAGTGTTTTGAAATCCGAAAATGTAAATTTATTATTGTCCAAGGTTTTGAATATATGAATAATATTTTATACGCTCGTTTTTCTTCGGGATAAAATAATAAATATATACATACGCTGAAGAGTAATCATGCCCGCTACACTGAATTGTGAAGAAAAAGAAGGAAATATTATCAAACCGCAACCCTCCGAATTTCAAAACTAATTCTGTTGGCTTTGATCAATTTTTCAAAACCCACACAAAGAGGATCAACGAGTTATGCATTAACAGAATAGGAGCCATTGAATCATGAAATAAGCCCAAATACTATATAATTTTTAATCAGGTTTCAAATCCATGAATGTTGATAAAAAAGCGGTAATAAAATTATTAACTACAATGCTATTTGTATGGGAAAATAATCATTCATTCAATTCATAAATCGATGACAGCCTATACACAGAATAGTCCATGTGATTAGATTCTCTAATCCCGTCTAATCGTTGGAAATAAAAGGAAGAAAGAAATCATTCCGAATTCGAAATTTTGAATCCGCAGCTGCGTAAAAAATTGTAGGATAGAGTCGTGGAGCTCAAATCCTGACCCCAGTTTCCGGGTCGGACCACCTGATACCCGGGTCAATTGAACCGAACCTACTACGTGATACAAAGTGAGGTCAGGCCAGGTTTAATTCGATTTGATTTTTTTTTTTTTTTTGGAATAGGAGTACGTTCGCCATTGAATTATTGGTTCAATTTTGAACCAGCTGTGAGTGAAGAAACGTGTAGCCATTACCGAACAATGCTGCCCAGACTTAGCATCCGCCCTGGCATATTGGTATATGTACGTGCATAAACTAGTACCACTCGATTGTATGTGAGCAGATGTGTAAAACAAAAACTGGAATAAGATTGAAAAGAAAATATCCAAAAAAATGAAGAAATAGAAAGTCTTTCAAAGTAGATTATTATTTTTTATTTTTTTTCATCACTAACGGTGTGTAAAATTTATAATTTTTCTTCTCACGTTTTTATTATCACAGTTTAATCAAGAAGAAGAAAAAAATCTTTGCAAAATCACAGGGTTAATATATTCATACGTCATTTAACTCTAGGGACCTTTAATCAGCTTGGGATTATACAGATAATTAAATTTTCACTTGGACTTAAAGGATTTTGCGAATACCTGCTTAATCATTGGAACGTGATAATTTACTTGATTAATTAATCACAATTTATTCCCGTTTTCGGAATTAACTGATTCGTCAAGTTATTGAGGGAAAAAATTGTTATCAATGTTTCGAAATGTTCTTAACAAGACAAAAAGTTGATCGTTCGAAAAAATATTTTTCTTTGTTTTAAAAAAAAATTTGAATCGCGGTCTTCTCAACACGTTAATAATTGGCTTCGTGTGGGGTTATAAATTTTCGGGAAATCGCTTCAATTGTCCGTTTTGATTGATTGATTGATTGATTTATCACTGTGATGTATATTTAGAGCTGCCGAAAATTTTGATAAAAAATGAATGATTACAGGAACATACAGGTATACTAGCAATTTATTTTATTACTCGATCACTCATTAATCAGTAAAATCGTGAAAACATTAATTAAAGTCAAAAAGGAGTAAAAAAAAAAGAGCCGATTATTGATGTGTAAAATTTGAAGGGGAACCTTCTGCCTCATGGTTCCCAAAAAGTTTGGCTAAAATTACCTTGCCGATTTTACCGCAGGGTTAATTAATAACGATCCGTCAACGCTGCGCGATATATGTATATACCTTATATACTATCTAGGCTATAGATATACGAAGAATATTTTCATTTTCATTTAATTTTTGTTTTCTTCGTTTTCCTTTCTTTCTTTTTTCTCTCTTTTCCTCGCATAATCACATAAATATATGACGTGGAATGACCCTTAAAATTTCTATCGAATTAAAATTCAATTCCAGGTGTGGAAATTTAAAGTGAGAAGTTCCAAAATCCGAAGATTTTTCTGGCTTTTATATGGGGTATTCCAACTCAACTCGACGTGCTAATAGACTGTTGTAAATTTCTTTTCAATGTCGTAAATTTTTTACTGAGATAATTTGAATACCAATAATTGCCTGCAGCTGCAGTTGATTGCGGGCTCGTAATTAATTGTTCAAATAATGTGTACACCTATACCTTTACTTACTTTGATGGTCAATAATTTCCGAATAATTGTTAATATTTTAAAAATATATCATGAGATTATAGAACGATTAAACGAACTAGTGCCATTACAGCTGTCTAATACTAATAAAAAAATGTACAGCTAAAGTAAGGGCCGCGTGATCCTGATGACTGGTGCGTAATGTGCGTGCAGAAATATCGAAATTCACCATCTAATCTCGACATGATCTTAATTCGTCGAATATTGTTCCTTGCTGGGTTGTATTGAGGCGTTTTTCGAACACCCCTATATAGAAAAGGTTGAAATACGGATTTGCATCCGGTTTTTTTTTATCATTCACAAATTTCACTTCTGGATTAACAAAAAATAGGCTTATTGTAAGAAAACAGTGGGTCAGTTTCGAGCCCGTCACACACCGAAGAATGATGAAAAATGAGATGAAAAAAGAATATAATGTAAATACAGGTTCAAAAAATGCCCGTAAAAAAAAAAAAAATTGAATCTCCCAATTTCGTACAATAATTGGCGATAATTTTGATTGCATGATCTCCAATTTTTGAAAAAACGATCGTGTATCTATGTCGTACGTGTAAAAAAAAATGTTATTCGTCTCATTTTTGATTTCGATTTTACGTAGATATACGTAATCCGCGTAAAGAGTTCCGCGAAACGCATTCGTATGGTAAATTTTCCGCATTTACTCTCGTATAAAACTACCTGCAAAGTATATATATATCCAGCATTTACATAATAGCAATACATAACGTTTATTTATATACATCTACCGAATCTACCCAGGGAATTGAGCACCTGTGGCCGTTCGTGTTCATTTTTACCCTTCGCTAAGGGTAGATACGTGTGTACATGTATATAGGCACAATCTAGACGTCCTACGCATCGTCCAGCTTTAACGTGTACCTTATATACCGATATATCACCTTATATACTAAAGAAAGTTCAAACAGGTGGTAGATCTCTGTCTATTAATTTTCGTTAGGTGTTTCTATGTATGTAGATACGTAGATACCTGTACAATGTACATAGTGCATACTGATAACTACCCTCGTCTAGAATCCCGCGATACAGAAGCGCTAGAAGAACGTGGATACATAGGTGGGTATAGAGGTGCCATTCAGTATGCAAATTAGTTAATTTCCAGATGAAATATAGCATCGAGTTCTGTCCCGACGTTCATTCGTTCGTTCGTTCGTTCGTTCGTTCGTTCGTTCGTTCGTTCGTTCGTTGGTCGGTTTAAATGCTAAATTTTTTGATTAAATCTTTCTACAACGAAGTTTTGGCTTTTCGAAACTCTTATAAATCCTCTGTATTACCACGTCGAAAAAACAAAGAAAAAAACATATTTTTCTACTCATTTCAGAGTCTGAAATATGTATATCGGTTAGAAATTAAATAAAAATCAAATAATGTATATATGAATCAATAAAGGGATAATGAAGACAACAGATTTTTTTGTATACCGAAAAAAAAAAAGTTCCTATATACGTGATAAAATAAGCCGAAGATAAGGTAGAAATATAACTCCTCATAATCGTGGGATGCCATTTGTCAGCCAGCTATATATACGTAAATTGGTTAAATTTTCGCCGAGATATATTATATTGTAAGTAAAATGAGGGGTAGGAAGCAAACTCTGCACGATTTTCGGTGCTAGGATCCGAAGCCCTTCCATATTATCGCGGAGCAAATTTGAGAAAATGAATTTAGTATTTTGGGAAATGAATTTTCTCACGTATAATTATGCCAATTCAAGAATAGAGCGGGGATTGCTTTTTTTTATTATTCTTTTCTTTTCTTTTTTTATTATTGAAATGAGTTTTTTTACGAGTTCCTGTGATTTGGATTATAATACATAATTGTACTTCCCATTGAAAACCGAATTTACTATACATATACCTTGATTCCAGACTGGAATTTAATGACAGAACTGAAATACCTACCTATAGGGACTACCCACTTTGGAACAAGAATTTGATCCTCGGTTTGACGGTGCATAACCCCGTCTAATTAGTCGATATGAATTTTGAGCAGATAGGACAATGGGCACTCTTCGGGGAACGACGATTTTCGCCAAATTTCAACCGCGTGAAATATGTATGTATATTATTCTATTATACGAATATTGTAATTTAGGAAATTGGCCGAAGTTTTCCTCCTTGAATTTCTAATCATTTATACAAATATCTGTATGCCTATAGCTTCGTGTATAGATTCATAATTATACGTGTTTCATTGCCCATTCAACGAATGCGAATTTCCAATACACAGAATTCGATTAAACTTCAATTTGTCGATGGAAATAATTACAGGCGTACGTATAAAGGTCCGTACACTCTGCGCGTGGATAAATTATTCATATATACATGCGTTTTAGCCACAGGCAATTTGTCCAATTATTAATTGACGATTTTAATTACTCTCTCTCTACTTATCCCATCCCGGTAATTAATTTACTATTAAAATCAAATTTCTGTCCCATCTCTACATCCAGAATACAAAAAAGTATTACCCAACGTACTTTTTACACGAATAAGTCTTGTCTTTCCACAAATGATGTACAATTTGTGTCAGATTTTTAAAAACTGTCCCCAAAATACTTTTTTTTTTTTTTTGTTTTTGTTTTTACGAAAAACTGTTTTTTATATGATATAACAGGGTTCTTGAAAATTACTTTAGTCGTTTTTATACGAAAGCTCTCGAGGAGGTGAAATTTCCGGAAGTTATATTATATCCTCACGTCATAAAGACCCCGTGAATAAAATTCTTTGTTACTTCTTTTGTTGTCGAAAGTCGTATTTTTTAGGCTGATACTATAAAGTGACGGTATTTTTTTCCGGAGATATGGAATATGCGATAAAAAAATCGATCGGTAGACTCAATCTGTTCGAAGTAAGCTTTTACACCTTGTAGTGTAGACTAAAATATAGGTTAAAGTGTAAACATTTTCCAATGAACGAACTAAAACAGGTAAAAGTGATGGAAAAATAGAAATTGTTAAAAATGGAATAAAAGGAAAGAAAAGTGGATAAAACGATGCTAGCGCAAACGGTTCGCTTAATGACGAAATTCCTTCGTGAATCGAACTGAATGATTCATGTTGCAATTGAACGAGGAGCCGTTGTTACGTACGAACAAACTGAGAAGAATAAAGAACGGTACATGTATTGAAAAACAAATAAAATAATAATATCAATAACAACGATTTGAAATATACTAGGATAAGTACTATAAAAAAGATGAATAAAATATTGTAGAAACATTGAAATGTTACTCGTTCTTCAGTTTTCCATTTTAATTACCTGTTAATGATTTTTTTTTTAATTTGGAATAAATATTTTCAAATCATTTAACATTTAACATTTATTAATACGCAGAGCATTTTTTTTTTCTCAACGTTTGTAAAAAACAAAATAGCTTAAAATCGAAAATTTTTAGTATCTGTAAATGCAATTCATCGAATATCATTGGTTTTTCCCGATTTGATATTAATGTAGAATATTCCATCGTATTTTGACGAAGTTTCGACGAACGATGCAACCTGTACTCTACTTGACCCAATTTTTCCCCGATGCAATGAATCTTTGCAATATAGACAAAGCTCAATAAAATCTGAAATAATTTTTAATTAATGACTAAAAATAGTTGTCAAAAAACTAACGTAAAGGCGATTTGAATAAAAAATAAATAAATAAAAATTTACTTCCAATGTCGAATCTCCTTAATTATACGTGAATTTTAATTAGCAACGTAATAAGAGGAATCGATAGAATATAACAGAGAGCTTATTTTCCGATGACTATTTTCTTTCGTCGTTATTTTTTTCACCCTTATCCTACCTACTCCAATCTATGAATATTGAATAACCAAAGTATTACACCTATATTTGTACATATCCCGGCACTCTAGTTGATAGAAATCTTATAAAAAGCATTAAAACGTCGAGTATAATTTGTCACGTGTATCTCTGCTAACAATCTTCGAAGTTTACTGCCCGGTCATCGCTCGTTACGGTTTATTTCAAAAGCTGCAAGTAGGTATTCGCCGTTCAAGAATGAAAAAAAGCGAAAAAAAAAGAAGAAGAAAATTCTCTAAAATCTTTACTATAATTCAATTGACTCCATTTTGATAAAAGCTAATTTTAATTCTATGCAAATCGCAAGGCATATTTCCTTCCCCGCTTTTATATCCTAATTATACGATATTGCAAGAAACAAAAAAAAAAAAAAGAAACAAAAAAGAGGAAAAAAAAATTCCGATAAGTTGAATGGAGAAAAGTTTCTCTCTGCGGATTAAATCCTCTGCTGCTACGTATAAGGTATTACTTGTAATAATCGATTTTCATTCAATTGAACAACCCGCGAAGTCGGAATCGTCTTCGGAAACGTCTTCTTCGCTATATGCTATCTTATCCTATACAGAACGTGCAGAAGACATATACACACTTCCTCGGTACTTTTCTAATGAAATTTATTACGTCCACTCCTCTCAATCAAAATGCATTTAACCGAATCGATAACTGAAAATATGAAAATAGAAAATTCATGCGTATTTATGTATAATATGAGGTGTTGTATATTTGGCTAAGTATATAATATACACTAGAGTGATTCTAAAAAAAAACAAAATTCTTTTTAATCTAACCGTTTCGAAGTTTCATTGACGATTCTGGTCATTTAATGGCGAGACTATATCTTCGAAACGGTTCGACGTATCGAAAAAGACCAAGAGACCTTTTTTGTAGTGCATTCAATTTCCTACAAAAATATGTCTGCAGATTTTCCGTACGACAGATCGTTAGGTAGTTATAAAAATCAGAAGGAAATGAAAAGAATTTTCCTATATGTTATTCTCACGGAAAATAGAAAAGTGCGATGCGGAACCTCTAAATGGTAATATTAAGGGGTCAATTTTTACCAGGCGTATTTTTATGCCTAAATGAAACTCTTGAACCAATTCATAGAAAATAAAAGGAAGTTTTTGACCAGAATCACCCTAATATACACCTCATAAGTTATACTATGTATACAGGATATTCTTGTATACTAGATATATACTAGAAAATATTAGCTTTATGGTCGAAAAAATATTACAATGCCAAAAATGAATTATTCATACGTGAAACAGATGAAAATTTCACTCCGAGAGACACGAGAGACTGATTCGAACGATCATGGAAGCGACAAGCAAGACTTAGCCTTTTAGCCTTTTTATCCGATACTAGTCTTCCTGAGAATGAATTCTTTCTAGTACAGAAAATTTTTGATCGTTTATTCTGGCCACAATATGAGACTGAAGTTCAAGCACTTGAGTTGTGTCATCAATAAACGGAAATAATACACAAAAAGTATATCGAATTCGGACACTGAAAACGGATAGATTTATAGAATCTGGTTTTGTGTATTACTGCGAAAATTTTCTGCAATGTTCGCTGTACTTTTCTACCCTACGAGGCAATTTTTAAACTGGACACAGGGTAAAATTGACGCGAATTAATTTTCGCCTTGAAATATCTCGGAGACTATATTGGGTAATTCCGGGAGAGATGAACCACTTAAGCGAAAAACGGTATAAAAAATTATTTATTCACAAAATGAAAAGTTTTATTTCATATAATCTCTAAATGAACCTTAAACTATCATGTAGTACGTTTATAATAATTTTAAAGTACGAGATGGACTAACAATATGATAAGATATAAACATATTGCATCGGCCGTCTCACCCGGAGGGTACGGGTTAGATGCCCCCGTGTATTGGGGTGATATGCCCCACCCGGGAGAGATGGCTTCTGCTGGTAACGAAGTAGGGGAGGGTAGGGTATGACGGCCCCCCGGGGCAAGACGGCCCCCCTTCAAAAAATGATAAAAATAATTTTTTTTTTGTTTCATAAAATTTTTTTCAACGTTAAGAATGTTTTTTGTCTCTTGACAACTATATTTACTTAATTAAAAAAATTAATTAATTTAAAAAAAATTATTATTTTCAAATCGACGGCTGGGCGGAAGAAGAGCCTATCTCAGAAAATCGGTGAAGAAGAGCCTAACTCAGAAAATCGGTGAAGAAGAGCCTATCTCAAAAAACTCGTGAAAAAGCGCTTATTTCACGTTTAATCGCAGAACATGCTGTCTCACAAAAATATTTCGCTTGGAAAATTTTGTAGTGGTACCCCTGGCAGCGGGAGTTGCATCAACGAGATAGTGGCACTAGAGCGGACACAATTTTCAAATAAATGCAACTCCCGCTGCCAGGGGTACCACTACAAAATTTTCCAAGCGAAATATTTTTGTGAGATAGCATGTTCTGCGATTAAACGTGAAATAAGCGCTTTTTCACGAGTTTTCTGAGATAGGCTCTTCTTCACCGATTTTCTGAGTTAGGCTCTTCTTCACCGATTTTCTGAGATAGGCTCTTCTTCCGCCCAGCCGTCGAAATGCTGTTAGTGGCTCATTTTACCCTATAAGTAGACAATCAGCCTGAAAATGAATAAGTACATTGAATTTTTCATAATTTGACGATAAGAATGTAAAAAAATCTATATTCCAGAATTTTTGGCTGGTCCATTTTGCCCCAGGTATCTCGCGGAGGGCTTAAAATGAGCTAAAATATCAAAATCCCGATAATTTGAAGAAAAAAAAAATTTTGACCTAATTTTTGGAGGGAGCCTTCTTGCCCCAGGGGGCCGTCATACCGTGCAGACGTTGGTAACTTGTTTGTTATATTTTCTTGGCATTTCTGAAAAAAGGCAAATTTTCAATAGCCCTGCACAGTAATTTTGATTTAGGGGGGGGGGGCGGGGGAGGGGGGCGGCATCCACCCCGATTAGAATAAGGGGCATCTATCCCAAGTGAAAAAGGGGCATCTATCCCGATTGGGGTAAGATGGCCTTCTCTTATCTGCTGCCCTCTAAATAGTAGTTATTGAAGCCAAAACAGCATGAAAATAACCTCAACCTCTCGGTCTTAATATTCCTATGTGTGAAGTTCACTTCTGTTATTGATTGATACATAGAACCGTGACATAAACACAGCAACAAATTATAACAGCATCGATATTCATAGGACTTGACAGTGATGGGTTGATATCTTCGACCACAACTTCTTTTCCCTTTTTTTCTTGATCCAAGTTAGGCATTTGGGTCGCGAATAACTACTAGAAATTTTATTGTCGACACCTGTTATGTATTTAATGAACTATAGATGGTCGGCCATCTCTCCCAGTGGTTCATCTCTCCCGGAATTACCCTTATGAACTTTTTTGTAGAAAATGTTTGAATATTTTTTGTGGAAAATTCATTCCACTTTAAGGCCACATAGTTATATTTTCGGAAAAAAAAATTTTTAGCTGTCGAAAAACGTGCTTGACGTCGAAGTGATCTCAAAATGATCTCGTTGGTATTTAAGAGAGTTAAAGAGAGAGAGAGGAGAGTTGGAGAGTTAAATTCATTCGTACTACAGACAGAAATTTTCACACAGGAATTGAAAGACGATCAGGATATTTAAAGGTACATTTTATTAACTCAATATATGACATAAAGACACTATATATATATTACATTGCACAAACCTCTAGAAGGGTTAGCATATCGTAATAATATATATTCTAAAAACATCATTCTGTCCCGTAAGTAGAAAAAGTTTAAATATATAAATCAATGGGAGTGTAATGTGGAGTTTAGAATAGTTGAAAATTTTCGTAACAATATACAGTTTATTGTCAGCTCTGCAGCCAAAATAAAAATCCACCGTATAGTTAGACAGAGCTGCAAAGAATCCCAAGAGTTCGGAGGGATTCTAGACTGGCCAGATCGTACTTTGCTGTTATTTTTGGAATAACGATGAGTATAAGACGCAGAGAAATACGCTGGGATTTAAATACGACAAGGTCTCAAAAGAACATCGTTGCAAAATATACCCGAGTACAAGTACAACGTATGACTAAATTTACTAAGACTCGGAGATTTCGATGGACTCCTCAACCTCCAGTGATCTTTGAGACCTGACGCTGGATGATGTGACTGACTTCACAGTAGACGAGGATTGAACTACTGACGACGACTGCACACTTTGCACAGACTTCGACGTCTTAACAGACTGGGATTGCACAGTGGCTGAGGAGATGTTTGATGATTGTTGAATGAGGCTGGACGCGCTGTCGTCAACTGAAAGAAAATCCATTATGCAGATGCCCGTAAAAAGTGAATATTTTATCAAAGGTGTTAAACCTCGTCGTACACTTTCATAGAGTTAAAGAGATACTAACGAGCTGTCGAGATCAGAATGCGAAATTGATAAATAGGGGCGAATATATCGATCGGTAATGCTTCAGCTGTGGGTATTCTCGTATATCCGGACGAGACAGACGAAATAATAAGATGAATAAAGGCGATAACGTCTTCTCAAACTTTTCGACTGGTTATACAGAATTATTTCAAATCTTGCAGACTCTGCTTGCCATAGATCAAATCGTAACAAACAAAGACTCAATCTGTGTGAATCTAAGTCCGTATAAAATGTGAAATAATTTTCTAACCATGTCCGATAAAATGATAAATCACTGCCTCGAATTTTTGTTGGATTTTTAAACCGTTCACTTTCCAAGATTATATGAGATTGCGAATGTGTCAAGGTCTTTCATTGGCTGTTGTATGCACGATCGAACTATTATTCATAAGTAGGTTCGTTGAGAATATGAAACTGCGATGATATTGATGGTACAGTGAATAGAGTCTGTTACATAGTGATCGAGGCGCTGTATAAAGGCGAGCGTAAAGTAGGTATAAGAGTGAAGAAACCGTATAGGTAGAAGGTGGCTTTTACAAATGACTTTGAGCGACGTGGTCACAAAGGAAAACCACTAAGGAACCGTATAACTAACACCAAAGCACTCGTCGCATAACACCTAGGAAATCTTTTTCTCTACTATCCGCGAACAACACGTATGTACGACGAGAAGAGAACTAGAGAATAAAAAGAGTCAAACACAACGGAGAAAAGCTGGAGACGTACGCTAAGTGCATTGATCGATTTATGATCCGCGATTATTGTTCACCAAGAAATTATTGCAGAATCAGAAGAGAAAAATTTCCAGAGTGAAGACGATATTTGTCGAAAAAGCAATCAATTACCTTTGGCGATTTCCATTTTGCAGGTTTTTTTTTTATACGTCAAACTATCTTCGTACGAGAAACTTGTGCGAGGTTCTCTCGGCAGCGATAATCGCAGGTGACTGAGGAAACCGACTGACTGACTGACTATTCACCCAGGGATGCTGCGGAGGATAGTGCAGAGAACAATCGGGCTTCGGGTTATTCTAAACCGGAGCTTAAGGTGGGGGTTAAAAAGCTCAGTTTGGTTTGACCGTGCGCCAAGAAAAGGCCGGAGAGTTTTAACTGAATTCCGGAATGACGCGGCAATGAATCGGCCCGATCATTAGCGACCGGTGAGTCAACGCGATTCTCTGTATCGCTGTACGGATGAATTGGTCCGATAGTCGGACGTGCGGATCGTCGTCAGGTTTATTATTAAATCTATGAACGTAGAGGAAGAAGAGAACCGTGCAATTTGAAAAAAAATAAAATAAAATAAGTCGGAACTGCATATCATACGTACTAAAAAATTCAATTAAATTCAACGATCATCATAACCGGTAAAAATTGACGCGATGATGTCAGGAATAGCATTGCAACACGTAACAACATATGACGTTACTGTATACTGAGTCATCTTCATACTATCGCTTCTCTTTGGCCAGAACCGATCCACCAGCTCATTTTTTGATCTTGAATCTTGACGTGTAGCTGTAGGCGATGAATCCACGGATATTATTATGGATTCGTACACGTCTCGACGATGCTAAACGCGGCTGATTATCCCTATTTAGAAATCTGTCAAGGATATCCCGCGGCATTTGAATACGTAGGAAAAAATGAGGAAACTGTATCTGTTGAATTCGACGAGACTTTCCAATTAGCTTTGAATTACAACTGCAGTAGGCATATTGCGTGCCAAATATTTAAGCGGCAGACTTGGCACGTCGCATTTTGTGAAATTCTACTGCCTCTGAGATTGTCACTCGTCGAGTAAGGAGGAAATGGTGGGAAAATCCCCGGGAGAAATCTTGCTTAAATGATGGGATAGCTACAGCGGAATCATAGTACCTCGCCCATTCCCTGAGGGAGTCTCCATACGCGGTCACTTTTCGACTTACGGATTTCATTTTATGGACTTTAATTAACACCTAAACGCCGCGATTCAACGCCGAAACTATAAAGCCGGATGCTCTCTTCCGTGGCGATCGAATTCGGGATGAAAAATCCAGTTTCACGGAATCGTCGAGCCGTTTTTCCGTCCATTTAGAAACTGAAATGTGAGAAAACGGCTTTGCCCACTTAATGCGGCTTCTAGAATTTTTCTCCACGTTTTCAAGTCTCGGAAATATATAGTTTCGTCACGAAGAATTGTGACGTTTCTAGTGTCAAAACTATCGGCTAAACGATTCACCGAAGCTTTTTATATTTTACGATCTCCGCTCTTGGCGAGTGGCCATAAAGCGGCCAGACTGCTCTATCGAAGAGGAGAATCATAGCTGAGAGATCCATCCTGCGAATGATGAGCGAAACGGCAACCGACAAATCCGCGACGACAGTGCAGGCGGAGAGAAATATACGCCAATGATCATAAATAATACGAGCTAGATGACGCACGATTTCGCAGAATCGCGATTACAGATTCGCAAATTTTCGCAGCGCGTTTGTATCGAGGAATTTCTACCGCTCATTCATCTCGACGTACAGACGTTGGAAGGCCGTTAATAATTTTAATTGTTGGTAAATGTTAAATGTCAATTAATAAGTATGGGTATAGATTTTTGCATCAGTACTATACGTACGGAGAAGAAGCAGAACCGTGACACATGAAATGGCATCGGTCATTGAAACTTGAACGCCTGTTTTTGCATCGGGGAAAAAATGGCATGCGATAAACGGGAGGATGTGAATTATATTGATCTTGTTAATTGGGAAACGAGAGGTCGAAGTGGTTTTTCAATTTCGTTCGATTTTTCGCTCTTTTTTTCCACGCTTTTGTAAACTACGAAATAGTTTGATAGTAGGTCAAGTACAGACGGCAGGTATTTATTGTCTGACTAATAATAATTAGAGGCCTTTTTCTTTTCCTCTTTTTTGACCTACTTGGAAGAATTTCAAACGCTTAGAAATTCAGGAGTTAATTTAGACCTCGCATCCTCGCAAATACGATACGATTCTAGTCTGAACCGAGACCTTGCAATCCGCGCACTTGCACTTCGGAACTTTATAGCAGATCAATAAGATAGGAAATTGCGATGGTAACTGTTTATTGTCAGACCCATGCTGTTGCAGACTCGAAACTGTTTAGAAACTCCGCGTTCGTCGCTGGAGCGAATATTGGTAGACAATGTTATCTAGATATTTGTTTGTTTCAATTACGCGATTAGATTTATTCGTATCAAAGTTTTTCCCACTTTCCACTACGCAAATCTTTCGCATAACATCGAGCAATCAACCCAAATCTTCAGAATTATGTGAAATAATGAACCTCCCAATAGGACAGCAAAATGACAATAAGGTTTTCCATTCGATTAACACGCAAAACTTTACATCCGGTTAGTAACGTTCATATAACTTGACCGGAAAAAGCAGTACGAAAGTCTGACTTGGCGCTCGAGGATTTTTTGGGTCACTGATTCCGAATCCGAGGTCTAAAATTCGTGATTCGAAATCGCGAGGCCAATATAAATACTTGAATTATTCAATTATTCAGGGTATTAATTGCGCAAATGTTTGAAATGAGGAATTTCAGACCTCAGATTCGGAATCAGCGACTCAAAAAACCACCCAGGACCAAGACAGACTTTCGTACCGCTTGTTCCGGTCAAGTTATACGAACATTAGTACCACGATGAAAGATTTCGCGTGTTCATCAAATGGAGAATCTTATTGTCGGGGGAGGCACCACTTAGACTTTGATTACAGTGCTGCCCATTTCGGAGGTTGATTGTTTGATGTTATTCTAGAGATTTTTTCGGTGAACGCTGAAGAGAAAAAGCGATGTTTATTTGTTTTAGGATACCCAAATTTATATCATGTTTCGATATAAAAACAATCGACTGATTGAATCCGTCTGTGAGCTTGTTTTCAAAACTGTATAAAATTCATATGAAAATATTATTTCCTTTGTGCAATATAACGGCGCAGCAGGTGAATGTTATTTCTGATTTATGTACGCGATGAGATACTGCAAACACAATTTTCCCAGTATGTTCTCTTGACACTGGCCGCGACGGAATTGTTTCACTACTGTCGCGTTCGGGGCACTTGAACTGGACAACCAGCTGAACTAATTGAATTTTCTCTCTCGTCCCTAAGACCTTGGCTACGCCTACGAACTTCTGCGTTTACGTATTTCGCATTTCTTTTTCGGGTTGGTATATTGGCCAATAAGTCTTGCACCGCGAGTAATCCTTCGTAAAGTTTTCATGAATCACTACTCTTGTCTCTGACGATAAATTCCCAACGAGTAGATCAATTCTGGAAATATGTAGCTCGAATAATTTTTAGATCAATTATTCGATTTGAGAAAAACCGGGGAAAATGTGTTTTTCAACGTAAGATTTCGATGAAACTTCGTCGATTGTTACTTCTCAAGGCAACCAGCTTTCCCAAAAAATTGGAGCTTCGTGGAACCTCATCAAAAGCAAAATCCAAAAAACGAAAGAGCTCATCTAACTCGACTAAAAATAATCCTGCTTTTCGAGTCCTGTATGTAAGTTTCTGTGTAACTGTACTTAACAGACAAATCTGCGGTTTCATCACTCCAGCTTTAGCTGCGGGCTGCGGTTTACTTCGGATTAACCGCTGTCTCAATGTTTGCCATTGGTCAGCAGTAGATTTACGCTCCTGTCAAAAATTTCGCATACCTCCTGCTGCGGACTAAATCAAATTGATACCAAAGTTGTTATGAAGTTCGAAGTCAATATAACATAAATTAAATTTAAAAAAAAAGAAAAGAAAAGAAAATCGCTGCCAAAATGGAGAGAAAATATGGATTTTTATTGACACTTCGATCCACTGGCAAAGTAAGTCACCCTGTTTTCTATTTGCTTTGATTGAAAACAGACCGTCGCTCCGCATCGATTAGGATTGAAGTCGAAGGCGATGAAAAAAAAAATAATGATTCAAAAAGTAGGAAAGCTCCGAATTATTATTTTTTATTTTTTATTTTTTCATGTGGAGAAAATCGGAAATTTTGATAGTTGACGTATAATGGGGGATACGTTTGTTTATAAATCCGGATAAATATATATGGAGACGCTTTGATCTGTGAAATTTATTTCTTGTGGGATAGGTGTGGATGTAAGGAACGTGATACAGGTAGGTATATGTAAATTTGCACGTTTCTAAATCGCCTCTTGACTTGTAGCAAAGGAACGCGTGCTTTCACGGTCTCCTTGCAAAGCTATTCTCTTTGTGTTATTCCGGTTTATATATAAACTTGGATCACTTCCAGATACCGAGACTCGTAAAACAATCGTAAATGTGTTCTCCCCGTGTCTCTATAATCGCGGGATATATACGCACTGAGCAACTGTTTCCATATGTCGACATATTATCACTGCAACTCTCTGAATAGTATATCTATGTAGGCTTAATGTATACCAGACTAATCTTCTATATCATCGCTTTTCCAATATACACACAACTTATATCGATCCGCTTTGTCAACACTCCGGATTAACATGTCAGTCGTATGCTTATGCCCGACATATTTTTCACAATTTAGAATCTAGACGTATCAAAATCAATCTATAATCATTAATAATTCGTAAATCCACGCGATGAAAATTACCCCTCTAGTTCCTCATTCTTTTGCTTTTTTTTCTTTAAATTTTACAACTGCAGGTATCAATAAATTTTGATTCGAATTCAGATTCAGATCCAAATGCAAATTCAAAATAAAATTCGAATCCAGATTCTAAAATGTGATTTAAATCGTAAATTCTAACCCAAATTGAAATTCTATATTCTAATTCAAATGTAAATTGAATTGCAAATTGGAATTCAAATTCAAATTCCAAATCAGGATTCAAATTCAAAATCCATATTAAAATTCCAAATTCTAATCCGAATGCAAATTCATCCGCAAATGCCAATTCGAATTCGTATTCAGATTGAAATTTTAAAATCCATCTCCAATTTCTCATTCAGATGCAAATTGAGGTTCAAGCTCACCTGCAAATTCGAATTCAAATTCAAGATATTCGGAGTCAAATTTGACTCGAAAATTCAAATTCAATCCTGAACCAGTTATTCAAACAATTATGTCTTAGAGAATTGCCACTTAGCTGTCTATTTGCAGAGACCATTAATGAATATAGCTTGAAAACCGGGGAAACGATTTACACGAAAGTTTTGCGAGGTTGTTCCGCATGTTCATCGAGAACTTTCCGACTTAAAGAGAGAGACAATTGCCCTGATCTGCAAGAACTGTTTCCGCCACAGAATCCAGCCTTTGAAGCCTTGAGCAAAGGCCTAAAAACTTGTATAGAACTCGAGAACTGTCAAAGAGATTTTGATTTAAACCAAAGTTTCATCAAGTGGCTTTAGCCCCCATAAACAGTGACAAGCTGTGCTAATTGCATGTAAAAGATTTTTACAGTTAAAGATAACGAAGAAAGTGTTTCTAATTGAATATAATATCTATGATAATTATTGAAAAATCGTGAAAAATTTTCAGCGATTCTCGTCCCACTGCGTAATCGTAGCCCACGGTTTGTCGTAGAAATTCAATTGCGTAGGTAAATTGAAACTCGAGTTCTAAGGGGCTTCTTCGGTAACAAAACCGTTCCGAAACTTTTCCGAAAGTATAAACGTACGATGGAATTATTCGTATTCTATACGAGCTAGCTGGGTCTCTCGTTTCCAAAACTTTGTTCTTCTCTTTCTCTCTTTGAAAAAACGTAACCGATTCCTCGAAATAATTGAGCCAATTACATCAGGTTCTACGAACGGAAGAGAAAAACATCTCTGCTCGTTATATAAGACACAGTTCTCGGATTTGTGTACTCGACATCCTCTTATTTGGTTACACAAATTGGCAAACACACGTGGACACGTCTGAAGATTGAACTCACTTGTTTCCAAATCTATAACGCTTCGATTGACTTAGTTTTTTCACATGCGATTCAGAAGTAATTGAAGATTATTTGACACATTTTAACGAAGTATTTTCAAACCAATTTAACAATTTTCCCCGCGAACTAGGGATGCCGGAGTTTCATACGACAGGAAATTAGCAAGAAAGTGTATTCTCAATTCCCGGTTCAGATATGCGGCGACCTTAGATCGAAGATTCTGTAATCCGATGCGTAAATTGAAGGTAAAAAATATTCGAAAGATGATCATTTCAGGAAATAGAATTTCCGTAACGTGGCAGACTTTAAGCCGTTAAAACCTTGAGGCTTTAAACCTTTAAACCTTTAAATCCTTGAGCTTTTAAACCCCCAAACCATCGCACCTCTGAACCCTGTTACCTCCTATAATCTATTTCGTCGGATACCCCCTAGCGTCAAATATTCAGACAGTTTTTTCGGCACTTTTCAAACCTCCTTTTACAACCATCATAAATTTTAACTTACACTAAACCTCCAGCAGACTTCGGAAGAGGAGAAGTACAAAACATGATAAAAAAAGTTACAAGGCTGCCGAAGAAGAAGAAAGAAAAAAAAATACGAATTTACAAAAATACGATTTCTGACTGAAGAAATTTGTCCACTTGTGTATGTCGTGCACTAATTAATAGCTTCCTTCATCGGTAATTATCAGATGTTAAAGCTCGCAACTTCGCAGACTATACAAGCTTCGGTATTGAGTATATGGGACCCGATTCTGTCCACTTTGAACTTCGAGGTTCGAGGCTATTAGCTTCACCACAAACTGTTAGGGAGTTTCGAATTTGCGCCTTTGTCTAACGTCTATATACATGAGCCTATAGATATGCCATACCTACACAGGTAGGTATTGAAATACAGCCTCCCTCTTGTATATGTATACCTACCTACCTACCTACCTACCGAAAATTTAATTATGCTATCAAAACTGATAAACTGATACATGCCCGGAGTTTTTATTTAAACGACGCGATGTTTAATTAAACTAATAATAATCCCGGCTCAGTTTCTTGGCTGATAAAAAATCTGAATCGAAAAAAGGTCGGGATTTGAAAGCGTGCGATCGAATAGAAGGGAGTAGGCGGATATCGAGTGAGAATTAATACGTCCCAGATTTTCCCGTTCGTTATTATCGCTGTAGCTTTTTCTGAAGGGGACTAAAAATGAGAAAAAGTGTTGATCCTGTCTGTATTATAGCTGGGTAGATTATTAAATCCTTTCCGTAGTACGGAGATGGAGAGAGTCATTTTTCGTCATTAATTCTTTTTCATCTTAGTTATTAAACGTTAGGTACATCCGATAAATCTTTCCGTTTCACTTACTTTACGTGTAAAGAATTTTCCTGGACGAGGGAGAAAAATTCTAGGTTCTGATTACCGCGAAATTTTCTCTAAATTTTAGAAACAAAAAATAAAAAAAAAATGTAGAAACGAAGAAAAAGAATCGCAGCGTTGGTTTCCCGGCAATATCTAAGTATCCCTGTTGACAATAATCCAATACTGTATACCTGCACGGTTTTTCATTTTCAAAATGAAATCACCACTCAATTGACTGGAAGATGAGAGCGGCGCCGAATCGAATCGGGTGGAAAATTCGAACCTCTGAGACCCGGATGTCGCGCGATCCGCACGTATAGAAGACTTCGAGAGAAGAAAAACGATATTTACGTCGGGAAATCGAGTTTGGAAGAAAAGCGAGGGATGGAAATGAACGCGCTTCTTTCTTTCCATTGTCATTATACACGCGTAGCTAAAGTGGATTAGGTTTACCGGTGCGATAGCATCCTTACTATAACTACCAAGAAACACACGACCCTAAAGATTTCCTAATCTGAAAAAGTCGACCTATTGTAAGCCGTATTTCATAAACGGGACAGGATTTTTTCCCAAGAATTTTTAGTTTTCGCAGAATTACTGCTTCAGCAAACGGTAAGTTCTGGACGGTCCGAGATCCGAGAGAAGTGTTCATACGAATTTTTTTCTCCTCTCTTTTCGATTCCTCCGATGTTGATTTCTTCAAAAATATTTCTTAATCTCAAAATTGACGCGGAATCTGGAGAATAATTGCTGCTTCGGAACTAGATAGCTCTAATTTATAGAACGCGATTCACAATAGGTCCATTCTTCCAGATCCAGAAATCTTCAGGGTCGTAAGAAACACTGCCTTCGGCAATTTTTTTATTTTTTACTTTTTTGCTTTCGTTTTTTGCTACGCAAATAATCAAGAACGTTTATTATTCGACAACGAAATTCTGCGGGAATATGCCGCTTGTAGTGAAACGCGATTCTACAGTGAATTTCGGTGAAATCTTTCCCACAGAAATTTCAAACTGGGTAAAATTTTGTTATATTTGAGGGAAAAGCTCGACGCCTGAAGAAATAACAGCCTGAAAAATTTCATGGAAATTCGAGGAACGGTTGGCAAGATATTAAGACTTCATTGAAAATGCGTTTATTTGTCCGTGAAGGAAATGAGATCAGCTGCGATTCGACGCGAGAAAAAAGATAGCGGTGCAACTTTCTGGGATATTTGACTAGAGTAAAATTTGACAGAAATGAAAAATCAAGTTTTCCATGTTTTCTAGGAACAGCAATGTATCTGTCTCCGGTGAAAGGTCGCCTTTTGATGGATCGTGCTGCAGTGCTCAGGGCGGTGCGGCCGACAGCTCAGACAGCGACGTCGAGGAAGTACCAAAATATCGAGTCGTTCTTCTGGGCGATTCAGGCGTCGGAAAAACAGCCCTAGTGTCCCAATTCATGACCAGTGAATACATGAATACATACGATGCTAGTCTGGGTAAGTAAAAAAGTGAAAAATCATGTCGCAATAAAATTGGGCAAAAAATTTAGACGTCATATTATATGTATGCGTGAATACAGAAAATGTGGAAAAAAAAGGAATTACAGGATAACAATGTGAATCACGAACTTGGAAATATCTCAAAATCTGATATGAATAAACCCTCGCCGAAAAATAATCCTGCTGCAAGAATAGCTCGCAAATAAATTGTAGGAGCTAACTGAATAATTTTTTTTTTTTTTATGAGTATTACTTAGCCGGGTTTTATGATAAAAAAATTCGCAGAGCGATATTTTGTAGAAAAATGAATGCTCTATGAAAAGTGTCACCAGAACTATTTGTATAGAGTCAATAGTGTAAGCTGTTGAATTAACAGACTTGGTTTCGAGGACATTTTTCGCGGAGAATTTAAGTTTCTAAAAAATCACACTCTGCGAAATTCTGTACAATAAAACCAGGCCGAAATACAAATTTTCGCAGAATGATATGCTATTTCTAGATGTTACATTTGAACAGGAAAAATCATGTAAAATTCATTGAGTTACCTTACAAAATACGATTTCAGGATTATTCTGAATGATTATCAGGTAGTAAAGATAAAAATATATTTTTTCCTGAAACGACACACCCGACCTTTTATACCTACAGATATTAGATTTGTCTAATTTAGTTTCTGGGGCTTTGATAAATTGCGTTACCTATAACTCATTACCTACGTGAATCACTCTCGACGTATGAACGTATCTATACCTAAATCCGCTTTGATGTACGGTCTGGTTAATTCTTGATATAAATATTTATACGTATCTATGTCATGTACGAAGTATATACCTACGCGTGTGCCCGAATTTCTGTATCTGGCTACGTATACCTATATTGTATTATGCCTAGTTAACATATAAATAACCGTGTACCTAATTTTCGGTATAATATATTTACGCACGACTTTAACTCGACGTTTCTAATTGCTTCAATTTCTCTAATTGCCCTATTTATTCAACAGTCAGAGCTGCCCTAAGCCAGCAATACGCCACTATGGTATTTCAGAGCCTCTACAAAGCGTCTAGACCTAAGTATTATACAAAGCACATTTATTATGCATCCTAAAGCTCATATTTTATTCATTTCACTAGCCTTTTCTTATTCGAATATAGACAAAACTATAACGACCATTGGGAAGTGTTTAGGCGTCGATATAATCAGAGAATTAGGAAACCTCGTTCAAATCGTTTGATATTAGCCATAAAATAGGAAATACGATGATATTCAAGGGCGCCGAAAATTTATAACGTCATTTTGAACGACTTCGCATCATCCAAAAGTCGTTAAAAGCGAAGTCCGCGAAGAAACGTAGATCAATAAATTATCGCTTTTTGACATATATTTTTTTTTTAATTTTTTTACTCGCGTTACGATAGTTTGAAATCTTTGAAAAATCTATCGAACTATTTATACGGCCATTAACATTTCCCACTCTAGTGATCCGCGAAGCTCCCGCTGACCTTTCGAAAGGTTAACACGAAATCCCCATTATCGCATGCTGCGATTATGACAAACTTATAATTGAGGAATAAAAAGAAAAGGAAAAAATGAAATGAGGATTTATTCTATTTTCATATTGTAATTTTATTCCTAATATCAAGATAACGGGCCTCTTGGCTCTCTGTCAAAGATTCAGAGGTATGAGTACATACGGATTAGGGATTAAGAGAGATCGCCTTTAAAAATAGATTAAAAAGAAAATGAGTGGAAAAATTGATGGGGAAATATAGCTCCGGCTCATGATACAGAATTTTTCGACCGAACTTCGCTCGAAAATCAAACCTTCAATCGCGTAGGAATATTCATTTATTCCGGTACTATAAATCACCCATACATTCGTGACACGTTCGTGTTCTCGCATATATTAAAGGCCAGATTTACATTTGACACTTGTTGCATGTTGTTTCTAACCGACCTGGCTGGACACTCCTCTTTGACCAGTATCTGTCAAAGCTTTGGGTTAGGTGGCGGAGAATTTTGTACGCGAAAATCGATGGGCGAGTAAGCTGATTTGATACGATTTGAAAAGGTGTTCTAGTGATTATTCGACATTCTATAGACTCCGACTTGCACAGATTTAGTCGGCCGAAAAAATTGGTTCTCGCATAGTGCTTCTAAAATGACGAATTATTTATTTTTTTTTTTCTGCATATTTGAAACTGGTATCAACCGAAATATGTGTTCCCTATCTAAAATTCGGAGCTGCTTGGGAAATGTCGAAAGTGACGAGATCCGCAAGTCAACAAATACCAGCATAATCTTCCCCCCTCGAAACCCTTCAAGTTTTGCATGAAACTTTTTCTCGTATCACTTTTAGTTTTTGAGATATTTGCCTGGGGCGATTAAAAAAGACCACCCTGTATACAAGTGATTGTTCAAGAGTATTGAATAGTATCTAAACCGATTATTAGGTATATTCGAGTGAGTAGCGTTGACGGAATACCCCGATACATATAATTCATGAATTGCTTCCAGATGATGAATTCGGTGAAAAGACCGTCTCCATTCTACTCGACGGAGAGGAATCTGAAATGATATTCATCGATCATCCGAACGTTGAGATGAGCGTGAGTTATCTATGCATATTATACACATAGGAGAGAACGGGGCAAAACTGGAACCTCGACAAAAGCAAAGAGAAAAAAGAAAAAAAAACAATTTCTTATTGTTGGTGAAAAAAAAATATGGCGGAATATCACAAAAATCAATTAACACAAACTTCATATTCTTCGACTTATTACTCTCAAATTATTAACAAATGGTTAATTAGCTGACGATTCATACACTCGCAGAATGTACCGCAATTAAACAGCTGGGAATTCATTTCGGACTGATTACAATGCGAAATCAAGTTTCTGAGTGAATATTGTATACATGTGGATGGGAGAGATGAATGAGCATTTAACGGATATTAAACGATTTTAACTGTAATTACAAATTTAACAACAATCTCATTCCGGTTTGATATTTGCGTCCGATATTTCCAGACGTCCGATATTTGAAACTGGGACTAAATCGCGAATTATATTCATTGAATCAAGTAAAAGATGTAAAAACATTATTTTCCAGTCTCCGCTCAGAAACCCAGATTTCATTGCGAGAAATACCGTCAATATTATAAGTTGGCAGAAAAAAAGAAAGGTCCGAGTTTTTATCGTTGAAATTCAACGATATGTGGCAATTTTTCATGCCCATCTTATCTTGACGTAGAATCTGATTCTCAGATTTCTTTATCCAGCCGTTTCGGGAATCAGTCGGCGAATTTGAATTTATGAATTTCGAAAATCGATGAAAATTACCGATACTACTGTTCTCAAATTGGGAAAGCGTTGTCTCCTATTTAAAACGATACAAGATATAGTATATAGGCTCTCAATAAAATATTGAAAATCAAATTACTTTAAACGATAAATATGCAATTTTTTGTGCCCATCATTTTACTGAAAAATCCTGCAAAATTCAGACTTTCGCATCTCCCTGTTTCTCAGATCAGTCTTTCGGATACGAGATCAGCCCCGACCGAAAATCATTTTTCGACTGAAACCTGCAGTAGTGTAATGAGAAGGAAAAATCATGCAGATGCAGTCTTTTAGCTTATTTATTGCGCCGGAATTTGGGTCACGAGTACAATATATACAAATATATATATTATACTGCATGGAAATTATATATGTTGAATCTATATGCCCGGCGGAGGTGTCCTAGAATTTGTTTAGCTTCAGCCACATACCACCCACGCTTTCGGATGCAAATAGAGTTTTAAAGTTAAAAGTATATGTCTCGTGAATTGGGCTGCCAGTCAACTGGCAGATAACTATAGAAAAATACGAGGGCCTCGATAAGCCTGAAATTTGGAAATTAAAGAAAATAAATCAGGGAGGGTCGTTTAATCTCACGCAACTACGATGAACCGATATTGCGATTGGCTTTCAAACCAGGAACTCTCGATTTTGAGCAAAGGCTAAGATGATAAGAAATTGAGAAACGCCAAGTTTCTTCTTACTTCAATGATAAAATTTCGCATCCTTTAGTTAGCTGTTCCTCATTTCCATCTTTGCACCATCGCATTACACTTAGATATAGCTCTTGAAAATCGATGAACTGCTTCACTCTTTAGGGAATTCGCGTGAATGGAATTCTGCAATCAGTGAAACGCGTAGAACCACCCTGCGAACGTTTGTCGATAAGGGTAAAGAATCGGGGAGAGAAAGAAGTGCAGGCATTAGTTGCTTTTTTTTTTACCTTATCATTTATATCGCTTTAAATTTTACAAAGATTTTTTTCGAGCCACTAAAAGGGATTCTTATGTCGGCTTCTCTCCCCCGTAGAAACAGATAAAAATCTTGTGTCAAGATAAAATGAAAATTTCCGCCTCAGACATTTTTTTCTTCTCAATTCTAGATAAACAAGATTATAGTATTCGTATCTATGATTGTAATAATTTATAACTAAATACTTACCTGAATCTTTTTTTCCGCACTTTTAACCCAAAGAACTGAGAAGGGGAATTTTTCCTTAAATTCTTCTCTGGATGGAGGAAGAAGAGAGGCGGAAAGTAAATAAAAAAATAGAGAAAGTAATATGAATTCATATTAAGCTCGTGAGGAATTATGATTAGGAGGAAGTTTTTGTAAATTGAAATAAAAGAGCGTCATAATCACGGCGTTTAAATCTTCATTGATAAAACTCGTCGGGGTAAAAAAGTAGAGGAAGACATCGGAGGGTCGGGTTGGCGGGTGAATTCGAGAGCAAAGTCATTCCCTTTGTCCCTTAATTCATCACGTAGAATTAATCGATCACCAGCTAAGAGCGTTGGCTCGTCTGGCACTCGACGAAATTTCATCGAACTCGTTTTCAGTTCAGCACAGAATAATCCTTCATTCTTCCGCGTTTGCGAAATCGATAAATTGTCTCCCAGGAAGTCCACGAAATAAAATAAATCAATCATAAAATAGGCTCAAGGAAGGCCTAAACAGATTACTCGACAGAAATTTAATCCGAATTTGAGAAAGCTACGCGAATATTTTCAAATTACATCTAAAATTGGTCCTTAAAAATCTGGTCCCTTCAAACTCTTTTGACTCATTTGTAAATATAATTTGAAATGACCAACGCAGTTTTTTTTTTTTTTTATGTCTTTTGAATCAATTCACGCTTTTTCACGGCTAAAAATGATTTAGGTAAAGTAAATTAGCGAAGTTATCTCTCGATCCATGTTTCCAACGAACTAAGTGGGATATAGAAGTGAACACGTGTTTCAGGTGGAAAACTCTTTGTCGACATACGAGCCCCACGCTTGTGTAGTAATTTATTCGATAGTATCACGTGCAAGTTTCGAAGTGGCAGAAGAGATTCTGAATTATCTATGGCGCGAGCACTTCACGCAAGAGCACTCCGTCATCGTCGTAGGAAACAAGGCTGACTTAGCCAGAAGTCGCACAATCACGGCGAACGGTGAGTTTCTTATTTCACTTCACCCCAGCTATACATATACAGCGCAGAAATTAACATTTGAATGCCGCACACCCTCCAGATTCGAAAACAAAGGGGCGTTGATTTTTAAGTGAATAAAAAAAAAAATAAAAAAAAACGCTGATTTATTTTTACCCCCGGGGATGCGACGAAAAATTTCGTACGATTTTGGTTTTTGGAATTCGGAAGGGAGGGTGTTTTCAAAAATGCGTTAATATCTCTCAGATGACATTTTTCCTGGCTTAACTCCTTCGGGCAAGGAGCTTTTTCACCAAATAGGTACGACAAAATTTGGAAATCGAATGTTTGAAATTTAATTGCGAAATTTACTGTAGAATTGCGTTTTACCATAAGCGGCATATTTTGGTAAGATAATTTCCTCACGTTTCTCAATCATCCGAAAAAAAAAAAAAGAAAACAATTTAGAACCGAAATTTTCCGGCTTTCGAGATTTTTCGCGAGTTATTTATCCATCGAATCGTTCAGGTGTGTCAATAACTTCCCTGAATGAAATTTTTCACGTGTGTTTTCGTCAGAGGGAAAGCAGCTGGCAACATCGAGGGAGTGTAAATTTATAGAAACGTCGAGTGGCATTCAGCACAACGTCGACGAGCTTCTCGTCGGTGTCCTCAAGCAGATACGACTGCGAGAATCGCGGGACAAAAAGCTGCGTCGTCAGGGCAGCAAAGGAAAAATGCTTGCTAAGCTACACGCAAGCAAAACGGCCCTGAGTTTGAACCTTGCTCGCGAGATTTTGAGCAAGATGTGTATTAACGACACGAAGAGTAAGAGCTGCGAAAATCTTCACGTATTGTGAACTATCCTATGCTTGAAAGTCCTTCGAATTATAAACAATAAATTATATACATCGTATTTATTTACTGTTTCAAAAAAACTCCTTATACCTATATATATATTTGATACTCAATAATAAAGATAAACAATTCAGGTTAAAATACAAATTTCGGTTCCATACATATTTCCAAAACTATTTACACCGATGTATGTGTAGCTAAGGGATGTTGACTACCTTCAGCCCCCTACTTATGAGTATATATGTACTATAAGTATACTTTAGACCCGAACTGAAATCATGATAATTATAGAATGATGTAGAAGTGTAATAACAGGCTTCTGCCGAATAAGCTGGACCACCAGCATCCATCATCCCCGTGTAATAGGATTAAATAACTCTCTCGGGACGGGTATTTTGGGACGAGGCTTCCGCGGCCATCTTTGAGAAGACCCGAGCTTTTTGCATTGAATTACGAACACGGGCACACATATTTTGCCAGTTTTCTTCCTGTCTTCCTCCCTCCCTCCCCCTTGCCTTGTACATCTCCGGAGGCAAATTTTGCCCTACTTTTATATATAAACTTTTTCAAAGTGCTTTCTCTTTCGCTACTGCCTATACGTGTTACCTACCTTGTATGGAAATTCGCAAATGCCTATACGCTTAAACAATTCTTCTTTCTTTTCCTTTACATTTTTGAATTCTGCCAATACTTGGAGTGGGAAAGAGCTTCCCTCCCGGCTGTACCTAACTTTTGCAATAAATATGATAAAGTAAGTTATCAACGAGTAACGGCTATTATATAGTATACCTCGCAGTCTCTCGAGTCTCTTACAAGTTTAAGCAGGCGCTCATTGAACCTTATACCTTCAGCTGCGGCTAGTTATTAATTAATTTCCGCCATCATTTTTTTTTCCGATCGTTTAAAACGCTGTTTCCATTTTTCTTAACTCGCATTAGTGTTTCTGCATCAGGTGTTGTTCAGTCTGCGGATTGATTCGAGTAGGAAACTAATTAAATAGTAAACTTTCGTCGATTTAAAGATCACAATACTGCCTTCCCTCGAAATTATAGAATAACGACTGGCGACCTGAGAATGTGTATTGTAGATGGTAAGATATTATCCAGTCGAAGAAAGAGAAAGATTATTAAATACGTAATTGTATAATTAACTGTATAGTTATATTAGTGTCGCACGTACATTAATCATGTAAATTGATACATACATACGTAACACTTAGATGCACAAGTCTAATAAAGTAGTAGGTCGCTATTTCCTATACCTAGATAAATAACTTCGAGAAATATCATATCCTACGTACATATAATATATAGGTATCTATATATCACGATAGTTTATTCATATTTTAAATCATTTTCTTTTTATCCATTTACTTTTCCCATTCACACAGCTATGAGACGTGTCAATGTATCGAATATTGTCAAAAGAATAATTAAAAATTAGATTCCAACAAATAACTATTATATATTATATTAAGCCCTCTGTCTATGTATTCTGGTTTAAAGCCTGTCAATTCTGTATCAATTGTTATCGTTAATTTTTATTGCTTTTCGTCATCTAGCACTATGCACTGAAATTATGTGACGTAATATTAATCGTGTTATATTGTATTTGGGTATGTATCATATATGTAAAGCTATCATAAAGATGTTACTTATTTTTAACTATAAGTATGCATAAATGAATTAGGGTCTACCAGAACGAATTGACATTATCTTTCAAGCTTTCACAGCAGAGATCTCTAGAATTATGCGAAATAATGAACCACCCAGACGAGCTGTGCTGTTATTAAAGTCTAACAATAAGCGATGCCTCGATCTGCAATACGATTTTCCATTCGATTAACACCCGAAACTTTACATCCTGTTAGTAACGTTCATATGACTTGACCGGAAAAAGCAGTAGGAAAGCCTGACTTGGTGCTCGGGGGTTTTTTGGGTCACTGATTCCGAATCCGAGGTCTAAAATTCGTAATTCGAAATCGCGAGGCCAATATAAATACTTGAATTATTCAATTATTCAGGATATTAATTGCACAAATGTTTGAAATGAGGAATTTCAGACCTCAGATTCGGAATCAGCGACTCAAAAAACCACCCAGGACCAAGACAGACTTTCGTACCGCTTGTTCCGGTCGAGTTATACGAACATTAGTACCGCGATGGAAGATTTCGCGGGTTCATCAAATGGAGAATCTTATTGTCGGGGGGAGGCACCACTTAGACTTTAATTACAGTGCTGCCCATTCTGGAGATTGATTGTTTCATGTCATTCTAGAGAGTTTTGCGGTAAAAGTTCGAAAAAAGAAATGTCGATTTGCTTTGGTAGACCCCAATATAAATATTATACATATATATATTATACTTTCCAGAGATTAGTATTCCATTAGAATAAATGTGATGGCCGGGATTAATCAGTATAGGTACACCCGTACCTATATATCGATAAAATTTATTCGCTTCTTCCCTTTATAGGCTACAGCGTTAATAAGGCAATGTAGGGATTTGACTATGTAAGATTATATAGAGAAACCTAAAAACTTTAGGCAATTTCATTGTTATACAATTATATACCTGTACCTTTTACGAAATCCTTATTCTGGAAATCGGTATATGAACTAATAATTATCTCAACTTCACTACAACAACAAAAAAAAAAAAAATTAATACTACAGATAAAATTGTATCAAAGATAATAACATAACAATACGTATAAAAAACAAAAAGTAATTCCTGTAGAAAATATAAAGGACTATTTATCCAGTTAATATTAAAATGATCGGGGCTAATTTTTTTCTTCTACTACATCCGTGAGCTGCAGGTCATCTGGTATAGCTATAATTTTCGTAAACATTACGGTGGAAAAAATTATTAACATTATTATTATTGTTTTCATTCGTCATTTTACGAGTGATAAAAAAAAAACCCTCTTTGTTTGAACTGGAAATTACGAATTCCCCTGATAATAATGCTTGAAAAATAAATTAAAAAACAAATATAAAAAGAAAAAACAAACAGTTCGATGTATTTGCATTCCAGAGCTCTTTCACAAATACGATTAATATTTTACTTTCAATTATTGAGACTCTTTGACATAGAAATAATTATACGAATGAGGGGGATGAAATTCCAATCATAATAATATATGTAAAATCCAAATCAATTATAGCTGATTGTATCAGAGTTTGATTGGCTGCAAAATATTAAATTTAATCAATATTTACTGAAAGATATATAAAAAAAAAAAAAACGTATTATTGTACCTAATAATTATATACACCTACTACTATTATACAAACAGTCTGTCTAATATCTACATTATTATAGTGCGATTTATTCCTTCGATGAAATACTTCGACGTTAATAATTTAACTCTTATAATTAATTGTGACATATGTACGTAATTTTCCAAGCTTCCAATATCCCTCGAACGGAACGTGATGTCCGGTCGAAATCGAAGATGAGATGAATTGAAGTAGTGACCGCGTTTCATTTTTGGTTCTTTGAATTTCGTGTTCGAAGTATTATTAGTTGAAAGGTGGAATTTAAATAAATTATATCGAGAAGCTTTGGTCCAAGCATCTATTTTCAATCAAAAATTGCGACCAATTCAAATTATTCTCTCATGATGAAAAATTGTTTCAACACTCCATAGAGTCGAAAATGTTTCTTTGTTTGTTTAAACAAATAAGAGGACTGATCGTCTATTGATTTCGTTTGGAAATTCCTATCGACATACATTAAATCTTTGACGTATGTGCACATAAATCATATTATACTACATATAACTGTATACATCGTTCTATTACGATCTAAGCAGATAAATACGATGAAATTTTGTATTAATATATATAAAAAAAAAAAACGAATATTATATACCTATACATATACCTCTCTATATACGCGTAGGATTTTCAATTATAATAAATAATATATCATACATAAACCTTGATCATTGTTGTTAAAACAATGCCGACGAGTAGACACGGCCTAAATTAATATATCTTTATGTATCGCGTATCAATGAGACCGGTATTTCTACATCATTGAATTAGATACGTATCAATGCGTAATACGTAATTTGATTTCGGACTCATCGTCGGAAGGATTAATCCCTGTGTTAAAGAACGAACTCCATTCGGACAATCCCTACGAGAAAAATAAACGAAAAGTTTTTTGAACTTTGACGCTAATTGGCAGCTGTATAATTTATTAATCAATGTAACGGCGTTGAGTACGGAATGTATGAAATATCAAGTACAGTGTCCGGATTAAATGTGAACTTTTCGTTGAGTAATCGCTTATTTTTTCTCCAAAGGAAATGATTATTTTCTTCTTTTCATCGCTGATGCGCTGTGAGCAATATTTCATTCACTCAGCCTCTTCACACCTGATTACTTGTATGATATGATAATACTTCTAAAACAATTTCTGATTATATGTGAAAATACAAGTTATCAGCTGTGAAAGGACTGAGTCAATAGGCTATATTTCTTCAAAGCGTATAAAGAAATTATTCCGAAGGTGCATATATATGCCCCCTTATCGTGCTGTATAACAAATATCAACAAGTAATTAATCTGAATCGCTATAGGTGATCCTGATTCAGAAATTTACTGTCTATTTTAGGAAGATGATAAAATTTCACGTGTCGTTCGATATACGTATCCATTAATTAATATACATACATATCTCGTATTAAACAGGTATTATGAAGAAAGAAAAAGAAAACATTAACTATACGTATATTATCTAATAAGTAAATAAAAAATATATATTATATATGTACTATATATATACATATAAATTATGTGTACCTAGTAGAAAAATGTTCATATATACATATATATATATAGTTTGTGCAAGGTGCTTTATACGTCTTCACTGCCTGTAATTATACTTCGTATGTCGTTTATTCGTCTTTCTCAAATAATGCAGTTCGATATTATGTAAGACGGTAATGTATCTTGTCAATCTACGTACGCGTCCGTGACGTGGCGTAACGATGTCTTAATATACCTATTGTTAACGGAAATCTACATTTAAGTATCTAATGTCATTCGTATATCTATGCTATATAGGTTTAGTCTATTTTTATACACGTGTTATAAGTTTCATAATTTATTCTACACACCTGATGTGAGACATCCTTTGTCCAGGTGGTTCTAAAGTTGACATATATATGATGCGACCAGAAAATTGCATCTCTAATAAATCGTAAAACGCTACTATGTCTGAGAAACGAAAGTACTTCATTTTCTTAAATGTAAAGTTATATTTGAAAATTTGATCAAACGCAAAATGACTATTTAGAGTAAATTATTTCATTTATTGATATAATATATTCTGGAGAAAATGAATATATACCTATATATATTTATTAGATATATAGGTATGCTACCGAAACACCCCCTCTGGGTTTATCTTGTTCATAAACTTTGTTTCAACATATAATTTACATTAATTAGACATCTTCATAGAATAAAGTTTGGTCCCGAATCGTGAATTTCAGATAATTATAATCATTTGACCTCAAAGTAAATTCCAATGAAATCCTAAGCGAACAAAAGCGTTTGTATTAATATTTGGAAAATTCCAACTATATTTCGTCAATTCCATATGTATCTGTGTTAATATTTATCATGAAACAGTTATGCCTATTTACTGTGAATAGAATTCTCTTTAATTCTAATAATGAATTCGTTTAATCGTACCATATCTGCATAATATATCTGTAATTTATCAAGTACTATATTATATATCGACAATCAGAATATAATTTTTCTTGATCAGATAACTATTATGTATACACTATAAAAATCGCCTGTAAGAAACTCCAGTTGTTTACATAAAAAATAAAAGCAATATTCTGTGTCATTATCACAATACATATGTCACGTATATATCATTATTTAACTCTTCGTTCCAATTCAAGTGCGTCAACGGATTAAAAAAAATATTACATTCTCTTAGTATCGAGTTTAACGCGAAATCTAGACCCTGAATTTTGAATTTTGTTGAACAATTAAAACTATTGTCCATATTTAATGGGATTCCCCGTTTTTATTTCGTCCAATTCCGCCACAGCTATCGAGTTACGTATCTACGTGTTGTTTATTTCACCTGAAAGAAGGACGTGAAAATCCCTAGATCGAATATATCCCCAGATTCGAGAATAGAGCAGAGAGTTCACGTGTGTTGTATTATTCGTGATTGTCAGAGTATCAAATATGGCGCTCGCTGAAGTTTGTGGTATAAATTCTTACCTAGATTTTAATTTACAAAGAAGCAATGACAATTTTCAAGGCGAAATCGAGTCCTACAGTAAGAATTTCAACAACAATTTGGACCTCGCAATGCCTCCGTTCGCCAATGTGAGTATCATATAAAATATTTATCGACTTCTGACAGCACCTCACAAACTGCATCATCATCATCGTCACTTATAAAACTCCGAATAATTTCCATATTACAAGCAGAATATTACCGGTTATTGAAAATAAATGGCACGCATTAAAACAAACGCATTATCTCACATCCACGAGCAATTTTTTCACGCTTCATTCGATAAATCAATAGTACGTATATTCTAACCCTTCTTTCCTTTCTCTTTACTTACGAGCTAAGAAAACATGATTTCTTTTTGCAATAAAACAGCCGGCAGAAAATTTATCGAGATTTTCTACCGACGAAACTGGCAGGAAATTGAAAATCAACTTTGACCATGGTACTACAACCCTCGGTTTTCGCTACCAAGGCGGAGTTGTACTCGCAGTCGATTCTCGCGCTACTGGAGGCCAATTTATCGGTGAGATACCTATACACTGAATTTTATTTCTATGTGAAATTTTATGTTATAAATTCCCTAACTTGGAATAACTATTTCCATCAATATTCGTCGAATTAAGTTTCTAAGGCCATTCTTTCAATTATCCAAAAGAATGTTTAGAAACATTATTATCAACGCTATTTCAAGGCCATATAAGCCTCAAATTTTCTTTCACATATCCACAGGTTCTCAGAGCATGAAAAAGATCGTAGAGATCAACGACTACCTGTTAGGAACATTGGCTGGTGGTGCGGCCGATTGTGTTTACTGGGATCGTGTATTGGCTAAGCAATGCCGTATGTACGAGCTCAGAAATAGAGAAAGAATCTCTGTCGCTGCTGCCAGTAAACTCATGTCCAACATGGTTTACAACTACAAAGGAATGGGCCTTTCCATGGGTAGGTTGGACGAAGAGAAAGAAAAATAAAAAAAAAAAGACATAAAACGTTTATTCTAGATACTCTCTCTCTTCCTATCTCTCATGGATGAATTCATGAGAACTTTACAATCTTATGATTTCACAATAACAAACTTGATCAATTAATTCTTCTGCGATAAAAATTAGGTATGATGATCGCTGGCTGGGACAAAAGAGGGCCTGGTTTGTACTATGTAGATTCAGAGGGAACTAGAACTGCTGGTAAAGTGTTCAGCGTTGGTTCTGGCTCTGTGTATGCCTTTGGTGTCTTGGATTCTGGCTACCATTGGGATTTGACCGACGAAGAGGCTTACGATTTAGGAAGAAGATCCATCTACCATGCGACCCACAGAGATGCGTATTCCGGCGGTATAATAAGAGGTGATGAAGTTTGTTCCGTGTTATTCGCTTGTTCTATTGTTTATTTGAAATTTCCTATTACGTTTTGTGATCCGTTAATTTTATGATTTTTGATTTTAGTTTACCACATGAAATCTACTGGCTGGGTTCATATTTCTGACGAAGATTGCAAGGATCTTCATTACAAGTATCAGGATGAGAAAGAGAAGCTAAGAGCAGCACCTAAGTAATTAAAATTCTAGTATGTAACCTTGGGGCGAAGGAGAAAAAGAAAAAGAATTGTAATACAATGCAGTTATTATCATTTTTCAATTACCTAATAAAATATATCGTTCTTATTGAATAATAAACTGAATTTCTTTTCGAACTTGAGAACGGCTTACTTCGATTTTTATTCGCATTAAAGAATCATTCAATTATTATCGATCTACGATCGCTGAACTATTTCCCTCTCCAATCATCTTACAACATTATTAAAGATCTATTAGAAACTTTGTGAATGCAAGAATTAATTGAGTGTCTACGTCGCTCGAGAAAAAGACAACTTTTGTATGTATGAGTGAATAGTAAAGAGTTCGGTCTGTCCACGATTTTAGGAATTCTCTGCTGAAAAAACTCGATCTGCGCGTTTCTCCATGAAAAAATATGCAAATTAAGACGATCCAGCGATATAAAAGTAAAATATCGTTTTAAGGTGTGCGAAATGATTACAGAAAACATTTCAACTTTTAATTCTGAATTCAAGCTTCGCGGTGTTATCAGTAGCATGAGTGAGATAAAAATTCGACTGGAACGCGGGAAATTGAAAAAGTAAAGAAAAACTACGCTTTGAACGTAATAAATTCTGGTTTCCAAGGAGAGGAAACTTCCAGATCAGTATCTTTATCAAAGTCTCTAATATCTATAAATAATATACAACGATATGTACTTACGATATAATAATGACCTACAATAAGATAACTACGCCTGCAATATTAATATTTGAACAGTCAGCACGACGCGACAGAGTCAAAGGTATGATCTACCGGAAGCCTAGCGCGCGTGCTTATGATATAAAGTGTAGAAAACCTTAACCCAATAAAATCTACGTTATCGATTACCATACTGGAAAAAAAAGAAAAAGGAAAAAAACTATTCGCTTACGAAGCGGGTAGAGGCTGGTTGACAAGGTCAAATAATAATAAGATATAATATTTGATAAAAATTGTGCGATATCACGCCGTCGTCGGCCATCTTTGTTTAATATGTTGATCATCGCTGTTGACGCCGCGTTTCGTTTTATGTAGTTGCAAGACGCGAGCACACACATTCACACGTACATAGATAGGACGCGCTCAGTGCCAGCGCAACACTTTGTGATAAAACAAAACACAGAGTTTGTCGAGTTAACATACATACAATCGCTGTACGCTGCGGTACTACAGACGTGTTTACCATCAGGATCAGCAATCTTCGCTTTCCGTAACATATTGTCAAATTTTCTACCACGTTCAATATATATCTTACATCAATTATGTCTGCCCCAGAAGAATGTGAACTTAAAGGAGGACATCCTCCAGCAGGTAATTAATCAAATATTCATATATTCATTAGTTATTGCGTTTTTTTCGAATATCGAATATTGAGAACGCCTTGTTACAACACGCATGTGTATAGTATATACATTTTTATACCTACGCAGTACAAACAATTGCCGGCTTCTTTGTGCTTTTTTATATATTTTTTTTTCTTTTATCAAAGTTATATTATTCAGTTTTCATCTGGCGTATCATATGTTTGACCTTCAAAACTCTCACATTCTTCGTCTAATCCTATAATAAACACGATAACAAGTCTATTTGTGTTTTTTCTTTTCTTTTTGTTTTATTCTTCAATTGTTTCGTAATATTCTCTTTTTTTCTCTTGATATTTACAGTAAAAGCCGGTGGTATGAGAATAATACAACACAAAAATCCCAGGGAGGAGCGGGAGGCTAAACCAAGCAAGGAATCGGAGGAGGCTAAACCTTCCACTAGGTATAAATCAATAAATTTCCCAATAATTCTTTTCTTATTCATTTTATAGATTATTTCGCATTTTTATGTATTCTTTTCTTTCGCGTGAGATTCTCATTTTTATTTCGCTCGCTCGCGTTATAATCTCAACTCAAAAATCGTGCGGTTTTTTCTTTTTTTTTTTGATCTACCTAATTTTTCTATAGTAAAATTACGATTCTTGATTCTTGAGTAAAATTATGATTTTTTGATGAAATTACGACTTTTGAGTAAAATTACAATTTGTGAGTAAAATTTCAATTTTTCAGCAAAATCACGACTTCTGAGTAGAATTTCAATTTTTGAGTAAAATCACAACTTTTAAGATAAATTACGATTTTTTAGTAAAATAAACATTTTTGAGTAAATTAAACATTTTCGAGTAAAATTATGATTTTTTGATTATATTAGACATTTTGTTCATTTTTTTTTCCTACATATTTGAATTATCATGTTTTTCACATATTTATGATTGTAATTGAACAGCCCGCCGAAGACAATGATGATAAGTGGTGCCCCGGCAAGAGGAAATGCAGATTTTCCTCCCGAAGCGGTACAAAATTTCCATGAGAAGCCAGCGCCGACTCATGACGCTCGTTCGGCACACTCCCGTCCTAATATTATTCAACAGCCAAGGAAGTAATTGAAAAATTATGATCAACGATACAGAAAATATAATATTATATTTAAACTGTAATAAGATACCGATAAAGAAACGAAAAAAGCAAAAAAAACAAAACAAATAATAGTAATGCTCTGATAATATAGAAACAAATCGAGAATATAAAACAAAAAAAAAAGATCGAAATGAAAATTTAAATGAAAATGAAAATACAATTATTAGAATTGAATATAGAAAAGTGCTTTGAGATATATAAACATATATTTTTTTTAGATATTGACTACATAAATCGTTGATATTCTTAGCTGAAGAAAACAAATATTGAGAGAAAAAAAAAAAAGGTTCTTTATGCATTCAATCTTGAATTATTATTATTAACATTCTACCAACGTCATTACTATATACATTATATCCGTACTACCATGATACAATATGAATATATATTGTATAAATTATTTTTTTATGAAAATATCTGCACAATTCTTCCATTAATACAAATTAGTCTATAGATCGATTGATTATCTTCTATTCAAAAAACACTTCATAATACAGATTATGAGATTTCTTATTATTCTGTTTTTTTTTTTTTTGGCTAAACCACCATATATTTCTAAAGAGTTTATACTATTACCTATATGTACTAGATTATACCTATTGTTGGCTAAAAGTTGGAAAAGATGTTTATTTTTTATTATGTAAAAATTTTTATACATATACATTACTGCCTTATCATACTACATAATTGAACTGTGCTATTATGTTACATTATAACAGAGCCTCAGGAAATTTGCGTTATTTTAATACTCGTTACTATATGGTTTTCTTCTTGTTACTTTTATCATTGATTTTCATAATATAGAGCATATATCTCTCTATCTTTTATAGCTTCTTTCCGCTTATTATTTCGAGATTAATATTGAAAAACTAATTAAATAACTACCTGGAATTTATTTTTCCGATTTCAATTTCGTACTGCACATGCATTTACTTTTCTTCCAATTTACAATTCCATACATTTTATATATATATATGTATTTTGATAGTTTTTTTTTTTTTTAATGCTTGTCCTTCTATCGGTTGCGGATTGGCTTGCGGTTTTATTTAAACTAATTCATCGCTATTATATTTCATTCAAATTATTACTTGAATTAAAAAGAAAAAACAAAAGACTTTGTTCTACGATAACTGATAAGCAATATACAAGTGTGTGTATTAATTAATTAGTTATTATATTCTTGTGCGAAACAAAAAAAAAAATTGTACAATAATCTAAAACTTGTGATTTATACTTGTATGATTATTATATTTGTTTGTTTAATTTTTTTTTTTTTTTTTTCATAGAGGATGAATAAATAATTTTTTCAGATAATACAATAGTCTAACAAATACATTTCACACCTTTCTTTACTATTGCATTATCAATTTTCACGATACACCATAGCTACCTGCACTAATTTATTATTCGTCTGTTAGTCCTGGCCAATGTCACCGAGTGGCACTGAACGCCGTTGCCATGGAGACTGAAATGTATTTCATAAATACATCCACATACATCGAATGTGTCAAAGGTTGAATAAAAACATACATCCGCTTTGAATAAAAATCTCCTTTTCACCAATGTATAAAAATGTGATTAAAAGTCTGGAACTTGACGTAACTTATTATTGAAATTATTTGTGTACTCAATATATTTGGAAATTTCACTTTCTTTTACTTCAACCGATACCCAAGTTTTATTCGCTCTCAAAAATGTCTGGCAAAAGTAGCTTGGAAAAGGTTTCTGAAATCGACACACACGTCACCAAGCAGTACGACATTATTCGAAGGCTTGGAAAAGGGGTAATTCTCCGCTTTGATTTAAACTATTATTCAAACAACTCGATAAGATCTAGAATTGATTATGGTCTGAAATAATAACTACCTACTGAATCGGTAGATTATTGGAGTCTTTTTTACTGCCTGTATGAATAAATGACAACTTTTTTTGCTCAATAAATTCAAGGCTTATGGAATAGTGTGGAAGGCTGTAGAAAAACGAACAAAGGATACCGTAGCTGTGAAGAAGATCTTCGATGCTTTCCGGAACCAAACAGATGCTCAACGAACATTTCGTGAAATTATGTTCCTATTGTCATTTGCTAATCATGAAAATATCATCCAACTTATCGGACTTCACAAAGCAAATAACGACAAAGACATTTACCTAGTTTTCGAATACATGGGTGAGAGACTCCTTCAAGTTCTACACAGAACTAAATTTTATTTCATCAAGGGGGTATTCATATGGAAATATTGATATATTTTCATGCTATACCCTCTGATACATGTTTCAGGATTAAATCATCAAAATATATCAATATTTCTACACCCTGAGGTGCGTTCGTCCACTTGATCGTTGATTAAACTTTTTCAACAATATTGTGACGATAATTTTCAGAAACTGATCTACACAACGTGATAAAGAGAGGCAATATTTTAAAGGATATTCACAAGGTCTTCATAATGTACCAGTTGTTTAAAGCCATTAAATACATTCACTCAGGGAACGTTATACACAGAGATTTGAAGGTATGCGGCTAACAGTAATTTGACCATTCTTTTAATCCGACCAACAAATTTCACATCATCATTTTTCAGCCGTCTAATATTTTGCTCAATGCACAATGCCACTGCAAAATAGCTGACTTTGGGTTGGCTAGATCCGTAACACAGATTGGAGAAGGCGACAGGGAATCTGGGAGCGATCCAACGCTCACAGATTACGTAGCTACTCGTTGGTACAGGGCGCCTGAGATTCTCATCGCATCTAAGAGGTGTGAAATAATCTTTGAGGAACAAATTAATTATAAAAGAGACCGTTTTCAATGCTTGTGTGTTTTGAATTAAATTTAAATCGCTTATGATCTCCAGGTACACAAAAGGTATAGACATGTGGTCTTTGGGATGCATTTTGGGTGAAATGCTCTTGGGGAAACCCCTCTTCCCTGGTTCGTCTACAATAAATCAAGTCGAAAGGATAATGGGGACTCTGCCGCAGCCTACAGAGGAGGGTAACGTCTCGATATTGAAATGAGTTAGAAAATCTCGGAAAGAAATTTCCGCAATGAAATCTTATTTTCATCCTGTATCTATTAATTTTGCTTTTTTCCTTCAGACCTGAACTCCATTAGCGCCGGATACGGAACTAACTTATTAGAGAAGACACCAGCAGGCCCGCGACGAACCATTAAAGAACTTCTGCCAAATGTTTCAGAGAGTGCAATTAATCTCATTAATAAATTAATCGTCTTTAATCCAACCCACAGACTGACCGCTGTTGAGGCGTTAGAACATCCCTATGTTGCGGAGTAAGTTTCCGAAGGAATCCTCGAATTTATGTGTGTGTGGATCTTCCACAGATTTATTTATCAACGTTTTTACAGTTTTCACACCAAAGGCAATGAGCCAGAAAGAGGATCGAACGTAGTTCCTCTGCTGAGGGACGACGTCCAGTTATCCGTAGACGATTATAGGAACAAACTCTACGCTATGATGGATGAAAAGCACAAGAAACACAAGAACATGTTAGTCTGATTTGAATAATGAAACAAGTTCCCAAATTGACCCATATCTCGATAGTCGATTGCAAGCAGAGTGTATTTATTTTTCAGGTCAAAATCCAGAATCAGAAGACTTTCGGAGCACATTCGAAAGGATCAGACGAGCAGCGGCGTTGGCCAGGGAGACGGAACTGCTAAGAAAGGTTTTCACTTCTCCTGTGATGATTTACCCAAGGACAAAGCTAGAGCAGAGGCTTACAAACAACTGCAAAACGATAACCATGGTACGAACAAGGTTTCTGGGCGGAAATTCATTGCCGCAAATAACTGCAGGGTGTAATTGTGTTGATTTATTTTAAAGCACGACCGACTGCGGCTAGGAAACTGTTCGTTTCTACAGCGTACATCAATGGGAATGGACGGAACAGCAAACCGCAGTTAGTAAACGTTGATGTGTTGATGGGAGACAGAACTTCACAACAGAATGGTTTTTATATTACAGCATTTTGAATTAGTGAAATCATAGACATGCGATCGATGACTTTTGACTGTACAATTAAGTGTATTGTATATAGAAGAAATTGGAACTATTTCCAGGGAGAAATTCTGCGGCACAGTATGCGTATAATTTGATGAATGGCCCCTTCAGAAATCTTCCTCCGGGCCAAGCTAAGAGCTGTCTGTACTTGAGTCAGCAACACAATTTGTCAAAATCCCAACGTTCCATACAATCGGATCAAGTCACTCTTGTAAGTAATTGAAGTTGGTTATATCTACGACTATTATGTTAGTCTTTTGAACTTATATTCCTAGGCAGCGATTGGAAGATGAGAATCTACTATGATGTGAAGAAATTGATAGCAAAAGTATAAAAATTCATTAATTTAAGATTAAACTCGAGAACGATACTTCTAAAGAGAATCTACAGTTAGATTTTCTAGAATTCATTATACAAAGACTAATTCTGCTTAGCAATGAAAATATCTTCTGGAGTTTATGTTAATCATTCTTTGTTTCCTACTCGCTAAAGGTATAAATGGAAATCCTATCATTACAGGTGACTTGTCGTATGGGATTCATTTAGGTATCGTAATTATTTTTTTGTTTATACAGAGTAGCGTGCATGTACGCTGTACAATAACGCTTGCACCCAAAACTTCTCAACAATATTATACTGTAAATAGTTTCTTATTAATTGAATGTACGTACATATAAACATTATACACAACTTATTAATCCTACAGGTACGACCATCAAACAAACTTAAGCCTGGTTGTAAAAAAAATACTCAAATGTCGATCATTATGTTTTCAATTTTAAGATTTTATCAGGTCTTTAGAAAGATTAACAATGCTTTTATAATTAACATATGTTAGGTGCATTACATGTTTTTTGATAAAAATGAAAATACTGATTATTGTTATGAGCATCTATGCCTGATATTTTCAGTACGGTCCGACCAGCCGACCTGGTCCACAAATGAATCAACACAAGCAACGACGTAGTACAAAACCGCAACTAATCCACAGATTGCCAGTGGCGAATAGCAATCTTCAACAAAAGACAAGCCTGCCTAAACGAGTTAGTCAGGAAAGTCCAACGAACGCCAAGTACCTCACTAAAATGCCAAATAATTTAACAAAGCACTTTGCGACAACGCACCATTCCACATCTCAGAATCAAACGATACAAAACTACTTGAATCAGACAATGCCTGTGCATTTGCAAAGGGATAGAATACCGACAGGACAAATTAGGAACGTAGCAGCTACTTATTCAATTCGTCCAACTGCGGAGAGTGTCGCTAATATTAGCTATGTACAAAATACTAATCCAATTTCTGAAACGATAGAAAATCATAGGGTAAGGAGCGCCGTTACTCGAGCTCAAACGGTCAAGAATCATCTGAGGCATAATGCTATTCAAAAACCTACGACCGCGATCAGGAGTTTAAGATCTTTAAACAGCTTTAATCAAAGCCATGGAACCATCACAGCCTCAGCTTACAAAGATCTGAGGAATGGTAATATCAGATGGTAACGTATGGAGCTAAGGGCCATTTAAAGAGAATGTTTTATCCCAGGGCAGACCAAATTTTATTTTATCATGTTTTGGCAGTAGTATATCATTTCTCCAAACTGAAATTATGCGATGATCATTACAACCCAATCTGGTGGAGAAAAGGCAAATTGAAGATTTTTAAACAGTATTAAAAAGCTGATGCTTGCAGATAATTTAAATTTCTTCCTCATGAGGCAATATTCTCTTTATGAGCATAAGATTCTTTTTTACATAGCATCTGTCTTTATAATGTACTTATGAATAATTGGGTAATGACTCATGCAATGACAATGGGTAAAGCTTCAATATTATGTAATAAAATTGGAAATTGATAAGATTCTTTGTTTTTATCCCTTTTTATAGTTCTTGGATAGATATTTGAAATTTAGCAAAGTGAACTGTATACATATATGGCAATAATTAGCTGATTCTATTAGATTTCAAAAATTGATAAATTATTTCTGGAATCTAAGTCATGAGCTTCATTTTACATTGGTTATTCAAAATTCTTGATAATCCATTTAGTATATGTATATTGTTCTTTATTTTTTCCTTCTCTTCGCATTCCCCCCTCAGATTGTTTGAACGGGAATTTACTCTCATCCTTCTCACGTGCCAGTTAGTATAATTCATAACTTTCGTGATGCAATTATATTAATAGCATCTAAAAATTAATATAACAATGTATGCAATCTAATTACAAACCTATGCTGTCGTGTGTATTGAATAAATTACGATATCAGTTTGAATGTCAGGAAAAATAAGAATGATCAAACATTCTATATCTCTTCCGGATCTACCAATAATTATAATTCTGGTTTTAAATAATTCGTCGGAAACTGCAAAGTCTATAAGAACAATTTTTTTTTTTTCTTTTTGCCTATAAAGAATACTCCAATAAAATTAATATTTGGGCAAGACGATTGCAGATAATATAGCGGTATAATTATACAGATTGTTTAATAACTGACAAACGTCACACACATATACATACTTTCATGTAATAAAATATCATGATTTTTATAAACAGCATTTTGAACGCAAAGACTATAATAATGACGTATTGCGTTGATCAACTATTGTACAAATTACAATTATATTGTACTATATAATCTATTTGTATGCCACGTTTGTGTGATTATGTAATAATATATGTAAATGGCTTGTATGATACATATATAATACGAAACTTTTATTAATCTAGAATAAAATCAAAAATCTCTCATTCATATCTCATGATTCATTATATTTTATTTATTTCATCGTAAATATCTTATACTACATTATTTATTAATCAATATCAAATTTGAACGATTCTTCAATTTTTTATATCATATTTTCCAAAAATTCTCGTTCCCTTATGGTTCCTGAATAATTCATCATTTTTGTGCAATATTTCGTCTTATTTCATATGAAAAGTCATTCGTTCTGTACATGAATCTCTTTATTCGTTACATCGTTGATACGACACCCCTTAATCTGATATAGGGCGGTAATGCAGTATACACGTCGATCTTGTCGATGCGCATAGTATGAACCCGAAAGCACCTGCGTGAAGGCAACCCAAACAGCTGTAATAAACTTTTATTTCCGGCGTGGCTGATGGGTAGGCGATATACTATACCTACTAAAGCTGATCATATGACGTAGTGAGTTAATGTGATTGCATACACGCAGGCGCTTCCAGTCCCGTAAGATGCGTGTCTACGAGAACACCCCGTATACATCTAAGCCCGCGTCAAGCGTAGGTATATTTATAAATGATTAAAAAGTAACTAAAGACAGGAAGCTACAATAATTGAGGCGATCACCGCATCGCATAAAGTGAATAATATATATTAAGTATTCTTATAGTTTGTTGCAACTTTCGAACTAAATTTCTTCGAGGAATAGCATAAACACGTATACCTAATAACAAGGTTAGTCGTTGTTCAGAAGGGCGGTAAAGCGCAATTCGCTATAATCGCATGACTGGAAGTGACAGATAATGCAGACATCGCAGACGACGTTTCACGTGCCGTATCTGTCACTTGGGTAGTTGGCTCGCTCTGCTTCGAATCGAACGTCGATGAACGTTTAAATAATTAGAGAAAAAATTTGCGCACAAGTTATACCTGTATTGTTTTTAATTCTGCTTATGAAAGTTTAATAATGTGAGAGGGGGGTGATGCCATTTTGTAAACTTAAATAAAACAAAAACACGACTGATTATAATATAAGGATAAATAAAGAAATAATTCTAAATAAAGTAATAAAAATGGTAAGAATTATATTTTCTGTACAGTTTACGGAATGCCGCACGGTCACGTAACCTAGTAGTTTATTCTTCGATCTTTAATTATTCGCTAAATTATTTATGGTTCCTTCGCACTTTGCTATTTTACAATAATGGTGGATATGATTTATACTCCTCCAATTGCCAATAGGTTAAAAATACATATCAATACTCAACTTAACCCATATACGTATGCGATCTCAACGATCTATCATTTCTTTAATTGACTTTCATGGATTTTTATTGAGACCGAATTAGACCTTAGCCAGCTGTATATCAGTTGTTAACGATGGACTGGGGATGGCAGTTTAGATCTGAATCCAACGTAATTTCATTTTATTTTCTTTCATTTTATTTCCTTCACTCCATTCTATTTCACTTTCGTTATTTACCTAACCTATAAATCTAAACCTCGCTTAAAAAATCTCATTAATAATTAACAAGCTTTGAACCTAACTAGAAAATTACTAGCTATCAGGATTTAAGGTCCGCAAAAAATTCTCAACTTCAATTTTTCCCGTTATTCATGATCGCATTATTAAAACAGTACATAATCACTTATGAAACAATATCTGCTATAGTATCCTAGTCAATTGTTCGTGAGAATGAATCACCGTTCATTTGTCTCGTTTACAATTTTTAGACTTTTTTTTAAGGGATTTCCGTGTCTTAAAAAAAGCTTAGAATTTGCTAAATACGATTTACAGTCTCAGCTCGATACATCAGATCTTGAAAATGCATAGAAACAAAAGAGATTTTAGTATCCAGAAGTACTTTCTGCACGTAGAAACGTTTAATTTTGTCATTTTTAATGGGAAATCTTAAGTTTGTAAATGATTATAGTATCCTGGCTATTGTACCTGCGTAAAGTCTCGCAGCTAGTTAATTCCCACTGACAAAAACACCGAGTAGAATAAGATGCGAGTGAAATTAACAGCACGCTTAATTTGACTGGCTTACCTGGCATGGTGCTACTTGGCATCGGTAGGTATCTCTTTTTTTTTCACAGCCAATGACACCGACAATGACTGGCGTCGAGGAGCAGGAAAAGCTGCTAGAAGATGCCGTCGGGGTCGTCAAGGTGCAGGCTTTTCAGATGAAACATTGTTTAGATAAATCCAGACTCATGGACGCACTTAAACACGCCTCTACTATGCTCGGTGAACTTAGAACTTCGCTACTAAGTCCCAAAAGTTACTACGAATTATGTATCCTTCTTAAACAGCCTTGAATATTGTATTAAAATTGTTCAAACTTGTTGTTAGTCCCTTTTTGAACGGCAAAAAACAGCCTGCGACTTCCCAAACTGAAGTTTTATCCTCAATTCAATGAATTTTCAACGCATTTATTGACTTATCCAACGATCTTGATTCACAAATTTTCTTTACGCTTTTCCTGAACACATGCATCAATAGATATGGCCATAACTGACGAACTCCGTCACTTGGAGCTCTACTTGCTGGACGAATTTCAGAAAGGAAGAAAAGTCGCAGACCTATATGAGCTGGTCCAGTACGCTGGGAATATTGTTCCTAGATTGTAAGTCTCCTCGTTGTCTTCCAAGGCAAGAAATTTTCGCTTCAATAACTTCACTGCCAAAATCGAGGACTCGAGAGTCTTAAAATGCATACTTTTACTCGTATTCTTCCTAAACCCAGTTTCCCTGCATTGATTTCTGTTGTTTTAGCTTCAAATATCAATGTCTCTTATTCCAAGGCCTTTATTACCTGATTCCAATCAATTCTTGCAGATATTTGCTCATAACTGTCGGATTAGTTTACATAAAAACAAATCCTTGTCTCAAACGAGACCTGCTCCGTGACTTGGTGGAAATGTGTCGCGGTGTGCAGCATCCGTTGAGAGGATTGTTTTTGAGAAATTATTTGCTCCAATGTACAAGAAACGTGCTGCCGGATGTAGCGGAAGGAGTTGAACAAGAGGGAACGGTGAGTACGCGAGAGCGTTACCCAGGAATGTTCGTGTTGAAGGTAGTGTTTTGTTCATTAATTACAGGATTGATTATTTTCGTCCTATTTCAACCCGTCGATCAGCTTTGGAATAGCTATGACTTCAAGAACTCGCTGCTGCGCTATTTTGCCATCTTTTATTTACCTCTTGCGTTGTCTTATGTGATTCGCTCGATCCATGATCTAATTTTATTCACTAACATTCGTTCCGTCTTTTTCAGGTACGAGACAGCATCGATTTTGTGCTGATGAACTTCGCCGAGATGAATAAGCTGTGGGTCAGAATGCAGCATCAAGGTCACAGCAGAGATCGAGAAAGGAGAGAAAGAGAACGAGAAGAACTGCGCATTTTGGTCGGAACTAATTTAGTTAGACTCAGCCAACTCGAAACCGTTACTCTTGACAAATACAAAAAGGTATTCACACCCTTCGTTCAACTATTTGAGAAATTCTCTTATCCATCGATACTCGACTTGTCATCTTTCCTCTTTTATTCAGCTTCTTTACCAGCCAGTTTTTAATCCTGATATTCATTTTTCTACAGCTTGTATTACCCGGTATATTAGAACAGGTAGTTAGCTGCAGGGATGCTATTGCACAGGAATACCTCATGGAATGTATCATTCAGGTAAATATAATAGTAAAATAGATCAGATATCAAGATGGAACTTTGACTCCCGCAGGAAAATAACATTTCCTTTTCATTTATGGTTTGTTTCCAAGACTTTGTAGTGCCTAATATAATTGATCGGAGAAAAAAGGAATATATTTTAAATATTTCAAAGAGTCAATGCTACGCTTTTGGCAAAGAAAAAAAACTACGAGCTGATCAATTCCTTTTTCATTCTCAGGTCTTCCCTGACGAGTTTCACCTTCAAACTCTGAACGCGTTTTTGAAATCCTGTGCAGAGCTACAAAACGGGGTGAACGTGAAGAACATTATTATTTCATTAATCGATAGGCTCGCTGCTTTCAGTCAGCGATCAGACGGAGTGGGTGGCCCAGGCAGTCCGAGTCAGCTGCAAGGGATTCCTACAGATGTTAAATTGTTCGATGTGTTCAGTGATCAGGTGGCAACAATTATACAGGTAAAATCATGGCTTGGAAAAACCCTTTCATACTAGTAGGAAAAGAAATACCAACTTTTAACACTATCCGAAATATTATCGATCAATTGGTTTATTGAATTGTAAAACCACCTGAATTCATACTCACAGCCGTTCAGTGATGACCAGATACTGCACCTTATCCTTACTGCTGAAAGTACCATGATTTTATACCCTAGATCATTCTTACTCGTCTAGTTTAAGTCTGAGAGCGGTTTGAGAGTTGAATCGATCCACTCAAGATTATAGTCGAATAGCTAATTGGTGAGGAGATAGAAATTGATGAGAAATGCTTTGCTTTGTATCAATTCTCTGTGGTGATTAAAGGAGAGAATAAAAAGTGGACTTCTTTGTCTCACTGAAAGCGTGCAAACAACAGATAATTTCGCCAAGCTTATCTGTATAATTAACTTGGGTCAATTTATATCACATATTGAATGACTAGTCGCGTATTTATAAATCCTTTACATTAATCGTTTTTTCACAGACCAGGCAAGACATGCCGCCGGAAGACATTGTCTCGCTTCAAGTCGCACTGATCAATTTGGCGCACAAATGTTATCCGGACAGGGTTGATTACATCGATAAAGTTCTGTTGACCACGGTTCAAATATTCCAGAAGCTGAACATCGAGAGGTCAGTAAAATCGTAGTCTCCTCACTTTTCGGAAATTTCAACTCTCTTGGGTCTCAGGAACTGAAAATGGAACTTAATTTGTGTCAAAAATCTCCTCGAGTCGTACAGCCCCGCTTTTTCCCCCACAGATTAGAATACAACAGCGCAGTTTCCCGAGAATTGTCGCGACTGATGAAAATCCCGGTGGATAACTACAAGAACATACTCACTGTCTTGAAGTTGGAGAATTTCGCACCGCTCTTGGACTACTTTGACTACGAGGGTCGAAAGTCGCTGGCCGTTTACATAATAACAAATATATTGGACAACGAAACCCTGATCCCAACTCAGGAGCAAGTCGACGCCATACTCTCCATGGTTTCTCCTTTGGTTCAAGACCAGCCCGATCAACCGTCCGTCGAAGAAGACCCGGAAGATTTTGCCGAAGAACAAGGCCTCCTCGGCAGACTCATTCACCATTTCAAATCCGAAACTGCTGACCAGCAATACATGATCCTAAGCGCCGCAAGGAAGCACTTTAGCACCGGTGGCAACAAGAGAATCAAGTACACTCTCCCTCCCATCGTCTTCCAGGCTTATCAGCTGGCGTTTACTTACAAGAGTTTGAAGGACCAAGTGAGTCAGAGCCTCGATATTTTTTCCGAACAAAGTCTCAGGTGAGGGGGGAGTGAAATTGATTTGAAAAATTCAAATTCCAGGATGATGTGTGGCAGAAAAAGTGCCAGAAGATTTTCCAATTCTGCCACGTCACCATCACCGCTTTGATGAAAGCGGAACTCGCCGAACTTCCACTCAGGCTATTCCTCCAAGGAGCCATTGCAATCGGAGAAATAAGATTCGACAACTTTGAAACAGTAGCCTATGAGTTCATGAGCCAAGCCTTTTCCATCTACGAAGATGAAATCAGCGACTCCAAGGCACAGCTTGCTGCCATTACTCTTATCATTGCTACTTTTGAACAGATGAGCTGCTTCTCCGAGGAGAATGCCGAGCCGGTTAGAAATCAGTGCGCACTGTACGCCAGCAAGCTACTTAAGAAACCGGATCAATGCAGAGGCGTCGCTACTTGCTCGCACATATTCTGGTCCGGAAAATCCATCGCTACAGGCGGTAAAGAGGTAAGACTTGGCCGAAACTTGTCTATAATTTTCGAATGAACTTGGCTCTCTTTGCATGTTCGAATGTTATTTAATATAGTTTGGTTCCTTCCAGATGCAGGACGGAAATAAAGTTTTGGATTGTTTGAAGAAGGGAATCAGAATAGCGAGTCAATGCATGGACACGTCTGTCCAAGTCCAACTCTTCGTCGAACTGCTCAATCATTACATATACTTTTATGAGAAAGGAAACACAGCGGTGAGCTATACTCGAAGTTTGAGGAAAAAATTGAGGCGTTTTTCGTACTTGAAGAGCGGATCTTTCAGTCTGAAATTTAATACTGTTGCAGCTGAGCGTTCAGATATTGAATCAAGTGATTGCTAAGATAAGGGAGGAGCTGCCGAATCTCGAAGTTAGCGAGGAGACCGAACAGATTCAGAAACATTTGGCTAATACTTTGGAGCATCTTCGCAATCGGATGGAATCACCGGAATCGGAAGGCCCGTCTTATCAAGGACTTGTTTTGTAATGAGAATTTAATGTTTCGCCTATGAGATGGTAATAATTCTTGTAAATATTTTTTCATCATTTTGATATATAGTCAAATGAATTTGTGTATAACGAATGATAATAATCGAATAATCATGAAATTAAATGATTGGTAACATTTGAACAGCTGCTAGGATATCGAAGCATTCCGAATTATGTAAAAAGTGAAATTAACACATCGTTTTCTTTTCTCGTGAGTACATAAATATCTGAGGAAATTAACTTGACGTGATTCACAGCTGGTTACATCGTGTTGAGTGTTTAAAATGAAATAAAATATTATGTCAAACATTATTTCATTATAAATATATAATTATTGATTAGGACGTAAGATGTTGACGAATATAAAGAAGTTATTACAAGTAAGCCAAGCTCATGTGCTAAACTTCTTATTGGGCATTAGTTGAAATTTTCATGACATAATACATAACAACATAAAATGCAAAGGATTTTCTACAAGTTGTGTAACAGTAGTCTCTGTTGCACAGTGCAATCTCTCGGGTAGAATTATAACACTGCGAATTTATTTTGGCTGATTATACAATAATACGTCAATTACTAACTACAATCTATTTGATGATCCGTTTTTTTTTAACACGTATTTACGCTTTGAATAAATAATTACATTTTCTAAAATCATTCCATAAGTATTTCTTTTATACTGTTTTATTATTTCTAACATCTTGACGATTGGGACCAATTGATTCAATGTAATTTATGAAGAGGTGAATCCACAGATGAGAAATTCAAATCTATTACAGAGATGAGCAGTAGAAAACCATATTATCATCATTTCTGCAATACTTGACGCAACAGACTATAGTAGAGTTCCTCAGCCAATATCAATTTACCTGCATTAACAATTCATGGTGATGGTAGCTGCGCTTTTTAATTATTGGACATTCAATAATAGTGGAAAATTCCCGGCTCTGTATGCAATCCGGACACGTTCAGTTCAACAAAAACTTTCAACCGCGATTGGCATTTTTATATAGAAATCTTTGAATCGGTGATAGATTAGCATAATCATTCAAAGTCAGATTGAAACATTATTCATTAGGCTGTGACTTTCACTTCATTATTTGTATGAACAGTATCAATCATCAGCTGCAGTTATGAAAGTTAATATTCAAACACTGTCTGAGAAGACACTTTATTTTATCGTCAAAATGATCATTTATGGCCTCAAGAGTGTCGGCCTGGCTCCAATTTCTCTGCACATTAAAACACCCGCTAAGAAGTCGTCTATCACATACATCAGGGGTGTTATATTCTCGGAAGTTGGACTGCTTTACAATATCATACTTTTAATTCTGATTCCGATCATAACTAAGCTAGGATTTTCGAGTGTGATATTGATAGAGTCTAACAACGAACATAGCGTCAGTCAGGCGATGGATGGACCATTATACATTGCCTCCAGTTTCACGATGTGGTTTATCATTTGTCACTGGGCATTATGGCAAAAAAAAGCTACCCATATCATGAACAGACTTCTAGATGTTCATTGTCTTCTCTCTAATGCTAAAGACCAATCATCTAACATACGGATATTATTGTTTCTTGCATTACATATCACGTTCAATGTTTTTCTATGGATGACTAACGTGATTACGGCAACGATCACGTTTGACTCGTTTTTGACCACTATTTTGATCACCATGCCGCAATTTGTACTTCACTTGTTGACTCTAGAGTATTCAATGCTCCTTCGACTTATAGCTAGGGAGCTTGAAAATCTGAATAATAACTTGCTGACCATAAAAAAGTTTCCTAATTATTTATTTCATACACATTCGACGTCAAATGATCATCTGGCAATAACCATTTTACCAACTGGTAATAATCTTGCAGTTATAAAATTATTCCACAATGTTCGCACTACACTTACTGAAATATCTCAAGACGTAGCTGATTTCTTTTCACTTCCGATATTATTCTCCATCGCCTGTAGTTTCGTTTCGGTTCTTATCAACGCCTACTACTTTGTCATACCAGTCCTCTTCCCACTTCAAAATGTATCATTGATCCACATTATTTTTAATGCATCGTCGATCATCGCCTGCGTTTATCCATTGATCTTACTTGCTTTCAACGTTACAAGAACTAAAAAGAAGGTAAGAAAATATCTCCGTGAATGACTCGAACAATATTTGATTGACTTTTCTGATAAACAATTACCAATTAATTCAGGCTAAACTAACCAGCCAGATAGTTCACAAATTGTTGACTACAGCAGAGAAACGAGAAATCATAGCAGAGGTAACTGGCACTTCGTTTTGTTAAGCTGTTTCCCTTTTATTCAAATTAAATGTGGAAATAAAATATTTTATTATCCATTTCATTTCTAGCTCGAACAATTCTCTCTTCACCTGATACATGAAGAAGTCAGCTTCACCGCTTATGGATTTTTCGAATTGAACTTTACCATGTTACATTCGGTAAGTATAACACAGAGATGAGAAACAATCCACAATTGTGCAAATTTTTGATCATTTTGAAATTCTAGTTAATTCAGTTATTTACAAATTGCGGTTCAATCGGTTGGAAAATATTGTTTGTTCAGTTCGCTATATATATATGTGTTAAAGTTGTATCCATGATATGCCTTTGAGAAATATATTGATAAGCAGAAGTATATTTTAAAGGGATCAATTTAATATTACAGATTTTGGGAGCAACAGCAACTTATCTTATCATCATTATTCAATTCGCCCAATCTACGATTTAACTTTGAATTTATAATTCTGAGCTACATGTACGTACATACTTATATTTCATGCAAACTTGACCAGGTTTTAGCCTCACTGTTTTTAATTTGGTTTGACTAATCTCGAGTCCAGACAGCAGCACTTCTGAAATACCCTGGTCAAGTTGACATGGAATGCCTCATATATTATACTATATAAGGCTGCGATATTAGTGTGATTTATCATTTTGAGAGAACTAATTCAAATCCGAATATTATATGCACATTTCTAAAATTATATTTAAATCCAAACTCTGTTCCCTTTTCCCTTTCTTTCGCTTTTCTTCAAATCTCATTTTCTCGGTTCCGAATTATGGAAAAGTGAGAATAATACGTTGTTATATCGTGCGATTGATGTTATATCAAAATTGAGTAGATAGTTGAGGGAATCAACCTGACGGAATTTCCGGCTCTGTTTATGCCCAATATTTAAAATAAAATATTAAGTCGAACATTATTTCATTATAAATGTATAAACATAACTACATGAATGAGATTGCAACCTATTATTACCTATATACGAACCACTGAGCGGTACTTTTGGATGCATAACTTTTGAATACATCGTATTTACGCTTCGAATAGATAATGAAATATTCTCGAATCATCGATCGTGTTGCTTTTTTTTAATTTCAATATTTTTATGATTTCCACGATCGGCTCCAATTGACTCACTATAATTTATTATTGTTTAGAATTTTGAGATATTCTATATTATTCACATGGTCTGATGAACCTAAGTTTAATCGATACCTATATTTATCGTCGATAGATTATTTTCTATAGAACGAAAATTCCCGCGCTACGTGACACTACTGGCACACCGAACCATACATCGCGTGACTATAAATGCTAAAAGATCGTAACTGACATTATTATTTTGTTTCATTCGACCCTCTGGCATTGTAAAGCCAAAGGGCTGTATTTCTTTTTTCTTGCGGGTATTCATGCAGAAAATATAGAAATGCGTTCGGAAACATTGAAATTCAATAATTGATGAATTATGAAGGCAGATACTTTTGGCTTTAAGAAATGTGAATTTTCTAAGAATTAAAGCCAAAGAGTCGTATCTGCCAAGGACAATAGGTAGATCTGGTATCAGTGTATGCATATTACCAATTTATTCATGGTGTACATGGTAGCTGCATTTATTACTTATTACACATTCAATGTTAACGATAAATTCCCAGCTCTGTATGCAGCTTTTAAGACAGACGCGTTCAGTTCAACAAAAACTTTCAAACGCGATTGGCATTCTATATAGAAATCTTTTGATCGGTGATTCACATCAGACTAGCGTAATCATTCAAAGTCAGATTGAAACATTATTCATTAGGCTGTGACTTTCACTTCATTAATTGTATCATCAGAATCAATCATCAGCTGCAGTTATGAAAGTTAATATTCAAACACGGTCTGAGAAGACAATTTATTTTATGGTCAAAATGATCATTTATGGCTTGAAGAGTGTCGGCCTGGCTCCAATTTCTCTGCACACTAAAACACCCGCTGAGAATTCGTCTATCACATACATCAGGGCTTTTATGTTCTCAAAAGTTGGACTGCTTTACAATATCTTACTCTCAATCCTGATCCCGATAATGGCTATGCTAGGATTTTTAACTATAATATTGCAAGAGTTTGATGACAAAAAAATTTTTAAGTGGACTTTGAATGCCACATTCTACATTTCCACTCATTTCACAGCCTGGTTTGTCATTCTTCACTGGACATTGAGCCAAAAAAAAGCTACCCATATCATGAACAGACTTCTAGATGTTCATTGTCTTTTTTCTACTGCTAAAGACCAGTTATCCAATAAACGGATATTATTGTATCTTACATTACATGTGACGTTCAATGTTTTTCTATGGATTACTATCGTGGTCTCGACAACGATCGCGTTGAAGCCGCTTCTGAGGATGATTTTGATCATTATGCCGCAACTTGTACTTTACTGGTTTCTTATAGAGTATTCCATGGTCCTCGGACTTGTAGTTAGAGAGCTTGGAAATCTGAACAACGATTTGCTGACCATAAAAGAGTATCCTAATCATTTACTCCATACACGTTCATCATCAAATGATCATCTGGCAATAACCAGATTTACCTGCAGACCAGATTTTACCATCAACCAGATTTTACCAACTGGTAATAATCTTGCGGTTATAAAATTATTCCACAATGTTCGCATTACACTTTCCGAGATATCTCAAGACGTAGCTGACTTCTTTTCACTTCCGATATTATGCTCCATCGCCTGTCGTTTCGTTGGGCTTGTTATCGACGTCCACTACATCGTCATACCAGCCTTCGCCCCGCTTTATGATGACGTAACACTAATCGGTCATATTTTGAAAGGATCATGGCTTGTCCTCTACATTTATCCATTAATCTCACTTGCTTCCAATGTTACAAGAACTAAAAAGAAGGTGAGAGAATATCTCCGTGAATGACTCTCGAACAATATTTCATTGACTTTTCTGATAAACAATTACGAATTAATTAATTCAGGCTAAACTAACCAGCCAGATAGTTCAAAAATTGTTAGCTACAGCAGAGAAACGAGAAATTATAGCAGAGGTAAATGTCACTCCGTTTTGTTGAGCTATTTCCCTTTTATCCAAATTAAATGTGGAAATAAAATACATATTTTATTATCCATTTCATTTCTAGCTTGAACAATTCTCTCTACACCTGATGCATGAAGAAGTCAGCTTCACCGCTTATGGATTTTTTGAATTGGACTTTACCCTGTTACATTCGGTAAGTATAACACAGAGATGATAAACAATCCACAATTTTGCAAATTTTTGATCATTTTGAAATTCTAGTTAATTCAGTTATTTACAAATTGCGGTTCAATCGGTTGGAAAGTATTGTTTGTTCAGTTCGCTATATACATATATGTGTTAAAGTTGTATCCATAATATGCCTTTAAGAAATATATTGATAAGCAGAAGTATATTTAAAAGGGATCGATTTAATATTACAGATTTTGGGAGCGACAGCAACTTATCTTATCATCATCATTCAGTTCGTCCAATCTACGTCTATACCTTGAATTTATAATTCTAAGCTGCATACTTAGATTTCATGCAAACTTAACCAGGTTTTAGCCTCACCGTTTTCAATTTGGTTCGAATAGTCTCGAGTCCAGACAATAGCACCTCTGAAATACCCTGGTCAAGTTGACATGGAACGCCTCATATATTATACTATATAAGGCCACAATATTAGTGTGATTGATCATTTTGAGAGAACTAATTGAAAGCCAAATATTATATGCGTATTTCTAAAGTTATATTCAAATTCAAACTCTGTTTCCTTTCCCCCTTCTCTTCGCTCTTCTTGAAACCGCATTTTCTCTGTTCATGCGATTGACGTTATATCGAAGTTGTGTGAATATGAGTGGGAATGAACTTGACGAAATTACCGGCTCGTGTCTTTTCATGCTGGATATTTAAAATAAAATATCAGGTCCAATATTATTTTATCATAAATGTATAAATATATATTGTAATGCGGGATACATCATAGTGACAAACGCAAAGAAATTAGTACCAGTACGCAAGCTCGTATGTGCTAAACTTCTTCTTAGATATTATTTGAAATTTTCATGATATATAACATACCAGCATGAATTGCAATATTTTACGTTCTTTACAACGAATCTAGCAGTACTCTCTGCTTTACAGCCCAATCTCTGCGCTGGAATTATTATGCGGTGAATTCGTTTGGACTAATCATATAATATAACACGATGTCAGTTACTAACTACAAACTATTTTGCAGTATATGACGTATTTGATACATCATTTTTCAACATGTCGTGCTTACTCTTTGAATAAATACCTAATTACGTTTTCTGAAATCATTCCAAGTATTTCTTTTACCCTGTTTTATTGTTTATAACACCTTGACGATTGGGACCGATTGATGTACTAGAATTTATACGCAGGTGAATCCGAAGATGAGAAATTCAATTCTATTATAAAGATGAGCAGTAGAAAACTATGTTATACCATAATTTCTGCAACACTTAACACAAATGTTAATTCAATGCTCAATTCTCTCTTCAATTGATACATGCAACGCTCATAGCAGCTTTACCGCATATCGATTTTTCGAATTAGACTTTACTTTCTTACAGTCGGTAAATATGACGTTGGGATAACGAATCATTAACATTTACGATGATTTTTAATAGTTTTGAAACGTTAGTTATATTTATAGTTACTTGTAACTCAATCACTTATAATTATTGATTTTCGAGCGTGCTATAGGTACATGTGGTGAAGTTGAATCTATGATATCCCTGAGGTAAATGTGTATAATATACGGGGTATCCCACGTGAAACGAGACAGCTTTTGACCCGGGGACACCGAACTTGGCGTCAGTACAGATTCGGGTGCGTTGTCTTCACATGAAACACTCTCAAGAATTCCAGACTCTCAAGGAATTGCTACCAGAAATATCGCTGACGTCATCAGGTGTAGCGAAATATTACATTTTCAACTCCACCTGACTCAGTTGTACATGAATGAAATCGCAACTCATTACCTATATCCGAACCACTAAGCGGTACTTTTTGATGCATAACTTTTGAATACATCGTATTTATGCTTCGAATAGATAATTAGATGTTGTCAAATCATCGGTCGTCTTTCTATTTTCTTGTTTCGTTACGTTTATCATTTCGTCAATTGGTTCCAATTGATTTATCACAATTTATTTTCATTTAGAATCCGGAGACATTTCATATTATTCACATGGTCTGATGAACCTAAGTTTAATCCATACCTATTTATTGTCGATAGATTATTTTCTATAGAACGAAAATTCCCACGCTACGTGACACTGGCACACCGAACCATATATCGCGTGACTAATGCTAAAAGATCGTAACTGACATTATTCGACCCTTTAGTATTGTAAGGCCAAAGGGTTGTATTTCTTTTTTCTTTCAAGTATTCATGCAGAAAATATAGAAATGCGTTCGGAAACATTGAAATTCAATAATTGATGTATAAATTAAAGCCAGATACTTTTGGCTTTAAGAAATGTGAATTTTCTAAGAATTAAGGCCAAAAAGCCGTATCTGCCATGGACAATAGATCTGGTATCAGTGTATGCATATTATCAATTCATGGTGTACATGATAGCTGCACTTATTAATTATTGGACATTCAATGGTAGCGGAAAATTCCCAGCTCTGTATGCAGCTTTCAAGACAGACGCGTTCAGTTCAACAAAAACTTTCAAACGCGATTGGCATTCTATATAGAAATCTTTTAATCGGTGATTCGCATTAGATTAGCATAATCATTCAAAGTCAGATAGAAACATTATTCATTAGGCTGTGACTTTCACTTCATTATTTCTATAAACAGTATCAATCATCAGCTGCAGTTATGAAAGTTATTATTCAAACACGGTCTGAGAAGACACTTTGTTTTATGGTCAAAATAATCATTTATGGCCTCAGGAGTGTCGGCCTGGCTCCAATTTCTCTACGCACTAAAACACCCGCTGGGAATTCGTCTATCACATACATCAGGGCTTTTGTGTTCTCAAAATTTGGACTGCTTTACAATATCTTACTCTTAATCCTGATTCCAATCATGACTGAGCGAGAACTTTCAATTGTGGTTTCGGAACAGGTTCACGAAGAATACATTCTTAATCGGGTAATGCATCTAACACTATACATTTCCACCAGTTTCACGATTTGGTTTATCATTTGTCACTGGGCATTAAGCCAAAAAAAAGCTACCCATATCATGAACAGACTTCTAGATGTTCATTGTCTTCTTTCTACTTCTAAAGTCCAATCATCTAATAAATGGATATTATTGTTTCTCGCATTACATATGACGTTCAATGTTTCTCTATGGATTATTATCGTGGTTACGGCAACGATCGTGTTCGACTCGGTTTTGACCCCGATTTTAATCAACACGCCGCAATTTCTACTTTACTGGTTATTTATAGAGTATTCCATGGTCCTTGGACTTGTAGCTAGAGAGATTGGAAATCTGAACAATAACTTGCTGACCATCAAAAAGTTTCCCAATTATTCTTTTCATACACATTCATCATCAAATGATCATCTGGCAATAACCATTCTACCAACTGGTAATAATCTTGCGATTATAAAATTATTCCACAATGTTCGTACTACACTTTCCGAGATATCTAAAGACGTGGCTGACTTCTTTTCACTTCCGATATTATTCTCCATCGCCTGTAATTTCGTTGGACTTGTTAACAACGTCTACTACATCGTCATACCAGCCTTCGCCCCGCTTTATAATGTATCGCTAATCAGTCATATTTATAACGGATCGTGGTTTATCGCCTGCGTTTATCCATTGATCTCACTTGCTTTCAACGTTACAAGAACTAAAAAAAAGGTAAGAAAATAGATCCGTGAATGACTCGAACAATATTCGATTGACTTTTCTGATAAAAAATTACCAATTAATTCAGGCTAAACTGACCAGCCAGTTAGTTCACAAATTGTTAGCTACAGCAGAGAAACGAGAAATCATAGCAGAGGTAAGTGGCACTCCGTTTTGTTGAGCTATTTTCTTTTGATTTTAATTAAATGTGGAAAAAAAATTCAATCGCTCATTTCGTTTGTAGCTTGAACAATTCTCTCTTCAATTGATACATGAAGAAATTAGCTTCACTGCTTATGGATTTTTCGAATTGGACTTTACCCTATTACAGTCGGTAAATATAACACAGAGATGATAAACAATTTACAGTTGTGCACATTTTTGATCATTTTCAAATTCTAATTAATTATTGTTATTAATTGCAAATCGCAGTTGAATCGGTTGCCAAATACTGGTCGTTGAGCTCGCTTTACATGTGTTAAAGTTGTATCTATGATAGTTTTAATATTTAATATTTTGCAATTATTGATAAACAGAATTATATTTGAAAGCGATCAATTTAATATTACAGATCTTGGGAGCCACAGCAACTTATCTTATCATCATTATTCAATTCGTCCAATCTACGTCTAAACCTTGAATTTATAATTCTAAGCTATACATACTTCTATTCCATGCAAACTGGACTAGCTTTTAGTCTCACCGTTTTTAATTTGGTTTGAATAGACTCGAGTCCAGATAGTAGCACGTACTTCTGAAACAACCTGATTAAGTTGACATGGAATGCCTCATATATCCCATATAAGACTGCGATATTAGTGTGATTTACAATTTCGAGAGAACTAATTGACATCCGAATACAATATGCGTATTCCTAAAGTCATTTAAATCGAAATTCTGTTCCCTTTCCCCCTTTCTTTTGCTTTTCTTCAAATCTCATTTTCCTTATTTCGAATTATAGACACAGTGAGAATATCATATCGTTACATCGCACGATTGATGTTATTTCGAAATTGAGTAAATATGTGTCGGAATTAATTTGACGAAAATTTCGGCTATTGTCTTTCTTACAACGAATAGGTATTTAAGATAAAATATTATGTCGAACATTATTTCATCATGAATGTATAAATATAGATTATAAGGTGAGATATTTCATGTTGACGAACATCAAGGAGTTATTACGAATAAGCAAGCTCGCGTCTGCTAGACTTTTTCTTGGGCATCATTTATGACTAGAGCGATATTTCTGGACCAAAAACCGTCCCGTTTCACGTGGAATACCCTATATATTGATGACAACAAACGTATTTTCGGAAGGTATCAATAATTTAATCTTATAGATCTGTGAAGCCACAATGACTTATCTTATTATCATTCTGCAATTCGTTCAATCTACTGAAAATTGAATTCATAATTTCAAACTAAACATATAAACATATATACATATATATCAACCATTCAGTTGTTTTATCAGTGTGATCTATAATTTTGATGTAACTAGAACCCGTGGGGTCTTAATTTCGCATAACACACCGAGACTTAGCCATATATTGCAACGGTTATATTAAAACCTAAAACTTATCTACGCTATTTTGCTTTTCTTCAAACCCTGTCATTCTTCAATCCTCATTATACACATAAAGAGTGAAAATTGATGCCAATTTATTCTACACAGATTCTTTGTTATCACTTAAACTGACATCCAGCACAAAAATTCCCGTACTACATGACACTAACACACCGGACCATATCGCGTGACTTATGCCATAAGATCGTTACTGACATTATTCCATCTATTGGCATTATAAAGCCAAAGGGTCGTATTTTTTTCCTTGTATTCATGTAGAAAATATAGAAATACGTTCGGAAACATTAGAATTCAATAATTGATAACTTTAAGGCAGACACGACCTTTGGAAAATATGATTTTGTTTTTGAATGAAAACCAAAAGGTCTTATGTGTTGATAGATACGACTTTCTGCCTTCAATTTTCGTGAAAGTTACTCTTGAAGCTTTTACCAATACATACGACCTTTTGCTTTGACGTTTTCATTTTTTTAAATTCGGTTTATTTTTGTGATACATCTATTTTGGAGTGAATGGGAATGGAAAAAACAATTATACGATCTTTCGGCATTAAAATTGCCTTTTTGTCAGTTACGACCTCGTGGCATTAGTCACGCGATATACTCGACATTCCCCTATACGAGTTTCTATTGCGAATGCATTCCTGTAGGCAAGTAGAGACTTTTATGCTTCTCATGGATCTGATATCATTATATGTATATTATCAATTCATGGTGTTCACGATAGCTGCACTTATTAATTATCCGACGTTCCATGATAGGAGAAAATTCCCGGCTTTGTATGCAAGCCAGACGCATTCAGTTCAACAAAAACTTTCAAGCGCGCCTGGCATTTTATATAGGAATCTTTCAATCGGTGATAGATTAACATAATCATTCGAAGTCAAACTGAAACATGATTCATTAGGCTGTGATTTTTACTTCATTAATTGTACAATCAGTATCAATCTTCAGCCACAGTTATGAAAGTTAATATTCAAACACGGTCTGAGAAGATACTTCATTTTATGATCAAAATGAACATTTATGGCCTCAAAAGTATCGGCCTGGCTCCGATTTCTCTGCACACTAAAACACCGGCTAAGAATTCGTGCGACACATCAAACAGGGCTTTTATTTTCTCGAAAGTTGGACTGCTTTACAATATCGTACTTTTAATTCTGATTCCGATCTTAGCTAAGCTAGGACTTTCAAAGCTATTATCGCTGGAGTCTGTTGGCCGAAACGTTTTCAGTCAGATATTGGCTGTAATATTATACATTTCCGCAATTCTTACAACCTGGGTCATCATTTTTTACTGGACATTAAACCAAAACAGAGCTGCCCATATCATGAACAGACTTCTAGATGTTCATTGTCTTCTTTCTAGTCCGAAAGGTCAGTTATCCAACAAATGGATATTATTTCTAGCATTACATATGATGTTTAATATTTTTCTATGGACTGCTATTGTGATCTCGGGAAAGTTGAATTTCGATTCGCTTTTGACTGCGAGTTTGTTCATCATTTCGCCACTTGTACGCTACTGGTTATTTATAGAGTATTCGATGGTCCTCGGACTTGTAGCTAGGGAGTTTGAAAATTTGAACAATAATTTGTTGACCACGAACGAGTTTCCGGATTCTTTATTTCATACGCATTCATCATTGAATAATCATCTGGCAATAACCATTTTACCAACTGGTAATAAACTTGCGGCTATAAAACTACTCCACAATGTTCGCACCACACTTTCTGAAGTATCTCAAGACGTAGCTGACTTCTTTTCACTTCCAACATTATTCTCCATCGCCTGTAATTTCTTTGCGCTTCTTATCAACGTTCACTACATCGTGATACCAGCTTTTGCCCCAACTTATAATGTATCACTAGTCATCAGTATTTATAATGGATCGTGGTTTATCATCTGCGTGTATCCATTAATCTCACTCGCCTGCAACGTTACAAGAACTCAAAAGAAGGTAAGAAAATATCTCCGTGAATGACTCGAACAATATTTGATTGACTTTTCTGATAAACAATTACTAATTAATTCAGGCTAAACTAACCAGCCAGCTAGTTCACAAATTGTTAGCTACAGCAAAAAAACGAGAAATCATAGCAGAGGTAAATGGCACACTGTTTTGTCGAGCTACTTTCTTTCTATTAGAATCAAGCGTGGAAAAAATATTTAATTATCTACCCATTACGTTTGTAGCTTGAGCAATTTTCTCTTCAATTGATACATGAAGAGGTCAGCTTTACCGCTTATGGATTTTTTGAATTGGACTTTACTCTGTTGCAGTCGGTAAATAACACAGAGATGATAAGCAATCCACAATTATGCACTTTTTGATAATTTTTCAATTCCAGTTACGTATTTGTCACTCAATCGGTTCAAGAATATTGATTGTTCAGCGCGCTATAATATAATATGTGTTATAGTTGTAGGTATCTATGATACTTCTACCCCTGACATGCAAACATCATGCAACAGTATGTCTCTTATGGCAATGAGTGTAAAAGGTACCCAGTTGCAAATGATCTATTTTTTTCAAGTTCAAGTTCAAACGATTCTGCATAAAACGATTGAATTCTAAAAGTGATCGATGAATTAAACTAAAGAGATAAAAATGGAAAACCATTTACTCGAGAAAGAAGTTTTAGACTCATTGCATTTCGGGGGATATTAAATATATTGTAATTATTGATAAACAGAAGTATATATTTAAAAGGTATAAATTTCATATTACAGATCTTGGGAGCCACAGCAACTTATCTTATCATCATTATTCAATTCGTCCAATCTTCGTCTAAACCTTGAATTTATAATTCCAAACTATACATACTTATATTCTATGCAAACTTAACCAGGTCTTAGCCTCACCGTTTTCAATTTGGTTTGAACAGTGTCGAGTCCAAACAGTGGACCTCTGAAACACCCTGGTCAAGTTGACATGGAATGCCTCATATGTACTATATAAGGCTGCAATATTAGTCTAATTTATCATTTTGAGAGAAGTAATTGAAAGCTGAATATAATATATGCGTATCTAGAATAGTTATATTGAAATCCAAACTCCGTTCCCTTTCACCCTTTCTTTCGCTTCTCTTCAAATCTCATTATCTTTATTCCGAATTATGGAAAAAGTGATAATATAATACATTGTTGTATCCTGATTGATGCTATGTTGAAATGCATAATAGATTTCATACTCGTTGCTGAACAGTAAGTCCTGTCATGCAGTGTAATCTCTGGGAGAGAATTAAAATTTGTGGAATTTGTTTCGATTGATTATACAATAATATCGTGCCAGTTATTACCTACGAACCACTAAGCGGCCGAGCCAAAAAGGTCGTATTTTTTGTTATCTTGTACAGAAAATATAGAAATGTTCGTTCGGAAACGTTGAAATTCAATAATTAATAAATTGAAGGTAGATACGACCTTTTGGCTTCAATTTTTGTCAAATTTACTCGCCTTAGAGCTCTGACGTTTTTAGCAATTAAGTGGCAATTTGTATGCTTGTCATATATACCTACATCTAGTATCATTGCATGTACATTACCAATTCATCGTGTATTCACGGTAGCTGCATTATCAAGGCTGTACGAAGGGGTCCCATGGTGGGGGTAACGGCACATTCTCGAACTACATTTGCAGGGCCGAGTTTATAAAAACATATGGTGCTTTTGATTATTCAATCTAAGCTCTTAATTATCGAGGACAATTTTTAAAGTCACACCTTGGAATACTGAAACTGGCCACCCTTCTGTATTTTTATATGTTTTGTATTTGATTTTTGCCAGCTATAGGTCCTCGCACGGAGCTCGTTGTCAGTTGCGAAATTTCGCACGCTGAATTCTCAGAATCTAGATCGCTTTCCGACTTGGGATCGTGATTAAACTATTCCAGCCGTAATATTGTTGTGGGTGAAATTCTCCTCGGTAACCAGTGAGTGCGAAAAATCATTAGATTATCAAAATGTGATTCCATGTGTCTGATGCGGTGGCCATGTTTATTGTGTCCGTGTGTGTATCCGTGTATTAGCTGTTATGGTCAGATTTTGATAATATTATTTATCACCTCCGCTACCCTTCACTATTTCACCCGAAACAATTTTAATCAAGGAACATTTGGCGCACATCAGATTGTCGAAATTATTCTTCATTCGGGAGAATCTAGCGTGCGAAGCCTTAATTATTGGACATTCCACGACGGTGGAAAATTTCCGGGTGTCTATGCTGCACGCCAGACGCGTTCAGTTCAACGAAAACTTTCGAACGCGTTTGGCATTCTAATACAGAAATCTTTGAATCGGTGATAGATTAGCATAATCATTCAAAGTCAAATTAAAACATTATTCATCAGGCTGTCACTTTCACTTCATTAATCGTATCAATCATCAGCTCCAGTTATGAAAGTCAATATTCAAACACGGTCTGAGAGGACACTTTATTTTATGGTCAAAATGATCATTTATGGCCTCAAGAGTATCGGCCTGGCTCCGATTTCTCTGCACACTAAAACACCGGCTAAGAATTCGTGCGACACATCCATCGGGGCTTTTATATTCTCGAAAGTTGGACTGCTTTACAATATCATACTTTTAATTCTGATTCCGATCATGGCTAAGATAGGACTTTCGAATCTATTATCGATAGATGATGTAGGCCGAAACGTTTTCAGTCAGACCTTGGCTGTAATATTATACATTTCCGGCATTTTCACAACCTGGATTGTCATTTTTTACTGGGCATTAAACCAAAGCAAAGCTGCCCATATCATGAACAGACTTCTAGACGTTCATTGTCTTCTTTCCAGTCCCAAAGACAAGTTATCTAACAAATGGATATTATTAATTTTTGCATTGCATATGATGTTGAGTGTTTTTCTATGGACTACTATCGTGGTCTCGGCAACGATCACTTTCGATTCGTTTTTGACCGCGATTTTCTTCATAATTTCGCCACTTGTACGCTACGGGTTGTTTACAGAATATTCGATGGTCCTTGGACTCATAGCTAGGGACTTTGAAAATCTGAACAATAATTTACTAAGCATAAAAGTAGAGTTTCCGAATTATTTATTTCATACGCATTCATCATTGAATAATCATCTGGCAATAACCATTTTACCAACTGGTAATAAACTTGCGGCTATAAAATTACTTCACAATGTTCGCACCACACTTTCTGAAGTATCCCAAGACGTAGCTGACTTCTTTTCACTTCCAACATTATTCTTTATCGCCTGTAATTTCTTTGCGCTTCTTATCAACGTCCATTACATCGTGATACCAGCCTTCTCCTCAACTTATCATGTATCACTAACCCAAGATATTTATAATGGATCGTGGTTTATCATCTGCGTTTATCCATTCATTTTACTCGCTTTCAATGTTACAAGAACTAAAAAAAAGGTAAGAAAATATCTCCGTGAATGACTGTCGAACAATATATTTGATTGACTTTTCCGATAAACAATTACTAATTGATTCAGGCTAAACTAACCAGCCAGCTAGTTCACAAATTATTAGCAACAGCAAAGAAACGAGAAATCATAGCAGAGGTAAATGGCACACTGTTTTGCTGAGCTATTCCTTCTATTTAAATTAAATGTGAAAAAAAATATTTCATTCTACATTCCGTTTGTAGCTCGAACAATTCTCTCTTCAATTGGTACATGAAGAGGTCAGCTTCACCGCTTATGGATTTTTTGAATTGGACTTTACCCTGTTACAATCGGTAAATATAACACAGAGATGATAAACAATTCACAGTTGTGCACATTTTTGATCATTTTGAAATTCTAGTTGATGACAGTTGTTTGCAATTCAATCGGTTGGAAAATATTGGTTTTTAATAAGCTCACTACCTATCTATACACGTGTTAAAGTTGTTTCTATGATAGCTTTAATAAATATGTTGTATATATTGATGAACAGCGAAGTATATTTAAAAGGTATAAATTTGATATTACAGATCTTGGGAGCGACAGCAACCTATCTTATCATCATCATTCAGTTCGTCTTATCTTCGTCTAAACCTTGAATTTATAATTGCGCAAACTATACATATTTATATTCCATGCAAACTTGACCAGGTTCTAGCCTGACCGTTTTTGATTTGGTTTACATAGTCTCGAGTCCAGACAGTAACACCTCTGAAATACTCTGGTCAAGTTCACATGGAACGCTTCATATATACCATACAAGGCTGCAATATATTAGTATGATTTATCATTTTGAGAGAATTACTTGAAACCTGAATATAATATGCGTATTTTTAATAGTCATATTGAAATCCAAACTCTGTTCCCTTTATTTCGCTTTTCTTCAAATCTCATTCTCTCGGCTCCGAATTATGGAAAAGTGAGAATAATACGTCGTTATATCGTGCGATTGATGTTATATCGAAATTGAGTAAATAGTTGAGGGAATTAACCTGACGGAATTTCCGGCCGTGTCTCTTTATGCCCGATATTTGAGATAAAATATTAAGTCGAACATTATTTCATTATAAATGTATAAATATAACTACATGAATGAAGTTGCAACTTATTATTACCTATATACGAACCACTAAGCGGTACTTTTTGGTGCATAACTTTTGAATACATCGTATTTACGCTTTACATAGATAATGAAATATTCTCGAATCATTGATCGTGTTGCGTTTTTTTTAATTTTCTTATTATGATCACCACGATCGGTTCCGATTGACTCACTATAATTTATTTTGGTTTAGAATTTTGAGATATTTTATATTATTCACATGGTTTGATGAACCTAAGTTTAATCGTTGCCGATTTATTGTGAATAGATTATTTTCTAGAACGAAAATTCCCGCGCTACGTGACACTGGCACACCGAACCATACATCGCGTGACTAATGCTAAAAGATCGTAACTGACATTATTCGACCCTTTAGTATTGTAAAGCCAAAGGGTTGTATTTCTTTTTTCTTGCGGATATTCATGCAGAAAATATAAAAATGCGTTCGGAAACATTGAAATTCAATAATTGATGTGTAAATTAAAGGCAGATACTTTTGGCTTTGTGAAATGTGAATTTTCTAAGAATTACGGCCAAAAAGTCGTATATGCCGAGGACAATAGATCTGGTATCAGTGTATGCATATTACCAATTCATGGTTTACACGGTAGCTGCACTTATTAATTATTGGACATTCAATGTTTGCGGAAAATTCCCGGCTCTGTATGCAACTTTCAAGACAGACGCGTTCAGTTCAACAAAAACTTTCAAACGCGATCAGCATTCTACATAGAAGTCTTGTAATCGGTGATTCGCATCAGATTAGCATATAATCATTCAAAGTCAGATTGAAACATTATTCATTATAGGCTGTGACTTTCACTTCATCAATTGTATAATCAGAATCAATCATCAGCTGCAGTTATGAAAGTTAATATTCAAACACGGTCTGAGAAGACAATTTATTTTATGGTCAAAATGATCATTTATGGCCTCAGGAGTGTCGGCCTGGCTCCAATTTCTCTGCACACTAAAACACCCGCTGAGAATTCGTCTATCACATACATCAGGGCTTTTATGTTTTCAAAAGTTGGACTGCTTTACAACATCTTAATCTTAATCCTGATCCCGATCACGGCTAAGCTGGGATTTTCAACTGTGATATTGCTGGAGCCTGATGACAAAAATATTTTTACGCGGACTTTGATTGTCACATTCTACATTTTCTCTAATTTCACAACCTGGTTTGTCATTTTTTACTGGACATTGAGTCACAAAAAAGCTACCCATATCATGAACAGACTTCTAGATGTTCATTGTCTTCTTTCTACTGCTAAAGACCAGTTATCCAACAAACGGATATTATTATTTCTTACATTACATGTGACGTTCAATGTTTTTCTATGGATTACTAGCGCGGTCTTGGAAACGATCGCGTTGGAGTCGTTTTTGACCATGATTTTGGTCACTATGCCGCAATTTCTATTCTACTGGTTATTCATAGAGTATTCCATGGTCCTTGGACTTGTAGCTAGAGAGCTTGGAAATCTGAACAACAATTTGCTGACCATAAAAGAGTATCCTAATTATTTACTCCATACACATTCATCATCGAATGATCATCTGGCAAAAACCAGATTCACCAGACCGGATTTGACCGACCAGATTTTACCAACTGGTAATAATCTTGCGATTATAAAATTATTCCACAATGTTCGTACCACGCTTTCTAAAATATCTCAAGACATAGCCGACTTCTTTTCACTTCCGATATTATTCTGCATCGCCTGTAATTTCGTTGGGCTTGTTATCGACGTCCACTACATCGTCATACCAGCCTTCGACCCGCTTTATAATGTATCACTAATCGGTGAATATATTTTGAATGGATCGTTGCTTGTCGTCTACATTTATCCATTAATCTCACTTGCTTTCAATGTCACAAGAACTAAAAAGAAGGTAAGAAAATAGATCCGTGAATGACTCGAACAATGTTTGATTGACTTTTCTGATAAAAAATTACAAATTAATTCAGGCTAAACTAACCAGCCAGTTAGTTCACAAATTGTTGGCTACAGCGAAAAAACGAGAAATTATAGCAGAGGTAAATGTCACTCCGTTTTGCTGAGCTATTTCCCTTTTATCCAAATTAAATGTGGAAATAAAATACATATTTTATTATCCATTTCATTCCTAGCTTGAACAATTCTCTCTTCACCTGATACATGAAGAAGTCAGCTTCACCGCTTATGGGTTTTTTGAATTGGACTTCACCCTATTACATTCGGTAAATATAACACCGAGATGATAAACAATTCACAATTGTGCAAATTTTTGATCATTTTGAAATTCTAGTCGATTACACTCATTTACAAATTTCGGTTGTTGAATATTGGTTGTTCAGTTCGCTATATATGTGTTGAAGTTGTATCCATGAAATGCCTTCAAGAAGTATATTGATAAATAGAAGTATATTTAAAAGGGATCAATTTGATATTACAGATTTTGGGAGCGACAGCAACTTATCTCATCATCATTATTCAGTTCACCCAATCTGAGTCTGAACCTTGAATTTATAATTCTAAGCTATATGTATGTACATACATACTTATATTCTATGCAAACTTAAGGGAACGTCACAGTGTAAAATTTGAAATTTTTTTTTTGTTCATTATCCAATAGTATACACGGTCGTCAACATTCTCCCCAATTTGGAAATCGAAATTCGAATTATTTCGGTCGCTACAGCCTTTCTCACAGAAAGGGATTGGATCCTGACATCTGGTGCGTCCAAACTTTAAACGCGTTTTTCTCGGAATGGTGTTTTTCAAAACGCTGGTAACTCTCAAAGGAACAGTTTTCAAGCGATTTCTCTGAAATTTTGACAGAACATTCTTCACGTCATTCTTTATGCTTGTATGGAAGCGTTTTTTTTTTTTTTTTGAAATCTTCCTTTTTTTTTACGAAAAACTGTCGAGAAAATAGGCTGAATTCGATACTTTTTGTTCAAACCGCCACCATTTTTTCAAATTTTATCAAAAAAAAAAAAAAAAGCCTCCATAGAAGCATAGCGGCTTTCCTACAAATTAATAATCTTTTTGAAATTTTTGTTTCCGATCAAATTTGCGGCCGCAATCCTAGCCACCATACGGGACGTTTTTTTTTGTATCAGTATTTTCAGTGAAAAAAAAAAAATATTTAAATAATAAAAAAATCCATTAAAAAAAAATCATTTCGTATTCTCCATCAGTGCTGTAATTTGTAAAAAAAAAATCAGATCGATTGGCTTATCCTAACCGTGGAAAAAAAAATCGCGAAAACCTGCTATTTTTCAGCGGGTCACACTGTGACGTTCCCTTAACCAGGTTTTAGCCTGACCGTTTTCAATTTGGTTTGAATAGTCTCGAGTCCAGACAATAACACCTCTGAAACACCCTGGTCAACTTGACATGGAATGCCTCATATTATATACCATATAAGGCTGTAATATTAGTGTGATTTATCATTTTTAGGAAGCTCATTGAAATCCGAATATAATATGCGTATTCCCAAAGTTATATTGAAATCCGAACTCTGTTCCCATTACTCCTTTCTTTAGCTTTTCTTCAAATCTCATTTTCTCGGTTCCGAATTATGGCAAAATGATAATAATACGTCGTTATATCGTGCGATTGATATTATATCGAAATTGAGTAAATAGATGAGGGAATTAACCTGACGGAATTTCCGGCTCTCTTTATGTCCGATATTTAAAATAAAATATTAAGTCGAACATTATTTCATTATAAATGTATAAACATAACTACATGAATAAAATTGCAACTTATTATTACCTATATATATGAACATCGAAGCGGTATTTCTTCATGCATAACTTTTGAATACATCGTATTCATGCTTTGAATAGATAATTAAATACTCCCGAATCATTGATCGCGTTGCTTTTTTTTTTTTTAATTCCAATATTTTTATGATTTCCACTATCGGTTCCAATTGACTTACTATAATTTATTCTTGTTTAGAATTTTGAGATATTTTATATTATTCACATGGTCTGATGTATGATGAACTAAGTTTAATCGATACCTATTTATTGTCGATAGATTATTTTCTATAGAACGAAACTTCTCGCGCTATGCACGTGACACTACTAGAACACCGAACCATACATCGCGTGACTAATGCTATAAAAGATCGTAACTGACATTATTCGACCCTTTCGTATTGTAAAGCCGAAGAGTTGAATTTCTTCTTTCTTGCAGGTATTCATGCAGAAAATATAGAAATGCGTTCGGAAACATTGAAATTCAATAATTGATGAATTATGCCGGCAGATACTTTTGGCTTCAGGAAATGTGAATTTTCTAAGAATTACGGCCAAAAAGTCGTATCAGCCGAGGACAATAGATCTGGTATGAGTGTATGCATATTACCAATTCATGGTGTACACGCTAGCTGCACTTATTAATTATTGGACATTCAATGTTTGCGGAAAATTCCCGGCTCTGTATGCAACTTTCAAGACAGACACGTTCAGTTCAACAAAAACTTTCAAACGCGATTGGTATTCTATATAGAAATCTTTTAATCGGTGATTGGCATTAGATTAGCATAATCATTCAAAGTCAGATTGAAACATTATTCAACAGGCTGTGACTTTCACTTCATTATTTCTATAAACAGTATCAATCATCAGCTGCAGTTATGAAAGTTAATATCCAAACACAGTCTGAGAAGACACTTTATTTTATGGTCGAAATGATCATTTATGGCCTCAGGAGTGTCGGCCTGGCTCCAATTTCTCTGCACACTAAAACACCCGCTAAGAAATCGTGTGACACATATATCAGGGCATGTATGTTTTCAAAAGTTGGACTGCTTTACAATATCTTTCTCTTAATCCTGATCCCGATCATGGCTAAGCTAGGATTTTCAACTGTGATATTGCTAGAGGCTAATGACAAAAATATTTTTACACGGACTTTGATTGCCACATTATACATTTCCACTAATTTCACAGCCTGGTTTGTCATTTTTCACTGGACATTGAGCCGAAAAAAGCTACCCATATCATGAACAGACTTCTAGATGTCCATTATCTTCTTTCTACTGCTAAAGACCAGTTATCCAACAAATGGATATTATTATTTCTTACATTACATGTGACGTTCAATGTTTTTTTATGGGTTACTAACATGGTCTCGGCAACGATCGCGTTCAAGTCGTTTTTGTGCATGATTTTGGTCACTATACCGCAACTTGTACTCTACTGGCTGCTTATAGAGTATTCCATGGTCCTTCGACTTGTAGCTAGAGAGCTTAGAAATCTGAACAACAATTTGCTCACCATAAAAGAGTATCCTAATTATTTACTCCATACACGTTCATCATCAAATGATCGTCTTGCAATAACCATTCTACCAACTGGTAATAATCTTGCGGTCATAAAATTATTCCACAATGTTCGCACCACACTTTCTGCGATATCTCAAGACGTAGCTGACTTCTTTTCACTTCCGATATTATTCTCCATTGCCTGTAATTTCGTTGGGCTTGTTATCGACATCCACTACATCGTCATACCAGCCTTCGCCTCGCTTTATAATGCATCACTAATCGGCATTATTTTTAATGTATCGTCGATCGTCGTCTACACTTATCCATTAATCTCGCTTGCTTTCAATGTTAAAAGAACTAAAAAGAAGGTAAGAAAATATCTCCGTGAATGACTCGAACAATATTTGATTGACTTTTCTGATAAACAATTACCAATTAATTCAGGCTAAACTAACCAGCCAGCTAGTTCACAAATTGTTGGCTACAGCAGAGAAACGAGAAATCATAGCAGAGGTAAATGGCACTTCGTTTTGTTGAACTATTTCCCTTTTATTCGAATTAAATGTGGAAATAGAATATTTCATTATCCATTTCATTTCTAGCTCGAACAATTCTCTCTTCACCTGATACATGAAGAGGTCAGCTTCACCGCTTATGGATTTTTCGAATTGCACTTTACTCTGTTACAATCGGTAAATATAACACAGAGATGATAAACAATTCACAGTTGTGCACATTTTTGATCATTTTGAAATTCTAGTTGATGACAGTTGTTTGCAATTCAATCGGTTGGAAAATATTGGTTCTTAATAAGCTCACTACCTATCTATACACGTGTTAAAGTTGTATCTATGATAGCTTTAATAAATATGTTGTATATATTGATGAACAGCGAAGTATATTTAAAAGGTATAAATTTGATATTACAGATCTTGGGGGCGACAGCAACCTATCTTATCATCATCATTCAGTTCGTCTTATCTTCGTCTAAACCTTGAATTTATAATTGCGCAAACTATATATATTTATATTCCATGCAAACTTGACCAGGTTCTAGCCTCACCGTTTTTGATTTGGTTTACATAGTCTCGAGTGCAGACAGTAACACCTCTGAAATACTCTGGTCAAGTTCACATGGAACGCTTCATATATACTATATAAGGCTGCAATATTAATCTGATTTATCATTTTGAGAGAACTAATTGAAATCTGAATATAATATGCGTATTTTGAATAGTCATATTAAAATCCAAACTCTGTTCCCTTTTCCGTTTCTTTCGCTTTTCTTCAAATCTCATTTTCTCGGCTCCGAATTATGGAAAAGTGAGAATAATACGTCGTTATATCGTGCGATTGATGTTATATCGAAATTGAGTAAATAGACGAGGGAATTAACCTGACGGAATTTCCGGCTCATGTCTCTTTATGCCCGATATTTGAGATAAAATATTAAGTCGAACATTATTTCATTATAAATGTATAAATATAACTACATGAATGAAGTTGCAACTTATTATTACCTATATACGAACCACTAAGCGGTACTTTTTGATCCACAACTTTTGAATACATCGCATTTACGCTTTGAATAGATAATGAAATATTCTCGAATCATTGATCGCGTTGCTTTTTTTTTAATTTCAATATTTTTATGATTTCCACGATCGGTTCCAATTGACTCACTATAATTTATTTTTGTTTAGAATTTTGAGATATTTTATATTATTCACATGGTCTGATAAACCTAAGTTTAATCGATACCTATTTATTGTTGATAGATTATTTTCTATAGAACGAAAATTCCCGCGCTACGTGACACTGGCACACTGAACCATATATCGCGTGACTAATGCTAAAAGATCGTAACTGACATTATTAGAGCCCTTGGCATTATGAACCCAAAGGGTTGTATTTCTTTTTTCTTGCAGGTATTCGTGCAGAAAATATAGAAATGCGTTCGGAAATATTGAAATTGATGAATCGATGAATTATGAAGGCAGATACTTTTGGCTTTGAGGCATGTGAGTTTTCTGAAAATTAAGGCCAAAAAGTCGTATCTGCCAAGGACAATGGACAGCGCCGGATTAAGCAGGGGGCTATAGCTGGGGCTGCAGCCCCGGGCCCCAAGGGTCCTAAGGGCCCCTTTCTCTAAGAAAACAATTTGTTTTGAATACATTACGATGAATTTTATAAAATCTAAAATAAAAAAATTATTTTCCACATTATTTTTAATCTAATTTTTGAAGTAAATTTTAGTAGTTACGCACGATTTCTATCAGAAAAGACATGTCACGTTTCGGTGAAAGAAGATGAATGTTGTGAAAATATTCACAATGTCTTAGATTAGACAAGCAGAATAATTCAGAATAGTATTGTTATTTAGAATAGTATTTCACACATCATCGTTTCCGAATAAGAAAGGCCTATCTCAGAGTCCGGCTAAGGAGGACCCATTTCGCGATCCATCTCAAGTCTGGTCTCCAGGAGTTAATTTTTATTTAGATTTGTTGAGGTAAGACTTGAAATGAATCGCGAGATGGTCCCTTCTTAGCAGGACTCGGAGATAGACCCTTCTTATTCGGAAGCAACGACACATGACAAATTGCATTGGAATTGTAACATTGGTTTCGAAAACTGAAAATTGCAATTTATTCTCCTACTTTTACCAAAATTGGAGTTTCCTCTACCCTGAAGAGGGCCTCTTCGAGACTTAGCCCCGGGCCTCGCGGGGTTCTAATCCGGCGCTGACAATAGATCTGGTATGAGTGTATGCATATTACCAATTCGTGGTGTACACGGTAGCTGCACTTATTAATTATCGGACATTCAATATAAGCGGGAAATTCCCGGCTCTGTATGCAACTTTCAAGACAGACACGTTCAGTTCAACAAAAACTTTCAAACGCGATTGACATTCTAATATACAAAAATCTTTGAATCGGTGATAGATTAACATAATCATTCAAAGTCAAATTGAAACATTATTCATTATGCTGTCACTTTTACTCCGTTAATCGTATAATCAGTATCAATCATTAGCTGCAGTTATGAAAGTTAATATTCAAACATGGTCTGAGAAGACACTTCATTTTATGGTCAAAATGATCATTTATGGCCTCAGGAGTGTCGGCCTGGCTCCAATTTCTCTGCACACTACAAGACCCGCTCAGAATTCGCGTGACACATACATCAGGGCTTTTGTGTTTTCAAAAGTTGGACTGCTTTACAACATCTTACTCTTAATCCTGATCCCGATCATGGCTAAGCTAGGAATTTCAACTGGGATATTGCCAGAGGTTGATGAAGAAAATATTTTTACTCGGGCTTTGATTACCATATTATACATTTTCTCTACTTTCACAGCCTGGTTTGTCATTTTTCACTGGACATTGAGCCACAAAAAAGCTACCCATATCATGAACAGACTTCTAGATGTTCATTTTCTTCTCTCTACTGCTAAAGACCAGTTATCCAACAAACGGATATTATTATGTCTTACATTACATGTGACGTTCAATGTTTTTGTATGGATTACTAACGTGGTCTCGGAAACGGTCGCGACCAGGTCATTTTTGATCATGAGTTTGGTCACTATGCCGCAACTTGTACTTTACTGGTTCTTTATAGAGTATTCCATGGTCCTTGGACTTGTAGCTAGAGAGCTTGAAAATCTGAACAATAATTTACTGACCATGAATGAGTTTCCGAATTATTTATTTCATCCGCATTTGTCATCAAATCACCATCTTGCAATAACCAGATTTACCAACCAGATTTTACCAACTGGTAATAATCTTGCGGTTATAAAATTATTCCACAATGTTCGCACTACACTTTTTGAGATATCTCGAGACGTAGCTGACTTCTTTTCACTTCCGATATTATTCTCCATCGCCTGTAATTTCGTTGGACTTGTTATCGACGTCCACTACATCGTCATACCAGCCTTCGCCCCGCTTTATGATGTCCCACTAATCGGTCATATTTTGAATGGGTCGTGGCTTGTCGTCTACATTTATCCAATAATCTCGCTTGCTTTCAACGTTACAAGAACTAAAAAGAAGGTAAGAAAATATCTTCGTTAATGACTCTCGAACAATATTTGATTGACTTTTCTGATAAACAATTACGAATTAATTCAGGCTAAACTAACCAGCCAGATAGTTCAAAAATTGTTGGCTACAGCGACAAAGCGAGAATTCATAGCAGAGGTAAATGGCGCACCGTTTTGTTGAGCTACTTTCTTTCTATTAGAATCAAGTGTGAAAAAAATATTTTATTATCCATTTCATTTCTAGCTTGAACAATTCTCTCTTCACCTGATACATGAAGAAGTCAGCTTCACCGCTTATGGATTTTTTGAATTGGACTTTACCCTGTTACATTCGTTAAGTATAACACAGAGATGATAAACAATCCACAATTGTGCAAATTTTTGATCATTTTGAAATTCTAGTTAATTACTGTTATTTACAAATTGCAGTTCAATCGATTGGAAAATATTGTTTGTTCAGTGCGCTACAGATGTGTTAAAGGTGTATCCATGATATGCCTTCAAGAAATATATTGATAAACAGACGTATATTTAAAAGGGATCAATTTGATATTACAGATTTTGGGAGCGACAGCAACTTATCTTATCATCATTATTCAGTTCGGCCAATCTACGTCTAAACCTTGAACTTATAATTCTAAGCTGCGTACTTATATTTCATGCAAACTTAACCAGGTTTTATCCTCACCGTGTTCAATTTGGTTCGAATAGTCTCGTGTCCAGACAGTAGCACCTCCGAAACACTCTGGTTGAGTTGACATGGAACGCCTCATATATATTATATAAGGTTGCAATATTAGTCTGATTCATCATTTTGAGAGAACTAATTCAAATCCGAATATTATATGCGTATTTCTAAAGTTATATGTATGTATTGAAATCCAAACTCTGTTTCCTTTCCACCTTCTCTTCGCTTTTCTTGAAACCGCATTTTCTCTGTTCGTGCGATTGACGTTATATCGAAGTTGTGTGAATATGTGTGGGCTCGTCTTTTCATGCTGGATATTTAAAGTAAAATATCAGGTCCAATATTATTTTATCAGAAATGTATAAATATATATTGTAACGCAGGATACATCATAGTGACAAACACAAAAAAATTATTACCAGTAGGGAAGCTCGTATGTGCTAGACTTCTTCTTGGGTATTATTTGAAATTCTCATGATATAACATACCAGCATGAATTTCAATATGTTACGTTTTCTACAACGAATCTAGCAGTAGTCTCTGCTATATAATGCAATCTCTGTGCTAGAATTATTATGCGGTGAATTTGTTTTGACTAATCATATAATATAATACGATGTCAGTTACTAACTACAAACTATTTTGCAGTATATGACGTATTTGATACATCATTTTTCAACACATCCTGTTTACTCTTTGAATAAATAATTTACATTTTCTGGAATCATTTCAAGTATTTCTTTCACCCTGTTATATCATTTCTAACAGCTTGACGATTGGGACCGAATGATGTACTATAATTTATACGCAGGTGAATCCGGAGATGAGAAATTCAATTCTATTATAGAGATAAGCAGTAGAAAACTATGCTACCATAATTTCTGCAATACTCAACACAAATGTCAATTCAATTCTCAATTCTCTCTTCAATTGATACATGCAACGCTCATAGTAGCTTTACCGCATATCGATTTTTCGAATTAGACTTTACTTTCTTACAGTCGGTAAATATGACGTTGGGATAACGAATCATTAACATTTACGATGATTTTAATAGTTTTGAAACCTTAGTTATATTTATAGTTACTTGTAACTCAATCACTTATAATTATTGATTTTCGAGCGTGCTATAGGTACATGTGGTGAAGTTGAATCTATGATATCCCTGAGGTAAATGTGTATAATATACGGGGTATCCCACGTGAAACGAGACAGCTTTTGACCCGGGGACACCGAACTTGGCGTCAGTTCAGATTCGGGTGCGTTGTCTTCACATGAAACACTCTCAACAATTACAGACTCTCGAAGAATTGCTACCAGAAATATCGCTGACGTCATCAGGTGTAGCGAAATATCACATTTTCAACTCCACCCCAGTCAGCATCCAAATCAGAAAGATTCCAGTATGAAGTCTTATAACAAACTTCTTGCAGATGTCCTAATATGAGGTCTTAAACAGTTCATTTTTAAGAGCTTAGAATTCAGATCTCTCAAAGAACTTATCAATCCGAAGTCAATTTTTTGACATCCAAATGAATATCTTTTTCTGACCTCTTTTTGAATTGCACATTATGAGCTCTTGTAGACATTATAAATAAGACTTCATTTTTATGACTTTATGAAGTATTCTTCTTATACACTTATAACTGCAGTCATATTATTCACTCTTCTCGAATTCAAAATAGAGACGTTATATTCATAATTGTTTGACGCATGCGCAAAATTTTTTATCTCCATATGTATAATATTTATTTCATTTCTGCATTCTAACCTAGTTTCGATAAATATCTGATTTATCAGAGATAATTAAGTTTTTATTAGTATATAAGAAGTGATTGTGTTAAATTTGATTGCTCAAATTAATTATTTATTTGATGGCTATGATTTGTTTCCGTTATACAACTGGATGTAACAGTAAGTGAACATGCTTTATTGATACTGGAATAGTTGATGTAAATTTTTTATTTGAACCCGTCTATTATATATTATGTTAATTCATTAGGAACCAATGATGTCAAGAAAGCCTTTTAAGGAATTATCGAACTTGTACTTTTTGAATTGAATTTGTACTTTTTTACGGTTATTTGAACTATATTATGAAATAATATAAATTACCAATAACAAGTTTGTTGATTACCATGATGATTAAGATGAAAGAAAAAAAAAAATTAGAATTTATTCTGAAACAATTAAAAAAATTTGTTAAGTGTCGAAAGTACTTGCATGTACCGGTTTTGGAAATTTTATAAAAAATATAATCTTGAATAATTATTGTTAAACATTTCAAATACATGAAATATTTTAGTATTCTTGGATGTAAATTGACATAGCATGTATATGAAAATTTATTTAAATATTTAAAATGTTTAGGAAATTAACAAAATTACATTTCAGAGGATTCAAAAAGTCTATATAAAATGTCTATAATCGATATATTTATCCTGCTAATTGAAATCTAGACAAAGAATTCTAAAAGAAATCATACTTCAGACTTCCGAAATATGAATTCATTTTAAACTCTTTTTAAAGAACTCAAAAAAAAAAAAATTTATTACGAAGTCTTCTCGTGAACTCAGCTAAAAGAGCTCTTTATGCGTTCATTTTTGCAAATTCAGAAAAAAGAGTTCTTTGAGAGCTCTTTATGATGAGATCTTAGAGTGTACGTTGGGTGGCGCATTCAACTTCTTGAGAGGGTCTTTAAAACGTCAATTAGACGTAGGATCTGAAGTCCAAATCATGAATCTGAGCTCATACGGACTGACTTAAAACGTCATATTGCTATCTGGGTCATTACCTATATACGAACCACCAAGCGGTATACTTTTTGATGCATAACTTTTGAATAAATCTTATTTATGCTTCGAATAGATAATTAGATGCTGTCGAATCATCCGTCGTGTTTCTATTTTCTTGTTTCGTTACGTTTATCATTTCGTCGATTGGATCCAATTGATTTATCACAATTTATTTTCATTTAGAATCCGGAGACATTTCATATTATTCACATGGTCTGATGATAACGTAAGTTTAATCGATAATTTATTGTCGATAGATTATTCTCTATAGAATGACAATTCACGCGCTACGTGACACTGGCACACCGAACCATACATCGCGTGACTAATGCTAAAAGATCGTAACTGACATTATTCGACCCTTTAGTATTGTAAAGCCAAAGGGTTGTATTTCTTTTTTCTTTCAAGTATTCATGCAGAAAATATAGAAATGCGTTCGGAAACATTGAAATTCAATTATTGATGAATTATGACGGCAGATACTTTTGGCTTTAGGAAATGTGAATTTTCTAAGAATTGAGGCCAAAAAGTCGTATCTGCCAAGGACAATAGATCTGGTATGAGTGTATGCATATTACCAATTCATGGTGTACATGGTAGCTGCACTTATTAATTATCGGACATTCAATATAAGCGGGAAATTCCCGGCTCTGTATGCAGCTTTCAAGACAGACACGTTCAGTTCAACAAAAACTGTCAAGCGCGATTGACATTCTAATATACAAAAATCTTTGAATCGGTGATAGATTAGCATAATCATTCAAAGTCAAATTGAAACATTATTCATTAGGCTGTCACTTTTACTCCGTTAATCGTATAATCAGTATCAATCATTAGCTGCAGTTATGAAAGTTAATATTCAAACACGGTCTGAGAAGACACTTTATTTTATCGTCAAAATGATCATTTATGGCCTCAAGAGTGTCGGCCTGGCTCCAATTTCTCTGCACACTAAAACACTCGCTGAGAATTCGTCTATCACATACATCAGGGCTTTTATGTTCTCAAAAGTTGGACTGCTTTACAACATCTTACTCTTAATCGTGATCCCCATCGTGGCTAAGCTAGGATTTTCAACTGTGATGTTGCTAGAGGCTAAAGACAAAAATATTTTTACACGGACTTTGATTACCATATTATACATTTTATCTAATTTCACAGCCTGGTTTGTCATTTTGCACTGGACATTGAGCCACAAAAAAGCTACCCATATCATGAACAGACTTCTAGATGTTCATTTTCTTCTCTCTACTGCTAAAGACCAGTTATCCAACAAACGGATATTATTATGTCTTACATTACATGTGACGTTCAATGTTTTTGTATGGATTACTAACGTGGTCTCGGCAACGATCGCGATCAAGTCGTTTGTGAGCATGATTTTGGTCACTATGCCGCAATTTATACTTTACTGGTTATTTATAGAGTATTCCATGATCCTCGGACTTGTAGCTAGAGAGCTTGGAAATCTGAACAATAATTTACTGACCATGAAAGAGTTTCCGAATTATTTATTTCATACGCATTCGTCATCAAATCACCATGTGGCAATAACCAGATTTACCAACCAGATTTTACGAACTGGTAATAATCTTGCGGTTATAAAATTATTCCACAATGTTCGTACCACGCTTTCTGAGATATCTCAAGACGTAGCTGACTTCTTTTCACTTCCGATATTATTCTCCATTGCCTGTAATTTCGTTGGGCTTGTTATCGACATCCACTACGTCGTCATACCAGCCTTCGTCCCGTTTCATGATTTATCACTAATCAGTCATATTTTTCATGGATCGTGGCTTGTCGTCAGCATTTATCCAATAATCTCACTTGCTTTCAATGTCACAAGAACTAAAAAGAAGGTAAGAGAATATCTCCGTGAATGACTGTCGAACAATATTTGACTGACTTTTCTGATAGAAAATTACGAATCAATTCAGGCTAAACTCACCAGCCAGATAGTTAAAAAATTGTTGGCTACAGCGAAAAAACGAGAAATCATAGCAGAGGTAAATGGCACTTCGTTTTGTTGAGCTATTTCCCTTTTATCTAAATAATATGTGGAAATAAAATACATATTTTATTATTCATTTCATTTCTAGCTTGAACAATTCTCTCTTCACCTGATACATGAAGAAGTCAGCTTCACCGCTTATGGATTTTTCGAATTGGATTTTACCCTGTTACATTCGGTAAATATAACACAGAGATGATAAACAATCCACAATTGTGCAAATTTTTGATCATTTTGAAATTCTAGTTGATTATACAGTTGTTTGCAATTCAATCGGTTGGGAAAGATTGATTGTTGAGCTCACTATACACATATTAAAGTTGTATCTGTGATAGCTTTAATAAATATATTGTAACAGTGTGAACAGAATTATATTTGAAAGGTATAAATTTCAAATTACAGATCTTGGGAGCGACAGCAACCTATCTTATCATCATTATTCAATTCGTCCAATCTACGTCTAAATCTTGAATTTGTAATTCCAAGTCATACATACTTATATTCCATACAAACTTGGTCAGGTTTTAGCCTCACCGTTTTTAATCTGGTTTGAATAGTCTCGAGTCCAGACAGTAACACCTCTGAAACACCCTGGTCAAGTTGACATGGAATGCCTCATATCATGTACTACATAAGGCTGTAATATTAGTGTGATTTATCATTTTTAGGGAGCTCATTGAAATCCGAATATAATATGCGTATTTTTAATAGTCATATTGAAATCCAAATTCTATTCCCTCTTCTTCGCTTTTCTTTAAATCTCATTTTCTCGGTTCCCAATTATGGAAAAGTGAGAATAATACGTCGTTATATCGTGCGATTGATGTTATATCCAGCGCCGTGTTAGCATTATTTTGCGCCCTAGGTTAAGTAGCCGTCGCCGCCCTACCTTCCGGCGAAAGTTTTTCAATAAATTAAATTTTTTACGAAATGAGCTGCGTTACCTGTTCCCTTCGGACTTTTTTCTCTGCAAATGATTGTATGATGTCATTGAAATCGATTTTCCGCATGTATTCTGTCTCAATATAAAGAAGTGAAAGAGCATTTAACTTGGCCGCACGTAATTTTGCCGCCTCTGAAATATTGCCGCCCTAGACTTCAGCCTAGTTAGCCTGTGCCTAAACACGGCGCTGGTTATATCAAAATTGAGTAAATAGTTGAGGGAATTAACCTGACGGAATTTCTGGCTCGTGTCTCTTTATGCCCGATAGTTGAAATAAAATATTAAGTCGGACATTATTTCATTATAAATGTATAAATATAATTACATGAACAAAATCGCAACTTATTATTACCTATATACGAACCACTGAGCGGTACTTTTTGATGCATAACTTTTGAATACATCGTATTCACGCTTTGAATAGATAATTAAATATTCTCGAATCATTGATCGTGTTGCTTTTTTTTTTAATTTCAATACTCTTGTGATTTCCACGATCGGATCCAATTGACTCACTAGAATTTATTTTTGTTTAGAATTTTGAGATATTTTATATTATTCACATGGTCTGATGAACCTAAGTTTAATCGATACCTATATTTATCGTCGATAGATTATTTTCTATAGAACGAAAATTCCCACGCTACGTGACACTGGCACACCGAACCATATATCGCGTGACTAATGCTAAAAGATCGTAACTGACATTATTAGAGCCCTTGGCATTATGAACCCAAAGGGTTGTATTTCTTTTTTCTTGCGGATATTCATGCAGAAAATATAGAAATGCGTTCGGAAACATTAAAATTCAATAATTGATGTATTGAAGCCAGATACTTTTGGCTTGATAGGAAATGTGAATTTTCTAAGAATTAAGGCCAAAAAGTCGTATCTGCCAAGGACAATAGATCTGGTATCAGTGTATGCATATTACCAATTTATTCATGGTGTACATGGTAGCTGCACTTATTAATTATTGGACATTCAATGTTAGCGGAAAATTCCCGGCTCTGTATGCAACTTTCAAGACAGACGCGTTCAGTTCAACAGAAACTTTCAAACGCGATTGGCATTCTAATACAAAAATCTTTGAATCGGTGATAGATTAACATAATCATTCAAAGTGAAATTGAAAAATTATTCATTAGGCTGTCACTTTTACTCCGTTAATCGTATAATCAGTATCAATCATTAGCTGCAGTTATGAAAGTTAATATTCAAACACGGTCTGAGAAGACACTTTATTTTATCGTCAAAATGATCATTTATGGCCTCAAGAGTATCGGCCTGGCTCCGATTTCTCTGCACACTAAAACACCCGCTAAGAAGTCGTCTATCACATACATCAGGGCTTTTGTGTTCTCAAAAGTTGGACTGCTTTACAACATCTTACTCTTAATCCTGATCCCGATCACGGCTAAGCTAGGATTTTCAACTGTGATATTGCTAGAGGCTGATGACAAAAATATTTTTACTCGGGCTTTGATTGCCACATCCTACATTTTATCTAATTTCACAGCCTGGTTTGTCATTTTTCACTGGACATTGAGTCACAAAAAAGCTACCCATATCATGAACAGACTTCTAGATGTTCATTGTCTTCTCTCTACTGCTAAAGACCAATCATCTAACAAACGGATATTATTATGTCTTACGTTACATGTGACGTTCAATGTTTTTCTATGGATTACTAGCGTGGTCTCGGAAACGATCGCGTTCAGGTCGTTTTTGAGCATGATTTTGGTCACTATGCCGCAACTTGTACTTTACTGGTTCTTTATAGAATATTCCATGGTCCTTGGACTTGTAGTTAGAGAGCTTAAAAATCTGAACAATAATTTACTGACCATGAATGAGTTTCCGAATTATTTATTTCATACGCATTCGTCATCAAATCACCATCTTGCAATAACCAGATTTACCAACCAGATTTTACCAACTGGTAATAATCTTGCGGTTATAAAATTATTCCACAATGTTCGCACTACACTTTTTGAGATATCTCGAGACGTAGCTGACTTCTTTTCACTTCCGATATTATTCTCCATCGCCTGTAATTTCGTTGGACTTGTTATCGACGTCCACTACATCGTCATACCAGCCTTCGCCCCGCTTTATAATGTCTCACTAATCGGTCATATTTTGAATGGGTCGTGGCTTGTCGTCTACATTTATCCAATAATCTCGCTTGCTTTCAACGTTACAAGAACTAAAAAGAAGGTAAGAAAATATCTTCGTTAATGACTCTCGAACAATATTTGATTGACTTTTCTGATAAACAATTACGAATTAATTCAGGCTAAACTAACCAGCCAGATAGTTCAAAAATTGTTGGCTACAGCGAAAAAGCGAGAATTCATAGCAGAGGTAAATGGCGCACCGTTTTGTTGAGCTACTTTCTTTCTATTAGAATCAAGTGTGAAAAAAATATTTTATTATCCATTTCATTTCTAGCTTGAACAATTCTCTCTTCACCTGATACATGAAGAAGTCAGCTTCACCGCTTATGGATTTTTTGAATTGGACTTCACCCTGTTACAGTCGGTAAGTATAACACAGAGATGATATACAATCCACAATTGTGCAAATTTTTGATCATTTTGAAATTCTAGTTAATTACTGTTATTTACAAATTGCAGTTCAATCGATTGGAAAATATTGTTTGTTCAGTGCGCTACAGATGTGTTAAAGGTGTATCCATGATATGCCTTCAAGAAATATATTGATAAACAGACGTATATTTAAAAGGGATCAATTTGATATTACAGATTTTGGGAGCGACAGCAACTTATCTTATCATCATTATTCAGTTCGCCCAATCTACGTCTCAACCTTGAACTTATAATTCTAAGCTATATGTACACACTTATATTCTATGCAAACTTAACCAGGTTTTAGCCTCACCGTTTTCAATTTGGTTCAAATAGTCTCGAGTCCAGACAATAGCACCTCTGTAACACTCTGGTTGAGTTGACATGGAACGCCTCATATATATTATATAAGGTTGCAATATTAGTCTGATTCATCATTTTGAGAGAACTAATTCAAATCCGAATATTATATGCGTATTTCTAAAGTTATATGTATGTATTGAAATCCAAACTCTGTTTCCTTTCCACCTTCTCTTCGCTTTTCTTGAAACCGCATTTTCTCTGTTCGTGCGATTGACGTTATATCGAAGTTGTGTGAATATGTGTGGGCTCGTCTTTTCATGCTGGATATTTAAAGTAAAATATCAGGTCCAATATTATTTTATCAGAAATGTATAAATATATATTGTAACGCAGGATACATCATAGTGACAAACACAAAAAAATTATTACCAGTAGGGAAGCTCGTATGTGCTAGACTTCTTCTTGGGGATTATTTGAAATTCTCATGATATAACATACCAGCATGAATTTCAATATGTTACGTTTTCTACAACGAATCTAGCAGTAGTCTCTGCTATATAATGCAATCTCTGTGCTAGAATTATTATGCGGTGAATTTGTTTTGACTAATCATATAATATAATACGATGTCAGTTACTAACTACAAACTATTTTGCAGTATATGACGTATTTGATACATCATTTTTCAACACATCCTGTTTACTCTTTGAATAAATAATTTACATTTTCTGGAATCATTTCAAGTATTTCTTTCACCCTGTTATATCATTTCTAACAGCTTGACGATTGGGACCGAATGATGTACTATAATTTATACGCAGGTGAATCCGGAGATGAGAAATTCAATTCTATTATAGAGATAAGCAGTAGAAAACTATGCTACCATAATTTCTGCAATACTCAACACAAATGTCAATTCAATGCTCAATTCTCTCTTCAATTGATACATGCAACGCTCATATCAGCTTTACCGCATATCGATTTTACGAATTAGACTTTACTTTCTTACAGTCGGTAAATATGACGTTGAGATAACGAATCATTACCATTTACGATGATTTTTAATAGTTTTGAAACGTTAGTCATATTTATAGTTACTTGTAACTCAATCACTTATAATTATTGATTTTCGAGCGTGCTATAGGTATATGTGGTGAAGTTGAATCTATGCTATCCCTGAAGTAAATGTGTATCGTATACGGGGTATCCCACGTGAAAGAAGACAGCTTTTGACCAGGGGACACCGAACTTGACGCCAGTACAGATTCGGGTGCGTTGTCTTCACATGGAACACTCCCAACAATTACAGATTCTTAAAAAATTGCTACCAGAAATATCGCTGACGTCATTAGGTGTAGCGAAATATCAAATTTTCAACTCCACCTAACTCAGTTGTACATGAATGGAATCGCGACTTATTACCTACATACGAACCACTAGGCGGTACTTTTTGATGCATAACTTTTGAATACATCGTATTTACGCTTTGAATAGATAATGAAATATTTTCGAATCATTGATCGCGTTGCTTTTTTTTAACTTCAATATTTTTATGATTTCCACGATCGCTTCCAATTGACTCATTATAATTTATTATTGTTTAGAATTTTGAGATATTTTATATTATTTACATGGTCTGATGAACCTAAGTTTAATCGATACCTATATTTATTGTAGATAGATTATTTTCTATAGAACGAAAATTCCCGCGCTGCGTGACACTCACTGGCGTAACTATACCATCTGGGGCCCGTGGCAAATTCTTTTGATGGGGCCCTATTAGTAAAAATCGTCACGTTGTACTCAGTTTAATTTTAATAAGCTTCGAGATTTTCAGCGTACTCAATTACACGTTGTATATGTCCCACTAATGGCCATAGGCCTCCTCTCTTAAGCGAGAGGGAATAGTCTTATGTATTATGGTCTTTAGTTGTCTCAGTTTGGATTTTAAGCAGAACTTATAAAAATATACTTTTCAAATAAAATAAAATACTCAGGTACAATGTAAAAAAAATATTTTTGAGCTCGCGGCCTCTTGGGCCGGGGCCCTCTTGGGTCGGGGGCCCGTCGCATTTTGCCAGCCCTGCAACCTTATTGTTACGCCACTGGTGACACTACTGGCACACCGAACCATACATCGCGTGACTAATGCTAAAAGATTGTAACTGACATTATTCGACCCTTTGGCATTGTAAAGCCAAAGGGTTGTATTTGTTTTTTCTTGCGGGTATTCATGCAGAAAGTATAGAAATGCGTTCGGAAACATTGAAATTCAATAATTGATGAATTATGACGGCAGATACTTTTGGCTTTAGGAAATGTGAATTTTCTAAGAATTAAAGCCAAAAAGTCGTATTTGCCATGGACAATAGATCTGGTATCAGTGTATGCATATTACTAATTCATGGTGTACATGGTAGCTGCACTTATTAATTATTGGGCATTCAATGTTAGCGGAAAATTCCCGGCTCTGTATGCAACTTTCAATACAGACGCGTTCAGTTCAACCAAAACTTTCAAACGCGATTGGCTTTCTGTATAGAAATATTTTAATCGGTGATTTGCATTAGATTAGCATAATCATTCAAAGTCAGATAGAAACATTATTCATTAGGCTGTGACTTTCACTTCATTATTTGTATGAACAGTATCAATCATCAGCTGCAGTTATGAAAGTTATTATTCAAACATGGTCTGAGAAGACACTTCATTTTATGGTCAAAATGATCATTTATGGCCTCAAGAGTGTCGGCCTGGCTCCAATTTCTCTGCACACTACAACACCCGCTAAGAATTCACGTGACACATATATCAGGGCTTTTATGTTTTCAAAAGTTGGACTTCTGTACAACATCTTACTCTTAATCGTGATCCCGATCATAGCTAAGCTAGGATTTTCAACTGTGATGTTGCTAGAGGCTGATGGCAAAAATATTTTTACACGGACTTTGATTGCCACATTATACATTTCCACTAATTTCACAGCCTGGTTTGTCATTTTTTACTGGACATGGAGCCAAAAAAATGCTACCCATATCATGAACAGACTTCTAGATGTTCATTTTCTTCTCTCTACTGCTAAAGACCAGTTATCCAACAAATGGATATTATTATGTCTTACATTACATGTGACGTCCAATGTTTTTTTATGGATTACTAACATGGTCTCGGCAACGATCGCGTTCAAGTCGTTTTTGAGCATGACTTTGGTCACTATACCACAACTTGTACTTCACTGGTTGTTTACAGAGTATTCCATGGTCCTTCGACTTGTAGCTAGGGAGATCGGAAATCTGAACAATAACTTGCTGACCATAAAAAAGTTTCCGAATTATTTATTTCATACGCTTTCGTCATCAAATCACCATCTTGCAATAACCAGATTTACCAGACCAGATTTTACTAACCAGATTTTACGAACTGGTAATAATCTTGCGGTTATAAAATTATTCCACAATGTTCGCACTACACTTTTTGAGATATCTCGAGACGTAGCTGACTTCTTTTCACTTCCGATATTATTCTCCATCGCCTGTAATTTCGTTGGGCTTGTTATCCACGTCCACTACATCGTCATACCAGCCTTCGCCCCGCTTTATAATGTATCACTAATCGGCATTATTTTTAATGTATCGTCGATCATCGTCTGCGTTTATCCATTGATCTCACTTGCTTTCAATGTTACAAGAACTAAAAAGAAGGTAAGAAAATATCTCCGTGAATGACTCGAACAATATTTGTTTTACTTTTCTGATAAACAATTACGAATTAATTCAGGCTAAACTAACCAGCCAGCTAGTTCACAAATTGTTGGCTACAGCAGAGAAACGAGAAATCATAGCAGAGGTAAATGGCACTCCGTTTTGTTGAGCTATTTCCCTTTTATTCAAATTAAATGTGGAAATAAAATATTTTATTATCCATTTCATTTCTAGCTCGAACAATTCTCTCTTCACCTGATACACGAAGAAGTCAGCTTCACCGCTTATGGATTTTTCGAATTGGACTTTACCCTGTTACATACGGTAAGTATAACACAGAGATGATAAACAATCCTCAATTGTGCAAATTTTTGATCATTTCGAAATTCTAGTTAATTCAGTTATTTACAAATTGCGGTTCAATCGGTTGGAAAATATTGTTTGTTCAGTTCGCTATGCATATATGTGTTAAAGTTGTATCCATGATATGCCTTCAAGAAATATATTGATAAACAGAAGTATATTTAAAAGGGATCAATTTAATATTACAGATTTTGGGAGCGACAGCAACTTATCTTATCATTATTATTCAACTCGCCCAATCTACGTCTAAACCTTGAACTTATAATTCTAAGCTGCGTACTTATATTTCATGCAAACTTAACCAGGTTTTATCCTCACCGTGTTCAATTTGGTTCGAATAGTCTCGTGTCCAGACAGTAGCACCTCCGAAACACTCTGGTTGAGTTGACATGGAACGCCTCATATATATTATATAAGGTTGCAATATCAGTGTGATTTATCATTTTGAGAGAACTAATTCAAATCCGAATATTATATGCGCATTTCTAAAATTATATTGAAATCCAAACTCTGTTTCCTTCCCCCCTTCTCTTCGCTTCTCCTGAAACCGCATTTTCTCTGTTCATGCGATTGACGTTATATCGAAGTTGTGTGAATATGTGTGGGAATGAACTTGACGAAATTTCCGGCTCGTGTCTTTTTATGCTGGATATTTAAAATAAAATATTAGGTCCAATGTTATTTTATCACAAATGTATAAATATATATATTGTAATGTGGGATACATCATAGTGACAAACGCAAAGAAATTATTAACAGTACGCAAGCTCGTATGTGCTAGACTTCTTCTTAGATATTATTTGAAATTTTCATGATATATAACATACCAGCATGAATTGCAATATTTTACGTTTTTTACAACCAATCTAACAGTAGTCTCTGCTATATAGTGCAATCTCTGTATTGGAATTATTATGCGGTGAATTTGTTTTGACTTGTCAGTTACTAACTACAAACTATTTTGCAGTATATGACGTATTTGATACATCATTTTTCAACACATCCTGTTTACTCTTTGAATAAATAATTTAAATTTTCTGGAATCATTTCAAGTATTTCTTTCACCCTGTTATATGATTTCTAACACCTCGACGATTGGGACCGATTGATGTACTAGAATTTATACGCAGGTGAATCCGAAGATGAGAAATTCAATTCTATTCTAAAGATGAGCAGTAGAAAACTATGCTACCCAGCGCCGGATTAAGCAGGGGGCTAGCTGGGGCTGCAGCCCCGGGCCCCAAGGGTCCCAAGGGCCCCTTTCTCTAAGGAAACAATTTTTTTTTTTTCAATATGTAACGATGAATTTTATAAAATCTAAAATAAAAAAATTATTTTCCACAATGTTTTTAATCTAATTTTTGAAGTAAATTTTAGTAGTCACGCACGATTTCTATCAGAAAAGACATGTCAAGTTTAGGTAAAAGAAGATAAATGTTGTGAAAATATTCACAATGTCTTAGATTAGACCCGCAGAATAATTTAGAATAGTATTAAAATTTAGAATAGTATTCCAAACATATATCGTCGTTTCCGAATAAGAAAGGCTATCTCAGAATCGGGCTAGAAAAAGGCCTATCTCAGAGTCCGGCGAAGAAGGGCCCATTTCGCGATCCATCTAAAGTCTTGTCTCCGGGAGCTAATTTTTATTTAATTAAATTAAATTATATAATTTGATTTTATTAAATAAAACACTTTTTACTTAGATTTATTGAGATAAGACTTTAAATGAATCGCGAGATGGTCCCTTCTTAGCAGGACTCGGAGATAGACCTTTCTTATTCGGAAGCGACGACACATGACAAATTAAATTGGAATTGTAAGCTTGGTCTCTAAAACTAAAAATTACAATTTATTCTCCTACTTTTACCGAAATTCGGGTTTTCTCTACCTTTAAGAGGGCCCCTTGGAAACTATCAGCCCCGGGCCTCGCGGGGTCTTAATCCGGTGCTGATGCTACCATAATTTCTGCAATACTCAACACAAATGTCAATTCAATGCTCAATTCTCTCTTCAATTGATACATGCAACGCTCATAGCAGCTTTACCGCATATCGATTTTTCGACTTAGACTTAACTTTCTTACAGTCGGTAAATATGACATTGGGATAACAAATCATTAACATTGACGATGATTTTTAATAGTTTTGGAACGTTCGTTATATTTATAGTTACTATAGTAATTCAATCACTTATAATTATTGAATTTCGAGCGTGCTTTAGCCTATAGGTACGTGTGGTGAAGTTGAATCCATGATATACCTGAAATGAATGCTTGTGTAGTATACGGGGTATCCCAAGTGAAACGAGACAGCTTTGGACCAGGGTACACCGAACTTGACGCCAGTACAGATTCGGGTGCGTTGTCTTCACATGAAACACTCCCAACAATTACAGATTCTCAAAGAATTGCTACCAGAAATATCGCTGACGTCATTGGGTGTGGCGAAATATCACATTTTCAACTCCACTTGACTCAGTTGTACATGAATGAAATCGCAACTTATTACCTATATATACGAACCACCAAGCGGTACTTTTTGATGCATAACTTTTGAATAAATCGTATTTATGCTTCAAATAGATAATTAGATGCTGTCGAATCATCAGTCGTGTTTCTATTTTCTTGTTTCGTTACGTTTATCATTTTGTCGATTGGTTCCAATTGATTTGTCACAATTTATCTTCATTCAGAATCCGGAGACATTTCATATTATTCACATGGTCTGATGAACGTGAGTTTAATCGATACCTATTTATTGTCGATAGATTATTTTCTACAGAACGAAAATTCCCGCGCTACGTGACACTGGCACACCGAACCATACATTGCGTGACTAATGCTAAAAGATCGTAACTGACATTATTCGACCCTTTAATATTGTAAAGCCAAAGGGTTGTATTTCTTTTTTCTTGCAGCTATTCATGCAGAAAATATAGCATTGCGTTCGGAAACATTGAAATTGAATAATTGATGAACTATGCCGGCAGATACTTTTGGCTTTATAAGGCATGTGAGTTTTCTGAGAATTAAGGCCAAAAAGTCGTATCTGCCAAGAACAACAAATCTGGTATGAGCGTATGCATATTACCAATTCTTGGTGTATAGTTGTACACGGTAGCTGCATTTATTAATTATTGGGCATTCAATGTTAGCGGAAAATTCCCGGCTCTATATGCGACTTTCAAGATAGGCGCGTTCAGTTCAGCAATAACTTTCAAACGCGATTGGCATTCTAATACAAAAATCTTTGAATCGGTAATAGATTAGCATAATCATTCAAAATCAAACTGAAACATGATTCATTAGGCTGTGATTCTTACTTCGTTGATTGTATAATCAGTATCATTCATCAGCTCCAGATATGAAAGTCAATATTCAAACACGGTCTGAGAAGACACTTTATTTTATGGTCAAAATGATCATTTATGGCCTCAAGAGTATCGGCCTGGCTCCGATTTCTCTGCACACTAAAACACCGGCTAAGAATTCGTGCGACACATCCATCGGGGCTTTTATATTTTCGAAAGTTGGACTGCTTTACAATATCATACTTTTAATTCTGATTCCGATCATGGCTAAGATAGGACTTTCGAATCTATTATCTATAGATGATGTAGGCCGAAACGTTTTTAGTCAGACCTTGGCTGTAATATTATACATTTCCGGCATTTTCACAACCTGGGTTGTCATTTTTTACTGGGCATTAAACCAAAGCAAAGCTGCCCATATCATGAACAGACTTCTGCACGTTCATTGTCTTCTTTCTAGTCCCAAAGACAAGGTATCTAACAAATGGATACTATTAATTTTTGCATTGCATATGATGTTCAGTGTTTTTCTATGGACTACTATCCTGGTCTCGTCAACGATCACTTTCGATTCGTTTTTGACCGCGATTTTCTTCATAATTTCGCCACTTGTACGCTACGGGTTGTTTACAGAATATTCTATGGTCCTTGGACTCATAGCTAGGGACTTTGAAAGTCTGAACAATAATTTACTAAGCATAAAAGTAGAGTTTCCGAATTATTTATTTCATACGCATTCATCATTAAATAATCATCTGGCAATAACCATTCTACCAACTGGTAATAAACTTGCGGCTATAAAACTACTCCACAATGTTCGTACTACACTTTCTGAAGTATCTCAAGACGTAGCTGACTTCTTTGCACTTCCGATATTATTCTTCATCGCCTGTAATTTCTTTGCGCTTCTCATCAACGTTCACTACATCGTGATAGCAGCCTTTACCTCAACTTATCATGTATCACTAATCCGTGATATTTATAATGGATCGTGGTTTATTATCTGCGCTTATCCATTCATTTTACTCGCTTTCAATGTTACAAGAACTAACAAAAAGGTAAGAAAATATCTCCGCGAATGACTGTCGAACGATATTTGATTGACTTTTCCGATGAACAATTGCCAATCAATTCAGGCTAAACTAACCAGCCAGCTAGTTCACAAATTATTAGCTACAGCAAAGAAACGAGTGCTGTGCTGCGAGCTATTCCTTCTATTTAAATTGAATGTGGAAAAAATATTTCATTCTACATTCCGTTTGTAGCTTGAACAATTCTCTCTTCAATTGCTACATGAAGAGGTCAGCTTCAACGCTTATGGATTTTTCGAATTGGACTTCACCCTGTTACAGTCGGTAAATATAACATGACGACGATAAACAATCCATACTTGTGCACATTTTTGATAATTTTGAAATTCTAGTTGATAACAGTTGTTTGCAACTCAATCGGTTGACAAATATTGGTTCTTAATAAGCTCACTACCTATATGTATACACGTGTTAAAGTTGTATCTATGATAGCTTTAATAAGTATATTGTATATATTGATGAACAGCGAAGTATATTTAAAAGGGATCAATTTAATATTACAGATCTTGGGAGCGACAGCAACCTATCTTGTCATCATCATTCAGTTCGTCTTATCTTCGTCTAAACCTTGAATTTATAATTCCAAACTATACACCTTTATATTCTATGCAAACTTGACCAGGTTCTAGCCTGACCGTTTTTGATTTGGTTTACATAGTCTCGAGTCCAGACAGTAACACCTCTGAAATACTCTGGTCAAGTTCACATGGAACGCTTCATATATACCATACAAGGCCGCAATATATTAGTATGATTTATCATTTTGAGAGAACTAATTGAAATCCGAATATAATATGCGTATTCTTAATAGTCATATTGAAATCCAAACTCTGTTCCCTTTTCCGTTTCTTTCGCTTTTCTTCAAATTTCATTTTCTCGGTTCCGAATTATGGAAAAGTGAGAATAATACGTCGTTATATCGTGCGATTGATGTTATATCGAAATTGAGTAAATAGTTGAAGAAATTAACCTGACGGAATTTCCGGCTCTCTTTATGGCCGATATTTGAAATAAAATATTAAGTCGAACATTATTTCATTATAAATGTATAAATATAACTACATGAATAAAATTGCAACTTATTATTACCTATATACGAACATCGAAGCGGTATTTTGTGATGCATAACTTTTGAATACATCATATTCACGCGTTGAATATATAATTAAATATTCTCGAATCATTGATCGTGTTGCTTTTTTTTTTAATTTCAATACTCTTATGATTTCCACGATCGGTTCCAATTAACTTTCCAATTGAATTCCAATAGCCAAGACTAGTTCTCAACATTGGCCCCATCCCGTGTAGAAATTGTACTGTGGCTCAAGCCGGATCCGGAAAGGTTTGCCAGAATACAGATGGGACCCAGACATGGCAAACTATGTCTATCCGATTGTGATGGAATTTTGCTACGCAGAAAAAATAAATTTAGATGGTTACAATGAATTTATTACAATGTGTGATGTGTTGAGCAACACCGACAATTGTAACCAACTGCATATTGATACATAGTAGGGATTTTTAGATTAGAAAAACATCGCATTATTTTGGCCGGGATTCGATTCGGGACCTACGCATTCGCTCGCATTACTAGTCGCACGCTCTACCGACTACGCTAAACTATTCGCTGAAATGTTTTATCATTTTTTCGTATTTACTTTCAATATCTTTTCGCGCCTAAGTCGAAATATTTCAAAGTGCTCCGAGTCCAATTTTTTCTTCTAAGCTCCAAGCTCGATTTATAAAGAGAAAAAAAAAATTCGACCAAAACTTGTATACAGGGACTTTCTGTGGCAAGCCACAATTGTGCCTAATGTGGCCCATTTCGGTATCCTGGCATGCCTTGACAAATTTCTACACGGGATACTGGCAGACAACAATGCAGGATCAAGCCAAGCATTGGCGAGATTGTCGACACTGTGTTGTGCCGATCCTCGGTTAACAACGCTGGTCTGAGATCAGCGTAACCACCCGTGGAGTCTTGGACCAATGAAGGTTATCGAGCCTCGTATGCCAGCCTTGGGACATGCGTTGGTTCAGTTGTCAACAATGGCAAACCCTACATGGGAATAGATCTGGTATCAGTGTATGCATATTACCAATTCATGGTGTACACGGTAGCTACACTTATTAATTATTGGACATTCACAGGGCCGGATTTAGGGGAGGGCAACAGGGGCTGAAGCCCCAGAGCCTCCACAAGAAAGGGGCCTCCACAATATAAATTTTTAGGAAAAATTTGCAACGGTATGCAAAATGTGAAAAAATCACTCTTGTTTTTTTGTTTATTTTGTTTGAAAAATAAAATTAGGGGCCTCCCACATCTTTGTCGCCCTAGGGCCTCCACACCTTTGAATCCGGTCCTGGACATTCAATGTTTGCGGAAAATTCCCGGCTCTGTATGCAACTTTGAAGACAGACGCGTTCAGTTCAACAAAAACTTTCAAACGCGATTGGCATTCTATATATAGAAATATTTTAATCGGTGATTCGCATTAGATTAGCATAATAATCATTCAAAGTCAAATTGAAACACGATTCATTAGGCTGTGACTTTGACTCCACTAATTGTATGAACAGTATCAATCATTAGCTGCAGTTATGAAAGTTAATATTCAAACACAGTCTGAGAAGACACTTTATTTTATGGTCAAAATGATCATTTATGGCCTCAGGAGTGTCGGCCTGGCTCCAATTTCTCTGCACACTAAAACACCCGCTAAGAATTCGTGTGACACATATATCAGGGCTTTTATGTTTTCAAAAGTTGGACTGCTTTCCAACATCTTTCTCTTAATCCTGATCCCGATCATGGCTAAGCTAGGATTTTCAACTGTGATATTGCAGGAGCCTGATGACAAAAATATTCTTACACGGACTTTGATTGCCGCATTATACATTTCCACTAATTTCACAGCCTGGTTTGTCATTTTTCACTGGACATTGAGCCAAAAAAAAGCTACCCATATCATGAACAGACTTCTAGATGTTCATTATCTTCTTTCTACTGCTAAAGACCAGTTATCCAACAAATGGATATTATTATTTCTTACATTACATGTGACGTTCAATGTTTTTTTGTGGATTACTAACATGGTCGTGGCAACGATCGCGATGAAGTCGTTTTTGTGCATGATTTTGGTCACTATGCCGCAACTTGTAATTTACTGGTTGCTTATAGAGTATTCCATGGTCCTTCGACTTGTAGCTAGAGAGATTGGAAATCTGAACAACAATTTGCTGACCATAAAAGAGTATCCTAATTATTTACTCCATACACATTCATTATCAAATGATCGTCTTGCAATATCCATTCTACCGACTGGTAATAATCTTGCGGTTATAAAATTATTCCACAATGTTCGCACTACACTCTTTGCGATATCTCAAGACGTAGCTGACTTCTTTTCACTTCCGATATTATTCTGCATCGCCTGTAATTTCGTTGGGCTTGTTATGAACCTCTACTACATCGTCTTACCAGCCTTCGCCCCGCTTTATAATGCATCACTAATCGGCATTATTTTTAATGTATCGTGGATCGTCTTCTGCGTTTATCCATTGATCTCACTTGCTTTCAATGTTACAAGAATTAAAAAGAAGGTAAGAAAATATCTTCGTGAATGACTCTCGAACAATGTTTGATTGACTTTTCTGATAAAAAATTACCAATTAATTCAGGCTAAACTAACCAGCCGGCTAGTTCACAAATTGTTGGCTACAGCAGAGAAACGAGAAATCATAGCAGAGGTAAATGGCACTTCGTTTTGTTGAGTTATTTCCCTTTTATTCAAATTAAATGTGGAAATAAAATATTTTATTATCCATTTCATTTCTAGCTTGAACAATTCTCTCTTCACCTGATACATGAAGAAGTCAGCTTCACGGCTTATGGATTTTTTGAATTGGACTTTACCCTGTTACATTCGGTAAGTATAACACAGAGATGATAAACAATCCACAAGTGTGCAAATTTTTGATCATTTTGAAATTCTAGTTAATTCAGTTATTTACAAATTGCGGTTCAATCGGTTGGAAAATATTGTCAGTTCAGTTCGCTATATATGTATGTGTTGAAGTTGTATCCATGATATGCCTTTACGAAATATATTGATAAGCAGAAGTATATTTTAAAGGGATCAATTTAATATTGCAGATTTTGGGAGCGACAGCAACCTATCTTATCATCATTATTCAGTTCGCCTAATCTAAGTCTCAATCTTGAATTTATAATTCTAAGCTGCATACTTATATATTTCATGCAAACTTAACCAGGTTTTATCCTCACCGTGTTCAATTTGGTTCAAATAGTCTCAAGTCCAGACAATAGCACCTCTGAAACACTCTGGTTGAGTTGACATGGAACGCCTCATATATATTATATAAGGTTGCAATATTGGTGTGATTTATCTTTTTGAGAGAACTAATTCAAATCCGAATATTATATGCGTATTTCTAAAGTTATATTGAAATCCAAACTCTATTTCCTTTACCCCTTTTCTTTGCTTTTCTTGAAACCGCATTTTCTCTGTTTACGCGATTGACGTTATATCGAAGTTGTGTGAATATGTGTGGGAATGAACTTGACGAAATTACCGGCTCGTGTCTTTTCATGCTGGATATTTAAAATAAATATTAGGTCCAATGTTATTTTATCATAAATGTATAAATATATATTGTAACGCGGGATACATCATATTTGGGTATTATTTGAAATTTTCACGATATAACATAGTCGCATTAAATGCAATAAGTTGTCTACAATAGGAAAACAGTTATAGTCTCTGTTATGCAGTGCAATCTCTGCGCTGGAATCATAATGTGGCTAAATTGTTCTGGCTAGTCATACAATACACAATGCGATGTCAATTATCAACTACAAACTACTTTGCGGTGTACTTCATGGGTCGCTTTCCAATACATTGTATTTACGCTTTGAATAAATAATAATTGCATCTCCACGAATTAGTGGATGTTTTTCCATTTCTTTGCCTCATCATTATTCCTAGATCATTTCGACGATCGATTCCAATCAATTCATTCTTATTCATAAAAAGGTAAATCATTTAAGGCATTTATTTCTTTAATACTGATCAGCATCAAGCAACGTGAATCAATTTCAAGATGTTTTGTAAGTGATGCTTCGACTCTGTACATAAAAGTAACAAACAGGAGGTGAAAGTACATATTATGAATATCTATCATAAGTTGTCTTCAAATTCTTCAGTCAAATGAAGGCCCCTTTATTTATAGACGAACTTTATAATACCGACGAAATACCGTCACGGTAAAGCAAGTTCTCTTTTACCGACCAATTCTGTCTCCAGTTTCGAAGCACACCCGCTCTTCTTCGATATACTACATTAATTCACGATTGCATGTCAGCTAATTGTAAGCTGCACGTGTCAAGAATAGGGTTTGTCTAGCGTCCGAATACCCGTCCCCTTAATATCGACAATGGGAAAAGGTAGAAAATACAGACCGAAGAAGAATTTCGCCGAAAAACGTCGTGACAAGCAAAAAGTAGGTATTAAATATGTGGGTAGAATCGCCGAAAACCGGTATCATTTCGAGGTTATGTTTACAAACGTTGCTCGATTCCTTCAATCCTTAACTTTAAGGAAAAAAAATACGACACGATCTATCAATCCAATAAAATCCCTTCGATGCCCTTCATACGTATTTATCAGTTGCTCCCAAGTAGAGAAAAATAAAAACAAAAAAAATTTAAAGACAGTATTTCGAACTGTGATCAAATCCCGACGATCAAGTCTTCCGATATTCTTAAAGAAACTAAAAAATCTCATCAGACAATATATAAGCAAATAAATACCTTGCAGAATAAAGACGAATGGGACAAAAGGCCGCAGAGGTGTTACGAGGAGATTGTAAGGGAGAATGTTGACTTTGAGAATTACTACAAGTCCCAGAATGTGATTCCAGATGGGGAATGGGACACTTTTATAACAAAGATGCGTGAGAACCTGCCCGTTGCATTTAGAATAACTGGTTCCAAAGCTGAGACAAAGGCTTTGCTCGATGTGATAAAGGGAGATTTTTTCAAAGAGATTATAAACACCAAGCCCGATAATGAAGAGGATGAATTAAAAGAGGAGGATAAGCTATTCCCAAAATCGTTACCATTTTATCCAGATTCTTTGGCATGGCAGCTTCAGTTAACGAGAAAAGATATCAGGAGATCTGAGGCTTACTCTAGACTCCATAATTTTTTGATCGCTGAGACAAACAGCGGCAGTATAAGCCGGCAAGAAGTTGTCAGCATGATTCCCCCGCTCGTTTTGGATGTGAAACCTCATCACAAGGTGCGCTTTTAGTCTCACTTAATATTTTCCAACATTAATCCACTCCCAACTGACCAATTTTCCCATTATATCCATCAAAAGTCTGCTTAATGCTCCGGAAAAATTTAGAAACACTCCTTCCAAGCTTCTTTTCAGTGTCTTAAAGAAATTGGATCCATTTCAAAAAAATTTAGGACTCAAATTGGTCGAGGGGCTTAGGAAGGGGGGGGATAAAAGTGTGTTGATATCCCTGCAACTCTTCCTAAAGATTTTATCAAATTTATTCTATTAGTTCTTGATGAAACGATCTTTTTTCCCCGAATGTAGCACAGATTTTAATCGGGCGATAGACTACGCCCATTTTCTAGGTTCAATCTTCTTAATTATTCAAAGAAGTAAAGATTCTTGTACTTTTATTAAACTCTGTGAAATTTTCACAGGTCCTCGACATGTGTGCTGCTCCAGGTTCTAAAACTGCTCAATTGATTGAATTGATACACGCTGACGAGAGTAATCCTCATCCGGGTAAATATATTCTCATCTTTGATGAGTGGGAGTTACTTTTTTCCAATTCTGATTCATTTTTTTGTGGATCTTTTCTGAACAGAGGGATTCGTCATTGCCAATGATTTGGATAACAACAGATGCTACATGCTGGTACATCAAGCAAAGAGACTGAATAGTCCTAACATTTTAATAACAAACCACGATTCATCGGTCATGCCTAATTTTAACGTCACTAAATCGGACGGTACAACGGAGAAGTTGAAGTGAGTGTAAAATCACGCTCATCCAGAATTTGAAACTGCTCACTTCTAGGCCCTAGGTATAAAGTTTCATCGCTCGTTTCAGGTTCGATAGAATTTTAGCCGACGTACCTTGCAGTGGTGACGGAACTATGAGAAAGAATCCAGATATTTGGTGCAAGTGGAGTCCAGCCAATGGGAACAATCTTCATGGGTATATAATCAGACGAACTATATTTCATCCACCATTCTTAAGATGGATGAAATTTGCTTCAGATAATCTTCTGCGGATATTTATCAATGAATTTAGTATTCCGATATTAAACCGCTCCCCTGTTTATATCCTTCTCTAACAGAATTCAGTACAGAATAGTCCAGAGAGGCTTAGAACTCTTGGCGGTCGGTGGGAAGATGGTTTATTCTACCTGTTCTCTAAACCCGATAGAAAACGAAGCAGTACTTCACAGAATTCTCGCCGAAGTTGGAGACTCCGTGAGACTGGTTGACGGCAGAGACTCAGTTCCTGGTCTCAAATGCAACCCAGGTTGTTACAATGTTCTTTCACACGTCTAACACGTCCTTTAAGAACTCCAGAGAATCAAATATCTACTTTACATCCAATTCTGCGTGAAACAAAATCCCAATGTGTAACCCTGCCTTTCTTCAGGTGTCAATCACTGGACTCCAGCGTCGAAGAATTTGCAGTATTATAAAACTTGGGAAGAAGTTCCGGAGCAATGGCAAACTCAAATACGACCCCATATGTTTCCTCCGAGTGAATCTGACGCGGATAAGTTTCATCTAGAAAAAAGGTGTCTCACTTTTGAAGTCCTCGTTATTTTTAGGGCAATTCTTTTAGCTGGGTAACACTTCATAACAGATTTGTCTTTTTCAACAGCATGAGGATATTGCCTCATCACCAGGATACGGGCGGCTTTTTTGTCGCGGTATTGGAAAAGGTGAAACTACTTCCTTGGGAGAATCAGCAAGAGAAAATGGAGGAGGATACCGTAAAGCCAGAAACTGATGAGCCCGAAAAAGAGGTACTGAGTCTGGAAGAAGAGGCTGAGATGGAAAAAAAAGGAGTGAATATCAACGACGGAAAAAGACCTTTGGATGCGGATAAAAAGCCATGGGGACCTCAGAGGAAGAGAAAACGCATTGTCGGATACCGAGAAGATCCTTTCGTGTTTTTTAAAGACCATAAAGAAGACGTTTGGCCTTCGATTAAGTGAGTTCATAAAAATTAGCGGATAATTGTTTGGTAAAGAGGTGGTTTCAACTTTTCTATCGTTCACTTTTTAATTCCAGAGAATTTTATAACATATCTGACGAATTGGACCCGACTTGTTTGCTGGTAAGATGTCACGAGGGTAAAAAGAAGAACATATACTTCACCTCGCCGGCCATTCGTGACATAGTAAAACTGAACGAAGCTAAAGTTAAGATGATAAACACAGGGGTGAAAACGTTCGTACGTTGTGATAATAAGAACATGAAATGCGCCTTTAGACTCGCTCAGGAGGGATTGAACAGCCTATTTCACTACGTTGGTGAGCGGAGGAAAGTTCGAATCTCAAAAGAGGATCTAGTCATGCTTTTACTAAATGATGATCCTCATACTCCACCTGAAATAACGAAATTAAGTCTAGACACACAGAGTCAAGTCAAAGACTTCGGTACGAATAATTCGCCTTGAATTCAGTCGAGAAAAAAGATGTACTAAATTTAATAAGTTGAATCAATTTCTTAATCCATTCGCAACGACAAGCCTTCTCATTTTATCTATAATCTCATTCTAAAAACCAAAATTATTTCCTCTTCAGCTACTGGCAGTTGCGTATTGATTTATGAAGAGAAAACAAGCGAAGAAAATAACGCGACGAGTCCGTTAAAATTGGAAATGGTTGGTTGGCGAGGTACGATGTCTTTGAGGGCTTACGTCCCTACACACGATGCGGTCCATTATCTCAGGCTCTTGGGAGCAGACTGTTCTAAATTCGGTAAGTTTTCGTCGCGAAAAACGAATTCCTGACTAATCTTAAGATTATTAGAAATGATTGAACGTTTTCGTGGCTGAAATTCTCTGAAAAATTCAATTCCGCCTTCGAAGAATGTTTAATTATTATCGTTTCACTTTATTTCTATACAGAAAAGAACAAGTTCAAAGACAATCAGAATCCCGAGACATCGAAGGCTGAAATAATCAATCCAACTGCGAATGGAGAGGAGAAACAGAACGAGAAAATTGACGATGTCAAAGCAGAGGTGGAAGAATCGAGTGAAACAACTTAACGACGGTTGCCAGTACCCAGACACTATCATCCATGCACAATCGGTGCATTGTGTCTGTGAATTAGAAACTAGTGATGATATACTTGAACCTGTATCGATTCGTGATTACAACGTCTTGGAACTTGATTTTTAAATAGTCGAATTGCACGAAAAGAGGACGGCGATGGGTGAACGGAGGGAAATTTTGATCGGTAAAGCCGTGTAGGTGTATTTTCTACAAATTAATAAACTGGGCAAGGAGAATAATGAGTAATGATAAATGGTTTTTTTAATTACTCAATATCTATATGAACAATTTTTCGTTTCAGAAACTGTTATTACAATGTTAACAAACGATATTCCAATAGTTTATTTAATTGATGTATAAATTTGAGCAGAAATTACCCTTTCAAATTATTAATCAGCCAGTTTGTGTTCTTGCTGTTAACAATATGTTTTTTTCTTTTTCTTAGTACAGTTATGCACGGTTAGAACGTTGTTTTCAAAATATTCACTAAAGTGGTCGGAAGAGGACTTTTTTTCCGTTTCGTTTCGTTACGTGGTCACCCATTAAACTTATCCACAAGATGAAGGGGAAAACCGGGTGCTTTTAGTTCGCAATTTTTGACGAAAAACTCATTCAGATTTTCAAATATTTCAAAGATAAAATCTTTCCTGTTCAGATTTAATCGTATTAATAAATGACTAGTGTATGTTTGACGATGTACATATTACTATGTACGGGACGGGATCTACTATAAACAATATATTTTTAATATTTACGTATACAAATATGTAGAAACATTACAATTCTATAACAAATACATAAACTATAAAATGGAGACAAAAGAACAAAAAAAAAAGAGTAGAATTCAAAAAATCTTTACATACTATACTATACAAGACGCAATAGTGGCGCTAGTAATCCCTACCAGTTGGCGACGTTAACTTTCCGCCAAGATTTTGTGTGTTTGAAGGTGATTTTGTACCTGCAATCATACAAAATCGAACTGCTTATCGCACCTATTAATTTCTACGAATTTCCGATCTGTACTAAAAACTTACAACTTTTGTTTAACTTATTTCTTAAGTTGTTGGTACAAGGCTCATCTCCCATTAAATGATCTCGCCACTTGTTACGATTAATGTGTAAATGACACAGAGGACATCTTTCGCATCCTTCTAGCGGTTCTGAAAACAATATCAACAATATCAAAAGTCTTTATCCATACGAATGACAAGATAGGAAATTTCCCAATTTGAAATATACTCACTGGAACACGTGTCGCTTTTTGCATGCTGTTTCAAGGCTTCCGTGTGTACAGCCTGCTTACATGTATCACATTTAACGTAATTATTTCTCATGTCGCATTCGTCTGTGAAAGAAAGAAATTCGTTCATTTTTTACCTCTCACTATTACATATGTATACATAACACAGTAATATAAGCTAGTCGTGAATACACTCACTTAGTAAGTGTAGATTGACATAGGAAACTTCTACCACTTGTTTACAAGCCTCGCATCTCGTCAACATAGGGCAAGTTCTCCAATAGTGTATGTTGAGACCCTCCTCGGAATATACTTGCCCTTTCGACAAACAGAATATGCACATTCTGAAAATAATGTTACATTTTCAGTCAATATAAACATTCCAAGCCTTTCTCTAAGCATAATTTCACACAATCACAATTCGGATTAGAGCTCAATACTAACTTATCCCCTTTATGATCGCCGCTATTCTCCGAAGGTGACGTTATGCTGATAGAGCTGCTAGTACTAACAACCGGACTTGCTCTCGGCGGAGATTTAGCGACGCTGGCTTCGTTGTTTTCTACGATTTTGGCGTGAACTGGGGTTGTAGATTTCTGGCTAGTTTCTAGGTCCTTTTTTCTCTGTAAAACAGAACAATTTACCACCCATGAATTCCTCCTGTTGCCTGATAGCGTACTACCTTGTAATAATAGTCACCTGGAGGTCTATCAGATCGAATTCATGAAACAACTGTCTATAGAGGAGGTTTCTTCTAGTTATATCGTCGTCAGGTGGTAACTGCTTCCTCACAAGTCTCGGATTGACTTTGTACACCAATACCAATATCCTTTCGGATACTTTTCTAACAGCTTCAGCGGGATGATGTAGTCCGGACAAACCGAGCTCTGATAAAGTTCGGCAAGTCAAACCGCTGCAATGATCAGATCCAAAAATTACGTAGGAGGAAAATCCCCCAAAAAAATCAGTCTCACCTTACCTTTGTTTGTCCGTTGAGATTCCATGGTTCAATATCAGTTGCTCGACCATCTCTAGTCTACTCAATGCCAGTCTTTGATGCGTGCTACTGTTCACGGGTCTGCTAAGATGGACAGGTATAATATGCAGCTCTCTGACGCACTTGCAATCAGCCATACTGAGAATCGTGTGCACAGCCATGTTGTGTATTCTTGGTGTCGTGTCCCCTGATTTAGTCAGGAGTTCAGGAAGCAGTCGGTCTACGCTGCGAGCAATTTCGGCGGAGGAGACTCTGGCGGGAAGGGAGCAATTCGTCTATCAGTAATTTTTCTCACAGCTTGAATCTTGAGAATAAGTTTATGCTCTTTGCCGACGATTTTCAATCTCTCGAATCTAGCTCAAAGGCTCACTGCGAGTACTCACCGACCAACGGCAAACTCTGTGAAAAAAACCCTTATGAGTTGAGCCGCCAGACTGTAGACACTGAAAACTTTGTCTCTGAGAGCACGATGGAGGAGCAGAATAGCAGCTCGGGCTGTCTTATTCGCTGAATGTTTGGATACCTCTGCATCGAACGTTCGAAGTTCTTCTTTAAGCTGCATGAGGCCCTCTTCTTTGTCCGTGAATTGTTTGGAGTAGAATTTTTCCACCTAAACAGTCGAGTAGCTTGAAATTACAATTGCGGAACTGATTGCATTCCTTTTTGAAAATATATTCGGAGTTTGAATTTCGATTTGCTAAAGCTAAGGACTTACCATGTCCATTCCAAACACAGATATCGGTAGAGCGGCCTGTTTCTTTTCTCTGTCGTTCAGTTTAGAAGATACTTTCGTCTCCGTATTATCCATGTGACATTCTCTTGTGAACTCGTTCGTGTGGGAGCTTAAAGGATGTTGTTTTTATAAAACATAGTTTGAAAAAAAGAACTGGACAAGTTCACATATGGGATGTAAAGTATCGGAAGAGGGATACTCACTGCCTAAGTGCCGGTATGGTCCTTTCCTCATAAGCCTCATAACTCGATCTGAGCATTGGTCCAGCCGACTTAGTTTTTCTTCTAAGAGATCCCTTGTTGCAGCCATTCTGTCTTTCCAACACCCCGCTGGTCGGATGATCCGTTACCTCTGTTTACACAAGACTTTTTATAAGAACACTTGAAGTTCTGCACATGATAAAATTGCTTCTTCTTCTTCTTACCAGGACTGTTGGGTTTTTGATGAAGAGGAGATGGCGGTTGTTGATGGGCAGGACCCGTGGGAGACAAGGCTCCGTCTCTACTTGGGGGAACGACTAATCTTGGTGGTGAAGTTATGTCTTCGACCGGGACAGCGACTGACCCAGATGCAGTTGCATCAGCTAGCAAAGGCTCCTTTCCGTCTATCGTTGACTCGTCGTTTTTATCCAAAGGCTATGAAAAAATTCTCAGGAATGTTACGAGGCCAGGGAATATCTGGGGAATATTTGAGGAGGAACTCACCCCGTGGACTTCAAGCAAATCTTCAACTTCCAGACTCTGATATACCTGCTGTCTGTACTGCTGTGCTTGCGCCTTCTTCGCTTTAGCTTTGTCATAATCTTCCAAGGCGATCGCATACTTCTTCTCCAATTCATACTTGCCTAAACGCTCGCCAGCTTTCCTCAGGTTCTCCATTGCGATTTTTAATTTTGACGCATACTCGAATCTCTCCTCTTCATTGGAGGCAATAAAGGAAAGACATTTATCAGGAATGATAAATTCCATGTTAAATTCACGATTGGGCTTTGGAAACCTTCGAATAAAAGTTTGAAGATAGTCTCTTCACTGATATGCCGCATTACCTTCAGCAGCCTGGAGCTTCTTCAGTTCCATTTGACGTATGATTTTCGCCACCTCACGATCCACGTACATTTCAAAAGCAAGATCATCGTAAGGTGAAGTGTAATGGGGATTATAAGGCGCATCTCCTTGACCGCTGTATTCTTGACCATAGGGCTCTCCCAGAATATTAATCGCGATAAGACCCACCTGAAAATATTCAGTCCTACTATAATTTGGACCATCTCGAACAGGATTTGAAACATTAAGCGTTTTATCTAGCTGCTCCCAAAAATTCATTTTTACTATAGATTAATAACTATAGTGATCGAAGAAAAGGAAAAAAAATACTAGACTAGTTTTTGTGTTATATTCTTATTATTGGGGCTTGAAATTGCGATCGTCATAATTTCTTGTTACAGAGATGAGCTGCAGTTATTGGAAAGGCTCCAAGTCTGATCAGAGAAATGGCCTCAAAAGTATACCTATGTGTGCTGTAACTACATCGAACTGAAAATCTATCGTAATCTTCTGATATTTGATCAAATATAACGAAATTTTAGTACAAATTGATATCTAGACAAACATCATAGACAGAAAAAACGCCATGTGATATAAATGAGATAATTTCTGCGGAGAAATTACTCTCGAAGATCCATATAGATCAAGCTTGTAGTGTTTTAAACGGAAGGACATACTCTTCATGAGCTTTTATTGTAAAAGGAAGCTAAAAATGTTTGGTGAAGATTAATTCGTAGTGGAAAATCGTCAAATTCTAGTCACAATCAATATACTAGTTATTGCCTCTCACAGTAAAAGAGTAATCAACTGGCTTGGCACAGTTACAATACATCAAGCCCCATCCAAAGGACTTAGTTTTACTCTTCTAGGTATCCCCAGTAAACGAAAATGGGTTGATGAATGCAATTTATTTTAAATTCCAGATTAAAAAAAATTAAGAATTAAAACTCACGTCACTTACAATTCTTTTCAATCCGGAATTTAAAAAAGTGGGATTTCTCATTTACTGGTCCTACTTTGGGGGATAATATAACGGATTATCTTTTTATTCAATGAAAAAAAAAAAAAAAAAAACTTAGTCATACTGTATCGTTATGAACCTGTGGGTTTCAACATCTTCTATTATAAAAGAACATATGTATTAAAAATATTTAGGTCTATCGTGTTCTATTTATATAAAACCACACGCACACGCGAGATCCAGATCTAGAAAAAAAATAATAATAATAATAATGACCCTTAGAATACTCTGTTGCGTGCATATTTTTTTATCTAATTAAAAACCGGGCATATAAGATTCGTGCTGAAGCAGGGCTGAGAAGAATGTTTGAAATGGATTCTCCGTCATTTGAGTAGGAATAATTTCATTATACTTAAAAAATTTGAAATTCAATATTGTCAATATGCATCGCGACCAACATAATGAGTATGAGAAAAATCAGACGCACGTTATGAGAAGCTTGCAAATTCTAATCCAGGTGCAAGTGCTCTGTTGAGAAAACTAACGTTGACTAAACTAACTAATAAGAATTGAAAACACAAAGATTTCGTATACGTGATCGTATGCAGTAAATGTCAACCAGAAATAGTAGTAAATCAATTCGAAACGATCGCGAAAAACGGCAATACTCTGTGTAAAGTTATTGATTCACATGATCTTATAACATGTGATATGACATATGCTTAATAAATTATGTCATTTAGTTCACGACTTCTCATATATCTTTATCCCGGTGAAAAGAATTCTACGAATTTCTACAATTTCTGAGGGAATTTCGAACTTTTCGTAGTTTCTTTTTTTATAAGAAGTTATATTTCTTTCTTTCTGTTTTTGATGAAAATAAGAAATTTTGTCTGACAAACTATAGGAAAATCTACAATTTTTTTTTTTATGAAAAACTACAATAAGTTTTCCTTCTTTTTTTTCTTTCTATAGAGATCTATAATATATTAGAAATTCGTGGGAACAGAGTTCTTCATCAGATTGTCTCTGGCAGTTTTTTAAACATCAATTTAGCGCAAGGCAATGAGTACAACATAACATAAAATAACGTTATTGGTATGACCGAGAAGACGACGTCTCGTTTCATGTCTCCAAACGATCTTTATTATGAATGAACGCATATTATATTCACATACACATGTATCTGTGCATATAAATGTACGTATATGCCGTTGGCTATTTACAGACGAGTATATGCGTGCACATGTTCAATGAGTAGGCTCACACATATGTACGCATACGTAAGTGAGACTGAACGAAGTAAAATTAAATCGCACGTCGTCACTCTTCCTGCCCTACTGTCATTCGTAATCTTGGATTTGAAACTTGGTCCGCAGTGGCTATAAGTGATTGTCACAGTCGTGTTTGTATATACCTACCTATCACACCGCGTAATGATATGCTCAGTGTAATTTTTCTACATTTATTTTCGTCAATTCATCGAACAACTAATATATTCTTTTTTTCTAAATACATTCATTGAAATTCATTCAGAATAATATATTGATCATTCGAAGCGGTCAATTTGTCAATGGTATATCATTTCAGCCGTGGATCAGGTACGTGAATTATTTTCTGTTTTTTTGTATTTTTTTCAAATTTATTTATTTATTACTACGAAATTTCTACTCCTACGAATTCTTTCAGAGAATTTCGAACATTTCATATAGTTTTGTTCAAAAAATTAGGAAATTCGTTGTTCCTGTCAATCGAACTAGAAAAGAGCTACACAATTTTTTTATGACAAACTAAGAGAAGTTAGAATTTTCCTTAATAATTCGTAGACATTCGTAGAATTATAATTATAATATATCAGTGATGTGAAATTTTTATACCACGCTTTATATGATGCATGCTTTTATTCGCTTACCTGCTCGTTTAAATTGTGCGCATTATTGTGCGGTTTGTGCAGCTTCAGCTTTAGCGTTGCAGCTTCAGTTTCCGGAAGGGCGACGCTCTTCAGTTCCCGACTTTTATAAAGAGTCGATGCGTTGTCGGACAAAGTTATGTATCCCAAGTAGCTAAAGTCCGTTGAATTTGTGCCATTCGACTCTTGCGATGTCCATATTTCCAATTTCTCAGCTAAAATCATTTTTTTTTTGTAACGCCTTATTAAAATTCATTTACTTTCATTATTTGCTGTTGTTTTTCTCAATTTAGTCGAGAAAGAAGTTCGAAAATCGATGAAGACTTCATTCATTGTCAAATTTTGTCCCCCTGTCCAACCCTCTTCACGATTAATTATTCATAATCAGGTTCAAGAAACGCGTAGGTATACGTTCAATTCTAACGTCTGGCTTGTTAAACTCACGTATCAGATATTGATGAGCCAGAACTTGTATCCTCGATAGTTTTGCGGGACCGTGTAATCTAAGAACAAGTTCTTGGGGGTAGGAACATCTCCGACCACTTTGCCATCCGCGTACCGTCGGTCCATGAACATTTAATTCTAACGACGAATGCCGGTCTTCTTCACCTGGAAATAAGCCGATTCTCAAATTTCTCACATTTGGAGAAAATTCTATTATGGGGTTAAAGGCTATCAAGTTTCAAGGTCGAAACGCTAGCCGAATATCCTTTTTTCACCCTCTGATTAAAATTTCAAGATACAGCGGAAGAGATAACTGGAAATCTTAATGCCTGTTATAAAATCCTTTATTTCAATCGTCTCGGTTCTCCGGCCTCTAGACATTAAAGTGTACACAAAGTCTATACCTAGAGGTGAGGTGGAAAGGCCGGTCGATTGTAATCAGACAACCCTCGAAACGATATCATAGTTGAATTATTCAAGATAAGGCCTTAAGGGGATAATTGGAATCGATTGATCACCACATGTGGTAGGTAGCTATAGATCCATCCTACTAGATCGTGGGTGAAAAAAACTGAGAATGATAAATTATTATAACGTCGAAGACAAGATATATCTGTGCTTGCATATCTATAATAAAATAAGGCGAGAGGAATTGAGCTTGAATTTTTGCAGTTTTATTTCAAACCCTTCGATCAGTGTGGGAATAGGATTGCATGAGATTGTGAAACCGAGTAATCAGAGTTTTCTACAGTCACGTGATATGAGAAAAGGATCAGCTACACGTGGATTAGTGAAAAAGGCATGGTGCAATATATGATCGTTCAGTTATTTGTTATCGTGAATTTCTTTTCTTTTCTATCCCCGCTTGTCAAAAACGTCGATGAAAGAAAAAGCGGCTTTTCAAACCACGATGCAGCCTCCTTCTTTCTGCAGCTTCCAGAACCTCGTGACTGGAAAATCAATGCTACGAAATCTGTGCGGAATGTCTGATAGGGTTGCACCAAATTCTCCCTCTTTCGCTCTGTCTCTGTATTATTTTTCTACAATTTTTTTACCACCTCAAAAACGTGCAATATCTATTTCATCTCAGTGTTCATCAAACGCGTACAGAAATATATATATTCAAGTGAAATTTTATTTTATTCTACTCACTCGTTGCGTAAACAACGGTGAATCCTATTTTCCTCGGCATAATGGACGGATGATGAGAATTAGTTTCTTGTTTAATATGAATGCACTGATAAATAGCGAGAAAATTAATTTTATTTTACTTAATAAATGTACGAAATCGAAACGTAGTAATTTTAAAAAAGCACAGCCATTTCAAAGCTCGACTCGGAGCTGACTGGACTGGTAGACAAGGCAAGGCAAGCTCCTGTCAGTCCGCAACCCGTTTCACGCCGCTGCGATGCGGCTGGACTCGCGCGGCCCGACTGAGAGCGAAATTTTGCTACGACGCGAGCGAACCAGGCCTCGAAAGCGGCGCTGTGCTACTGACTTTGACGACTGACGTTCGTTCATCGTCGACGCATTTTACTGTGGCCTCAAGTCTCTATCCTCCTGTCTACAGGGTGACGCAAAGAGACGACAAGGAGAAATAATGATAAAGATAAAATATTTTAACGGTTTTTTGTTTTTTCAAAATATTCGAAACTGGTTTGAAGAAAAGGTGGAAAATGACATCTTCGCACGGATATAGCTGCATTGATTTTTTGAATATACCTACTCAGGCTCGTTATAGGTAAAGGAATGCGATATGTAATTAGCGGAGAGTTTATCGGGCGCTTTTAAATTCTAAATTAAGAATTACAGAATTTTAGCGAGATCATGAAAACGACACAGAGACTTTGTCATATTTCTTACGTTTTTTTTTCTGTCTTTTTCTTCATTTGCCGAATAAATCAACAACGAATTTCAATCACATATCTTTGGCAGCACATATAGGAGTTTTTCTCATCAGTTAAAGACAGAAATTTATTGCTGCAGCGGATAATGGTTGATGCCAAATCACTAATCCCACTACGCTGATGAATACTATACTGACTCCGTTTTCAGTTCATTTTTACCTTAGATATCACAAAGTCGTGAATAAGGCGATATCAGACATAGGAAACCATGGGATTGTGTATGGTTGTAAAAGACGTCGTTTGGTCTCTGGAATTTCAAAAATTATCGATGAAAATGAGTTAATGAAAAAATGCTATCATATTTCTATCTTCTTAGTGATTACGGTGGAATTTTTTTGCCCACCTAGTGAGCAGACGCACGATATATATGCTCCTGTGTCTACACGGTTTTGTATATCGAACGTGAGACATCGCGAATGTTCATGCGGGAGGGAAGAGTTTTACTTGAGAAGGGGTCACGGACCATGATCATATCATAATGTCACGTTTTCCAAATCTCTTGTAGTACACTGCTCTAGTTTTCGAGTAGATCTTCGTAGGAGCGCATGGATACCAGTCTCTACACACCCATGTGTAATATACATCATTTAAACTGATTGAAAATAAAAATTGGGGAGAAATTGAGTCGTTTTAAAAGAAAATTGGCTTCATAATTTCTTCGTTTTTCATTTCCTCTTCTCATTCGATATAAAATTCTCTTAGATTATGCGATAGGCTTATGAGATTCCGTGACGTAATTTAATAATCACGCATCTGGGCTTTCTTCCCTTACAGATTATGCAATAAGCAATTCACGATTACGTTATCACGTAGATCGGCAGCCTGGTGAAGTTAAGCATTTATATAAACAGTCAAAAATAGATACGAGATATTATTAACGACTTTTATCCAATTGTAATATGAGTAGGACCTCTTGAAGAGTTTCGTGAAACGTCAAATAAATCGTTAACACTTATTTCCTATGAATTACTCAAGTTGCGCTGAATGCAGACTAGCTCTGCGCTAACTGCTAATCGGACAAGTTTCACCCTGATCAGGAGCTATAACGCTCACGATTCATCGGAACTTCAAACCATTACAGACAGTACGAAATATTCGGGATATAATTCCTCCAACTTTGATGCGATTGTCTTGATTTTGTTTACCGGATCGTAGAAACATTTTTAGAAGATATTTCGCCTGAAATTCTTACTGTAATTTCGTAATGGATCAATAAATGACGGCCACGTGACGTCACAGGGTGCGGCGAGGGTGCGGTGGCTCTTGCCCCAACGAAAGTATCCATACACATATATCTATATGTATATATTTATGCCTGTATCTTATTCTCATATAGGGAACGATTTTTGAATAAGAACTACAGGCGGATTGGACAAATTGCAGAAAATAAAAAACAGTCAAATTATATTTTATCACTGTTTTTATCAGACCAACTAATTTATAATCGTCATACAGGATAATTATGTGCTGGCTCGGCCGTCTGCACGCTACAAGCTAATTTACATTGAATAAATAAAGATTTTGTCACAAGGAATGAAACGGCTGTTAAAGTAATAGGCAGAAATTGAAAAATTAAATAATTCCTGGTCCACCCGATGTGTGACTAATTGTTCAATTCATCAGCCTTGAATTATAATTAGTTCATTCCATACTAATCGCAAGAGCGAACTAGTACGCGCTCCTGCGTGACCGCGACTCTTTTTGCTCTAAAAACAGTCGATTCTAATGCGTATTTGACCATTTTATACAAATATCATCTATTTCCAATTCTTACTATTTATTTATTCAGAAAGATAAAAAAAATTCACGAATAATTCAAGAAATTCAAATCGTGCGGGCAAAAAAATCAATATTATACGATTTCTGTTTTACCAATCGATGACAGTTCCTTTATCGACTGCTAACTACCGTCGATCGGTAAGAACGCTTTTCACGTCTTTGCTCTGTCTTATCGCGTGCGTTCAACACGACTGTATCTCCAACCTCCATCTGGCGGGAAACTTTCGAATAAAACGGGCGTGTACGATTCTCTCCTGGGTGCGTCATAGGCCGAGGAATTTTTCTCTCTTACTTTATTGACATCGGCCATCTTGGTTAAGCAGTGCGTAGGATTACTATTAACAGAACCCTGCCACTTCTGACTTCTATTTATTTGTGTAGTTATTTGTGGGACAAAATATGTGTCGGTTTGATGAAAAATCTATTATTTTATACTGACTTATTTTTTCGATAATATTCCAACCGCTTGTGTCATTGAACTCGCTTATTAAACAGTGAAATAAAATCGGTCAATCAGGTACAGGGACTATTTTAAAATAGCCTATACTATACGTAATACGTTCTGCGGCTCGATGCGTCCCTATTCAACAAACCTGTTTCGTTTCTGTCGTGTTGTATTGTAAGAGTTGTAAGTTGTTTACGTGCCCAGCCCTACACAGTCGGTTTATAGTGATTCGAACGAATTGTCAGTGCGCCTATGTGCCCTCCTGGCGTTATAGCCTTAACAGTTATAACACAGGTTATATATTAATATTAATATCACCCCCAATTCGCTGGTAAGTTTCATTATATTTACATATTATTATTTGACGTATTGTAACTGTCGCCGGGGCAGGCATATATATCGCCGTATTTCTCTTCTTATTTCCTCGCGTTTCGTGTCATCAATAAACGTCAAAAATTCTTCAATCAACCGACGCGAAATTCCTGTGTTCAAACATTCGACTTGACGTAATATTGCATCGAACGAAGTGCTCAAAAATGAAGAAGAATTCGTAAACTCAAAAGTCATATACTAATTTATCAGGGGAATAATAAAACGTGAATAATTAGTTCTACGTTGTGAAATTTATTATTTAAATAACAAATTTTTCATCGTAACAGCGATATTACGTAGACATATGTATGTACATACTTGTATCGCTCAAGTATATTATACCTGCGGTAGAATAGTTTGATTATTGTTTCATTCCAAAAGATCTAACTGTGCGTGTATTTTAGAATAGTCTCACATACGTGTATATACGTATGAAAAACTTTGATGATTATCAATTTCGGCTTGTATCTTTCGGAAATATTTCTCTGATTTGATGTACATACGTTCATTCAAGGTTCATTATACCTCGTAATTTAGGCTTTTCAAACAACCAATGCACACATGCATACCACCGAACGAAATCTATACCTCGAACGATAATCAGGTCATACAAATGATACCGACTACGCTAAGTTTCTTACTTTCATTTGTATAAAAGAAATAAACTAATTGATTATAATTCAAAAAAATAAACAATAAGAAAAAAAGTGTAAAAATAGAATAAAACGTTTTTTTTTTTTAGAATCTTAATAAAAAAAACGAATTATTTACTCCGATTTAACTCTCGGTATTTGCTTACCGTGCATATACATATATGTATCTATATGTTTTTTGTTTCTTTTCTCGTGCTGTAAACAAAATTCTATTTATTGGAAGATATACAAACGGTCGAGTCAGACGAAGAATAAAGAATACGTTATATCTTTCGTCGACTAATTTGTTTCAATTCGTTTTTAACAACGATGTTAAATTAACCTTGCCGCTAAATTAGTGTCACCGGATTCTATAAGCACTGTTCCGTTACTTATTCTTCTTTTGTCGTTTCTTAACTGAAAAACGAGCGATTTTATCCTAGAGAATACGTCAGTATTCGACCCTTTTCAACTTCGCTGATAAATATATGCAGTTTGTTACTCCGGCCTCGTTGTTTACCTTCGATAACGAATTTTGCATCCACCGATATTGGAACAATTTACAATTCGAATAGTATAGGAAATCGATGCAATTATTGTATCTTATTCGTACAAATCGAATCTTTGTCATTTCTCCAAGTAAAATCCCTCCAGAAACAGCAGAGGTTCGTTTCATTGGTTCTTTTTGCTAATCAGGTTTATCAATATACTGCTGTCGCAACCGCGTTTTCACGTCTTAGGCATACAATACGATAAGACGAAGTATGAAACACGCAGCTATGTCATTATCTATAAATCGAACGCTCGCCTACCTACATACAGGTACACATACGTTTCCAAACAAAATTCCGCTACTGATTTTCACGCCTTTATTATTATTATTTTTCCTACATAATTAGATACACAAATTTGCAATCCCTGATTGCTTCTTTATTTCATTTATTTTACGTATTAATTAACGAATAAATATGTACATCAAAGCGTCGTTTCTTATAGAAATTAAGTAAATAATGGTTTCTATAGTTCCTCGGACTCGCCCGGCCGCTCCGACTACTTTGATAAAATTTTTTTTCTATCGAATTCGTATCGTAGTAGCACGTGTTACAATAGCCGTAGTATACACTCGAGGCTTAATCTAGATACAGTGATGATATGATGTAACAACGATTGTCTGAAAGCCCGAAGAGTGGGGCTCCGCATATTCCCAGCTTTGTTTTCGGAAATTATATTCCTTCCTTCTGACGTTTAGAAACTTTTAGAATTGTGCATTTTAGCATGAGTCTACGCAAGTTGTACGAGATTCGATCGTGAAAATGGCGGTGCAAAGAGCGTTAACAGGTGAAAGTTGTTCACGATCAGATCCCGCTACTATACTACTTCTCTTCCCTTGACGTTCGGAGCATATCTGACACTCGCTAGCCAAACTCTTATACCTTATTTATACACGGCAGGTACGCGTCATCGTCGAACTCGAAATTATACGAAATTGAGTCTCACTGCGATCGTATAATTTCTCTTCAACGAATATAATAATCAAAGAAATATGATTGTTATAAAATTTCCGGCGAAACTGTTGAATAATAATTAACATTGTTTTTCGATATATTAAAAAATCGTCAGGCCCATTCGGCTCTTTGAATCCATACCCGACCTCATCATCTTCTAAACCTGCTAAGTGTTCGTTAAACTTTTTTTTTCCACTCTCGATCGTCTGCTAACGGAGGGACACCAATTGCTGCAGCTATCACTGTTTCAGTTAGTCTGGTATACCAGGAAGGTGGGCGTGCCACACTCTGCCCTTCGTCGCACGTTGCGCTCGTGCCTTGCCTCGTGTACTCGTGCATATACACTCATGCCGTAGCGTGACATGTATTTCAGTTTGTATCTATGTATTTGTGTACAGTTACGAGGCACCCTCGTAGGTATGTACGGAGGTACTACACACAACCGATTTACAATGCATGGTGTACAGAGTGTAGCGATGTATAGCTGTACATACAAACAGAGGATTCTTTTTCTCTCATTCTTCACGACACGACTCACGCAAACTAAACGTTATACGTATTCTACGTTCGTTTTTCACTTCACAATCTTCCGAATGCTTGAATAAATTTTTATCAAATATTTATCACATTTTCAATGCGACTATGATGGATATATATATAATTAGTGTATATATATAAGGTATTCCATGCGAACTGCTCGATCAATGATTTTCCCTCGCCATTTTCGTTTCGATTCATAATTTTTTTTTACGATTATCATCCTTAACATCCACTCCTAATTTTTGTTCAGATCTTTTCTCCGTACCGTTTAATTTATCTATATAAATTTTTGAAACGTCGAACAGAATATCCTTTTTAATTTTTCTTGTTAAAACATATGGTAAGGGAAAATCATTGGTCGAGTTGGCATGCAATACCTCATATGTATATATATCTGTGTATTTACAGCATGTTTAACAATAAGCTTGTAATATAATAATTGGTTTATCTAGCCCCGCAAGAATTTCTATACATATAAGCGGGTTGGGGTTAGGGAATATCACTTACACAACCAAACTATACGTAGGTATAATCATTTTCGAATCGATTTCGGTTAGTTTCGCACTTGAGCGAATTCGGCTTTACTCCCCCCACCCCCCTCTCTCTCTCGCTCTCTCCCTCTGTACCTCTAGACGCACTTAAGTGGCGTCGAGTCGTCGTGGCGGCGCGGTTTTCTCTATATCGACCAAACAACCCCTAGTATGGGTACAGTATACCTACACTGTGCCACAGTCATAGGTAGACTATCTCAACTGTATCTACAACTCGCTTCGTTTCTCCCATAGATTATAACTATAAATCGTCAGAAAGGAATAAAAAAAAAAAGGAAAAGAATTACTGAATAAAAAATTGTAAAAATATCGAAACTATATTAGTATTATTATTATTATTATTATTTTAATTAGAAAACGGAACGTTTCGTCGATATACATATGTACATGTGCAACGAATCAATAATGTGAAAAAAAATCGTCAAATTACTTCCAGAATAAAGGACAGAGTGCGTAGGTATAGCGTTTTCCGAGAGACGGAAAAAGATAGAGAGAGAGAGAGAGAGAGAGAGAGCGAGAGAGACTTATTCAATTATTGACGTTTCCGGTCACGCAGAGAGAGAATTGGATGATGTAGTAGGTACGCAGTCGAAGTCTAGGGTGGTGGTGGCTTCGAGCAGGTATAAAATAGAGAGGTGTAGGTTTATCGTAAAACAATATGCATATATGTCAGATACGAGAATACGCCCGGGTAAAAACCAGGTATACTCGTCAGGATCTAGGCACCCGAACGTATGTCACGTATCTGATTAATAACTAAACAAATAATTATCTCACTGACTGCCGCAGTGACACGGCTAACAAGCTTTTTATTTATTGAAAACAATATTAGATTTTTAATATAAATAACGACCCGATAGCAGTGCTAGTAGGGTGTACCACGTAGAGCCTTTCTTTGCAACAAATCCAACGTCTTGCCTTACTCGCTGACCAAAAAGGAATGCCTCGAACACCCTGATTCTCCACTTCAAAAACCCATAGGCCTCTACGTGATACAACCCACTCGTGGTGCATGCACCACACACCACCATCGGGGGAGGTTCTTCTTAGAACGCACTCATCGAGTGCGATATCGACTGCAACGATGCAGACCGATCCCTTGTCCCTTGGCACCTCGTACTTGGGACTTCATAAACATTGGCCGGGAATCGAGAACGTTGTTTAAAACTCCAGTGCTGTTTATACTCTTTTCCACGGCAATGCGACACGGCCATACTGACTAGCACGCGTCTCGAGTGCCAAGTATCCATCCATTTATCTAATTTACTTCTGAAACAATAAAACAGACATCGAACGAACAAACATTAGTTCCCGTTCGGCTTTCCTGACCATACAAGTCTGCCATCATTCTTCGGCCAAATCTCATGTTATCTCCACCCCATGTGTGCAATCATGTGTATCGCTTTATACTTTTCTCTCAGTACTTTACAGTTACACTGTAACTTTCAATGTATCCAGCAATTACTAAATTTTCCACAAATTCTGTATCCAAGTCACCAATAGCTCTGCGGGCATGCCTCAAGCATCCTCACAATTTCTAACCATTGACCTCTACTGACAATAGCTCTGTAGGCATGCCTTACGCATCCGTACAATTTCTAACCATTGCCCTACACTCGCAATAGCTCTGTAGGCATGCTTCACGCATCCGTACAAGTTCTAACTATTGTCTTAGACTCGCAATAGCTCTGCAGGCATGCCTCACGCATCCGTACAAGTTCTAACTATTGTCCTACACTCGCAATAGCTCTGTAGGCATGCTTCACGCATCCGTACAAGTTCTAACTATTGTCTTAGACTCGCAATAGCTCTGCAGGCATGCCTCACGCATCCGTACAAGTTCTAACTATTGTCCTACACTCGCAATAGCTCTGTAGGCATGCTTCACGCATCCGTACAAGTTCTAACTATTGTCTTAGACTCGCAATAGCTCTGCAGGCATGCCTCACGCATCCGTACAAGTTCTAACTATTGTCCTACACTCGCAATAGCTCTGTAGGCATGCTTCACGCATCCGTACAAGTTCTAACTATTGTCTTAGACTCGCAATAGCTCTGCAGGCATGCCTCACGCATCCGTACAAGTTCTAACTATTGTCCTACACTCGCAATAGCTCTGTAGGCATGCTTCACGCATCCGTACAAGTTCTAACTATTGTCTTAGACTCGCAATAGCTCTGCAGGCATGCCTCACGCATCCGTACAAGTTCTAACTATTGTCCTACACTCGCAATAGCTCTGTAGGCATGCTTCACGCATCCGTACAAGTTCTAACTATTGTCTTAGACTCGCAATAGCTCTGCAGGCATGCCTCACGCATCCGTACAAGTTCTAACTATTGCGACATGCTGAATCATTCTCAAGTTACATCTAGGCTTTGGGTTCGATGATTCTGGGTGATCAAATCCAGCGAGCATCGAGGGCCAAAGTCGCACTCTTGAATCGAAACAACGATAGCCATCAGAGTCCCATATGCTCTCTTCGGATTTCTATAGCTAAATCCGGCTCAACCAATGAACAGAGTCTCATGCTCTCTTCGGATTTCTACACATAAATCCGGCTCGACCAATCAATAGAGTCGCATGCTCTCTTCAGATTTCTACACATAAATCCGGCTTGACCAGAACCACATGTTCTCTGCGAACTCTCAACAGAATTCGGAAACCACTAAAATCAGACTGCGTCTGTTTAACAACTCATTGTCTCAACCCACGTGGGATTAATCTCTTGGCAAAACCCCATGTTTGCACTCATGACCAAAAACTTTCCGTAACATCATAGGTTCTCAAACCCAATCACGCGAATCGCTGCGCGATTCTGTTCTCACCTTCTTCGCTCTCTGCGACACAGCTATCCTGACTCGCATCATCTCCTGGAGCTGCGATCAGTTTATCGTGAGATACCTTAATACTACTACGGCCTCTTGATCCAGAGCCTACCTTTTTGACTAAATACCTATCGTTCGGTAGTACCGCAACGACTTCAAATGGACCACGATATTTTGCGTCCAACTTTGTTTTGATTCTGTCATTATTCCTGACCATCACAAACTCTCCAACTTTGTATGGCTTCACCGGCTTGTTCTTTCTGTCAAATCTATCTTTTTCTTTCACAGCCTGTACTGTTATGTTATTTGAAGCTTCTGCCCTAAGCTCGCTCGAAACAACTCTATCAGTTTCAACGCTACTATGCTTCACTTGTTCGATCTCAATCGCATTTATTTTTGTACCAAATAAGATTTCTGCAGGACTCCTCCCTATTGTTTTATGAACCGTTGAATTAATTGCCAACTGTACTCGGCCTAACTCGTTTTGCCACTGTTTTCCCTTAGCTTTACTTATAGAGAGCATGTTTCTCATAGTCGACATAACTCTTTCAACCTGTCCATTAGCTCTCGGGGTTCCCGAAGCTATAAGGTGTAGCAAAATGTTCTTTTTCTCACAATATTCCTTAAATTTCGAATTCGTGAACCCTGAACCCTGATCACAAATAATTCTTTTCGGTACACCAAAAATAAACGAGTGTTTTTCGATTTGACTAATCGTTGTTTCTGTGTCTAAACGATTTATCCAATTTAATGTAACAAATTTAGTAAACCCGTCTATAACCACAAAAACATATTCTTTTTTTTCGGATGGACCTGATAATTTTCCCGAAATATCTATGTGGATAGTATACCACGGAACGTTGTCTTTCTCTATCGGATGCAGCTGTGCTTGCATCGGTCTCGATAGAGATTTACAAGATTTACACAATATGCAATTCTCTACAAATTTCTTCACCTGCTTTGACATGTAAGGGAACCAATACAGTTCATATAATTTATCTAAAGTTTTTTCCCAGCCCAAATGGCAAATACTTTCATGAACGTGATGAATAAGTGACCATACCATCCGTCTCGGTACTACAGGTAGTGTGATTTGTCTAGATTTCCTTTCTATTGTCCTCATCAAAATTTTGTCTTTTATACTGTAAGTTTTTGTTGTCTCCGACCCGTCTAGTACTTCGCGGTATAGAGTTTTAATTTCGTCATCTCTCTGTTGAGCTACGATTAGCCAGTCGTCAGCCAGTTCGACTATCTTATTCGCGTCGTCTTTAACTATTTTCATCACTGTCTTTTCCGGTAAAGGGTTTCGCGATAGAAAATCTGCGTGCTTCATTCTTTCACCCGCGCGATATTCTATTTCAAAATTGAAAGATTGTAAAAATGCCCACCAACGATAAACTCGCGGCGTCAAGTCTTTTTTGAGGCTTGCAGCCTTTAGCGAATTACAGTCTGTAACTACTAGAAATTTACGTCCGACCAAATATTGCCTAAAATGTTTTATCGCGTTAACAACAGCGAGTGTTTCCAGTTCGTATGAATGATAACGAGTTTCCGCATCTATAGTTCGTTTGCTATAATACGCGATCGGATGTTTCTCCTTATCCACACGTTGGAGTAACACAGCACCATACCCGAGTGCGCTAGCGTCGGTATGTAGTTCGATTGGAAGACTAGGGTCGAATATTCGCAGTAGCGGTTCTGATGTTAAGCATTCGACGAGCTTAGTCCTAGCGTCAGTGTGTTCGTCTGTCCACGTTATTGCCTTGGTACTACCTGCAGTGAGCCTATACAAAGGGGCTGCTATTCGCGAGAATCCTGGTATAAACCTACGAAAATAAGATGCTAACCCTAGCAATTGTCTTACCTGGGTCTGCGTTCGCGGGATGGGCGATTGCACCAGGGCTTCGATTTTCCGAAGGTTGGGCCTCAGCTCTCCACGCGATACAGTGTACCCCAAATAGTCAATCTCGGTTTTCAAGAACTTACATTTCTTTAAATTAAACGAAAATCCATTCTCGGCTAACTTTGCCATTACAATTTTCAATCTATCTAGAGCCTCTTGCTCAGTTCTACCGGGTATAAGAACATCGTCCAAGTAAACAATCGCGAAAGAATATCTCAACTCTCCTAGCGCGTTGTTAATTGCTCTCTGATATACGGAAGGTGCATTCATCAATCCAAAAGGCATTGTTAAAAATTCAAACTGGCCGTCCGGTGTAACAAACGCAAGCTTCTCGATCGAGTTCTCTTCGACGGGTATCTGATGGAACCCGGCTGTCATATCCAATGACGAAAAATAGCGCGCGCCTGACAAGCGATCTAACTGATCTTGAATCAATGGCAACGGATAGCGATCCGCAACTGTATTCGAATTTAATTCACGAAAGTCTACGCATAATCTATCCGATCCGTCCTTTTTCTTCACCAAGATGATCGGACTCGAAAATGGGCTTCTACTTTCCCGAACGATTCCTGCCTCGAGCATTTTATCAATCAAACCTCTTACAGTCTCTCGCTCTACAGTACCTAACTTGTAAGGCCTTCTCTGCACAATTTTACTTTCGTCTTTTAACCTTATCTCAAAACTACCAGATGTTACTCGCATCTTCGGAGCCTCTACGCTCATGTGTTTGGAATACAGTTCCAACATCTCTTCAAGTGGTCGCCTCAATACAACCGAGTCACAATCAACAGCGTTGATATCAATCTCTACGCTACATGAGCCAACGAATTTGTCCCTCTTTGCAAATCTAACCACGGTTCCGTCCAACGTGACTGAGACACCGTCTGCCAACAATTCTTTACCCAGAATTAACTTTTCGGACAAACTATCGTCCGGTACCACGTATAAATCAATTTCTACATTTATCCCATTCAGCTCGGCCAACACAGAGATCTGCTCGCGGCAATCTACGTATCCATTTCCGATACCTCTCAACCGTGTAGAGACTGATTGTCTCTTACCAGGTAACCTTTCCACCAGACTCTCGGCTACAAGAGAGCAGTCTGAACCAGAATCAAAAATAAATTTCAACACCTTACCGTCGGCTAGCTTCAGAGTATTCTCAGTCGAGGTCAAATTACAAAGCCTCACTACCTTCTCATCCTTCTTAGGACAGTGCGGGGCAATGTGCCCTTCCCCCTTACAGCTGTAGCAGGTCACCGGCCTCTTAAAATCCGAACCCCTGCTGTTCGAACCCTTGTTGTTCCGTGAGTAACTGCCGATTTGCGGCCGCGGAGCTGACCGACATTCAGCCTTGCGATGTCCTCTTCTTCCGCAATTGAAGCACTCGGTGTCCGAACGGTGCGACCTCCCTTCACGCGGCGCCGGAGTCTTGGTATGTGGACCAGAAGTTCCGGGGAATGCACGCGGTCGATGGTGGTCGGTCGTTCGTCCATCGAGGTACGTCATTGCCTCCTGCAGACTCTTAGGTGATTCTCGAACGAATATGTTTCGAACGAATCGGTTCTGCCCGGAATACGACAATCCGGCTAGTTGAGCAGCAACCTCGTCCATCGACTTCCTCTCGTTAAGCCATGCTTTTAGCTTCCTTCCTCTCTTCATGAAGTTCTCCAACGTGAACTCCGCGTCTTCCGTCCATATTGCGTGAAGCTCGGACGCTACGTTTTTATTTTTCGCATACACGCTCAAAAATTCAGCGCGTATCTCAACCCAGCTCTTGCCTGAAGGATCCATACTTGTAAACCAGTGACCCGCTTCGCCCTTGAAGGCCTTGGCTAGGTGCTGAACCACTTCCCAATCATCAGGGTTATGACGTCGAATCCACTCGTCAACCATCTTAGCCCAACCGGTCGCGTCGGTGGTTTCGGGATCAAATTTGACGAGATCCATCGGGGCTCGTTCTCGGCCTCGTTCTCTGGTGAGCAACGCAAGAAGTCGCAAGCTCTCTTCCCCCAAACTCGATCTTCTTCTTCTCCGCCTATGCCTCCTTCGTACCACATCATCAGATTCGTACTCTGATTCCGATGTCACCGGGGATCGATTTCTCTTCCTACGTCGAGATTTTACACTGTCTGACTCGCGGTCAGTCACATCTACACTATTTTCAGCGTCTTTCGCCATCACTTCTGCGCTCTCAGCGTCTATCGCCACCACACTTTCATTATTCTCACCGTTTCCTTCCATAATTATATCCAAACTTATTCACTACAACACGGTTTTCACAAGAATCTTTACCGCCCGAATAACAGTCGATTAAACGTTCTGTATCCCACTTCTGATGTCAGATACGAGAATACGCCCGGGTAAAAACCAGGTATACTCGTCAGGATCTAGGCACCCGAACGTATGTCACGTATCTGATTAATAACTAAACAAATAATTATCTCACTGACTGCCGCAGTGACACGGCTAACAAGCTTTTTATTTATTGAAAACAATATTAGATTTTTAATATAAATAACGACCCGATAGCAGTGCTAGTAGGGTGTACCACGTAGAGCCTTTCTTTGCAACAAATCCAACGTCTTGCCTTACTCGCTGACCAAAAAGGAATGCCTCGAACACCCTGATTCTCCACTTCAAAAACCCATAGGCCTCTACGTGATACAACCCACTCGTGGTGCATGCACCACACACCACCATCGGGGGAGGTTCTTCTTAGAACGCACTCATCGAGTGCGATATCGACTGCAACGATGCAGACCGATCCCTTGTCCCTTGGCACCTCGTACTTGGGACTTCATAAACATTGGCCGGGAATCGAGAACGTTGTTTAAAACTCCAGTGCTGTTTATACTCTTTTCCACGGCAATGCGACATATATATATATGATTATAATACATGATGAAAATAAAAGACGGAAAACCGCGAGGCGTTTATAATGTTGAAACTTCGTACTAATAGACACTGACAGACTTTTACGATTTTTATATAAAATTCTTATAAAAAGATATATCTAAACTCGTATTCATTATTCATCATCGGTCATTAGTCATAAGTATAAGGAAATTATGTAGAAAAAGAAAAAGATAAAGAAAAAAATAAAGATAACGAAGCTATATGCATCTTGCGTGGGGAGCAATAACTTTATCACAACTAGCTTATCTATAGCTCGTCGCATCCCGCTGCGAGTTTCCTTTACGATAAAAAAAATGTGTATATCTTTATAGATATACACGATGTGCATACATATTATTATGTACTTGTATGTAACTCGCATGATGACAATAATTAACGAAACATATATAAATAAAAATCCCCGTCCTACCCCCCATTCTTTTTTCTTTCTTTCTTTCTTTTTTTTTGTATATCGACAGTTTCCTCAGATTCACCGACAAATTTTAGTACCGTTACGTCATCGACGGACGACCTTTACCAGCTCCTATATAACTACTTTAAACTCTATTACATATAGTATAGTATATACCTTTATACGTACATAGGTATTGGTGTAGACGATATGTTGTGTTGTGATTTATACACCTTTTATATACATATAGATATATGTGTGTGTACTTCGTCTGTAACTATAATACTTTTACACGACTTCGTTCGTGCTTAATACTACGGCGTTGATGAGGTAATACCCGTTATTGGTACCGATGACGCTATCGTTCTTACCAAGCCGGTTTATACATATTATATATTATCATTCGTTTTATTTACCTATTTTCAACCCTTTTTAGCATTTATTATTGTTGAATGAAATTTTTGAAACGTGCGCTTATCAATATGCAATAATGAAATGGGTCTTTATTCTTACTTTATGTCAAATCGTAAGAATAATTGCATGTCTACTCGGATCTATATTATAGACTTTCGTTTTGACTAATTCCTTTCTCGTATTATTTACGAATATAACGCCATTATGTATATTTATAACAATAAAGGAATTTTCTCATGCCATTGTATTCAATTCGACTTCGATTGACGCAATTTGAATAAATTAACATTCGTTACCCCGAGTTATGCTGCTGTTCGAAAGAAGTTTGCGATAAATGATTGACAAGGAACTCTCGCTTCGAACAATTAAACCACCTTCATCCACTCTGGATATCCACATAGATAAATCCTAAATCGTAGATCTACAACGTTTACGAATTCAGTAAAAGTGCAGCAGAGGTAATCATCTCTATCTCTCATGAAACAATTATCAAAAATATCTAACTATATATATTAGATCGCGATTTACTTATATCTATATAAACAAGACATAATATATATGTATGGTTTTTATTTTATTTTTTTGCGGACTTTTGGCATCTCCGGATAGATAAGAAACGATAAATCATTGAAAGCTATGTATGTATAATCTATTTTATGTCATCAAAAAATATGCTGCAGGAAGCGTTTTTCTCCGATCGATATCACGCTAGAAATAAAAATGAAACGAAAAAAAAAAAAATTGAACTTTTAATAACGTGACATATATATCGACGTATATATATCTCAACGAGATAAGAAGCCTGGGCGGTTTCTTATTCGGCTTAAACCTCGTTATAAATTTTATTTACCAATTGCCCCTTGCCACTTGCCACTTGCCACTTGCCACTTGCGAGTCATAAATTGCTCACTGCACTATTTATATTGTTATTACATATATATGTATGCAATCCCTTATTCACCTTGCCCCCCTCCCTCCGAGGTCTTAATTCATTCCTTTATCTATTATTTGTATTTTTTTATTTACATTTACCTTTTATAACAGTTAATCAAGATGAAAGAGGTGTGGTCTTATTGTGTGCCAGTCACATAATATCTCAATTACACATATCGAATTGCAATTCGTTTGACATCCTTGAATTTGAATAAAAAAAAAATAAACGAAGTTTGTTCAATGATTTTTAACTTTGTTCGTTTTTTTTTTTTTTTTTTTATTATGTAAAGATACATTTTCAATCCAATTAACTCCAGATTTTCATTCGAAACTAGTAAAATTTTTTTTTATAATTTATTCAATTATCATTATCCAATATCTCGAGGGTCATTTCAACTCTTGAAACGATATTTTTCATTATGCGTTACAACTTACATTTCAATTTTGGAACTTGTCAAATTTCAATATTTCAACAACACAGAATCAGATATTTTCGTTGTTGTATATAAATGCTTGCAAGAATTGCAAGAATCTTTTCTTTTTATAACAGAGATCAGCTAGCTTTCAGCTGTCTATCAAATGATGAACTAGATGAATCGTATTCTCAATTTTCATTTATTCATTTTTTTTGTTTCCAGAATAGCAAGGGTGAAAAATGCCAGAGGAACAAAAATCTGGTGCCAGTACGGCTGAAGCATCAGCGGCAGAAAATGGAACCAGAACAAGTTCGCCGAGCAAAAGTCCTTCGAATAAAGGAAAGACTGTTTTGGCAAGGATAACTCTTCTCGATGGAACTGTTAAGGATTTTTCTATCGAGGTCAGAATCTCTTTCATTCCAACTTTCTTCTTTCAAGCTTATTTTGATGATATTTGGACAGTAGTTAATATCACACAAGGAAACAAACCCTCGATATTTTTATTTCAAATGAATCTGATGCAGTGATCAAGAATTAATTCGTGTTCGAAATTTGTACATTTTAGAGGAAAGCCAGAGGCCAGGAACTCATCGACAAAATATGCCAAAGTATGAACCTGCTGGAAAAGGATTACTTCGGTCTCATATACGTAGATAGACATGATCCAAGGAACTGGCTGGATCTCGACAAAAGGATTGGAAAATTCATCAAAAGTATGCATCATACAGGAACTTGTATACTTTTGCCATATTTTTTTTATGTTTTATCAATTAAAACGCCATGAATTCATTTCTGAGAAGAAATATTTGCTTATTCTTCAATTCTTTTAGAACAGTAAGCCTTTTTTGTGTGTAGGAAAATTTTTTTGAACTAAATATCTCTCCTTGAATAAGATGATATAAACTTGATGATATAAAATAGAAATTAATTGTCCTAGATGAGCCTTGGAAGTTCAATTTCGAGGTGAAATTCTACCCTCCAGACCCAGCCCAGCTCCAGGAAGATATCACTCGTTATCAACTCTGCTTACAAATACGAAATGATATCGTGACTGGTCGTCTTCCGTGTTCATTTGTGACGCACGCTCTGCTGGGCTCGTATCTGGTCCAGTCTGAAGTCGGGGATTACGACCCTGACGAACACAAGAGAACCTATCTAAACGAGTTCAAATTTGCTCCTAATCAGACGCCTGAACTTGTCGAGAAGGTCATGGACCTCCACAAAACACACAAGTAAATTGAGTCGCAGTTTTACCTTCCAAGTTTATTAATTTTTGGAATCGAAATTCCCCTTCCCAAAATGGTTTCTAAATTTGGCCATTCTTCCAGAGGGCAAACTCCCGCCGAAGCAGAGCTCCATTATCTAGAGAATGCAAAGAAGTTGGCAATGTATGGAGTGGATCTCCATCCAGCCAAGGACTCCGAGGGTGTAGATATCATGCTAGGCGTCTGTTCATCCGGACTTCTTGTTTACAGAGATAGATTGAGAATAAACAGATTCGCCTGGCCAAAAATACTCAAGATATCTTACAAGAGGCACAACTTTTACATTAAAATACGACCCGGTGAATTCGAGCAGTTCGAATCTACCATCGGATTTAAACTGGCCAATCATAGAGCCGCCAAAAAGTTGTGGAAAGTATGCGTCGAACATCATACTTTCTTCAGGTGAATGAAACACACATCAGGCATTAATTTCGCTGTTTAATGTCTGCTACTCACCCTATTACCTTATTAAAAATTCTCTTCATCTCCAGACTGATGAGCCCCGAACCGACGCAGAAACTTGGACTATTCCCACGCCTGGGATCACGCTTTCGATATTCTGGAAGAACTCACTATGAGACTAAGAAGACTCCGATCGAGAGGCAGCCTCCTCAATTTGAAAGATCTCTGAGCGGTCGACGGCTGACATCTCGCAGTATGGATGGTAAGAATGTTGCAGAATTGAATCAGTTCTTAATCGTGTTCAGTGGACTCCTTAATCCTCTTGATTTATTCCTCTCAATGACCAAGACATGATTTTTCAATTAATTTCTTGGAATTGATGCAGTTTTTAGCCAATGAGCTCCATTTGTTACCTCGTTTTTATAGCATTGGGCGGACCAAGGCCTGTCGAGACTTATGGATCAGAACCGAGTAAGAGACACACTATGATGAGCTACGAACCAGAAATGATTCCGGACATGGAGTATATCGAACAACGACCTAGTCCTATAAAGAAGAAAAAGGAGAAGGTAAGAATCTCGTGATACACGCTTAACACTACGATTAAATCACTAATAAGACTTACTATTTATTAGTTTGTAGGAGTGTGACTGTAGAACGTGTTGCTCAATGATATGAAAAATATTTCTATACAATAATTATATCAAAATCGAAGATAATGAATAATCGACATTCATTTTGTTAAATAATTTCAATGAAACTGAAAACAAACAGCTTGTTTTCTAACTGACGAACATTCGACTCAGTTCCAAAGCTTGATTATCAATTTGTCTCGTTTATTAGTCAAAGATTTCGCAATATTACGTTTATCTATTGTCTGCAAAGGCTGGTTTTCATTTCAAACGGATATCCTATCTTAGTTTCTAAGTTTTTGTTAAAACGGTGTGCGTGTCGAACTGCTTTTTCGTTTTGGATCAGGGTTTGGATTGGGTAATTTATACAGCTTCTTAGAAACACACTACATCCTGCGGCCTCCAAAGTTTTCCGACTCCAGGCTGTTGGGGCAATTGATATTATCATAAATCGCGCGTTTGTGATTTTTCAGTCAAAGTTATGTGGATTTTTATCCAAAGATTATAGAATTTTGATTAGAGTTTGGTGATTCATTCTTCTAAATTTTTATCTTCAATAACAAAACGCGAATTTTATCTAATAGACAAAATTACACAAGATAGTATCAAAGTATTACGCATCGTATAATATTATAATCTTGAGTATTTTTCTTAACATTGAAAAGCATGATTGACATGAAAAGAAATAACAGCATTAGCTAGCCTTGCATGGCACATCATCGGGCTCATATCATCGTACACAGATTTTCATTCTATGAACAATACACACCTATCAGTCATTGGTTTATCGTATAACTAATTGAATAAACATTTCACGCTTATTAGGTAGGAAGAATACATGAATACATGTATTCACACGTTAATAAACATTTAATATTGTCATTTTTAATAGCTGGTCAGTAGTTCACGATCAAATCCTTCATTTTGATTATAAATCATTGGAAAACTAATCAGACCTTGAGTTTCGAAATCGCTATCAGTATCGAGGAGTTTAGATGCTTGATATAGTTTAGGGAACGAATATAGGTATGCTAGATGCACAAAGAGTTTGGCATGAGATCTTTGATTTTTCTGTGAATTTTCTACTGTTGGCAGAATTCTTGTTTTTTATTCATTTCGAGATGGCCATCAAATCCAATTAATTTCTCGATTAGAAAAAAAAAACTTGCTTTTGAAACACAGCCACGATTTTACAGATTGTGGAGAAATTTTAAATCCGTTAACAAATTTACGGCTCGCAAGAGTTCGACTATTAAATTTTATAAAACAAGCACACGTTCATAGAAGATTACGTTTGATATTTCATTCACCTGTTCGTAATAATAGAAAATAGGTTCAATTTAGCTTGCAAATAAAGACCATATTAACAGTGCACTTAGTTGTAGAAAGAAAAAATATTATTTCAGAAGAAGAAAACTGCATTCTGCGACAGAACATTCAGAATATAATAGCCACTGACATATTCTAGTAGTGTGTTATCAATTTTCTTTGAAAGAAAGAAAAAAAGAAAGAAAGAAAATACAAAGCATACTGAGAAACACTGTCATTCTGACTAATTATCATGTAAATAGAAGCGTTACCATCGTGAGAGTTATTATTCCGAAGATCGATTAACTGTAACAACTTAACAATCATTTAAAAAAGGTCCTATAGATTTGTGGGCAGATTTTATCGGCTACTCTAAGCAATATTTCTCTTCTTTATTTGAAAAAAAAAAAAATGTTAAATAAAAAAATTCTCTCTAGTAAGTGAAAAAGAATGTCCTTTGATAAATCAAAGGGAGAAAATTATGAATAAGAAAAATCTGCTCGGTCTCTAGAACCTTGATCACAATAAATAACTGACACGTAACTAACACCAATAGCTGACACGAAAGACAAGTGCTGGAACAACTTCAGCCAGCAGTAACAGCAGCCTGGAAGGAGAGTACGACGCTGACGGTGAAAAAAAGGTATAATAAACCGAAATCGCCTCATCACTGCACTGCCTTGTTTAATGTGTATATGTGTACATATATATACTATATATTATATATATATACTATATATAATGGATCTGCTTAAGTGTGATTATTTGGTGTATGTGTAAATTTCTATCGCATGCTATTAATTTCTTTGATTCTTACAGCATTAGCCCAGTATCAATTGCAACGTTGTAATCTATTCGTTAAACGATCTACCTGTATCTGTATATTTGTAAACTATACCTATTCTATCAGTATAAACATTTTTCCAGGCACCTCCAGGTATTGTGAAATGAGTGGTACGATAAAAATACGTACCTTTTATAATTATTTGTATTGTACATAAAATTTGTTGGTATTTATCTAATTACAGGATTCTTGCTTCTTCTTCTTCAAAAACAAAAAAAGATTTGTTCATTGTAACCGAAGCACACGTGATTTGGCATATAAAAAAAAATAAATAAATAAAATTGAAAAAAACTAAAACAAAATTGTAATAAATAGAACAAATGATAAATTTACTATAGCGCTACCAAAGGCTTAGAGCGTAATTAGATCAGCTTATTGCATGATGTCTTCTGTGATTGTGTCGCTCTAATTGTAGAAACCAATTGGGGGTATCGCAGTCCTTCCTACTGGTGGATTGACAAAGAAGAAGAAGGAGAAACAGAATGAAAATGAGAAAGAGAATCGAAACGACTTGAATAACTCTGACTTAATAAACGAAAGCGCTCTGCTTGATACTAGCGACGAAAAGTCACCGAGCAAAAAGGATGCTAAAAAAAAAGACAAGGAAACACCAGAGAAACGAGATAAGGAAAAGAAGGAAAAAATTAAGGTAAGTTTGCGTTACCCGTTTAGCGATAGACAATCATTAGGGAAAATATTACGTTAGAAAGAGGGAAAGAAAGAGAGAGGTATCGATGGCTCCTATTGAAAAAAGCGTAACTCAGCAGTTCAGAAAACAAGAGCGTATCTCAGCAAAGCAAATTAAATACATAAGCGTATCTTGGTAGTGCAGGAAAGAAAGGTGTATCTCAACAAAGCAGGAAAAAAGAGCGTATCTCGACGATCCCAAAAAGAAAAGCGTAAGGGTGTGCGGGTAGCCGAATTTGTTGGGTCGGGTCGGTCCGGGTACCCGCCCGGGTTTGGGACCCGGGTACCCGATTTCACCCAAGTTCACCTTAACTCATATATGTACTACTTATTATTATCCGGTTCTCCCGAATTCGATTCCCCGTGTAGTGTATCTAACTATCCTAATCTATACGTCGATGAAAACAACATGATCCGGAGTTATAGCAGGATCCGACTCCGGATTTGGGTATTGGATTTTTACCCGGGTACCCGACTTTTACTCGGGTACCCGACATTTATTCGGGTACCCGACTGTTACCCGGGTACCCGGTTTCGACTCTGTCACATCAATACCCGACCGATATATACCCGACTCGGGTACCCGCACACGCTTAGAAAAGCGTATTTCACGTTAACTATGTCAGACAATATTTGCTGTTTGAAATTCATATTATTATTATATTACATGTTTCTCAGTACCTATAATTTTGTTGTGTAACATACATTTGAGATATATAGGGGGGCTGAAACAGCTTAGTTTTCGGCGAGGTTTTCGGTGTCCAGGTCCTCCGCTCCGTAGTTTTCGGTGTCCAGGTCCTTCGCTCCGTAGTTTTCGATGACCAGGTCGTCGATTCGTAGTTTTCGGTGTCCAGGTCCTCCGCTCCGTAGTTTTCGGTGTCCAGGTCCTCCGGTCCGTAGTTTTCGGTGTCCAGGTCCTCCGCTCCGTAGTTTTCGGTGTCCAGGTCCTCCACTCCATGATTTTCAGTGTCCAGGTCCTCCGCTCCGTGATTTTTGGTGTCCAGGTCCTCCGCTCCGTAGTTTTCGGTGTCGAGGACCTTCGGGTACTTGGCGGCGATTTTCTACCGCGAATCTTGATAGCGAAATTACTAAGCAATTATCAAGATTCGCGGTAGAAAATCGCCGCCAAGTACCCGAAGGTCCTCGACACTGAAAACTACGGAGCAGAGGACCTGGATACCGAAAACTACGGAGCGAAGGACCTGGATACCGAAAACTACGAAGCGGACGACCTGGTCATCGAAAACTACGGAGCGAAGGACCTGGACACCGAAAACTACGAAGCGGACGACCTGGTCATCGAAAACTATGGAGCGAAGGACCTGGACACCGAAAATCACGGAGCGGAGGACCTGGACACTGAAAATCACGGAGTGGAGGACCTGGACACCGAAAACTACGGAGCGGAGGACCTGGACACCGAAAACTACGGACCGGAGGACCTGGACACCGAAAACTATGGAGCGGAGGACCTGGACACCGAAAACTACGAAGCGGACGACCTGGTCGTCGAAAACTACGGAGCGAAGGACCTGGAAACCGAAAACTATGGAGCAGAGGACCTGGACACCGAAAACTAAGCTGTTTCAGTCCCCCTATATATCACGAATATATGTTACACTATAAAATTATAGGTACTGAGAAACATGTAATATAATAATAATATGAATTTCAAACAGCAAATATTGTCTGACATAGTTAACGTGAAATACGCTTTTCTTTCTGGGATCGTCGAGATACGCTCTTTTTTCCTGCTTTGCTGAGATACACCTTTCTTTCCTGCACTACCGAGATACGCTTATTTAATTTGCTTTGCTGAGATACGCTCTTATTTTCTGAACTGCTGAGTTACGCTCTTTTCGATAGGAGCCATCGAGGTATAGTAGTAAAAGACACACCGATCTGTTACCCATGAGAATGAATACCAGGGATCTATCCAACATTTTAGATACTCAATAACGATATTTTTAAATCGTACATTAAATGGTGAAAAACCACGTTTGATGTCATCCATTGAAACTCATCTTTTCAGTATCTTGCATGTATGTTCATTGACTTTTCAAACTTAGATACACAACGAATAGACTTTGTTCACTTTTGTTTAAATTTGTGTGATGATCGTTTAGCATTTGATAGAAACTAGAGGTTTTAAAAATATCTACTGAAAAATCTGTACATATGAATTGGTACAGCTCGACCTCAATCAGGGAATAGACTAATTTTTTTTTTACAACAGACCCTCGAAATCGATTCCCAATAATTATATCAAAGAATCCTTCTAAAACTTCAGATTTTCATTTTTCACTGAATGATTTACATTCGATTTGTGGATGTCTTTAAAAAAAAATTCGTCCTTACCCTAGATAAGGGCACATAGGTTTGCTAGATGTATACGTTTCAAATCAATACTTAAGTCAATGTGTAGTGTCAGTATACATACAGTATTTTTGTATCGCATGTGTTTTTCTTTCATTTATTACCAAAAGAGTCCTGTCGGTGGTTTCCTGTTCGGCAAGAAGGACAAAGATTCAAAACAGAAAAAAGACAAGAAGGGTAAAGACCTGGACGAGTCAGGTGATAAAAACGACGTAGAATCTGTCAAAGATGAGAAATCCGGCTCTCCAGGATCTCCCCAACTCCCGGGATACACCAAACCATACGATTACGTCGAAGACGGAACTTCGCCAACTAGAAAGAATTTCACAAGCCACGGATTCTCTTATGACAAAGATAAACCCGCCTCTCAATATCCGGCGGACCAACAATCCCCAACTGGAGCAGGAAGAAGGGCTACAGGATTAGCCTTCAACTATGCGCCTGGAGAGGAAAAGAAGGTAGCAGAAACTGCTGAGAAGCGTAAAACCAAAGAAGCGGACGCCAACAAAGCCCCGACTGGTCTAAGAACCCCGGGATTAAATTACGTAGAATCAGCTGGACTCAAGGAACAGCAAAAATCCTCCGCCCTCTCACCCGAAGACGGGAGAGAAGCTTCGACTGCATTTATCAGCGGAGAACTCCAGAATCAAAGAGCCGCTGTTCAACCAGGAGTCATAATTCCCGGCTCTGTGGAGAGCAGACCTGATTACCGCATCCTGCCTTTACCAGATGGTTCGAAGGTGATCGGCGGTATAATTTACACGAAGGAAGGCAAGCCGTTGGACCAAAGTACGCTGGGTCCAGAAGGCAGCAAGATAGTAGGCGGCAAAGTTCTTGGAAAGGATGGAAATCCCATTAAAAAATCTGACTTTGGTCCGCACGGAACTCACGTAGCGAACGGACTAGTTACTGGTAAAGACGGCAAGCCGTTGTACCAAGAGATACTGGGTATTAATGGCGACTCGGTAAAGAATGGAATAATTTATAATCAGAGCGGAGAAGCCGTGAGCGATCGAGCCCTGGGCCCAGCCTATACCTTGGTCAAAGATGGGAGAGTCATTTCTAAAAATGGCAAGCCTCTGAGCCACGAAACATTGGGAAATGACGGCGCCTACATAAAAGAAGGCCTGATATTCAGTCGCGATGGTAAACCCATGACTCAAGGCTCGTTCGGAACGGACGGAGACTACATAGTGTCTGGCGCGGTTCATGGAAAGGACGGAAAACCTCTGAGCCAACTCGCTCTTCTTCCCGACTCGACTTTCATCTGTCAAGGTCTGATTCACGGCCGGGATGGAAAGCCGCTTAACGCTGGACAGCTAGGACCAGAAGGACATTACATACACGAGGGAAAGATCCACTCGAAGGACGGCAAGCCTGTTAAAAGCGAGTCCTTCAGCTCAGACGGATGTGCGATAAAGGATGGAGTTGTTTACGGAAAAGATGGCAATCCTCTCAGTCAAGGATCGCTGCTCCCTAACGGCGCCCACTTGAAGGATGGAAAAGTCGTCGGAAAAGACAGCAAAGCCATTAAGCACGCATTCTACAAGCCGGACGGCAGCTATGTAAAAGACGGTGTCATTTACGGCCAAGACGGTAGACCGCTGAGCCAAATCCCGCTGATAGTTGCCGGCGCTTTTATAAAGGAGGGTTTAATCCACAACAAAGACGGCAAGCTCTTGAACCAGAGCTTGTTTAAGCCGGATAATACCATTATCAAAGACGGAGTTGTCTACGATTCCGACGGGGGCATTTTAGCCGATGGTTTCCTCGGCTCTGATGGACTTACGATAAAGAACGGAGTCGTGATCGGAAAGGATGGGAAACCGGCTAAAAGCGAGACGTTTTCACCCAGCGGAAGCTACGTCAAGAAGGGCGTGATCTATGCCAAGAATGGCAAACCGCTGAATCAAGATTCCCTGCTGCCCGAAGGCGCCAGCATTAGGGATGGCCTGATCTATAACAAGGACGGAAAACTGATGAAAGCTGCCTTCTTCAAGCCGGATGGAAGCCATGTTAGAGACGGCAAAGTCTATGGGAGGGATGGAAAGCTGTTAAACTTGAGCTCTGCCCTCCCGGAAGATAGTTTCATAGCGAACGGAGTGATTTTCGAATCGTCTGGCAAACCTCTCGACAAAGATACCTTTGGATCGGATGGTTCTTACGTGGCTGCCGGTCTGATCTATGGAAAAGATGGCAAAGTAGTTTCAGAGGGCGTTTTCGGCCCCGGTGGTAAGAAGATCAGGAATGGATTGGTCGTAGACAAAGATGGTACGCCGGTTAACCAGGATGACAAGGGCCCCGATAATTTGGCCATCAAGGACGGAAGAATCGTCGACCAAGACGGAAATCCAAAGAATCAGGGCTCCCTCGTACCCGACGGCTGCTACATTCAGGATGGCGTGGTTTACGACAAGAAAGAAAGGCCTCTGAAAGAAGGCGCCTTTAAATGCGACGGAACTTACATTAGAGACGGTTTGATCTACGGCTGGGGAGGCCAGCTCTTTAATTCCGGCAGCGAACTTCCGCCCGGTAGTTACGTGGAGGAAGGAAGATTGTATGGGAAAGATGGCAGGCCGTTAAACCACGGGACTTTCGGACCGGAAGGAGGCTACATTGAGAATGGTTTCATTTATGGAAATGATAAGAAACCACTCGGCAGAGGGACGTTTGGATCCGATGGCAGTTCCATTCAGAACGGTTTGATATACGGCCTGGATGGAAAGCCGCTGACTAAGAAGCCGTCCATCCTCACCGTTACATTAGTTCGGTACGGTTTGGTGTGCGGCAAGGATGGTCAGCCGTTGGAATCGGCGGTATTTGATTCCGAAGGGAGTTTCGTAAAGGATGGAAAGATCTATGACCAAAATGGTAAGCCACTTAGCCAAAACGCCTATGGGTCTGACGGCAGTTACATCAAGGACGGACTGATCTATGGCAAAGACAACAAGCCGTTGGACAAAGGGCCGCTCGCTCCGGAAACAAGTTTCATAAGAAACGGGCAGGTTTATGACGCGAATGGTCAGCCCCTTACGCAGGAAGCATTTGGGCCAGAAGGCCTGAAGGTTTTCAAAGGTTTACTGGTCGACGAGGCCGGGAAACCGATCAAAAACGTGCGGTTCGATGCGGAGGGCAATCTCGTTAAAGACGGACTCATTTATTCGCCCAGTGGTAAACCCTTGGACAAGAAATATACCGTTATATCAATAACTCTGGTCCGCAAAGGCCTGGTGTGTGACAAAAATGGAGAACCGGTGCTCCAAGCACCGTTTGGCACCGACGGAAGCTTCATCAAGGACGGAAAGATATACGACAAGAGCGGGAAGCCGATGAACCAAGAGATCTTTGGAAATGACGGCGGGTTCATTAAAAACGGTTTGATTTACGCCAGGAATGGACAAGTCATGGATCAGGACCCGATTTCCGATGAAACATCTTACATAGAAGACGGCAAGATCTTTGGGTCCAACGGGCTTCTGTTGAATCAAGAAAAGTACGGGCCTGAGGGGTACAAGGTAGTGGACGGCACAGTGGTGGACAAAAACCTACAGCCCTTGAAGCAGGGGACTTTCGGAACCGACGCAGTGATCAAGGACGGAAAGGTTTACGGCAGCGACGGAAAACCTCTGTTCAAGAAATTCACCGTAATAACGATTACCGTCGTCAAGCGAGGCTTGGTGTGCGACAAAAACGGCAGACCTTTGATCCAGGGGCCTTTCGGCACCGACGGAAGCTTCGTTAAGGATGGAAAGATATACGACAAAGGAGGCAAGCCCTTGAATCAATCTTCGTTCGGAAGCGACGGAAGCTACATTAAAAACGGAGTGATTTGCTCCCAGGATGGTAAGCCCTTGGATCAAGACGTCGGAGTGGACGAAGATCAGACTACTTACATCGACGAGGGAAAAGTCTTCGATATTAGCGGCAAACCACTCACTGCAGACTCTTACGGTCCATACGCTCTGAAAATCGTTGATGGTATTGTTTACGGAAGAAGCGGCAGCCCCCTGGCATCTGGGAAGTTCGATGACGAAGGCAACGTCGTCAAAGACGGAAAAATTTACGCTGTCGACGGTAAACCACTTACCAAACAGTCCAGGATTGTCACAATTACTTTTGTCAAGCGTGGACTGGTCTGCGACAAGAATGGCAAGCCCTTGAAGGAGGGCGCCTTTGACGGGGAAGGAAACTTCGTCAAAGATGGCAAAGTCTATGGCACGGACGGCCGGCCCCTAACAGCTCGGTATTACGGACCGGACAGCGTTTACGTTAAGGAAGGAGTGATCTGCAGCGAAAATGGGAAACCGTTCAACGACAGAGAGACCGGACCCGAGGGCAGCTATGTCAGGGAAGGAATTGTATTCGCGAATAACGGTAAACCTCTTACGCAGAATCCCTTCGGTCCAGAAGGCTGCAAGGTTGTCGCTGGGGTTATTTACGGACGGAATGGCAAGCCTCTTGACGGGGGATCTTTCGTTAATGACGGAAGCTACGTCAAGGACGGTTTGATCTATTCCAGAGACGGTAAACTCGCGAATAAAGAGGATCTCACTTTTATGTACAAAACCGTGCTAGTCACGATCGCACCTAGTCCAGAACCTGGGCACGATTCTACTAATATTGTCAGCGCAGTTAACGAAAGCTTCTACGATGATCCACGCTTCAAGAAATACCACGGACTTAGCTCGTTCCTCAAAGATTCTAAGGGCGGCGGAGCTTACGAAAGCGGCTCGGGAGAAGACAGCGACGATGATTTGGATCAATATGGAGAAGGGAAAGGAGACATTATTAAGGAGCTCAGAGGCGCTGCTAAGATCAGCATTCCTGCTTTGAAGAAGGCCTCCATTCCTACTACTCCAACTATTGTTAAAACTACTACCAAACAGTCTGTTGCCAAGGATCACGAAGGGGTGACGGAGAACATTGAAGAAAAAGTCGAAGACCTTACGCCGGGAGGTACTGGCCAAGTTACTGTATCCACACACGTGAATAAGGTGATATTTGTTTGATTAAAGAAGCTAGACCTTTTTTTACAGCTTCGTTTCATATTATCGCGATTATTTGTCGTTTTATTGGATTTGAGTTTGAGCTAAAACGAGAAGACTGACTAATTTCAGGGACGATTTTGGATTACTCAGATAAATATCAGCATGGTAGTGCACGAGAATTTCATTTGAAGAATACAGTTCTAATGTAGTTGCATTTTGACCGTTATTTTTGATTAACCCCTTGACTGTGAGTGACACGCATAGGGGCTGAAAAAAGTCGTGCCACTTTTGTGTTATGACACGTATAGGGGCATGTGAACAAAAACATGTTTTCACGACATGGATTTGACTGCTGTTTGGTGAATTATTGTTTTTGAGGCTGCTGAATCCGAATCTGAAATCAGATTTCCAAAATTCAAAATGGCGGATTCAATATGGCGGACGCAAATTCAAAAATAGTTTGATTTCGATGAAAGTGAGTACCTCGTGGTTTTCGAGGTCGCTGAACAGGAATCTAGAATCAGATTTCCAAAATTCAAAATGGTGGATCCAATATGGTGGACGCAAATTCAAAAATAGTTTGATTTCGATGAAAGTGAGTATCACATGATTTTTGTGGTCGCTGAATACGAATCTGAAATCGGATTTTCAAAATTCAAAATGGCGGATCCAATATGGCGGACGCAAATTCAAAAATAGTTTGATTTCGATGAAAGTGAGTATCACATGATTTTTGTGGTCGCTGAATACGAATCTGAAATCGGATTTTCAAAATTCAAAATGGCGGATCCAATATGGCGGACGCAAATTCGAAAATAGTTTGATCTCGATGAAAGTAAGTATCACATGGTTTTTGTGGTCGCTGAATACGAATATGAAATCGGATTTCCAAAATTCAAAATGGCGGATATAATACGGTGCGAGAAAATTTACATTTTGATTTTGATTGAGTTAATTCAAATTTAAGCGCCTAAATGCAAAAAAGTATCTAACATAAGGTTACAAATAACATTAACAATATAAATATCTAGCGTTTGTTGTCCAAGCAAAAAACTAAAGATTATAAATTCTTGAATACGAAAATCACAAGGACACAAAAAATGAAAGAATAAAATCAAAATCGAAATAAGAATAATTGAAAATTGAAAATATGAGAAAAACACAAAAATTTTGGAGATACCGAAAATACAAAGACAAAAATTGAAATATGTAGAATACTAAAGAAAATGTAAAAATATGAGTAGATGGAAACAAATTGAAAAATTATAAAAAGCACAAAAAAAAATTAAAATACAAAAAGGGGAAAAAAATTCAAAATACAAAAAGCAAAAAAAAAATCAAAATACAAAAAAATCGATAAAAAAAAACATAAAACAAAAACGGAGTGAACAACCGCCACGTCCTCGTTTCGTGACTCTGGGTTCGGCAAAGAGCGGAATGAAAACCAAAAAACTATTCTTTTGACATTTTTCACTATGGATAGTTCGTCATGAATGTTTGCTAAATTTTTATGTGATACTTAGATGAGGACTCAAATTCGAAATTCGTGGCCACAAACATCTCAAGTTACAAATTTTTTGTCGAAATTCAACTATTCTTCAGATTTTCTCACGCCATTTTGGATCCGCCATTTTGAATTTTGGAAATCTGATTCTAGATTCGCGTTCAGTGCCCTCGGAAACCATAAGGTACTCACTTGCATTGGAATCAAACTGTTTTTCGAATTCTCGTCCGCCATATTGGATCCGCCATTTTGAATTTTGGAAATCTGATTTCAGATTCGGATTCAGCAGCCTCAAAAACAATAATTCACCAAACAGTCAAATCCATGTAGTGAAAACATGTTTTTTTTCACATGCCCCTATACGTGTCATGACACAAAAGTGGCACGACTTTTTTCCACCCCTATGCGTGTCACTCACAGTCAAGGGGTTAAGGGCGTGCATACACCTTGGAAATAATCTCTGGTACACTGTGAAGGAATATTCTATTGTCCCAGGATTTTTTACAGCTCATTTCAATTGATGATGCATACCTGTACCCTCCGATAACCACTTTTCCTATGGTAGACTTAATCTATGGAAGGGAAATTCCATGAAATATCAAATAATTCCAAATTAATTTTCAAAATACTGGTATTTAGGTGTAAAAAGACTGAAGTGATAGATTATTTCTTCAAAACGTACTGCTAATTTGAAAAAAAAAAAATTATTTCCAAGGTGTTTATACTCCTTTCAGACCCAGTCGTGATATTCTATCACAAAAGCGATTATAACACATCGATAAATGGGTGGTAATTAAAGCAGCTAATGATTGCGTATTTAGACACTCATTCAGTTTAGTTATTCTGTTACGTGAGAATTTTTGGAAAATAGTGATTACTGCTATTTTAGAAAAAAAAAGAAAAGAAATAAGAAAAAAAATCAAATGCTTTATCAGTGTTATTTCTCTGGTAAAACTTGCCTGCAGCATGTGCTTTTCTGTGTTGTTATCGATGTCCGTATTGAGTCCGTATTTGCAAAGTCCAATTTGACATAAAAAAAAAAGAGAAAAATTGAAGCTAAATTGAAGAAATAAACTTCCGAAGCCGAGTTCGTCTAATTTTAAGACAGATTTTACGCTAGAGAATTATAGTAACACAGTAGTTGTACCTAGGCCGAGGCTGCCGACGATGGTAGATCCCCCTACGTTACAGCAACAGCTGTTACTACCCGCACAGCCACAATGCACGAAGATTTGGAAAAGAACCAAAAGACAAGTCAGGTTTGTTCAATTTTATAACATTTATCGAGTGTTTAAAGTTAATAATATTCACACGTCCGATAATAACGAAGAGTTGACTCCTGGCTGTAAGTTATAATTACAAATGATAAGTAGTTTTTTTCCAGTTTATTATTTCATTTTGTAATTAAAAGCCAATTATTTCTGCAGACTTTTACAGCTTTATCCAACAAGACTAGAATTTTATTTTGCGTTTATTATCTAACCGAATGGTTTTTTTAAAAATATATGTAGCATTGAATATTCAACTTATTTATGATTTTATTTTATTATTTGCATTTTTTATTAGCTTATCATTTCTCTATTGAAAATTAGGTGGAAGAAAAAACTGTAGCACATACAACTGCTACCAGTGCGACGTGGCAAGAGCAGCGCGTTGTTACTCAAGAAGTGAGAACTACAAGCCACGTTCTATCCGGTGAACAGGTAAAGTAGCAGATTTATTTCCTCATATAATGCCTTGATTTTTCACTGTTTAATCAGGCATGTGAGTCTGTTGTGCTAAGAAAAAAATACATAGCTAATATCGTAATCAGCCCATTTATTTGCACAAATTAAATTGCTTCGCAGTCAAGATTTCGACTCGTTTAACGCCGAATTCATTCTTTAAAGTCGGCCCACACAAGTTATTGAAAAAGTTGCGATTATAATTAGACAAATTTTTTGCTCCAAGCTGTTCGACCTTTTCTGTTGCCTAATAATAAAAGACGCCAGGCTATTATAAGACAGTCTTCAAAAGTCATTTCATCATTGTTTTAATAATTTTTGAATCAACAATAACCGAATAATTAATGATTTCTGTTCATTTGTAATTAATTTTTATGGCTTGGCTAACATTGCATGGCGTAGCTGGGCTCACGCCGACATAGTACCTCCAGTTCAAGCAGCGGTGATTCCGGTACGCCAATTGATCTAGAAGATGACCAACAAGCAATCTACAATCAGTATTATCAGGTAATTGATATATTATGGTAAGAAAACTGCAATGTGGGCCGTTGTGGATTATATTCAATTTATTCCATAACAATTCAGCACGTTTTAGTGTTCAGTTTCTGATCTACGATATCTTAGCCAATTTATCGTTCTGTAAAAAGGACTTCCCAATTTTGATCCAAGAATTTCCGCTCTCTATTTATGTCTAGAAAATCTGGATTACGCAATAAATATTCTGTAAATAATCGCATCTTTTTAATTCTGAATGCCTTGTGCACGGTTTGAAAATTTTAATTAAGGATGCAGGTAAGTGTCTCATCGACGTCATTGTACAGGCATGATTTTTCCCTTTTCTTCAATAACTGAACTGCAAACTTTCCCGCAATAAACTACTGCGCAAAAGAATATCCTGCAATTTAAAGACCTTCAAAGCAAAATATAGTCAAATTTTTGGCTTATTCGTGCCATGTTATTCACTCGAATAACCAGCTGGTCAAGATCATGAAGTAACGTTTTATTAAAATCGAAAAAAGAATGCATATCATCTGCAGAAACGAAAGGTATGCTTGAAATTTGAATTTGAAAATTTGCAGGGAGATCAGGCCGGCATAGTGGCAACGGAAACACATGTCTATACCGGGGAACCTGATAACAATGTAACTACAACAACAACTGTACCCCTAGTGGCAACTGAGACAAGAAAAGTTGCTCTGGAGAGTGAAGATGGCAACTATAGTGCGACCGGTGAAATCGTTAGCTCCCAAACAATATCCAGCAAGACTCGTACCGTAGAAACGATAACGGTCAGTATATAATTGATAAAAATCTTGAGTGAAATGCTTGCATATGTTTTTGTGTTTGATTCTCATTGAGGGGGAAAAAACGTTTGTATTGTGGCATTCTTTTGTAGTACAAAACCGAGCGAGATGGAGTTGTGGAGACTCGTGTGGAACAGAAAATTACGATACAGTCAGACGGCGATCCAATTGATCATGACAAAGCTCTGGCTGAAGCCATTCAGGAAGCTACGGACATGAATCCTGATATGACGGTAGAAAAGATTGAAATTCAACAACAGACTGCGCAGTAACCGTTCAGATTAAGAATTAGGGATAACTGTAGGGCACCCTGACCATCTTGTTCAGATCTTATGATATTTTAGGTACAATGTTGATGAAATGATGTTAATTGTTTATAAAATATTAACGATATAAATTTTCACATTCGAATAATATTTAACAAAAGAGAAATCAGATTGGGCAGTGTTTTTCGTATATAGGTAATCGAATAGCGACCAAGCAGCTACTACATAGTTTGTACATATATTTCTACGCGTTGACTTTATACCATCAGCCCTTTGAATACGGCGAGAACAAAAAAAAACTGAATTCTGGGCCGTAGAAATATTTTTTCAACTTGTCAACAAACCATATAATCTATTTAATATAGTCTCAGCAAGCATTAAATGTGATCTGCGAAAGATTGTATTTATACTAATGGTTTCATGCTTGGTTGCGATATTGAATTCGGTATATATATTGGAAGAAATTTTCACCGTACAAGAGAAGTCTCTAATAAATTATATTATACCATTAAACAATATATTACTCTGACCATACTCGAAATAATATTGAAATATACACGAGTCTAATATTTAACAATGTATAAATAATTAATGAGAAATTTTTGATCGGTATAAAGGGGTACTCTACAGTTCATGATAAGGTAATCAAAATATTTGGCTAATCAAATGAAACTTAATAAATAGAACGAGATCCTCGCGAAAATGAACCGAAGTAAAAACAGTCATTTTCGAAAGACCAAGGTCGAGAACTTTTTTTTTGTATTCGTTTGAACAGCCGAATACAATTGCTTGATATTTCAAATTGAAATATTGACAAAGCTTCGAATGAATTTAAATCTTAGTAGCGGCATAGGAGCCTCTTTTAATCGGTAATAAAATACATTTGCTTTACACCGATAAATTAACATTTACGTTGTATTTGCAAAAAGAAAGAAAAAAAAAAACCGCATACATAACATACCTATTAGTAGGGAAATAATATTTTCTACCCAAACTTCATTTATCAATTTTGTACATTAATTTTTAAATAATATTATTTATAGCATTTATTTTGTTCAAAGTAACAATATTATTATTATTGTACGTTGACAGTTTTATTTTATTATATTTTATTTTATTTTATTTTATTCTATTTTTACATTTACTTTTACTTTTAATTTTAATTTCTTTTTCCGGGGTTTTATAATAACGAATTAACAAACCAAACTAAAGAATATATGCATTTTGTGTAAAGTCACAGCAAACAACAATATGTGTCTTTGATAAATACTCTATGAAATAATACGACACACTTCCAAAGACTAATCTTTCTGTAGATGAATATTTAATATAAATGAAATGACTTAAAGTTATCCATTTCAATATCCCCGAATAGCGTCATACGTTAGTTTCATCATCTCTCATCCACATACGGAAGTGTTATATATGGGTATTTAATTATGTATTCTGAACCATGTTTGAATAATTTATTATATTATTTCAAAGTGATTAACAACGCAAGACTTCCTTATTGTATGCTATAATAGTTAATTAATTTTGACTTATGAACCGATATTACAATGTAAGACAATTATTACATATTTTATGCAAAATTCTCTAAACTGAGAGAGGTTTCCGATAAAAGAATAATAATAATAATAAGGGAGAAAAAGAGTAATAAGAAGAAGAAGAAGAAGAAGAAGAAGAAGAAATATTAATATATAAAGTACCTATGTATTATTATAAGGAGCTTAAATCTTCAAAATCATCACGTTTTGTTGTATTAAAAAAAAGAAACAAAGAGAGAAATAATGGGGGAAAAAAAACGAGGCAATTTGAATAAAATAACGTGTTGTGAAATTCTCATGCTTCTATTGCTTTCTATAAAATAGCAGCTATTATAATATATCTTGAAACGTGTAAATTTTGTTGATCTAAGTGCAACAATTATTATTATTATTATTATTATTATTATTATTATTATTATTAATTATTAATTATTAATTATAATAGATTAATAAATTATAAATACATAATTAACACACCAATAGCATTGATATGCATTGGTCAGCGTATATGTCTAAACTTATCTGTAGTTTGTGTAGCAGTATAAGAAGGATTACAATTTACAATTTTAGTATTTTATATTGTTTATTAACTATTATTTACCAGTTTATATTATTATAACTTCAGCGTATAGATTCTATTCATAATATAATTATTAAAAAAAAAAAGTAAAAAAAAAAAACCAATAATGTTTCAGTCGCTTATTTACGAAAGCAAACACGAATTAGCAGATTATCAATAATTTTCAAAATACTGTATAAATACATGTTGTTCAGAAAGAAACAAATATTAACGCAGCTATATATGTGTCAAAATATTTCAAACTCAACCTGTGTCAAGATTTAATAATATATTGCTTATTACAAACTAATTTTTAATTATATCTTGAGTTTCCTTATGAATTATAATACACGTATATATGATGTTTGATGTAATTAATTCTTTTGTAAACTATATACATATTATATATCGTGTCAAAATTTCCCTTACTATAATACATATTTCTATTTTATTAAGTTGACATTAAATCATTCTATGCATGGTGCCTAGGGGATTGATTTTTTAAATAAGCGATTGATTCTTATTTTTTTTTCTTTACATCATCGTATAGGTACTAAAGAAAATATCCCGTTCGTTTTCTTTATTTATTTTATTTTATTTTTCGTTTTATTTTCACATGGTATTATATGTATGTTATATAATATACCAGAAAACCCACACTTTATATTTAATGAATTTTAGTTTTTTAAATATAATATTTTATCCAATTGTGCTAATTTTCTTATATTTTAAATACGCTACAAAGCTATCGGATTCATTATTCCCAAAAAAAGGTGCCTTTGAAAATTGCGGTTACTGGGAAATTCTTCTTACTTTTCTGTTCTTTTAATATTTTCATAATAAATATCATGATCGTAATATAACTACTGAAAATTGTGTACCAAACGGAAAGTAAAGTATCGTTCTATTGCAAAACATTTAATACACCAAAAATTCGGTGATAAATATGAAGTGAATTTTCTTGTTCAAGAAAACTTCGCGTAAAAAGTATTATTACACCAGTATATATCGTATCATAATTCGTAAAAAAATCACAGGATACGTCCTCAACAATTAATTTCATTTTTATTCCATTTTTGAATAACTCTACAGAATTTATGATTTCCGCAAGCAAAATAAAATAAAAATGAAAAAAAAAAAACGAAAAAACAAGCGAAAAAAAAAGAAAAGAAAAATATACCTAATATATCTTCCATGTTGTTCTGTGTCTAACATTCCATGTTACATGTATCTAACATTCATGTATAATACCTGTATCGTATTAGCGTTTATTTGTAGTGTGGGATACATATTATGTTATTACATTACTTTTGTCTTCATTTTACTTATACTTACTAGCTTTCCAGCTTAATAAGTTAAATAATAAAATAGAAATTTTCACTTTTATTAATCAAATACATTTCCGACGCGATGTATGGGAAATAAATTGCAGGTTCAGTTTGCATACTATCTTTACTTAATTAAATTAAGTTGAAAAAGAAAAAATGTTAATTTATATACCTCATAATGAATCTGGCCAAGAGCTATAATAAATTACACGCAGAAATTTATCCATGACTTCGTCATTCGTAGTTAACAACACCTATGCCATCCGTCAATATTATGTTATTTCATTAATCCTATAATCATCGAATCATCTTCATTTCTCATTTCTTCTAAATATCTACAAAAAAAAAGTGCCAACTCGATTGATAAAATACTTTATTTCTGTTTTACTTTAATTAATACATTCGAAACCTAATTATTTTTATTAATCACAATGATCATTTTGAACACATGATAATCGATCTTTGTTCGTTTATATTCAGTCAAAGAAAGAATCGATACACACAAAAGAAAATTATTGTATAAATATTGTTTATTAATTTTGTTCTTCATTCGATCACAACGAAATGCAAGCAATTAAATTGGTGGTAACGCTATCGTGTTCCTGTTCGTTGTAGAAAATGTTAAATCTGGCTTACTCCTGGAAGAATTTCTCCAAAGTGGTCTTGGAGTGAGATGACTGTTCTTGAACCCTTTTATGGATGAGGCTGTTGAGATTAACCATAAAACAATTTAAAAATCGGATCTGTATTCTTTGCTTATCATCTGTATAGAAATAAGCTTGCCTGATTTCCAGGATGGAAAGATTTGCGGTTGTAATTCGCCGGATGCAGACGTTACTGATATTGACAATTTTGGCCCAGAATGCTGGAATATGGCTCGAGTTACAGACCTCTTAAATGCGGGTGGTAAATTCAATGAACCTGTTGACCAAATATTATTAATAATCACTAGAGTGCACTGTAGTAAAACAAAATTCACTGGGCTTATAATTAAAACTAATATTTCATATTCAGAGGACTTAGATTTCTAGTACTTTTTTTCTTTTAATTTCATTTCTATCCGAAAATTAACATGAAATGGTATACGCAAAATATAAATAAATGTACTAACTCGTAATGTCATCGCTCAAAGTCATTTTCGATCGCTTAGTCGTTTGTTGAAGGTGTCGTTCGATTTGAAACTTTTTCATAAACTGACGACATATCGGACTGATATCCTTTCCGTCTAAACATACTGTGGCAATTGTATTATACAAATGTTATGTGTGTGACGTAAGTATATTCAATGAATTCGTTTATTATAATTTCTCTCATATTTCGTAAGAAATTTACCCAATGAATCAGTATTAGCTATAATATTTTCCCTGTATCTGTAGGACTTCGTGACCGGATTCCCTTCGAGAGACATGTGTCTCAAACTCTTCAAACTTTTTATAGTTTCCGTCAAATCCTTGATATCTTCGATGGAATTATTTTTTGCTTCCAATGATTCGAGCCTTTGAAAATTACTTATTTCATTCAGTGTTGTCATTTTGTTTCCCGTTATGTTCAAAAGCTTCAATGACACCTAAGGAAACAAGTATATTATATATTTGGCAATGATTAAATATCGCCCATACAATTTTTCTATCATATGATAGCCGGAAATGAACAAATGGATTTTTCTTACAAGATCTGTTTTTTTTTTAAATATATAATTATATTCGAAAATACCTACGGCTAGAGTTTGGCTACTCCTTGGATCAAAATATAACGATTCCCCGGAGGATATCTTCTGTCTTTCTACGTGTAACTCCGTTAGGTTTTCTGCATTTTCTAATCCTTCTATTACAGTAATATTGTTGTATCCTAAGAAGAGCGATGTCAGGCTTTGCAGGCAGTCCAAATTCTCGATTTTTGATATATTATTGTGTTGCAGATATAAATGCGTGATGTTGATTGCAAAATGTAGATTTTCTATCCTACTTATGCTGTTATTATGGAGATAAACTACACGTAGGTTTCGACACGCTGCGAAATTACCCTAAATTTCAAAAATGATATTCGAGAATTATGTTTTTCATTTTACCCTCTCATTCAACTAATAATAACAGCTTATAGCGAACATGATAATTCAATTGAATGAACTCACAATGGCGTTGATAAATTTATCGTTCATGTAAAGATGTGTGATCTTTCTCAGATGATCTTTTTTCAATTCTTTGGTAAGAGATTTCGACGATTGCGACTGCGAACACTTTTTTTCAACGTATGCAGTCGTTAATTTAACCATTTTTGACGATGCAGATTCCAATTAGATCGGTAATTGTATACATAAGAGGTTTTTTATGTGTTAATTATTTTCAATCAACATTTACTTGAATCCCATCGCTCGTGTCAGTCGCATATCATCGATCAAACATCTCCCGCTATGCGGGACTACGTGACACAAAATTTGAGCGCCAACTCTGCGCGCTAATTTCAAATGCCCGCGCCGGCGCACATGCATATTTGATTTAATGTATACTATAGTCCAGTAAAAATAGGTCTGAAATCGAATTTTCGAGCGGTATGGCTGCATTTTCGAGGCGAAGAATTTATAGTTAAAGAAAATCGAATCCTTGACACGGTTAAGGGTGGGAAAAAAAATCATTGAAAACTCTTGACGGCTCTTTATGAGACTTCTGTGACGTGAAATTATTCAAAGATTCATTGAAAAAAAAGGTTCAGACGATGTTAACTAACTTTGAAAAGATTTTATGGAAATGGTAGATGGAGCGAATGCCGTATTGTTTCTTCGGAGAAGCACATTATTGACTCGTTAGTCGACATTAACGAGCCATTAATGTGTCATTAATTCCAGTCAACATGCACGGCACACGAAAACATCCAAAGATAGGATAGACGAATGTTACATTGCAATGTGACAGTGGACTGTTCGACCTTTGGTACATAATCTACATACTCCTATTTGCGCCACCCTGGCGAAAATGAGATGTACAAAATATCGAAGCAAATGTAAATTGGAACAAATAAGTGTGACCGGAGTGTGAATTTGTTCCAATTTACGTTTCCTGTACGCTTTCTCACGTTTCCTGTACAGCTCATTTTCGCCAGGGCAGCGTTTTAGGGAATTGGGTTAGCTCGGTTATCTGATCACTGATGGGCAAATGTTACCCGAATATTGGAATCTTCCACGTCCTCTGGTTGCCGGGATGGTACACCTTCATTTTCAGCTATACGAAGCAAAAGTCATACGGGTTCGGCGACCTTATTTCTTGGATAATTTTCTCCGTGGAATTTAATGAAAGTAAAATCGAAGAGGAAGAAAAATATTTTAACTAGTTGCGAATTTTTTTTATTTTCCGTAAAAGTGGGAATTCTGTAAAACCCATGCGATTGTTTGTTTGACACACAATCTTATCTGTACGAAAAAATCGGCTAGTCAAAATATCCAATTCTTCGATTCTTAATGTACTTTTTTCGGAAATGAATTCCGTTTGCTCTTTGCGGTACATTCTAAGCCCCCTTTCTGTAACCCCCAGTCTAATAAAAAATTGTTCCCTAATTATTCAGTTAAATTTTCTCCTTTTTTTTCCTCAATTTTCTGGCTTGATTTTATTTTTTTATCTTTATATCGGTCTGCCAGGCCTAAACGCGGCATCAATTGACTCCGGAAGTGCGAAGAATTAACAATGAATGGCGATGCCATGAAACGGTATATAGAGCAAAAAGTTCGAGGAATTGCTGAGCAAGAATTAACCCGGGAATTAAATTATCAAGGAACCAAAACCACCCCCAGATGTCGTAATGAAGGATGAACAAATGAACCGATTGCCCATCATTTGAATCAGAAGTCCCTTGAATTTCAGATCTTTTCATCGAGCCGTTTTAGAGATCATTACGAGAGTTGGTCGGTCAGAGCGACGAACAGGCACACTGATATCTGGTCAAACATAGTTATCATAATTAAAAGGTAGAGCAACGATAGATTGATTATAATAATCGGACCAATTATAGACTGACCTCAATTGAATGTAATGTTGAACTGAGAAATGGTTCAACTTTTTAGGAGGCAGGATCACCTAACGAAAAACTAAAAGTGTGTAGATCTAATGCACGGAGAAAGTTTTACAGGTGTCGTTCGTAAAAAATATAGTAACAAATGCCATAAAGTATTGCATTTACGCTTGTAATATGGTAGTTCCTACAATATCGTATGGTAAATATCTAGTTTCTCACTTATTATCGTATGGTGTGATTTAAATTATCGTGAATATTTACTACAGAATTGGAACAGCTTGCTGGTCATGCAATCACGGGTTATCAACAAGCTAGTAAATAGACTTCAGAAAAATAAGTTATTGCGAAACTACTTGTTGTTTTACATCGAACTTTGAAATCGAGAAAAAATTATCTGCGATGAAGTCAAAGAATCATATAGCGAGGGTAGGGCGGCGAATTTTCATTGCGCAATGTCTATATAAGATACGGTACTTGAAAGTGATTTGCCTCCGAAAATATTGACGCGTTGATAATTTTTTTCAGTAACTAATCGGAATTCAGAAGGTTTAGTATTTAATCAGGAACCGCTCCAGAGAATCAGTAGTAAACCCACGGAGTCGCTCTCAGAAGCATCTTCGTCACTCTCGTATACCGTCTTGATGTAAGTACCTATAGGTAACAGGATCTTTGCAATAAATAAATAGGCACTTTCTCCATTAATAATAAAAACTTGACATTCTACTTTGATCTCGTTTCTAACGGAACTTGACAATCTCTGATGGAAACCAAATTTTAATGATTATTTTTACCATCCAAATTTTGACCAATAGAATAGCGCTATTCACTTTGTTTTGTATATCCTACACGGTATTTGACTGATAATTTTTGATAATTTCACTGGTAATTTTCCACGTTGCCTGTATGTAAAAAACAAAAGAAATTCCAATCTAGTAAGCCCTCCGTCGAATCTAACAGATTGAATTCCCTTGTATTAAATTTACAAACAAATATATATTATAATTATGTGAATCTTAAATTTTGAATTTTTAACTGTGGATTTTGTCTCATGAAGAAATTCTATTGGCCGAAATTTGGATGGAAAAATAATCCGCCGAATACCACTCGAGCTTCAAAATTAATCGGGCATTTCCCGCAAAGTTTCCTGTAATCAAACGAACCTATCGGAAAATACCCCATAAATTTGAGGCTCTTGTGGTATTACATATATGTGATAACTTCACTGAGAAATAATATTTAATTGGCATAGGTATTGTTAAGTACCAGAGAAGGTGAACTGATTTTCAATCACCCTACTTGAAATTTCGTTGTACCAATTGAATATTTAATCCCTAGTATTGAAATAGTATTTTTCGTCACAAGGCCGTAAAAAAGATTTTCACGGCCCGAGTATGTGATTGCACAGTGTGATTATCGCGAGATCGGGGGAGGCTGTGAAATCTTATGGCCGAGCGACGAACATTATTTGTTGGTATCTTTGTCGTAAAATTTGCTGTAAAAAATTTTTCGCGGACTGAAAACGGGCTGTAAAAACGAATTTTACGGCTTTGATACCAACAAAATTTGTTGGGTCAATAATATTTTTGTCTCAGTGTTCCAAGAGTTATATTTTACCAAATTCTAATTTTGTCGTCATCGTGGCGAAATAAATTAAATTAATATAATTGTCGCAGTTGAACACTTGAATCATAACCAGACCGAAGATGTTCAAACCTACGCTGATTTTTCTCGTTGTGATGCTGTGTGTCTTGTCGACCATGGCGCAATTCATGGCGCCCGGGAATGCTCAATGCGGAAAACGTGGAGGCAACGTACGTATAGATATAAATTTGACCGCCATGAATAGAATACATTAGTAAAACACAGTAAATAATAAATGCCGCAGAATATATTTTTCATAAGAATTATGTAAAATGAGGATCACAAGGCTAGGTATACGTATGCTTCTTTCATACGGTTTCTAACATATACATAGAAGAGTATAAGTTATAATTTTTATATTTCAAGAAGCTTTTCGGTCACTAATCAGTGCTTTTCTTTTTACAGTGCGGATGGAATTACCCATTTTGCTGCCGCGGGTTGAGTTGCACGAATACATTCAGTAAGGGAGTTTGTCGTTAGCAATGTAACGGTGTAAGAAGCCCGCACCGTTAATTGAAATAACCAACATGTATCTTGCAAAATAAAGGGATTATATAGCAGAAAATATTTTCTTAATAACTACCCACATCCTTATGGTTTTCCTTATTTGCGTCTTATTTCCCTAAATTCCATGCACGATTTCTCAGAGTAACTTCGTCGCTATAAGACTCATATATACCAATTAATAACATGAATTAATATTACTTTGAATGAAAGTCAACCCAGATTATCTGATTGTTGCGATAGCGATTTCTTAATCGCTTCCCATCTTCGGATTGACAGAAATCACTACGAACCTTCACTCGTGTCGAAATTTCTTGGTGCACGCATTTATAATCTGCGAGACAAGATAATATAACTTCTCATCTAATTTCTCATTCAATTGTAAGAGAAATGGAACTTCTATGGTCTACGATGATGATGCAGAGTGCGGCCAAACACTCGGTCTAACGTGAGAGAATGATAATTCGACGATGCAGAAGCCGCCTAGATTGCCACTGCCTTGAGAAAGTGAATTATCCGTCAGTCTTATTTTGATCGAAATTGAGAGAATTGGAAGTTAAAAGAATGGAAAACGAACTCGATGTCGAATGGTTTAGGACACATGCTTGAATTTTTGACATTGTTTGAATGAGTGAAATATTTGTACCTATTGCTAACAATATTATTAACTCACTATTTGCTTGCACATTCCTTCATCCAGTAAAAAAAGTTAAGCCTGCACCAATCCATCCAGACATTCCCCAAAACTCGATCTACAGATGATAGTCGACGGTAGCTTCGTCGGATGACGAGAGGAGTTTTGTGTGCTTCTCGGACAACCCTGTACGCCGTCAATCCGTTAAATTTTCTCCTTTTTTTTCCTCAATTTTCTGGATTGATTTTATTTTTTTATCTTTATATCGGTCTGCCAGGCCTAAACGCGACATCAATTGACCCCGGAAGTGCGAAGGATTAACAATGAATGGCGATGCCACGAAACGGTATATAGTGCAAAAAGTTCGAGGAATTGCTGAGCAAGAAATAACACGGGAATTGAATTATCAAGGAACCAAAACCACCCCCGGATGTCGTAATGAAGGATGAACAAGTGAACCGATTGCCCATCATTTGAATCTGAAGTCACTTGAATTTTAGATCTTTTCATCGAGCAGTTTTAGAGATCATTACGAGAGTTGGTCGGTCAGACCGACGAACATGCATAATGATATCTGGTCGAACATAGTTATCATAATTAAAAGGTAGAGCATAGTGATAGATTAATTATAATAATCGGACCAATTATAGACTGACCTCAATTGAATGTAATGTTGAACTGACGATGAGATATGGTTCAACTTTTTAAGAGACCTAGCGAAAAACTAAAGGTGTGTACATCTAATGCACGAAGAAAATTGTATAGGTGTTGTTTGTAAAAAAATATAGTAATAAATGCCATAAAGTAATGTATTTGCGGGTCACGCTAGTAATATAGTAGTTCCTACAATGTCGAATGGTAAATATCTATATAGTTTCTGACTTATTATCGTATGGTGTAATTTAAATTGTCGAGAATATTCACTAAGGGATTGGGACAGTTTGCTGTTCATGCAATCGCTGGTTATCAAAAAGCTAGTAAACAGACTTCAGAAAAATAAGTTATTGCGAAACTACTTGTTGTTTTACATCGAACTTCGAAATCGAGAAAAAATTATCTATGAAGACGCGAAAGAATCGTAGCGAGGATAGGGCGGCAGATTTTCATTGGGCAATGTCTATGAGATACGGTACTTGGAAACGATTTTCCTCCGAAAATGTTCACGTGCTAATGATTTTTGTTAGAACCAATCGGAATTCAGAAGATTTAGTATAAAATCCGGAACCGCCCCACAGAATCAGTAGTAAACCCACGGAGTAGTTCTCAAAAGCATCTTCGTCACTCTCGTATACCGTCTTGATGTAAGTACCTATAGGTAACAGGATCTTTGCAATAAATAAATAGGCACTATTCTCCAGTATATTAATAAAAACTTGACATTCTTCGACTTTATTTCTAATGGAACCTGACAAACTCTGATGAAAACACAATTTTAATGATTATTTTTACTATCCAACTTTCGGCCAATAGAATAGCGCTATTCACTTTGTTTTGTATATCCTACACGGTATTTGACTGATAATTTTTGATGATTTCACTGGTAATTTTCCACATTGCCTGTATTTAAAATACAAAACATTTTCCAATCCAGTTAACCCTCTATCGAATCTCACAGATTGAATTCCATTGAGTCAAATTTAGAAACAAATATACATGGTATCTTTGCCGTAAAATTTGCTGTAAAAAATTTTTCGCGGACTGAAAACGGGCTGTAAAAACGAATTTTACGGCTATGATACCAACAAAATTTGTTGGGTCAATAATATTTTTGTCTCAGTGTTCCAGGAGTTATATTTTACCAAATTCTAATTTTGCCGTCATCGCGGCGAAATAAATTAAATTAATATAATTGTCGCAGTTGAACACTTGAATCATAACCAGACCGAAGATGTTCAAACCTACGCTGATTTTTTTCGTTGTGATGCTGTGTGTCTTGTCGAGCATGGCGCAGTTCCTGGCGCCAGGGAATGCTCAATGCGGACAGCGTGGAGGCGACGTACGTATAGACAAAAATTTGACCGCCATGAATAGAATACATTAGTAAAACACAATAAATAATACATTCCAGAATATATTTTTCATAATAATTACGTAAAACGAGGATCACAAAGCTAAGTATACGTATGCTTCTTTCATACGTTTTCTAACATACATAGAGGAGTATAAATTATAATTTTTATTTTTCAAGAAGCTTTTCGGCCACTAATCAGTGCTTTTATTTCTGCAGTGCGGATGGAATTACCCATTTTGCTGCCGCGGGTTGAGTTGCACGAATACATTCAGTAAGGGAGTTTGTCGTTAGCAATGTAACGGTGTAAGAAGCCCGCACCGTTAATTGAAATAACCAACATGTATCTTGCAAAATAAAGGGATTATATAGCAGAAAATATTTTCTTAATAACTACCCACATCCTTATGGTTTTCCTTATTTGCGTCTTATTTCCCTAAATTCAATGCGCCATTTCTCAGAGTAACTTCGTCGCTATAAGACTCATATATACCAATTAATAACATGAATTAATATTACTTTGAATGAAAGTCAACCCAGATTATCTGATTGTTGCGATAGCGATTTCTTAATCGCTTTCCATCTTCGGATTGACAGAAATCACTGCGAACCTTCACTCGTGTCGAAATTTCTTGGTTCACGCATTTATAATCTGCGAGACAAGATGATATAACTTCTCATCTAATTTCTCATTCAATTGTAAGAGAAATGGAACTTCTATGGTCTACGATGATGATGCAGAGTGCGGCCAAACACTCGGTCTAACGTGAGAGAATGATAATTCGACGATGCAGAAGCCGCCTAGATTGCCACTGCCTTGAGAAAGTGAATTATCCGTCAGTCTTATTTTGATCGAAATTGAGAGAATTGGAAGTTAAAAGAATGGAAAACGAACTCGATGTCGAATGGTTTAGGACACATGCTTGAATTTTTGACATTGTTTGAATGAGTGAAATATTTGTACCTATTGCTAACAATATTATTAACTCACTATTTGCTTGCACATTCCTTCATCCAGTAAAAAAAGTTAAGCCTGCACCAATCCTTCCAGACATTCCCCAAAACTCGATCTACAGATGATAGTCGACGGTAGCTTCGTCGGATGACGAGAGGAGTTTTGTGTGCTTCTTGGACATCCCCGTACGCCGCCGAGGGGCCGTTCACTCTCGAGTCAGGCTAACGTTGTCAAATGATTTCATATGATTCAAAACGATTTCATGTGATTCAAAACGATTCCTTTACAGTAAATAACGCAAGTTTTGAACGGTATTTTCATAGTTTTCCATAGTTTGACGTTATTCGTAACCGATTTCATACTGATTTCATACTGATTTCATACTGATTTCATACTGATTTCAAGCATTAAACACGCTTGATTCGAGAGTGAACGGCCCCTCGAGTTAAAGCTAATCATTTTTCCTAATTTTTCCCTTTACCTGGAGATCCTGTCCACGCTACGCTGCGGCGCTTTCGAGAATTTTTCCCTTAAGACGGGGATTATGAAAATACCACGCTACAGCTGAATAAGCACTAGGAAGTAGGGTGGCCCTTATTTGGGGGTCGGTGGAATGTTGACCACGATACCCCTTAGATCGGTTCGAAATAAATAAATAGAATCTGGGTAAAACTCTCTGGCTCAATTGGAAAGGGTGAGATTTGTTTTGCCGTGCCTGTAGTGCACTGGAAAAATCCGCCATTCCATCATCTCATAGTCTCATGCCTGGTCAGTAATATGCACAAATTTTTCCAGCCATTTACAATTATACCTCACAGAGCAGTCGCCGCCGACAGATTCTGGTTTTTCTGTAATATTTCCAAAATTTTCCCACCCTGATAAGCACGTAGTTCAATACTGATAGTGAGTCGTAATTGTATTTCGTGTATCAGAGATTCAGTGATTGCCTCCTGTCTGACATCATCACTCGCTCTGTACCGAAACTATTTCCGGCTTCTGACTTATTATCGTAACGTTTATTCCAAATTATCGTTAATGTTGGCTTTTAGGACAGTTCGCTTGCCATGCGATTGGGTTATCGTCAAGGGTCTCGTCGCGGGGAATAACAAGATTCTTGGACGCCCAGTTCAAATTTCTAGACTTTCATCCTCGTTCTATGTATCTATAAGATACGCTGATAAGGTGCCTATAATGTGACTTACTGCCGATTGTATACACGGAAAATAACGTTATTTTCAGAACCAATTGAAAGTCAGGACGTTTAGGATAAAATCAGAAGACACTCGGCAGAAGCAGTGGTAAAATCCCATAGAGCAGTTCTCAGTCTCATCTTCGTGACTCTCGTATACCGTCTTCGTGTGAGTATAATGGGATCTTTGCAATGGATAAGATCGCACCGTTATTCATTGTTAATAGAAATTTCCATCGTCATTCTTATGCTGACACAGTAATTTCCATTGCTTATACATATATTCACATTTGCGAGAGTATTGAGTAGCATATCAGGAGACTTTGTTCCAATTTTTAGAAATAAGCGGTTGGCTATCAAACGTCGCTAATAGAAACGATCTACAATCGATTGAAACAAGAATTATTTCAATCGGGATAGATGGGGTTAACTTAATGGCGCTCAGCTACTGAAAAGTTACGTCACCATTTACTGTACAAGAACGACACGTCGCGTTTCATTCAGTTAGTTTATAACAAAACGAAATTTCTCATTGTGTGAGCATATCTTTTCTTGCTAATTTTTAGTGAAGTGTCTCATTGTTAAAGTACTTTTCAACATTTATCTCACAAATAAGAGAAATTATATATTTTATCATTATAGGAGGTAAATTGAAGGCATTTTCACTGGTGAAAACTTTTCATCGATGATTAAAAATAGAAATAATTTTACTTACAAATGTAATAAAACCAGAAAAATGTATATCGGCACAGTAATCTTACACGAAAAATATAACTTCCTGACTGTAAGTTCGTTCATTTTAATGCCAAAATAACTAATTTCAGATTAGACGCTGCACACATAATGGGCAAATTGATGATGAACATATTTCTCACGGCTCTCGTAGTCGCCGTTATATTGGCATTAACGGGAACCGCTGACGCTTGCTCCCCGTGGGGCTATGGGGTCAGTATGAATATTAACTTCTATATGATTAACTCTAACATGAAAAATATGTTCAGTACCTGCAGCTCCATTGGTTTCAGACGATTTCACTATTTCTTCTCTCTGAAAAAAAGTTTTGTTCCATACATCTAAGCTAGCCTATATCATATTGTTTCAGTGTCGCCAGAACAGCGATTGTTGCTCAGGAGCCTGCCACCATCTTTACCGGATGGGTTACAGATGCGAGAAATAATGGGAATAGACTGGCCGTAAATGCCTGATGGCGATGTCCTTATATATAATTCAATGAAATTATCTCGCGCATCAGTGCGCCCTTTGGTTTACATAATTTTGTTTTTTATTGTATTTTCTAAGCAAATACAAGTTCAGAATGCAATAAAATTTAAATAAAAAATCTACACAGATTATCAGTTTCGGATTTCATCGTTCCTTTACGTATACCCTCGTGCGCACCCTAAATGAGGAAGCATGGATACATTTGAACAAATCCTTGATTAAATCTCCCGATTCCATCCAAATCATCGTGAAAAAGAAATCTAATATTCGTGTAATTATAAAACGCGTTTGCTTTCCTAGTAGTTGCTCATTACCTCCGTACATAGAACTGTGAATTTAAGTCTACCCCGAGCCGTTTCCCGATTTGCCTTACGTCCTTACGCACAAAATGATTAATACCTATTGATTATAAAGATCAAGGTTATAAGTTTGATCAAAACCAGCCTGGATACCCAGATTATCCACGGTTCAGGAGTCCTCGGAAATTATCGGCTCTTATTTCCCTGTAGATCGTTGGAGTTCAAATAAAGAGTATCCAATTCCCCAGGATTTGCGAAAGAATCAGATGCCAAACGAGCTACTTCATTGTTTTCCAAGGATATAATTATGCCAGCTTCGGAAGCCCGTAAAATGTCTTTTAATTTATCGCGGAAAGATCATTATAGCTTAAGGACAACCATGTCAATTCAGGTAGCAAATTTCCGTTGAATGTTCCATTTATTATGTGGTTGATCTTTTCATTGTTTTCAATTGTTAAAATAATTCGCTCAGCAAATCCATTCGAGCTTGCACAGCACGGAAGGTATAGAAATGCTTCGACAACGCAGGCGTGCTTGAACTTTGTCGAATCCGCTATACCTATATCATTAAAAGTGCTCCGTGGTCGCTATTGATCCAAATGCGACTGAGCAACACTAGTTCTTCGTGGTATTTCCTAGGCAAGTGAGTAAACGTGACAGAGCTCAAACTCCAAACAGTATTCCTCTCGTGCGAGACTAAACCGCCGAAAAATGTCTGGTGCTGGATTTTCCTTATGACTAACCGTCCCGGACGCGCCAGCCGCGATTACTGCACAGTCAAGAAACGTTTCTGAGTTTGATCGCTTCAACACGGACCTCGCAACGCTTTGCAAGGTAATTACACTGGACGCCGTAAAACCGCATATGAAGTTCTCCTTGCTTAACTCTACAATTATCCCATGTACATATACTTTGCATATCGATTAGAAAATTCACAGCAACATAATCTAATCCTCGTCCTGAAGCGAAATACAAGACAGTCCATCGCTTTAATTGCGGAGAGTATTCGAAGCGCGATTATAAAATGATGCCATCATTATATTCCGCGCTGAAATTGGCGCGAAATCTATGTTTGAATTTCTCTACAGGTGTACCCGGTGAGCCCTGTAACGGGCCCGGGCGCCGCCAGATCGGTATGGGAGCTAAGCCCGGACCCCGACATGGTTGGGCTGATGCCGAACAGCCCGTTGTCTGTGGAGGCGGCCGCCCATGCTGGAGCAAAGGGACCAAGGCGGCGAAATGGTCCCGACGACGACGTATACGCGGACGATGCAGCCTTGAGTCAGGCCTCGGGAGGAACCAGCGATGAGTCCAAGGAGATTTTCGATCTAGTAAGAGCAGGGTGAGTCCTTCAAGGCGTCGAAGATTTTTTTTGCATCATTCTGCGATTTTTGAAAACTCTCAATGTAGAATATAAAATATAATTTGATCTGCAGCTAGATTTGTAATAGCTAATCCGGATTTCGTAGGGAAGTTGAGGCAATCGAGATTCTAGTTGAGAATAATCGGAACTCCAGCATCCTTAGCGCTAGAGATGAATGGGGATATACTCCAGCACATTGGGCCGCGTTGGACGGAAATCTCGAGGTATGCTACAATCGGCACTTCCTTATCTGTATAATGATCGTGACTCATGAAGAGGAGAAACGCCGGGTGATAAGATTTATCATACTGTGTCGTGTCCGGACGAAGGGGTTTACCTCGTCATCCTTAGAACTTGCGCAAATTGCCATTCCACATGATTATACATGGAAATATGTTTCTGGTGTACTATTCGAAATACAAAACGTTTTGCGTCATGTTTTTCTGATCCCCGTTCCACAGGTGATGCGGTATTTAGTGGAGAGAAACGGGCCTGTTGACCTCTCGTGTCTAGGGACACAGGGACCTCGACCCATCCACTGGGCTTGCCGCAAAGGACATAGTGCGATAGTCCAAACTTTGTTGAAGGTTTGAGAACGAGTCTTCTGTAAGATGGGACTGTTTTTTCTCATCCTGTTACACGTAGGTATTCATTGATAATAATTGATAGACAATCGAGGACTTGTTCTCCTCCTGCAGGCTGGAGTGGCTGTAAACGCGGCAGATTTCAAAGGGCTAACACCACTGATGACTGCATGTATGTTCGGAAAAGCAGCAACTGCCGCTTTCCTATTAGGATCCGGAGCCCAGTGCCACCTGACCGACATCAACGGGGATACAGCGTTGCACTGGGCAGCTTACAAAGGCCATCCGGAGCTAATCAGGCTGTTGATGTACAGCGGCGTCGATCTGCAGAAGCCTGACTACTTCGGCTCGACGCCCCTGCACCTCGCCTGTCTATCCGGAAATGTTAACTGCGCAAGGATACTTTGCGAAAAGAGTAAAATCGAACTCGAACCACGCGATAAAAACGGCAAAACACCACTTCAACTTGCTAGAGCTCATCGGCATGCCGATGTCGTCGGCATTCTTCAGGCTGAACAAAAACGAAGATCTAGATGGATTCCTCCCATGAATGAACTATGGTCGGTCCCAATGTTCGCCAGAGACATGCATGAAGCCCATATCTTCCCTCCTCGAGTATATTTATATTTAACACATGCTCAGGAACTTGAAAGATCCTCATATAAACCTATTAGTCCCAGAAATGCTATTAAAAATGTCTATTCCTTCATCTCCCCCGGATCCCTTATCACACTGGAGTTAAAATCCATCATTCTTCTTCAAGTTGTGTAATTTCTAATTCCGATGACCAGGGCTTTGCTATTCGGAGGCGCCGGCAACAGCAAAGGACCCCTCCTTCTGTTCATGGGCTCAGTGTTGCTATGGGGCTACCCGATGTACATGTTGAAATGCGTTCCGTTGACCTGGGACGTTCTGAGAGGCAGTCACTACTGCTTTATTTACTGGAACATTGTCATGTGGGTATCGTGGATTGTAGCAAACCGTCGTGACCCCGGCTACGTGCCTCGGAACAGCGAGACATACTACAGAGCCATCAAGCAGGTGGAGTGTTTCATATTTGATAGACTCTAATATCTGGCCTTATTGATTCTCTCATGCAGAAAAGAGAATTTGTCTTTTTGCGTAGATCCCTTACTTCGACAAGTGGAAGAAGAGGAACGTGATACTTTCACGACTTTGTCATAGCTGTAGATGCTTTAGACCTCTCAGAGCCAAGCATTGTCGGTTATGCAATCGATGCGTAACTTACTTCGACCACCACTGTCCGTTCATTTATAACTGCGTCGGTTTAAGGAACAGGTTCGTCCAGAGAAAACCAGTCCAGGCAAGTTCGCGATTTCTCATCTTGTTCTTCTCCTCCCTTTTTTCTATCTTTACAGAATGTGGTTCTTCCTCTTCGTCCTGAGCATCGCCATCAACTGCTCCTTCACACTGTACTTCGCGTGCTACTGCATCGCCATCGAAGGCATCCAGCTACTCTATGTCCTCGGTCTTATCGAGGCTTTCGTCTTCTGTGGACTCGGCTGGATTCTGACCTGCACTTCCGTGAGCAATTCAGGATCTTTATTATTTTTTTTCTATATCCAAATGAATCTTTTTAACATGTTTGAAACAAAACAATCTTTTTTCAAACATCCTAATCTTTATACTTCAAGTTTTTTTTATATCCGTGTTCAATCATCAATTCGAGACCTTGATTCACATCGAATTGCATTTTTATTACTCCCCAAACAGGTCCTGCACGCCTGCATGAATCTCACAACAAACGAGATGTTCAATTACAAGAGGTATTCCTATCTGAGAGACAAACGGGGACGTTATCTCAACCCGTTCAGCAGAGGACCAGTCCTCAACCTGATGGAATTTTTCCTATGCCCACCTGACCACTTCGCTGATGATCCGCAGCATTACCATATATTGAACGAGGACATCGGCACGTGATTTTAATTATAAATTAGATTGTTATTATATGCTTTGCAGAAAAATGCCTACAGTCGAGGTTTCGTCAAAAGTTCATTGAATCTGCACGATTCTTTCACACTTTGCTTCGGCAATCGGCACTATTTAAATATAAAGTTTACAATACGATAAAATTTCATCTTCAAGGTTCAGATTCAGATATTTAATCAGCCAATTTAAGTCGTTCTGAACATTTTCGAACACCTGGCCTTACTGTATAATCAAACAGGATCTGGTTGATTTGGTTTTTACTGCTAATCATGTCCTATTAATTATTATCAATGGGAGGCACTAATCATTGTACCAGGACACTCATTTTTATTGTAATTATTGTTCAGATGAATTGCGATAATAAGGGATCAATTGATACACGCTACAATACTGTTGTATAAATTATTTATTTCATCCAAAAAGATCCTATTGTTATTACAAAATACTGATAAAAATGTTAATGCAACATAAGCACTAAGTCATCGTGAATAAAAAAAAGAATTGCACTGAAATAAAAAAAAAAAACGTCGCAATATTGCGATAAAGCTTACGAAAATTCATTTTATAAAATATATATAAATAAATTATGTTAAAAAGTGTAGATTCACGTTAAAATATCAACTTTCATTGTTAAAATAGATTTTCTTTCATGTAGAGATTCAACAGTTGTATAATATGTAATATGTGTTTTTGTGAAATTGATAATTTGTATAAAAAAAAAAAACAATATAAACCTGTAAAATAATATATAGAATTGAGAATTCATATCTTTGGCTAACTGCTTTGCGCTATATCGCGATTGTGAATTTCTTAATCTAGTTTCCTTTTTTTTTTTTTTTTACCAACTCTGCGACATCAATAATACTTCTAATTCGCATGCAATTACTAATTAGTAATTATCCTAGTGTTAACAACAAATGAGTAATTTGTGGCGTTTATAGCATTAATAATAATAATATTAAAATATTAAAATGTGCTAGCATCTCTAGTGGATGTAAAAATTCGACACTTTCGACACGATTCGATGATTGATAATAAAATGATCAATAAAATATCATAAATATTAATCTACTTCAGTTCATAACAAAAATCGTAGTGCGGTGGATTGTCGGGAATTGGAGGAGGGTCCTGTGGAATGTCTATCCCTTCCGCATCTAGCAGTCTCAATTTAATATCCATCGATAATAGAGTTTCGAGGTCGTTTTCAGTCTCTTTGCTTGTCATCCTTTGGCCTAAAACACGAAACTTACGACACAATCTAATCGTGAACAAATAAAAAGCCGATATCATTAATTTCCCAAACTTCTTACCAAGCAGAGCGTTGATCCCGTCTGTCCAGTAATCAAAGACCTGTTCATCAGGAGCAACGAAATCAAGACTTTGTACATCGCTGGATTCAAGAACCAAAGAGAACGCAAGCTGGTGCGTAGGTTTGCGGCGTTGCAGATCTTTTATGTGTGGGCAATCTTTGCCAGTCAAAAGTCCACGGATTTCAACCACAGCAAGTTTTGTTGGCAACTCGTCGATCGTCGGGACTGACTTTTCGTCACAATCACCATAATGAAACACCTTGTGGTTCGGAGACAGACGGATGTACCAAAACTTGTTCTTAATTCTCTGCAATCATTAAATATTCATTTTCGAGAGATTCTGAAAAATGGAATCGACGAAATTGCAATTCCTGATCTTTTCTCGTACTTTTTCTCATTATTTTTAATAGTAAGGTATATAGAGCGCGGTAGAAATTTTTTTAAGAATTTTTGTCAAACTCCACTCAATTATAGATCATATAAAAACTGACAACTTTCCCTGATGACCCAAAAAAAGTTTATTTCTCAGAAAAAAATTATTCAACTGTAAAATTTTCCGATTTCCCTATATAAAGCAATGTAAATTGTTTTTCTTGAATACTCGTAAAAATTCTCTCAAGATTTTCTTTAAAAAGTTTTCAACAATAGTTTAAACTATTTTTTGAGAACCGTCCTATCCTTTTTCCATGATTTATGGAGATAACTCGATCGTATTATGCTGCTTATTTTCAACGATAACAAATTTTATTATAAGAATAAAAACTGGATTTCCCACCGGCCCCCTGGGGTTGTATTTGGTGAATCGCGTGCCTTCCACCAAGAATCCGAGTCTTTGTTGCTGAATGAGATCGAGAATCTCAGGCGTAATTTGTTCCCGAAGTTCTAGAATGGGTTTGGCATGGCTCTCAGATTCTTCGCGGTTCGTTCTCTCTTGTTGCCAGAAACTCGTGATCGTAGAATAGGGGAGTTGCTGTAACTTGGTCTTCAGTTTGTCCAGTCCCGTCGGCTTGCTCTGGAGTGCTCGAGTTATCTGTTCTCTAACTACCGAAAACACTTTGACAAAGTCTTCGATCGTTGCTCTCATCTCTTTCCAAGTTTTGTTCAACAAAACTATGCAAACGCAGTAGAACTCCTCGAACGGATGATCGTGGGTGAAGAACATCGGATGATAACACTGACCCTGCTCGCTAGGAGCCTCGCCGATCCTGAGAACCTGATAGAAAATGCAAAGAAATTCGAAAGTCGGTAGAAGCAAGAATGGAGCAAATATCAACGTTTGTATTCCGCTTTGAAAGAGGAAATCAACATTCCCGAACACAATTACTAGACGTAAGTCTCGCTTAGTGTCTCCCAGGCCTCACCTCGCACAAAAGCTTGACTAATTCGACGCTCGTTCGTCCGAAAGGACACTCGTGTTCGTCAGCTCGACAAGAATTCTCCAGAACTACTTTAGTGTAACTCTCTGTATGGTTTCTGGCAAAATAGACCATGCAGTCAAGAGCCAGCATCCCTGGAGGTGTTTCGATGAAATCAAGAGCTGGATTGATGTCGTGTTTGAAGCCCAGTTTCTTGTGGTCTTTGGCAAACAGACCCTGTTTTCTAGCCGTTACATCGCTGCTGACTGATCCTTCCGTATCAAAAGCGATACGTCGAAGCTCCTTGATCTTATTATGAGCATCCTGGTCCTGTGGATCCATTTTGGTCATCATTCTTTGCTCCAGAAGTCCTAGGATCAGGGTTTGAAGCACGTAAAGTTGGTGCGCCATCTCGCTGCCCACCTATAAGCAAATAAATTATTATTCAGACACGGAAATGAACGAATTGAAGATTATCAACAATTTGGAGCAATTCCTTGCCCGTTATATCCACTCTTCGAATCGAATGACTCTTGAGCTCGTGACTCATTTACCTGTCCCGTTGATTGTATGACGTTTGTAAGAAAGACAAGCCTCAATTGTTTGGACTGTAACGTAGCGGCGACAGTGCGTCTTTTGTTGAGATCCGCCTTGAGAAACAGAGCGTTTATCAGAGCGATTGCGTTCTGTTGAATTTGAGGGCTCAGACTTTGCAGATGCATTACTAAATTCGGAAAAGTAACTTCCTTCTCAACTTGGGCATATTTTCCTGACGAATTCAACACTATGTTCTCAAGAATGCTCAACGAGGCTTCAATCACTTTTGCATCCTGCGCTGTGGACTGATTGTTCACGTAACTTGCTACTTTGTTTATAAAAGGAGATTCCAAGATGTCCCAGGACACACTTTCGTGGTCCATTAGCTCGACGAAAGACTGCAGAAAGTAGGCCAGAGCCCCAGGCTTGCATTTCCCAGCCTCGATCTGGAATAAGAAAACCATTTTGCGAAATGTGACGGGAAAGAATTTAAAAAAATTCCATTTCACAATTTTTTCGACGCTAAAATTCCACACATTTTAAAACTTTAGAAGACAGAAACTTAAATTCATTAAAATTCCTGTCTGTTAAGAACTGCTTGATATTTACCTGTGAAATGACGAGGGCCAGTCCTTGTTTGTTGATGAATTCCAAAGCGAATGTAACATCGCTGCTCAAAGTGCTGAGAGTTTGAAGCGCAGCAACTTTTTCCTCGTCGTTACCGCCGTTTAATTTAGCGAGAATATCACTCGCCGTTTTTGACGGCGAAAGTTCGAGCCTCAATATACTGCCGTTTTTTATTTCGTTACGATTTTTCTCCGTTATATAGTTGTGGTTATTGTTGTCCGAAAATTGTAACGCGTATGTATCTGGATCTGACAGATCCCAGGCGTTACACAATTCCTTGAACAAAGGATTTGCAATTAACTAATCGACGGATTATATTCTTCTTTTGTTCCTTCATCGTATTTTCTATTGTTAGAATTTTTCAGTCTGACACATGAGACATACGCGAAACGTCAGAAAGGCGTGATTGTGTTGTTAACAAAAGGTCTGTGAATGATTTGTCACAGATTGTTATATCGGAAACGATGCGTGATTTGTTTTTCGAGTTGTTTAGTCAGTAAAAAATTTATTGGAATGATAATAATACGCGTGATTGATATACATACCTGGATAATTCCGGCCAAGGGTTGTTTTTGATTGAATTCAATCAGCCGGGGTTGCTGATCGGTCATTTCGATGGCAATTTTGACAATATTCGAATCTTTCATGGCAGGCATTTTGATCGTTTTTGTGTACATAGATCACGGGAATAATAATGACGATTTTTTATTGTCGAGATTTTAGTTTTATTGATACACTTCAGAATTGACAGACAGAGAATAGCGAATCGCTACTCTCTGTGACCGATGGCGCAGTTCAACCATTAAACGGCGAACACGAACTACCTACTTTTGTGACGTTTATTTTTCGAGAGGTATAAGTGCATTGAGAAATTCTTGTATCTTACGTTGGCGACATCTATCGGATCTAATGACGGGGGAATTACCATTTTAATCTTTTAATCTATACAATTATGGGAATCCTATTCAAAAACGATAAGACAACACGATAATATGATTTTATCGTGTAATTGTTTCATCATGGAGAATACTCACGTTTCAATAATCATAAGACCACCACGAAAGTCGAGAAAGACGGGTTATCCGGAATCTAATGATTGAACTTTGAGTTACATATAGTGAAAAAAAAAATTCTGTTATAGGGGCTATACTCTACATCTTAAGATTTTAACCCACGCGTTTCACTAACTAACTTTGAAATTCGAGGGGATTGATACTTGAGTGACTTTTCTAAGACGTGCATGGTTGAAAAGAAAAGTCAATGTTTTCTAATTCGAATTAGCAAAACAGCCGAAAATAGTAAAAAGAGTCGATTGCTTTTGACATCACAACGCTATCCGCGGTCAGTTTGAAATAATTTGAGCTTATAGCTATAGAGAAATAATGATTAGACTTACTTTAGAATATATTTTTGGTTTATTATCAATTTAACAATATAACTATAATGTCAATATTTCATTTCTAGCTGCTATAGATACATATTCGTGTGTTTGCAGCAAGCTTAGAAAAAATATATATACTATATGTACTGTTAACAATATTTTGTGTACAACGCCAAAAGTAAAAAAAAAAAAAAAAAATGAGTAAAATAAACAACAATTCTGTATTTTCATTCGTTGTAGGCACGATTACTCATCCATCACTACACGCTTACTAATTACTACATACAACTTCGTAAAACATAATTATGTATACAATTTGTTTGCGAGAATACAATTACAGAGAAAATAAGTAGCCAGTATAATAAGATAAAATATTAGTACATACTATACTATACCATGATGATTTCTTCCTCTAAAGTCAAGTTTTGATCAAATTATTATCAGCATTTCTACATCTGTTATTCTACATATATATTTACAGTCCAACAAAGATATGCGATACAGTATAAATAATTATTCTCTTATATCCAGTTATTCTTTGAAGCATCGAGAGTAATTGTAATTGACTTAAAACACTTAACTATATCTATCTTTAAAAATGGCACAGACGTTCGTTAGTATGATTATAAAATTGATTTAGCCAAACTACTAATTCTCGCGAGAAGGTCGCCGCTTGATACCTTACAGACTAATGCGAAAGAAAATCCTAATCTAGAGAGAAGCTCGCGCTGTTATTTTTGTCAAGAAAATCGGTACCAGACACGTCTGACCCTCCCCGAACTCACGAGAAGAGATAAAATTCTATCAAATCTTCCAGTCCCAAGGAATGCACAGAACCCCGTCGCTCATCACGGAATAGTAGTGCGTCACCCAGAGCCTTATTCCAGGAAGCATTCCCACCAAGGCAGATTTGTTATCCAGAAGTTTTTCGCAGCATTGTATCATCAGGTCGGGCGTTATACTGTCGTCTTTATCTAGGCCTGCTAATTCTAGCTCGACCTCTACCTTCCTGTGCAGATCTCGCTCTATGTGTTTAACTCTGAAAATTAATTTCGTTGGTTTATCGAGTTTACCGATCCTAGTTTATATTTTGCAATCTACCTGTTGTAATGATTCAATCTTTCCGTAGCTGCGACTAAATTTTCAGTTATGAAACTGATGAGTAAAAAACTTGGGCAGGAAGAGGGGACGATGAATTGACCCGTCGGCGATAACATCAGAGGTCCAGCTTCCCTGATGAGAGAAGATAGTCCGAAAATTCAATCAATTCAAATTCAATTCGATTCCAGTTGAAATCGAGGGAAGGAACTTACGTCTCTACTACAATCTCATAGGCGCTGAGATCCTCTGGCCAATCGGAAGGGTATTTTCTCCTGCTGCGATAATCGCTCAGCGTTGTTGTCAGCTGGCGTAATTGATGTTCGTACTGATCCACCATGACTTTCGGCATGAACTTCCTGCACATAAAATGCACTCTGAGCCTTACCGTCACTCGTTAGCTGCTCTAACTTACGCACCGTCTTCCAACTTTGATGTTGAGTAGAACTTGAGACACGGCTTTCTCGAACGCCGGTAATCTGAGGAGAACGAGGTCCTGTTTTCGCACGTTTTTAACCAGCTAAAAGTCAGAAGAGAATAAACGTCAATTGCTGTTTAAGAAAAACTTGGGAAATGAAATTCGAGGAAGTGATCTGAATTTCAAGTCACGACTCACGTCCAGCCAGTTGTGCCGCACTTCCCCAGAATTCAGCATCACATTTCCTTCTAAGTTTATCCCAGTGTCATTGGCAAAGACGAGAGTCCTATCCCTCAGGACTTGCATGGGTTCTGGATGGTGCTTGGACAGCGCTCTGAAGGCTAATAGACAGCCCCGATAGTGCGCGATGTTCCAGCCGCAGTCCCAGACGATTTTTTTCAGACCCAAATCCGAGCGCAATTCTTGTTCCAGTTTTGATACCTCTTCACGGATAGGTCTGCAAGCTTCCAGCTTTACCATTGCCTCGTTCGCATGCTTTTCTAAATAAGCTCTGAAATCCCAACGTGTTTTAGCTAATTGCGAAAGAACGCAATCTTGAAGACCTTTGATCCAGACCATCAAGGCCAATGAGTGATGAAAACAAGTTGAGACAACATTCAAAGATGTGTAAATAAGAGACAGATTTATATACTTCTTGTTGATTATTCATTCGCATATCATGTTTAGCAGAGTATTTATAGAATTCTCAAGAATCTGTTCAGATTTACATCAATTTTCACAGAATTTTCAATAATCTGACAAAATCTTATCCCGTTTATTGATGATACATACACTTACTTGAATGTGTCAGGTTCGGAATTCATCTTTCTCCTCATAATAATGGATGCATAAATTGGATCATCTTCGAGTTCAGAAAAGTCCATTCTACTACTGTCGCCTGTGTATCTCTGCCAAAATTGTGACCTAAGTCTTGAAGTCTGGGGCTTCTTCTCTTCTATTTTGTCGACGAATGTAGTCGAGAGATTGCACGACTTTAAAATACAGAGAATTGTTTCCCTCACATCTTTGTCAGCCAGTTGTATTTTTACCAGCGTAAATTTTCCCGCTCTCACTTCCTTCTCATCTTTTGGCCGTAAATAAAAAGGGAGAATTGTAGGTCTGATCGGTCTTCTCTGCTGCAGTGTTTCTATCAACGAACTCAACTGCTTCAGAGAATTTTCATTCACCGTCTAAATATCGAACGTTATTAATCTTTGTTTCGCTATCATTATTCCACTGTCTTAAATAAATACTATAGATAATTCTTCTGAAAATCATCCATTTAATTTTGCACTTGGCACTATTCGATTGTTATATAAGTGAAAAATATTCTTGTTGGATGATAGTTTCTTTCGTCTAATGATTTGGCATGAATTTCATCTAAACTTCACCCATAACAAGTGTTCATATTTTCATTAACAAAAAATAGACTAAAAAGTTAATTGTTTAATTGTTAATGTGAAAGAGAGGACTTACCCTCTGTGTAGGAAATTGGCCGAAAAGATCGGGATGTACGGAAAAATAGAAGGGCCTTAAGGCCGTGGATACTTCGCCTGTGCTCAAAGCCCTTACAGCCTCTTGTCTGCCCAGGCTGGATACACATGTCAAAATACACGATATTATAAAGTTCAGAGAGAACTGTCAGTTTGTTTTCAATCATTTTATAGTCTAATTATTGTCATGACTTACCATTTTTTTAACGTGCAATACATCTTGCAATCTTTCGTCTTTTGTCTTTTCACTGCATGTTGTGGTGCGTCATTATACACTAATATACTATTGTAGATTTTTTCGAAACACATACAGCTGGCCGATTGACCGTGAAACAAAAGTTCGTGAGACGGAGAACCGCGTAAGTAGAATTCATACCTCGTATAACCCTTAGCGATCTGACGTCATAGGCGAGGATATTTCTCTTATAATTTGCGGGAATTTTAATCATTCGGAATAGAAAGTATAGACGTTTTTGATTTATGCCGGACTCCGAAAATTACACGAAGTTTATATTTTCTCTAATCTATAGAGCGGTTGACAGAAAACGACGGTTAAAGTCGGGAGGTGGATCATCGCAGCTTTAATTACCGCACCGTCCGCCATTGAGGCCTATTTATTTTATAATTTGAATTGCAGTATGCTGTAATTTGACTTGGGAGAGTTTTATAACATAATACCAGTAGAGTTAAAAAACATAAATATTTTCAGGATTCAAATAATTACTCGACTATAAATATTACCCATGAAGTTTCCTTGCTTTTGACGTTAGTACACCATGTGTGAGTGTGACGTCATGAAGGACCGAAATTTTTCAATATAATAACTAATAACATTTCCCTAAATATGAGTATAATATCGTAAATATAATGGGACCAGTCGTCGATGCTGTTTCAAACATTTGGTCGTGTGTAAAAATCTACACCTCCGCCACAAATTCGTAGCGATAATTCAAAGTAATCAATATACACTGCATATTGATGAAAATTTGGAATGCGTAAGATGATTAACCATCATGACAAATAATGACGCATAACGATAAGTGTCAATTGGTGCCAAGCATAAAGATCGCGGCGGTTTTCCTTCACGTTAATTTCAGTAGAACAATCTAAATAGAGCTCCAGGGCATAGAGGCTACGCCACTGGGGATTGAAATATGGGAGGTACAAGTATACTCCGTTCGAGCTAACGCCAGCTACAGTTAGGTTTTTCTATCGTAGAGTTCCGTATGTGATTCAATTGTCTCGAACGCGGAAATAAAACAGAAGTTTGTTATAATATACTGACGGGATCTTTGGACTGGCAGTTCTGATGCGACAGTGTGCAAAAGTATTAAACCGCCAGGCTCGACAAGTGTTCGTCGAGTAGCTTAAACCGTCTTTGGATAATCCTTAACAATATATCCAAGGCTTTTGTAATTCCGTTCATTAAACGCCCTTTCACTTCTTCGAGCTGCATCAGTACTCAGTAGTGGCTAGTGAGTGACCTGCGCTTGTTGTTAACAAAATTCACGAGCCAGTCTGTACTTATCAATCATGTTCGAGTTCGAAGTTGGTCTGCTAGTTGATGCTGTCATTTTCTGACGTGGCGTATACAAATGTATACACACATGTGTGAAATCGATGGATTGAAGCTAGGACAAAGGCTGATAATATAAAAAGGACCTCAAATTCGTGAATGTGATTTTACCTTGTCGTACATATTAAGCGATTCGTCTTAAAAGAATCCCGTACATTGTCGCTGAAGACTGTCACAAGAATTGCATTATGTAAGTTTTAATCTAAAATAAAACCAAAATTCTTATATTCCCTATTGAAAAAAACCTATTTCTTATGTCAAAATCTTTGTACAGCGAATCTGTGTTATATGTATACATATATGTAGCGAAGGTTTCCGAGCTATACTTTTCCTAACACATGCTAGAGTCTTGCACAAATATAATGTCTTTTGTGCAGCAGCGATCATTTCGCGCTTTTTATTGTCTTTCAAAATAATTCCTATATGCACTATATGCGTATACATATATTAGTTATTTTTCTTCATTTCTAATCTCTCATTGACGTATTAATTAATCGTGATAAAAGTTTATTTATTATATTAAGTGAGCTGATTATAAAGCTTCGTCAATTGATATATCAGATTCCCAAATTCTATTCCCGTAAATTCCATCATATCTCAAATAATAAGACAGACATTGACTGCATTCCGCTCAATTACAGCTGATGCATGACGCTTTCTTTACAGATATATATATACGACTCACTAAGTACACGCTATGGCCTATTCAATCAACAGGCGTCCCCTCCTCGCGGGCGTTAGCGACAGCGAATTCGAAGATGATTTAACGGAAGCCGATGATCCCAACATAGTTATAAGAGATGAAAAACCGCTTTTCAAACCGCACGAACCTTCCGACAAGTAATTCTCATACGTGTTTTGTATTATACATATTTTGTTTCTCGTTTTTGCATTGTCTTGAGAAAAAGAAAGAAAGAAAAAAAAGGAAAAAAATAATTATAAGACGTGGTTGATTTGGTGAAAATGAGTCTACGAATATCTCGAAATTATTATGGAAATTGAAACGATTCATGGTATTTTTATTTGGTTAGATTTTAGTTTAGTTTTTTTTTTTCTAGTTGATTTATGAGAAATCCATCGAATTTTGTATGAAAAACTATCAAAATCTACAATTCTTTTGTAGGACAAACTTTAAAAATTCAGAATTTTTAATGATAAACTACGAAAGTCGATAATTCTTTTATAAAAAAACTACTAGAATGTTTAATTTTTAATAAAAAATTACGAAGGTCTGTAAGATTTGTTGTATGGAAAACTATGAAATAGTTCGAAGTTCCCTAAAAATTCGTAGAAGACTTCGAGCCCGCGATGTTATACATACATATAAAGAAATGTAATAAACAGTAATGATTAATCTACTGTATAATTTTTTCACAGATATAGAATGGCCTATATCATATTTTATTTCCTTGGAATGAACACTATGTTTCCATGGAGTTTCTTCGTGACGGCAGATGATGTAAGTATATAACAGATTTTTATATATATATATATATAATCATTATTATGATTATGAAAATGAATCATTATTATAACACTACCGCACGATATGTATATCAATTTATGTATTCAATATTATGTTTTCCCGAATTGCATAAAACAAGTAATAATATTTATATGTATATATGTATACCAGTAAGCGAATTATCATATTATCGTATCGTATTATAATTCCGAATGCCAATAATCCAATGAACATATTATAACATAATTATTATTAAATAATTCAATATGGTATATTATATATTGTTTATCAATATCAATTTAATTATATATTATATATTGTTCATCAATATCGATATAATTACGATAGACCACGTGGCAACAGAATCTACGTATCATTATCTATTACAATTAAATTACGCGCTGCTTATATTGCGTTATCATTTGAAATGGCCTAGATTTAATAATCTACTACATTTATATTATAATCATGCATAATATGAATGTGTAAGTATATTTTATATGAACGGAGTTAATTGAAACTGACGAAATGAGTTGAGAAAAAAATCAACAAAAAAAAAAAAAACACTATACATGATAAAATTAAAAAGAATCGAGCAAATAAATCTGATATATATATTTTGTTTCAGTACTGGATGTTCAAATTTCGGGATATCCACATGAACAATACAGGAAGACACAATTACACCCATACAGAAAATTTGGAGAAGCGAAATGACTTGCAGGCGAGTTTCACCTCGTATCTGAGCGTCACCAGCGCTGTACCCAACACCCTATTTCTTGTGGTCAACACTTTTATCAGCAAAAAGTAAAAGTTCTAAACATTTACAGAATTTAGTAATTTTTCATCTTCTTTTTTTTTTTTAACTTCCATAGATATAATTTGCACAGAACTGCAAGATTTCGTCGAATATAATGACGGGGTTCTTAATTTATCAAGATACATTGATTTTATCACCCATTTTTCAAAACCCAAACTCGTGGTTTGAAAAATAAGCTCTATTTCACTTTTTCGATAACACTTTTAGTCTGAAATATGTATTTGAAATTTATTGACAATTGACTTTTGAAACACACGATGATTCTTTATGACTTGACTGTATTTCTGTTCATATTTTTTTTTCACAGAATATCTCTTAGAACGCGGATGGTTAGCTCGCAAGTAATAATCTTCGTATTATTCCTACTGACAACGGCTCTGGTTAAAGTCAACACTGATGAATGTAAGTTATCTTCTATCAGAACGTAATTCTATACAATTTTATATCGTGTATGCATTGTTTTCCAGTAATTCATTGCCATTGAATCACCCATATTCGTCTATCTAAGATAATCACCCTTTTACTTCCTTAAAAAACGATCTTACCCTATCTTATCTACTGTTCATTACAACTACGAGATACCAGGGTCTCACTGTTCTGTAATATTTACACATTTTCATCCCGCCAATCAGTGTGTTTTAAAACACAAAACTCTCTTTGAAATCGAATCCTAGAAGTGATCTCATCCTCATTCTGATAATACCATCCATTATCGTCCCGCTATTTTTTACTCAATCACTAATTAGCATTTTTTTTGTGTTTTCAGGGCAGCATTTATTCTTCATAATCACCCTGACGTCAGTGGCTATTATCAATGGTACGTATATGAGGTATTGCATGCCAATTCGAGAAAAAAAATTAAAAAGGTTGTTCTAATTGACGTTTCAAAAATTCATAAATAAATAACAGTTGGGAGAAAAAATCTGAAAAAAATTCGGAGTCGATGTTAGAGTTGGGATACATAATACTTGCTATTATACCCATAACGGTTTATGAACGATTTGAAATATCAAGAGTTTGTAACTAAATGACGATATTGTCCACAGCTTCCTGCGCTATCTTTGGAGGAGGTCTTATGGGAGTTGCTGGTAGATTTTCATCGGGCTATATCACTGCTATGATGGGAGGACAAGCTTTGGGTGGAATTATTACAGCTCTTGCTGAAATCGGCTCTTTATGGCTTGGCGCTAGCCCCGTTCTCTCTGGACTAGTATATTTCATTATCGGAGATGCTATGCTGCTGTTTTCGTTGATTTCTTGGATCGTCCTGGAACGAGCGGTCAATAATATTTCCTAAATTATTCATTCACCACATTAATCAATTCGTTATTTTATCGGCGTCTAGACAACAAAGAGAATTCAATAGATTAAATTGTCCGGGCTTAGATCCTGGGGCAAAACGATATCGAGTTTTCCTGCCGTTGCCATTATTTGTCTGAAATTGTGAAAGTGAGTCACTCCGTTCGCAGATGTTCATAAGTCCATATTTACATATGATAAACTGCTCCGGATTATCCGCATGTATGAACCACCTTGAGTGACGTACATGTGTTTATCACATTTCAATCTTTGAACCAGATCGGTGTTTTTCAGCTGTTGTTATTTATCTACTTGGAAAATTATTATACATTCATTGCTACTCCGCATTCTTCTACATCTACGTGGATTAGAATGATTAATACTCCAAGCATTCAACATTCCGATACGATAAACAGCCTTCGTACTTCTCATTTTTCTACAGTTAGAGCAAAACTACGCCTGCTTCTTTTTTTCAATGAAAGAGTCATAACATCATTATAGATTTGATAGAGTCTAAAGACTGTTAACAAGGATTTACAGATCAGTGAAGTAGCATAATGTTTCTATTTTCCAGACTTTTCGGACACAGGGTGTTGATTATTATTGAACTTTGATTAGAAGTTTATTCTGAAGAATATTCAGTAATCGAATTTCGCATAGATTATCTCTTTCTTTTTTTTTTTTGATAAAAAAACAAATCTTTCATAAAAAACCGAACAATTTTTTGGAAAAGAATGGTTGAATTAAAAGAATTATCAAATCTTTCAGGTTTTCTTCAAGTACCATATGCTCGAAGGGCCTTCAGAGTCTTTGATCGAATCTGATAGATTGAACCACAATGGTAACGACGATACCCAAGACACGAGATACCTGGCATACAGACCGGAATCTGTATCGTACATGAAAATCTTTAAAAAGATTTGGCACTACGGATTCAGCAACGCGCTTGTCTTTTTAATCACTCTAGCAATTTATCCGTCGGTAACTGTGCTAGTCGAAAGTGAAGGGAAAGGACAAGGTCACGCGTGGAACGGTCAGTTCTAGTAAAGAATAATCTTTCAAATACTTGAACCGATTTCAAGCCGATTATATACATTTCACTTTTGTCTCATTATAAATACTTTCTATTCCTTACAGATATCTACTTTGTCCCCGTTGTTGCCTATCTTTTGTTCAGCATTGGTGACTACATTGGAAGATTAGTGGCTGGAATCTTTGAATGGGTCAGTAAATACATATTCATTTCCAGCAAGCCCGAAACATATTCGCAACATTTCAGAGCCCCTATAATACCCAGCTAAATCCATTCTAGCAAGGACATTGTCCTCGTGGGATTATCTATAAAAAATCTGCCTCTTTAATGTTTTTTATTTCCATCTCGCAGCAATTGATCGAAGATTGTGCCCTTTTTTGTTTATTCAGCCAAAAGACCGGCCATGGCTAGTGATTGCTATGAGCTTTCTGAGAATAATCGGCGTGCCGTTAATCATGTTCTGCAACGCCCAGCCTCGGCATAATCTCCCTGTTCTCATCACTCAGGATATTTATTACATTGTGATATTAATGATCTTCGCCTTCACGAACGGCTATTTCTGCAACTTAGTCCTAATTCTGGCTCCTCTGTAAGTTTGAACAGTTGTGTGGCCTCAAGGAGGTTGGAGCGCTTCACGCCAGTCAAATCAGTGATATATTTTGCGAATAGTTTTTACGAATATTTTGACCAGTGTGAAGTGCTGCAAGCTTTTTAAAAGTGGCCAGATTTTCAACAATATAAGAGATATTTAATTATCACTTCCTTTTGCTTTTTCAGAGTTGTTGAACCGCAAGAAAAAGAAATAGCATCTTTGATGATGGGTGCATTTTTGGGTAGCGGACTGGCAATTGGTTCTGCCGTGAGCCTTGTGTTGGTGAAAGTTCTGTGATCTGCTGCACGGTTATCGAAGTTTTAAATCAACTGTTCAAAGCTATTTACAGATTTAAGAAACAGAACTTTTAAACCCTGTAATAATTGAGTGGCGCTATGCATCTACTAAACGTATTCAATGCCTTTTATAACTTTTTGAGGAGTATCATCCTCGGTCCTCATTATCATTCCTGAGCTGTATAGTTGAAAAGGAATCATGCATTTCCTGTGAATTTGTTTCACCATGCTTAGCCAGATTGTTAAATTGGTTAGTCAGGTGGCATAATCGCATAGAGAATAATTTCGTTCCTTGTTTGTATTACGTATCTTATCTGAATCCGGCACAAATAGGGTACTTAGTTATAGACAATTGAATTTATTATTACTTACTATAACTATAATACGTAGAAACGAAATGATCAGGAATTTACGGGTACTAATTTAACAAATTTCATCGAGCATGACGATTATTAGTAAATTTTCAGTAAACTATATTGACTTTTGAATATCTAAGAAAATGAAAAAAAAAAATTTAGAATAATTTTTAGAAATTCTCTACAGTAAAATGACAATTGTCAATGAGAACTGATTTGTTCTTGTTATTTTTAATCATTTCTTAAACTTGATTTTGTTTCTTCAGAACCAGTGTACCCAAAGACACTTAAATATAAATATATATGTAGATACATGTATTGTGTATAAATGAATCTTATTAATATGAAAACATTTTAACAAGAATCTAGTCAAGTTATGAGAATACCGATTCGATGTTTGATGTGTACCGATTGACAATTGATATAATATATTGTATATATAAAAATGCATATAGTGTAATTAAAGGGAGCTTTGCATCATCTGACAATGAGACGTTGGATTCTTCCATTAGAGTCATATGTCTGCAAAATAGTACGTTAGTATTGTTTAGTATGGTATGTGAATCGATGAAACAAATAGATGAATTTATATAGTGATCTGAATCGATATTTATAGATAAAATAGAATGTTTCCAGTAGGGAAATAAGAATAAATCAATTTTTATGTATGTTAATAATAAAAGGACTATCATGTAATTATTATGACTCTGTTATACAACTATTTAATATAATAAACGAATTATTAAAAAAGAAAAAGTACTACAACATTGAATTTTATCAGTAAATAGTATTATTCAAGGAATTCACTGCGATTATGTATGTCGCAGCCTATTCTAAGCCATAAATAATGAATTTCTCACCTTACAATCTGACTCCACATTTACGTCTTGAACTTGATTTTCAATTTTTGGAATAAACATTCCTAGCAATTTACACCGCAGTTAATTTTCAAATAAAAATCGTGTAAAGGTCTGAAATTTGGAAATCTAAGAACCTCAGACACCCTGCAATATATATTTGTACAGTGAACATAAATTCAATGAACTTAACACCTAATCAGTAATGTTTACTGGAGCCAACATCATTCCCACGATCGTCTCTGCCTCTCTTTATCCGTCAATGGAACATAGACAACTCCCATCAATGATCTACGTTTTATTTTACCATCTTGCAATTTGTCAAACTGCACAAGAGTCTGGTCTGCATTTTCTGCACCAACTGGCACAAGCAGTCTACCACCTGGAGCCAACTGGTCTATCAACTGTAAAGAAGTAAAAATACCTTGTGAAATTTATTTATCTATGGATTATTCAAATCGAAGAAGTTTCATCACTTCAGATCTTTGCTTATGTAAAATAACAGAAAAGGAGTGTAACTCTGTTACTAAAATCAGTGAATTTCAAATTCCTGAAAAAAAACTCAAGATTCCTGTTTTCAAATATCAATATACTAACAGCTTGAGGTGTTTCTTTTGCCGCAGCACCAACGTGTATAGCATCGTAAGGTCCCCCTTGTGGCCATCCCAGCCTTCCGTCGCCAACTAAAATAACGTTTTATGATAATTAGCAAAAATAAAACTGTATCAGATTTAGAAATAGAAATGATCTTGATCTGAAATGATGTAGAACAGCTCAAAAACTTGGCAACTTGAGTGAAAACCATTTATCATAGAAGATATAGTAGATTTTACACAAATTTAACATTTCTTTTTCACTTGTTGGCAAATTATACGGCCCAAAAATGTAATTCCCAAATTTCCTTAATTCGTTTCCTGATGCCCCATGTTTCGAACAATTCTGAACCTAGAGAAGTAAAATCGGACCAACATTGTGCCCTAATTCATGTAGCAGGTGTTTTCAGATGGGACGATTATAATATAATGTGAAATGAATGAAGGAATGAAGGAATAAACTAATTTTGGTCCCCTTAATCCGAAGTATAATTTTCTGACCAAATAAGAACCGATCCTCATTTAATTACCGACTAGTTTGACCCGCCCACTGTCCAACAGATGAGAATGATCTTTCTGTATATTTTTCACAGCTTTTTCAGTCAATTCTGGTATATGTTCAATGCCGATAGCGACCCCTTGGTCGCCTAACATCATAGCAAAACATGCTGTGAGGTATCCCGACCCTGAACCAACATCCAGAGCTCTACCACCGTCTTGGAGTTTATCTTCTAACAATTGCAGCGCATAGGCATGCTGAAAGTAGAGTAAAGTTATTAGCTCTGTGAACCTGGGATAAAATTTATTGATAATCAGGCATTGGCTATCTTTACAAGGTAAATTCATTACCATGTGTGGCGCACTGATTGTTACTCCATATCCAATCCCTTGGGGCGCATCGACGTAAGCTTGTCCACCGCTTGTGTAATCTCCTCTGTCGATTGATTGCATAGCTCTAAATACTCGATCGGATTTTATTATCTTCGAGTCTGTTAATTATTTGGAATATTTTTTTTTTCTTTTCTTCTTCAATTTAGTTAGTAAATATAATAAGTTATACCTAGAGAATTATTTACGTTCTAAACACCCGTGATGTTAGCGATCACGGGTTCTATTTAGAAATAGGAACAAAATCATACACATGTTAGCTGAATGTGCGATACGATTTTTAACCTACCTTAGGCGATTGATGGCTCGCTTTTTATTAACCTACCTTTTAAGTATTGGACCAGTTCATGGTTGTTCTTGCCGTGAAATCGACCGAACCGAGACATGATTGCGATTGAGACTCAATGGCGTCTTGCGATTTGGGGAACTGGAAGATTTGCACTGATCGGAATTTTGGGATTAGAAATATTACAGCGCCTTGTGATATGCAACTCGTATGACATATACCATCGGTTGGTTATCAGGGTTGTCAGAGACGAGGAAAAAGACGAATCTGGCCATCCCCCCTCGCCAATACTTCTGCTGCCCTCTAGACGGGTGCTCTTTTAAACTAAGAACACGATCAAGTGGTAATTGTTGTTATGTGTACATGTTAACGTTGACTGAGATGTTAACAAAAAGCCACTGGTACACACGATGTTGTTAGAATAAGAATAGAAAGGTTCTGAAATTTGGGAAACTAAACGGGGATGGTCAAAGAAATAACATTTTACCGCACGTGCTCGTTATTGAATAAATAAATTTATTATACCGTATATGTGATCAAATATGTGCAATAAGGAGGGAATTAATCGGAAATCAAAAAAGAGATGTTAATTATTCAGAAGAGATTCTATGAAATTCATACAATTATTACAGATTAAAATGCATAACAGCTGATTTATGATAACATAAGTTGTATGATAACAATAATTTTGGATCAAGTGGAAATTAGCTATAGAAGTTGAAAAAGAAAAAGAGAAAAAATCATAAAACTTATTTTAAACTTCAGAAAAACGGCTTTAATTAGCTCTTCTTTTATAATTTTTTTGGGGACAATTTCTTTTCAAAGACCAGCAGTAATCTGCTATCATGTGACGGTCCCATCTACCCTGATACCTTTTTTCCATCACTTTTGGATCCTGGTGGAAGCGTCCTCCCTGTTCCTCAATATAATTTGCCAGATTCTCAGGAAATCTATCCAGATGACTGTGGGGAAAGTGTAACTTTGTGCTCATGTTTGCTCGCAAAATTTTAAAGCTTTCCAACATCTTTTGCACAATTTCTTTATAATTTGGTGCTTTATAGTTTTCTATAAATTTTTTTACCAGCAACAAAAAACTTCTCTACACTTCACGTTCAAAATTATAGTCATAACTTCTATAAAGTTTGTATCTTTGATCAATGTCCGAATTTAAGGCCCATCAAATACTCGAGCTTTCAACTTTTGCATACTCCGCTTAGGAAATTGAAAAGATAACAAGCACTTCATAATGATTCATGTTCTAAAGAGCCGTCTTGAAGTGCAAATTATTAAAAATATAAAATACGCCAAAATCATAAAAACCAGAGCCAATTCAGTACTTTCATGAATATATTCGCAAACTGTGAACTTGAAAAGATATAAATCCGCAGAGATATCCAGGGTAACAAGAATTTTTTTTTTTTTGTTGAGCTGTGTAATATATGAACCCCGTTTGAAAACGTCTGATAAAAGTGTGGAGAAAAATCTGAAACTAATGAATTGTGGCAATTTCTTTTGGCAGAGAATCGACTTGCATTCATATTTCATTGAACATCTTTTTATTGGTATACAGGTACTAGGTACTTAATAATTGATTAAGCTTTATTAATTCGACATCAATTGAATACTTGTTCATTAGTGTCTTGTCACTCAATACACGAAACTATTTTCAATAGATTGTACTGAGGTGTTTAAAATGTTTTCTAAAACTTTATCTATTATGATGTGTGGATAAATATGCGGTGAATAATAGTTATGAAAGGTTCTTCTATACAATTCTATATGCATATTCATGTCTGTAAAAAAATTACATCCTATATTGTACGTTGATTGAATTCTACCTACTAGATTTACGAGAATAGTTCAATGTTATCTTATTTATACTGAAGATTTAACTTATGACTGAAATTTCCTATGTATAACTATTTAACATATATACATACGTACATACATGAACAATAAAATATATTTTATCTTAAATACCCCGTCTACAATCATTATCAGGAAAAATTGTTTGGAAAAAAAAAAACATGAGTAACTGTGCTCACTGTATTTTGAAGTCATAATTACAGATACGTGGAAATTTCATGGACTTGGGTTGTAAGTTTGTTCCAAATTTATATATTCTTATCGCTCGTTCTTCAATTTTCACTTCCAAAAATTGATGTGTTGAAGAGTTCTCTGCTAGTTCGATGAAAATGTGACTCTAAAACCAACTTGTGCTGCCTCCGAAGCGGGTGCCATTCGAAAATAGAAGAATGATCAAGTGGTAACGAAGGCAATGGTATATCAAACTTTCCCGTAAATCCTGCCTTACTGCAATGGGCCAGCGCCGATAACAACGCAAGTACACAACGCTGATAGCAATAGAAGCCTACTCTGCCGGATATATACACGATTAGAAGGATGAAAAACTAAACCATCCCCTATGAGTCCTCATTGCTTTGGCGCAACTAGAGTAGATTTATAGAAAAAAAAATTCAATTCGTATTATACTTATAGGATATGGAAAAGGTATAAGAAGTACACACAAAGAAAGAAAAAGACGGTTACAATTTATGTGAAACTATGGAAACATTTTATTGAATACTGTTGGTAATCGTACATTCACTCAGTCCTCATTCATTAATAAATATCTTACATAACTTACAGGTATAAAGTATTTACAGCTTAATAATTACGTATTGTTCGTAGTATTTACAAATAAATAACGCACTTAGCTATAATACCAGTCTCATAGATTAACGTAAGCGCCTAAAACTACTGCATTATAACTGCAGAATTGTTCGAAACTTAAAATGTACAATAACAAAGATTCGACGATCATATGTCAAGAGCTCAGGATCTTATGATTAGTCAACCTCCTCGATGGTGGGTCCTGAGTCTTGTCCCCCGGCCTGCCTGAACTGTGTCCCACAATCCTGACCACCGGGCGCAGCATTCCTCTGATGGATCTTGGCCATAATCGCCGAACACTGTTTCTGGATGGCCTCGAGCTTGTGCTGATACTCGTCCTTGTCGGCTAGGGTATTGTTGTCGAGCCATGTGATTGTCTCCTCGCATAGACGACCCACCGCGTCCCTGTCTTCCTGGGAGAGTTTCGCGCCATGTTCTTGGAGAGCCTGTTTCACACTGAATACGTAGCTCTCGAGTTGGTTCCGCGCCGCGACTCGGTCCCGCTGTTCTCGATCTTGTTCCTTGTACCGGTCAGCCTCCGCTAGCATACGGTCAATCTCCTCGCGAGAAAGGCGGCCCTTGTCGTTAGTGATTTTCACGTCGCTGCTACGCCCGCTGGCCGTGTCCTTAGCGGTAACATGGAGGATTCCGTTGGCGTCCAGGTCGAAGGTGACCTCGATCTTAGGCACACCACGAGGCGCGGGTGCGATTCCGCTGAGTTCGAACTTGCCAAGACGGTTGTTGTCCTTAGTCATGGCTCGTTCACCCTCGAATACCTGGATCGAGACGCCGGGCTGGTTGTCAGCGTAGGTGGTAAAGGTTTGCGTTTGCTTGCATGGAATGCGTGCGTTGCGCTCGATGATATTAGTCATCACGCCTCCTGCAGTCTCGATGCCAAGCGAGAGCGGCGCCACGTCGACGAGGAGAACGTCCTGTAGAGGAGAGCCAGCGTTTCCTTCGCCGCTGAGGATGGCCGCCTGGACTGCGGCTCCGTAGGCTACAGCCTCGTCGGGGTTTATGGAGAGGTTAAGTTGCTTGCCGCAGAAGTAGTTCTGCAGGAGAGACTGGATCTTCGGTATTCGCGTCGAACCCCCGACGAGAACAATGTCGTTGATCGCGCCCTTGTCCATCTTCGCGTCAGCCAACGCCTTCTCTACCGGAGCTAGAGTCGCCCGGAAGAGATCAGCGCAGAGTTCTTCGAACCGGGCTCGGGAAACTTTAGTGTAGAAGTCAACGCCTTCGAAGAGAGCGTCGATCTCGATGCTGGCCTCTGTGCTCGAAGACAGCGTGCGTTTAGCTCGTTCAGCGGCGGTGCGCAGGCGACGTAGAGCACGTGGGTTCTTCCTCAGATTCTTCCTGTACTTGCGCTCGAATTCAGTGGCGAGATGGTCCACGAGCCGAGAATCAAAGTCTTCGCCGCCCAAGTGCGTGTCACCGGCTGTCGACCTGACCTCGAACAGCGAGCCCTCGTCTATCGAGAGGATAGACACATCGAAGGTCCCGCCGCCGAGGTCGAAAATTAAAACGTTCCGCTCGCCCTTCAGGTTTTTGTCAAGACCATAGGCCAGGGCAGCGGCAGTTGGCTCGTTGATAATCCTGAGAACGTTGATTCCCGCTATGGCACCAGCATCTTTCGTCGCTTGTCGTTGAGAGTCGTTGAAGTAAGCGGGAACTGTGACCACCGCGTCCCGGACCGGCTGCCCGAGGTAAGCCTCGGCTGTCTCCTTCATTTTCGTCAATACCATGGAGCTGATTTCCTCCGGGTTGAATCGCTTCTTAGCGCCCCGGAATTCCACTTCGATCTTCGGCTTGCCAGCTTCCTCAACGACACGGAACGGCCAGTGCTTAGCGTCAGCCTGGATCTTCGGGTCGTCGAAACGCCTGCCGATCAACCGCTTCGCGTCGAACACCGTGTTAGCGGGATTCATAGCGACTTGGTTCTTGGCCGCGTCTCCGATGAGTCGTTCCGTGTCCGTGAAAGCCACGTAGCTGGGGGTGGTTCTGTTTCCTTGGTCATTGGCGATTATCTCGACCTTTCCTTGCTGCCATACTCCGACACAGGAGTATGTGGTTCCCAAATCGATTCCAATTGCTGGCATTTTGTGTTCTTCTTTGTTTTTCGTACTTTTCACAAATTGAGATGACAAACTCGTAACTCAATGTATATTCTGCTTTCGTTTGTTTGAACTTCTTTTTAAATTTCTCTCGTATCACTTTATTCACTCTTCAGACTAGTGCGTCCGACTTTAAGTTTTGTTCAAGTGTATCGCTTGACTTGTGTTTCAATACTGCCGGTAACCGCGCGCCGGCTCGAATATATACTCCGGCCCAGAGTCTCTCGACGCGGCGAGAAGCTTCTGGCAATGGCAGCTAGAGGGGGACGGGCGCCAGCGCTCGTTGGCATGGATACGCGTGGAACTTTCGACGCTCGAATATTCTACCACAATCGAGAACACGTGAGCGCGCGGCGAGACAGTGTTTCCCGACGCTTCCAGCAATTTACTCTCAACGCTGAGAGTTGAAAACCCGAGTCACACAGTATATCGATGGCCCAAGCCTCAAATTTCGTAACCCACAAAATTGGGGAAATTGACTTTTTTACTGCAATTGGTTCTTTATTATATCTTACGTTCAATTTATAAATATCTCAAGTTCAAAAAATTAACAAGTCTTGTTGAAATGAGTGTGACCAAATGTCGTATCCCACATGCGTGATCAATTTACTTAATTCTCAAACGTAATTGAAATACGGATCAAAGAATTCATCCTCTATTAGCAAATTCGTAATATTTTGTCTACTCTGAAATAAAATTGTAATCGTTCGGAAATTCCAGACTCGAATTCCGGTGGCGTAATATTTTTCCTAAGATTGTTTTATCACTTGTACATTATTATAATGCAATTTATTACGTCATTTCATTATGGTGCCCAATAACTTGGGTATAGTGCGGTAGTCCGTCCAAAAACCAACGCACACCATTGCCGCCGACCGATTACAATTTTATTTCAGAGTAGACAAAATATTACGAATTTGCTAATAGAGGATGAATTCTTTGATCCGTATTTCAATTACGTTTGAGAATTAAGTAAATTGATCACGCATGTGGGATACGACATTTGGTCACACTCATTTCAACAAGACTTGTTAATTTTTTGAACTTGAGATATTTATAAATTGAACGTAAGATATAATAAAGAACCAATTGCAGTAAAAAAGTCAATTTCCCCAATTTTGTGGGTTACGAAATTTGAGGCTTGGGCCATCGATATACTGTGTGACTCGGGTTTTCAACTCTCAGCGTTGAGAGTAAATTGCTGGAAGCGTCGGGAAACACTGTCTCGCCGCGCGCTCACGTGTTCTCGATTGTGGTAGAATATTCGAGCGTCGAAAGTTCCACGCGTATCCATGCCAACGAGCGCTGGCGCCCGTCCCCCTCTAGCTGCCATTGCCAGAAGCTTCTCGCCGCGTCGAGAGACTCTGGGCCGGAGTATATATTCGAGCCGGCGCGCGGTTACCGGCAGTATTGAAACACAAGTCAAGCGATACACTTGAACAAAACTTAAAGTCGGACGCACTAGTCTGAAGAGTGAATAAAGTGATACGAGAGAAATTTAAAAAGAAGTTCAAACAAACGAAAGCAGAATATACATTGAGTTACGAGTTTGTCATCTCAATTTGTGAAAAGTACGAAAAACAAAGAAGAACACAAAATGCCAGCAATTGGAATCGATTTGGGAACCACATACTCCTGTGTCGGAGTATGGCAGCAAGGAAAGGTCGAGATAATCGCCAATGACCAAGGAAACAGAACCACCCCCAGCTACGTGGCTTTCACGGACACGGAACGACTCATCGGAGACGCGGCCAAGAACCAAGTCGCTATGAATCCCGCTAACACGGTGTTCGACGCGAAGCGGTTGATCGGCAGGCGTTTCGACGACCCGAAGATCCAGGCTGACGCTAAGCACTGGCCGTTCCGTGTCGTTGAGGAAGCTGGCAAGCCGAAGATCGAAGTGGAATTCCGGGGCGCTAAGAAGCGATTCAACCCGGAGGAAATCAGCTCCATGGTATTGACGAAAATGAAGGAGACAGCCGAGGCTTACCTCGGGCAGCCGGTCCGGGACGCGGTGGTCACAGTTCCCGCTTACTTCAACGACTCTCAACGACAAGCGACGAAAGATGCTGGTGCCATAGCGGGAATCAACGTTCTCAGGATTATCAACGAGCCAACTGCCGCTGCCCTGGCCTATGGTCTTGACAAAAACCTGAAGGGCGAGCGGAACGTTTTAATTTTCGACCTCGGCGGCGGGACCTTCGATGTGTCTATCCTCTCGATAGACGAGGGCTCGCTGTTCGAGGTCAGGTCGACAGCCGGTGACACGCACTTGGGCGGCGAAGACTTTGATTCTCGGCTCGTGGACCATCTCGCCACTGAATTCGAGCGCAAGTACAGGAAGAATCTGAGGAAGAACCCACGTGCTCTACGTCGCCTGCGCACCGCCGCTGAACGAGCTAAACGCACGCTGTCTTCGAGCACAGAGGCCAGCATCGAGATCGACGCTCTCTTCGAAGGCGTTGACTTCTACACTAAAGTTTCCCGAGCCCGGTTCGAAGAACTCTGCGCTGATCTCTTCCGGGCGACTCTAGCTCCGGTAGAGAAGGCGTTGGCTGACGCGAAGATGGACAAGGGCGCGATCAACGACATTGTTCTCGTCGGGGGTTCGACGCGAATACCGAAGATCCAGTCTCTCCTGCAGAACTACTTCTGCGGCAAGCAACTTAACCTCTCCATAAACCCCGACGAGGCTGTAGCCTACGGAGCCGCAGTCCAGGCGGCCATCCTCAGCGGCGAAGGAAACGCTGGCTCTCCTCTACAGGACGTTCTCCTCGTCGACGTGGCGCCGCTCTCGCTTGGCATCGAGACTGCAGGAGGCGTGATGACTAATATCATCGAGCGCAACGCACGCATTCCATGCAAGCAAACGCAAACCTTTACCACCTACGCTGACAACCAGCCCGGCGTCTCGATCCAGGTATTCGAGGGTGAACGAGCCATGACTAAGGACAACAACCGTCTTGGCAAGTTCGAACTCAGCGGAATCGCACCCGCGCCTCGTGGTGTGCCTAAGATCGAGGTCACCTTCGACCTGGACGCCAACGGAATCCTCCATGTTACCGCTAAGGACACGGCCAGCGGGCGTAGCAGCGACGTGAAAATCACTAACGACAAGGGCCGCCTTTCTCGCGAGGAGATTGACCGTATGCTAGCGGAGGCTGACCGGTACAAGGAACAAGATCGAGAACAGCGGGACCGAGTCGCGGCGCGGAACCAACTCGAGAGCTACGTATTCAGTGTGAAACAGGCTCTCCAAGAACATGGCGCGAAACTCTCCCAGGAAGACAGGGACGCGGTGGGTCGTCTATGCGAGGAGACAATCACATGGCTCGACAACAATACCCTAGCCGACAAGGACGAGTATCAGCACAAGCTCGAGGCCATCCAGAAACAGTGTTCGGCGATTATGGCCAAGATCCATCAGAGGAATGCTGCGCCCGGTGGTCAGGATTGTGGGACACAGTTCAGGCAGGCCGGGGGACAAGACTCAGGACCCACCATCGAGGAGGTTGACTAATCATAAGATCCTGAGCTCTTGACATATGATCGTCGAATCTTTGTTATTGTACATTTTAAGTTTCGAACAATTCTGCAGTTATAATGCAGTAGTTTTAGGCGCTTACGTTAATCTATGAGACTGGTATTATAGCTAAGTGCGTTATTTATTTGTAAATACTACGAACAATACGTAATTATTACGCTGTAAATACTTTATACCTGTAAGTTATGTAAGATATTTATTAATGAATGAGGACTGAGTGAATGTACGATTACCAACAGTATTCAATAAAATGTTTCCACAGTTTCACATAAATTGTTACCGTCTTTTTCTTTCTTTGTGTGTACTTCTTATACCTTTTCCATATCCTATAAGTATAATACGAATTGAATTTTTTTTTCTATAAATCTACTCTAGTTGCGCCAAAGCAATGAGGACTCATAGGGGATGGTTTAGTTTTTCATCCTTCTAATCGTGTATATATCCGGCAGAGTAGGCTTCTATTGCTATCAGCGTTGTGTACTTGCGTTTTTATCGGCGCTGGCCCATTGCAGTAAGGCAGGATTCACGGGAAAATTTGATATACCATTGCCTTCGTTACCACTCGATCGTTCTTCTATTTTCGAATGGCACCCGCTTCGGAGGCAGCACAAGTTGGTTTTAGAGTCACATTTTCATCGAACTAGCAGAGAACTCTTCAACACATCAATTTTTGGATGAGAAAATTGAAGAACGAGGGATAAGAATATATAAATTTGGAACAAACTTACAACCCAAGTCCATGAAATTTCCACGTATCTGTAATTATGACTTCAAAATACAGTGAGCACAGTTACTCATGTTTTTTTTTCCAAACAATTTTTCCTGACAATGATTGTAGACGGGGTATTTAAGATAAAATATATTTTATTGTTCATGTATGTAGTATGTATGTTAAATAGTTATACATAGGAAATTTCAGTCATAAGTTAAATCTTTAGTATAAATAAGATAACATTGAACTATTTTCGTAAATCTAGGTAGAATTCAACCGACGTACAATATATGATGTAATTTTTGTATAGACGTGAATATGCATATAGAATTGTATAGAAGAACCTTTCATAACTATTATTCACCGCATATTTATCTACACAGCATAATAGATAAAGTTTTAGAAAACATTTTCAACAGCTCAGTACAATCTATTGAAAATAGTTTCGTGTATTGAGTGATAAGACACGAATGAACAAGTATTCAATTGATGTCGAATTAATAAAGCTTAATCAATTAATAAGTACCTAGTACCTGTATACCAATAAAAAGATGTTCAATGAAATATGACTGCAAGTCGATTCTCTGCCAAAAGAAACTGCCACAATTCATTAGTTTCAGATTTTTCTCCACATTTTTATCAGACGTTTTCAAACGGGGTTCATATATTATTAATGCCACAAATCATAGTTTATACTTTCATACGTAAAGATGATGTTTTTCTAAAGAAATGGGTATCCCCTGCTGTGTGGGGACAGCATACCATACAAGTATGGACATTGGAGATAATCGTTTTCAACGGTGCCTTCTTTTTTCTCCCTCTAGCTCATTACAGTCTCGAAAAATTTGAAGAGGTAGTTGATCAGAGCTCTTTCTATTTCATAAATATTTTGCCTATATATATGTATAATTGTTATGAATATGCTATTGCCAGTTGTACTTTGCAGAATTGTATTCCGAGTTATTTGAACAAATTATCCTAGCGACTATTGAATTACAACCTTAATATTTGAGAGGACAGTAATTAACGAATTGGCAGATCATATTTTTACTCAATGTTATTTAATATTGGCCAGTTGAGCTTTCGCGTCTGTTAGAGGAACGTACATGACCTGCATTAACGTTTTCGTAGTTATTGAACCGCTCTCGCTCTTGTCGACCTGGACGAAATCCTGGTACCGTTGAAATCCTTGAACCGCAACAACAGGACACAGAAGACGACCACCAGGCGCCAACTGATTCACTAGCTGCATCAGTCAATATGCAATTATTCACTCACAGACAATAATTTCCTTCCAATGATTTTACTATGAAGTTTCATATTCGTTTTCGAGTCAGTCACGTGAATCGAGAAGCTGTATGATTCCAGAAACATGAATATTAAGAAATACGATTCTTATCCCTAATTGATCGAATCGTGATTCAAGAGTTAATGGTTTTTCATGAAATATACTCGTGAATAAGTACGACTTACGGTTTGAGGCAGAGTGTCAGCTGCAGCGCCAACATGGATAACGTCGTAGGGGCCATCAGCGTCGTGTCCCAATCTGCCATCCCCTACTGCAGGGATATAATATATGGAGCGAAAGAAAGACGAGAAATCGAAAAGAATTCAAGTTCCATGCATATATCGATGTCAAAATTTACAGAAAAAGTTGCAAAGCTGTGTTATATCTGGCGAAGAAGCTCGCTACATCCAATTTTACCAACGGGTAACGAGATATCGACACTTATTTAAAAAACGAGTTTTATTCTCAGTTTCGTCCAAATTTGATACCGAATCTACAAATTATTCGAGGTATCGGTGCGCCAAATTTTGTTGAAATCGATGCATCCGTTCGAAAGTTATTCCCACTTATAATTAGAATTTATAATTTTTTCGCGATTGTTGAAAGAATCGAAGGCGATTTTTTATTACCGATAAATTTGATTCGCCCCTCCTGCACTAAGTCGGGCCTGTCCTGCTCCACGTTCTTTATCGAGTTCTCAACCAGCTCGGGGATGTGTTCAAGGCCGATAACGAGCCCGCCAGGTCCGACCATATGAGCCATGCATGCTGTAAGGTAACCACTTCCGCTACCTACGTCCAGGGCGTGGGCGCCTTCGCGCGATAAGTGTTCCGTCATCATCGTCAGGGCGTACGCGTGCTAGGACCAAAATCAATTTTTCTGTTATTCAAAATTGCGGATTTTCCATTTTACACGCGAAAGAAATTGAACAAAAATATATACGTATATCATGAATTTATACCTATGTAGTTTTATGACACTATGTGTAGAATAAGTGTGTGAAAATATAAGGAAGGCTAAATTTCGAATAAAAATTGGGGCTGTTCAAACTTTTTATGCAAAAGAAACAAAAAAAAAAAAAAAAGGATCACCTACAGTGGACTTGGCCATCATTTTTTGACGGTTCAACGGAAATTATTCTCCTGACTTTAATTGAAATTCCAAGACTTGTCAATGTCACGAAATGCTGCGTAACTTTCGTCTCAAATGTCGGAACTGAATTGAATCTTTTTCTAGCTTCAAGGTCCCACCGAATGGAGACAATATTCATAATTTCAGAAATCGTCTCGCAACTTATTTATGTACCTTGTTAATTGAGGAGTTCAATGTTACACTTTCACGAAATATCGTTCGAGCGATGCAGTCAGCTCTGAAGTAACACTGGTATACTACCCTTGCAATACAATCGTCAAATTGCGAGATCCCTGCTCAGGGTCGCATTCAAACTTACAGAGACAGAGGACTCATTAATTCCCCGATACATGATGTTAATTTTATCAAATCAAATACACCGATATAAAATGGAAAATTAACAATAACTGATAAAAACTACATGCTTGATAGGTATATAGATACAAGAGTTATATAGAAAAAGATAATAAGGTTAGAGAGATACCCCCATTTCGACTGACTGCATCAATAAATAATATATACGTTCACGATAAATCTGCGTTCGCGGATTTTTCGCGGTCGATCGTTGAATTGTATGCGTACATACAATTTTCTCGCATACTCATATCTACTCTTTTTTGTTTTCATTCAATTGTTGAAATTTTAATGAAACGAGAAGCTATTATGGGAACAGTTACGAACACGAGATAAACGCAGCTTTGCATCAACGATTCTCCGTGTAAATTTGCTCAAGACAAACCCAAATGTTTGACTTTTCTTATAAATTTGCAAAAAATTGAATACCTTGGTAATTTTTAATTATTATTATTTGCACAAAGAAAATCGAATACCTCAGTTATTATACTATCTGCATTAATTACCGATAAGCTTCTGTCCTGTGGTTATAATTTATGACAGAGGAAGACGCGGCTTATTACTCACGATTTCTTCGGAAAATAACCATCCCGTATTTACTAAGTACTGTATACTATGCTATACGCATTACGCTGCCTCGTGATATACCTACCATTACTTCTCAAGATCAGAACTGACAATGAGACAATCACACATGCTGATTGCACGGTAGTAGATAGATATCTTGAAGAACATACAAATTCAAGGTATTAAAAATACTGATACGTACGGGAATATCAATGTCACCTTCTTATTTTATAGTAATCTAGATTTCCATGCCAAGCAATTTTCTAACAATAATCAATAACGATCATTGACGGTGAAAAATAAGTAGCTAATGTTGTAGATATTTGAAATGCGTGAGACGAGTTTGATTAATTAAAAAGTTCATTTCATTGATCGTAATTTAATTTTAATTATAATCAAATATAAACTTTACCATGTGGGGTGCACTTATGGTGACGTTGTAACCAATTTTTCTTGGTCTATCCAAGTAGGGGTCAGACTCGTGGCAATATTTTCCTCTGTCAATTCTTAGCATAGCTTCTTCCGCTTTGTCTGAACCAATTATCCCGGCGCCTATAACGCAATTACCCAATTACACATAATGCTTCAGACATATTCGACTTGCGAATGTAATTGCAGATAAAGACTGTCGTTTATATGCCTGTTATACTCGCACTTTATAATCCTCTTTATCCAGACTTATAGTTGCTCATTGTCAGTGAAATTGTAGGGGCCAAGTTTAAATTTCGAACTTTGTACAAGTCCTGAACGGTGAAAATTCCGAAATTGAATATCACCGGCTTACGGTTTTTCGAAAAGGGTATTTCCCCGAAAGTCTACGTAGCCGTTTTCAGAAACCGTTTTCAGAAAACTAAAAAAAACCGAAAGTTCAAAGTTTCGAAACTTGAAATTCACGCATGTATTCATTCAGCGTTTGATAATTCGGGCTGTACGGATCGTATCAAAACCAATAAGAGATCAAATTTATATCGATTGAAGTAGATAAAATGAGTTTTTGCAAATAGGGTCTTGATTAGAATTATTCATTGTGTTTTAACGTCCTGAGAAATGGACCGAAATTTTTTCCCGAATTTCCCGGCTCTCAGGGGTCTGGACGTTCGGAGTTTTGAACTGTCTGGATTCCGACCTTTCAGAATTTGAATATTCTGAACTTCAACGTTCCCGAAAATCCGCAGAATCGTCTCGAACGAATTCGGAATTTCCACCCCGGTCCCAACGTTGAACGAAAATTTTCAACAATAACACACTTCATCACTCACTTACTTTTGAGTTTTGCAACCATCTCTTGATTGGTCATTCCGTTGCAGTGCCATGCCATCCTCTTATCCCTTTCCTCTTGCGGTTTGAATATTTCGAGACAGTATCTACGGACCAAGAAGAATTCGGCATCGTTGGTTAGAAATTTAGTAGCAAATAAATACCGGCGATTAAAGACCTTCTCGGACATGAAGAGGAGTGCATTTTTCGCCTTTTTCGAACTCTCGACTAGCTTTTTCAGCCTTTTTTTTCAGCTTTAGCCCGACTTTCGGCACGTGCAGAAAATTGACTTTTCGACACAGTACACCAGAGACAGGGACTCAACTTCTGGTAGGAGCAAACGCCTCGGTAGTACTGTGGGTATTGATTTTGTACGTTCTCTACTACGGGTTTTGTTGGGTTACTCGATTCACGGTCGCAACTCCATCTCGTTGCCCGTGGGCTCGTTCTGGAGTATGGAGTCTCCGGAGTCTAGGTCGGGAACGTACTCCACTACCACGGTGACCTAGTTCAACTAGTTGACCCAGACCCCAGTCGGACTTTATCGGAATGAAAGAAACGGAACCCGAAAATGAAGGGTCGACCCTTAACTCTCCGAATGATAACGCGTGCGTTTTAAAAGGGCGCAGACATTTGCAGACTGAGTTAAGCCAGAGTTAAAACTACAAACTGCGGCACGTTTACTTTCGTTTTATAATTTTTCAAAAATTATTATACTATCGCGAGCAAGTTTGGCGTTTAACAGTATCGCAAGATTACGAATCTAGACTACATGTCTCTGAGGCATAATCATCAAGTGTTAAGCGTGGAGAAATTTCTACTTCAACAATTCATCCGAATCATTTAGCTTCTTGCCATTTTTTTTTTTTTTTTTTTTGCGTATAGTGACTATTCACAGCTATATTCGAACGTAACATTGCAGAGCCAGAGATATCCAGCTGGATCTTCTATGCAGAGTATAAAGGGATTATTTCAAGTACATTAAAAGCTAGCGTGGAATGGTAATGGGAAATATTTATCGTGGTTTCAGACGTGTGAGGAGGCATTAGACAATAATATGACTCTCATAAATATATCAGTTAAATTAATGAATCTTTGACTTCCTAGGAAAAAGGAATGCCATGCTTATATACTTCATATTATTATGTGATCTCATTCAAGCACCGGGTATGTTTAGGAATGAAGGTGTTTAAAGATATCTTTAATATACGAGACGGTTGTCGTTGGAATTATGCACTGATAGCGTCGTTTACATTTATTACAGAATCTATTTCTGTCTAGAATTTATATCGTTGCATTATTTTTACCTTTTCAACGTACAAGCTCTGAGGAAGTGGTTAATTACTCATAATCGCTGAGATATTATAAATTGATGGAATAATAATCTGTTGCTTAAAATTAATAAAATTCGAAAGCATTATCTCTATATTCTCTTCCAAGTTCACCTCGCTCCAGAACGGAAATTATTACAATCACCCGCAAAATGAAAATTTTTGTTTTACTAGATCTGTACGTTTGAGGTCCAGAGAATCACCTCCGACAATTTTTGGATGGACATCTGTTCGGTCAATTTTTTATCCGACGATATCTCGATAGCGAATGATCGGATTTTAGCTTTTGTTAGGTCAATCGATGCGCTTGTATATTTCTTATTTACTAATTCATTCAGTACAGTGGTTTTTGCGTTATTAAAATAGTAAGATTCGCACATTTTTTTTCAATCATTACAATCTCGAGAACAGATCAACGGATTGGGATAAATTCTGCTTTCCAATCGATGGGATTCCGTGCAACTTGAATCCGACTGAATTCAAAAATCACTTGACTCAGCAGTTCTTCGTAATTCTGCGATCATATCCAATAAATACAGACTCGCTGCAACGCAGCGGAGATCTAAACTATAGAGGTAAGCGCAATTGCGTCTATTATTTAGATTCGAGCCGGCGTCAGGGAGGAAGATGGCGATAAGAGGAGGCAAGATAAATTCCTCCTACCCCTGCAGCCGCGGTAAACTTCTCCGTGTGGAATCGTCCGAACCTCGGTATTTTCTATAAATTCAGAGTCACATATCCAGCAATAGTCACACGTACGTCTATACGTCTTGGATCTCATTGTCGGAGACGAGCTAACTACTGTTATCATTCAGATCATTTATGGTCACTTGCCAAGAGCAGTTATTTCCTGACGCTCGTCAACCGATCGAAAAACAGAGGCTCGGAATGGTTACCAAAAAGTCCGATAAACCCGCGGGGGAACCAGGGAAATATCGACAGATCCTCGCTGCTGTTACAAGTGTGTATTTTATGATTATCACAAGTTAACGATCTTCTCATAAACCAAGCTCAACATATTCGATAGCAACTTTACTTGGTCAAGTTTTCATCCATCAGTGGAAAGTAGAATCGGTTCTTTCATTTACATCCACCGCAGTGAGGTTTTTTCGTTGTATAATTGTGAATTACCTATCAGGAGTTGCCCTTGCACTCGAACTGCATACGATGGATGGTTTTAGACGCGATATATGCTTCCGTGGTAATTTTCTTGAACACGTTAAAGTTTCGACGGTCAAGGTTAGTCCGATTCTAAAGACTTATTGACTACGAGTCTTGGACGTTTACTCGCGTAATCTGGAGACTGTTTGTCTCTGTGAACCGGGATAAACCAAGTACTGCATATAGTGAATCATTCGAAAACCGTGATTAGATAATCTAGGGGACGAACCTGAACCTGAATATGTGAATGAATCGTTTGTTCGCGGAGCAACTGAAATCAATTTTCAATTTTCAATTCTCGAATTGCAAAACGCGAATCAGTTTCAATTCATCAATCCGCAGTGTACTATTGCATTAAAACAATAACCCACCGTTCGCAAAGATCGATAGATCATCAACTGGAAAATTTCTATTACTGTAATACCCAACTGTGCTGCAGAGGCCAGACCAAACCCACGTTCTTCATGATCAAAGAATTTCTCATAATCCTCTTTTCACGAACTCGCTTCAATCCATACGCTTAATGAGATCACTGATCGAACCCATCGGCCAGAAATTCGGAACGCAAATGATTCCTCAAATTTTCAGTAAACCTCACCGCGTTTGCCTACGGATTAATGGTCGGTTGGCCATCGCCAATGACGCCACAACTGCAAAGCGATAACCCTCCGGTTGGAACAGGGCCTATGTCAGACGAGGCTGCGTCATGGCTGGGTGGTGTATTGTGCATAGGAGGTCTCGTTGGCACTCCGATATTCGCTGTTATTGTCGAGAAGTTCGGTCGTAAGACAGCCGGATGTTTGATGGCAGTTCCTCACGGAATTTGCTGGCTACTGACAGTATTTTCTACCGATGAAAATTGGCTGTTCGCGGCGAGGTTCTTCGCCGGAATCGCCGGCGCCGCTGCTTTATTAGTGGTTCCTTTATACGTCGGAGAAATTTCTAGCAACAACATCCGCGGGATGCTGGGTAGTCTTCTAGTCTTCTTTATCAACGCCGGAATCCTGACCACCTACACCCTCGGGATCTTTCTATCCTTTCATGTATTCGCTGTTTGTGCATCCGTCCTCCCTCTCATTTATTTAGCAGCCTTCGTCTTCATGCCAGAATCACCTACGTACCTTGTGCGATGTGACCGGATGTCGGAGGCTGGCAGGTACACAGAATTCAATCTATTTATGTTTTTCTAATTCCTTTTGATAACGGAACGAAAACGATTCATAAGTTCTTACTTCTCATCACCTTTGGGATAAGGAAATTATTGGTTTTAGTCGTAGAATGACTTTTGATCATTTTAACGAATTCTTACGATCTCTGGCATCAGAAAACTGGCATCAGAAAAACAGGTCGAATTCTTCACATACTTGATAATATTTCCAAAGTGATGAAAAGCTCTGTGAAAAATCATGATTTTACATCTTGTTTCTAAACCACTATGTTACTTTTTCGATCGAACAGATCTTTGCTCTGGCTTCGAGGTGGGAATAAGCAGGCCGTGGACAAGGAGCTTCTGTCCATGATTTCAATAGCAAAGGAGTCTCTCGCCTCTAAGAAGAAGGTCGGCTTTATGGACTTGTTCGAAAGTCGGGGTACCATCAGAGGCGTAATGATCGGCTTTGGGTTACTTGGAGGCCAGCAACTATGCGGAATATTCGCCATGGTAAGAGATCACGAATGACACAAGCAATATACTTCAAGAAGAAACCCAAATTAACCCCGAATAGAACCCTCGAAAGGGTTCCTCTCGAGCTAAGAGGCAAGTCCTCCGCTTTAGGTAACAAGAGTTGAAGATTAACTCTCAAAGTCGAGAGTTTTTCTTACCCAACACAAATACCTCGCCATCTATCTACCTGTCGCAATTTTCTCCTGCATTTCAGCTCAGCTATTCAGCCCCGATATTCAAGGCAGCAGGTAGCTCGTTCTCCCCGGATATAGCGGCGATAATTATCGGAGTAATACAAGTCTTCAGTTCCTATTTATCCACAGTGTTGATGGAACGCGCTGGAAGAAGACTGTTGATCCTGATTTCCTGCGCCGGAATGTGCGTCTGTCTATTAGCCCTCGGGGCTTTTTCATATCTGCAAAATCACGGCTACGAAGTGTCTGCATTCAGTTGGATTCCAGTCGCAGCTCTTTCCTGCTACGTGATTGCCTATTCCCTCGGAATGGGTCCGGCGCCGTTCGTCGTGGCGTCGGAACTGTTCAATCCAGACATTGCTGGTCTGGCTAATTCAATGGCGTTGCTATTCCTCTGGATCATAGCCTTCATAGTTTTGAAATTCTTCGCGACTTTATCCGCCCTCGTAGGAATACACGGCTGCTTTTTACTCTTCGCCTTATTCTGCGCCTCAACTTTTATCTTCACCTGGATATTCGTGCCGGAAACAAAGGGCAGAACTCTCGACTCTATTCTCGAAGAACTCAACAGCGGAAAATCCGCTCTATGCGATCAAAATCATCACAACGCGAACAAAAACACTTTCAAAGTCATAGATTCCGACGAACTCCCTACTTCTCCGACTCAGGTTTAATCATAAAAAAAAGTCCTGCATTTATCGAGGATCAGTGACGTCACGTGTCTGCGCAAAGTCAACGTTTCAAATTTAACGAGAACTTTCGTTCATTTTTCAGGAGTTCTATTTACAATTTGAAATCTGATGGATTAAACTAATTGCGCGGGTATATCTGTCGCGTGTTTCAGCCATCCGGATGAATTCCGAAAACTGATAAGCTCGGTGGGTGTTCTAGTTTCTTGAATTGTCCAATTCATTATGAAAAATGAGTAACGGTGTTGTATACGCACCTTGGAGACTTTGAAAAATAGTCCCGGGCTTGGCGCCAAGAACCCAGAAGTCAGTGGGGCTTAGCGGTTGTATGTAGAGCGAAGTGAGTTAGTCGGGTCGTTCCACTGAGATTTTATACAAACGTTATGCGACGCGCGAGTTTTTTTATTCAAAAAACCGAACCTCCCGCAAACCGAGACGATTTCTCGGAGTTATATTGAAAAATAATCGAAATATAAACAGACGAGTTGAATTTAGGTCAAGAAAATTACTGCGAGAGCTTCATAAAAGAAGTTCTCTACGTCGCCGCGATACATGCGCCACTGTAGATCTCCCCCACCGCGTGACGTCACGACGCGAAAACCGCCATTTTCAAATAACGCGGGACATTCGAATCGAATAAAGACAATCTCGTATGGGTGAAAGAAGATTTATCACCACTCATTCGATTTGTAAATAATTGTATTTATATGGGTGATTCTGCCGATTATCAACTAGGGTTTAATCGTCTCTGATTATAGTTTATAACTTCTTCAGATTCGGATCTGAAAATCTTTAGTACTTGGAGCTGAGTTTTTCGAAAGAAATAAGTTCAAATCGAAGATAAATCTTTCGGTAAGACATGGAAGGGTTATTTCAATGTTAGAAGTCACGTTTTCAAGCACTTAAAAACATCCGAGAAAAATGAAAATATTTTCATTCGAAAGAGCGGGTGATTTTCTATGAAAATATATCCTCACCCTTCTCTTTTTTTTTTGCTCTTCAATGATCTTCTTTGATATCATCGAAGAATTATATGTTTTCAAAAAAGACACAACTGCTACGAATTTTAATACGTATTCCAAGAGAGCCAGAAAATGTTGGAAAAATTAAATCTACGCTCTTCATCACTAGAATAAGGAGTGTCTAAAGTCCGAAGAGAATCTGAGATCGTAAGACCCCAAACCTGGTTAACAATTGGCAGATCTATGAGTACCTAAATGAAGACGTTACTCACCGTACATAAAAAAATTGCATTGTATTATACAGACGACATTATAGGGTATTCTTTTATTTTTCTGTAAATTTATCATAGTCATAGGTATTTATTTTTATCATCAATCATTGTAATAGAAAAAAATATATATTTATATTCCATACTTCGATACACATTCATTCCTATTTATTATTAATTTATAATTGTTCTAAATCTAGTGTAACCTCCAGTCCTTCAGTTCAAGAACGAATTGAGAAGACACTCACGTTTCTAATCGATTAGAAAGTTGATTTTGAAAAACAACAAACAGATTTGTAACCCTAACTATCAGTTTCGAATAACTAAATAAATAATACAGTCCGTCCATACAAATGATTAGTCTCCCACGTTCTGGTCATAGATTTTGAAAACTCGAGCATTATTTTGAGAAAACTTAAACCAATTCAACCAATTCAATCAATTTTTGGATATTTACCTCCGTCTTTCTCAAACAAACTCGAATTCGAATTTGAGAATTCGTTCCAACGTGTTTTGCAAATTTAATTTTTGAAAAAATAACGTTGACGAATTTTATTTTCTGCCATAAAGCACTCGGATTTAACGTTTTCATATCATTTTTTCACCTGCTCGGTAAACGTTGAATAATTGATAGGTCGACGAATTAGCTTCGCGGAACATTTGATTCGAGAATAAATAGACCCTCGACACTGGAGTTAATTCAGGTTTTATTATACCCGACTGATTAATCAAATACCGTGTGTACTTTAATCTTCATTTCAACTGTTCGTATAATATTGACGTTGTCGTAGATTTTATTGCTTTTGGTATAGAAAATTGATAAGAATTGAGTGAAAATATGAAAAACTAGGATAAAACCAGAAACATACAAAAAAACAAAAAAAAGAGTGAAGAATATTATCCGCGAATTGAACTCGAATCATCTGTCATTTCAAATTATTGCTTCGTATCTAAAAGCGTGAATTTGCCAGATTAATTGGAAAATTTAACGACTCAGCTTTATATCTATATACAGATATTTTTCTCATCTTTTTCTTATCTTCCACGAGTCGATTTGCCGGCTGTTAATCGTCGTCCAATCTTTTCCTAACGTTTTTATTACCGAATTTACGTTTTTTAAACGTCGAAGGGGCGCTTTCTTCGTCACTATCGTCGCCTACCTCAACCCTCGATATTGTTTTCTCTTTGAAAATTCGCTGAGGTATATCTCGCTCCAATGCCGGGACTGCGATGGGAAAACACTGTTTCGGTAGCTGCAGGTCCACTGGCTTTCTGTCACTGAAATTATAACAGATAATCTCATTTCATTTAAATTAACGATGCTGGGGTTGCTGTAAGTTCGTAAAAAAATTGGTATTGGTAATCCGAATTTTTTACCCTCTAAAAAAAAAAAAAATACGCCGAAAAATATAGTGGAGAAAAAATCGACGAGGAAGACTGACCTGGAATATGAATATTCCAAAGGGTTTTTTAATTTTAATAAATGAAGGGTGTTGTGCGAATTAAAGCCGGGTACGTGAGTGAAAAGGGCAATTTTGTCGGTAGAGGAAAAAAGCTGTGCCATTCTTTAAATAAACTCTCGACGAATTATGCTCGGAAAATTGATTAGTATAGTACGACGTATGTGGATAATTAGAAGCCGTGTTACTGGATATGAGAAAGTTGGTCTTAATTCGAGATTGAAATTTTTTTAAAAGCTAGAAAAATGAAAACAGGACGAGTCCTGTGAGCGGACACACTGGTCAATAAGGAGACTTGAAAACTACCCATTTAATAATGGATAAAATCTTACAGTAGAAAGTGTGAAAACTGATGGATTCTGAATAGTAAAATGTGATTTCATTAATAGCAAAAACACAGAGATGTGGTTCTTATCCGTTCTTCTATTTCTCTTTCTCAAAAAAGTAGATATCTCGTCGATTTTAGAATAGAAGCGAATAAATTTTTGGAAATTTTGTCAGATGATATCGACGAAACCCCGGACGTGTTATTCCGATCATACATTTTTTTTTTTTGTACGTAGATATTTTCCACGAGTGCGTCAGTGATACCGGTGAAATTATCGATAAAACGTAAACCCACGCTTCCTGTAATTTACATTCGAAGCGGTAACGACTCTTATTTGTCATGCCGTGCCTTCGGGATCAGCTAATTACCGCCAAATACACTCGACTTATATTTTATGCAAACGATTCCTGTTCACGAATCGAGGATATACTAATAATCACACGTACCACGTCCGCCAAGTATATCTTGGGAAAATGACTATATCATTAAAATTCGTATCCCGAGTTTTCGCATCAGATTAAATCCTGTACGCCGGAATATTAATATTAATATTGATATTAATATTGATTTGGATACTTTTTTTTATTCGTTTTTTACCAGAGACTCGAGGGTCCGTGTTGAATATTAATAAATAAATTTACGTACAGCCATTTTTTTTTTTTTTTTGACCCGGTAAATATTTCCCCCGTAGTTGTCGTTTAGTTCCGTTGAATTTATTATTTAAAAAACTCCGTTTTCTTTTTGATCTTTTTCACTTTATTTTACATTTTACCTACCGCGACTAGATATATAATAACTTTGAAGCAGAAAAATCGAATTGCTTTAGAACACGTGAAAGGGATTTAAAAACTATGAATAAATTCCATTACTTAAAATAGTTTTCTACTACGGCTCATTTGTCAGGGCTTGGACTCAATCGTTTTAACATATCCTCTTCTTCTTATTCTTCTCCTACGATCCAAAGCCTTACAAATTACCTTCGATCTAGGTTATTCCTTTTTTTTTTCCTACTTCTTTCTTTATTTCGTTCACGGATCTGTATATTCGCCAATTATTGTGTGCGTATACACGAAGGTATAGGTAGAAACCAAATTCATTCGGATTTATTTAGAATAAAGTAAAAATATGATGTTCTTGTCTAACAAAATAAATTCCCGAGCCTCAAACCTCAAGAGAAAAAAAGAAAAGAAAAAAAAACAAAACGAATACATTTTCGGAAAGAATTCCGCAGTAAAAAAAAAAAAAAAATCAAAAAATTTCAACTCGAATTTTTTCAAATAATTTTCCAAATTTCGTTAAAAATAAAATGACAAGATAATCAATTAACTCACATGACTTGAACGGTCTTCCATGTCCCGTAGGGCTGCGGGCGTTCAGGTACGCTGTAATCTCTTCTATAGGTGACTTCCGTTTCGTCATTATCGTCTTCAGCGTCGTCAATCTCCTTTTGTTCTCGTTGCTTTCTTATTTCTTTCTGTTTTTCTCTTTCTGCATTAGCCCGCCGTTCTTCGGCAGTTTCCTCTTTCTTACGTTCTTCGTCCTTCGCCACTTCGGCAAGCAACTCTTCCTGGAGAGCCAGTTCCTTTGCTTCTTCCTCCTGCTCGGCAATCGTCGCGAAACCCTCCGGCGGAGGTTCCCACACCGATTCTGTCATGATACGAATTCGCGATTTACATATAATAATTATTACATAGGATAAGAAATTCAGAATCATTTCTTTCTTAAAATTAAGTTAACTTTTAAGGAACAGTCGAAATTCCGTCAGTTCATTTTTTTTTTTTTTTTTTCCACTTTTTCGACTGTTCTTGAATTTTTATTAACAACGGATTTAAACTTTTGATTTTACCAACTTCTGGGCCATGTAGTAGACACTTCAAGAAGTAACCCAGAATTTTTTCAGATTTTTTCAAAGCCTAGAAAACTCCGAAAACTTGACTCTTCTCTAAAAGACTCAGTGTTCACACGAAGGGTTAAAAACGTGAGCAGGCCATGAGAAAAAAAAGACAGAAAATTAACGAGAATAATCTAAGAGAAAAAAAAAAAAATCGCAAGTCTTTGACTTTTTTTTATATATATGCAAATACGTCAGTCATGTACGCTTGTATACGCAACGGAAGGCGAACAGCTATTTGAACTTCTGTAGGCGATCTTTATCCGGTGAAAAAAACAGTAATGTCGTCCAAAAAGCTTCTTTCAAGATTGCAAAACCATTTCTTTATCCTCCGCATCGTTGATACACGATTTTGTCAAGTTTTAAGAAGAATTGATTGTAAGAATTTTATTGCTTTATTTGTTTGTCTTCCTTTTTTTTTACGTCACAAATATTGTCTCCTATGTATCAAGGATTCCGTAAATATTGAAAAAAGGAAGAAAATAGAAGTTTAAGTAAGGGAAAGTTGGAATAACAAACCGTTTGTTTGCACGTGCCAATAGTAAGTGTATCCTTCGGGGCTGACCGCCTCGTACCAAAGTTTCTGCGGAGAGACCTGACGTCCTGATTTATTCCCCTGAGCAGCTTCGTCCTCTGCGCCCCTGCGCCCCTTTTTACCCTTTACCTTGGTCTTTCCCTGAGAACTTTTCGTCTCTCCAATTGCTGAAGGGATTCCCGACTTTCCGTAACCCGTTGACCTCGGGCGAGAGGAAGAAGACGGATCGCAGGGGTCAATCTCAACTGTATGATGCTGTGCGAGAGGAATCATCCCGAATCAGAAATATAGAAAATGCGAAAAGAATGAAAGAGAATAAGAATCAGAAGAAGAAGAGAAAGAATTTAAGGGTTCGATTAAAGATTTTCCTTGACCACTTTTTGCGCGGCTGTAGGTCAGAGTTGATCAATTTTTCAAGATTTTCATTGACTACAGTCGTATTCATCCCGCAAAAATTTATTTTAAATCATGTATAATTTCCTGCGCTATGAAATGGGAGGAAAATTTATGGAAGGTTATAGTCCAGGCTAATGGAATACTAGAGAAGAAAAAAGGGAAGTTTAATGGAAAAAAGAGCGGGTTCCAGAAGAAACAAACGAAATTATAATTTTGGGGCTTGTGATAAAATTTTTCTCGTCAGCAAACACATTAAATTATCGTAGCTTTAGGGATTTTTTAAAACCCATAATAGAACGTTATATATCCTAAAAAATTTCATATTTTTTTATCTCGCGCTTGTGAGACAGACTTTCCATCTTTCTTTCTTACCGGAGTCCAGAAAACGTATAGAAATTCGTTAAAGTTGGCAAAATGTATTTTTCCCGAAGATTTCGACATAAATAAGTACTTCTAAGTAAACTGACCTCTCGATCTCCCCGATTTCCTTTGCCTCCTCGGTTTGGTGGGTCTCTAACGACTGGATGAAACTCTCTGTTTTTGTACCTCGGATTTGCTTCTGGAGTTGCAAGCTGCGGTGATGATTTTTGGGCATCCGTCGAAGTGGTGGTCTGCAATATACTGACATAAGTTTTTCGCCCTTTTTCTGTACCGTGCGCGGATACGAGGCACGAGACTTCGAACACAGCGTGGAACGACCATAACTCACGTCGTTTTTGTCTCCTTTTGATAATTTCTCGCGAATTATTCTCTCCGCTGTTAGATCAGTCGTGTTATTCTCCACGTCTTTTAGGTAAGCCGCCATCGCCGCCTGAAAAGAAATTAGCAAATCAACACACGGAAAGTTTCTCTTCTTGTCAAACTTTCCGAGTCGTTTTTAAGATTGGAAAAAATAAGAATTGAACCTTGTGGAATATTTTCTTAAACCTACGAATACTTACGGTTTCCATTTTCTTGATGTCATCCTCGAACTTTCTGTTCTGTCTGGCCTGCTTTGCACTACTTTTGTGAATTTCTCGCAGCCTTTTACCGACATTTTCTTTGTGCTTTTTACCCCCCTCGTGAAATTCGATGCTTGGTTTGTTATCGGCGATCCAGCATTTGCAGAAGTCGCAGAATTTTCTCCCCTGGGATTTCCAGTAGTCAGCCCTAAAACAACGTGTTTTCGAAAAGGACGAAATTAGCTCAAAGTTTCTCTAATTATTTATTTATTCCAGTATTTATGTTTATACAATCGAGCCGGACTCAAAGAACGTTATACGTTTACATTTGAATAGGATTACGTAGAATTCGAAAGTGAATATGTATAACGTTAACTGTGATTACAAACCGTTTCTCAAACTTTTCAAAGCCAGTGAATTAAATATACAAAAAATTAACGCAAGACTAACTCGAGTTTCTTCTTACGTAATACGAAGATTTGTTTTTCCAAAAATTTGACAAAGCTTAGAATTTCACCATCGCTTCGATATTTGGTCTCGAAATCCCTGTTATGATTACTTTTGGAAGTGAACGAATTTTATTCGCGAAAATTATCACTCGACATAGGATTACATTGGTAAATAAATTTCGAAGCTACTTTTCATCGTGTGAAACGAATTTACTCAAGTATATGTAACAAATTATTATCCTAATTCGCATCTCCTGAAAATATAAACCGTGAACAGAAATCACGTTTCGAATGAACTCCGTCATTCATATTCAGACAGAAATATAAATCTCGACGGTTTTCGAGAATCCAACTATGATAATTTTCCGTCAAACTTGTGCCGACGTTGTCCCATTAAAACCCGTTGATATCGTCTCACGGGATTGGTAGGCATACAAGGATAAATTTTTCGAAAACAAAATTTTGCAGTCGCAAAATTGACCCAGCGACTTTTTCCGTCCGTTTTTTTTATTTTTTTTTATTTTTTTATTTTTTATAAAAAGTTACGAATATTTCCAATAAAATACTCGATTTGAATTTTCCAGCCGCGTATTTTTTGCCTGAAATCTGCTAAAGGCTTGTAGCTAAATAAGAAAGGCGCGAAGTACTGACCCACCGAATCCCACACCTAGTTGGCAATTAAACCTTACCTCTCCGAGTTCTATAGCGTTCTCAAAGCGCCGACGAGCCTTCATTCGTGTCTGAGTATAACACCCATCTTTATCCCTCTCTATCTCTCTCTCTCTCTCTCTCTCTCTCATTTCGTGTAATTATAACTGTGTAAAAAAATCATTATCGCTATACGTGTAGAAACTCCGTTGCCAAAACTCGTTGCAGCGGGCAAAACAAACATGTTTGTCAAGTTATACTGCTGCAGCTAGACGATAAATAAATTCGTATACGAAAGGTCGAAACGGAGGGGGATTAATCCTCGTTACGAATTATCATACGATAATTTCTCTTCTTTGTTGCGAATTAGTTAAAATATTAGTGAAAAATACACACGATATTGTCAGTCTGACTCGACAATCCCGTTTAATTTATTGTCATATAATAATCGACTTCGAAAAGTTGTCTTCAGCCTGCGGTTACTGCTCAACGACGATAATGTCATACGTGATTTACGTATCGGTGGATAGGGCTAATCCGTAGGTCAGCTGTATAAACTCCGCGAAAACATGGCATATACGATTATACCGAGTTGCAAACGGGGAAAAAATCATTCTTGAGTATAAATTCAAGCTTGGTAGTCTTGGAAGTTAGTTCTTGTTCTTCTTCTTCGTGTTCTGCACTAGCCGTGTCCGCCTGAAGTATGTATGTAGAAATCTTGAGAAAAACGCCATTCGAATGAACGTTTCGCTAAAATCCTTTGATATTTCGACACAAGTCTTACGAGTCAGACGTCCCGTTATATTTCCTCCGTTTACATTGCACAGACAAATAGTCGGGCGAAATTTCCGCGTTTCAAACGTGAAACGTAGCTCAAAACAACCGTCTTTTACAGCTGTGTATAAAAATGGACGGACTGACGTGGCTCGACGCGTGTTTCGTGCAGAAAGTCCTACGGAAAGCTGATAATGACGACTCCATTGTCGTCACCGGTATAATCGCAAAGCCAGCGACGGACAAGGGAGACAATTACGCGAGCGATATGCATCGCATCATTGTCCAGTTATCCCGGATTCATAATGGCTACGAGATCACTGAGGCAAGATCCATCATAGCGAAGGTCGCACCTCGGGGTGGTGCGTGGAATGAAATGGTAACCGATCATTAGGATTGGGTTAATCAATTCGCAGGGGATTTTTTATCATGTTTTTGTTCAATCTTTGAGCATAGGTGGCCTCCAGCGGCATTTTCAAGACCGAAATATCGATGATGGTGGAAATATTGCCGATTATGAACGAGATGGTGGCTAAATTCAGTTCCACATCGTTAGCTGCGCGATGTCTGAAAGTCCATTACCAAAATCCGACGTATCTTATAATCGAGGATCTAGCGCCCAAGGGATTTCGGATGGCTGAACGCCGCGCGGGTCTGGATCTGGACCACTGTTTGATAGCGATTCGAAATATTGCCGTTTATCACGCTGCTTCGGTTGCGCTTGCGGAACAGGTACGAGATCACGTTAAGGAGCGGAGGGGATAGTGTCCGAAATTCCGGTCTACCGTTTTACGCCACTTGTTCATTTCAAGGATCCGAAGGCTATGGCGAAGTATAAAAGCAAAGCTGATAACGGGGATGACGCGGCTTCGTTATTCCCCGAATTTGTCAAGAGAAGCACCAAAGCGTTGGGAGAAGAAGTCGCCAACTGGCCAGAGCTGAGCCCACGGTAATCGACGAGATACATCTTCCTTCCATCTGTATCAAAGAGTCTGAAAATTGTTCGATTGAACTCTGAATCAAAGGCCTATTTTTTGTTATAAAGGATTTCGGAGAAAATCTCGATGCTGTCTGCGATTATTTGGGAAAAAGAATGCGAGGCTGCTCTCCTTCGGCAGGACGATTTCAACGTCCTAAACCACGGGGATTGCACCCTGAGCAATATGCTCTTCCGATACAACGAGCAACGAAGACCAATCGAGCAAATATTTGTGAGTAAATTGACCGGCTGATATGCGGTGAAGATTATCGAGTGGCTCAATCCGTTTCGTATACATATAATTGTAAATCACCGCAGGTGGACTTTCAACTGAGTCGTTACGGCTCACCAGCAATAGACATTCTGACCTTTTTTGGCACCAGTCCATCCGTCGAAGTCCGATTTAACGATCGTGAGTTACTCGTGCAAGAGTATCACGACTCTTTGACCAAGACCATGACCAGGCTGAAGTGCAGCACGGAGATACCGAGCTTTGATAAACTACGAGATATACTGAAGACGCGTGCTTTTTGCGAAGTATTTCCATCGTTTACAACATTGGCGCATGTTCTAGTGGACAGAAACGAAGTCAAAGGCTTGGACGAATTGATGGTGGCTAGTGAAAGACACGAGCATCCTGCCTACCAGGGTAAAATTTATCGGGAAATTATGACGAGAGTCTTGCCCTTCTATGACAGCATGGGTTTGCTAGATGTCTAGTGATAATGTGTGGGATAAGATCGGGAGAGAGGAGAGAATCATCTTAAAAAGTTGACGGAGTTTGAAATTATTTAATTCTATCTAGAATCAAGAGGGGTTGGGCAAAGTTTTGCTATCGGACTTATTCGATATTGATTCGAACGCGGAAGTCTTATAAAATGACTTTCCCAAATTTAGGATCTTGCTGACAGGGTGACGCGAATTTTGACTAGACGAAGAACTAGAGTATGCAGTAGGATTCGCGTGCTTGTATCACGGCTTGTTAATAAACGGAGAATAGACTTCACAGCATCTCAGCGTTCTGGATTTACGACAATTGCATTAAGTACTTGACAATAAAATCTAACAATGCGCCGTTTCTCGCGTGCTTTAAGATCAACTTGTATAAAAAGTTGATAACGTATGTCGGAGTCCTCGACTCTGCCGCGAATCAAAGATCCACTTACTCTCAACGATGCGTTGCACAATGTTTCTTTTCGCAAGCCTGTACAGGCAGCGTATGTATTTTTTCAACCAATACCCAGATTGATATTCGGAATGAATGAATTTTATCCCCTAAAATTATCTCTCAAGATTTACTTTTCATCGTATTAATAGAATTATTATTCAAGTGTATAACAAACGAACGAAAGTCATATTCGCATCTTCTAAAGATACAAACCCTCAAAAGAAATCACTCCTTGAATGAACTCGTCATTCATATATTCAAAGGGAAATATGAATCTCAAAGGTTTTTTTTTTTTAGAATACAATTGTACTCGTTCAGAGGCAAAGTTGTGCCGGAGTTACGTCGTTAAAAACTGCTGATATCGACTCGAGAGATTAGTACAGGCATACGAGACGAAATTTCTCCTTGGAAATAAAATTGATCAAATTTTGTGAGTATGGAAAATATAATTGAAAAGTACACAATAGGTATAATAATGGAATTTAGCCAACCCTTCCTGACCTTTTTCGATTTTCAACTAAATTGCAAACATTTTCAATAAAATAGTACATTTGCATTTCATCCGTGCCTATTGTTCGGCTAAAGCCCGTCAAAGCTCGTATCTAAATAACAAAAGCGCGAAGTGCTGGACCGCCTAGTAGGCAATTAAATCTGGCCTCTCATCGTTTGCTAGCGTTTTCAAAGCGTCGACGAGTTTCCGTTGCAATACCTGCCTCTCGTTTCCTCTCCACCTGATCCGCGAACCGTAGACAAGAAAAACAAACAAACTGTTCGAATCACTCGGAATTAAATCTTCGAGAAAATTTGGGGTATTTCGAAATCTGATATTTTGGATTTTGTTCACGTTAGCGCGGTACACTTCCTTGGATCGGTCTACCACGCCGTTGTTGGTGAACTTTTACAATTTTAATTAAAAGATTGTAAATGATTTGGGTGAATAGTGAGACACCTTGTACTAGTAAGTAATATATATTTTACAGTTCAAATATGTACAAGGTTGTTGATGAATGAAGTGAATTGATATAAGGTTAAGCGATGACGAGAGTGCGAGGTTTGCAAATAGTTTAAGTACTCCCGGAGTTATAGATCTTTTAACAGAGGTTTGAGATAGAGAGAAGACGGTGCATCAGTGTACTACCGTGTGGATCTAAGTTAACTGACTCTAGTTTTTTCGGAGGACTGAGTTGTGAGCTTGAAGAGGAGTGGAAGGGATTTTTGAATAAGGGTAGGAGTTTGTTAAATCACAGTGATTGGTAGAGAGTGTTAAGTAGGGAAATTGTTTAAATGTTAGGATTCTTGGAAGGATAGGTACGAGTAGGTAGAGGGTAGTTTTTATGATAGAAAGTTGGACGTGAGGAAACAATGGAGTGAAATGCTTAAAAAGTTATAAACGTACTGGTTAGTTTGAGCGTTTACGACGACACATTTGGTCGCCAAATGTTAGCTTCAAACTAGACAAAATAATGGAAAGATTTTCCCTTTGGTATTACATTGACTGTTGGTTCGGAGGGTTTTATGACCTTATCCTTGTAAAGTTAAATCTAGAGGTAAGAAGTTTGATGTGATGCATGATTGAATAAAATAATCTAAACATACTATAGTTAATTCGTATGCGTCGTAACATACTCCCCCCGTTGAGAGGTATCCGATCAATTAATGGTAGTAGGAAAACCGGTGTTACGAGCATTATCCTAGAGTTTAAATCTAAGTGTTATGTCTACGTTAAGACTAGTGTACAATTAGATTATGGTGAGGGTTATATATAGAGTTTCTGCCATATATGAGTATTATCCTATGATTTTGATATCTTAGTGTCCGTTAATTGAAAGTCTGTACTTTGCTTAATGGCACTGTTATTTAACACTATATTCGCACTAGCACAAAGAGTCACGATTTAAATTAGTTTTTAGCACTTGTGTTTGCACTAGAGGAAGGGGTAGTGTTTTGATCGTCTGTTTGTTCGATCGGTAGTGGTGCGAGTTTTCTCACATTCCGTTTTAAGGTATTGTGAGCTGTTTTTACCGTGACGGTGCGGATGATTCCGTCAGCGCCTGGGTGACACTCAATTACCCTGCCCATGGACCATCGTAAGGGCGGAAAGTGATCTTCCTTGAGAAGAACGATTGTTCCCGTCTGGATGTTGGGTTGACCTTGGGCCCACTTGCTGCGGACCGTCAACTCATTGAGGTAGTCTTGTCTCCATCGGGTCCAAAAATCTTGTTTGACCTTCTGGATATGTTGCCAAGTGGACAAACGGTTATTTGTGACGTCCCTGTAATCCCGCTCACGCAGGCTCGTTAGCGAATCGCCAATCAGAAAATGGCCAGGAGTAAGGACTAGGGGGTCGTTGGGATCGGAAGAGATGGGGGTTAGCGGACGAGAATTCAATATGGCTTCTATTTCTATGATTAAAGTATTAAATTCTTCGAACGTGAAGAGTAATTCCGCGCCGGCGGTACGTTTGAGGTGTAATTTGAAAGATTTGACCGCGGCTTCCCACAGCCCACCAAAGTTTGGTGACTGTGGGGGTATGAAATGCCATTGTATGCCTTTTGCGGCTAGATGATTCTGAATTTTATCTGCCTGCTCGGTGTCTCTCAAGAATTTTACAATTTCGCGGAGCTCGTTATTGGCGCCGACGAAATTAGTGCCGTTATCAGAGTAGATATCGGTGCATAGTCCTCGTCGTCCGATGAAGCGTCGAAGTGCGGCGATGAATCCGTCGCTGCTGAGGTCGCTGACTACTTCCAGGTGGACAGCCTTTGTCGATAGACAAACGAAGACGGCTACGTATGTCTTGATTTTATTTCGGTTGCGGTATTTCTTTTCCTTTAGAGAAAATGGACCGCAGTAATCCACACCGACGTGTGCGAATGGTCTGGCTTCCGTGACTCGGTGTTTGGGAAGATTTCCCATTATGTAATTAGTAGAGGGCGGCTTTGCTCTGTTACAGATTAGGCATGGTTTAATGGTCTTCCATACTTGGCTGCGGCCGTCCAGTGGCCAGTAACGTCGACGAACTGCATAAAGCGTCGCTTGAGTCCCGGCATGAAGGTGAAGACGATGATCGTTGAGTATGATTAGAGCGGTGATATGATGATTCTTTGGTAGAATTACCGGATGTCTTGCCGAGAAGGGCAGCGTTGAATGTTGGAGTCTTCCTCCGACTCTCAGGATCCCGTCTTCGTCGATGAAAGGGTTCAACCTTGTGAGTTTGTTTTTGAGTCGTAAAGATCTCCCCCCGATGAGGTTATCTATTTCTTCGGAGAAAGCATTCCTTTGCACCATTTTTAAAATGGCTTGAAGTGCGGTTCGCAGTTCGAGAACGGTGAGCGGACCCTTGTTTTTGGATTTTCTTCCGAATCGTATGCAATATGCGATTACTCGTTGCAATTTCGTAATTGACGAGTAGCGTGTCAGTATTGGAGACTCGATAGGTTTCGTCGCGATTAAGCAGGTAGCACGTCGTTGCTCCGGAAGCTCGTCGAGTTGAGGTAGAGTTGATGGTGGCCAGGTTTCTTCCCCTTGGCGGAGCCACGGTGGGCCGTGTTGCCAATTGGATGGTTGCAGAAATTCTTCTGGTGTTTGGCCTCGAGATGCTAGATCTGCCGGGTTGTCATGTGTGCGTACATGACGCCAGTCGTCCAGGTTAGACTTGGATTGTATCTCGGAGACTCGATTCGCTATAAAAGTCTTCAACTGATGAGGTGATGTGTGAATCCAATGTAATACGATTGTTGAATCGGTCCAGAGAAGCGTTTGATCGATGTTCAATTGAATCTCCTGTTTCACTCTTGCTGCTAGAGAGGTTAATAGTACGGCGGCGCACAATTCGAGTCTTGGGATTGTGACCGTTTTGAGAGGTGCGACGCGCGATTTAGCGCATAGGAGTTCGACCTGGATCTGTCCATCCCTTCCGATTGTTCGTAGATAGATGCAGGCTCCATAGGCCTTCTCACTAGCGTCACTGAATCCGTGGAGTTGTATTGTTTGAGCGTCAGCTGAAATTGCTGCTCGCTTGAATGAAAGATCATTTAAAGTTTGAAGTTGTTGATAATAAGACATCCATTCGGTATGGATGCTGGAAGGCAAAGATTCGTCCCAATCCAGTTTCAGGCTCCATAACCGTTGCATAAGAATCTTAGCGGTGATGATGATCGGAGCTAGGAGTCCTAGTGGGTCAAAGATTCTTGCAGTCTCTGACAGAATAAATCGTTTGGTGATTCTGTGCCCTTCTACCGCAGGTTTCACAGTGTAGACAATAGAATCCGTAGTAGAGTTCCAGTGTACTCCGAGTGTTTTCAGCGTGGCTGATTCTTCGAAGTTTAAATGTAGATTCACGCTCTCCTTGGGAATCTGATCTTGAATTTCGGGATCGTTTGAAGCCCATTGACCTATAGTAAATCCAGCGCGTTTTAATAGCTGGGTGATATCTTCCCGCAAGGCGATGACTTCTTCCTTCGTCGATGCTCCGGTAAGTACGTCATCGACATAGAAATCCTCCTTGAGGACCTTGGCTGCCTTGGGAAACCGATGTTTTTCATCTTCTGCCAGCTGATGCAGACTCCGAATGGCGAGGTACGGTGCAGAAGATAAGCCGAAAGTGACTGTGTTGAGTTCGTAGGTTTGTATTTTGCCTGATGACGTTCTCCACAATATCCGTTGATATTTTCTGTCATTTGGTCTGACGCGAATTTGCCGGTACATTTTCTCTATGTCTCCGGTCAGTACGTATGCGTGTCTTCTGAATCGAATGAGTAATACGAAAATGTCTGGTTGAATAGTAGGACCAACCAGGAGCGTGTCGTTCAAGGAGATCCCCGTCGTGGTTTTGGCGGATCCGTCAAAGACGACGCGGACCTTTGTCGTGAGACTACTCTGTTTTATCACTGCGTGATGTGGTAAATAATACCCTTCCTCGTTCAGCTGGGTATCGTCGACTGGAGACATGTGGCCGAGCGTCAGATATTCTTGTAAGACTGAATGGTAATTCAGTTTGAGATCGGGCTTACCGTCTAATTTCCTTTCGATGGCTCTCAGTCGCTTGAGGGCCATGCCTTTCGATTCGCCCAAGTTTTTTACCTTTTCGTTAAATGGCAATGCTACGCAGTAACGACCTTCTTCTTTCAAACGTGTGGTGTTTCGGTTGAAATGCTGCTCGCATCTCTCTTCTTCGTCCGTAAGGAAGCGGATAGGGGGTCCCTCTTCGATCTCCCAAAACTTAGTCATGTCGAATTGCGGGCTGATGTTCGTGGCGTGGCAGGTGCCTTTGTTTGATAGTCGAGTGGAAGGTGCACTTCCTCCGATTACCCAACCTAGTCCCGTCTTTTGCAGGTAAAGATCGGGGCCTTCGGGTGGCGACAGGTTCAGTTGACCGACGCACAATAGAGAGAGGGTGGTGCCTGCGCCCAGTAGTAGGTCGACCGGTGCAGGTATATGAAATTGTGGGTCAGCGAGTTTCAAATTCGTGGGAATTTTAATTACGTCGCGATTGATCCGTTGATCCGGTACCCTGCGTGAAATGCTAGGAACTATTAAGAACGTTAATTTTCGTTCGTAGCCGTTAATTGGTGAACGAATGGTTGCTGACACAATGTTTTTTGAGAATGTGGTTAAAGTATTAACCGCACCGATCGGTATAGAGCAGGTCCTTTTCTCGAGACCTAAGGTACCTGCTAGTTCTTCCGTCATAAAATTTGCGGTCGAACAGGTGTCGAGTAGGCTTCGACAACGGATTTCTTGTTTCCTATGATTTAGAATGTCAATCAGGGCCGTAACCATGATATCGCTGGTCGCCGAGTTGACCACGAGGGTGACGGCCTTGTGGTTGGTTTCCGAGGAGTCTGTGCAGCCTAGTCATGCTTGCTCAGACGAAGTATTCTGTGCGGCTTGGCTCGTGGTAGGGGTTGGTTCTGTAGTAAGTTTTTTATTGCCCGGTGGTCGATGAAGAAGGGTGTGATGAGGTTTTTGACAGCGATAGCAAGGCCCTGATTTACAGGTTTGTACGGTATGTCCCTTTCCGAGGCAGTTGCCGCAGAGAGATTTGCTATTCGCAGCCTTCTGTCTTTCGTCTATCGATAATGCGCGAAATCGGTCGCACGTGTAAATACGATGCTCTTCGCCACAAAAATTGCATGAAATGTTGGCGTTCGTAGCAAAGGCTTGAGCTTTAGGCGCCTGCTGAGATGCCTTGTTGCTTCGGCTTTTCCCTCCGTCTTGATTTCGCGTAGTATGCTTGTTCCCGTTATGTGCTTCGTTTTGCGAGCTGAAGTCCGAACAGCTCGCCCGTTTTTCGAGAAAAGCTAATAGCGACTTATAACTAGGCATTCTATCGTCCGTTAACGTTAGCTCCCATTGCCACGCAGTGTTTTGGCTGATCTTTGTTATGATCAGGTCATTCAATGGGATGTCCCAATTCGCTACCGGTGCCTTCAAGTTTTCTAAGGCACGGGTATGTTGATAGAAGGTGTCGACCAGCTGAGTTAGCGCGCTTGATGTATCCCTTTGCAAACGCGGATAGTCACGAAGGATGGCCCAGTGGCGTCGTAATGTTCGACGTTCGCATTCGAATTTCTTTTTTAACGTGGCTAACGCGATGTGGTAGTTTGACGCGGTTGTTTCGAGTGAGTCTATTGCGCTGGCCGCTCGACCCGTTAGCGAGAGTCGCAGGTATTGTAATTTCTGCACTGCAGGTAAATTTTCATTCTTGTCGATTAGTGAAATGAATAGATCGTGGAAAGTAGCCCAATTTTCGGGTGATCCGTCGAATTTCGGAAGTTCGACCTTCGGTAATGCAATCGAGAGTGTTGCATTGGTCAATCCTGAAGTTGATCCCGGGATTGAGGTTTGCTCTGACGCTGGGGTTGATGCCCTCGACGTCGCGTTGTGGTATTCGCGTAATGCCTTTCTAGTTCTGGCTACCGCTACGTTATATCTTTGTATGAGTTCCGCACGTTTGCTGATTTCGTTTGCATCGATACTTTCTAGCTTCTCTTGTATATTGTCAAGTTTGCGAAAAGATTCTTGCATCGTTTCGAGAGAGACTTGAAGAAAGTCGGGATCTCGATCGTTTACGTCGAGATTAGCCCAATTGTCTAAGACTTTAGTGAAATTTGTAATCGCAGCTTGGATTGCGCCGCGTTTACCGTGTAGCAATTTGACTTCAGCCATACTGAGTGTGAGAGTAATGAGTGGATGGAAAAGGAATTTGACGATTCGAATCTAACGAACCTACCTTTTGTTGAGTGTTGTCCTGGAAGATGTCCTGACGCAGACGATCTGGTTCCAGTTTGTTTCCCTGTAGATGGGCGTTGTGTTCTCCGTCGGTCCTGTTTGGAAGTATCTCGAGGGTGGATACTTGCGTTGATAGGGGCCGCACCGCGGATCACTGTTTTGAATAGTGGCCACTGCACACTTGCACTGGTGACGTTTGGATATTTGTTATATCCGGCTCGAAGGACCATAAAATGTTCACGTTAGCGCGGTACACTTCCTTGGATCGGTCTACCACGCCGTTGTTGGTGAACTTTTACAATTTTAATTAAAAGATTGTAAATGATTTGGGTGAATAGTGAGACACCTTGTACTAGTAAGTAATATATATTTTACAGTTCAAATATGTACAAGGTTGTTGATGAATGAAGTGAATTGATATAAGGTTAAGCGATGACGAGAGTGCGAGGTTTGCAAATAGTTTAAGTACTCCCGGAGTTATAGATCTTTTAACAGAGGTTTGAGATAGAGAGAAGACGGTGCATCAGTGTACTACCGTGTGGATCTAAGTTAACTGACTCTAGTTTTTTCGGAGGACTGAGTTGTGAGCTTGAAGAGGAGTGGAAGGGATTTTTGAATAAGGGTAGGAGTTTGTTAAATCACAGTGATTGGTAGAGAGTGTTAAGTAGGGAAATTGTTTAAATGTTAGGATTCTTGGAAGGATAGGTACGAGTAGGTAGAGGGTAGTTTTTATGATAGAAAGTTGGACGTGAGGAAACAATGGAGTGAAATGCTTAAAAAGTTATAAACGTACTGGTTAGTTTGAGCGTTTACGACGACACATTTGGTCGCCAAATGTTAGCTTCAAACTAGACAAAATAATGGAAAGATTTTCCCTTTGGTATTACATTGACTGTTGGTTCGGAGGGTTTTATGACCTTATCCTTGTAAAGTTAAATCTAGAGGTAAGAAGTTTGATGTGATGCATGATTGAATAAAATAATCTAAACATACTATAGTTAATTCGTATGCGTCGTAACAGATTTGTAGAGAAAACAAAAAAGCGGGAACGCATTATGCATATTCGCAAATGATACAACGGCGTTATGACACATTACGAGCTGCCGAGTATGAGGCATATACCTGGGTATAATGTGTATGTAAATGGTATTATATTAGGTATGTATTTACCGCCACATAATAGACAACCCTGTACCCATATACCGCGACGTGGTACGAACCTTGCGTCTGGATACCCGTCATAACCCTATATATTCTATAAATATCTGCATCAATAATGTTGTCCCGCATGCCGAAGGCCTGTCGGGATGGATGGCTGGCGGTGTCCCCAGCCCCTTAATGCCTCCCTCAATTTTACCCAACTTAACATGACCTAGGCACCGACGATCTATTCTCTTCCTCGTCATCTCACCCTGCGAGTCTCACGGGGTGATCAGAAATTCGTTAGTCCTCCCTGGTGACGAGTTTCGACAGAATTCTCCGTATTATCTGAGGCTCTGCAGCTTCCTCTACGCTATTTTACGTGCACGTATATGTGCCATACACTCTCCTCCGTTTCCCGTATTCCATTTCGTTTCCCGTTTCATTCTATTCGATTCAATTCCAATCTGATCTACGTCATTCCGCTGGGGAGTAGCTATGCGACTAAATCACACATGTGATCATCGGTCGATCATAGAACTCATAGGATTCATCCCCAAGTCTTTATAGCCATGTTTTCAAAGTCCAGAGAACATGGTCTGAAGAAAATTCCATCTTTCAGAAAGGGATGGACGTTCTAGAGTTTGTGCGGTATGGATTTTGCCGGGAGGTTTTTTTTATTCTTTTCAAGAAAAATCGAGGGCGAGTGGGATTGTGGCCAGGTATAGTCGTCTGACGGAAATTAATATTTTTTCTCTTATTTTGCCTCGCCAAATTTCGTCAACTTCATCAAACCGCGTCCAATACAAGCCGCCGACTCTTTCGTCGAATTACCAGATATTATATCTGACTTGAGTCATGTGGCAATTCGTTTAAAAATCATTCCCGATACCGGCGACAAGTTTGTCCACAAGAATCTCAACAGTATTAAAAAAAAAGCTATTAATCTTGAGTCACTCGCAGCGATGCAAATGCATGTGTACCCAGACAGTATCACGGATGTAGACAGGTACTCCGCTTTGCTCCGATTCTGAACGATTCTTCACCCTGTTCCTGCATGACACGACGTACTATTTTCCATCTTTCTGTTTCTCTTTTTCCGCCATGGACATGACAGCTCTCTGACCGAACGAGTGAGTTGGCTGCATAAGTGAGATAGAAAATGCGCGTAGTTACCTGGGTCAAAAATTGAACCCGTAAAGCGAAAAGAAGACTATTTTCGATTCAATTATACCATAACTTTGTACGCATCTGTGCTTATAGTCTCGTTGCACATAGATCGTACCTTAAGATGTAGACTGCGGTAAGTAGGGCTTCTAAGTGGGCTAGCACAAGTTGCGCAATATTATATGCACACTCGTAAAATCACGCACACTTGGTCATACCTTCAGAAAATATGGCTAAACAAATGTAAATCCTTGTGCAGTGTGTGCAGATCCATCTCTTCGTGTTTGAGCAGAGATTAAAGGATTTTTGGATATTAAATGAGCACACAATCAGGCTTATTTACTTAGGATATGATGTCGTACGTGTAACACCGTAACGCACTGATTCGGGTCGATCGGAAGTCTGAATCCTGCAGCGTTTGTGCTGTGAGAGTAAATGATCGGTTTAGGCGAATCTATCTTATGGTATTGGTGCAGGTGGTTAGGTGTATACATATAACCGAGTGATCTATTCCTGGAGGAACTTTGGCTTTTACGTTCAATTTAGATACGTTTACGTGGCGCTAGATAACTTCGCATTCAATTTAGATAATTAGGGTGCTATACACTTGATTCAGCTCTTCATATTCGCGCCATGGGGCCATCTCACCACCTGGTCAACGAAACTAGATCTAGAACGATTTTAGCTGCTCTCGCGATTTCCATCACGTTGATTCGGCTAGGTATCTGTGTTCTTTGACTGAGTTCTACAAACTCTAGACCGAGTCTCTGCCGCAGGTTGGCCCACAAACACAGCGATATATCATCGGCTGATTATACCGACCAAACTACCTACTCGACGTAAACGAGAAACTTGTGTTCGACGATCGTAACTCACCTACTCTTACTGTCTACAACAATCGCATACTATTGAGCTGAATTAGGGTGCAGGTATAAAAAGAGCTGGAGCTTTTTCAGTATCACCAAACATCTCGGAGGATCATATTATATTCTGGGATGAAAATGCGTCACAAAAACCTCAAATCTTTCGTAAACAGCCGAGGAGAAGTTTTTGGGAGAATTTTTGCCAAGTATTGGGAAAGGGATGAGAAAAAATCAAAGATAAATGTAGACTTAAGTACGTAATGATAGAGCGTGTTACAAGGAATATTCGAGTTAGACTCCATAATACGCGGTTCTATACTTGTACTTGTATCGTTTGATATCGTATCGTTTTTGGCCGGGTATATTTGGCAGAAGGTGAACTGAAGTGTCTTATTATCGTTATGATGGGTACTTCCCTCGAACTCTAGACAGACTTCTTCCGCCTCCCCAAACATACGTACATACAAATATGTATAATACGAATTATTACACATGCTCAGATATGCGAGATACAAGGAACTCTCGTATATCCATATCTGTATCTGTACGATGTATAGAATTGCTCGTAAAACGTTATGTCTACTGCTATATTAGGAATATATATTTATAGCCGATGTATACATATGGTATACACGTTTAGCAAGGGATGACTTTGACCCTCGGAATATTTTACAAGATAATATAACAAGCTGAAAGAAATCGTTTTATGACAAAAACAAAAAAAGAAAAACAGTGAAAAATTCGGAAATAACATTTGAATTTTATTATTCGACTTTATGGTTTGATGGTTTTTGAATCTTGAATCTGGTCCAGTTTTTTGGTCATGTTTTAAATAAAAATCAAAATACTAGAGAAAAATTATTGATTAGAGGATAATATGCTGTAGGAAAGCAAAAAAAATCTCTTTCGACTTGATGTAGCAGTACCATTAATACTTTCAGAGGCTGTTGATCCTCGACTAATATCACTTGACGAATGATAGATACGTGTAAGTATACGCGGACCGGATTGTGCCGCGGGTAACTTAGTACATTGCGATGCGAATTGTTATTGCGGTTTAGTAATGCGGCATACGTAACATTTGATACGCTTCGAGATATCCATACTGACTATTATTTTTACCGAAATGAACTTGCAGCCTGCGGATGAGACGAGTAAAAGGAAAAGGCAAGAGAGAAGATGAAAGAAAAATCGAGGAAAGAAAATCGTTACTGACTACCTCCAATCATTCCGTTCGACTAGTCTCTATAGGCATGTAAACGACATATTTCGAAGCATCGATCACTGGCGTGTGAGGAGATATATACTGTCAATTAGTCGAAAGTAGCTTCTACTGTTTTCTAGACTAATTGACATTTTAGCAAACCCGGGAGTTGGATTTATGTTGCGGCCGTCTAACATTCCCTCGAAAGTTTATAGTCAAAGGAATAGTCGAACGTTTTTCAAAATTATTAAGTTTCGAATATTTCACGTGTGGGTTTCTTCATTTTCTAAGCCTCGTAGCTCAACGTCCGAAAAATCTGCACCAATTTTCAGACTCCTGTCGTCTTTGTAGTTTCACCGTATTGTTTGATGGGTGGCAAAAATATTTTCACCGTTTCTACGCCGATTCAGGGGTCGTCGAATCCATCTCTCTCTACACATACATGCATGGGGTATTTCGTGCCAAATCACCATTTTACATCTTGTTCACATTTCGTTGTATGATATTTCTCGTCTCAAAATCCACCGGAAAGGTGAATTATTTTTTTTTCTTCATTCCATTGTCTTTTTACTGTCATTTGATAGAGAAAAAATGTCTGAACCATTTTGAATCGTTTCATCTTGTTCCCGGTATGTTTAAGGTTGATTAAATAAATAGCCATTGATAAGAGCCCTAATATTCGTGGGAAACTGTTGTCGAAACGAGAAAAGATTCGGTTGTTATACAGTCAATAAAGTAATATATATTATTTTTTTTTTACTGAAACGTTTTGTAGAAATTGTTTGACTGTATAAAAATTACCAAATCTTTTGTTGTTTTGATAACAACATTTCTGGGAGTGTATATGATTTAATGAACATTTCAACCTCGATTTCAACCTACTTCATAATTATCTATACCTATATATTTATGAACTTTAAATTCAATTTACCGAAATATTATGTATATCTTGTTATAGATTAGGTAAACATTGTTTTAGCGGCAAAAATCACTGAGGAACACGAAGCCCTGTAAATGCGTCATGACACAGCGCGGTTCATAGATATAATAATAAGCAAAAATATGAAAAAGAAGAAAAAAAAGTATACAAGAAAATAATCGGTAATCGCATAATGCAATCATATTCTCAGGATTGGATATTTAAAGAAATATCAGAGACGGATGTTAGACTGTTATTATACTTCGTTGATTTTGCTACATATCATGATGATAAAATTCAAATATTATTTATTAGATACCGCATCTCATAAGTAGAGCATATCTATTTAATTTTAGTTATAAAATGGCCCAACGCCACGCCGCGCCGTGCGACACCGGACCAACCAACAAAACGTATTGTTCCACGCGATTTACTGGCGCTTAAAATGTTGCCAAATCGATTGGGCTTTTATTTTATTATACATATTTTGCACCATGTGTCAAAATTTTCATTTCGTTAATTCAATATCCTGATGTAACTCGCAGATGTTTAATTTCGTGACGATAAAAATCGTCTAAATAAAATGTACAAAACTCGTGTTTTAAGTTTTCATTTATTTACTTATTTAATCATTTATTTATTACATACGCAGCTGTTGTTTCTTTCAAAAAATCTCATACACGATTCTCATTATTTCTAATTAATTCCCACTGTCAAATAATCTCCTTTCAATTTTTTTTTGTTTCATCTTTTTATTTTATTATTATTTTTTTTGTTTTCCTTAATTTTACTTTTTATCGCCCGATCAATGTCACGTGCCTGTTAAAATCTTCACGCGAATAGCTATAGGTATATACTTATATAGTCGAGGGTGAGATAGCAAGGCAAAGGCAACTGTGTAAGTTGTTTCTACCTGCGGCTGTTCATCCGCGGTGACGGACGAAGCGACGTACTAGAGTCAAGTCGCTTCGTAACGGTTGGATTAACGCCAAATTTTCACGCGCTCCGCGTCGCGTCATCCAGCCACGGCCATTTTTTTTTTTTTTTTTTTCGTTTTTTTATCGTTTTGTTCCTCTTATTATTTTTTTTTTTCACTTTTCTTCCCGGTTCTCTTTTTCTCTTTGGATCACTCCGCGCCACTGAGTTATAGGCAGTGACTGAAATTTTTTTTTTTTCATTTTTTTTTTTCATTTCCGACGATCATTACGAAACGTTTACTTAATTGTTGAACGACATTAATTGTGTGGCATAACAGCTGAGAATAAGAAGAAAAATAAAAATAAGAGTAAAAAAAAAAAAAACGAAAAAACGAATAAATAAGTAAACTACTAAAAATTGAAAGAAACGATTGAAAAAAAACGATTACACTACACTATAGGTAACATAAAAACAATATGAAACCGGACAATTGTGTTTTTAGATAAAATCTGCACATTTGGTACAATACAGTGAATAGGTATGTATTTATTGATTTTACATAGATATGTACCAACATCACTTTCAACATATTTGAAATACAAAGAGAAACGATGAAAGAACGTTTATGATGTTCCTGAATAATTATATACATATAGTATTAGAAAAAAAAAAAAAATTTCTCGTGGATATTTTTAGTTTTTATCGATAATTATTATTGTCATTATATTTTTCTTCTGAAATTCTAAACGTAGAATTTGGAATGTCTATATAATTTTCAGCGACGAACCCAATTTTATCTCATTGTTATATGAGCCTGATAAATTTCCTATTTTACGTAATTCGTGTGCGGATTAAGTATTAATAAACACTAGGAGAAGAGAGACTCGGGAGAGTGATCAGTTCAGTTAAATAAAGAAAGAAACAAAGCCTGGCTTGACGTAGTATAAGATAGCTATAACTGTTACAGTACAGAACGCGGAGCTGTAGGATTTTTATTACAGAAACATAAAAAAAAAAAAAAAAACAGAATTAGACAAATATTTACGTAGAGATATATATACGTGTGTAACGTGTACCCAAGCGTCGAGTGAATAATATTAATTTACGATTTAGATCTGCTCTATTATATTCACACTAGTTTTTCTTTAACATGATCGTGAAAAAAATTTATTCATTCAAAAAAAAAAAAATAATAAAAGAACAAAAAATGAGCGAAACACGTTAAGATGATTATTTGGATCTTATGTTGGATGATTCATATTTTGTATACCTAATAACTCCTCTCTCAGTTATACCTAACCCTCCGCGAGTCACGTTCGGTCGCGAATTGTTACCGAAAACAATAATTGAGTAGCACCTCAGCAGCTTTGAAAAGGTTTGAGTTATTCGAGTGCTAAATCCGTTGAAAAACAATAGAGCTTGAAAACCCGGAACCAATCTTATAAAACCCGGGGTTTTAGAGTTCGGTCTCCCAGGGTTCGTTTTAAATTAGTGCGCCGAGAACGCAAGAATATATAAGAAGGAGCACAGAAAAGAGAAGAGAAGTTGGATTATTTAACTTTTCTGTAGTAGCTCAAAATAAAAGATCTGCTCAAAAGTTCTTTGTTCTTTTCTGTATACCACCCGTGAGCCAATATCTCCAAGGGCTATATTCTATTTTTAAATAAACCATTTTTCCCGCCTTTATTTTATACATATAAATTTTCTTCCTTTTCTCACAATATTTTTAATGTCAAAATCTACTGAACTCTCATCTCAATATACAAAAAACAAAATAATAATAAGAAAAGAAAAGAAAAGGCAAGAAGATAGAAAATTTTCATTATTCAAAATTTGATACTTTTATTTATTTTTATTAATCATACAGTAAGCTAGTATTTATATAATCCCACTTATTTTAATACGACGAGACTCGTACGAGAGGAAATAAAAAGATTCAAATTAAAACACTCGATAATTCAAAGTTTTTATTTATCCACGTCGAACCGTAAATCTTTGAATTTTTTTCGTTTTTCTTCTTATATTCTCAAGCTTGTAGCCACGTCACGCCTAGTTGTCGAGCGGGGGGACCCGTAGCAAGAAATTAAGAATATTAGTTTCAAAGAGTCAGGCGTTGGCGTTCGCGGTCAAACTTGCCACCAACTCTCACACACACCGGTCCAATAGTTTTTCGTACCTATACTATACTATAAACGATTTCAACGGAACTGGGAACAGGGAAGAGAAGAGACACGGACTAGTAACTCAACGTTGAAACAGATGCGGCTGTCAAAAATATCTTTCAAACTACAATAGACAAACGAAAGAAACGATGTAGCTGCCAATTTCGCGTCCCAACATCTATTCAAGATAACTATTCGCCTATCTCATTCTCATCTACCCTTTTCATTCCCATTATTATTCATATTATTTTTCATTTCAAATATCGGACACTGAATTCATGAGCTTGTCATAGTTTGAACACGTTCTTCTTCCGTTGAACAGAAAATTTCACATCGTTTGCGCGTCACTTGTCAAAATTGACACATAATTGGTCCATGCAGTGAACTGAGAACTTGAATTATAGAAATATACCATTTGCGTCGGCACCGACAGGTGGATCCGCGCGCTCAGCTCTCCGAGAAACGCTGTAGCGCTCTCTCGCAGTAAAAGTAACTTGGCTTGAAGTCTAAGTCTATAAGTCATTTCGACTTGGCGAGTAGAGTAATGTGGTTAGATTCCGCACCTAGTCTGTGCGGAATGAGTTTTTCTCGAAGAAAGAGATGTTTGATCGTATTATTCTTTTGATTTCTGCCATACCGAGTCATCCAGGAATGAAATCTTGGTATCCCAACTCGCGGGGAGTCTTACAAATGCACTCGGCTGTCTTATGAGGGTTTTCATTTCAATCCTTCGCGAATCACATCCGAATATGATGCGGAATGAAAACGACTGATAATTCAAAGCGTTTGTAAATTGTTCGTAAATTGCAACGTCGATGCAAGGCGAGCTTTGGTATCTATAAAAGTCGAGCCCTCATCTCCATTGGTAAAATCAAGTCTAATCATGATTAGCTATGATAGTTCCGTGGAGTTTTCATTGCATCGAGTACTTGCCGAAGGATTATAATGATTATTTTTCTTATTATTGCGGCTATTTTGTCAGGGCGAATTAAACGAGCTGGTGAACCGTGCCAAATGGAAACTGCGGCTATCTTTTCAGATCTAATTTCGTACTGTGTTCAGTCTCTATACGTATACTATCGCCGGTAGTACATACTCCGGTGGTTTCGTGCATACGAATGTGTTTCATCGTAACGTGTGCCTGTGTGTATCTAAATACATGTACGCGGTGTACGACTAATTAAAACCAATGTAGGTAAGCCGGACGGTTTGCTGCTGCAGTCCTTTGCCAATTGATATACCTATGGCTGAGAGGAAGGACAAGTTCGAAATAAATCTAGAAAACGAGGGAACGTAGAGTTCACACGGCTAGGACTAGACGAAGACACAAGGCTTTTGTGTTAATCGTCAAGCACCCAGCAGCTAGTAAAATATCGAGAATATTATTGCCTCAATTCGCAATTACGGTACAACTACGCAGTGCTATAGAACAGAGATTGCATTATGATTCTTCCGTTTTTGGGTCAGTTAGTCGTTAAACGTTGATCGTTTTGTACCAAGTTACGGCTACCATGAGGCAAATATTTACCTCCAACTGACGCGAATTGATTACCAATTCAGAGCGTCCGGATCCGGTCAGGATTCAGGATGGCTTCCACCGCACACGCGTAATCAGGTAATAAATATAACGAAACATGAACGAGCACGAGTTCCTATTTTTCTTTCCGTTATGTTATTCGCCTCCACAAACCACGGCGTGTAATTTCCCGCGCTTTTTCCTCCAAGCCGTTCTAACAGATCTGTAGCTTTATCTCCGTTTACGAGGAAGAGGATATTTTAACGTGTCGAAAGTTTCAGCGATAAGGTATAGCGCCTAACTGAAGGTCGTTGATTACGTCTTATGTATAGGTACACATATACATAACAGCTATAAATATATGGAGATAAAGAGGCGCTGATTTTGCCGTTGAATTATATTACGTACTCATGCGTGGGTTAGGCAATTACCCAAATCAATTCATTTATTTTAATAGTATCACTGTGAATATCGAACTTTTGTTCAATTTTCGATACAGAAACTGAGACACTGATTTCGGTGATAATCTATTACGATTATACCCTTCGTAATTCTCAGATCAAGTCAATCTGCAGCCATGACGGATTCCTTTTTCTTCATTTCAACAAAACAACAACAGTTTCTTTCTCAATTCCATTACCCATTCGCGGCTTATCTCCGGCTTTATTTCAGGATGAAAATTTGTAATCCTGATCCTGGGGGAAGTACGTATATTACTACATATGGGAATGGTTTGGTTCAGGAGTTTAAGGTCTGAATAAATGATGTTGACGATAATTTCATTACCAGTATTATTCTCACATGTGACAATTAGAGTCAAGTAGATATATATATTTATACATCTACTAATATATAATATAATATAATATATTACATTTATATTTAAGTATACATTCTGACTAGGTTCTTAATAGTATTTGGTCCTTTTTTAGAACACTTTGTGTAATATAATATATCTGTACTGGAGTGAATTATCTAATTGAAAAATAATAACTAATTATAATTTGGTGGGAAAAATTATCCCGTTGTATAAACTAACCAAAATCTGATAGACTTGAATCCGTTATTTTTGTTTAATCTAAAAATCACCGTAAGAAAATTGCTTCTGTTTTCTAACAATTTCTCGTTTCCTTCTTCCTTTTTCTTCTTCTTATATGTATTTAGGGCTCTTTATTCACACCACCATCATCGAGTACATGATTATTTACATTATTATACTAGCCATGGTCTAAGAATGATAATTTCATACAAGCATTGGTCGTTTGGGTCGATAAAACTAGGGGTTTAAATATATATATGTATGTATAATAATTTAAAAAATTCGTTCTTTACATATAATACATGTATACATAAATATTATAACATAGCCTGCGCGTCTTTCATCCCCCCTTTCCTTTCCCCTAATGTCTTTTCTTTTCTTTTATATTTCATTTATTTTTTTATATTCGTCGTTATATTTTTTTTTTAACAGAACAAGAAATATGTGTAGAGAAAAAAAATTTCCGCCGATCTTGATCCTAGAGTAAAGAAAATAAATTCTCTTATCATTTTCCGTCATCCAGGCGCCTTTTGCTTAGTCAATTCCAGCAGCACTGGGTAGTGCAGATCGGGGCAGTATTCTTGATTATGTTCTAAGAGCTCTAAATGCCTCGACCAAACCCGCGGATCATAAAGTTCTCTTTGTTTGGCTATAAAGCCTCGCTGGATCGCAGCATCGGTGAATTTTTGGAAAGTTGATCCTCGACGGGGGGCCACTATCAGGGCTATACCGTCTTCGGTTAACCATCCAAAAATCGTTTCTACCAGGTCCAATCTAGCCTCATCAAAAAATAGACAGTCTGCACTCAGGATCACGTCGTAAAGACCTTCGGTACGACGGTATTCGTCGGTTGTATTTGTCGACCAACTCTGCGGGTACGAAGAATTGCAAAATCAATTATCAAGGAAAAAATTGCGGAGTTGTGGTTTTTCTTCTCTCTTCGAATAACTCAAACAAGCATAAGAAGATACGCGGTCGTGTTAATTGACACATGTATTAGTAGCAAAACAGGTTCACTGACTGCAGTCCAAAAAAAAAAAGAAAAAAAATGATTTTCAAATGCTCGGAATTGTTGGTGACCGTTTTTTTTTCTTTTTTTCTTTTAGAATATTATGAAAAATTAGAATATTATCTGATATGAAAACCCGGATGAAAGACCCGGACGTAAAAAATCATATCGTTGCACAGTTTGCAAGAGAATTTGCGACGAGTTTCGTGATAAACCATTTCCGCGTATGAATATGCAGTTTATGTTTTTATAAATACATTTTATTTTATTTTTGTTTTACTGCCAAAGTCAAATTCTAAAACTGATCGGCAGCCTCTGGTTTTTATAGTAACCCTTTGGAAACGGACGGCTTCGCCCCTTTTAGTTTTGGAAACATTCGATCGATTTGTATTAAATTTGTACTCTGAGAGATTTTGGTGATATAATCTTTAAACTGATATGGCGAACGGGCAAAAAATCGAACGGTTTTTATGAAAACCAATTTCTACAGGTTTCTTGGGTAGTTTTCAAAGATTTTCTGGGTCGCTGATTGTGAATCCGACCTCGAAATTAAGAAGGTTGAAATAGCGATCGAAAATTCGAAGACTCTAAAATTCAATCTCGATTTCGGTCAAATACTTTGAATTTCGCAATTCCGCGGTTAGACTTGTAACTGAAAACTATGAGGAACCGATTTTTGTATAAGCCCTTACTTTTTCTTCTGAATTTTCATTCACCATTTTGGATTCAAATTTTCGAAACCTTTATGAAATGTATTTGCGTAACTCTCGACGGTCTTTTCCGCGGTTCTGAAAGTATAAACGCGATTCTTATAATTTCAAAAGTAAAACCCATCTTCGGAGACATTATTTATAACTGTGGACTTATCTCCGACGTTAGAAGTGGTAACCGAGAATCACCTGCGCAGGTGGATCTGAGTATACAAAATTCGAGTCGCGTAGCAGATACCGTAAAGCGAAAGCAAATATTGCGAGTCCATTAGAGTCTCGAGTTTAAAATAAAAAGAAACAAGGGGTAAAGAGAAAAGGAAAAGAGGAAAAGAGGAAAAGAGGAAGGGATATTGAAAGGAGAAATAAAACAATAATAACGATAAAAGAGGGAGGAAGATCCCCGTTTAAAATTCTCGAACATACATAAAAAAGGAATCCTCAACAAACCTGCCGCATATGATTGGCGTTAGCGTTGTCTTGCCGCAAAGCTTTCGCGGCTCTTTCCCATTGGACAACTCCGCATTTAATAAAATCTGGCATTTTATTCCTGGCAACAATGCATCTGGCATTATCGACGCTAGTTACATTACCATCGGTCAATGTAACGCCAGCAGGATTGCAATATTTTCCAACAAATACCCCAGCCAGACAGCTCATACCGCCGCCAAGTTCAAGGACCATTTTATTCTCGCAAATGCCACGATTTGTGAGCAGATAATGGGCCAGACATTCTTCGGACGGCCATACGCATATGTTTCCTGTATTGTTGAACCCTATCAGCTCATTGGCAGTGAATATTTTGTTTATTTCACGTATTTCAATGCTGTATAATCTCCTATCAATCGTCGCCGTGTACTCGTACCACGTGGACTCTGGGTCGCCAACGACGTTCTCCAAAATGAACGGATTTACCAATCCAAAACTCGTGAAACGTCGCACCGATACACGCTCTTCGTCCTCGGAGTATTCCTCGGGTTCGGGAGACCGAGTTAATGCTCTGGCCAATAAACGCCACCGACGTTGAGCCCTGGTGTTAATTTCCGTCGTATTATTCGCGGTCCCTCCACTCGTCGTACTTTTCGACGTTGATTTTATGCTTATAGTCATCCTCCCGCAGGTTTTCACCGGTTCCATCAGACTCTCGTTACCGTTTAACAATTTCTCGCACTTTTTTATCGATCTATCAGACATCGCGCTGTCAGTCGGTTACAAAAGAAGTCGCCACTTCTTTCGGACAGATTTCTTCTTATTTTTCTTTTTCTTTTTGCTTTCTTAGACGCAGATATCAGGCAGGAAGATGTTAACGGTTACGATTATCTATATTCCAAAGAGCTTCAAATGAATATATTTCTTTATTTCAAAATCGCCTTTATTCCGCTTATAAAAAGAAAGCCTTTTCTTGTTTGTTTTCTTCTTTCGTTTATCTTTTCACGCGGAAGAGCTGTTGTTATATTTCTCCGATAAAGGTACGCTGATCTTTTTCTTTTCGCATATTTTCTTCCTCTGATTCTGCTTCACTTTTGCCAATTCGTATATCAATGTGTAATTTATTATTATTATAATATCGCCCACCGCTCTGCCCCCATGTATGTTTCCGTCCCTTTTCTTCTTCTCTCTAGTTTCTTCTGCAGGGGGGCAGCTGCTAACACCCGGGGCCCTCGCGACTCTCGAAGAGTACGCTGACGAACCGCGAAGGGACGAGACGGACTAAAAGTAAGGTCTCGTAACTCCGCGCCACGCGCTACCAGCGCACGCGCCTCTCGCCTTCCCATTCCCCTACTACCGTACGAGATATTCGCTTCATGTAGCGTGCGACGCGAAGCGACGTCGCGAGGTCCACCGGCTATCGGCGCAGCCACCGACCCCCGACTGTCGTATACTTCAGACTGAGTTTGCTTACAAACAGCATTGGACGTCGAGAAACGGTGGGATTCCGAGGAAAAGAATTAGCGGTGGGAGAGACGCGGGAAACGCCGCCGTTGTAGCAGCGCGAGTTGCTCGATCGCAAAGATTCATCTCTGTCGCGTCTTATATTAACCCCGCGCACGTCAAGCTTTATAATGTCATAATACTATGATTAATAAAAAGTACAACCCTATGGGTATATCGTACGATAAAAAAAAAAAAAAAAAAAAAGGAAGAAAACTTTACATTTCATAATATAAATAATAAATATTCTTTTGCATTCGATGGCTATTTTTGTATTCAACTATATTTATATTTACATACCTATACACCTACCTATGTATGTATAGTTATAGAATATCGTACGAAGTTTAATAAAACTTATCCTGGCTATTCATAAATTCGTTCATATAAATACATCGTCGTCTTATATCAAGATTTATAACTACATATATGCACTATAATAATATATACATACCTGGGATTTATTTCAAGCAAATATAATAAACGCTTTATACCTATGAAGGAAAATATGCATACCTGTAATACCTACCCATACTAAAGTATTTATTCAGTCGTATGCTATGTACGAGTGAGAATTCTTGATATCGGCATAAACGCATATATAGCTATACATCTCAACGTCGACGGTAAATTCTTACTTTTCGATACTGCAGCGAGACTCAGCGATTTACGAATTCAATCTGACGCGCTGCAGATATTTCTTCGTGTTTATATCTATTTGTTATTTTTTTTTTTTTTTGCTTTTCCTCTTAGTTTGTAAATATCTACGGTCTTACGCCTCTCGTGGTTATTGTACATCTCAGTAGATATTACGTCATTAAATATCACAGAAATACAGGTGTATGTGAGAAATGGAAAAACAATGGGTTTAAAATTAAATTGACAGCAATGCGACTTGAGACTACGGTATTGCGGGCTTTCTGGCAACCCGTACCGACGCATTGCGTCTAATCGAGCAGCGGAACAGGGAAACGTTGGCCAACAATAACGCGACGGTCCCGGCCCTGGTAGGTGTCTATAAAGAGTTTCGAAAGCCTTGGAATGAGCGGACCGAAATTCGAATTCCCAATTCGCTATACATCGCGCCAAGACATAATCATCACTATTCTTAATAATCCTTATATCACAGATGAGCATAATCACTACTCAAGTACTATACTTGCATAATCTCTGTATTTGTCATTCTATATATTAACGACAAGAGAAGCAGGCCGAATAAAAAGAATAATATGTTATTTCTTATCATCTTATATTATTATTAAATGTTGAATATTATTGATAAATGTTGAAAAGTAGGTAGAAGAACCTTTCGAGACTTGAAGTGGAGGGTTTAACGTTATATTTTCGTCAGTGGGAAGCCCCTGAATTGTTCACTTGATCCGCGTAATGAAGTAAACCCGCAGTATTAACGGTGTTACATGCTTTTATAAATTATAATATAGTATTAAGAGCTGTAATTTGTTGCCGGGGTCAGTTGAGTAATCATGTTTCACTCACGGGCTGTGATAATATAATGAGCTGGGCGAGTAACGCCTGTATCCAGATAACCGCACGTGCTTGCAAATTCTACAGCAATTTATTGTTAGCAATATCAAAGCAAGGTGTGTCCCCTATTGCTGTAAAAGTGAGAGTAATATCTGTTCAAAAAAAATTGTCAACAAAATTCAAGCAAGCTTTGCTGTACTATAAAATACGGAGAAAAACTTGAGAGCAAATTTTCAGAAAAATTTCCTGACTTAAGAAACTACGGCAGTTATCGCTTTAGATCTGTCAATTGTAATGCATGAAAGCATTTACAGCGAGTAGTTGACAAAATGACAATAAAACTTTCAGCAAGCGTTAATAGGTTGTTTGCGGCCTCACAATTGGTTATCTGGGTAGATATAACTCTCGCTAAGGTTATATATATAACGTTTTTCAATAATATAGATGATAAAATTGCTAATCCGAGTATTACGGTTAAAATTGCCAAACGATTACACGAGTTGATACGCCGACACCGATCACCGCCTTCCAGTTTATTGCAATAATTACTAACAAGGTTAACGTTTGCAATTCAGCGTTGAACCGCATCGATTAGATGCTAGTGATTTAGGGAATTTCACATCGAAGGAAATCGGTACGTGATAATATAAGAACAGTACTTACATAGCGAAGCAGACTTATTCCTCTTATTATTTACTAATCACTTAATCACTTTATTGTATTGGAAATTATTTCTTTTTGGTAACGTTTCTATTACACCCGTAAACATAACCTCACTCAACTAGTCAGATTCACACTATCGCATGTATATACGTGTGTGTGCATGTCGTTTTATTTGGTACAGGTTTGCCAATCCGATGTAAAAAAAAGTCCCGAGAATTGAAAACCGCCTCATAGGACGCATCGTCGACTACAAATGCGCCAAAAACTAGGACTAATCCAATATAAATGAGATCCCGACTTCGTTTTTACCGAAAACGCCGTATTCTCGTTTATTTTATAACAATAATATCGTTTTCACGATTATTCTATCTCAAGTATTTGGTAGGCTTGAATTAGGTATTCAAGATGGCGCCGGCCGAGTAACGACCGAGAGAAGCAATACGATAATGTGTTCTAACATCGCGATAAGTTCGACAAAGATGTATCGCAAGTGTATAATAAAACGGCTAATACTCCGCTTCAGTGAGATAATAACATGACAGAGTTGACACACCCTCCGCGAAGTGTAAAGACATAAGAATAGACACACGCATCGACAGATGTAGTTCTCATGCTGTTCCCTTCGGCAGTTCACAGTGCATGCATATTATGCTTATTACCATCTGCAACCACGGGGATTAGCTGACACCAATTAATCCTACTAACATTGTAGAAAGGGGGATTTGAAACCCGAATTAAGAGTCATGGAGACGTCGAGATTCGGTTCAGAGTATATTCCCCTAGTCAGGGAGGAGTCTGCCAGGTATAGGCTGATGATATCTTTTTCAAAAATCGCATGGTTCACAGTGTCACTACCATTTTTCGGCTTCCTTTTCTGTGTGGGATGGTCAATACTTTACAATTTTGACGAAGCCACCTACACGCACTGCAAGGTGAGCCTCTGCCGTTCTTTTGTTTCTATAATTTCAAGCCAACGAGAGAATTTCAGGCCTCCTCTTTCCATTGTAATGAGATATTTAATCAATCAACTGCTTTTCCAGGTCTATAACTTCCTGCCATCGATATCTGCTGCCATCGGGCATTACAAGCCGCAGAAAGATGTCTGGAGGGCGGCTATAGCCACCCAGGCACACACTAGAGTGCTGGTATTGATAATGTATTATCGATACTACAAAGACACACTGTATAAATGGGCCCATGGAATCAGCAATTTAGCTCTTTTCACTTATACCATTGAAAACACGGCGTTGGTTACACTGAGCTTTTGGTCTTCCAATGAAAACTATGGTAAGTGACGATGCTAGAAAAGAATTGCATTTCTAACTCCACTTGGATGATTTCTGTTCTAGTTTCTTTAAGGAGAACGTTTTCTTACAGCTCTGCATAAATTGTCGTTCATCACCTTCCTGGTAATGTCACTGTTACACATGACACTGTCTTGTATAGTGACAAGAAGTTGTCGTAATCCGGTGAAAGATGCTGTTGAGGCGAGTTCGTTCAAATGGAAACGGCGAATGCTGTTCGCTAATATTTCTTCCATATTATTGGCGTCCTATTTTTTCTACAGGCACAACAAGTACTGCGAGATTAACGGTAGGTCCAGGTCTTCGAGTATTGAAAATCGACGGTTTTAGCTAAATTAAATATGGAGCCAGAAATACTTGGCAGAATTATGATTGATATGCGGATCCTGACTCTTGATATGTAAACGAATTTTCTAAATCTTTAATTCTGTACTAATTTGTTTTGTTTTATTTTTTATTTTTTTATTAATTCGTACATTTTTCAGTCTATTCTTTATTCGCCCTAGCCGAGTATATGGTCGTTCTTACAAATATGGGATTTCACATGACTGCGGCGTGGGATTTTTCTGGGCGTAGTCTTTTAGTATCCTCTAAAGGACTCAGAATAATATAAACTTTGTATAATCATAGTGTTTGCCTGATTATTGTACATTTATACATATCTTTATATTTATTATTTATATATTAAGAAGACAGAGCTGATATTAGTAGAGATTATCAATATCGTGATACCAAAATGGGGTGCAACCAAATTCCAGTCTTCAATTTTTCCGTACTATAAACATTATTGTACAAAATACTGTGAATGATAATCTTTCTCTGTAGGCGAGGTGTGAGGATGTTTGCTGTTATTACTAATAATAAAAAAAAAGACACAGATTTTATAAACCAACCATTTTGGTAGTATCGCTGGTTCTTCGATGGCTTCTAAATACCTCGAAACAAGGTTTTTCTGGATTAATGAATCACTTTCTTTCTCCAATCATTGTACACAAATTTTGATAATTTTCTTCATTAATACTTGAAATCCTTCTCAAGCTTTTCGGAAATGAACTTAGCAATAGCCAAGCAACTCGTTGCTCCAGGTGACGGAGCATTACGACAGTGAATTACTCTGCTTCCCATACTCCCTTGGCCTACATCAAAGACAAAGTCGTCGACCAACTCTCCCTTGTTGTTGAGAGCCTGAGCTCTGACTCCTGATCTATCCCTGCACGAGTTTCATTCAATTATAAATTAACGTGATTCAGGGCTTAGAGTAGAAATATTGCGAAACTAATTGCAGGAAATTCTAAGAAAAATTTTCGAATACAATTGCAGGAATTTATTCCAAATTCTAAAGGGCTTAGCAGATTTCTGTAGGATTTTATGCGAATTCAGCATGGATCTACCTGGAGTTTTTTAACGGGGCTGCATTCGAAACTTTCATATTAAAGGCTTAGAAGGGAAGTGTCCCCCTCCGATTTCAACGAAACTTTGGGAGATTGTAGAGGGGGTGAAAATATTTGACACGTATTTTTTCATATCTGCAGAATTCCACTCTGAAGGGGTGAAATCAACCCCTGAAAATCGCAGACTTCCGCCATTTTGAATTTTTCAATTTCGATTTCAGATTTGAAATCAGAAAACTCAAAAACTCCCGGTAGCATCATCGAATAGCGAAATCTGCGATTTTCAAGGGTGAATTACACCCTCTCAGTATGGATATAAAAAGAAATACATGTCGAATATTTTCACCCCCTCTACAATCTCCCAAAGTTTCGTTAAAATCGGATGGGGACACATGGCAGGGTTCCCTGTGAGTTCGTCACACATTACGTTGGAGGACTTGGCTACTCACCTCAGAACGTCTTTTTTAGTGAGTCCGGGTAAAGTTCTTTGCAAATTTTTAATCGCCAGTGACCAGAATATGGATTTAATGATTTCCTGACATCCTGGAATCGCGTATTTCAGCCCAAGCCTATACAAGCCTGGGAAAGTCGCCATTTCCATACAGTCCCTTAGGTTTATATCCTTCCAACTGAAAATTTACGGTCGTTTGAATCATCAGCACTAAATTTTTGAATCCGGGATCGAAAAATGGTTAATAATGTTGTTGTGTTTTTTTTTTTTTTTATTTACCTGTAACCCTCTCTGGCCAATGCTAATACGGCATTTGGTCCTATCCACACCGCTCCAGACATTCTAGGAGTGAAATGAACTCCCAGGAATGGAAGCCTCGGGTCTGGGACCGGGTATACGTTCGTTGTGATTAGAGATTTCGTTGCATCCGTCATGCGGAAGTATTCACCTCTGAATGGAACGATTCTAGGGTTCGCGTCGCACCCTGTCATCCTTGCAACACGATCTGAATGAAGTCCAGCGCAAGTCAACACGTTACGTGTCGGAATATACTGTAAAGACATTAATAACGATTCAAATAAATAAATAAATGAATAAATAAGTAAATACGAAAGCTTAGTCTTTGACGAGTACAAGTTACTAGACCAATTGTTACATGTAAGTTGAACGAGATTCTACCTTATTGTTCTTGGTGTGAACGACTATTGGCATCAGTTCACCTTGCGCGTCTTTGGATTCTATCATTTCTGTGAATCCTGTCACCTCGGAATTGAGGAAAATTTCGCCACCCATTTTTTTGAAATCTTCGCCAAACGCCTTGCACACTAGACCCCAGTTCACGATACCGGTGCACGGAGACCAGAGTGCCTTTTCCCCCTATGTGATAAATACTTATAAATATGGATAACCTGTTCGTTAAATTATAGTGAGATGGTATAGCCCACCTCTATATTCGGTTCGAAACTCTTTATTCGATCTTTTTCAACGATTTCTAGGTCTGGGACGTTGTTTTTCGTCCCTCTTTCGAAAAGATCGTTAATTCTTTCCGCCTCTTTCGGATCTTTGGCCACTATAAGCTTCCCAACTTTCTTATACGGTATGTTGTTCTTGTCGAAGTAATCGTACGACAGTTTTGCACCTTCGACGCATAGTTTGGCCTGTTGGAAACCAAGACAAGGGTTATTATCCCCGTTATTGGGTCGATTGATACCCTCAAAGATCGTACACAGCGTTCGGAGCCTTTTTATCGCGTACCTTCAGACTTCCTGGGGTGTAATATATACCGGCGTGCACTACCCCACTGTTATGACCGGTCTGGTGCATCGCGAGCTCTTTCTCCTTTTCAAGAACCGCTATTTTCATCCCAGGATGCCTTATCAGCATTTCTCTGGCAGTGGCACATCCCACTATTCCACCACCCACTATCACTAGGTCGAAAGTTCCTGAGTGATCCGAGCTACGATTCAAAACGTGATTTTTCAGAATCCGAAATTAGAAATTGGAGGGATCATTTCAAGCGAAGGAAATGAACCGATTTCGATAGATTATCTATAATGATGATAAACCAACCTGGAATTGCTGGTGCAATATAATTTCGCAAGTTTATGAATAGGCCGTTGCGCCGACAACCGCATCAGGAAACTTGCAGACATCTTTATGGTGTAGAAATTACTTAATACTTAAATGTTAATGAATTATGAGATTCAAGGTTCCCATAAAAATTGACAGAGGGAAATTCCTATCTCAGTTTTGACGAGAAATTATCACTGTCTCTGTCGTTTTGTGTTCGCGGACTGCTCGTTCACACCCTTTATATTTATGATCGATTTATTTGATCGTCAATCGGCAAATTCATGAGGATACTCGAAGTATTTCGGCTCAGCCTTTTCTTCCTTCAATTGGCTATCGGTTCCCTTATGCTGTGCCACTCGGTTCACACTTCAACCAATTCCCGCGTAAAATTTAGTACAAAGCGCGTCCGCGCAGATGGCGATCGGTTATTACCTAACAAGTGGGAAATTACTTCCAGTCTTCGCTATATGTTTCAAAAGCAAAGGTAATGCGCTCGTATATCGAAAGTATATAAAACAAATATACGTTCATACGCAGAGCTTGAGAATGCGTTGAATATTTCGAGAGAGATATCAAGTCACTGTGGTCAAAACTGTAAGCACTGTCGTAGGTATAGCTGCACTAACACCGCGCCCATTCCACCGAAAAATTTGGCGCTGACCACTCTTACCGACGCGGCTCGTATCAATCGTAAGCTCTCAATTACTTAAAGAGTATTCGACCTCTCTCGATGCGACGAGAAGTTGAGATACTGATAGTAATCGGGGAACGATGCGTAAGTGGCGACGTTCGCGCTGACGATACATTCATCTGCCAACTGCGCGGTGTCATTTCGATAAGCTGAATCGTTGCTCGACTTGATCAACAACATTCGCGCGGGAGGTGGCGCCCCTCGAAACTGTAACGTGAATATGGCGAAACAGCTCGTTCGCTGATGAGATTCACATGCGAGAGAAGTCGAGGAATTGTTGCACAATGGAAGACTATTTCTAAATTAGGATGTAGATGGATTATCTCTAGAGACCCAAAAACATAAATTGTGAAACTAAATGTCGTTCAACCGTTCCATATTGGCTTCGCGGTCAAAGCAGTTTAGTCAAAAATTCGAATGTTCGTATCCTCCGAACTCGAAATTTGAACGAATAGATAGAGTTTAATCATAACTGCAGAATGTGACCATGAATTCACGCACAGTTTTTGTCAGTCCATTCTAGTATCGTCGATATTCACCTCGATGTCTAAGACTGAAGAAAGAAATAAGAAAATAATAAAGAGACGGAAAAATCTTAAAACTCGTTTATTTATTCAAATCGATCGCCTTCAACCTGCACTCACAAGCTTAGGATTATAAACTCTTCCGTTAGTTGCCTCAAAGAGATTCTATGCAAAGTATCTAACTTACTCTACAAGACTTGCGGTAAACTTTTGCGGAACACTATCTCGCGCGGTGATGTTGGTACTCGCGATCGATATAATCCTTGTTAGAGGTAGACAGACCTCTAGTCGATCCAATATCCAAAGTTTAGCTACAAACTTTCCTACTTTTGGTATGCATCATAGTTATAGTACGTCTCGAACTCCGAACCTGGCATCAAACTGCCGCAGCTAAAGTTGACGGTTCGTGAATGCATCTTTAATCATGGATGCAGACGTACGATCTCCCATTCTCATAAGTCCCGTCATGATCGGGCCAGGCAACTTGAACTGGCCCCTTTCATCCCCTCTCTTATACATTCTCCGCTCTCTGCTCTGCTCGTTCGACTTTCAAGCAACGAGTGAAGAAGAGGAAAGAGAAAAAAAAAATAATAAATAACAAGCAAAACAGAACAAAAAGAGACAACAAAGGATCGCAGCGTGCTGGACAATGGCTCATGGTTTAGCGGTCGTACCCATGAAAACAAAAGATACAAAAGACGAAGATTAGGCACGGTGATATCGGCTCGTTAAACTTTCGAGCACTTTATAGGCATAATATGTATAATGGATACCTACGTGCAAATGCATGAGCAATACTCGTGAATAAGAGTCGTTTTCTTACTTGGGAAATACGTTATTATTTCGTTGGCTAACCGAACAAGTAACATACGAACATTAAACGTGACACAATAATTAAGTAGATCAATTGTCCTCTATCAGCGCCCTGAAAGTCCTAGGTCCCTTTCTACGGCCCTGAATAAATCCCGTGCGTGGACCCGTGTGCGCAATGGAAGACGTCCTAGTACCGGGAGTCAGTCAACCCAGTGGCGGCCTGCCGTTCGGGCTTGCTTGACGTTTGTTCTTCCTTGTTCTGTAGAACTCGGTCTGATCTCGCGGACGGTTGTGTTGCGTTTCGGGATAAGTGACAATTCAGTGAAGTAGTTAGTTCTGAGCCAGGACTCAGTCGCATGGCAGTGAATCCTAACTCACCGGATCCTAGAGGACGAGTTTAATTCACAGGAAAGCAAAGACTGTCAATATCAGACACAAAACTATCCGGGATCATTCAAAGCGATGAAACGTGTCGCGACGGATCCATGAAACTCTCTTACACATGGAGAAAGGGTTCAGGGATAAGCGCTATCAGTCTATGAACTAAACGCGAGCGCCTCACCCTCCTTTCGGCAATAAGAGTCGGGTTTTGACGAAGTGGCGCGCTATCGCGCGGTGTCGTAACTCGTTATGGAGGACGAGCTACGGTGCCCTTTGTGCAAGGAGATGTTCAGCGATCCTGTGCTGCTGCCGTGCTGGCACGCGCTGTGTATATCGTGCGCTGTTAATCTCCAAGCTCCGCCTGACTCGCAGCCGGAATGCTGCCCGACAGATCCTGCGAATGCGCCGGATCAGGAAGCCGACAAACTATCTATACTGTCGGAGACGGACTCAGGCGTTGTGTGCAGCAGCACATCCACCTCGTCGAGGCCTGGCAGTTACGTTGGGACCCCTGGTAACGGGGGGTTCCCACCCTCCGGTGGCACCCTGTGTCTTGCCTGTCCCGTGTGCCAGAAAATGGTATACTTTGACGAGGGTGGCGCTCACAATTTGCCAAAATATAGAGCCATGCAGCACATTGTAGACAAGTATCAGGAGGCTAGGAACATTAGATTGCAGTGTCAAATGTGCGAGGGGGAACCTCAGGAGGCTACCGTTGCCTGCGAACAGTGTGAGGTGAGATATTCGTCGAGCGATTCTAGTCTTCGGTATTATTATCGGCAAGATATGATCTATGACCCGAAGACTCCTATGGACAAGAATAACAAAGGAGAAACTCTCCGATCTCGAATCTCTGCACTCAGCGACTAACACAGATCTGCAGGGACAAGACCGCCGAGTTGTAGATTATAGTCGGCAGCTCTCGCTCGCCCACCTTAACCCAGTTGTTCGCGGACTGTTGTTGCCCGGTAGAGTTTAATTGTAGACTCGTGCCTAAAATAAAGGCAAAGATCTAGCATACGCGTAGATGTATAGGTATATGCATTCAAGCGGGCGCTACTGCCAGTGAAATAATAAGGTTCTTCAACTTTCGCATTCTAGATCATCTTCCGGTTTTATTCTCCTCACTTTCTGGGATAGCTTGTACAATGCACGTTACTCTTGCTCTCGCCGCATCGAAATTATTCTTATTATTTTAGCCCGGAGTGTAATCGCGCTCTTACTTACTCCCACGTATAATCGGACATAAACAATTGAATCGAGGAGATAGATGGTGTGGATTTAGTCCAGTAAGATAAAAGATGCTGTTTCTCACGGTGAATCGCGTCTTGTCTTTCACACTTGTTACTGTAATTCAATCTCCTTTTTATACCTAGGTGTTTATTCTTCTTACGTCCTCTCAAAGGACTCGAAAGATTACGAATTATCCCATATCAACCGATCTTAGCGCCATTTTCTTCTTCCTAATCCAACGTTTTGTTGATGCGATAATCCATTAAGTCGCCGACTAGAATCGAGGAAGGAAATTGTTAGATCGTTGTTTTTTTTTCTTCTTTTTTTTGCTTTCCTTTCCAAGATTGCCTGCAGGTCTCACGTCAGGAGAAACAATACGTTTTCTAAAATAGCTGACGAGTATAGATTTCGTCTAACAATGAGAATATTCGTTATCCAACACTTTTTACTGTTTTTATATTTTCAATAGAATAAACTTGTTTCAAAACTTGAAGTTGTAATTTTCTCTCTGCATTTTCCCCATTTATTCTCATCTTTCATTAACCGCTTCGTAAACCTTTCCATTATGTACATATAATAGCCATCAGTTCCATCGATCGGCACAACCCCAATCGAGGTTTTGCTGTATCCGTTCGCGTACCTCTTTCTCATTCTCCTCTTACCCCATAAATATGGCTAATCAATTCATTCGAGCACCTAATTAGCTATCGGTTAATTTGCCTTAAACCGAGGTAGCTGCTCTCGCAGGACTCCAATGACGCCCCTAATTGGATTCTTGATTTAAACGAAACGATACTAGACGCGGTGAACGCTGCGCTATCTTTTACAGGAGAATAATAAGCCCGTATTTATTCGTAAAGCATTTTTATTATGCGATTGAACAAAATTGAAAGAAAATGGCTGAGAAAATACGAAGAAGAAAACGATGACGAGTTTTTGTCAATCATTTTTTTATCGTCGTTTTCAGGTTCTCTACTGCGACTCTTGCAGGGAATCTTGTCATCCGAACAGAGGACCGTTAGCAGCGCATAATCTCGGACCTCCACGAGGCAGCTGGCAGTCTTCCTCGACACGAACCCGCGGCCCTAGTGACCCCGCAACTTCTACCGGCTGTGCCGAACACCCAGGCGAAATGGTATGCCTCTACTGTGCCATGTGCAAAAGCGCTGCCTGCTCGTTGTGCCTTCGGGAGAGACACGCCGCTCATCCCCATGACGTTTTGCCACTAGCCGCTGCCTGCAAAGCACAAAAGGTAGGGAGAGATACGAATAGTATAAAGATACACGATCAGATTTTATATCTTTCCGAATGAATCGTCGATCGATTAACGCTGGGATTAATTTCGCTTTGGATTATCCTGTTCGTTAATTATTTGTCCATCGAATGCCGCTTCGATGTATCGAAATAATTCAACCAGTGGGCTTTCACAGCTTACATAGTCGAACCCCACAACTAATTGATTCGTACAGGATTACTCTGGCACTGATCATCCGAAACGAAACAAATTTCACGTGAATATACCAGACAGGTATGTTCGTCGTGTGAACTACGGAAATTGCATTCCATTAAAGGGAAGTATATTTTTTTTTTATAGGATTTACTTTACTTTTGGCAATTATCACATTTATCCATCTCTTTTTTGCTTCTACCACAAAAGTTTGCCAACCGATTTTCATGTCTGTAGTTCACGCCGTGCGGAAAAGTGTACTAGCCAAGTACGTCGAACCTGAAGCTTGTAGGTTTACTAGTTTTCATGTAATAGTGTACACAGTTGAAAATGTGTACGTTCATCCATTTCTTTTCTGCATCTATCACAAAAGTTTGTCAACCGATTTTCATGTTTTTAGTTCACACCGTGCGGAAAAGTGTACTGGCCAAGTACGTCGAACCTGAAACCTGTAGGTTCAATAGTTTTCATGTGATACCGTACACAGTTGAAAATGTGATTCGCGGTAAGATGCGAAATGTTGGGCAAATAAGAAGCTCGGAATGAAAAAAAAAAAAAAAAAAATGAAATGATCGAAATGTGTATTGCAAGGTATACCTATAAAAACTCATAATCGCTTCGTTTATAAATCAATCGCTTCCTCTCCGAGGCCTGCACCACAGATTCAATTTAAACTTTTAGCTACGAACGCGAAGCCTGAGTGGCAGTCTAACTGTCGAGGCACGATCGTTCGACAGCTGTCCGTATAATCCTCAGGCGGTTCCTCTCGTTTCGTTTATCGCGTAGTATTTAAGTATGGGATATCGAGGAGCCACCTGGTACGCTCAAACTTCAAGCCTACCTGAATAGTAGAATTTATCCACACCTATACGCATATGGGAGCAACAGACGCGCACTTTTATGTCTAAATACGTATATGTATCAAGAGAGACACAAATGTGCACCCATGTTCAGGTATATCGTGTGTTTGTATGCATTTCAGTCCTCGCCCACGAAATGAAGCGGGATATCTATCCACGCCCTCTATATATCCAGGGCCTAGAGCGATACCGATCAAACTCCCTTTAGTGTTCAGGGTTTAGCTATCTCGACCCTCCCCGATGCAAGATCCACGTATGTGTGCCTGCGTGTGTTAGACTAAATAACAACTAAATGTCTGGATATATATGGGGCATTCCACGCCAAATCGGACGGTTTGAAAAACTTTTGTACTCAAAACAAAGTACACAATGAAGAAAAGTAATTTGAAGAATGATAACTAGCAAAAACTAAATTTCTAAATTTTCAAAATTCGAAAAAAAATAGTAATTGTTAGAATCTCATGATCAGCTTGGGTTTAAAATTCGTGCAATGGATCGAAGTTTGCCACAAAAAAAATGCAAGAAATTCGAAGGGTACATACAGTTTCAAAAACACGATTGAAAACTCAAAATTCAAAAATCCTCATTAAAAACCCGTTAAATATTTTTTCTGTATCTTTTTCTGTAAAGACCATCTAAAAACAATCATTTTGAAAAAAAAAAGTTGTATTTCGACCATTATTAAGAAAGTTATGAGCGGAAAACCAGCGATTGAAAAAATATCAAAATTTACCAGGAAGCCTCTTTTGAGGGGTACTAACAAATACCAAAAAATTGAGGAAATCAAAAGACAAAGTTTTTCAAACTGTCCAATTTGGCGTGGAATGCCCCATATATGTATGCCCCTATAACTATGGGGCTGCAGGAGTATATCGGTGAAAATACAAGGGAGAGTTGAGCATCTATGGCTATAACACACCTGGATCACTCGTGATCCATGAAATCGAAATTTTGAACTCTGACCAGGAAGATGTATATTCTTTTTGGTTTGCTTTTTTTTTTTTGGTTTTCTTTGTCGCTCTTTTTTAATACGTGATAAAGGTATAGAGGAATAAATACAGTATCGTCCTCTTTCATTGCGAAGATCTATCTCCCATCCTCTACTGGCTCGAGAATGGGCTTATATTTTTTTGAAAATTCGTAAACTCGAAATTATCTAACGAAAGTTTTTTATTTTTGACCACACGATAGTTTAGTGTTCGGTCTATGCTCGGACCAAAAATTGTCGAAATATAGTGAAAATTGTCGGCGCTACAGCCGATCGTGAGATCCTTTACTAGAACACTCGTCGGTTGCGAGTTGGAGTAATTACTCCGGATTATAGCGCTGCCGAAATATGAAAGATAATCATTCTTCTCATTCACGAATGGTATGGTTTAAATATAGCGTGCGGCCTTCTGTCTTATTTATTGAACTGAGAAAATAACGGTGAAAATGAAACAAAAAACTGTTCATTCAAATGACAATTTTATATGAAAAAAATTGCTGATTTCAAAACTAGTTAAGTTATTGGAAAAATCTTGCACTATATTGTAGACAACGTATCTTGGACTATTTTATATAAATTTCAAGTGAATCGGTCCAGTAGTTTACGAGATCCAGTTGCCTCCAGGTCGACAGATGAAATTTCACGAAAGACTCGAAACATATTGAAGAGAGAATAAAAAAAAAAGCAAACGAAAAAATGGAGATTGAGGTTTCGAAAATTTAAGCATTCTCTAACCTCCAAGAATTCTGAATCTATTTTTATGAACCTACTTCGCATGCGTTTAGGTAAATTAATGAATTAATTTTCTTAATTTTTTTTTTTGTGACACATGTTGTAATACGTAAAAATTCCAGTCTATAAAAATTTACAAAGCCTGATTTTGTGCACGAATAGATATTTAGTATAGTTCATGTGCAATATAGCATATTATATTATATAGTACTATAGTAAATGTATATAGGAATCTGATAGGGCGCGCTCGATTTCCGAGTCAGTCTTCCGTGACTTTATGTGTTGTATATAAAAGAACTTATTGAGTAGGTATCGCGTATCTGTAGTAAAAGCAGCAGCAGCATCAGCAGCAGCAAAAAAAGAAAAAAACTGAAAGGAAGTAAAAGAGAAAAAAGACTAAATTTAATCATCTCGAGGTGATAATTTGTTGAGGTTTAATTAGCTTATATAGCGGCGCGGTAATCATTTCCTTTCACTCAAAAATATACAGGCTAATATATACATTATAACACATAGGAATGTATATTTATGATAATGAGGGAGAGAGAAGAAAAAGTAGTATAGATTATTTCATCCGTTTGAAAGTGGCGAGGCAAAGATCTGTGAGGTTTTACAAAATTTTCACTAAATCATTCGAAACATTTTCAGACCATTGATAATTAATTAATAAAAATTACAAAATGAGACAGCGAATAGATTTCATTTCGATTTATTTGTTAGGAATTTCATTCAAGCGTATTAAGGGTATGAACATTTGATATTGCTGGAAGGAAATTATTTCGAGCTGCTGTATTGGAATTGAATACATAATTTGAAGAGAATTATTTTGTGCAAAATATTGTAGGAAATGAGTACCTAATTAAAAATTGAATAAGCTGGTACAGAGTGTTTACTTGTAACTGGAAAAAGCCAGGAATTTTCATGAAAATTCCACGATCATGACAGGGAATTTTTCGACAATTGAATAAATTTTTTTCTATTTCTTTTTTTTAGACTATGAATTAGGAATTATTGAAAATGACTTGAAAAAACTCCCAATTGAAATTCTTAGGGAATTTTAATGCCAGGTTTTAGTCGACATTCTGTGATGTAGAAATAGAATTGAATAATCAGAAGCGAACACTCAATAATTCGCGATCTGATTAATATACTTCCTTGGTCTAATAAATTTAATAAAATACAGTAAAATTAAATTCCGATCGATTCTCTTCACTCCGAATATTATCATGCCTTATATACTGTATACATAGATACATGTATGGGTTATAAACGTAATGGATATAACTAAAAGCGATACTTTCATGCATCGATTGGAACCTTCGGTATTATGGCAGCTAGTAAGTACTGCTTATATATGCTCCCTAGCTCCTTCCGCGTGTACTTGAATGAGATAAAGGTGAAATGAAGCACGTCGGCACCACGTCCCAAATAGATATAAATATACCTTTATCATACGTATACCTTATAGTCGATGAGATAAAAGTTTTATCTGTAATATTTACAGAATTTTGTATACAAAAATATATCGTCGTTCCAAATAATGTACAATATGGGTATAATTATAATATTGCAGGAAGAACCTTATATCAAATGTTGGGTAAATTAATTCTTGGAAATTTATTTCAATTTATTTTTTTGACGGGAAGATTTTGTTCTTTTTTAAGTCTTTTGTGACACGTGTTTTTTTTTTTTTTTTTTATTTTTATCGCTGTTTAAAATTATGTATATTTATACTGACGTTAGTATAAGTACCTGTATATCTAATTTTCTTCTCATTATATGATTATAATTTTACACAACTTTATACTATGTTGCTTACGGGATAAATTAAATTTATACTTGTAATGGAATCTGTCAGTTTTTGCTCTCGTGTAATTAAATCTAATTACAAGTTTCCTAATTGGTTAGGAAAAAGTTTCTGTCTCGACGATTATAATAATTATTATACACACAGTGAAGTACTAAATCCTATGTAAGGGGTGATTCAGGTTAAACGAGCTATATTGCCGATATTTTGAGGGTAGATATATATCGCTTGCTCAGAGTGAATCACCCTTCGTATATAATCTCAAACACGTGTGATATATACAAAAATAAATATATATCTATTCTACATAGATAAGGCTTAGGAGAGTCTCAAAAAATGAAAATATATGTATATTTATTATTTATACAAATAACAAAAAAATAGAAAAAAATTGTTTGAATTTTAAACGCTGTTTAGTCACCGTCACCATATACGTGTATACCTACTGCTCTGAAACTCTGACTAATTGAATCTCGTTGTCAAATCAAACCTTAAATAAATATACATTCGTTTCATAGATCGCGATCTATATCGTGTCTATTTATTTATGGCTTATTATCGTTGTATATAGCATATGATGTGAATGATAAATAATATACTTATACTTATATTTTAATAAATATTTGAATCGTTTATTTTATCAAATTTTAACTTTTTCGGCAAAACCACGTCTGTACTCGTATGTTCACGCATTGATTCGAGATACATGTTTTTTTTTTTTTATATTTCCCGAATCCGAGCTATAAATACTTAGGGAAAGTACGTTCAACGGATGCATTGACATGAGTAGATGTGATTCCGCTGAAACAGCGAAAATTTGATTAAAGTCACCAGAAACCGTATCTGTCGATTGTAACCCTTCCGAGTTACCAAATTCGGCATATTTTCTGCCACTATATCCGCTTATTCTATTCTATTATATTTTATTCTTATTATTGAAACGACCTAAGTCCGTAAACTTAAAATTCATATCGTGGCGAAAATGAATAGTAAAAAAAAATTATTTTTTTACACTAAATATAATTGTTTTCAGAAAGAGTATTATTAAATAGAAATAGAAGGTCTTGCAGAGTTCTTTCACGAATAAATAATTCATGTATACTCAAGCTGTTGACCGAGTTTTGAGTCTCTTTTTCAAATTTTTTTTTTTTTTTTACGAAACAGAATTTTGTTAAGCAAAAGAAAAAAGGAGAAACAAATTCAAATTATTCAAATTTTGAGTATAACTTATCTTTTCCTTCTTTTTTATTATTATTTTTTTTTTTATCAACTTTTTAAACGACACAAACAATTTTTTATACATACACAATTTGAAACAAGGGCTGTAGGCGAACAAATACCAGGAAACATTACGGCAGTACGGAAATATCAGATTTCACAGTTGAGGGTTGATGAGCATACAATGCCAATTCTCACCTCTCCTCCACTTCTTCGGACATCCTGTTCTGCTCGCCACTACCTACTCCTCTCACATTACGTGTATAAATATTATACACATACGTATACGGATATCATGTACGCATAAATATTTTTCAGGAGAGTTTGTTTTAATCTAGACAAAGAATAAAAGGATTGCTTTTTTACCTAGAAGTTTGCTATTTATTTATTTAATTTTTTTGAATTTCGTCTTTCTTGTGGATTAAAAATTTTTTTGTTCTCATTCAATTCCTCTTCTTTTTTTCTTCCGTTTTGTTCAATTTACTTCTCAGCGTAACTTGGGAGGTGTGTCTAACCAGATGTAGGTAGGTCGCGAGTTTTAGCACGGTTAAGATTTGGTGGTTCGAACCTCGGTCAAAAGAGTCTCGAGTGGCACTTGACCCGCAACGCGACCCCCGCAACTTTAGCGACGTTGAAATTCTTCTCTTATATCTCTTTCCATATGCATATATATAAGTGTATATACTTTTTATTTTATTTTACATATTTTATCTTCTTACTTCTTTTTCCTTCATGTACAGTTTGTACAAACTTGATCTATGTAGGTATTACTTACATACAGATTCACTAGATTTATTTCTTTCACCCCCTAGTATACACAAATATAAAGATAATTCTATACAATATTTATAAATACGTCAATTTTGTATTGACGCAAATTGTTGAACGTTTTTCGAAAAAGTATATCATAATAGACAATTCAATTTTTTATTTAGTTAGGAAATGTTGCTCCCATAATAAATGACCAAAACGTTATCGAAGAAAAACAAAAAACTAAATGAAAATGAAAAATATTCCAAGTTTTTAATTATATTACCGAGGCAAGAGAACGACGACGACGACGATCTATAATAATTGTATAAAGTATAAAAACTGAGTTGAAATTACTTAGATTGGATACCGCTTGCTCGAGATGAGAGAATAATAATAATGATAATAATAATAGGAAGAAAAAAAGATTACTTGTGCTCGGAGTAATTACTTTATAAATAGATAAACGCTTTTTCCTTACTTTCTTACTTAATTTTTTTCATTTTTTATTTTTCTTCATTTATATTGCTGTCAAAACTTGTTGGATGGTAGTACCTAAACCGGGGAATCTTTATTTATGTACAACGATCATATTTATATAAAACAAATTATAAACTCGAAATATTTACGTACATATATACCATAATAACAGGGTGATTCAGAATTAATTCACAGGGTCAATCTTCGTCAAAATTACAAGATCACAACTTTCTTATTAAACATTTTTTCGAATTTTTTATTCATTTTCTTTCTCGTTTTCTTCTTCATCGTGACTTTTGAAAATAAAGAAAAATTCGAAAAAATTCTTTTTTCTTTCTTGTTTTGAATTAATTTTCAGCTCTGATGTCTACTTTTCGATGCTACGTTACATAGGTATATTGAATAGTATATATATACTATATTCCATGTATATAGAATTTTTTCGCCTCAACTTAATGTCATGACATGTATACAGATTTATACCATAGATGGAAACTTGCTTGCAAATGGCGTCCGTTTATCCGCTTTACAGTCTGTGTATTATATATATATACATATACCTTGGTGAATATATATATATATATTACATACCCATTATATTTACGTATTACATAGCCCATAGGCATACATATTTCTCTTCGTTAAGGCACGTTTACGGCGAACTGTAACGTGAGTAAATAATAATATACATTATGTACAATGTACATACTATAAATAATATATAAGATTATACATAGCTATACCTATATACTTGTTATATCGTATCGCAATCGACTTAATAGCGAAACGCGTAATTAACAATAAATTGCAGAAACGCCTGCACCGCGGCTCTTTCAACTGTATAAATATATATCTTGCATATTCAACTTATACCTTTATTTTTCATTAATAATTTGATTGAATAAATAATCGTGTGAAAAATATTCTACATAGTAGGTATATACTATAATAAGTATATAGCTATAAAATATTAATACATTCGTAATTATTATTATCATCCCAGATTGAAAAAAAAATTGTCTCAACTTTATTTCATATTTGAAATAATAGAAAAATTAAAAAAAAAAAAAAAAAAACAATAATTTCGTTCAACTTGAACGAATTATTAGAAGAACAATTAATTTTTCCATTTTTTCTTTTTTTGGTGATCTTTCAATTTTTTCTTTTTTTTTTTTTTTCTTTGTATGGTGCTTATAATTATTCCGTATGCACATCGCTGCAGATCGCGTGCATTTGGTGTATAAACACACATGCATAGGTATTTGAATAATCTACGTACGTATATCTGTAGTAGTACGCAAAGACTTGAAGAGCACTCGGCTCCTCTCATCTCTCGATCTTTACATAGGTAGGTAGAAGATAACGACTAAACTCGGGTCGGTCGTTGCTCGCATAGCTTTCGCCGTGCCCGCATCTCTCTATATACCTAGGTATATGTATATGCATTTATTTACATATGTATAGAGGTATACCGCTTACCTATACACATATCATCGTCAGAAATCGCTCGTTGATATTATAATATATAATATAAACCACTGAGAATTAAAACGGTGAATTGTATTTGGCAAAAATAATTAGCATGTAGTTTTGCGGGACGAAAATTTATTGAAAATCTTATTTGAAAAAAAAAAGAAAAAAACGAACAAATATTTCCAAGACATAATAATTCGGGATTAATAATAATTGGGCGAAAAAATCAATTGGAAATAATTAAAAAATATGAAAAAACCGAAAATTGGAATCAAATCAATGAGGGAAAAATTAATTTTTCGATGATTGAAAAAATACAATATACATTTTTTTATTTTTTGTATTTTTATTATAATTTTTGACAGAATTCACTCACGCGGTTTTAATTTGAACATCTTTGTTTTGGATTGTGGTTTGAATTATATCTCTCAGACCGTTATTTTTTAACATGGAATTCTAACTGTATAGATAAAATATATTACATACATACATTTGAATTCTTACAACGGGTCTTAAATCAGTTTTTTTTTTTTTACTGCTATAATTCCTTAATTAATAATCAACAGATATATATATCTAGTCGATAATATAATCTCTGAAACGATTACGCAAACCGTTGACTTTCTATAACGTTTAAAACGTATAACTATACTATATCTCTCAGAGCGTGTTTCTCCTCGTCTCTATGATTAATCACAAAATTATTTATTATTTATTCCCAGACCTGAATCAGTCGATATAATAATCCGCGTGGAAATATAAGAAAGAGAGAGAGAAAAAAAAAAAAAACAGAAGAAAAAATCTCTTCCGTGTTCCTGTTTTTCCTTTTTTTTTTTTTCACTTTTCGTTTTATCAAAATAAGAGAAAAAGGCATGAGAAACTATACGAGAAAAAAAAAAAAAAAAAATAAATTCCGAAGCGCAAAAAAGTGAGAGTACATTATATATGTACATATGTAGGGCATATTGGGTGCGTGTATATACTATAAATCGTTTTTACACTCATAAAATAAAATAATAAGAAGTGTATAAGCGTGCATATATAAGCGATGGTGCGTTTGACGGTGAAAAACTAAAATAGATATTTGACTATGTGCCAGAGATTCGGTTTTCGACTGGCGTAAGAGTGTGTATTTCCACGAGGGGTTTATTCGGGATTAAGTTATACTAGTTTTAGTTTTGGTATTTAAGTGTATGGCAGTGCGTGTGGCGCGAGGTATAGGTACGGCGGAGGCACCTGGCGACTAGAATTTATTCCTGTTGACAATCGGCTCTCGTCTTGGCAACGTGTACTACTTACTTCGTATAGATATATACCAACGTGGTATTAAAAATCCTCATTTAAACAAATTGTGCGAAATCCGCCTACTCCTAACGAGCTTTTTTATAACATCGTTACGATGACACAAAAATTACACATTTTAAGGGCCACCGTATATAATTTATAATTATACATCTCCACGGCGAAATTCTCGCGAATAGATAATCGGACGAATTCGCATTTAGATAGTCTTCCTTATCCATCATTTGTCCATCACATGCCGTCTTAACTTATTGAAATAATTCAACTAGCCAGTTTTTACAGCTTTAACAGTCGACCCCCAAAATTTCTCGATTTGTACAAGATTACTCTGGCACCGATCGCCCGAAACGAGCCAAATTTTGCACGAATATTCTAGACAGGTATGTCCGCAGTGTGAACTACGGAAATTGCATTAGAGTAACGGGAAGTATATTCTTCTATAGGATTTATTCAATTTTGGTAATTATCGCGTTTACTAATCTCGTCTGTACGCCTACCACGAAAATTTATCGACCGATTTTAATGCCCGTAGTTCACACCGTGCGTAAAAGTGCGCTGATTAAGTACGTCGAACCTGAATCCTGTGGGTCTGATAGTTTTCATGAAACAATGTACACAGTTCCAGTAAATGTGATTCGCAGGAAACTTCAATATCCTACTGCAGCATGTAAGAGAAGTTCGCGTGGGTTTTATCAGTCCACTGTGCAGGACGTCGGCGGTATCTTGTTAATTTATGGTGTCTCTAACGTCGTCGTACCGTATATAGTAGGTATGGGTATAAATAGGGGAATGCATTCGTGCCACGGACGTAAACTGCACGTAAGTGTGCCTAAATGCGTACATAGTTATTAGACTGTGTTAGTGTCTCTATGGGGTTCGCCCCTACGGGGTTTGGCACGTGTCGCGTGTCCGACCCTCGATAAGAACTGCGACTGCAGCAGTACGAAGAACGGTGCAGATAGCTTTCGGGACTTATCGTTAACTCCAGTCAAACCCTATAGGAATTTTTCCAGACACAAAATGAAATCGACTTTTTCGAACCTTCACAGACATCTTGGGAAATTGTAAATGCTTTAAATCGAGTGAGCGGAAAATTTCACATGGAAATGCATCCTGACCCTATTTTTTTTTGTTTCGATTCGCTTTCTCAGATAATTGTGAAAAAAAATATTTTCGGACTTCTCGTAACTGGAATAAGGGATGTTTAAAATTAGAAGAGAATCGGAGCTGGTGAAACTCCAGCCCCGGTATTATTAACGAGCGAAATTTTCCTTCCCTTATTATTTGCCGAGTAATTTCTCCGCCATTTCTCTACTATTTGCATATAATATTGTGTTTCTGTGAATATGGATTGATTTTAATATATACGTATTGAAGTGTACAAAGCGCGCTATTGGATCTGGAGAGATTGGAGCTACATGAATATGAGATCGAGGGAGAGCCTGGCCCTTTGTTGGTCGAGTTAGGATTGAATTATTGATTGTTATCGGGGTTGAAATCTAAATGCAAATTACGGCTTCTCGTGCATCCCTGGAGCAGCGTGAGGGCAGATGAGAAGGTAATAAGCCAGGGACTCTGGAACTCCGTTCTTAAACTATGAAGAAACTATATGACTACGGAATAACTTGTACATGTATTTATATATATTGTATGTATATACACATTCAGCCCTGGGCTTTAAACTCTGTAACTAAATCTCTGGAATATTTCCACACGCCAAGTTCCGTTCACTCGAGACAGTTATAATTCTATGCCGTTTAAGATTGAAATTGAAATGCATAGAAAATGAAAATAGTACGTAAGGAGAGTATTTTTCAGGGAAATTTATAAGAAATTAAAGGCCCAATTTTTTGAATCAACAAACCGAATTATTTCGGACTTTATTATTTCAGGGTTTCAAGATCTCGAAAGATTTCAAAGATTTCGCCATAGATTTCACAAGATTTCAAATCACATCAAGACCCCAGAGATTCGGAATACAAAGCCTTATGAAGAGATTCCAAAGATTTCCCAAAATTTGACAAAATTTCCAAAATAAATTTGTCTTGTAAATTTTAGATAAGATCTATTTTTTTTTTCATCTTCAAAGTGACGGAAAGTAAAGAAAAACAAAAAAAACAAGTGTAGCAAAAAGAATACGAGAAAATTTTCATTCAAAAGTGAGAGAAAAAAAAAAAAAAATTTCGTCTATCATTGTGCAGTTTATCGAGGATTTGTTTCCAGCTCTTTCGTTTCCTCTTCTCGAGCATGTTTTTCACCTCCGGTCTTAGCACCGCTGCAGTAAGGTAACTCGAGGAACTTGTGTGCGGGAACAAAGAAGAGCACCAGGTTGTAGAAACACGCGTATACGTAAGTTCAGCTGTACGTATATACGCCACCTACTATCCCTGTAATTATTTTACATAAAACTTTATACCGACGTTGGTATAATACTACAGGCAGGTATATATACAGGTAGACAGAGGAGGCGCCTGTTTAAACGAGTACAAAGCGGTGGAATAATAATATAAACTGGATTCTCATGTCCGAAGAGAAGGGGGAGGAGGGGAGGAAAAAAAAATAGAAAAAAAACTAAAGAAAAAACCATCTCTTGCAAAAAAAGCCTGCGAGTCTGCTTTCCTTCCTTTCTTTCCTCACGCTCATACCGGATGTCGGCCTGCGCATGGATATAAGTGCATATCCTACCTTATATAAACACATTAATTATATATGACATGTAATCCTGCCGTCGAGAGAAACAAAGTGGTTTGACTCAATTAGAAAAAAAAAAGAACTAGGTACGACAAATTATTTTCTGTTTTTTTTTTTTTTCCACCTTCCGTTTCGGATAAAGAGAAATTATTCTAATTCTTTCTGAAATACGAAGTCGATTTTCTACTTATTTAGGTCTAAAGGAATCACTTATGGGACCATTTTTTCGACTAACTTTTAGATACGTGTATGTGTGTGATCAATTTTTTTTCATACAATATTTCGGGAACGAATGAACGAATTTTATTCTGTTTTTTTCTTTTTATCAATAGACGAGATTTTTGCCAGTTTAGAACTGATTAGATTTTGGGATTCGATCGGTATAGTATAGTTTTAGAGTTAGAGTTATTCAAAGGAGTAAATTTTGCGAAAGAAAAAAAATACAATTTATAGATATCTCGAGAAATGAACAACGGATTTCGATCATTTTCGATATCGATCGATAGGACCTACTTCGACTCAAGTCTGGTTAAATTTCGCTATAGATCAATCGGGTGTAGTTTCTGAGCTGCAACAGAAAAACAATAAATCCAGGCAGCAAGTTCTAGGATTGTTTTTAGAAATTATTCACACCACTACAGACACTCGACCAAGTTTTTCATATATTTTTCTTTTCAATTAGTTCCACTAGATTTCAGTCCAATCATTAATTTATCATTTAGTCGTAATAATTTTGTAGATCACTCGCACCCTTATAACAGATTCGGTCTAAACTCGCGATAGAGAATCCAAAAAAATGAATTAAAAATTATTTCCAATTGATTATTGTATAAATTTCTAATCGATCGATCGATCGATTTGCTAACGTTGCGAATTTTGATGTTAAAAAAAAAAAATACAAGATATTTTCTTTCTCACAATCCTTCTTTCTTATTTTTAATTTCATTTTTTTACAAATAATTTACTTTTCTTTGTCACATGAAAATATCTTGGAAAATAAATTGCTAATATATGGTAGAAAAAGAAAATTGGAAATGCGCAATCAAATTCCATTGAATTATAACGTGCGACAATTTGATATTTGCACGCGAAAAAAATTATGTGCATAATAATTCTACACCTACGGCGCAGGAAATAGTTTTTATATTATTTTATGAATGAGACTGGGTAACTTTACGCATATATATATGTATAACGTGTATATACTGGTTCTTAGTCGGACTTTGACGCAAAACGTACGCGGGAACCGATGATGAGTCACTGCAGTCAGCATGGAGTGTATTTGACTATTTATACGCGTCCGGAGTCCGACACGCGTTAGCTTTCTTCATCTTCTCCCTTTTCCCCATCTTTTCGCGCTCCTTTTCCCCCAATTTCTCTCTCTTTTCGTTGCCTTCCTCATACCGTCTCGAACCCGCATAGCAAAACAGAAACAGAAACAGAAAATACAAAAATACAGAGTCACACCATGTGCAGCTATCCGAACTTTTCTCAGTATTCTTTTTCTATTTCTCGCCTATATTTATCGACAGGTCACCACGTTTGTCAATCGTCAAATTTAGACGCGATCACTCGCCCTAATCAGTTCATTCAATTCATCGGTATACTTGTACACTTTGACAATTTTTTTCTTTCGTTGTTTTTTCAAGAATTATTTCAGACTTTATAATTTTTGGATTTGAGGCCATTTTTGTTGGGAAATGAATTGTTTTACGTTCACGCAACGATAGAAGACTAGAACTACATCCAAAAATCATTGGCTTGCCCCGGAATGAAGTAATTTAAAAATATTTCCTCAAAATTAAACAAATTCGGAGGAAAAATGTAGTGAAAATATATACCTGAGTGCTTCAGCCGTAAAACCCAACCCCGGAGTGGAGAGACAAATTCCATCCGTAGCTTTCTGCGCTTTTAAGGGGAGCCAGAAACATTAGCATTTATATTTTACACGATCCATATATATATACGTGAAACGTGTATGTGTGTGCGTGCATTATTATACGCACGTGGCATCCTCGTCGTCGTATCCCTGCACCCGTGTTTTCTGCAGCATCTCCGGGCTCTCCGCACCCTCGAGAAAAATCAATACTTAATGAAATCAATGCCATACTCGTTTCGAATGCACTCGACGTTGAATTTCGTCGACTTTCGCTTTAAGGGTATGGGTACAGCGTATAAAGTACCCAGATGTCTGTGTTAGCTACGTCTCTACAATTTTGTAGAATTAAATTGAACGGAGAATTAACGCCAGTTTTAATATCGATTTTTTATTCAACGAATGCACTGTGACTTTGGTCCGCGAGACTGCGGCATAACTAATTCAAAGTCCTCGGAAAGCTACTCTTTGTTTCTGATTTATTATCACGTTTTTATTATACAGACTATTATTCTTGACTACATAACTTCGATTTTGACCGGAAATATACTATCGCGATTATGTATTCAGAGGAAAGTTTCGTTGATTCAAAAAGCAAGCATTTTCTTAAATTTTTTTGCTCCAAATCTGAAGTCGATATAAAATTTGTTCGATTTCACAAAATAAAATGAAATTAGCAGTAAAAAAAATTGTAAGTCAATTTATTTTTTTTCCTCGTATAATCAAACGTTCGAATAAAATTCTGTGAATTTCAAATTTCATATATAGTACAACTAAATTTGTTGGCGATTGTTTTGTCTTTTGAAAAAAACTGTATAAGATTTTGTTCGAATCTAGATGAGGTGCGTGTCTAAATAGTCTAGAGTCTAGACATGTCTCTAGTTCCCTTCGTACACCTATTTCTATACCTGTACCCATGCCTATAAGTGTAAATTGTAACCGTGTATGTATATAGGTTTGTATTAGTATATGTATAATGCGATAGTCTCGCGTGTCTCAATCGCTTTCATTCAATTTCCATCCGCACATTTAACTGCCCGTTAAAGTCTCACGTACGTTTTCCTAAACGTGTAGTTGTGTATGAGTTATTAAACGCGATTACCCATACCGATAACTATATGTATATTAACTAACTATATACATAACTAACTAGCTAACTAACTAACTCAACCCTTAGGGTATTTCAAACTACATCCCTTCGTTCCACCGTTTTACTTACATACGATTATTTAGGTATATAGGTACCTTTACTCGCCGCAACTCACGGCATAGTATATACAGGGTGATTTAAATTAGGCAAAATATATTTTCAGGGTAGATTCCCAGGGAAAATCTGAGACTAAATTTCCTTTACAGAAAATTCGAGGGACTGATAGTTTCCGAGTTACGAAGGATATTAGTTGACCAATCGCAGCGCGTATAGATAGCATAGTCGGGGCACCGCGCAACTTCCGTTCGTGGCCAGCCCTGTCTGCGTCACTTATAGGTTCTGTGATTGGTCAACTAAGATCGTTCGTAACTTGGAAACTATTCGGCTCTCGAATTTTTGGTAAAGGAAATTTAGTCTTAGAATTTCGCAAGGAATCTACCCTCGGAATATCGTTCGCTCTACGATTGTATTACGATTTTCAAATTGTTTCAAACCGCTAGTTAATGATTGAATCATTTTCAAAACATTAATGAGAATTATTTTCTTTTTTCATTTCATTTTCCTTTCTAACTCATAGAGTCATCATCCAGACCTAGTTCTCGTCTAATCCCGATTCCAGCACCTTTCAATAATTTTAGCTTTATAGGTAAAATAAAGTTTAAGATCGTCGAAAGAAACACGGTCTTTTGTTCAAAAATATCCCTTTCGAACGGTTCCTGAGGATCAGGCCTGAAACGGATTCCATATTCGGAAAGATCAGACTTTTTTTACATGGAAAGTACCTTGAATTATTATCTTTCATTCCACCATAAGGACGGGGAGATTTTTACATCTTACTATTCGCTATCAGATATCAAAATTGCAAACGAATAAAAATGTCGGCACTTCATCGTTTGCAGGTAATTGATGAATTGACCTGCGGATATATATACCTATACGAATGTCAGAATTTCTGCTCTTTCGCGTTGATTTTTCTGCAACGTTTATATACACTGGTAATCCGCTCCTGCAGCTAGCGTACCTTGTATAAACACATATATTCACGTATACACGAGCATATATAAGTCCCATAAGAATGATCCTAGAGTAAATGGGATGATATATGGCGCGCAACACGCAACACGCATTGCACACGCACGCTCGTAAAATCACAATAACTCCCTTATTTCATAGGAGCTTATGGAAAGAGGAGAGAGGAAAGAGGAGAAAGGAAAAAGGGAAAAGGAAAGAGGAAAGAGGGTCGCCCACCCACGCCATAGCTTCGAACCTTTCAGTCTTATCGAGGCTTGAATCACCGTTCATATTATACCTCACGCATGAATGTGTATGCAATGTATACGCACATACCCCTCCAGTGAATAAATGCACTCTATTGTTTCTCCAATCCCAATATATGTGTAGTTTATTTCACTCGTTATTTTACCATGATTATAAACAGGGTTTTAAAAGATATAATTGTATACTATCTTTCGAAAATCAAAATTTCGGGATAATTCTTTATACAAATTATTTTCCCCAAAAATATCAAAGTAACTTTATACTACGTCTGATGAAAAGTTTCTAAATTTAATACAACTCCTTAAATTTTTTACAAATTTCATAGAAAAATCAGCCGGAAATATTTCGATGAAATAATTTAATATCTGTACATAATTGAATTGTAAGAATTTTGTTAAGGTTCAAATATCAGTGTTTCGAAAATTTCCCCTTGCTTCACAAATTTTCTGTTCTTCAGTTCGAACTCATACAGTACAAATTATTTCACATAATTTTGCTGAAGTCATCTTGAAAAAATAAAAATTCATTTTTGAAGATTGAGATCCGATTTTCATCATATTTTTAATTTTTTTTCAATTTTCATTAAAATCGACTCCGATGAATGTCTTTTCTTCCTTCCTACACAAATCACAGACGAACTAGTCTGTATATAGCTTATACTTAGGTAGGTACATACGTATAGCGAAATGACCGGTTTTACCCCTAAGAGTGGCGACAGATGTCGACCAATCAATTTTTCACGCTTGACTACTCGATTCTCGATCCATCCCACCGTACTTCTATGCTTCGATGCACCGTCGTCTCTTTCCAACGAGTCTGGTGGTCCATGTAATCTATATACGTATATCGGTGTATACCTTATACTAGGGATACTATATGGCATGGGCAGGAATTCTCCAGGAGTCAGTCAGTAAGGAAAAATTTTAGAAAAACAAAAAAAAAAAAAACCCAAATTTTCTGTACATATACTATCATTCGATCTCCTTTCTACCCAAATACAAATATGCGAGTTATTTATCGAAAAAAAACGTGACTTTTTAGCCCGAGGCCTGAGAAAAATTGGTGATTTATTTTAGATTTTTTTTTTTCTTTTTTTAAAGCTATGGTTCGGTAGTTTGAATTTTCAAAAATTAAGGAAATTCTGTTGTCGATATTAAGATGTGTAAAATTTTTGACAAACATTGTCCAGATTTGGAAATAATTAAACCTGTACGATAGTAGCTTGTGATTTTTGCATACCGTACCTTTTACATAGTCCAATTTCCTATAACCTTGTATACCTTCTTTCCACCGTATAACCTACCGATGATTAAAGTCAGAAGTGTTGGTCTCTCTATAATCCCCCGCGTTCTGCCTTCTGTGTGCGGCAAGCTCAAAGAGATCAAACAGAAATGTATTTACATAAAGGGTGCGGGGAGAAAACGTTTGATATATATATGTTATGTTTTTTTCTAGAAAAAGATTTTTCCCCCGCTCTTCAATTTCCATCTTGAACCTCTCGGGCGAAGAAGATGCGGGAGAAAAACTGTAGCGAATCGTATTTGTTATGCAAACACACGTATGCTCGTTTTTTTTTTATCTCTCTCTCTTTTTTCAAAATTTTTCTTCCCATTTGGTACAGAATTTTTTATTTTTATTTTTTCAAATTCTCTTTCTCGTGAAGAGTATGAAGTAGGTGTACATATCTGTCTAAATAGTAGGGAAAAGGGAAGAAAATTTTCGATCTGGAATTGGTGTCTCCAAACGTCTCGTATATAGTAGGGGGTTGGGTGCACCCCTTCGAGTAACTTGCTGTGTGTATAAATATATACGAACGTTCGAATGGAGTTACGTAATTGTCGGTATACATACGTTTACCTACATAGGTATACGCATGGTTATATACGTCGGGAATTGCGACTTGCAAATTGTGTAGCGAAATTGCTATTCGTATATAAATAAGTATTTACATCTAGGCGTATAGTAGGTACACCCCCGTTTAACGAGAACTAACTCAGGATATATACAATCGGTTTTAAAATCAAATTCGAATCGTTATATTATCTTGAAAAATCTCGGGGCCACTACGAAACTGGATTTCGAATGATTCTTCATTTTCGAATCGATTTTGATATTTCATGACTCGATTTACTCAATGATAAAAGATCTCCGAACCCGATAGCAAGAAGTTTCTCTGACGAAAAACGACCTTATATAAATTAAGAATTTACGCACGGATGTATATCTGCAATTACGTCTTTGACTTATCTGAGAATATATGGTTCTTGAAAAACTTATTTCACTGGGTTTGGAGCGAGTCGATAACTGATTAAATCGAATTGCGAAATCACAAGATCGGATCGAAAATGACGAGCTTCTACAATTTCAAATACTTTTTCAACGTTATTAAATATTAATTATCGGGGTTTTTCGCCGTCTTTTGAATTTGACATAGATTCTGATTATATACCTCTCAATACTTCCATATTTTGAGAGGAGATTCCTCGAGAGATTCTACGACTAAATTTCCTTTACCAAAAATTCGAGAGCCCAATAGTTTCCGAGTTACGAAAGATCTTAGTTGGCCAATCGCAGAACCTATAGGTGACGCATCAGGGCTGACTATGAGCGGAAGTTGCGCGGTGCCCTGACTATGTGACCTATACGCGCTGCGATTGGTCAACTAATATCTTTCGTAGCTCGGAAACTATTGGTCTCTCAGATTTTCGGTAAAAGAAATTTCGTCTTAAATTTTCGTGAGGAATCTATCCTGAAAATATGAAACGCCCAACCTGAAATACTCCGTGTGTTTACGTGTTACAATCGCACGATTTCGAATTCATAATATGCGGAAGAACCAAAAACGAAGAGAAAAGAAATGCCTAAAAAATGAGTTCAAATTTCCTGGTCAAAAATTTCGGTCGAAAAAAGACCTAAAAGAAAAGGAAAAATAAAAAGAAAAAAAAAAAAACTGTTCGGGTACCATACGGCGCGTCGGATCGTCGAGCCCGTGGGAACAATAGAGCGACGTTGGTTCCCGAGGGCTTGAAGGCAACTGCCGTTGAAGAAGGGTAGAGGCGGAGGGAGGCATTTGGTTGTTCGAGGGACTCGCGTCGTCCGCGTCGTCTAGAACCAGAGAGTGCAGACGAGCGACGAGCGAAGGACAATCAATAACAGTCTTCTCGTAGTAGGTAGTAGTTGGTCGGTTCGTTTAGTCATTCGGTTCGTTTAGTCGTTCAGTGGCTCGTTGGCATTGACGATGAGAGCCAGAGAGCCAGAGAGCCAGAGAGCCGGAGAGCCATAACGGACAGCGTTCGCAAACTGGAGTAAACTTAGAGAGAGAAAGAGGAAGAAAGAGAGAGGAAGAGAGTTTTGCGGGATCTTGCCCTGCCCACAAAGAACATTATACGTATACATGCATGTATGTGTTTGGTATACGCAAGGTACAACGTCCCGAGTTTGTTTAGGAGCGCATCAAAGAGCGGTGTGCACCCGTTCGACCGAATTTTGTTTGTTTTTGATCCCAGGGATGCTAGTCGCTTTGGTGAAGAAGGGAAGAGGGCGGGGAGATCAGCGAATTAATAAAATCACGTTTACAGTTTAATACATTAATGAAACGGGGGCAGGGGAGGTCACCGAACCGAAATGGGGTGCCTAAAATTATCCAATAAGATCGCAATTTACTGCGATTTTTGTTTTACCTCTACATACCACTTTCCTATATTCTAACGCAGAGAGTGGGATATAATGTAGCGATTATAACAGGGTTCGTAATTGTAAACATTTCCTAAAATTAGAACTCTACAGGGCTAAAATTACGTCGAAATTCAACAGCGATATATATACAAGCTGATTCAGGCTGAGCGGACCATATTTTGAGGGTAGATTCATTGCGGGATTCTAAGACTAAATTTCCTTTACCAAAAATTCGAGAGTCTAATAGTTTCCGAGCTACGAAAGATCTTGGTTAACCAATCGCAGAACTTATAGTTGGCGCAGACAGGGCTGGCCATGAGCGGAAGTTGCGCGGTGCCCCGACGATGCAACCTATACGCGCTGGGATTGGCCGACTAATATCTTTCGTAGCTCGGAAACTATCGGTCCCTCGAATTTTCGGTAAAGGAAATTTAGTCTTAGATTTTCGCGAGGAATCTATCCTCCAGGATAAGACCCGCACAAGCCGAATCACCCTGTGTATTTTACTGGAGCTACTAGAGTCTTTGTTTTTATCTTCTTTTTATTAGTGAAGAGTGGGAATTAGAGTTTTTTTGCTATTTAACGGCAAAGCTTTGCCGGTGTCCGGCGTAAGTCGTATTTTGTCGATTTTTTGCTGTTTTTTTATTCTCTCTTTCTATTTTTTTCACTTCTTCTATTTACTTCTCCACTCCAGTAAAAGCGCTAAGCTCAAACTTGCCGGGATAGTATCCCATGGGAAATGGGGGAGCGTACAGGTGAAGCAGAGAATATCGGAGGGATGGGAATTATTAAAATCGCGTCCGTGATAACCGACTCCATTTATGTATATGTGATATCTGCAAGCTAAGGTATAGCTATGCCACATGCATATTGTAATACTTATTCACGTACACCTATATGTGTATTGTATGTATTATTATAACTACAGGGGATGTCGGGGTAAAACAGTAAAACCCGGAGTGAAATGGAAAAATAAAGAAGAAAGAGAAAGTTCATTGAACGGAAACTAGGGTATAAAATAAAATGAAACAAGTATACAATTTTTTAATATTGGAAACAGAAAAAAAAAATTTTTTTTTTCAATTAATTGCTTCGAAAAGAAGAAAGAAATCCTTAAAAATTTGGAAAATCAATCTTACGTATGCCTACTGTTTTGGTATGAATAAATTATCACCGTTTATTCAAGCTGAGTTTTTGGTTGTAAAATCGTAAATCACCGTGTCTACCTAGTAGAGGCGGGGCCGAGCTTTAAACCCTTGTAAAATCGTGCAGGTCTATCACAGTCTTGTTATAGCTAAAGCCTTCGCCCCGAGGATATACGTATAGGCATACATATATCTGCATAGGTACATACATGGATCTGTAGATTTGCATATGTAAGCACAAGTTTTGATACGGGTTACATAGATCGTGTGCATATATATTCAGGGTCGAGTTAGCCGCACGAAACGATTTGTGTAGATATATAGAATTAGGATTCACTTTACCCCCGAAAATCAGTTCTCTTTGTGGCTCGGAATTTTTCCTTACTTCCAATTATCGTTTTTGAATGATTTAAGCAACAGCTGCGCCAAAAAAAAAATCAGGATTGTTATTGGGGGTTGTAAATTTGAAAGAGAATTTTCCGCAAAGAAATCTCAGCCTTCTATATCTTCCACACTTGATTTCCAAATTGTTTTATATTTGGGGAGAGAAATCCTCTCTGTAATTCAGGATCTGCAGGAGACTGTTCGATGTACTTGTGTACCAAATTTTGTTGGAACGTTTATTTTCCCTCTTTTCTTTTCTGAAATTGAGGGTTTAGAGCTGCATAAAAGCAGTGGGTACCGAGTTTTATTCCGCTTTATATTTCTAAGCGATATATATATATATCAGAATGAACGATTCTTATTACGGGGGTGAGAAACGGGTTTCATAAAACCTACAGCGGATCAAAGAGCGTTTATAAGAGATGAAAGATTAAAGAGTGGCACTGAACAGGTTCGAGATAAAAGATAAATTTCATTATGCACAAGCACTTGCTGCGCACACTCGTACATACATGCATTAGATTATATTAAAAACTGAGTATATGCATATAGAAAGAGGTAGAAAATAAAATACGCACCATCCACCCCTTCGCACACGTACACCTTATTTCGTGACTCAGTACTTTCGGCAAAGGGATGAGCGTACATATGTAGATGATTTTTCCCTCCGTGTATATAATATACACATATGTATGTATGTATATAACCGGCTAAAAGAGATTGAGAGAGAAGTGGAATTAATCATTCCAACAAAAGTCTGGACCTGTATAAGGGGCCGGGCGGACAAATTGGCGCGACAAAAGAGAACGGGGGAAAAAAAACGAACAAGGGTTTAAAGAAAAAAAAATGAAAAAATTGGAACAAAAAAAAAAAGAGGGCAGAAAAAATATAGGGCTAAATAAAAACGTCATTTTGAACTTTGCGTAGCTGTAATATATTTGGGTTATGCTTAAGTGGAATTAAAGATCATGATTTTCGCGAGTAAAAAAAATTTTTTTCGCTAAATAAATGTTTTTTTATCCTTTATTCTGGACACGGTATGGATTTAAGTTGTTTCACAAAATGAACTGATGAAATGCACCGAATTTCAACCCTACGGCTTGTTTTTTATAATTGTAAACCATATTTTGAAACGATTGTTCATTTGTGAAATACTTTGAATCAAATTTTGTGAAATTTCGACTTTTTCAGCGTGATCACATCTGCTCATGTTTGACGCACCGGTTAGGATGTACTTTTGCCAAATATTTGTGGCTCGGATTCGTGAAATGTATAAAGAAAAAACCGTATTTCTAGTCCATTGCGTGATGACGAGTAGATTCCGTTGAAAAAGTCAAAATGTGAATAAATCCGTATAGGTATACAGCGTAGAGGATATTTATTTCTGTGGAAATGAAACCGGGTCAGAACTAGGGTCAAAAATGTTGAGCTTTAATTTGTTTTTTCCTTTTTTTTTTTTTTGTTTTTCGAAAGAAAATTACGGTAGAAAGACACCTGATACATTTGTCGACTTCTGACTGGCTTACCTCAAACCGCTCTCTGAAGTCGAAATAGAAATAGGGTCTTGGACGTACCAGGGCAGAGATGTATAGCTGCAGTGGTCTCGGAGGATCCGCTAAACCGCGAAACCGCGAAACCGCAAGACCGAAAGGGCTGCTATGTGTAACTGTATAACTGTGATATATGTAGTCTCACACCCTCGTACATATTAACATTGTTTTATGTGCAAATTTCATGGATTAGGGAAAATTGCATGAATTATTTTTTAACATGATTAAGAAATGGCCAAATTTTTTCGCTGATGGGATGAAACCAATTTTTAAGATTGTCTAAACCTCAGGTAAAATGAATTCCGACAATTTAAACCGCAGGTATATCAGCCGAGAATGTTTTCAGGTTCGATGAAATCTGTTAGGTGTTTCTAGACGTGTCTGGAAAAATTCAAGCATGTTTTGGAATCGAGTGAAAACCTCTGATACATGTTTGAACATGGCCAAAAACGTTGATGGATCAGATGAAAATTTCTAGACACGTATTAGAATAAGTTGAAACGGAAGAAATTATTTTTAAGCTTGAGGAAATGAGCTAAAAACGTTCAGACATGTTCCGAGGTGGAATCAAAAGCTTTAAAATGTGGTTACAATGGCAAGGAACGTCCTAAGGTATAATTAAAGTGGCCGAAGCTGTCCAAAGACTTTCAGAATTGGAATCAAAAGCTTCGAAGCCCCGATAAATTGACTGGAAATATTTTCAAAGTCGATAAAATAATTTGAAAAGGTTCGAACATGTTTTTTGTAAATGGAATTGAATCTTTCGAAACGGGAATGAAATGGCCAAAAACGAATTCGAACGTGTAAATTAAATTTCTGTCTTTAAATTTACTTCGTTTTTTTTTCTTTCATTATTATTGTTATTTTTACTTGGGAAGAAAAATGAGAATTAAAGGGTTGATAAATTTTGCTCTGTCATTAAAAGAGTTTTATGTTATAATTTCCCGCGCGTTAATCATTTATTTTTTTCTCTTCTCGTCTCTGAAACGGTGCTAAGAAAAGAAAGTTTCATTTTTCTTGTCGCCTCTGCGTCAAACCCTTTTTTCCATTATACTTGACGAGGTTAATATTTGGTCCGTCGACGTCGCGTCGTCGGGAGAAAAAAAAAAAAGGAAAGAAGAGAAAAATCCTTTTTTTTCGTGGAAGATTGCGCCTAAGGGACCTACGCTAATACAACTACGGGAATTGTACCGTGAAAACGGTCATGACTTCAAAGGCACGTCTCCGCACGCACTCGTGTTGCCACTAGATGCATAAATAATCAAAATTCAAACCACGTTCATTCCGTTGTTTATTGCCTGTCACTAAAAACCCTAACCACCACTCCTCGTCATATGCTGCAGTGATTGATTGATTGATCGATCGATTGATTGGTTAGGAAAATATATAGTCAGTCCATGAAAAAGCCTAACTAATAAATAAATAAATAAATAAACGAACGCATATATATGTCATAATAATCAATTCCGTTGCATACATTAAATTAGATCGATTTTGTTTGGTATTTAATCTCATTTAATTTCGGTTGATTGTCAACATTCTCAATGGATATCATGACGTCTATACTAATCAATCGGTATAGTATAGGCTTGTAGAGATCAGTGTTATGTGTATAAAAATATTACGGTCATTGTCTCGGTTGTTGGGATTGGCTCACAATAAATTATTTCACTTGACAATCTGTAGCGATTAGTTTAACCTCGTAGAATTCGTTGTCGTTTATTTTTTCTCCTGTCCTGATCTGTTTAGTGTATAAATAAATAAATATAGATAACAAGTATATCTGCAAATGGATTTTCATTTTCATGCGAAATTCCCAGCTTCTTTTTGAATAGGAATATTTTTATTCTCCTCATGTATCTCCGTGAGTGCTTGAAAACGTCACTTTTCAATTTCACATTTCGAAGGTATTTTGACACCTTTGAGAAATTTTTGACTACGATGTTCTTTTTTTTTTTGAGAGAGACTCATTTTTAGGAAGTTTTACTAGAAAGGGTTCTAGTGAATATTCAACCATCGCAAATAATCAAAAACGCATAACCAGAGATTTCTTGAAAATCTTTCTCGACATTTGTCTTCTCTTCTTTCTCATTCTTTTCTATTGAAATTCAAGTATAGATATCAAAGTCCGATAATCTTTCACTCCGTCAATCCAATTTTATCAGCTATCGTGTCTCGAGTGGCTGCGAGGCACGGATCTTATAGACAATCACACTTGACATCACGATCAAGTATATACGTCAAGGCATATAACTTTGAAACGTTATACACATATCCCATAACTGGGTCATTTGAATAATATTAATCAAGAAACATCAGGGTATTCATCACACGTTCCATCACCCTCATATATAGACACGATTTCATGAGGTTTATTTCGAAATTCTCAGCATTTTCCAGAATTCAAAATTTGATGATTGATTTTTGCGGAGATAATTTCAAGCGTTTTACATTTTGCTGTTTGATTTTTCAATCCCCGATGTAAAAAAGAAGGAATTTGTACTAGCCTCAACTCGACAAATAAAAGGTTGAATTTTGAGGCCCAAAGGCTCGCCTCCAACCATTTTTAGATCCTCGACGATATCTTGATAACGAATGAACTGATTTTAACTTTCCTTAGATTTTTGTGTCTCAGGACCTATCAGATTCCAAATTTGAACGATGGTGTAATTTTCGAACATTTTTCTTTTCGATCAATATTATTTCATCCCGCGAACAGATCCACAGATCCTAACAATTCTCCTTCTCCAATCGATAGGATATTAATCGAATTTCAGTTCCCCTGGAGCTAAAAAAAAATAAATCATCCCTTATTTTATTGCCCTTATAATTCAATCTCGAAACTAATAATTATCGTACCTACAGTTGAAATTAGCCGGTTCAGTATTTGTCGAGTTGAATCCAGAAAAAAAAAAAAAAACAGAAAAGAATGAAAAAAAAAGTAATTACCGTCGCAGAGTGCAAGGAGAAGCGTGGGTGGTTGAAAAAGGGGGATGATAAGGAGGAAGGTAAGAGGAGTAGCGAGGTACTTACGTTTATTATCTTAAAGTTTCAAGGGAAAATTCGCGAGTGGTAACGAACGACGCCAAGCGTCATATTTCTTCAGTTCAGGGCGTCGTGGTCGTGGTCGTGATCGCGGTTGCTCCGCTCTTAGGATCTTCGTACATGGTAGACGCGGTAGTGGTAGTGTAGAACTGGAGGAAGGAGGGCTTAAAAGCACAATGCAGAAAGCAGAAAGCAGAGATCAGAAAGCAGAGAGCAGGAGGCAGTAGGAGGCAGGAGACAGTAGGCCGCATCACGAACTCCTATCTGTATACTCAAGAGTGCTAATTAACAAAGACAATTATTTATGATTTGTGGTAATTAACTTCGCCTGGTACCACTTCAAAACTCACGATCTCTCCCTATCTCTCTTACTTATCGTATTCTGTTTAAGGTGTATTTACGTAAATTAGATACCCATGTATTACACTATCACAATTATGTGGCACCTCCACTCAACAGTATCCATATGCTACCGTACGACTTCTTTTTTTGTTTTCTTTGCATTTTTTTGAAATAACAAATTTTTGAATAATAATTATTTCAAGTTATATAATCTGCAGTGGACATTCTGTCTTCTACAAGAATTTGTATCTATATTATTATATAGTCTTTCAATCGGATTTTTGACAAAAAATAATTGAGAAAAATCAAATTTTTATCAACAAAATTCGTTCCAATTTTTTCTTTCGTTCTTCTCCGTACGACAGACGAGAACGAGTCTTAACCCTTGAATGGCACTTCTCAAAAAAATTACTTTACTGATACGTGGGGAGTTTGCAAACTTTGCTTGAGGTGTTGGACACTCCGTGTGCCATTCAAGGGTTAAACGCAAGATTTTGGAAATAGTCCGATACATATCGAGGTATAGTTATCTATATCAGTAGACTTGGATTTGTGCGATACCGGAAATAAGTTTCGATCAATCGATTTTATCATCAATTCCGTACGACTTTTATTACTATATCTCTTTTCCTTCGTTTTATTCTTTCTTTCTTTTTTTTTTTTTTCTTTTTTTATTTGCGAATTCTTCCGGTCTAAGTCTTTCGTTCTATATTTTATACCTTACATCCGAACCTATGTCTACTTTTTATTTTTCCCTTTTATTTCATTCTTCCTTCTTTACTCCGGCCCTATACCTCTGAATCGCCAGACTACCTGCTACTCCTTGAGCTATAAATCTACCTTACATATCTACCTTTACTTACACCATCTCCGACCTCGATTTAGACGTAGACGAATACACCTTTCGCACCCTTTTCCTTTTCATACACACGTAGTATATTCACGTAGTATATAGGCCAGACCAGAGCAAGGTGAGCATCTCCGCCAAAGATTGATAAAAAGAAATCTTTTCTTCAAATATCTGCTTTCTTATTTTATTTTTTTTTTTTCTTCCAAAATTTACTCACAAAAAATCATTTGATCATTTCTTTTTGCCACAATACGAGTTAGACGAGTTTATTCATTTGATTTCCTTGAAGAAATGATAATACGGAAAAAGTTGATTAAAAATATCTCAGAAATGAACATCTTCAGATGTGAAATGTACACTATGCTCCGTTATGTGTTACACACTCCATTCTTCTCTCACTTCGCAATTTGAAAGAATTTCTTTCCTCATTCTTCTTCTGTCTTTCTCTCTCTTTCACTTTCTCGTTGAAATTGTAAAAATTGCTTTTCCAACGGGTTAAAGCCCCCCGTTTCTTTTATCCAGTGCCACTTTTATTGTAGCAATCTTAATATAGGGTACGAGATAAACAAAAGCTACTTATTAAAGTCTAGAGACCAGACGCTATTACCTTAATTAACGCCTCGCTCTTCTCAAGTCTGGAGTGTCTAGACTCTTTACAGACTTGAGCCGATAGTCTCGGAGGACTTGAAACTCAGGATTCATGTCCCAACTGCATCTTACATCTAGCCAGAAACTAAGATATCAATTTTCCACGTAGTTTTATACGTACATCATTTCTAACTACTCTATAAAATATGATATGATCCGATATCTCATCAACAGAATTCGTCCCTCAATTTTATTCCACCTATATGGTATATAATACTAGGTATGTGTATGAATATACTTATCTTATCTTGCTCCCGCAGCCTTTCTGTTGCTGCATTGATGCTCTGTGGGATATTGATGAAATCTCTACTCCCTTTCGTATGCTAATATACCAAATATATATATACATTATTTAGTTATGTAAAAACGTGAGCACTTTATACGTTAACCTATATAAAGCCGTGGAGCATAAAAGTAGGTAAAAATCTATTTTTCTCTTTTTTTTTTTGTATTCTCAACATTTTTAGCCTCCCTATCGGCAGTATGAAGATTATTATGGATAGTGAACAGCATAGCAAAGAGAAGGAGAGAGAGAAAAAAAATGTGGACAATCTGTTTCGACAAGGAAACTGGACTGACGTAATTAGGACCCGAGGAAATCAAACCTATCGAAGATATCGTGTCGCCATTTTGGTATCTCTTAATTGGACTTCCGGTATTTTTTTGCGCAATTTTGACGAAGTTTATTACTTGATATTGTCAAAATAAAAGAGAGAAAGAAAGAGAAGCACTTCGGCGAAAGAAACGAGGTCTGGACGGAGGGCGAGAAAAATAGATAATCTCTATCTATGTGTACCGATATTTGCGGAAATGATTTCCGCATTCATTCGTCACAGGTCAGAAAAATGGAATAAAAATTGCAGTTTGAACGTGTGGTTTGACCAAGAACCACTTTAACTCTAGAAAGTAAAAATCCACCCCAATTTTCGACTAGCTAAAAAATGCGTTTTGGTTTTTCGTTGATTTTCATTATCTGACTTTGCCGTACACCATTTTCTTCCTTACGAAAAAACTGAGAGATTCATGTGCTAGAGAGTCTTTTTACTGACGATATAGGAACGATTGTGTGGCCAGAAATCACTCGGGGTGTGTATCCACCCTAGTCTAGTGTCAGAAGGTAGAAAAAATCATGCCAACGTTCTAAGGCTGGATAAACGAAGTCCCAAAACTTCACTTTGCCTTCTTTTTTTGACATTTAATATTAATCGAAATGAAGACAAAAAAAACTCGGATTATTTTCCCTCATTTATACTATCAGGGCGTCACGTACGCCTGCGTATTGATTCGGCACTGGCGCAGAAATTTTAGGGGTGAATGAATCGCGTAGTGAGTCGTGAATTCGTTGGGCATAAATCTGCATAAATATTCCGAATATATATGTATATTTATTTTTTATTTTATTAATTACGTAAAAATTCTGGAGCTGTTTTAATCCTCATTTATATAAATTTTCAACTTACTTTTCAGACGGAACTGTCGCAGAATTTACAGCAGCTATCAGAGAGAGCGAGATCTACGACTGAATTTATCCAAAGGCTGAAAGGAATGACGGATAAAGTTCACGTGAGTTAATTTATTACTGCATTGCGACGATTTTTCTTTTCTTTCTTTTCTTTTTTTTTCTTCTTTTACCTGTAGTTTATTTTAAGTTCTATAACATCAAACTGTTTATGTGCTAACTGCAGTTGCAGCTCCAGTTGCAAAGGACTCTTTTCAACGCTGACTTTTTACGCGTGGTTAATTAAAATTTGTTATACGAACCACCGAAAAAAAATCTTCCCCCAATGGGGTAAAAACTTGTCAGGTTTTTTACTTTTTTCTCGTACACAGCTGGTTTATGGCGAAATAATAGCGACGACTGCTATGTGATCAATCACAATAAAAAAAAATTCTTCAAAATTCTGTTTTCGATGTCATTTTAGATTTGAATTATGAAAAAATGAGTAAAAAAATAAGAAAATGATCGCACGATGTTTTGAAAAGTTTCGGAACTACTTAATACAAAATTAATATGACTATATCCTTCAAAAAAATTACGGAAATCTTCTCGAATTTTAAATATTCAAGGCAGTCTTGAAATCTGAAAATTTCTTCGGTTATATCCATTTTCCAACAACCCCTCAATTTATGTTATTATTATTCGATTACGAGGGGTTAATCACTGCTGAAATTGCTGCATATCTCTACAAGGAATCTCATGAAATCTCGTGAAATCTTGTAAGACGTTTTGAAAACTCATGAAATCGTCTGAAACCTCACGAAATGATTAAGAATATTTTCAATTCCTTTTTGAAATTCTCGTAGAAATTACATGAAATCTTTTAAGTCTTTTGGAAAGCGATAAAAAAAAAAACGTTCAAATCTATAGAAATTTCACTTATAAAAATATTTTCAATATTTCAAATCTTTAATAATGTTAATAAAATGACGTAGATTCTTTGAAATCTCTCGATAGCTTGTATGAAATATATTCAATTCATGTATAATTATAATTAAAATCGATGAAATTTTTTTTATTTTTTTTTATTTTCAAAGTTCTTTGAAAATAATCTAAACTCGCTGAAATATTCTAAAATCATATACGATGTACTACAACGATCGGAAATCTTTTGAAATGAATCGAAAAAATTCTTACGTCACAAAAGTCTCCCCCAAGAAAAAAATAAAAAATAAAAAATGTTCTAAAAAAAAATGTTTGAAATCCTGTTTCAGGAGGAGTGCGTGGCCTTAGAGCGAGAAGTCGACGACAGGGTAGCTAGCTTAGTATCTCAGCTCCAGGCACGCAAGGGTCGTTTGATCGAGGCTGCCAGACAGACGCGTGAGAACCGGGTGCGCTCCCTCCGCGAGCATGTCGGAAGGTGTGCCTCTCACCTGCAGGCTACAACCGCTCTCCTAACTTTCTGCATTGAGGCTCTCAAGGAGACGGACAGTACCGCCTTTTTACAAATCGGGGGTATGCTCTCCGTCAGAGCTTCGACAGCGGCTGGATCCTGGGGAGCAGCTGAGGGCGTTCAAGAAGCTGCAAGACTTCCGCTCCTCGATCTCACCCTAGACGACAAACCGCTTCGCAGGGCCATCGATCAACTTACCTTTGTACAGCTCAAACGTAAGCGCCGACATTTACTTCTTTTTTTTTGCTCTATTTTTGTTCATTGTCTTCTCATTTCTTTTTCTTTTTTTTTTTTATTATAAAACAAAATTTCAACTATTGTTGTTATTTTATTTTTTCTTCTTTTTAGTATTAATGATCGTCCTTTGTTTCACCCATTGTATAATTTATCCAACAATTAGTAATCGACTTTTTTTTTATTATTACGTGAAGTTCAATTTAAATATCACGGGAAATAGGATGAATAAATTTTTTTTTTGTTGAAAAGTGAAAAACGAATAGAAAAAAAATTGCACGACTAGTTTTCGGTCGTTCAGAATATTTCTTAAAATATAGCGACGTTTACACGATTTGGATTATTTTTAAGAATCACATTCACGGTTTTTTTTTCGGCGAATTTTCAGCTTGATTCAGATTTTTTAATTATCGTTAAGAATTGTTTCGTTTAATAATTTTTTCTATTTCATTTATTTTCTGTTCTGAATAAGTAATTTTTGTCTGTGTAAAATCGTCGAGAAACAATGAGTACACGCGGCTTTGTGCTGGGTGATAAAATTGGTGAACCACATTGGGAGGCGAAAAAAATGGCGAAATTTGAAAGAAAAAGAAAAATTCCCATTGTTTGATATACATGAATAAATTTTGCTCTTTCGAGACATATTCATAGAATCAAACTTCGATCCAATTCGATTGCAAACGTCGTTGAATGAAAATAAAGAAAAATTAATGCATTTTGCACCTGACCGGACGGTGTACATGATTTTTGATGAACCGATCATTTGAAATGAGAAAAGTACGAAGTGTCGTGTTTTTTATCGGCAAAGCTACGGTGCGAACTAAAAGTAAAACTTCCGTTTTCAAATCACCCGTTTTTTTCGGCTTGCCAAAGTGATTCTACCCCTTTGAATTGTTGAATGTGGATTATAAACAGCGTTGTAATGTTGGACGCAGCCACTGAGGGGGAGGACCGTTACCCTACTGCAGGTAAAACACGAAAATTCGAGGAAAAAAAATGTAGAAAAACAAAACAAAAAAGAGAAAACAGGAAAAAACAAAAACCAACAAACATACACACAGACGGCTAAACGCCCAAATGCGTAATCATTGCACATACAAATACATAAATTGTACACAGTACAACGGGAACAATTATTTGATCCCTGCAGGACCGATCATCGGAAACACTGGACCCCCGAAAGGTCCTAATGAAACGGGGCCAGAAATAAACAACGAAAAAAAATTTGAAACGCAATTAAATTCTATCCGTTCTCGCAAAATACGCGGGAGAACGCAGAATTCGAACAGGCAGAATAATGATCATTCGTCATACGCTTTGCCCAGGGCGGTGGATTCATGAGCTTTTTCTGTTGGAAAAGAACGTGTATATTGGGGCGGCTGAAAAAGAAAAAAAGAAAAGAAAATAACGCGATTTTGAAATATCTAATTGTTCATTCAAAGCGTTGTTTCATTTTTATTTATCGTGAAAATTGTACTCGCCGAGACTGTAGTCTATGCGATCATTTTTAGCACCGCCTTTATCGATGTTGGAATTTTTCAAAGTGCGGAATTCGCATTTTTTTAAATTCAGATATACTGCTATTCATCGAACACTTTTTTCCTTTAAATGTAAAAAGTATTTATGACTGAGTCTGAGCTCTGTGAAATAATTTTCAATACTGGATCATCGATCTGAAATATTTTGGAATTCGGAACGAAGTCGATTTTGAGATTTTACAAGATAGCGCTTGATGAGCAGCGATGTATCTCAATTTTTGAGAACGCGACTTTAGCACTTTGAAATATTTTCAACATCGATAAGGCAGTGCTAATTATTATCCCATTGTTCTTCGATCGCGCGAAATTTATTCTCCTGGAGCTAAAGACCGCGAAAATTGATTTATTCCGAGAAATAACGACACTATGTATGAGCAACTAGAGTACATACATCACCAGCTAATCAAATACTACAAAATCCCACAATACAGAATCCTTTTCCCATTTTTTGTCTTTTTATTTTCATACGTGATGATTTCAAAATTGATTTGTTTTCCAAAATGACTGAGACTTCAACCATAGAACTGAGAATATTCATAACTATATAACGATAGTATAGAGCAAGAATTAAGAAGCGTGTTAATACTTTTTGTATAATATGTGACTTTTTGAGCATCAGCTTCGAAGCCATTTTACCAATTTCTGAACACGTGCCTCACGAAGGCTTATCTTTCTTGCGAAAAAGTCTTCCGAGAAAGTTTCATCCCTTGTCCAATATCCCGGCCTAGTTGTCCCCGAGGAGTTTCCCAGTCAGTCGTATTCTTGTATAGGCCAACTGGAAAAAGCGTATAAACGTTTACCGGATCTCACGTAGCGTGGCAGAACCTAATCGCTTCTGTGCGACTCTTCTTATAGCACATATGTGAAGATACACATACTCCACATACGCGTGTGTGAAGATTGGACGCGTTTTTCTCCACTCGATTTCCGATATTCCTGAAGATAATGAACTCGAAAACAGAGTGTATTTTTTGCGCTTCTTTTCGTCTACGAAAATCATTTAATTCACCGAAATGCTATAACAATTATTACGTGAAGAAATTAGGTTGTCCGTCAAAAATCGGAAGTCCAATTTTTTTCCTCGTAGAATTCAACGAGACGTGGAAATTTCGTTCTCATTTATCTGGACGTGAAATCCTGTTAATTTTCACAACTTTTCGAGATAATTCATCGACAGGCCTTCCATCTTTTTTTCGATCTGTTTTCTGGATACTAGTAGACGCTAAAGGAATTCGTTACAATTAACGAAAGTCGGATTTTTCCAAAAGTCACGAAAGGTTGGAAAAAAGAAGTGTATCAATTTTTCCAACGGTCTTAAAATCGCGAACCCTCAGGAAATATTTTCAAAAAACGTTTAAATTAAAGTTATAATTTCGCGGGGTGATTATCAGCTCTAATTATCCTCTCTCTGTAATGTCGGAAACTTCTGGCTCTCCGAAAACCTTTGTCTTTGTTATCCGCCACCAAAGTCCAGAAGTTTATCAACTGCCACTGCCATTAGGAACCTATTGGTATACAAAGAGGATCTAAATGCGTTAAGAAACACCGTCAACAATCCGGTAAACTATTTCTCACTCTATAACGCAATCCGAATTCCGACAGACTCGTATCTGTATAACTATGTGCCATGCAGTCAAGAGGCGCTTGCGACTTCCCGACATTTCCCAGCTCCAAATTTTCTCACAAATTATATCATGCTTTCCTTATCATTGGGTAGATTTTACCTTTGTCAGAATTTTTCTCAACTTCGTCAATTTGAATCAGCGAGTCTAAATTTCTGTATTTTTGGTTCAAACTCGTAATCGGCGCTTCCAAAAACCCCCGATCTTCGTATCTTCGTATAAAAACACTTCCCTAGCCCCCTAATCCGTCGTCATCATCGATTTCTGTGAAACTTTACTGACCACATCCTAGACCCAGATATCCCATATAAATTCACGAATGGATTTATAAGTTCGACGTCGATCTCACGTCGGCTTTCCCCAACTCAAATAATGGGTTGCTAAGGGATCCTAATGACTGTTGCAGCGCCAGGTGCCCCTCAATTAATACCGGAGGAATGCAGCGCGGAGAATAACAGTGTAACTGTTGCATGGCAGCCTCCCGGTGGAGGAAGTGTCAGTCAACGTGGACCAGCCGTTGAAGGCTATCTTCTAGAACTGGACGATGGATGCGGCGGCGAGTTCAGGGTGAGAAAAAAATCATTTCTTTGTTTTTTTTTTCTCGATCTTAGTTTTGGCCATTTTTATTTTGGGGGGTTGAGATTATCTACTCCGACTAGACAGAGAGAGGGACGAGATTGAATAACGACCTTCTTGAACATTGAGAAAAAAAAAAAGGAAGAAGAATTTCCTCCGATACTCGAGCATCGATATTGCTTTCGTTTTTAGGAAGTTTATTGCGGACGAGAGACTATCTGCACAGTGGATGGGCTGCACTTCAATTCGCTTTACAACGCGAGGGTACGGGCCTTCAACAGCGCTGGTGAGGGAGAATACTCAGAGTTGATCGGCCTACAAACTGCCGAGGGTAAGTTAGCCCGAGCTGTTCTTTTCTTCTTTCTCTTCTTCCTCTTGTTCCTTCTATCCTTTCGCCCTACGCGCTTAAAATTTGTTCGCGATGTAAGACGCCCGCGTCTTTGCAAACAACCAACGTCAAAGTTCTTTGTTTGTCGTTAAGTTTTACGAGGTGAGATTGAGAAAACAAATGCTTTATCCTCATCTCTCTCTTTCACTTTACTATACGACCCTACGATTACAGGGCGAGAGTTTAACACGGCGTGATCATTGACCCTCGAAATCAGGGCAAAGTCGGGAAAATTATAACCGAGAGAAATAATAGGTAGAATATTTTTAAAAATTTATTATTCTGTGTTGAAAATCAGGAGAATATCCAATGTGTCTTTTATCGAATGAAGATTATACATGGATTCCTTCTTCTTCGTTTGATAAAAAAATGAAATATCGTGCCAAATTTCATTACGAAAATCTATCTTCTTTCTTGACTTCTTGAAATTTATCGTCAAGCCATGAACGATACTCGAACATCATTTTCCAACTTCCGTGGTCTAAATTTAACCTAAATCCTCCAAAAGTCATGAAAATTCATTTGCAATAGCCGATCGCGATCGTTCGAATTTTTACTATTTCTCAAAATATTCTTTTATTTTAAAGTTGCATGGTTTTCGTGGGCCGTGGGTCCGTCGAGCTCAGGCTCTAACATGGGTTCCGGAATGTCTTCCGGTATGGGAATGAACGCTGGAGTACCCCAGGAAGTTTCGGTATCCGAAGATGCCACTAGCGCCTCTTGCGAGGGGTACGAACACCGCGTAGTACTTTCTAGCGTTGGATTTTCCCGAGGTGTACATTACTGGGAATTGACAATCGACCGATATCACAGTGACACCGATCCCGCTTTTGGGGTAGCTCGGGCTGACGTAGCTCGAGATCAGATGCTTGGTGAGTTTCTTATCCTGCGCCGAAGTCTTCCTGTATTCATTACCTATTCACGAATCTGCCGCATTTTTAGAATCGCGATATCAAATCTATCCGATTTTTTTTCAAGAAGAAAACGCGCTTCGAATGTATAGGCGATTCAGTTACTTTTTATAGATTTCCTCGGATTTGTAATGTTTGTAACTTTTTTATTTTTTCCTGAAGTAATGAATATTCTCGACGATAAAAGGCATCGAAATGTGAAATGTGACTTTTTCGAGTATTCACAGACACCTGAAGTACCTAAATGAAAATGTTTCCATTCGAAACGAGCGAGTTCTCTTTTTTTCTGTATTATCTGTAAAAATCGTGGTAAAAATCGCGATTCAAAAAAGTGTTCACAAATATTAAGAATTGGAGCAAACGTTGCAAAGGATCCAAAGAAACACAAATTAAAAAATATATTTTCGAACTCCCGGTGACTCGAATATAAGGGAGGTCTAAAGCTGAAGAATAATCGGAGATTGAGGTATTCGAAATCTGGCGAATAATCAAGATTCGAAAACTTTTCGTTCCAAGTTTCAAAATATCTATTTCACAGATCGTCGTTTTTTATCTCTCGACGTTTTTCTCCCAAGCTTGAGTTTGAATTAATAGACTGGGCCATTTCTTTCGAAATTTCGGTTTAGATTCACCGAAAAAAATCCAAGAGACATTTTTCGCAAAGCGTTCAATTTTGAAGAAAAATAACTATCCAGAATATTTCCAAGTAGATTAGTTCACGAGTTTACTAAAAATAGAAAACTGCCACAATAACATTTCCAACGTTTTTTAAATAGAAAACAAAAAATAAGAGCCTGGGTCTTTTTCGAGGCTCGTTATTTGATCGTAAAGAACAATTTTTCGAGATTAACTCTTGAAAAAAAAAAAAAGAATAGTCTATTCATTTGACCCGTGATAATAACTTGAATGAAAAAATTGGCGTCCAAAAAAAAAAAAAAAAAAAACTGCATGCTTGAAAATTTCGAAAATTTAGGATACTCGAATTGAAAAATTCCTTTAGGTAAAGACGACAAGGGCTGGAGCATGTACATCGATCGTCAAAGGTCGTGGTTTATGCACGGGGGTGGTCACGCTCAGCGTACAGAGGGTGGAGTGCAGCAAGGTTCGACGGTAGGTGTATTGCTGGACTTGGAGACAACGCACACCTTGCGTTTCTTCGTAAATGACCAGCCCCAGGGTGGCGTGGCCTTCCGTGATCTCTACGGGGTATTTTACCCCGCCGTAAGTCTGAATCGTGGAGTTTGCGTGACCCTTCACACAGCGCTGGACGTACCTCGCCACCTATTGACAACCCACGATGAATACCTCAGCGACGTTGTACAGAGCTAGGGGTACCTAAACGTCCTTAAGAAAGGCCTCCTAGTCGGCATTGGTAGTCAAAATTTTTTACCCCGCGGTATTATAAACGCGACGAATAACAAGGAGCCGGGTGATACGTTGGAAAAAATTGACGAGGAGAACTGACCCTATGATATAGAAATATTCCAAACACTGCCCCCGATTCTTATAGCTTTCCAGAAATCAACGGATTCGTTTATTCGCAGTTATTCGGGTATTATTGTCGCTTTGTGACGTATGTTCGATGATTTTTCATCTCATTACTTGAAGGGTGTTACGCTGAGGCTGGGCGAGGATGAGGAAATATGGTGTATAAATACGTCCCTAGTTCGACGTACGGATAATCAGAAACCGTATTACTGGAAGTGGAAAAATTCTTTGAACTTTGGTATCATGACTTCTTTTTTATTTTCTTTGAAAGGAGACAAAAATTAGGACGAGAGATAAGCGTCCGATGAGCGTGAGACTGTTCGATTTAAAAGAGACTTCGAAAGTACCTAAATAAACTAATATAAGCACAAAAATCTTCGCTATTTAGTCATAGATAATTTCTGATTGTAAAAGTGGGAGAAATAATCAATTCTGAGTAGAAAAAAAAAGACGAATATACGATTTTTTCGCATTATTCTATACCAAGTGTAAAAAAGAAAACGCACAATTCTAAAAATAAAAAAATTGTGGAGTCGGCCAATTTTGGCGTAACACTCTTCATTTAGGTATATTCTCATGTATTTGAAACTGTTTGATACAGAATCAATAATTTGAAGTTAAGTTAATTAAGTTTTCTTTTTTTTTTTTTTTTTTGTAAAGAAGAATTCGAATTTACTTGTCATTTGAGAAAATTAATATTTTTTATTTATTTAATACGTTCAAAAATACAAATACTATAGATCATTTTTTTTTTTTTAGATTGTATATATATATGTATACGATATCGCGAGCATAGATTATTTTTATTACATTTAATTAATTAATTATAATTGATTAATTTCTACAGTATTTTCAACTGGATATTGCAAATTATTATTATTATTATTATTATTATTATTATTATTAATATTATTAATATTATAAAAGACTGTATTTTCAATAATATCTCACGTACGTATGCCGAGAGGAAAACTTGACACTGTACAGTCGACTGCGCATGAGCGAGTTTTGTCGTCTGCTAAAGCAGGCTGACCATCCTGAGTTTGAGCTGTAAAATTTTGTTTTCCGCAGTTATATGATTGATAGGAATTTCTGAGATTAAAATCTCAATTACTTGCGGTAATGATTCGGAAATGCTTGGAAAGCTTTTATCGTTGAAAATGAAATTTGATGCGCAATTGAAAGAACCGTTGAAATTTATACCGAAGAGTTGATTGCTTGCTTCGACCCGATAACAACATAACCTCGACTGACTACTTTAGACGCGAGAGGTTGACAGCTCTAGATTCATTTCTTCCAAGTTGGCACCCGTGCCTCGCAGGTTAAAATATCATCCCTGGACTATCTCACCGACCAATAAAATTCAATTATTCGACGCATGCGCGGTCGACTGTATAGCATCAAGTTTTCCTCTCGGTATATACATATATGTATATTAGAAAAATGGAATCCCCTAAGTTTTCATTTCGATCTATAAGGGTACTTAATCATATCGAATTATATTATAGACAGCTGTATAATATATTTAACGATATATCGCATAGATATATATATATATATATTATATATATATATACCTATAATATAATATATTTGAAAAATAAGGGAAGGAAGAAAAGAATAAAAAATAAAATAAAACTAATAAAATAAATAAAAATCACAAAAAAAAAAAAACGAATCGAATCGTATGTTTTAGCATCAAATGTAAAATATCTGCTATATATAGATATATAGTATAAATTTTTTTCTAGTCTCTAGATTTATAGATAAATTTTGACAAATTAATCGGGAAGTTTTCTCTCTCTCTCTCTCTCTCTCTCGTTTTCCATTGCATTTCAGTTCTTCCATTTTTTTTTTTCTACCTGTTTTTCTTTTCGCAACGAAATAAAGAAATCCTGTCATAATATAATACATTATCAGACGAGAGATGAATTAATTAGCGTACTTCATTATTATTATTATTATTATTATTATTCTACTGCGAGCATGGCTTAATTAGGGTGAAATTATGTTCCGATAATAATGATAAAAATAGAAAGAAAAGAAAAGAACAAAAAAAAAAAAACTGTACATAGTTGTATATACATACATTATATATATATATATTTACTATATCATTATAAATTAATATTCTACACGCCGATCATGATCCTGAGACCCAATTACTATTACTGTAATCAATAAATAAATAAAGATACACACGTATATATGTAAATGTGTTTCGATTATAATTAATTCGTACCATTATTCTAGAATACTGATTTTGTTTTTCCCCTCTATTTTTTATATCCCAATTTCTGACTGATACGAAAAGAAGATTTCCTGATTTATATACATATGTACGTAAGTATTAGTCAAGAAGCTGATATTGATGGACGTAAATATTTTCTACATCAAACATCTTATCTTTCTGCCCAATTCATATATACGTATATACGTATGTCATATTATTTATAATACCTGTCATACCCTGTTCCGTAATAATTTCAATACTTCAACGTCACTCAGGGATCAACGCGGTCCTCAGAATTCTTTTCGTATACGATTCGTCGATATTTACATCTCCATTCGTTATTTCCGTTTCTTCATACTCCAGGGGTTTAAAAAAAAAAAAGCCTCTTTCTCAATACGACATTCGCTTCGCCGAATACAATTTCCGCACACACTCATTGAGAGAAAAATTGATTTCCGAAGGTGCGATGTGAAAAAAAAGAAACTTAAAAAAAAAAAAAAAAACATCATGACTCATTGAAAAAAAATCTACATTTTCTAAAGGTACGTTATCAATTCGAATACATATATTCTTACGCTCTTTTCCTTTTTTTTATTTTTTTATTTTTTTTATTTTACCTCAAAGGGGAAAATTTACAACGGGGCAAATCGATTCTCGGAAACCTTTATCAGCAACTCTGCAGGCTCCGGCTGAATCAATCTTTCGAAAGTCTCGATCCCTGTGTCCATTATGATATTAACCCTGCACGTTCGGTTTTACTTGCTTTTCAAATACTCAGCGGCAGAGTTCCCTGACAAACTTCTATGACATTACGATGATTGCACGGCGTATAATACAAAAAAGCCCAAAATCCAGCCGACGAATTCTTTGAACCATCAGATTTTCAACCAGTTTTAGAATTCTTTCTATCTTCTTTAATTTGAGAAGAAAAAAAATAAAAAATAAAATAAAACAAAGCTTTCTCAAATCTTCTGCAAGCCGTGAAAAAATCAATTTTCGACAAATTTTCAGACCGCTATATCAGAATGGTAATTATTATTTCTTATTATCCTCTGTTTCATTCTTATTATCCTACTTTATTCACGTAAGACACAGATTTCTTCGTCGTTTAATGAACGAACGATTTTTCGAAATTTAACTTCCTCCGTTGTTATTGCCATTAGTTTTAAATCTCGAGCTATAACTTTCGCTTTTGATGCCTGTAACAGTTTCGAGGTATTTTAGTACCACTTTTAGCGATTTTATCACCTTTATACTGCACGCTGTATCGCCGGGGTTAAATAGTCGTTGCAGTATTTCCCCCGTAATCTTTAGACCTATGGCTTCTTAATTAGCTTTTTAATTGCTTCGGTATAACAGCGTCCTTTGTTTTATACGTCTACATCTACATAGACGAGTTTTAATGTTTATTTACAGAAGCTTTATACGTAATTATTCTCCGCACAGGGTTGTAAGCAATTAACGATCACGGCTATATATATACCTATATATGTATATAGAACGAAAGACATCAAAGATCGTTTTAAAACTTTTTATTATCTAAAGATCGCTCGTTGTTCCAGTTCTGTAAATTTCGTATATTTTCACGGTATAAAATCTCTCGGTAGAGGCCCACGACCAATGGGCGAAACTTGTATTATATATACCCCTCGGATTCAATTTCCAACGATCCCACGAACCGGGGAGAAACTCCTTGTGTAATTCTCGAGTGGTAAGACTCCTGGGGATCCTGAGGACCCGATTATTTCACCCCTAGACTAACCGGGAGTGCATAGTCGCCCCATTCATTGGGCAGACTAAATTCCCATCATTAAAACGTAAAAGGATTTTCTCCTCTTTATTTCCGGATGGAAAAATTCCGGACGGAAATCCTTCGCGCATACCTTTCATTCCGCAATATCCCGATTCTGCACTGCGAATACCGGTCACGAAGTTTCGAGCCTTTCCTAGCTCCGGAATATTCGAACAGAACAAGACCTTTCTTCGTTTCGATTCCCTCTTGCAGAAAAAAAGAAGAACAAAAAATAGTTCTCTACGTTTAAAAATTTATTTCAATTTATCTCGGGGTGGTCCAATCTTCGGGCTCTTCTTATGCGATGGAGAGAACATCCGCTGAAGTGAAATTCACGAAATCCTGTAAGTTTAGTTCCAAATTTCGAAACTGGACGGAATCTTACTTTTTCCAGCTTTTGGGTCTGTAATGTAAAATTTCAGAATTTTGTCATCTGCTGTTATAGTTTCGAGAGACTTTCAGCTGAAACTTAAATTTCCGCATTGCAAGTCCATTTTTTCAGACTTTACGTCCATGTGCTTGACAACTTCGTATATTTTGTCGAGGAGACGGATTTCACGCACTATACGCGTCGAGGCGTACTCGCATTCTACGAGTTCCCTCGTGGGCTGTGCACAAGACACACTGATGTCGGAGTGTATTCATTACCGGAGTAGCACTTGCGTTGATTACACCGGGCCCGAGCTACACGATAGGCTCATCCTCTTCGGGTCAAAAGGATCCAAAAGTGAGGGAAGACGAAGAAGGATGAAAACTTTTGGACCATAGGTTTAGAATCCGGAGAATTCTCGAGACGTTACCTTACGCGTAACGATCCTTAAGTTTTTTATCATAAAATTGACGATTTATTGCGGCTGTTCCCGAAAAAATATTTTAAAAAAGGAATAAGATAATTGAAAAAAAAATTATCTAGTTTTGATTCACTTCAAAAATGAATAAACACGAAAATTATTCTCTTCGAATTATTGAATGAATGAAATTTAGGTATTAGACGGACATTGTGTGTAGACCTTAAATTAAAATTCGAAAAGATATGTGTCGATTGTTATTTGTTTAAGAGGAGAGTTTATATAGAATTTGTCGAATTCATTGAGTTAAACTTTCATCAGGTTGACAAATTAGACAAATTAGATTCACTAATTTTATCATTTATATAATTAACCCTTTCGGAACACGAGCGTCCTTCTAGCGCACCCCCTTTTCATTTCCCGAAGTATTTTATCAGTTTCATTGAAATTTCGTGATCCGGAGATTTTCGGGTCGCTGAATACGAATCCGAGATCAGAATTTCAAAATTAGAAAAGGCGGGTCGAACGCGAAGCGAAAGAGAAGATTGAAAGCTTTAATGTTTCATCGAAGTTACTCTGAATTCGCAATCTTTTCATTCAACATTTGCGATTTTGATACATACAGATCAGATTCGTAATCCGCGATCCAACAGCCTTAAAAAATGAAGAAAAAAATCGGTCGCAGAATTTGATAGAAAAGGAAGAAAAGCCAGGGACGAACGACGTTTCTCAATCAAAAAGAATAAAATTTTTGACACGGAAAGCTCAGTCTAAACAATACATCAGCGATATCGTTTATTATTAAAGTTAAAACCGGAAACCCTGCAGTCTTCACATTGGAAACTCTTGGGGGGTTGAAAATTGACTTGAAATATCCATGCGGGGCACGAAGGATCCCCAGCATCCACGTCATCTCCGGCTAATGGCATCTCGGGAAATAACACAGAAAGTGAAGGGAGAGAGGGCACGGGGTTGGAAGAGGGTGCAGGTGGCTTACGCGGCGGAGTAGATGCCTATATGCCCACACTACGCGTGATACTCGTGTGCATGTATTAAGTATAGTATATATAGACACATACATGTTTCTGAAAATATGTATGAGTTATGGCGTAAGCGTAGGTAGATATGGCACAGGTACATAGATATATGTATACATATAGCCCAGCAAGCTAGAGGGAGTAGGGAAAACGCCGCCTCTTAGCCCGAGGCCTCAGATTCTCTCTTATAAGCACCGTAATTAGGGGTCGATGTCGATTTTGCCGCCGGCAGGGCCGACCTTCCTTCGACCTTTTTGACCCTCTTTAAAAATACTTCTCGTTAAAAATACCTCGGGGAACGCCGCGCTGATGCCCAACGCGCGTTAGAGCGGACGTAAGCTCGGTAAATTCAAACCCAACTTGCAGAAAAAATCCTTTATAATGCGGCTGAACTACACCCGCACTGTTGTTTAGAAACGGTTAATGCGAGAAAACGAGGTACAAAAATAAAAATAAATAAACAAAACACATTTTCCACGCGATTATCAAGCTCAACGTATTTTTTTTTTTCATCGCATTATTCTTTCAGGGAATGTACAACCTTACATTAAACCCTTCTGAGCGTTACTCATTCAGAAAATTCGTACGTATTTGCGTATTTAGAGAACTGAAATTTTGAGTTATAAAACAGTAAACGCAGTCTCATAGTTCGCCCGGCCACCAGGTGGCTACGCAGCTCCGCTCTTCTAGAAACCCTCTCGGGCTTTCTCACAGTAGAAGTAAGCTGCCTTAAAGTATAATACCGCCGTTAGACGGAAGGCTCTCTGTCGCTGACTGTTCAATACGAATACGAACGTTACGAATAGTTGAATTTTTTTCTGTGATAAATTTAGTGAAGAGAATTGGAGTTCTGTCGGATAAATTCTGCAAATAAGGGCCGATTTCAGCATTGATAATATCAGAGTTTGTACAATGAACCCGCATGTTGTATTCTAAGTGAATTTCTAATGAATTCATTTATATACATGTTAATTCATTTAAATGAACAAAGTTTCTTAGTACTTCAGTAAGAATTTAGAATATCGCAAGTTTTACGTCTAATTAGATTCATAATGTTACCTTATACTGCATACTTTTCCTAGTAATTCATTAAGACGTTTAATTATTAATATGACAGAAAATTCCCCACAATTATAAACTCGAACTATACCTACTATAATTAACACATATAATAGACCTACGCATGTAACGCAGTTCGGGGATGCCGGATAGCGCAGATTCATGACTCGCGTGACTCGTGACGTGGCCATGGATGCATCTGTTCCAAACTTTTCCCCAGGAGTCTCGTTACTGCGATAGGCCGTGAAATTGCCTCGGGCCCTAGCAATAGCCATGCGTAGTTTGCGTATAGGATACCTACATCGCGCTGGACGCCCTTCGTTACGTCATGTAGGCATAGGTATGTGTGAGATACGGTCAAGCAGCGAAAAGCCATAAGGGCAGCGCACCCCCGGTCATTTTCCGTTATACTCGTAAATCAGCTGAACTTCGGAAAGCCAGGAAACGTGTACAGGAAGTATTTTCGCGTAAAGAGGAAGAGAGGGCTTGACGAACGGCAGCGTATCTGAAATTTTAAGACACGAGCTTTTGCAATTTGAAAATTTTCAACATCGCAGTGTACCAAATATCACATGTATGAAGCAGCAAATAGAGTCCTAAAAATACTCAAATACGCGTAATTTCGTGAAGTGAATTTCGTGCTTCAATTTTTCTTCTGATATCTCCGATGGAATGAATTGTGCTTAATTTTGATTTTTCTTTCCATAGAGATTAAAACTTTGCGTCGAATTTCCTCCCGAGAAGTGGAGGGGAATATCCGGCAGCTTTTTAGTTCTTTCTGATGGTGCAGGGGCTTGAGTTATATTGCGGTAAGAATAAAAGATTGAAAGTCGCCGCGGCGCGGTAATTTATTCTTTAACTTTTGGTTGTCAGTGATTTTTCAACTCTTATAAAAGCTCGCTGTTCTGCCCTTGCTCTGGCAGGTATTCGTAACTTTTCGTCAAAGTTTTATGCGATTGACTTCATACAAATCGACAATAACGAAACCAACGATAAAAACCGTTGTAGGTGGCTACTATCTTGCACTTTACGATTTCTTAATCAAGGGCCGGATCGACCCTTGATAATTACAGGACGAGGAATATATTCCTTTGTTCAAAATGGACAATGCTTCGGGCCGAGATCTGATCAGGTATTTGTCAATTTTACCCTCAGAATTTCACACCGACGTGGGGCAGCTACTACTGGGGTAGCGTGCCTCCAACCCCAGGGACCATTTGTTCTTTCAAAGGCATTTTAAAGTTGACGCAACTTTCCGACGTTGGCATATGCTTGTCAATGGCGAAAGGACCTATAGATGAAGCATTAGGACACTAAAAATTCGGAAAATTCGACCCAACAAAACGATTTTTCAATCATTTATTCAACTGTACTTAAACAATTGGTAAAATTTCAAAAAAATTGTTAAACGTCATCGAAGGACTTCAAGTGAATGCAGTGACTCTTCATCCAGTTTTATTCACTGATCCATTTTTCCTAAATCAGAATAAATTCTGGAAATTGTTTCTAATTGGTTTGCATCTGTTTATATAATAGCAAGGATTTTGGTGAGCCATATTTTGAGAGGTGATTCCTCGGCAAAATCTAAGCCTAAATTTCCTTTACCGAAAATTCGTGGGACCGATAGTTTCCGAGCTACGAAAGATCTTAGTTGACCAATCGCAGCGCGTATAGGTCGCGCATAATCGGGGCACCGCGCAACTTCCGCTCATGGCCAGCCCTGTCCGCGTCACCTATAAGCTTTGCGATTGGTCAACCAAGATCTTTCGTAGCTCGGGAACTATTGGGTTCTCGAATTTTTTGCAAAGGAAATTTAGTCTTAGAATTTTGCAAGGAATCTACCCGAAAAGTATAGTTCGTTGTATCTGAATTATCCTGTATATTTATTGAACAAAGTATGTATACAGAAGTGTGTACAAGTTTAGATATTTTCTAGGAGCTTTTAATTTAATTGTTGTTGATTATTTACGCGTTTCATTTGACCCTCGCACTTCCGGGACACGCAAACTGCGAATGGTATGAACTACATACATAGGTACGAGCTATAAAGTGCGCTCGCGCGCAGGGACGACTATCCGGGTTCAAGTCGGCTGACTGAAACCTGGCGGCGTTACCATGGCCGACACGACAAACACCCAAACTGCAACGCCCGATCGATCGCTGGCTTTACTATTGCGAACGTGTGTACTTCGTACGGGGTGCCGTATTTTAAGCCGCTTTTTTCATCCGCCGAATACATTTTTTCGGAAAGAAATCTTAATCCCCATAAAAAGCACCTCTGGTGCAAAAACCTTTCGCCTAGTTATATAAATGTGATAGTCACCCACAAAAAATACATTTTCATGCCAAGAAACCATTATACAGTTATTATTTTATAAAAAAATGATTTGAAATCAGATGCTATTGCCTAGTACCGATATCACGTTGACTTTTTTCGAATTGACAATTAGGCTTCTCATAAGACGGTACATATTGACAGTCTTCTTGAAAACAGAAAACATAAAAAAATTAAAAATAGAAAAAAGAAATTAAAAAAAATTTGGAGGTAGTGGTACTAGGCGGGCCTTTTCTAGATAAGTACAAGGAAACTGCGATTGAACCATGTCAATAATCCTGATATAGTGATACGAAATACTGGCCCGCCTAGTACCACTACCTCCAAATTTTTTTTAATTTCTTTTTTCTATTTTTAATTTTTTTATGTTTTCTGTTTTCAAGAAGACTGTCAATATGTACCGTCTTATGAGAAGCCTAATTGTCAATTCGAAAAAAGTCAACGTGATATCGGTACTAGGCAATAGCATCTGATTTCAAATCATTTTTTTATAAAATAATAACTGTATAATGGTTTCTTGGCATGAAAATGTATTTTTTGTGGGTGACTATCACATTTATATAACTAGGCGAAAGGTTTTTGCACCAGAGGTGCTTTTTATGGGGATATCACTACTTTTTGTAGAATTAGATTAATCAAGTACAATCATTCTCGTATCCATAATGAATTGCATAAATTGTAGACCACTCTCGATGTGGAAGGTATACATAGAATCAAGAATTCCCTACCGCGTCTAGCGTTCTATTGTCTACTAGATCCCATGAGGCAGAAGTCAATCGCCTTGTAACCGTACCGCTAGAAAATTTCTAAATTAATTCCACATGAATCCAAGAAATATAATATTATTACAGCTCATCATCAATCGAATAAAAATTTGAGCCACAGGCTACCATATAACAATTATTCAACCATATATTTTATAAAAATATACCCATGCAGCCGCACTGGAAAGTGTCGTGTGCTGAATTATATAACACTAAATATAATACCCTATACTGTTAACGAAGATAAAGATATTGTTGAATAATTGCTGACAGCCCTTGATACAGTTATAAAAACTGTTATCACTTCACGCTCTAATATGGAAAGCTATGGGTAACATTATCCCTCCATTCCCTATTGCCTCTGCGATGAAAGAGACTCGGTCAAGTTTCGCGCCGCACTGGAAAAAAGATTTCAACTCTAATTTGTAATTGATTGCCGATGGTATGTTCAAATTTGGCGGCATGGTTTCGAATAGAATATACAGAAAGACTCTGAGTAAACCCCGAGGTAAACCCAAAACTACAACGGTAGGCGATTCGGTTTTTTGCAAATTTGGCAACGCTGTCCATATCTACCACTGATCTCTATACTACACTGGATGGCGTATCCCGTGTGAAATTTTTGTGCCGAATTGAAGCCGTGTGGCAGCCATATTACTTGTAGTAGATTTGTCAATTTGAGCGGCAGATTCAAATAATGATATAGAAATTTCTGTTGAAAGCGATGAAACTTGGGAGAAAATCAAATATTACTATAAGAATTCTGTATTGAAAACGTTTAGGTGAAGTTGTAATTCCATTTTTAGTAAATATAATGAGTATTGAAAATAATCTTCATACGAAAACTGCATAATAAACACATGTGACAGAGTATTTAGTAAAATCGTATTAACAAAAATAACATCACAAGTTAATAAGATTTATTCAAAATTTATAATATCCTGAAAAAAACGGATCAGTATTCAAAAGTTCCAATAAAATATTGATTAAGTCAATTACTATCATGTGACGTATACATATATGTACAACAAAAAAGGGTATAAAGGGGTGGTATATAATTTATTATGTACAATTGCAAATAAAGTTATTTGGTAATGTATTATGAAAAAGGCATTCGAATACATATCTAGGAATCTAGAATATCAATTCCAAATGGACTATAGACAGAAAAGCAATAAACATAACCTCTCGGCTGTACACATAGATCTTTACTTATACTATTATGAAGTGTCCTGCCTTCCACCCCACCTTTTTTGCCGCAATATGTGCAAATTAAGACCATTGCCACTATTTCCACTTAGTACTAAGAATAATTTCACACTCACGAATGTCTTAGATTATTTCTACGAGCACGAGTTTGTGGGTGTTGCCATATTGAAATTGACAAAAGTACTACAAGCAACATGGCTTCTAATAGGCACAAACTGCCCGTTGGAATACTCCATCCAGTGTAGTATAGAGATCAGTGCATTTATCTCATATTATACGACCAAAAATAAATTGACATGATACATCATACCCCGCATGATCGGTATGATACCGTACTCTGGTTGGTGAAAATAAAGAACTAACCAAAGCGCCATCTAGCTACGTCCCTATTTGGTAAGTCTCTCCTCTCTCCGTAGCCTAGCGAAGGCAACTCTATACTAATTTTCATACACCTGGGAATCCTGGCAAAGTGAGTGACGTCACTGACTGACGGAGGAGGAGACGACGAAAATACAATCTCGTCGAAGACACGTATAAATTACTTGCATCGAAACCTTCGAATAATCATATCTCAGCTCTACGTTCACCGATTTGATCGCAATAGGGCTTAAATGAAAGCTCTCCTCAGCCACATCCTACAATAAATATTAGAATTCCGTATTTATAGCGAGACGAAAGATATTAACGATCATAAATTGCCGTAACGGTCGCTCTGTTGCCGTTCGGGTATATAGACTCTGTCGAGTCTCGCGCGGCGCAAGCGAAATTTTTTTTTTTTTTTTTATATAACTAGGCGCGAGACTCTACCGAGTCTCTTGATAAAAATAAAAATTCTATTCATCGAATAAATTCGATTCTACGATTCAATACGCGACCAGATGGCAATTTCATTTTCCTGATTTGCAGAAATCGAACTTACAATTTTTACTCGGTGAAGCAAACATCCGAATTCCATTAGATGCGACAATTTCTTATGTGAAATACTGCGAATTTTGCATTTTGGTATCTCGCTGTTTCTGTTTCTGTTTTTGTTTTTCCAATACTTTTCTCATTACCAAGGTAATTGACTGAGCAAAGACATTTTGAAAAAAATAAAATGAAAATTGTTTATTTTCTTCGTAATGAAAAAGCAAAAAAAGCGATAACATCGTAATTTGTGATCAAGAATCAGAGTCTAAAGATCACCGAGTACCAATCTTAACGATTATATTTTTGTGAAAAAGTTTGAAAAACTTTTTGGGTATTGGTTGGGCTTTTTATTTTTAGTACCTACAGAAATGGGGGAAAACTCGTAGTGGGTTTGTCCGCATCGAGTATAAGGACTATCAGATAGGGTGGAAGAAGAAAAAACCAACACGAAAGTGGAGTTCGGCCTCAAACTCGAAACTCGAAAGCTCGCGGAAGCTTTGAGCTCCAGACTTCTCCGCGAGCTTTATTCTTGATCTTTGGTGGGTCGTGGCAGTTCGTTCCGCCCCGAGTAAACCACTGGGGAATTTCTCTCGGCCCTGACTTAGAGCAATACGGATGGGACTCCAAGAAACGATCCTCGATGTCAGGGCACCTGTGATGGACGATGGTTTATATATTTTATACTATCTGTCTCGCAGGCTTCAGAGATACGGTTTCATACACAAAAAATTTCATCTCACAAACACACCGGTCGACTCTATATCATTTTCGTATCGAGTTTTTCCCTCGAAATCTGTGATAAAATAAATGGAAAGATAAATCAGTCGAATTAGATAATCACAGATATGGGTATAGCAATTATGGCGAAAAGGCCTAAAGTCCATAAAACGTATCCATAGATATAATAAACTGGTGTATGTACATACGTGGGGATAAGGACGCGTCATTGAATCGTAAGTGTATAGTTATAGCTTAACGGTTCGTCGCACGAGGTCCTTCTGGCTTAAGTGAATTTGGAAAAATATTTCCGACCCTTATGTAGCTAGCGGAGGGTGAGAATGCTAGATAGAGAGATTTCCGTGAAAGATTCTCGTCAATTAGAATATTTAATTTTCCTTTAAGGAAAGTGTCTTGCAATTAGCAGGTACGGCGTCACGGGGCTCGTAGACACTTCGCGTCTTTCTCTCTCTGTTTGCGTTTGCTAAAATATACGTTACGTTGCCTTGCGTTACCCGGTACTTTATAGAGATTCGCCAACTCGTTCCACGGCTCGAGTTACAGAAGTTCGAAGCCCGGAAAGTGGCGAGACTCCAGACTGCCTGAAAGACCCTTCGATATTCGTTTTTGACGCTCTTTCCACCTCCAGCCTGTATTTCGCCTTGCTTAATTCATTACATCGGAAAGAATATACATAGGTATACCAACTCGCCAAGGCATATACCCACAGGCATGTAGCACATGCCTCGTTAATATTATAAAATATTCTACGCGAAATTCTGCCCAAGAAATATTCAGCAAATTCAACGACCAGCCTCTCCCATCAATGTAACGAAGTAAACATTAATGCCGCAGAGTTTTCAAGGGGAAATAAAATGATCAGTAAATACACTACCTGGCAAGCGGGTGATGAACGAAAACCCGATACAAACCTCCGAGAGGAAACTGTCTCAACTCCATTTAGCCATCAGTGCTAATGGACTAACGAAACGACGAGGCCTTAGCTCGCTGACAATAAGGGTGGCTGTACACGTACTTACGAGATACAGAAACATCCATCAATGTTTCCGTGTATATGGGATGTTGTTTCGTCGTAATCTCGCGAGGGATGTATTTAGGTTATTATTTATATATATATACATGGAAATATGAGATTAGAGTGAGGATTTCTCACGGTGCTTTTCATCAGCGTAGAAACCCGTGTAATTACCAACTAGATGTGGAAATTCGTCATCATATCTGGATTTAGATTCGTGGAAATATCAGATCTTTTATCTTCAGGTGAAAAAAATTATTTGGCGAATTTATTCGGATACTAGGTTGAAGTTCACAATTTCGAATGTCTCGAACGGTCGAAGTTTCGGATTTTAATATTACCGAGGCACAGTTTTTAGAAAGGGAATTTCCCCGCAAGTCTACGTAGCCGATTTCAAAAACTTCGTATCGAAGAACAGCCAAGGTTCGAAATTCCGAAAGGTAAAGATCCGGAAATTCACGCATGTATTCATTCAGTGTGATAACTCTGATAATTCTGAAGTTCAAATCGAATAAAAATTCCAATCGTCTTAAATGATTTCGGAATTTTTACCGTTCGGAACTTTAACCCTGCCTTAAAGATTCGTTGAAGTAACAGAAGTGATTTTTTGCCCGAAACCAATACGTTCAAAAAGTTTAAGAAGCAAGTATAATATGTAGTTAAACGAGACTCAGAGAATCACTATAGGATCCAGAATCTGTAATTGTACCAGGTGATGCGTTTTTGAATGTGAAATTTATGCTGAATTGTGAATCAGGAGACGATTTCAGTCAGTTTATGGACACTTGTGACAAATGGCGGAGTCAGTGTCTCCAGAATACATGCGGAAGTTGTTGCCTTGCTCTGGCATTAAGCGATCGTTGATAATTAATTAAATCCAGTCTAAGTTGTTCAAGGGTTGGTATATCTATGGTAACTAAGCTTGTTCACGAGTCGGTGGAGATTGTCTGCGGGCTATATAATATCCATGCCTATATACGCGGGCATAAATCCACTCATCGTGATTATTAAATATTGAGTAATTAATATAATCACATATAATGGCAGACGAAAACCCCTTTGTCTCGTCCTCTTTATTCGTTATATCCTTGGGGCTTTCGTTGTACGTGACTGGTCCGTTATTTGGGAAATGCGAAGTCCGCGAAATTCGGGCATATCTCATACATAGGCATATGGAATATACATACGTAGGAAGTTCGACTAACGTGAGCGAATTTACCTATATCAGGGAAGTTGTGAAACAATGCTTATTATATATCTACATACGTATTCCATTGCGTTTAATCTCTTCATATTCCATGACAATTATTTGAACCGACGAATTTGGAACTAACTACTTCTGTTCATCCCAACTACAATTCGAAAGTTCCTAACAGAATATCGCATACCGGATGTAAAGATTCGACACATTTTCGGGAGTTATAGCAACTCAGGTAAATGATGCAAAGATATCCCGTTTCAAGTCTTTATTCTATGCAATGTCGCCTAGAAATATTGATCTGAAAAACTTTCTCATCTTATGTGGCACAGATCAAATTGAACTCTGTAAAAATGAGATAAGTTAGCTGTTGACCTAATTTAGAAGTCAATTTTAGTCCGAAGTAAATCTGACTTTCCTAATTTACTGAATACTGATGTCATTCTGGCGTGGACTAGGGTCATCAAAAAATATTCGATTTATCATAGGTTTTGAGATTCTTAAAATCCGTATACCGAAAAATGCAAAATTTTCTATTTTCTCGAATTGTTTGCAGCCAAACGAAGGAATATTTTTTATATTTTAACGATTAGTTAATTATTGAATCAACAGTTAGCCTGTGCATAATTTACTCTACTTTCCATAATCCCTGAAAATGTGTCTAATTTTCAAATCCTGAACGATGTGGCTCCTTTGATATAGGTTTTAGGTCAGGTAGTTATATTTATAAATTCGAAAAATAATTAAAAGCGAATAAGACCCGCGTTAAAAGCTCGGTTGGTTATTTATTTATTCCATCATTTATTTATTTATTTATTCATTTATCCAAACGTGTAAACGAGTGGCGATCAGTCTGCCGCACCCCTGTTATAGTAGCTGCAGTAGATCTTTATTTTCCTTCGACGTATATGAGCTGGAAAAGCAAAGACGAAAATAAATCAAGTACCCAGCGATAAAATACCAGTCAAATAAAACAAATTCTATATTCTGGAATTCCGATATCTGTTTTCTCGGTTATCTTTAGCCCATTTCACGTAAACGTTTCTTTCCAATTAGAAGAAACAAAAATAATAAAACAAAAATCAAATTCCCACGTATATACAATAAAAATCTGTAAACACCAAAGCGTCAAATATCCTGGAAAAAAAAAAATTGAACTCATTGACAATCATCGAAATCATCCGGCATGAGCAAGTTCATCGTTCAAGAAACTTTGGCAATCGCTTTTTATATACTCGGTCGTCCTTTGGACGTGTGGATATTTTTTTTTTTTTAATTTTTTTCTCGTGGCATTTTTCGTCTTTCACGGAAGTATTTCACCCTGCCATTCCAAGAGATTAATTCGAACGAACCGAACAGCTTGGATGGACGGATCACGTTGAACAGTCCGTTCGTCGAGGCACCCGCCGTCGCGCCGACTGGTGGACGTCAGTTTCCGTCAAATATTCAGGATACTCTCCGTGCCTGGAATCCGATATCACCAACGAATGATTAAATTCTCTGTCTGTTTTGTACTTCTCTTTTTTTTTTTTGCTTTTTTTTTTTTAATTAACAAGATTTTCCCGAGAAACGACAAAGCCGTTTATAAATGAAAAATCGGATAAACCGCTCACTTTACTTCTTCTACACTTTATTTTTGATACACTTCATCAATTATAGAAGTTCCCGGATCAATGCAACGGTATTCTTTCATTTTTTGTGAATTAAACTTCAATTGTGACGAAAGAAAAGATCCGAATTACTTTATTTCATTAGAAGTCAAAAATACAGCCATAGCCTGATGTCATGCGAAAAATTATTCATCTATATTTATACTTTTTGAAGAGGGAACGCAGAACTCTGGCGAGTAATAATTTGACGAATTTCTAAGAAATTTTAGTTTCTTCTAGTTAGATTGAAAAAAAGCATCGAATTTTTTCTGACCAACTACGAAAGTCGCTAACTAAAAATTTTCGTGAAAAAGAAGTTTCCTGAAATTTTTTAATAATTCGTATGGGAGTAGAAATTTCTATCAATGGAACTTCGCAATCGAGCTGTATTTTGCAATTTCATTTAAACGAGAGATTTTATTTTCTTCCATTTCTTCCCTGGTTACTCGCGATTTTTGTACCAATAAAAAAATATCTGCAATTATTTTAAATACCTTTTTTTTATTTTAAATTCAATTAAAAAAACTAAAGTCGCATTCTATCCGCAGGCGAAATTTGCCTGTAACTTTTTCCTATTCAATTAAGTAATTCATCTTAATAACGTATAACTGCAGAGATTCATTTTTTTTTTCACCCTTTTTTAATTTTCTCACCATCCCTCCCACGTATAAAATCGTTTTTGTTGTTGACTGAAGTCTAGGACGATCTTTTTCGCTAGTGCAGGGATTACTTTCTTTTTTTTAACAATCTACAGCCCGGAATGAACCCCAGTCGATCCGTCAGGAGGAGTAAAAGTACAGAAGCCCTCTAGGCCTCCATCGCTGCACAGTGCGACCCCAACAATCAGACGACGCCCAAGGCAACAATACGAACTCCCCAAATCAGGGAGCTGCCAAAGAGAAAAAGTAATACCAAAGTACCGCGATTTATGGCGGCAGCCGTCTGTCTCTCGAAGGGCCTATCAAACGAAAAGATTTCATCTTTGGCGAAGAAATTTTTCAAAATTTATGTCTACTCGGAATTTATTACACTTTCATTCAAATTTTCATCCATTTCACTCTCCTTCGCTGAATTACATATTTTACACAAACTAAACGGTTCGATTGCGATTCCTAAAAAGACAACGAAAATTCGACTCTGCATTAAATTTCGCTGAGATCATTCCAATTCCGGTTTTTTCCATGCTCGATTTCCAAATCGGATGAAATATTTGTAGAAAAAGCTCGTCGCCTCGGAGAGTAGGAACCCCAAAAATTTGGCAAAAATCGCATTTGCCAAACCCTGAAATGATATGATGTGATCGAAGGCATACAGACGTGTACATGGATTACCAAAACGAGGTGATAACGAGCTTGGCGTTAGCTCCACCGGTTTTGTGGCGTTCGATTACATTGAAAATAATTTTACTAAATTCTACTTCGTTCCATGATGCCCAATCGAACGAGACTTTACGTGCTCGTAAAATTGCCCAACGATCGTTTGAAAGGACTGGCACATTTCCCCCTCGACGAATATACATATATATGCCAGCACTATGTACATATTATATATACCTACCCTTGCGGCCGGGAAAGGTACACAAAGCCAGTACATATATAAACCATAAAGTCGTATGTAAGTGTGTGCATAGATATATACATACGTATAGGAGCATACGAGTCTAAATTGGCGATAGACTAAACGTGGCATATTATATATTGAAACTTAAGACCCTTTCGCTAAAATTACGTCAGGGGTAGAACCCGCCTGTATCTTGTGCCCAAAGCTAGGCGAGGGGTTTCTCTAGCGGGAAACGAATTCCCTTTGATCTACATAAGTCGTTTAATGCGATTTCTCTTCGGCAATTTGTTGCCTAGGTAAATCGAGCGCTAGAGAAATAGAAGAGCAGTCGACGAGGCCTGCACACCTATAGCTGTGAAGTGTAATAGCAGCTAATTGTAGGAGGAAAACGTCCGAGAGTTCCTCCCGATCTTCGAAACACTTCGAAGAGATTGATCGCAAAAATTTGAATCGCCAATAAGTTATCGTCCCTCTCATACCTGTTTCAATTGTCACGTAGAATTGTTCGTATTTTATCATCAGAATCTAGTTCAGAAATCATTTCGGACTTCTGTCTTTTTAGCGGAAAGAATTATGTCGGCGTTGTAGACGGATCGATGTGGATGCAAATAGCGTTCAAAGTGAGACAAATCACTGGCAGATAAAATAGGGGTGATCTTGAAATTAGCGGGCGGAGTCGAGTCTCGAAGACAGAAAGTCCATTGAACGATGGAACAACGGACGCCTTGTGGACGTCTGCAGCCTGCGGAGGATGAAATTCACTTTTTGTAGTACGACGTATAGATACGCCGCTTTGAAAGTTTATCAGCAAATAAATTATATCGTTGCGCGACGAAGAATCGCGAAAAGCAAGAGAACCGTGGGGCTAAAAAAATACATTCTTATGCCAAGAAAATGAAAATTTTTTGAAAATTTTGAGGGCCCATTTTGCCCCCCCTTCCCCTATATAAAGGGGCTTCGAGTCTCAACGAATGTCATGTAATCATCTGAAGTTCAACTGCCAAGACGTATCTGCTTGTTCATTTATTCTACAGCCGACGAAGATAGCCAAGTTCGAATTTTCTCTGTGCACCCTGCTCGTCGCCTGTGTGAGTATACGATTAAAATAGACGTAAGAATCGTTAATTTTAACAGATGTGCAGATTTTCAAACCTTTTTTTTTCACGAGGTAAGAATTTTTGTACGAAGTAATAATTGTGTAATTTTTTCTTGGCGTGAGAATGTATTTTTTGTGGGTAACTATCACATTTACATAACTAGGCGAAATGTTTTTGCACCAACGGTGCTTTTTATGGGGATATCACCACTTTTTGTAGAAATAGATTAATTAAGTACAATCATTCTCGTATCCATAATAAATTGCATAAATTGTAGACCACTCTCGACGTGTAAGGTATACATAGAATTCCTATTCCATAGAAAAGCTCTCTTTAGGAGGCTCAAATTTATCCTCGCGAATCGCTTCATCCCTTGTTTTCATTCGATCAACTGCTGCTAGTGGGCGTTCTCGTAAGCAGCTTTACCTGGACAAGAAACTTGCGGGAAATAGAGAATGGAAAGGAAAACAAAGAACGCGGAGATGGGAAGAAGCAACTTTTCAATTTCTGTTCGTTTCCCGTCTCTCGTTTATCCGGAGAATAATCCAACGTGGTTTCAATGATCGCTGTGTCTTCAGTTTGGAAATGAAAAAATAGTCCAGACAACAGAAGATAATCGAATTTCAAAGTAAAATAAATAATCAAAGTATAACTAATTTCAGATTAGACGCTGCCATTAAACACATAATGGGCAAATTGATGATGAACATATTTCTCATGGCTCTCGTAGTCGCCGTTATATTGGCATTGACGGGAGCCTCTGACGATTGCTACGAGGCGGGCTCTTACGTCAGTGTAAATATTAACTTCTATATACTAATTCCAAGTTGAAAAATATTCTTTAAAAGCTGCGGCTCATCCATTGGTTTTGAACAGTTTCCCATCCCAAACCCGGATTATGCGCCTAGGCATAGGGCAGAAAATTTTTAGGGGTGGCACTGCGAATTATTATTTGGTTCGACTGGAGTTTAAAAAAAGATTTGACAATTCCTGTCGATTACTGCACAGAGTTAGATAGTAAATTTGTCGCTGAAAAATTTTATTTGTGCATTTAAGTATGCGAGGTATGTAACGCATCAAATGAGAAAAATGAATATAAAAAAGAAAAATCGGCTACGCTTAACGATAACTACATTCATATAGATTATAATGAACTTGGCTTTTTTTCCTTTTTCGGATAACTCGTTTTTGATAAATCGATGCTACCATGGAGGGGAATTTTTTTTTTTTGCTCTATGGCAACGCTCATATCTTAAAAATTATTTAATATTTTTTTAATAAAAATTTATGCGAATATTGTTAGATGTACGCTTAATAATATATGAAAAGAAAAAAAAAAAACCATCCTAACATTCCTTTCATTTTTCGGCCAAAAAAATTCTCGACAATCACTCAATTTTTCGGCCGTCATAGTGGCCTTGCCCCTTAATTATTCAGCTGCAAGTGTGGATATAAGGTAGGTCGTATCGGAAGCAATTAATTACGCTACAATTGATTGACCTACATACATTATACACGTGCCTATTTATCAAACTGAATTTTCCGAAATTTGCTAATATTATAGACATAGGACTAAAGTACTAACTAGATAAACGATATTTCTTTCTAATATCAGTCCCGCTCTATTCACGTGATCACGTAGGTATATTGGCTTACGGCTGCCCCAAAGTTTGCGCTAAATTTCAGCACAAGTAATATTAATTCAATCCAGATTCGGCCAATAAATTGTTGGTACGATTTTTCTAAAACTAATTGTGACTTATACCTATGCAATTTTACTGCATTAGTAAATCCATAATTGGGGCTCCGCGTAATTTATTGTAATCGGGACTCCGTATATATAGGTCTCCCTGACCGTAATTGGGGAATCGTATTTGGTACACAGACGTCGTTTTCGAGGGTTCCGTAATTGAGAAAAGCGCATCGATTCACATATAGAGATGGATTAAAATATGATTCCTTGTCGAAGTAATCACTCGACGCCGATCCGTTATGTATATCGATTTTAACGGCCTTGTATCTTTTCAAGATTTACACAGATGTGTTATAATTGCGCACGATTGCGCTAGTTTCGGGTAGTATATAAAGGGGCTTCGAGTCTCAATGAATATCAAGTAATCATCTGAAGTTCAACTGCCAAGACGTATCTGCTTGTTAATTTATTCTACAGCCGACGAAGATAGCCAAGTTCGCATTTGCTCTGTACACCCCGCTTGTCGCCTGTGTGAGTATACGATTGAAATAGACGTAAGAATCATTAATTTCAACAAATGTGCAGTATTCTTCGATACTGTGTAAGTTATTGAAAAATTGTAAAAACTAACAACGACTGCCGACTTTAAGGCACTGCAGGCATAAGAATGATAGATTTTCCATCCTGTAGATCTCACGTGTCCAATTCAAGTATATTCTGTGTCCACTGCCGTATGTTGGTTCTCAGTGTAACTTTCATAGATAATCGTGCAGAAGAGTTGATAAAAAAAAAAAAAATTAATAGAAGAAAATTTGGAGTACGTGGTACTAGGCGGGCCAATATTTCGTATCACTATACATAGGATTATTGACATGGTTCAATCGCAGTTTCCTTGTACTTATCTAGAAAAAGCTCGCCTTTAGTGGTACTAGGCGCGAGACTCTGCCGAGTCTCTTGATATGAGGCTCAAATTTATCCTCGCGAATCGCTTCATTCCCTGTTTTCATATTTGATCAACTGCTGCTAGTCGGCGATCTCGTAAGCAGCTTTTTCTGGACAAGAAACTTGCGCAAAATAGAGAATGGAAAAGAAAACAAAGAAGGCGGAGATGGGAAAAAGGAACTTTTCAATTTCTGTTCGTTTCCCGTCTCTCGTTTATCCGAAGAATAATAAAACGTGGTTTTAATGATCGCTGTGACTTCAGTTTGGAAATGAAAAAATAGTCCAGACACCAGAAGATGATCGAATTTCAAAGTAAAATAAATAATCAAAATAACTAATTTCAGATTAGACGCTGCACACATAATGGGCAAATTGATGATGAACATATTTCTCACGGTTCTCGTAGTCGCCGTTATATTGGCATTGACGGGAGCCGCTGAGATCGAGTTCGGGGGGAGACTGAGGGTCAGTAAAGATATTAACTTGTATATACTAATTCCAAATTGAAGAATATTCTTCAAAACCTGCGGCTCATCCATTGGTTTTGAACAGTTTTACCATTCTTTCCCTCCCAACAAAAATTTTTCTCCCATATATCTAAGGCAGCTTATATCATATCGTTTCAGTGTTTCCAGGACAGCGACTGTTTCGCAGGATTCGTCTGCAGACCTCGTCTACTCGGTCTACCAATCAAAACCTGTCGGCCGGCGGAATCGACTTCACTACCCGTGTTCGAATAAGGGGTGAAACTCTTTATCATGATATATGCTATATTCAATACAACGACGGCTTACATTATTCCTCTACATTATGCCAACTAACTACTCGTATGGAGTGTCTCTGATTTATACGCCGTTCTCTCTTTCTGCAATATGCTGAGCTGCGCAATTATGTCAACTCAGTTTTGACCGAATTCCGAATGTGCATTCCCGATCATCGTACCTTGCATAAATTTATACATATATCAATAAAAAGCATGAAGAAATGTTGCATGAATAGAGTGACGAAGAAAAATGTGTTTTATTGACAATCTCGACTGGTCAAGATACGAGAGGTCTTGCTAATTATATAATGTACCCACATCTGTCAAACAGACAGCTGGAGTTGGGTTCTAAGGGTTTTCCAGTTGGCAATCGGTTTTTATTTTTTTTTTTCGCCTCGAATTCGTTTTCTGGGGTGAATTTCCTCTTTTTTTTATCTTCTTTTGTCGTTTTCCTTCTTCTTGTTTTTTCTTTCTTTCTTTTTCTTTTTTCGACGTTTATTGCGAGACAAAGGAAACTGGCAGCCGCTTCCCGCCTTTTACAGAAAAATTTCCATTATGCAAACCCCGGAAGAGAGTGAAAATCAGCATTTACCTACCCCGGCCCTACCTACCTATTCCTTCCTTGATTTTAAAATTACGCTACGCTACCGATAACTGGGAAGTGTTTATAACCGAAGCTATATACCCGTGTGTAGGTATATAGGTATATATACACCCGGGTATACTCACAAAATATTACTGCCCTTCCATTTTCGTCTCCTCCTTTCGTCGGGCTAAATAATTAATTTCCATACCGTAATTTACCAACCGCGTCGACGAGCACTTCTCCCGTTATTTTTTTCCTCCATTTCTCCATCAAAATTATCGATTTTTTTTTTTTTCTTATAAACTGAGTAAAGAATTTGTTCTTCATTTTTTTTTCCTCCTTTTACTTTCTATTTAACGTTCTTGGGACCTTTGGTATCCGAAAAACAGGTCGAGGGAAAGATAAGAGTCCTGAAACTCCGAGATGAGAGAATCTGGAATTTGCAAGATTTTACATCGAAGTAATCGGCGTGAAAAATAGTCATAGCTCGTTTAATCATAACGTTCGCTTTTACAGGAAAGAAAACTATATACTTTATCTCCTCACAAGTTGAAAATCACACTTTCGCCAGATGCTGAAAGAAGAGTAGTATTCAGTAGATTTTTCAATCCTACACTGATAGAAGGATTTAGTACGGACTAATAAACTGATTTAGTAACAAAATTTTTAGTCATTTATTTGGGAGAAATAAATATTTTGTACTCATCAATATTATTTGTTACAGCTTAATAAATCAGTTATTTATCTCAACTAAATTATATTAATACAAACAAAGCCTTATTATCTCCAAATAAATATTTGTTTGCACCATGGTAAATATTGTTGGTATAGATGGCTGTGCTGGAATTAAAAACTGCATATGAATTTATGCATCTCATCTGTTTGACATACTGTCAAATGGCTTGAATGTCATTTCTCAGCGGAGTTTAATTTAAAATTATCAGTCTGTGTATTATTTATATAATAATATCTTATTTAATTTGAAATTTGATGTATGTCTTGAATAAAAAATGATTTCACGAAATTTTTTGCTTTATAATTCATTATATTTTTAATTGAAATTATTAATTTTAATTATTTTAATTTATTTTTGAGTATAAAAATACTAATAAACCATTCATTAAATGATAATAAACCATTTATTGAATACTAATAAATATTTATTTGGTGGAAATAAATGGACTTTGATAAATGATTTAGTACCTATTACTAAATATTTATTAATGAAAGGTTCGTTACTAAATCATTTAGTAAATATTAATAAATCTTATTAAATAGAACTAAATCCTTCTATCAGTGTAGAAGATATATTTTTTTTCTTATCAATTTTTGAAATTTACTCATTCAAATTCGTCGAATTATTTCGAAAACGGCTGGATCCAAATTTCATGAAAAATTCCCATATCTCGTTCACGTAATTCCGACAATTATTATACATGCATGAGTATCTATGTATGAGGCTCAGTGAAAAATCCTGTTATGTTTCTTTTTTCTTTTTTTGTCGCCAATTTTTCGACCATTTTCGCTCTACGTATTTCCTACTGTAATAATTTGTCGAGCGAATTACCTTAAGCGGTACTACGCTACCTTAGAATTAGGAGATTGACGTAGCTACGTGTATACATATAGAGGAGGATTTCCCTTGTAGCAATCTCAGTGCAGAAAGCGCGCCGCCGACCTCTTAGAAACTAGTTTATCGTTTATCGTTTGATATTTTCCATAAATCGCACCAGGGCAAACGACGCCGTGGCTTCCGCCCACAGATGGACGCCCAGCAATCCTGTTTTTATCGCTTACATCATACAGACATCGATGGAGCGATTCGATTTAACATTCGATCAATATTTCCTGCTGCCTACCTCTATGCCTGCTTGCTTGCTTGCTTGCCTTCAAATCCCCTCACTAGTATAACACCATGCTGTAGCTGAACCCCGAAAACATAGTCGTTAACGATTCCTGTCAATCTTTTCACGAGCACGTGTTACGTCGATGATAAGTACGACATGTGTTACGTAAGTGTGCGCATTTATCAATGAAATATCAAAGTTCATTCGGCAAGAAAAATTACGAACAAAAACCTCGAAAATCGAACCTTTTTTTTTTATTTTAATAAATTAACGATTTTTATACACGCATAGCTATACTTTGTGATTTTATTTACCCACTTTTCTCAAAATCGGTGATCAAAATTAAAACACGATTTGGACCTTTTCATTTTGCACCCACATCGTTTAATTTTCACAATTTTTTTTTTTTTTTTTTTTTGCTTTTGCTGTAAACTAAAATCGGGACCAGTTTTCGTACGAATTCGGACCTGCATTTGTAACGTTCAAACACAACTTCAGAACTACCAGGTTGGGAATATATTTTGCATGAAAAAGTTCCTCGAAAAACAGGCCTCAAAAAAAAGTGTTCGTTTTTTTTTTTTTTTTTTTCTCGTGATGAAAAAATTTTGAACGCAGACTATGACACGCGTTGAAAATTCAGTTCCTTTTTTCCCTACGCATAATTTTCTCTGATTTTCGCAACTTTTTAAACAGAAGTAGAAATTATTCGGTTCAATAGCATAAACCTCCGTTGTATAAAGCTGGGGTTTGACCTTTCACACCCCCGAATTCAAGTCCGACTTGAACCCTCTGGATTTTGAGCCGAAAATACGAGACTCACGATTCACCCTTCGGCCTCGGCAAATGTCAAGCTCCAATTAACGCGGTTCTCCAATAATCCTGCTTATCCTAGCCTGACCTAACTTAACCGGAACGCAACCCAGACCAACTAATCACCTATGTATAAATTATTCTAGTCAAGTTTTTTTTGATCGAGAGAAAAAATCGCGAGATTAACGTCGTGAGATCAATGAATTTTTGTTTCTTTCTTTTTTTTCCTCTTTCAGGTATACTTGGATAAATTTTCTATTCCCTTTTTATTCAACCCTTAATTAATTAATCAACTGCCAGCTAATTTATGCAGGTCAATTTAGTAATTGAATCAGGTGAATCAGGCACGAGCTTTCACGCACCCCCGACGCACGACGGAACCAGAAAGGATCCATTAAATCAAGGGTAACGGATTACTCGAGATTATACCAACGTACGACGGGTTGGACGAGTTAAGGGCTGCTCCTGGGAGCAAGGAATTTCTTATTCGATTCAAGTGCCGCTCGTTACCTACGGTTAGTAGAGATCCACGTGTCGACGTCGTGGCGTGCATACCAAAGCGCCAAACGCTTTATTCTTGTCCTTGCTATACAGCTTCCCTAGTCCCCTCCAGTTTTTCAGAAGAATTTCAAAGCTTCATTTTTCTTCTATACCACATACCCACACTAAGACTGAAACAAAACTCCAAGGTTATTTATCGTCAGGCTGGAGTTCAATTTTCTTATCTTTCCGAGCTTTTATGATCTTCTTCAAGTTTCATTTAGACTTCCACGGAATTTTTATCAGAGAATATTGAAAATTTTGGCCAGAGGATTTCGAGATGATACAAAGAAATGATCTACGGATCTTCAAAGTCGTTCATGGCTTGAAAATAAATTTTAAGAAAGTAAGAAAGAAGATCTAGATCGAGCGATAGGTACTCGCGTAGAGGATGACTGATACTTTTCAGATTCTTGTGATAAAAATGTATAAACTACTATATCCTACAATATTTCTTTGTATCATTTTTATAACGCCGTTCGTCATGAAATAAAATTCCAATATTCCAATAAATTATACAAAATATGTTTGCAAATGTTTCGATGCATTGAAAGTTTGTTAATCAGAAATCGCTTGACCAACCCTCTCGTCAAGTGCAGTCTTGTAAAAAGCTGCTGTTCTCCGTGAGCCAAAAAGTTTCATAGTTCGAAAAAATTTCGCCTCCTATTGATCCGCGAACAAATTTCCTCAATTGCAATAAAAATCAACAGTTTTACGTAAAACTGTTTCATTTCCCGCACCCCTATTCGCCGCCACTTACTTTCTTCTCTATCTCTTTCTCTCCTGACCCGAAATATGACTCTGAAATACTGACGATGAGGCATGATGGATCTGAGAAGCCGATCTTCTCGGTCGGTTTCATCTCACAGAATACTGAAAATAAAATATTTTTCTGACAGATAATCAAAAACAGGAGATGTGCGTTGAGAATTTCAACGTTCTTACTGCGACATCAGGAGCAATCGAACGGACCGGAAGAAGTGGACGGACGTAAGGGACAAGGGTCATTGCAAAGGTCGTTCCTGCGAAATCGATACGCTTCACGCGTATCTTCTCTACGGTGTGAAAGCCTACTAACTATCCGCACATATACAACGGCGAAGTTTTGTCGCTTATATTATAATTAGGCATTAATCTCTTTGTGCGTAAGGTAAATCGGGAAACGGCTCGAGGTAAACTTAAATTCACAGTTCCATGTACGGAGGTAATAAGCAACTACTAGGAAAGCAAACGAGTTTTATAATTACGTGAATATTAGATTTCTTTTTCACGATGATTTGGAGGGAATCGGGAGCTTTCACCAAGGATTTGTTTAAACGTATCCATGATTCCTCATTTAGGGTGCGCACGAGGGTATACAATATACATGAAGGAACGATGAAATCCGAAACGGATAACCTGTGTAGATTTTTTCATTAGAATTTTATCGCACTCTGAACTTGTATTTGCTTAGAAAATACAGTAGAAAACAAAATTATGTAAACCGAAGGGCGCACTGATGCGCGAGGATTGGTGGGAGGCATTTTACTGAATTACGAGGACATCATACCATCACCATGCACGGCCAGTCTATTTCCATTAGAAGCAGGTTACTTCGGCGATGCACAGGCTTGAGCAGCAATCGCTGTGCTGGTGACACTGAAACGATATGATATAGGCTACCTTAGATAATTGGGACGAAACTTTTTTAGGGAGGAAAACAAATTGTGAAACTGTATGAAACCAATGCAGCTGTAGGTTCTAAACATTCATTTTCAAGTTGGAGTTAATAATATAGAAGTTAATATTTTTACTGACGGTCGCTCCCATCCTCCTGCAAGCATCGGTGGTTCCCGTCAATGCTAATATAACGGCGACTACGAGAGCCGTGATAAATATGTTCATCGTCAATTTGCCCATTATGTGTGCAGCGTCTGATCTGAAATTTTGACATTGGAAAGAGAGCTCAGAGAATTCGTCGTGTCAAGGATGTATCGGAGACATAATCAGAGACGAAAGTACATAAGAAATTTTAATTACATATGAATATCTTAGTTATTTTGGCATTAGAGTGAAGAAACTTATAGTTAGAGAGTTATTTTCCATGTAAGATGACATGTAAGTTTCAATCAATTTTCTAAGTAAAATTATTGATTTTTTTTTTAATCATTAATGAGAAGCATTTGGCAATGAAAGTACCTTAAATCCAACTTTAAATAATAAAATGTATAATTTCTTTCATTTATGAAATAAACGATAAAAAGTATTTCAATATACTTCACGGAAAGTTAACAAAAAAATCTAATATGCTCACGTAAGGAGAAATTCTGTTTTGTCATAATTTAATAAAATAAATTATGTGTCCTTGTTATACAGTGAATCGTGACATCATCGTAACTTTATCATAGTTGAGCTCCGATAAGTTCAGCCCCTCATTTATTCGGATCAAATTAATTCTTGTCAAAGATCCTATTATACTCACACGAAGAAGGTGTACAAGAGTCACGAAAATACAGCTGAGATCTGCTCTGTGGGTTACCACTGATTCTGTCAAGCGTCTTCTGATCTTATACTGAATGTCCCGATTTCAAATTGGTTCTGAAAAAAACTTTATTTGCGTGTATATTTTCGGCAGCAAATCACATTTAAGTACCTCATCTTATACAGATAGCGGAGATGAAAGTCTGAACATTTGAACTATGACGTCCAAGAATCTTGTTACGGGGGTAGAGTGGCCTTCACTGCGATTCTGGAATGGCTATACTCCATGGAGAGAATAGGCGAGCAGCGTATACGTATACAGCAATTTTTCACAAAAATTTTGAAAAAAAAAAATCATTTTTGTTAAATTTTCTTTTTTCTTTACATCTTCAAATGCAAAGAGGCGCCTGATCCCTTTAATCGAACGACTTCGGGTTTTGCAGGTACTTTTTTTTGATCAATGACTCCCGCTTTAAGGGGTGGTGAAAAAATATTGTTTTTTAACTGATATTTTTACTGAGAAAAAAAAAATAGAAGTGGTAATAAATTTATTTTCTACTTTAGACCTTGAGCCCAGAATCTTTAATTATTCAATCCTACCATCACCTTTTTCATACAATAGATGAGAGACAAAGTGCGAGACATCTCGGGTGTGAATATATACGTATTTTTAATAGAGATTAACAGAGGTTATCAAAGATACTTTCGACATTGCTCTATAGCAGGCTAATCATCGGCTAAAATAGTTGACCCGCGATCTCGGATAAAATTTGTATCAAATGCAGTTGTCGTAATCAGAATATATTCGAAAGAACATATCTTACGAAATTCGGGAGTAAACTGCAGTTAATACGTAAACCAGAATTCAAGATAACGACGTAGATACAAACAGTTCGATATATTATTGTTTCTAACTGTTTATAATTATTGTCAAGAGTTTTTTGTGAAACCAAAATGTGAGGGATTTGATTTGGGAGAACGGTATAACTCGAAAATTGAATTGTTTGTTCATTGTGACGGGCTGGAACTTTTAATGGTTCCCTTTGTATAATCAGAAGCATTATTATGTACTACCATGTTACATTCAGTTTATCTTACTTTCCTACGTTTTTCTGATTTATCCAAAAGCTATGTTCTTCGAGTTATACTGTTATTCCACCCATCCTCTCCATTACACATGCCTTTTTTTGGAATCAGACAAAATAATCATTAATGGCAAATAGGCACATGAACAAAAATAAATCACGATGAAATTCAACATGCAAATTCGAATTTGATACATATTTATGGCTCCTATAAATTTATAAACATAAGTAAAGAATCAATTTATACATTAAATGATAGAATCGATGTATCAGGTCAAGTTGAAAATGTACTAGGTATCCAAGATACACACTTCGCATCACTAATGCCAAAAAGGCATGCACGCATGGTTACTGGCATACTAAACTTGGCACATAATTTTGTCAAAGTTTGCCTATCATTTTGAAAACAAAAAATCAGTTTTCTAACTTAACTTAACTTAATTAGCTCTGTGTAAATCTACACAAATTGTCAAATCTTTTTTGAGCTCAGGTCGAACCAGGCAATAATTCGCAGTATCGCCGCTAAAAATTTTCCGCCCTATACCTTCTCGGCCTCAATAGTCTCATGAAAAGATCAACCACATGCCAAATGGAACTTCCAACGGAAATTTGCTACCTGAATTGGCATGGTTGTCCTTAAGCTGTAACGATCTTTCCGCCATAAATCAAAAGACATTTTACGGACTTCCGAAGCTGGCATAATTATATCCTTGGAAAACAATAAAGTAGTTCGTTTGGCATCTGATTCTTTCGCAAATCCTGGGGAATTGGATACTCTTTATTTGAACTCCAGCGATCTACAGGGAAATAAAGGCCGATAATTTACGAAGACTCGTGAACCGTGGAAAATCTGGGTATCCAGGCTGGTTTTGATCAAACTTATAATCTTGATATTTATAATTAGGCATTAATCTCTTTGTGCGTAAGGTAAATCAGGAAACGGCTCGAGGTAAACTTAAATTCACAATTCTATGTACGGAGGTAATAAGGAACTACTAGGAAAGCAAATGAGTTTCATAATTACGTCAATATTATATTTCTTTTTCACGATGATTTGAAGGGAATCGGGAGCCTTAACCAAGGATTTGTTCAAATGTATCCATGATTCCTCATTTAGGGTGCGCACGAGGGTATACGTAAAGGAACGATGAAATCCGAAACGGATAATCTGTGTAGATTTTTTCATTAAAATTTTATTGCACTCTGAACTTACATTTGCTCAGAAAATACAGTAAGAAACAAAATTATGTAAACCGAAGGGCGCACTGATGCGCGAGGATCGGTAGGAGAGCATTCTATTGAATTACAAGGACATCATACCATATATCACGATTCACGGCCAGTCTATTTCCATTAGAAGCAGATTAGTCTTTCATGTCTGGTGAAGCAGGTTCCTGAGCAGCAATCGCTGTTCTGGGTACACTGAAACGATATGATATAGGCTACCTTAGATATTTGGGACGAAACTTTTTTTGGGAGGAAAACGAATTGTGAAACTGTATGAAACCAATGCAGCTGCAAGTTTCAAACATTCATTTTCAAGTTGGAGTTGATAATATAGAAATTAATATTTTTACTGACGATCGATCTGCTCCTGGAGCAGGCATCGGTGGTTCCCGTCAATGCCAATATAACGGCGACTACGAGAGCCATGAGAAATATGTTCATCATCAATTTGCCCATTATGTGTGCAGCATCTAATCTGAAATTTTGACATTGGAAAGAGAGCTCAGAGAATTCGTCGTGTCAGGGATGTATCGGAGACACAATCGGAGACAAAAGTATAAGAAATTTTAATTACACATGAATATCTTAGTTATTTTGGGATTAAAGTGAACAAACTTATAGTTAGAAACTTACAAAGTTATTTTTCATGTAAGATTACACGTAAGTTTTAATTCATTTTGAAGTAAAATTATTGATATTTTTTTAATCATTAATGGGAAGCATTTGGCAATGAAAGTACCTTGAATCCAACTTTAAATAATAAAATGTATAATTTCTTTCATTTATGAAATAAACGATAAAAAGTATTTCAATATACTTCACGAAAAGTTAAAAAAAAAAAATATAATATGCTCACGTAAGGAGAAATTCTGTTTTGTCATAATTTAATAAAATAAATTATGTGTCCTTGTTATACAGTGAATCGTGACATCATCGTAACTTTATCATAGTTGAGCAACGGAAATCACTGTACCAGCATGAGAATGATTATGGAAATTTCTATAAATAATCGATACTATTCGTTATGAAAATTGTGACTAGTCTCATGACTTGAAGAATTCAACAATTTTTCTTCATATTTCAGAAGTTTTCCCGAATACTAAACATTACAATAGAATGTCAAAGTTTTTATTAATAATGGAGAATGGTGCCCATTTATTTATTGCAAAGATCCTATTACACTCACACGAAGAAGGTGTACAAGAGTCACGAAAATACGGCTGAGATCTGCTCTGTGGGTTACCACTGATTCTGTCAAGCGTCTTCTGATCTTATACTGAACGTCCCGATTTCCAATTGGTTCTGAAAAATTTTTATTTGCGTGTATATTTTCGGCAGCAAATCACATTTACGTACCTTATCTTATACAGATGTCAGAGTTGAAAGTCTGAAGATTTGAACTATGACGTCCAAGAATCTTGTTGAGGGTAGAGTGGCCTTCACTGCGATTCTTGAATGCCTATATGTACTCTACTCCATGGAGAGAATAGGCGCGCAACGTATACGTATACAGCAATTTTTCCCAAAAATTAAAAAAAAATAAATCATTTTTGTCAAATTTTCTTTTTTATTTACATTTTCAAATGCAAAAAGGCGCCTGATCCCTTCAATCGAACGACTTCGGGTTCTGCAGGTACTTTTTTTTCGTCAATGACTACCGTTTTAGGGGGTGGTGGAAAAATATTGTTTTTTTTAACTGATATTTTTACTGAAAAAAAAAAAAACAGAACTGATAATAAATTTATTTTTTACTTTTGATCTTGAATCTTTAATTATTCAATCCTGTGATCATCTTTTTTATACAATAGATGGGAAACAAAGTGTCAAATATCTCGGGTGTGGATATATACGTATTTTTAATAGAGATTAACAGAGATTATCAAAGATATTTTCGACATTGCTCTATGGCAGGCTAATCATCGGCTAAAATAGTTGACCCGCGATCTCTGATAAAATTTGTATCAAATGTAGTTGTCGTAATCAGAATATATTCGAAATAACATATCTCACGAAATTCGGGAGTAAACTGTAGTTGATACGTAAACCAGAATTCAAGATAACGACGTAGATACAAACAGTTCGATACATTATTGTTTCTAACTGTTTATAATTATGTGAGAATTTTTTGTGAATGTCTATATCCGATGTCTATATCTGATAGTCAATGATGATGATTAGGTAAGCAATGAATTGTTTTATAGTCAGGTAAAAAGTAGTTTGTTTGATGATTGAATGAGAAGTAATAAGGGACTGGAACAGCTAGTTCGAAGACTCGAAATAGCAATATACTGTGCGCTTCGATACGTCAACCATTCGTTATTATACGAATTTGTAAAACTGATTTTAAACTCCGACTTATATATCTCAGAAACGCGAGTATAAGTATGTGTTTTATTGCTTTATCAAGTCATTAAATAATAAATGTCTGATCTACGGTTATCTGTCATAAATATAGTATAACATGAGATACGTTATACTTTGGGTGGAAATAATTTCACTCCGTATTTAATGAATCCGAAATTTGGAACGAGAAAAATGACGAAGAAAAAGAAAGTGACATTCTTGGATATTTTTATTCATTTTCTATGATCTTTGAAGTTGATACCATTAACATTAATATAGTTTCCTATTTCCGTATAGTCTTTGGGTTTTAGATTCTAGAAGGGTCTGAGGAACGCAGTGAGTCATTCTTCGGCCCTCGACAAGTCAAGAATAGATATATGCGCTGCAGCTACGATGTCATGAATTATTTTAGACACCGTACCAATTTTCGATCTTATATTGATACCGACACGAGAGCGAAATGAATCCGATCATTGTGTCGCCCTGAAATTGGTTCCGAAAATAAACGAGACTACCTACTTACGAGGCGTAGAAACAGTCAAGGGCTATTCTATAATCACTCTGTTTTTCAAATTTAATTCAAACAATTCAAAATCATATGAAATTTTAAATACATCGTTCTATAACATTTCTTTCAAATTTCAACAAATTCCAAAGACCTAAGAAATCCCGAATAACTTCTAATTATACGTTTCAAAATGTGAGAAAAAAAGAAACAATCTGAGTCAATAGAATATTTCTTCAAAGGAAGGAATCTCATATAGTAATTTGTAAAAAATGATACACTTGAGAGTTTGGTTTCTTTTTTTCAAAACTCGAATTTGAGATCGTGTTTCTTCGAACCTATAACGACCCTGTGCAGAGTGTTTTTTCTAACATTAGGGCAGCGGCCGCATCGTCGTAGGGATATTATAAATAGACAAATCCCGACGTCAGAAGCGTTGAAAAAAGTGTGCGAAATGTAAAAAAGAAGAAAAGAAAAGAAAAAAGAAAATAGTAAAGGAAAGGAAAGGCAGGGATAGTGGATGGGGAGAAACGCCTCGCTGCCACTCAACTAAAATGAATAATATCAGCTCACTTGTGATCTTGAGACTGCTGTGAAGGTATGCAAATGCGAATGCAGAGGCTCGCAGAGCTTGCAGATGGAAAGCTTTTGCTCCAGACTTGCAACTGCAGAGTAAATCTATAAATAAATTTACTGTGACAGTTGTATTTTAGGCTTGGCTCGGAAAGAGGGAAAAATCATTGTTTTGTAAACAGATGTGTACGTGGATGTACTAGCCGTACGCACTTTGCGTAGATTATGTGCAGAATTCCGATATTTTTCGAAAAATAATGATCATAATTATTATTTTTTTTTTTATAGTCTCTTTGCTCCATAATTCAAAGGGAAGATTCTACTCTGCTCATAATCCGACTAAAGAGGAAAATCCTTCATTTTCCACGGAATAGCAGAGGTACAGATATGCGGTTTCTGTGCGGACAACCCGAGTCACGTTTTGGCACATCCGTCTCGTTCCGGCCGGTAAATTTCCACTTCCGGAGGCAAAAGTCACAGCAGGAACGTATCCTGCCGGGAAAAAGAATCCGGTGATTTGATTTTCGGGATTCGGGATCTCTCTGATCTTTTTTTCGGACGGTTTAACTTCGTTTAGAGAAATTTTCTACAATTTTTCGAGACCGCGTCGACCACCGTTGGAATGAAAAGCTCCGGAGTACTTTTATCTAATCGTGTAAATTCAATAAATAGTCATGGCAGCAAATGAGGTTTTCGCAAAATCGACCAACCTTATCACTATAAGCAGAGACGTAAGTGAATTTGGAACATCGCGGATTTATCGACCGCGGAGTATATCTTCCATCGTATTCGACGAAAAAATTTCAAACTTCGGAAATTCTTGGCATTTGGTACAAGCTACTATAAAAAAAGAAATTAACTGATTCTGACATTCTGAATCGAAGTTACCTAGCATTTCGTCAATTTAAACGATTTTCAAAATTCAAATTCGTTTTCAAAATATTCGTTCCGGAGTCAGTTTCTCGTTTTTCTAATTTCCGTTGAGCATTAGTTCAGATGAGAAATTTTATAAGGCAGATAAAGATGCCGCTGGATTTATGGCGATTCGACAAACCGTTCAGGAATCACTCCTGATTTCATTTTCACTCTGTTTCTACTGATACTGACGCCTATTTTCCACCTTATGCGACGAGCCATCTGCTCACGTCTTGATGAATTATTTTTTTTCAAAAAAAGGATAACAAAACGAAGAGATTTCATGCGAGGATTTTTCATTTTGGAGCAACGAAATATCGAGGAGAATATGTTCGAAGCTTTATAGTCTATTCGCTACTCTATACTTGGATATTTCTTGGCTATAATTACGATTAGATAGACACTGAAATCGGTCGTTATTACGATTGAAAGCTGCGGAGCTTTTAGTTCCCTAGTCTGTGTCTAGATATATACAATTATTATTACAATACACGTACAACGAGGTCGGTGCACTTAAACCCGTTTGGATTATCTCTAATTCCGAGATTACGGTTCGAGTTCGAGGCAATAACGAACTACGAGAACACATAGAGGAACGAAACGCTATTCCATTAAAACGATCGCGTGGGAAGAGATAAAAAGCAAAAAAGAAGAGGAAATTCCAGATACCTACCGCGAGCGGAAGGAATTACATTGTTCTATCCCTGAAATTGTGCTTTTTTCCTTTTTGTTTCATTCCGTTCAATTCTACACGGCGGAACTATTCATTAAAAAAAAAAAACGGAAGATCTTTTGAACGATAAAAAGTTTGAAATTGTATGAGAAATCAAATTATATAATGTAACAGAGTTTACAAGACAACGCACGTGACGGCAGGGACTCATGGTAGACAACTGTATATTATTGACCTAGCAGAGAATTCCTCCGAGGTTTGAACCCGACTCGGAGTAGAAAACGTGAAACTTTCTTAATAAAAGATTGCATTTGTTTCGAAATTTTTTACACGCCAAAAACGAACCTCGGAGTTGCCCTGCGTCGCTTTTATATTATAAATTGCATTAAACTTTATAGAATTCCAAAGGGATCTGGTATGCTGTTCTGTGATACCTTATATTCCTCTCTCTCCCCATGCATGAGGATAAAAAGTATACATGCATAAATAGCCATTTCTTTATAATCTTTTATATTTAGATTTTTTTGGTCAGGGTAAAATTTTTTGACCAAACTATAATTTCACGTGCAAAATGAATCCTGTTTCAAATAGTCCTGAGAACTTCGATTAGTCGCATGTGAAATTCTGACAGAATCCTGAGTCCTCAATTCGCCAGGAAAGGCCCGAATATAATTTTGCGAATAAATCGAGGCACAGAATATAACGACTTCCGTAAAAGCCTTGCGCATGCAATTTCTGTGAAAGCTTTTCAGTCCCCTGTACTATCTTTCTCATATACTAACATAAAAATGAAATGGAAATAAAAAGTAATTACACCTAAGATGATCCTTGATCTTAGCTAGACGCGGCTGGGGTTGCACCAGCCGCGCCGTACCACAAGTCTCGTTGCATATTGCAGCTGCAGCAACGGCGGAAAGATAAAGTCTAAAGTAGGTAGGTATACACAGGATTTTTCCTCCTCGGTTTCTCTGGCTTTATTTTCATACGTCTTTTGTTTCTTTCTAATCGCAACTTTCCCTATTTCTTTTCTCCTATTTCTTCATTTCTTTCTTTTCCATCTCCTCTTCGTTCCTTCCGCTTCGCTCGTCCTCTCCTTCTTCTTACTCTCCCTTATGGCTGCAGCCAGTTCTCCAGAATTTATTTTGGCTCATATCCAGCTTGTCTTTGTAATGTACAAGTCAAGTCGACTCGAGTTTTCTTCCATATCCAATCGCGCCCCGCCATCTATAAGGGGTCTTTATACCCCCGGATATGTCCTTCGGGATCCGGAAGGGGGTTGAAAAATCGTCCGCCGATATATATGCGTATATACTCGGCCATGCCACAGCCTCTCAAATATGTTTTGCATTTTGGATATATACATGCATTAGAATGCACATATATCCATGTAGTATGTTCGAACCACTCCGGTTATTAAATTATACCTATCTACCCCGTGGCTAGAACCACTCAGGATTTAGGGGAGAGACAAGTACGTGTCCTCTCGACAAATGCGGGTGAGACTTCGACAGAGCGATGTTAACGTCGATCAAAAATCCGGTGGAAAAAACGATTTTTTTCCATTTTTGAACGACAATTTTTCACTCAAAATTAACTAAATAAACTAAAAGCCTAATTTTTTGACGAAGAAGATGATAATGTGAAAATCTGTGAGTTTGAGATTTTTTTTTATCCATCTAACTACGCGATGAGAGAAGAAAGAAAGTTACATAACGTGGGTATAGGCATGATATTAGCCCAAAGAGAAAAAGGGTAAGAAAGCGGAGCAAAAAATAGTGAAATAAAGGGAAAAAAAGAATGAGAAAGAAGCCAGTTGACCGAAAACCGTGCGACTCCTTGACCGTATTTTAGCCAGGCCCGCAGCAGCATCTTGAGAGTTTTAAAGTGGCCCTAGAAAGGAGGGCATGAGAAAGAAAGAGCGCGAGGGTCTCGAGATCGGGTAGTCTCAGGAAAGAGATAAGCCCGGTGGAGAAACACCTGCATGAGTTTAATCGCGATTTTTCTTTTGGCGGAGAAGATGATTGTTGTATTTTTTTGAGATAAAAGCGAGCTTCATTTTCCTCGCATGTGAATGTCTTCCCGATTGAAGCCAGTCCGCGTTTCTTTCTTCTTTGTAAACGGAGCGTACTTATCAAACTCGTTCGTTCTCTCTTTCGTGTATAGTGTAGCTAATTAGTTCTGACGACGCCGAGGAGTCGGAGCTCGTGTCTGAGTCGGGTTTGGCTTATACACGCGGTTATATAAGCTTAACTTATTACGTAGATCGCTTAATTAAGAACCCGGCGTATTACTCCATACAGGATCAAGGAGAAAGCTAAGCTTTGTACTACAGGTACAAAGCTTTGACTCACTTTGACCCAAGCCGTTGTTGGCTTCTCCTTACCTCAAACTCCGCGTCTACGACTCGCTATATTTCCACATGCATGAAAATCATCCACCTTGTTATGCCCCGGGTGGATCTCCCAGATATACTCAAACAGGATTTGTCCACCTAACTTTCATATCTACATATATAATAGTTTGTCCTGCGAGGCCCAGTTCATAGTTTCTCTGTTTTCTCCCCTAACTTGGTAACTACTAATATTGTACATTGTTCACAGATTCATAGATCTAGTTACGTGTATAGACTCCGGTATCAAATTTCGACGAAATTTACATACCTAACTTGTTTCTTTGGTAGATATATATCGAAGGTGAACACGTCCTGCTCCTTCATCCAAGAAACTCCCATTTCACCCATTTTTACTTCATATCCACTCATGTTTACGCATTGGTTTTAAATATATTTTCTTTTCATTTTACGAATCTAAGGAATAAACATTCGGCAAAAGCATGCCCGAAGCCTTTTCATGAACGAAGAATCGTTTCAATAAATGTTTACAGAAATAAAAGACATTATTCCTTTTTTTTTTCTACCAAACTTTTTTCTACCAAAAAGAATTACCTCGGAAATGATTATTTCGAGATGAGAAGGCTAAAATCTGATTTCCGAATTCGGATATCGTTTGATAATCAGTTTTTAATATCCCATTGTCGTATTTTTCGAAAATACAATATCACGTGTGTTGGTAAGGATTAAACATCACATACACTGTTCATTTTGGAGTGAGCTTTTCCGCCTAGATAGCCTGCACCCTCTTTGGTCGAGTGTAGCTGCCACTAGCACGCCACGCCAGTAACACCATGCAGCAGAGTCCAAAGAGGGAGGCCCGATTCCAGGACCTTTTTAATTACAAACTCTGAAGTTTGCAGCAGGGAGCCTGATGGTTTTACCAACTTTTACTACACCCGGTACCCCCCGCGGTAATAATTACTGTTGGAAATTTTTATTTATTTAATTACTTAGATATATACGTATATATTATTTTCTCTTCTTACTTTCAATCTCAAACTTGTATTCAAACGAATTGTATACCGAATTGCGTACTTATTTACTCCAAAAAGTTAATTCTATTTATTTCCATCTCCACGACGACTCTTCGACCTCGAATTTACGATTTCCGGCTCCACCCCAAAATTTGGGCGCGATCGAAGAATTTTTAAAGGTCGCTCGACAATTTCGAAGATAATTTAATTTCTTGAAAAATGAATTTAAAATTTTTTTTTAAAAGGTTAAAAACAAACAGCTGAGTTTGGATCAATTGAATTATCCTCAAAATTCTTGAGCCACCTTTCAAGACTTTTCAATCGCTCCAAAATTTTGGACGGCTTAATCAAATTCTAAAGACTAAGAAATTTCGAGGTGAGAACGAAGATTGAGAATTTGAGGATTTTCACTCGTTCATGACATACGTCGCTGAATATTCTTTCTTTCTATAAAAAGAAGTGATCAATCTAATGAACTATAATGATAATATAAATAAAGGCCACACAATGGTTCATTAAAACGAACATTTGATGATAAAACCAAACAACCACACACAACGTTACTATAATAAATAATCCCAGCGTATATCCACGTCTCTATAACGTATGTGCGTTTACACAGGCTTTCCAAAAGCCCGAGGCAAGGGTGGGTCTGTATATAATGGACATTGTGATATACCAAACCCCATAGAAGATACGAGGTACTGTGAAGGGGATAGAAACAGAGATGTGCGAATAAGCGTTGGGATATTCTCGTCATAAAGTAGCTTATCGGTCCAGGATTGATAAACGTACGAGGATCTTAAAAATGTGCGATTCCAAGTAAAACTCGAACGATTTCATCCCACCCCTGTACAGACTCGGGCTTGTTACTTCGAGATATAATGACATAGTCGGGTAGGTATATACCGCGTTATTCTCATGCGTCAACTTCGGCACCCCGAAACTGGCTCGAAACTAATTAGTAATCAGTAATTAGGATTAGCGACGTGCCTGAATTTCATCGCGGTGGTGTAATGCCTGTATATACGCCTACGCCCCTACATACAGCGTCGTGGAATATATGAGGAAGAATTAAGGCTTAGATTAGAAAACGGACGATCAGTCATCGTTAGAGGGCGTGTTGAGTGTCGGGCTCGGATCATCCCCGGGGTTCTCGACCCTGTAACTAGACTTGTATTCCAGAAGAGCTTTTCTAACGACGCTAAACCGGCGTAACCACCAGCTACTTGCTGCCTGCCTACCTACGTACTAACGTAGTCGAAAGCTCTGCTGAAACGAACACCGGTTCGATCGATAATCCAATAATAACCAGTTCGTTCGTTCGTTCGTTCGTTCGCTGGTCGTTTCGTATCGGATTAAGGTACGGCGCGTGTACCGATAACAGAGCCGAAAACACAACCCCCCCGTTATGTTTTATACCTCCCATGGGATTCGGGTAGAGAATTTACATTCTTTTACGACTATTTTGCTTCAATTTGAAATTTTCCGTAAGGAATATGACGGGGGAAAATTAGTTTAATATCCTTCCGTATCGTGTTTTCAGGATTTTATACCGAGGCGACACGAACTTCGCAAAAGCGTCCTGCGGCAGCGAGTGCGAAAGGGATGGCTGTCCTAATCCCGGTGTAAAAGAATGAGATTTTCTTGCTCGTTCCGGAAACGGATATGCTTCTACTTTCCTCGAGGAATTGTTATTTGACGTCCTTCTTCCGAAGGGAGAGGAAGAGGATCCGACAATGAGCTGGTCTTAAGTTAATAGACCTCGCTGCAGTCCCACGCCGTTTAAATCTCCTCCGAGTTACGAACGCGAGAAAAAAAGGAACGGAATAACAAAAAGTAAAGAAAATATAAGAAAAAAGGAAAAACGGAATATAGGTACCCTACTACGTAGACTGAAGAAGATCCTACCGCCCGGGGTTTAGATAGCCAATAAATATCCAGTCCCGTAAGAATTGATTGACTCATTTTTCTCCCGGCTATACGTACGGCCACCCTGATTCAAGGGCGGAGGTAAATCGACCGGGTTATCCTAATTTGGAGAAGAAATAAACTCGGAGAGTAAGAGAGAACGAAGATGAAAAATAATGAGCCTGCAGTGAGTAGAGGGAGTAATTAATTAGTGGATTCTCTGTTCTCAAGTATCGGGGATCGATTCCTTGAATTCTAATCCTATATACCTGTTATCTATCCTTTTTTTTCTGACAATTTTTGGTGCTAAGATTTATATGAAAGGATGAAAAATTCACCGAGGATATAAGGCGATGGCAAATCCTTCGGAGAATTATTAACTGGACCGTTTGTTAAACCGATAATGACAGCTTGTCACGCCTCCACTTTTTGCCACACTATAGAGTATATCTCGTAAATTCTCTTTTCTGCGAATTGTGGGAGTAAATCGTTAAACGTACACTTATACCCATACGTGTATGTATCTAACTGCGCTTTCTTTTCTCTCTATTTTTTCTTCAACGAAAAGGAGTATGGAGGGAGAAAAAAAAAGATCGATTCATAAGAATTCTTCGTACAGCTGGAGAAAAGGACTGGGTCCTCATTTCATGGCTCGCTGCTTATTTTCGTTTCTGCACAGCTGCGCACATATATACGATTTTTAATTATACAGATCTTCATTCGTAAATTTGTCAATTTTCGAAAATAAAAGTTTTACTTATCAAAAAACGTGTTCAAAAAGTAAATTACCGCCTGTCCATTCGAAGAGATATAAGATTATTAGAAGACTTGGAATTTTCGCAAACTGCGTGAATTCTCTGAGGAATAAATTCTTTGGTCAAGCGGGAGAAATTGATGCTTCGCATTACACGGTAGAGCTAAACTGATCTGCAGCCACCAAATGCAGTTGGCAGTCCGACATGAATTATCTGTGAATAGTTACTGCAGGGTCTAGAAGGGTCTGATCGCCTGTCAAATTCACTCGCTTTGATAATCTGGCGATTATGTGCATCAGATATGTGATATAATTATAATATAATTCAGCTGTGTCCGGTCTTGGTGAGAAGAAATTTCGTGCATATTCATGTATGAAAAGGAAGGAGTGCGAAAGATGTTCGCACCTTTGTAATATATGGTAAAGCGAGGGTTTCAGGGCGACGGAGCGAGATAATAAGCATACGTATATGTAGGTAAATAGGGAAAAAAAAGCGGAAGATAAAGTATAAAGCATCTTGAAAACCGAGGGAAGAGAGTAGAACCGAGATCAAGATAAATACTCTGGTTAAATGAAGAATAACAACTTTAGAGCAATAAAAGAAAACAGGGTCTTCGCTTGGGCTGCAGCGAATCCATAAAACATATTATTCCATCTCTTCGAACGAGATCATATATACAACAACCATCCCAATTGCCGTCCGTAAAATCCACAAATATTACTCTAGTTTCTTGAATCAACAGTCAAAATTTCTCTTCATTTCAGGTCAATGTTTCGAGGGGGTGTATGGGATTACAGAGGTCCGAATGTTTCAGAAATTTCGAGGGAATAATCTGGCATTATGTGATTTCGGAAAAAATAAATAAAAATTGCTGGAATATTTCCTTGCTAGAGCGTGAATGAGATTATTTAAAAATTGTTTTCAGGTACCCCCTCACGAATATGAATTATAAAACGGTCTTCTTTCGCTAAGATCTAAATTATTGACATTAACTGTCGCTTTACGTTTCTAATTTCCGCAAAAAAATACTGCGTTTGCGTGCTCCGCCCGAGAAATCGTTATTTATATATTATTTACAGTCGCAATATCTGATGCAGCTAGGCAGTAATCCGCTGAATGCATATAGTGGAGGAAAAAAGTTAAAAAAAAAAAAACAGTTCTTCGCTAGAAGGAGCTTATCAACACACACATATATATATATATATACGTATAACAACAAAGTTATCGCATGGGCCTGTGTGGAGATTAATCAATGCCCAGACCTGCAGGGGCGCCGGCTTTCTGTCACATAGATATATTAATTGTTCATTTCACCCCCTGTGCACCTATACCACACATATAGTAACCCCTCGCAACTTCTTCACCTCTTTTATACTTCCCACGCAAAGCAACGTGGCGTAGGATACCCGCGTACCTTACACACCCCATCCTAGACCCACCCTTAACTGTTATTAACACTCGCTAATCTCTAATTGCCTTCTGGCGCCGGTGACTCTTTTCTATTCTTTTGTTCCTCGCTACGCGAAGTTTTCGCCTTATATTTCGAACGGTGGAGATTGGGGTGTTCTCAGAAAGTTAAAAACATCACTTTCTTCCATTACCTTCATAAGCTCTTTGTAAATTTTCCATTTTTTTTTTAAATATTTTTTACATTCACAGATGAACAGAGAAATGATTTTTGTTCCGTCAGATTTTGCGGAATAATTTTTTAAATCGGATGAGAGATCGATATTCTTCTAGAACTATTTACAAAGAAAAAGACAGGAGGATAATTACTCTGATTATTGCAACGCGACCCTTCACACCGACTGCGCAATTCGATTCAATTTGAATTGAATAGCCCGATAAACTGCGGAACTTGTCGAGACTGACGCCGGTCCAATTATTACATCGATCAATCGTCGTATAAAAGATAACTGAATTTCTTCTAGGAAGTTTAATTAAGAGACCGAAGTATTAACGGGGAACAAACGACGGGGACGGAATCTGATTTCGTCTAATCAGAATATTCCATTCTACGTATATAAATTGATGAAAAAAATGTTCATTTTCTTAGGGTATATTAATGGCAGCTTTAATAAAGATAATCGCGGTTTCAGAATATTCTCTGCATATTAGTAAACTTTTTACAATTAATGAACGAAAATGTTTGATCAATTTTGGGAACTTATGCATTAGGGTGTGTCGAGAATGGATTAAAAGAAAATAATTTTTTTTTACTCCAAACGATAGATTTTGATGTGAAGCTGCTTCTCCTCTGAGAAGAGGCCTGTAACTCAATTTTAAGATATTAAGTTCGCTTGAGAAGGGAAAGGATTCAGATATTTATGGAAAAATATAAGTGGGCTTCGAGATAAAGCTTCAAATACTTTTGTACCCAGAACCAATCCCTCCATTCAAGCCATCCCGTAACTCATCAAGTTTCATCTCGAAGCCGGCTCATTTTTCAATAAATATACCTCAATTCATCCCCTTCAAAATGAGCCCCAGACGAACTCGATATCTTAATACCCAGCTAAGTTATAATTTTCTTAGTGAAAAGGTTCTTGACTTTTTTCCCCTGTCTTAATTACATGGGAAACGAAAAACCATTATAGGGAGTATTTAAAATTAAACCACATATCTCACTTTTTGGGAAACTAGCTATTTTACGTAAAAAAATATATCATTTGGAATTACAGCAGCGAAGAAATAAATAAAAAAAACTTGTTCATTTTCGACCCACATATACGTACAGAATTCAAACGAGGGAAAGATTCTTCCCGTTTTTTTTTTCTTTGTTTTTTGGGGGGTGGGGGGCAATAGAAAAAAAAAAAACGAGGCGTAGGTGAGGAACAATTTAGTTTAGCTGATGTTACTTCGGGTTAGTTTAGTTCGGTTTACTTTGGTTCAGTTTAGTTTAGTTTAGTATAGGGTCAGAGGGTTGACGCCTCGGGTGCCACAAAGAGTCTTAACGTGAGCAATGAAACTCACGACGACTAGACCCTGGAGGGACAGATCTGATTTATGCCTCCTCCTATCGCCTTAACCGACTTCCGTATACTCCCAAACTCGCTTGCATATATAAATATATTTACTCCATATACCAATACCTATCTATAATCTACCTATATTTATACGGGTACAATAGGGTGAGCTTGAAAGTGACATTTTTTTCTTCAATTTTTTTGATCCTACCCTGACTTTTTTTCGTTAAAATTGCGAATTTTTTTTTTTTTTCTAACTCGGAAAGGTATTTATTTATGAGAATCTATTTGATCACATCCCCCATTCTTATTTCACGAGTCTTTTCGAAATTGAAGTAGCCAAAGTTTGGATACAATACATATTTTCTGATTTCAGATCTTCACATCAGAGTTTATACTGAATTTATTTCAATCATAGCTCGCAATATGTTGATGAACGTTTCAAACAAATTTTTAATAGGGTTGGTCTTCGAAACAAAGAATAAAAACTGTTTGTTAAAAAATTGTAAAGAAAGTGACGTTCTTGTAGTTTGGAAATAAAAAGTGACAAAAACAAAAATTTTATTTACCATCGGGGAATGAGACAAGAATTCTGTAAATTTGAAGATTTTATAAAGAAGAGTAATAAATATTCAATAATAAACTTATATATAGATTTATTAAAACAAAAGATAGGTACATATTACAATCTTATTTTTATTTTTATTATTATTTTTTTATTTTTTTTATACACACATGATATCGACTTTCAATAGTTCGGATGCATAATTTAGTGTACGTAAATAATACGGTGGTATTATAAATTAAGGGATAATAAAAAAATCTCTTTAGAATACTATAGAACATATAATTCGGTACTAAAGACGTTTTTGGAATAAAATAGGCTAGAGAATTAAGAAAACTAAAATGTACAGTCGATATTTAATCTATACGTAATCAAGTGGTAAAGAAATGTTGAAATTTTTATAAACTGTAACATTAAACTGAAGAAACTAATAAAGTTGGGAAAATTCTGAAAATTTGATCAAAACCTTACCAGCTTTTAAACATTTCGAACAATCTCAAACTCGCAGATTCGAGTTGGTTTAAACCCGGATTTTGACAAACGTTGTTAAACTCCCTACCTAATTTATTAAAATCTAGGTTATTCGATATGAACCGAGTATCCCTGTCTTTCGTAACGGTGGAAAGAATGATAGCGAACATTAGACTGACTTAACTATACAAAGTTGATTAATTTTACTCATTAGTTACAGGCTCTCAGCCCCTTTCTAGCCGAAGGAATTTACAACTTATTATGACGAGTTTATTCCGTGCTAAATGCGACCCAGATCACATTTTCACGATTAGGAATTATGCAGTATCTGGTTAAAACCGTTAAACGACGTTTCCAGATCGAACAGAAGCTGCCTAACTTGAGTTTCTGATAACTCGTCCGCAGCGGACATGCTGTTCAAGGTCTGAAGCCACCCAGAGACCTTTTGTTTCCCGTCAAAGTCGCTCGGCAGAAGACTGAGCCTATTCATAGTATCCATGAGGTCTCTGAGATCAGGAGTTAGCTCGTCCATGGCCTTAATTTCCAAACGAAGTTTGTCCATCAGTGTAATAAACAGAGAAACTATATCCGCAATGCATTTGGAAGTGTTTCCCTTGTCGTCCTTTATCGTTATAGGTCTGTCCTCTTTGATTCTCTCCAAAGCAGCTGGGCAGTCGAGTCTGAAAGCTTTGGCGAATGCGTCGATGGATGAAAACTCGCTCTGTACCTGTAGGAATTATTGAAAATAGACAATCATAGGATACTGAAGGGAGAAAGAAGCTCTTTTAAGAATCTGGGAAATCCAGAGAGCCTAACTGATATTTAAGCCAAGTTTACTCTGGCCGGACCTGTTTGAAAGCTGCTTTGTATTGTACAAGTAATTTGCTGCACGCCGCGGTATATTCCTTGGGAGTTACGCAGTCTCTGATGTAGGCCTTCTCTAAATGCTGCAACGTATTTACTAGGGCGAATAAATCCGCTTGATTATCGTGCTTTTCTCGCTCTCTTGCATTTTTGTACAGTTTCACTTCTTCGTATAATTCTGGCCGGTCCTGAGTCACGGACATCTTTGCCTACGGGTATAAAAAGCATGTTTATCAACGATACCTATCTTATTTTTGCTAATTACATAAGCAGGCTCGGAGAAAATAATTTCAGGCACACAAAACGAGCCGAAGAAATTTTTCAAGGAACAGGTTATCGTCAATTGAGGTTAAAGTTAAACGCTATGTCAATATTCACCACAATAAACAAAGATAAGAAACGGTTATGAGATTAAAAAAGAAGAGTGTTTTTTATCGTCGAATTTTTTTCATTTCTTCTTAATTCCTGAGTGAATATAAAAAAACTTACGTTATTTAGAGTATACTGTCTTATTTCTAAGAAATAGAAGTACAACGCTTGTCTTTGTCACGTAGAATATACAAAAACTTCGTTTATTGGTCAGGGTTAGGTTAGTTTAAGTTAGGTTAGGTTAGATTATGGTCGTAGATAGTGAAGCAATTTTTGATTGATCGCATTACGTTAAATGGTTGATTGTATCGATACGTTGAGGAACAACGAGTCTAGAAATTACAGTTAGAAGCATAGGCCAAAGAAGTTGATATATTGTTCATGAGTAAAATGAAAAATTGGTAGTTGATTAATTTTGGGTTAGTGTCCACCTCGTCGCTCGGTAGAGTTAAGGAACGCGTTAATTCTACTTGTCCGTCAGATATAGCGTTCAAATAATTTGAATAAATACAGTTTACATCAAGTGCCTACTTTACCTCTTATTAATTTTCTTCAGGTGAAATGTTAGACGGAAAATTGGAAACTTAACTGCCAAACTAAACGTCACTGCAACATGACGCATTGGGTTATTAAAAGGTTTGACAAACTTGTCTTTATGCGCAAACGCAGAAACATCGTGTATCTCCGGTTGCGAAGTATAGGCGCAAAACTCGATGCAGCGCGTACTTCAAATAATTATACATTTTTTACTATTGTTATAGCACATACCTATAAGATAATAATGTATCTAAGAATTTAATTTGATGATAATAATGTCTGATGGAATACATTTTATACTTACTTTCTTTTCCTTGCGTAGTAGTTCAATTTAATGTATTATTAGAATATCTGCAATATCAAATCGCAGAGAACTATTCGGCGAGGATTCTAGAGAATGGCTTTGTTTTATTAGGTTATTATAAAAGAAGAAACAAACAGTCGTTCGATTATAATAAGTGATTTATTTGATAGTTAATATGTAAATGTAAATAAAAATCTGTTTTTGTTCGTTACTTTCTTTGTACAAAACGATACGATATATTTTTATAAAAATTAAATCAATTATTGTATACTATCTCTTATCTTGTCTATACAGTTATTATGATTATATAATATCTATTTACAACACATTGTTTTACTTTTAATACTCTAAATTAAAGGAACTTTTTCTGTGATCACCGTTAACTCTTACTCGATTTTACACTTATATGGCATTTACAGAATACTAACTCCGAGGTAACATCTTTCAATATATGAAATCCAAAACTGAAAACAAAATTTCTCCCGTTTTATAACATCTTTAATTACGCCGTTAACTGGACGGAATTTTTTTTTTTAATAAATCTTTCTTTAAAGACTAACAATTAGCAAAATATTATTTAGAGGCTTAAAACGCTCTCGTGTTAAAATATGATTGTAATAACAACAGAAGACACGTTTGAATTTCAGATAATGTCATTTTGATTCTTCAAACTGCCTACAACAAACCCTCGCCCTCCCAACCCAAATTAGAATCCCTATTATTTTATGATTTCAGCTATAATGTCTATTTTATGATTTGTAAACTTAGTTAAACAAGAATTATCGAGCCTTCCATTTTCTAAACACGGACAATGGTATTCGCGAATTACCTCGCCATCTATTACCTCATTGGAATGTTCTGCGGCTCTAGATTCAGCAGCGTTTGGCTTCGATTCAATTTTAACAGGATTAGAAACAACGTTGAAATACAATGCGTGTAAAATCAAGTTCCCCGGACCTGAGTTTCTGTTGAAAACTTCCCAGGGTAAATAAATCTTAAATACAGTCCCAGGCAGCAGTTTGACTGACCCCACAAAATCTGGGTTCGTCATGACTACTAGATTTTTGCTAAAATTCTTCTCTCTTCTCTTCGACTGAGTCGACTCGTCCAAGCAACCATTCAACAAGTTGTATGGATCCCTGAGAACTTCGGTCTGATACAAATTCTTCTCGTATTCGACCCACGCCTGAACAACTAACAGCGTTGTACACGGAGCTGATGATCTCTCAAGCGTAGATTCTCGCGACATTTGGTGCCTCCATAAACGAACACAGGACACCTGGCCGCTGATCAACTTCTGCAATCTGGCACCTAAGCTTCCTCTGTAAAAACAATAAACAGAACGTGAATAATAGTCGATTTGCGATCTTTGTCAATTCCATGTTCAGCTTTTATGTTCTTCTTTCAGGCATAGATATTATTTACCAGCTAATCTTGTCTTTCAATTCAATTTACAAATCCTGCAGGTAATTTCATCTTACTTTTTTGGTCTCGACTTTCTTTTCCTTCCTGAATCAAGGAGCTCTGCTACGGGAGGTGGAGACTCTTGTGTGCGAGGCGGCGTGGTCTCTACACTAATATTAATGATAGATCTATGCGGTGATATGAGATCTTCGGGCGATACTGTTTCAGAAATCTTTGGCAAGGTAGCAGACGTTGAATTTTGTAAGTGAAAGGAAGCCATGCCGGAATGGGAGGCAACGATCGGCTTTGGTTTTAACGAGTCTGAGTAATCCTGAGTTGTGGGTTCCTCTATAATATCACTAACAGTTTTATCACTGTCCGATTCTTCCCCAGTGATTATATTTATCCTCTCTCCCTTCGACCCAGGATTACCTTCTTCATTCTCACTACTAGTATCGTAATCAATGCGTTCTGTATCAGTGACAAACTTTCCTCTCTCTATACTGAATTCAGAGTCAAGAATCAACAACTTATCATCTTCTTTTGACCTGCTGATTTCTTGGCAAGGTCTTTCCTGAATTTCGGGCAAGAGGAACTCCTCAGTGTCCTCGATGATACTGCCGAACGATTTATTTCCCTTGGCTTGAATCAAGTTGGAGAAATTTCTCTCGGTTTTTTCATCAGATCGGATAACCGGGGATAAACAGTATTCATTATTTTCCCAATTCGGAGCTTCTGTCTTAATATCTTCAGTTCTCAACGGTTCCTCAACTCCTTTATTAAAACAGAAGGAATCTTCTGCCTCTTCTTTTACATGAGTCCATTTCACCTGGGACCGGTTTCCAAAAGAATGCTTCGAGCCTATTTTTGGACTCAGGGTGATTATCTCCTCGCTAAAAATGTCCTGACTCAATTCTAAGCTCTCAGCTCTAGGCATTGTCTCTTCTTTTACTTTAGTAGGAGCTTTTGCCTTAAAATCTAATTTAGGAGATCTCAACTCAGAAGACATCTCGTTATCCTTACAGCATGAATACGCGGAAGAATCGTTGCCAAATTCAAGCCTGTCCGTCAATCTCTTTCGTTTAATTCTAGACCGTTGTTTCCTCACCGAGTTCAACGTCTTGCCCAAAATTGGTGACTTGTCCGAAGGAGAAGAACTCTGCGATGCATTAAGCCACTGCTTATCCCATGGACCAAACCGGCTCTTTTTGTCCATAGAATTTCTCCTCCTTTTACCAATGATAGGAGACTTTGGTAAGTCCTGAAACTCCGATCTTTCGGACTTGGCTACAAACTTTCTCCCGCATTTTATGATGGGAGATTTATCCAGCTTTTCAATAACACTGGAAATCGATTCCTCCTCTAATTTCTCAACCTTTATTACAAATTTTTTACAATTCGGAGACGAAGGACAGCTCGTGTTCTGCTCCGAAGTAGGAGGAGTGCACAACCCCTCTGCAATCCATTTAGTTACTAATTCAGATTTCTCAATTTCCTCTAAATTAGCTAGTGCAATATCAGTGGCCACTAGACTCCTGCAAGAGGAAAATCCGTTGTTAAAATCTAATCTTTTAACATGTGGCCGCATAATTGATTCCGCAAATTCACTGGCCAATTGAAGTTCGCTATTATTTGCAGCAGAGATTGGGAATTCCTTAGCGCATCTCGACCACGGCTATAACAAAGGATAAATATTGATTGTGAATAATTAGTGTATGTTTGTGTGTGTGGGCTCTGCGACCACGTAACAATAAAATAAATAACACTCTGTCTCGTATACTCACAACATTTGAATTATTCATTTCTCGATAACCGACGATAACATTGTTAAGAATTGTGTCGATCGGACGGCCTAGTTTCCTTAGGCAATGGGCGGCCATGTTGGCGTTCGCCGGTGACCGTATCGTTGCTATGGCAACGACGCTGAATTTAAATACAAGCGGGTTACCGACACTGCGACAATAACTCGTTTTGGGTTAAAGAATCCTTCAAGGATTAACGATCATTGTCCTGATGAACGCGGAATTAATATTCTCTTATTAAAGAGTTTTCAGATGTTGGATAAATATAAAGAGGATTATTATTATGTTTGAAACCGAAACGAATTATAAGGAATGATTAATTTTTACGAGAAAAAATATGTAAAACAAATCATTGTCGTAAATAATTAATACAAGTATCGCTCTAGATTCGAATATGTGTATTATGAATCGGAGTTATTATCGAGCGTTGCAGTTGTGCAGGGGCACCGCATAGAACTACTGTAATTACGTATAAGGTTTAATTAATTGAATTGCGTTGCTGTGATCATGGGATGATCACATATACGATCTTGAATAAAATGTATAAAGCGAATTGAATTATATCAACGCCTGCGGCTCTTCACTGACAATCACTTCTATCATGTTATACTACACAGACCTATGCAGTCCTCGAGTTCATCGTAGTCCTATCTAGTAATCATATCGCCGTACTATACTACACGGACAATAAGTTCCGGGTGAATTGTTTCAGAGAGAAAATAAATCGGCAAACTTTAAGCATGCGGACCCGCAATTACCGTGCAAGTGTCGAGGAACCCCTTTTATATATTAATAGTCACGTTAGCAGGACGGGGGAGTGACGGTTTTATCAGACGGGGGCAAGCGGGGGCCTCAAAATGATAGATAGATGAATATAACGCGTATATAGAGAAGAGATGGTGGCGGTGGCGGTAGCCACGGCGGTGGTGGTGGAGGTGGAGCTGGAGGCTGCGGTGGAGGAGGTGGAAGGACGGGATACTGGATCGACGAGGCCCCTCTGCAGTTGTTTTAGATTCAGTTCGCGATGAAGACTACAGACCACATAATCTAGAGGTGATCTCTGGCTGTAATAAATATACATACATGTAATAGTGTAAATAAGAATCGAACGTGTCTATTAAACAATAACGCCGGGATCATTGTTCGCAAATTTATACCTCATAGATATTCTATAAAAGTGGTATCAAGTCGTGCGCGCACAGGGTCCATCCGTCCATCCCTAACGACGAAGAGCGGTAGTCTACGCGCGGTCCGGCACACGTATACATGTATACATGAAACGCCTAGTATATAGGGTCAAAGATCATTCCGCTCGAGGTCCTGCCTGCTGCTTTTAAGCCCGAGTCCTTCCCGCGATGAATAATATAAATCTTCTTCCCTGAAATTAGATGAAATGAGATTAGATGGGATATGAGACTGGTCGATGGTAGGCGACGCGGTACTGCGGACCGGATGTCGGTCAATTCGATCGTTTCATTGATTCATTGATACGACGTGATTTACTGATGCGCTAACAGAGAATCGCAAAGATGTTACCTATATATAACGGAATTTGATCTAGGCATACGTATATGATAATCGGCTGACATCGACACGATAAATCACTCTCCTTCACTTACATTGGTATCGCCAGTACGTCCTTTATCTTTGTCCATCTATTCGGACGAATGAATTTCAATGATGAGATATACGCGGCGCGGGAAATTCGAAAATGATGGATAATATGTAGGTAAACGATCGGCGACCCGCGAAGGCTGTAATTGTTACGAGCGAGTATATAACTGAGATATTGCGTTAATTAGCGAATAGCGTGAATGGAATGAAACTCGACTTGTTGACGCGATTCGAAGATACATTACGTATCGTCAAGTAGGAACGATCTCGTCGTTTCTTCTGCACGGGACGTCTTATCTCAACAATTTCAAACGTCAGACATTATACAATACGCACAGTTTACATAAATATGTCTATTTTTTTACACTTATATATAATACATATATCTATATACAGTACAGAGTCTTGAGTTACAATTCGCTGCGGTCTAGAGATCGGGGAAGATATTCTTCTCCACTTTACGAACTCCGGGATGCCTGCCAATGAGAGAAGTCTCACGTTTTTTAAACGCTTTGACGATGAATAATCAAAAATTTCACGAGTCATTCCCTCCTGCGGATAATACGCGGAGGTTCTTCCTTTCGAGCTTCTATTATCGCGACATCGAGGCGTCCCCTTTTTTCCGAACGTTATCCTTGACTTAGATAACTCAAAAATTGTTCTCCGTTAAAATCAATCATGCCGCATAGACCTCCAGCGTTTCGCGCTCGTTTCATTCCGCGATAATCGTTAATTCCCGCGTATTTCAGCCAAGGCTAAAGTCTTCTGCGAAAAGTTTTATCGCCGCTGCAGCCAGATATTATACCTATACTACCACTGTGTGCATCGTTTGAATGAAAATCGTTTGAATTATGACACACAGCGTTTTTAAAAATTATGAATTCTCTCCCGAAGAGTGGAGGTTTTTTTTTTTTTCTGTTTTATTATTATTTCCCTATCTGAAAAGTTAACATTCAAACGATCAATCGCTTCTAATTACATTTCAGAGATTACCACAACAGTCGAAGATAATCTGAAAAATCGTTTTCAAAGAGTGGGAAAGATAAAGAGAGGCAAGAACTCGAACAGAAGCAGCCAGGGGAGCAAAGATGGTGCAAGAAATTGGGAAAGATTCTTTAACCTTTCCTGGGAACGGTTGAAGTTCGGGAATTTCGAGACTGGCTCACTGCTCTAATTCCTTCAGTAATAAAATGACGTGAATGTGATTGACCGACTGTATTAAGCGGGAGATTCTGTGCAGTGTTCGATTAAAAAAAAAAAAAAAACGAACAAACCCAGCGCGTCTATACCTAGTCACGTCATTATCTTCGTAGAAAAGAAACGAATAGAAAATAGCAGAGGAAAACAGGAAAGAAGAAAGAGAGGGAGAGAGAGGGAAAACTAATCAATCTTATCTAACGTCGAGACTGAAAAGATTCATAAAGAGAAGAAAGAACAGGATGTCATTCTACGGATTTGTTTACCAGAACCCTAGAACCACTCAAAGTTGAAAAAGAAGGGCTAATTTTTTCGGTGTAGTAAGGGTGACCTAAAAGCTAAAGATAGGTGAATGAATAATGAGGTATAATGAATAAATGAATCGAAATAAGTAAAACGAAAGATTAATAATAAATTAAAAAAATAAGTTGCGCGGATTATAGATGAAACTGAAGTGCATAGAGTGCGCGTGTGCGGATGTGAAATGCAGCCGTGACTGCAGCATCGTAGTGTCGAAGAGGTAATGATGTACTAAAAGAGATAACACACGTTTTTAATTTGAGAGTATTAACAAATGTAGTAGAGTACAGAGTGTACTTTAGTTTGTAAGAAAGTTCGATTCCGCCTTTTTCATTCGCGAAGAGACAGTACAACTAATAAATTGGTGAAAGAAGGAAGAAGAGGGACAATTCAAGTCGACTATAATACATACTCGTATATTATATTGGACGAAATTACAGTAGCTTTCGATATATTTAATGAATAATAGAATTGAAGTTTAATTTAATTTTTACGATAATATATTCTCGTTCTGTACTCTTGAAGCAGGTAACTAGAGTCGAGATTTTGAAAGTAAAGTTAGGTAGATAATTAATTAATTCAAAATTTATTTGATTAATTAATTATCTAACGTGCTACGGATCGATTTTGAAAAGTAAAAATAAATCGGTGAAGAAAATCGAGTACTATATATATATACATATATAGAGGACACCGAGAGACGGACATGCGCGACGGTCATGCGGGCTGATTCGAAGAAGCAACGTTCCCCTCTGTCCAGAAAAGTGATTGAAATACTTGAAAGATGAGTACCATCGACTTCGACGATGTGCTTGTGCACGTGGGCGAAAAGGGACGGTACCAAAACATCATGTACTATCTTCTCTGCATACCAGCCACTCTGCCAGCGGCGTTCCTCGCCTTTTCGCAAGTAAGTCATAGACTGAAGACCATTTTTCGTTAGATGGATCAAAGACCAAGAAACGTGAGTCGATAATTTCGTTCTTTCAATTTCTATCCCATCTAAGGTAAATTTCAAATGAATTTGATGAAATTACTTCCTTTGGAAACAATTCGTTCAATTTACGGACCATTTTTTGGAATTAGAATTAGATAAAATGAAAAGAAAAGAAAAAATACGTTAAAAGCAGTTTGAGGAAATACTAAATTTCTTAGAGAACTGAGAGATGAGAGTTTTCAGCAAAAATTGCCCGACTCTGCGATGGTTAGGTTCAGCTTTTTTCTGTACACATTAATTTTGCGGAGAGATATACCGCGACTTGGTTTGTCAATTAGCGAATCCGCCGTTCCCAGAGCTCCATGTATTTTCGAATCTCCCAGTTTTTTCGAAGTCGCAATTTTTCATACGTTTTTCAACCTGAGAACTCGCAGCTCTCGGCGCAGCAATTATCCCTGCAAGAGCACGTCTATTCAAACTGGATCCAACCACCATATTTCAGGTCAAACAAATTAGTCTAATCTCATAAGATATTTTTCAACAATCCTAAGATCTTATTGCGCAGAATTGTAAGAAGAAAAAAAAAGAAAACACCCAAAATCGTACAATTTACAAACTTCTGGTATCCTCACCCTGCGTACCTATCTCCCCAGGTGTTTGTGAGCGCGTCGCCCGAGCACTGGTGTCGGATACCAGAGCTTGAAGCCTCAAATTTAACCCTGGATCAAAGAAAGGCTCTGTCGTTACCCTACACCCCAAAATCAGACGGGCGTCGTTCGTATTCGCGGTGTTACATGTACGACGTAAATTACACGGCCATCATCGAAGCCTGGCTCGAGCAAGAGGTTGCTTCGAACTCTTCGAGGAACGGAACACCCGGACTTCCACCAGTCGGTAGCACCGACTGGCCCATCAGCAAATGCCAACACGGTTGGATATACGACAGGAAGGACTACGACAGCACCCTGGTCACAGAGGTAAACTCTCTTGCTTGTCTATAACTTCATAGCTCGATTATAATTATCCAGGGATATTAATTAACCCGGTGTATATAATTGGAAAGTATCTTCCGTATAGTTTATAGATTGATCTTAGAGCTCGTCCCCGAAGCTCGTTAAACGCTTTCATCAAGCTCCCTTGCTCTCGCCGTATAAACTAATCAAGTTTTAACGAGTTGTCAGGGTGCATACCACCCCCTGTTAGATGTAAAACTTATAATCCGGAGAAACTATAACCGCCGTGACTAGTTCGTAGAGAAAAAGAACCTCATTTCTCGTTACATCACTGATTCTACCAGCGAAATTTAACCAGGTTGGATCTCTTCCTGCTTTTAATAGAAGCCTGTTCGGGTTACTCTTTGAGGAGGCATTATCAATTAAGTCTGACGACTTGAATTCCTCGCTAATTTATACCGCTTACTATCATTCCACCGTTTCTTTTCCGTCTCTCTCATCTTTTGCCTTTTATTCTCTCTATGATAACGCGAGTTCCTTTCCAAGGGGTCCGGATCCCGAAGCACAAATAAATCGAGCCATTATCATCATCGTCATTTTCTCTCTCACGCTTCTCATATCTACGAGGGGTAAATTGTAAATAGCGAATCGTAAAACGAAGGTCAAGTTCATAAAGGTTGAGGTTGAGGTTGATGTTGGTTTCTCATCGGGCATACACATCGAACTGCACTCCTCCGTGCGTATAGTAAAACGACGTTAATGCCTACTGCAGCGGCGGAGCTGGTCGTTGCCCGGCATATAATGTCAACGTGGGCGCTCTATGTACACACGTCGTATATTCCCAGCCCGTACAAAGTATCACGATGATACACACATGTCCCTGGAGCGTGGCGTATGAGCGTGGATTAATGCGTGCATCAGAGTGAGCTTTAGTGTCTCATTTGCATAATTAGAAGAGCTGGTTTCAATTTTCCGGCACATATTTTCGCCTCTGTTCGGTCTTTCTCGCCTCGCCCCTTATCCGCCTCGTTTTCCACGCTTTCTGTATACGTATAATAACGATTTCTACACCCGGGTGGGTGCGGTGATGATGATGAGCACCGATAGAGGTATAGCCGAGATTACCCACATCTAACCACCGCGTACAATGTCAAGGTGTGTGGGGCTCAAAGTGCTCCCAGAAATCGAGGCGATATAACCAAACGCCGCAATGCAGGGGCGTTTCGGGTGCGCCAAAGCAAAGAGGAAAATAAGAGACGAGCATCCGAGCTCAGAGACGCCGTTTTACCTCCGCTCTTACTCGTCTTTGAAACCTTTTTGCCTCACCTTATGAGATGCGCGATAAAACCTCGCGCTTTATGCTCGCTTAAACTTCGTTGAGCTCTTTGAGTGATGCACCAAGTCGCGGGCTCCGGGGTCGTGGGATTTTTACTTTTTAATACGACGCTGTATAATTCCGCGTTATTAATGCAGGAGAAGCAAAATTCCGACACGGGTTTTAGGGGCGGTTTTTTTCATCACCCCTTTTTACTTTCTTTGTCGTGAGTAAGCTTCTGACCGGGCAAAAACAGTTTGGCAAAAGGTGAAAGAGCGACTGATAGATTGCAGCTATGGTGGCGTCAGCAATTGCCGTTTAATTTACCCCCGCTTCCCGTCACGTGATACCGCAAACACGCATGCAAGCCTTCAACTAGCAAGCAAACCGGTGGTCGTCGAGCGGTACCATCGCAGTTACTGCGGCGGCGGCTCGGCTGCTGTTCTCACTAGATGAATTAATTCCCAGCGGTAAATCCACCCGCAAATCAACCGGGGGATTATAACCGCGAGGCAAATTAATACCTTCATTATCCACCATACCGAAGACATTTTTCCATCAACTTATTCTAACGACTTTAACCCCAAGACGCCAGTTTCGTCCAGGACGTCCAGGATTGAAATCCCCGCGTTTAAACTTGCTCATGATCGAAAAGGTCGGAAACAATGGCTTGGGCTTCCGGTTTTTCGGTTCCTTTAGTATTGATGAGGGGACTGTAAGGCTGGGAGCTTTCTTGGCTAAAATACCCAAGGGGCTAGGCTGCTTCGCCGAATCGAATGGGGATCTAAATCCGGGCATAGATGCATGGCCAGTACAGGTAGAGTCAGGATAAGATGAGGAAGATTTCTGGCTTCGAAGATGCCAGCGTAATGACGAGGGCAGGACCGCGGAGGAGTGCGATGCGGTGCATAAACCGGAAACGGACGTTTCCTAAATTGTGATTGACCGATCGAGGCCAAACGGATATGGAAGCTTCTCGTCGTATAAAGTGTTTACCGCGAATACCTCGCGGTGTGGGAGAGCCAGAGGACATTATATGTGCCTTTATACCTACGTAGATACATACATGACACGTATATATACGTTATATGAATATAGCCCTGCCCGATACCACGATAACATACCTAATGTCGATGCTAATACTAATATGCTCGCGCTTATGCCAATGCCAAAGCTCTAGGTGCCTATCCTACACTAGCACGTCCATATCATATACGTTTAGACACTTAGCACGCAGTTTATATACATACATACACACATCGTAAACCCACGGCCTCCAAGAGCTGTATATGTGCCGCGTAGGTATGTAGATACCTCGCGCAAGTTTAGCTATGCGAAAGAACCCGTCCACTCGGAAGTTTACTCCGATAATATATTGATTTATAGTAAAATGTCACCGGCTGTGCTTACTGCCGTTGAAGAGCACGCCTCGTTTTAACCGAAATCACGTCTTCTCTGTCCATCAGACCGTCGGATTTTTTTTCAAACCTTGGTTTTACCCCGTTTTAACGTTTTTCGTACAAATAAACTCCGGGAGAAATAGTGGGAAGAGATGGATTTTACTGCAGGATATAACAAGTCTCTAGTCTATTTGGGCAGTTTCATGAGAACGACAAAGATGAGAGGTAGGGTTGTTCTAAGCTCGAGAATTTTCGAATCCAACCCCTCGATCAGGGGAAAAGAATCGCGCCTTTGGATTGACGAGATTCGTACAATCCAATCCTATGTATAAAATGTGGGATGAAATTGGGCGAAAGCCACGTGGTGGGTTGGACGGCAAAGGGCAGAAGACAATGACCGATGATTCGGACATTCGAAGCAATTCTGGGAGCAGCCCCCCCAAGGCGTAAAACTGGTACTAATAAATCTCCACGCCGGAAGTATGACGGCGTTGTCATAGCCCACGTTCTCCGATCCAAGGCATACGCGTGGATTTCGGCTCTTGGAAAAACATATTCCATCAAACCTTCTCTGAGCTTCGACAGGTCATTGAAGATCTACAGAATGTTCACTTGATCTGGAAATGAAATGAAATCGGCACAGTTCTCTTTTTGTGGGATTACTGGGCACAGAATCGATCAGCTAATTATTTTTTATCCCAAAACTGCGTCAGCCTTTTGCACTCTGAACTATCGCATGCCGATTCATCGCTCTTATTGTCCTTTCTGTTAAACGGGTACTTTATAGTCATCGAAAGCTTCGTCGGATCATTGAATGAAAAAATGAAGGAAGAACGCCGATCTGTTGTCATGGAAAGACTCAAATATTCTTTACCTAGTTTTACAGTTGACCAAAGCATATTTCAAGTGAAAGCTCGGCTTATAATAAAAAAAATTTTGTTCCCCCCACGCAAACTGCTTCTGAAAATTGTACTGTTTGGGAAAAAGTTCGTCTCAGTATGGGATTATGAAGTTTCTTTGTAAACAGATATACTTTCGGATTTATTGACCTGCAAGCATCTGATCCTGAGCATATTGAATCGCGAAGAAAAGGACTAAGCAGCGAACTATATACGATTTTCAAACTGAAAAAGCTCTTTAGCCATGAATTTATACAAAAGAAGCTGTAGAATTCGGAAAACTGATTTTCTTGATAATTGAAGTCGTGCAATCCGTCAGAGCTTGAAAGCTTTTTTGAATTTACCATTGAATTCAGTTTTCGGAAACTAATATTGATGTGAATTTTTGTTTTCGGTAAAAGTTAAATCTGCTAACCGCACCGATTAGTAGTCACCTAAGTTAAATTCAAATCGCGAGACAAACGAACGGATGAACGCATATGGACGGATGGACGGACGTACGAGTAGCGCGCAGCTTAATAGACTAAGCAGCCACGGGGGAGCACGCTCCTCCTGTCAACCGAGGGTGATGGACACCTCTCCCTGTGGGAGCCACCCACACACACAAACTCCCATCTACGACGACGCGACGACCACTCGGTGACGACGAGCAGACTGTGTGACGCGCTACCTCGACTCCACTGACTGACTGGACTGACTGACTGACTGACTGACTGACTGACTGATTTCGGACTCGGAAATACTTGCGGGAGAGCTCCGAGGCGACGTCATCGTATTTCACATGCGAGTGTGACGAGTTATTCCAGGATAAACGCAGAAAGTTTTTTGGTCATTGAATAAAAAATGATGAGCTTTTTACCGTACGAATCATCATCTATGGCTCAAAATTCATTGTAACACATGTAACGAAGAAATGGATCCTGAGTGCTGATCAAAAACTGATCTGTTCATTCGTTCGAAGCCCCAAATCGATCCGTGAAGCTTGATTAGCTCTTGTCTGCAAGCTTTTGGCAAAAAGCAATTCCGCAGTGATGATTTTCACGCGATGTGGATCTGCAATGATTCACGTGTGACTTGAGTAGTTTTAGTAGTATAGTGGAGATTAAACTACGTCAAAAAGTCGCGGAGTAGGTGTAGGTCTGCGGGTTTGGTACACGCGATGAGATATCACAAGTAACTATATATACCTAGCTACTAGCGATAGTAGTGTGATACTATGTGTGGGAGACTCTGGAGCCACGCATTCATGCATTGGCCAGTTCACGCGTTCACGCACGCCTGACCCTCAATCTCGCCTCCGACGATATCCTCCGGACATACACAGCAATCAGCGTCAGTTCCTGCCAAACTTTAGATACACAAAGTACCTACGGTTACCTATAACGAAGTCATAGACCCAGCGGAGCCATGACAGTAGAACAATTAGTAGATGTCAACTAATCTGCATTAAACAATCAGGGGGGGAATAAGTATCATCATCATCATCATTATCGTCATTATTATTGCCAAAAAAATACATATGGGATATGAAAAGCGCCATGTTCACTCTTTGCTGATTATTTTTTACTCCTTCTTCTTCATCCTCCTCTTCTTGGTTTTTGGAATGAATTGCAGTAGGGTGCAGTGGCTCCTGTGGTTTTGAATTAATAACTGAAAATGACGAATCCTTATTGTGAGAGAAGGACAACCGTACGATGTACTCATGAGTTGTCGCCGGTATGAATCCGAACAATGCGTGGAAACTGGTGACGAATCCTCATATGCATAGAAATTGTGAGAGCGTAGGTGTCGGGAAATCTGATATATTTTTCGAACGAGAATTGCGCTCTTTATTTCTGAACGGGAATGATGACGTCAATAAAAATAGAAAATATTTTCAAATTTTTAGGAAGAGTCTTGTACATACAGGAAATAACTGAGACATCAAAATCCGCTGAAAATTTCTGTGGGTATCAATGTTTGTAGCATTTTGAAAATCGATGTGTTCCTTTTTTCAGCTTCCTACTGTAACCGGTATGAATTTTTTTATCGAATACTGTAATATTCACATAGCTAGATCTCGTATGCGACAACGGTTGGTGGCCCTCGACCTCCACGACGTTTTTCTACGTTGGAAGCCTATTTGGGAACGTAGTTTTCGGTTGGATAGCGGACAAATGGGGTCGAAGAACGGCCTTCTTTGCCATTCTGTTTCTCGAGGTGATAATATCAATCGCAACGAGCTTCAGTCCAAATTACGTCATCTATACAGCCCTGAGGACCGTAAACGGCCTTTTCTTTCCAGCAATTTACCAAATACCCTTCATTCTAGGTAAGCTAAATAATAACTCATGGTATCTGCTCTTCGAAAGCTCGAAGAGACCCAAAAAAGCCAAGCAGATTACTCTGCAAATCACATTTACCTTTCAGCTCTCGAATTGATGGGACCTAGGTACAGAACTTTTGCCGGAATGGTAATCTGCATGTTCTTCGCAACGGCAATGTCCTTGCTGGCCTTGCTGGTGAGTGTGAATCCCTGGATTTAAAATAGAAACATTTCATGATGTCTCAGGTTTTGACCAGCATACACAACCGTTAATTAAACTTAATGGAAGGGTGTGCAGTCCGAGTTTAGTTTTATCAAAATGGTCATAATTTCATCACCAATATCCACCACCGATTGTAAATCGATTCATAACGTCTGTACATCGCAGGGTTACCTTCTAAGGCATTGGTATGCGTTATCACTGGCGACGTCAGTGCCCTTCGTCCTCCTCTTCAGTTATTACTGGATAATCCCAGAGTCCCCACGCTGGTTGCTGAGTAAAAATCGCATCGACGAGGCCGAGGTGATCGTCCAAAGAATGGCAAAAGTCAACGGAAAAACAGTGCCAACAAATTTCCTCAGAAAGATGGAGGTGGGTAGACGAACCTTTGATATTCTCAGCCATCGCTTACATCGATTGTCGAATTTCCACAGATGGACATACTCAAGAAACAGGGCATATCTTGCAACGGAAGGAACTTTGGCGGCGCCGAAGACAGGCCGCCACCGCCTTCCGCTACTCCGATGGATTTGATCAGGAATCCAAATATTAGAAAAAAGTTTTTCATACTCGCCTTCGACTGGGTGGCTAATGCTGTCGTGTACAATGGCCTCTCATACAACACCACTAACCTAGGGGTGTCTGATTATCTGGCGTTTTTTATCGGTGAGTCAATATCAGCTTTATTCATTCCTCTCACTTCAAGGCTCCGCGGTTTTTATCCATCGATCAAAAAGACTCGGAAAATGTCACTTGTGCTTTTCTCTAGCCATGGGATTCCATGGTATCTTCTAAGCCTCCGAATTCGATATCTTGTTTCGAAGAGATTCATTTTAATGATCCATGGAATTGGGTATTTGAATGGATTTTTTGTTTTCTATATTTCAGTAGTTTAGAAGAAAATAATTACCTCACTTATCATTTTATCTCACTCAACGTTAACCGCATGTGAAAATAAAAAATAAACAAATTCCATTCACAAACCGAATTTACTTTCTCAGGAGGTATCGTCGAAATCCCATCATATTTTATCACGTGGTACGCAATGGACAGATTAGGAAGACGCTGGGTTCTATGCCTGACGATGCTTCTCGGTGGGGTTGCGTGCGTCTCTTGTATGTTCGTTCCAGAAGGTAAGGATCCACATCGTTTATTCATAGATCTAGCGTAGATCCGTCTGACAATAAGATTCCGAAACAATATCCTGCCTTTAAAATCCCATTTCTTTCTTGTTTGCTCACAGACGCGGTTTGGGTAACCGTGTCTTTGGCGATGGTTGGAAAATTTGGAATCGCCGCCTCATTCGCGGTCTTCTACGTCTTCGTTGGAGAATTATTGCCGACAGTTCTGAGGTCGCAAGCGATGGGGATCGCCTCCTTCATCGCGGGTATCGGCCTGTTGACATTTCCTTACATAGTTCATCTGGCAGTTTACTCCAGGGTTCTGCCGCTCATAGTTATGGGGTCATTGAGTGTCGCAGGTGCCTTGACCTCGGTCTTCCTACCAGAGACTCTCAATATTCATTTACCGCAGACGATCGAGGAGGGAGAGCTCTTCGGTGCAGATTTCAAGCTCTGGTCCTGCCCCACGAGCGCATCGTAAGAAGATGCAAATTATTTTGATTATCAAATTTTTCTCCTCTTCTTAGAAGAGTTCGCGAATCTTTTTTCAACATGGCAAATGCACGGAGTAATTTTCCTATTTCAGGAACAGACCCAGGAGAGAGACAGAAACGGAGATGCCAGTGCGATACTTGGTCAACGGTCGACCCGGAAGTCTGCAATCGGCAGGAGACGGTCAGGACGTGTCCGACGCTGCGAGAATCAGTCTTCAGTTCTCCGAGGACGAAACGGAGGATTTGGAAACCCCAGAAACTGGAAAGGTCTGAAGATTAATCTTCGTTGCAGAATTTCTGCACCCTGGACAGCCCTGCAGTATGCGCTCAGAGATTTAGCGCGGAGTAATCGACCCCGTGGTCGAAAAAATGAAATCGTTTCACGACAGATACCTTCTAACGACTTTGTATTATATCGCTGTAGGCACACATTGTATTTATTTTTCCATTTAATATATTGCCTTTCGTTTCTAAGAAACAATGATTCCATTTTTTTTACAAAGTGAAAAAAAAAAAAAAACAGAGGTTTTCCCTGCTCCCATTCCCTCGTTTTCTTTTTCATTAAGTATGTGAAACCCATAAGAGACAATAAAACGTTTGATTCAAGAACCGAAGATCTTGAATCCCGGAAAGCCATGACACTATAAAATTGACGTTCTCTCTGGGAATCAGATTCAGAATGTATTCTCACGAAAGATCGTTGAAAACACAATTATGGAATCCAAAACAGGGATCTGCTAAGGATCTAACGAATAATCCCACTGCTAGTACAGCTGCGAGTGACAGTCGGTAAATCATTAGCTTCTGTTGAAACGAAGCTTACCATCTGCAGTGCGATAGAATAGATCCAAATTTTGAAATCTGTGATTCAAAGGAACAAGCTAGAGAAGTGAGCAACTAACGAAGCAGGATTGAGGAGCTGTCGTCAAGGGGAAGAAGAGCGACCAATTGTTATTGTTTGTTTGTAAATCCGGCAAATAGGACACGTCATCTAATTCCGCTCTCGATTCACCGTCTCTTTATCGTAAACCATCGTGACGAAAAAACGGAGCAGAAGCCGTCCGTCAGGAACTCGGCTAGATCTCCTCTTGGACCGTCAACGGCTGAACGATGCGTGAAATTGTCCACATCCAGGCAGGCCAGTGCGGCAACCAGATTGGCGCCAAGGTCAGTTTCATGTAGTGGTCAGAATTCGTTGACGAGGGTTCCGACGTACTGGGTCACAGATAACCAGCCGATCATCCTAAGCTATCCCACACCTCTTAAACCTCTAACCTTCGAACCTTGCCCAACGTCAATCACATTTACCTCCATGTACAATCTGAACGCGAATGTACCCCATGCATAGCCAGTTATCAATGCGCTGTCGAAACCGTTAATCAACTCCTCCGGTTCTTCTCTTTCATTTTCAACCCCCGATTCGTGATAGGATCATGGTCTGTGTCCAGTGTAGAGTCTTGTATTCATTTCAGTTCTGGGAGGTGATCTCTGACGAGCATGGCATCGACCCGACGGGGACCTACCACGGGGACTCTGATCTCCAATTGGAACGCATCAACGTTTACTACAACGAGGCATCTGGGTCGAAATACGTGCCGCGTGCGATCCTGGTGGACTTGGAGCCCGGCACAATGGACTCTGTCCGATCAGGACCATTCGGCCAGATCTTCCGCCCGGACAATTTTGTCTTTGGACAAAGTGGGGCCGGAAACAACTGGGCCAAGGGCCACTACACCGAAGGTGCAGAGCTGGTGGACTCCGTCCTTGACGTCGTGAGGAAGGAGGCTGAGAACTGCGATTGCCTTCAAGGTTTCCAGCTGACTCACTCTCTCGGCGGTGGCACCGGGTCTGGTATGGGAACCCTGCTGATCTCAAAGATCCGCGAAGAGTATCCCGACAGGATCATGACCACGTTCTCAGTAGTCCCGTCCCCCAAGGTATCCGACACCGTCGTGGAGCCGTACAATGCTACTTTGTCCGTTCATCAGCTGGTGGAAAACACTGACCAGGCATACTGCATCGATAATGAAGCCTTGTACGACATTTGCTTCCGTACTTTGAAGCTCACTACTCCGACTTATGGCGACCTGAACCATTTGGTGTCGGCCACGATGTCTGGCGTTACAACGTGCCTGAGATTTCCTGGCCAGCTGAACGCTGATCTTCGGAAATTGGCTGTTAACATGGTGCCATTTCCAAGACTACATTTCTTCATGCCAGGATTTGCGCCACTTACGTCTCGCGGAAGCCAACAATACCGGGCGTTGACGGTCCCGGAATTAACGCAGCAGATGTTCGACGCTAAGAACATGATGGCTGCCTGCGATCCAAGACATGGCCGTTACCTGACTGTTGCTGCGGTTTTTCGTGGCAGAATGTCCATGAAAGAGGTCGACGAGCAAATGCTCAATATTCAGAACAAGAATAGCTCGTATTTCGTGGAATGGATTCCTAATAACGTGAAGACAGCCGTTTGCGACATTCCGCCTCGAGGACTTAAGATGTCTGCTACTTTCATCGGGAACTCTACAGCGATTCAGGAACTTTTTAAACGGATATCTGAGCAGTTTACTGCCATGTTTCGCAGGAAAGCTTTCCTCCATTGGTACACTGGCGAGGGAATGGACGAAATGGAGTTCACCGAGGCTGAGTCTAACATGAATGATCTGGTCTCGGAGTATCAGCAATACCAGGAAGCCACTGCCGAGGAAGACGGTGAATTTGACGAGGAAGAGGAGAGCGAAGAGAAGTAGGAACCGCTAGAGCAATTAGAAGCGGGTTTCGAACTCTACCTCGTCTAACATCTTTAAGCTCTATTTTATATTTCTTTTATTTTATATTTAATAAGAATTGGATTTTTCTTTCTTATTACATTTTTCGCCTTTTTTGATATTGACTTTATTGTATCCATATGCGCTTGTATTTCACATTTCATGACCTGCATCGATTTTTGAATGTTTTTATCCTGTACCTTCGCATTATACTTTTTAATAAAAAAAATTGTCTGAAATTGACTTCCCTACATCCCTGCTGCTAATGAGTCTAAATTCCGATTTAATTATAGCTTGCCATGGAAAATCGTCAATCTATTGTTTGATCAGCAGAAAACTCCCAATCACTGCACTATTTCGGCCCAAAATTTAACCCCATTTTAATTCAGCGATCAAAATTCCAGAGTCAAAATAAAACCATGAGGGAAATTGTACAGATACAAGTAGGACAATGTGGAAATCAAATTGGTACAAAGGTATACGAAGGATTACTGCTATAATTATTAACAAATAATCGCGTGAATAAGTTCCAAGACTATTTCCTAACCCAAGCTGTTCACAGTTTTGGGAAGTAATCGCGGATGAGCACGGCGTGAGTCCTGAGGGAATGTATCATGGAGATTCTGACTTACAGCTGGAAAGAATAAACGTCTTTTTCACCGAAGGGCCAGGTACTTTCTCTTCTTTCATGTAGAAATTCTCTCGCTATCAATTGATTGCTCAATTCTCAGGAGGACGCTTCGTCCCCAGAGTTGTATTGACTGACCTGGATCCCGCGTCCCTGAATTCAGTAAGATCTGGGCTATACGGGCGACTGTTTCAGCCCGGAAATTTTGTGGCCGGAAAAGCCAGTGCAGCAAACAACTGGGCCAAAGGTCACTTTACCGAGGGAGCCGAACTGGCCGACACTGTACTAGACCTTGTTCGACGGGAGGCTGAAAGCTGCGACCTTCTTCAAGGTAGCCAGCTCTTGCTGAAAACCGCACACCACAGTACAGCCTCCTGAAAGGAACTTCGTTCATCTTCTGCACAGGGTTTCAGGTTCTGCACTCCATTGGCGGAGGCACTGGCTCTGGAATGGGCACTTTGCTGATGAGTAAGATGCGAGAGGAGTATCCGGACCGAGTGATGACATCCTATTCCATAATCCCGTCTCTAAAGATCTCCGAGATCGTTGTAGAGCCGTATAACGCCACCCTAACGATGCACGACCTCGTTGAAAACTCTGACGAAACATTTTGCATGGACAACGAGGCGCTCTACGACATTTGCTACAGGACTTTAAAGCTCGCAGGGCCAACCTACAGCGACTTGAATCATCTGGTATCGTCCTGCATGGCAGGGATCACCACGTGCCTGAGATTTCCTGGCCAATTAAACGCTGACCTAAGGAAAATCGCGATTAACATGGTGCCATTTCCCAGACTCCATTTTTTCGTGCCTGGATACGCGCCTCTAACATCACGAAGTGCTGCGCCGTATCGTGTGTTGTCAGTTCCTCAACTAACGCAAGAAATGTTCAACGCTAGGAGCATGTTAGCAGCTTGCGATCCTACCAAAGGCCGTTTTCTTACCGTGGCTGCAATTTTCAGAGGACGCGTTTCTACGAAGGTGCTGATGTTGAATGACCGGCTTTGGATCGGTTGAAACTGATTCGTAATACTTTGGAATTTCAGGTAGTCGACGAGCAGATGATGAACGTCCAGAACCGGAACAGCAGGTATTTCGTCGAGTGGATTCCGAATAATATAAAGACAGCAATTTGCGACATTCCACCACGTGGATTCAAAGTCTGTGCGACATCAGTGTCCAATACAACTGCTATCCAAGAAATTTTCAAGCGAATCACCGACCAATTCAATGCTATGTATAGACGAAGAGCCTACGTCCACTGGTACACGAGTGAGGGAATGGACGAGACTGACTTTTCCAATTCCCTCAAGAACGTGCAGGAATTGATTTCCGAGTATCAGCAGTACCAGGAGGCTGAACCTGGCGAGGATCTCATTACTGATGGCGATGAGGATGAAGAGGAAGATGAAGAGGAATGAGTAATGGTCAATTCTATGACGAGAGGTTCTATGGTGGAGGAGACGGATGAGGTTTACGCAAATTCTTTTTCCTGGTATACAATATAGTTGTATGTGTATATATGTATATATATACGGTGTAATCACAAGTAAATTTTTGGTTAGAGCTTTGGTGCTCGTAGAAGGGATCATATACAATCATTTAAAAGAAATCCTAGCCTAATCCCAAACCAACACAGCAATTAATGTTTACAATTTTCATCATCAGTCTTCCGTCTATCTGCCTCTATCTATCTATAATCGAGTATAAAATTAGAAAAGTAGTAAATACCACGTGTTATTATATGCATAGTTGTATAAATATGACTAAAGTATTTAGGACATTCGTATATCGTGATATCAATCGATCAATTAATCGGTATATATCTGGGTGCTTAATTAACGCCGGGACTTCCGACTTTGATACTCTCGGCGATATGTTGGACCTTAATTCGTCTGAGAAACTCCATCTTTACTCTTGCTCGCAGGTTTCAAAATCGTCGCCGCATTCCTCAGGCTCAAAATCCTCCTCAGCAGTAGCTTCCTGATATTGCTGATACTCCGAGACCAGATCGTTCATGTTAGACTCAGCTTCGGTGAACTCCATCTCGTCCATTCCCTCGCCAGTGTACCAATGAAGGAAAGCTTTCCTCCGAAACATGGCAGTGAACTGTTCAGAGATCCTCTTGAAAAGTTCTTGTATGGCTGTTGTGTTGCCGATGAATGTCGACGACATCTTCAATCCCTTCGGCGGGATGTCGCAAACGGCAGTTTTCACATTATTCGGTATCCACTCGACGAAATATGGGCTGTTCTTGTTCTGTACGCTCAGCATTTGCTCGTCTACTTCCTTCATCGACATTCTGCCACGAAATACCGCAGCAACGGTCAGGTAGCGTCCATGTCGTGGGTCACAAGCAGCCATCATGTTCTTGGCATCAAACATCTGCTGCGTTAGCTCAGGGACCGATAACGCCGAGTATTGCTGCATGGAGCGAGATGTCAGAGGAGCGAATCCTGGCATGAAGAAATGGAGGCGTGGAAACGGCACCATGTTAACCGCCAATTTCCTAAGATCAGCGTTCAGCTGGCCAGGAAATCTGAGGCACGTCGTGACCCCAGACATCGTCAACGATACCAAATGGTTTAGGTCGCCATAAGAGGGGTTGGAGACCTTCAACGTGCGGAAACAGATGTCGTAAAGAGCCTCGTTGTCTATGCAGTAAGTTTCGTCGGTGTTTTCCACCAGCTGATGAACCGACAGAGTGGCGTTGTAAGGTTCCACGACGGTGTCGGATACCTTGGGTGACGGCATCACGGAATAAGTGTTCATGATCCTGTCAGGGTATTCTTCGCGGATTTTGGAGATCAGAAGAGTTCCCATACCCGACCCGGTCCCACCGCCTAATGAATGGGTCAGCTGAAACCCTTGGAGGCAGTCGCAGTTCTCACACTCCTTCCTGACCACGTCAAGGACAGCGTCGACGAGTTCTGCACCCTCGGTGTAGTGGCCCTTGGCCCAGTTGTTTCCGGCCCCGCTTTGACCGAAGACAAAATTGTCGGGGCGAAACAATTTCCCGTACGTTCCGGACCGGACTGCATCCATAGTCCCCGGCTCCAGATCGAGCAGAATTGCACGGGGCACGTACTTTCCGCCATTCGTCAGTGTGGCGACTGAAAAGAAGAGGAAGAACGAAATAGAACGAAGATATTCGAAGTTTGGAGGGAATGGGGCACGAGGAAAGGACGGGTCGTCCTAAATCCACCCTATTTATATTTATGTGTAAGACGCGGGGTGCCACATTTCGTATGCTCAGCACTGCCCGGAGCACCGTACCTCACGGGTGATGGTGGTACCAGTAATTTCCATTATCTTTCAGTACGTTGCACCGCGAGTCGGTAGATACGATATGGAAGGGTAAACCATACGCAAATCGCACGTGTCCCGCATACGATATGATAGTAAACGGTGACGAAGACCCAGCTGTGAAATAGAGTAGGGAGAAGGGACCAACGCGACTTTTAGGGAAACTAATTTAGCCGCGTTGAACGACGTTCTAATAATAAATTCGAATATATTTATATACCTATGTGCACGGTCTGATAACTCCGCGTTTTTTTTTACGAGGATCAGCCATGAGTTGAGAAAAAAATCGAGACACTCTATTCGAGCGCATATTCCCACGGTAGATTTTCATTCGACGCTTTGAAATTGATTCCAAAATTGTTTTTGCCGCGTACCTTCTTCGCCTGCGCGCAAAATCGCGGGCTGTTTTTTACGACTGGACGTTTTTTAGCCGCGGCATTCGTCGGACATCGACTGTAACCACTCTGTGTCGAATCTTGAATACTAATCGAGGTTCATTTATTATTCCGACCAAAATTCATTAGTACAATTAATTCAACAGCGGAAATCTCTATTTGGCACTACGTTAACGATAGTCAGTTTGACGAACCGGCAGACGGAATAGTTAGAAATATACTGTCGGGTTGTTGAAAACATTTTTTTCATTAGATTTCCAACGTTCGAACCCAAATACCGAAATTTACTCATCAGCCCTATACTCAGTTCATCCGCGCCTTTATCTCGAGATAGGAAAAAATAGAAACAAAGAAAACGTAAAGAATGGAAAGGTGTGAAACCTCACGAGGCTTCTTTGCCTCTTTCGCTCCTGCACTCGCTTAGTCACAGAACTGGGAGCTAGACGCTTATCTTTCGGTGCAGATATTCCTGAGCCTAAATTACACACTTCCTATGTACTAATCCATGTATACATAAAGATCTGGGCGAGAAACTATCGCGTTTGAGAAACTCTGCGGCTCTGACTACGAGCTAAGTTATTTCAGTCGTAGCCTAACGAGGTTTGGTTCCTTGGTTTATCAGTTTCTCCTTTCTTGTTTCAACTCCGTTTCTCGTCTCCGTCTGTGTCTTCCTTTTCCTTTTGGCCTCGGTTTTGCTTTTGGTTTTGCTTCAATTTCGTTCGTCCTGGCTATGGGCTATGCGGTGACATGCCATTGCCTGCACTCCGGGAGAAATCTATTTTCGACCAAACGAGAGACGGCTAAGAGTCGTCGCCAACCGCCAAGAACCGTTGACTGCTGCAAGGTCGGTGGACGCTTACCAAAAGCTAAGTAAAATTGTTCTAACTTCGGTATACCAACGAGCATTATTTTCTTTTCTTTTTTTTTCTTTTCAACCCGTTCATTAATCCCATATACTAGAAATACGCGAGTCACAGATCCCAAACTAAGTCTAGACGTGACAAAGTTCCCGATTTTCCGGACTCGTGTCAATTAATATTCTGCGAAATCAATTATCCGACGAAATAAACCATCCTAGGCTCGAATTCTACTCCAATAACCATTGAGTAGTGCTTCTTTTAATTAGTCAAGCCCAAAGTTGATTAGCATAATCCGGTTGCTTCGTGGCCTGTATCGTTCTCCAGGGCTCGAATTATTCGGATTAAACGTATCTGCTATGCTTCTCGATCGAAGTTTCATGACGGGATGAAGCCTAGCTTAGATAATGACCCGAAATTTTCGTTGGAATAAAAGTGACTAGCCGAATATGGAAGAAGACGAGCTGACGATCTCTTGACTAAAAAAACGAGGAAAAAAAATGTAGGAAGAGCCATTCTTACCGGATGCTTCGTTGTAGTATACAGAGATCCTCTCCAGCTGCAGGTTACTGTCTCCATGGTAGATTCCTGTCGGGTCAATGCCATGTTCCTCGGAGATGACCTCCCAGAACTGAAAATAAAAATGAACCTCTTAATTCTTGCTTTTTGTACTCGATTCGATAGAAAGCTGTTTCGTGTTGGCCTAGGCTCGTCTCGGGTTGTCTATGAACCGGGTATACATAGACATGGTGGGGTGGTTTCAAGTGGGCACATTTTCGAAAGTCAAAAAGGCCTGCGCCGAGCTGGAGGGTGTAATATATCTTTGGTACGTAAATAGACGAGACGGAAAGACAGTTGTCGTCTTCTATCTCTCTCTCGTACGACCGACAGTGCATATTTCCCCATTTCTCTATCTCCTCATCCTCCTCTTTCTTCTTCTTCTTCTTCTTCTTCTTCTACTATTTTCTTTTTCTACTATTTATATCTTAAGACTGTCTCCCTATGGAAAGCGACGACGAGATAATGTGGAGAGCGATATACATATCAACTCGGATGTGTAAATGCAGACGTATATGCGTTCTGGTAGAAAAGTACGTATAACTAAGCATTTCCCAGGCTTCTTCTTCGCAGACAGAACTTCTCTAACAGAATAAAACTCGTACGGTATACCTGTGTACGTCTCATATTACTCGCAGTCAATTTTATAACAATACTTCAGAAGTTTATTTTAGAACAATGCGATTCCGTAACCTTTTAAATACCAATTTTGCCAAATATTATATCCTAGTGCATTTCTTGACCGGAAGTTTGATTACCTGTCTATGAGACCGAATCTATCGCATATTCTCGTTCGCGAAACTTCGGGCTACAGTTATAAAAAAATCAATCATCTATCGACGGTTTTGTTTCCGTTCAGTGATCGTGAATTCTCTCGCGCGTAAAATCGCTGCTATGGTGTTCAGCCAAGGATAAATATACTCCTGAATCTCCTTGTTTCTTCAAGTGTAGACAGATTCTAATTCTAATGACATTCCCGCGGCGATTAACACCCCAATTATTTTACCAGAAGTAAAATAAAGACTCTAGAAGTTTTCCAATCAGTCAAGATATTTTCCCATATCGATTTACAATTCTGTTCATTTCTTTTTCTTTCGTATTTCTCTTTTTTTTTTTGCATCTAGGTAAAAAGTGAGCTGAACGAAGCTAAGGGGGAGTCTCGTTAAAATGGTTACGTATTAAATTGTGAATAATTAACGAGGCGGGATCCCTCCACGATGGTCTGAGAACTTGCCACGTGTGCGACTTGCAGTTGTACATACATGTACCCGGAGCCTCGTGTTCCGTGTCATTCGCGCCACACGGTTGCCTCATGGTAACCGCAGCTTTTATATACAAGTGCCGGAGATTCGACTTCGTCGAGCATAAAGAAACGTGAGAATCTACCGTATAGCGGAGGTTTTATAAGGTCAGATTATACCGGAAGTTGAAACCGCACTTTTAAGGGTTGAGGAAGATCGACGAACCGGAAAGTAGCAAAGAATATACCGAGAAAAGCCATCGACTCAATCTATTCTACCGGAAACGGAGAATATGGAATTAAACGAAGAAGAGAATGAGAAGAAGGAATCCGAGTTAAAAGATCGGATAAGAAATAATGGGGGAAAAATTCCGAATCAAGTTTACGGCCAATTACTTGCTTTAATTTTTCACTAAACGGTCGTAGTTAATCTCTCGGTTAGTCCCTTGGCAACAAGTCCGAAGAGAGAGAAAGAGAGAGGTCAATTTACGATAATTATTTTTATTCCTCAAGACGCGAGGAGAACAATCAAGCATTTCCCTGCCGGTTGTCTCCAGCTCCATGGCTAGCCTGCATACCGACTCGTTCTGACTCATTCGCTCATTATATTAGCTGGCAAAAAATTTGTCAAACTTTGAAGAGACTCGCTGAAAAAAAAATAATCATAATTAACAAAGCTCATCTACGGCGAGAAACTTTCAGATCATTTTAGGAGCTCTTATTATCTTCTAGTCAAAGGAGAGCCACTCCTTCACTGATTCGGTTTCTTGGTATAGAAAGCCGAGCGCACTGTGTCATCTCAGGCTTATCCGTGTTTACAGAAATTTACGATTTTCAGGTATTTCAAAAACGTCTTATCACACGTCCTAAAAATCGCTTCGACATCAAGCTTTGTCCGTAAATGTATGACGCATTTCGTGCCAACTCTACCATCGCCAACCCTGACCGTCTCGTATTTGATCTATGTTTTTCCATATCATTGTTCTGATTTTTAGAAACACTTAGGTTTTTTTTTTTATAGTGAAATCTAGAAAATACCTGAATTTTCGCAAGAGATTAGACGCCGTTTTCCTCCTTTTTATAAAATTAGATCGATTTCGCGTCGCTTTACCTATAACAAAGTATTCTTTGTTTGAAAATTCGCGGAGTCTGTCGCCAACCGGGACAGGGATACCACATACGGTGTAAAGTTACGTTATTACGCGGTACAGTACGGGTCGATAAGATATACACGTAGCAATTAAGCAAATGCACACGCACCTCTAGACGTCGATATGAAAACTGCAAATGCGCCAACGCGTCGCCGGAAGTGGATACCGGCATGTTCAGCAGACATAGTGTCGTGCGGGAAATCAAATATTAAAAAAAAAAAAGAACAAAAGGGAAAAATGAGGACACGAGATTTGTGGATTTTTATGTACGTAAATCGTAGAAAATTACGGAGCTAATGATTTCCTGAAAATCTAAGTAAGAAATTTAGTAGCGAAATAAAAGTTCTGGATTGTCTGCGTCTTGACGAATATAAAGAACTTCCGTATTTCGTGCCACTGGTGAGTTAAGATCGTCGGTTTCAAGTGGAAAAGTTAAGTCGAGAGGATCTTGAAAGAAACTATAGATTTAAAGTCGTCAAGGAATCAGAGCGTACAGTCTGCGGTTTAAGAGATACCGGTTAGCTTATTTATTTTCCTTATTCCGGTCTCTGCTGTACAGCATGTCTGGGTGAGTTGAGAGCGCGCAAGTACTCGCGTGATGAGAAAAAATAAAAATAAAAATATAAAAAGATGAATAAAAAAAAAAAAAAACGTGTTCGAGGAGAAAGAAAAGAAGGAAAGAACAAAAATTAGTCCGTCAATCAAGACTCGCGGTCTTCTTTGGATGAGATTTTGATATTAGTAAAGATTCCGGTCATTATTCTCATCGTGATTCATCCCAAATCCTGAAGGAGGGTCTGGGATTCCCCCTGGACCAAGAAACGGTCTTTTAAAAACCGAATCTTTTCAAACAAACGAAAATAAGGAACTTGTTGCTCATCTGCTTTGAACTCGCAGAAGAACGATCTGCAATATCGTAGGAAGACGAGTTCGGCTGCGAGACCGAGACCTCGAATTCCCCTGTTTTCCAAAAATTACGAAAATATTCAAAGCCACAATAATTTGGTGTACTAGAAACGCGAAAATTCATAGAAGGAAAGAAGAACTAGGGTTTACCTTAGCTCCGATCTGATTTCCGCACTGGCCAGCCTGCAGATGAACGATCTCCCTCATTGTCCCGTTTTTTTTTTTTTTTTTTGTTTTTTTTTTTACGGTTTTTGAATTATCTTCCGGCTCCTTTGCCTCCTCTCAGTTTGAGTCGTTTATTTCTCGATGAAAGGCGAGGAAAAGAAAACGCGAATTACTTATGACGATCGGAGTTGAACGGTTGGATATTGTGATGCGGACGTAGTGGCGTATAGCTGGGTAACGAGAAGTGCGGACGAGCAAGTGCGCCGACGAAATGCGAGTGCTGGTGGCGAACGTCTCATCAGCGTTGTCGTCGAAGCCAGGAACGCGCCCGGACGCCAGGCGCCGAGACAGCCGTCATCCATACCCCCACCTAAATATATGCTGCACAGGAACAGCCACGGAATTCTTTTTTTTGTTTCTTCTCTTTTTCTTTTCAAGGAGAAAAGGAAGAAGAAGAATAAATCTCAAGGAATTTTAACCGAACGGAAACTGGGAAAAGAAAATTTTATGAATCAGGATACGTTGAATAAGATTTAAAAATATCTAACATCGAAAAATACTCCATGTTCCAGAGGGAAAAAATTTGATTCATGATGCAATTAATTGAAAAATCACTTCCTCATTTACAACACACATTTTCTTTTCCGATTATGAAAGGCATGATTTTCAAATTTCTGTAATTTTAGATACTAATGCAGAAAACTTGTGTAAATCTGCATTATGTCTTCAAATTATAAATAAATATTTTGACTATAGATATAGCGATTTGAAAAAATAAAAATTCAATAAAAAAAAAAAAACGTAAATCTTTTCTGCACTGATTTCGATCATTTTTCTTTTTTTTTTGTTCTTTTCGTTTTCCTGTTACGTTGGAACTGGATTTTTTTTATCGTATTCTACTTCCGGTATCCTTTACGCCAAATTTTTTTTTATGTGGTTGAGTGTGATGCAAGACGAGATTCATCCGCACAGCCGATATCCTAATTAACTTAATTGAATCGAGAATTGGAGTTCAACTGTTTCGCTCACTTGACTCATACAAAGAGATGATAGAAAGCTGTTTAATCTAACTCACAATTAGCTCACAAAGAGAGATACTAATGAATAATGGTTGCTGACGTAATTTCTTCAGGCTCTGTACCTTACTCATCGTGATAACACGTTAAGACTCTGATTTCATTCATACGATTATGAAAATTTGGATATTCGAGATATGAACATAATTCTATACTTGCGAAGCTGAATCTGACAATATATCGATATTATTGTTCCAGTCCATTCGTGTTCTGGATTTTCTTCGAACAGCTTGGATGAACTTGAAAACCGTAGAGTAAGCGTGAATAAAGAAAAGGTGAAAAAGAATATAAAGAATTTATAATATCCTATCAACATTCTGTTCATAGTACCAGTCGCCTTCCTGCTGCAGATGCGTCATACACCTCAGTTTAGTCTAAAGTATCGGTTGGTCAGTCGGCTAATAATGGTGAAACCATATTTTAATCAATATAACTGATCGTTGACCTGTGGTCGTCGACATCCTTCGGCTAGGACTTCCTAATGATTTATAATGAGGTGTGCTGCTCTGCGGATTACTTATAAGAAAAAAAAAAAAAGGAAAAATTAGAGAAAAATTCTAGACCTTTTGTAAAAGAAACTTTTTCTTATTCTTTCACTGCTCATATTCCCAATGATAGATTTTCATCGAAATAGCTTCTCCTAGGAGTATAGATAGGTCTGTGACTCAATTTCAAGTACTCGCTTGAACGTAATTACTATTTCTCACATAATTGGTTTCGGGCTCATTTTCAAGGGAAAGAATCGAGCTGGGTATAAATAAATAAAAAATAAGCAGACTTTGAGATCAAACTTGACGAGTTAATGGATGGCCTGGAAGAGGGCATTGGTTCGGGATACATAAAGTGTTCGGAAAGAAGTAAGAACAAGAAAATCCTGTAATACGACAAAGTTATGAATCACCAGTCATTATACCGTATTGTGACTATAAAAAAAAAAACTTCTCATTCGGTTTATTAACACAATGTTTAGAAATGTGAGACGCGACTGTCAACTCATATTCACATGGATATTAAGGGGTTATATACACTTAGGATTTTCAAAAAATCGATTTTTTTTTTATTTTTTTTTCTTAATGTACATATATTTAAGATTACACACAGAAAATTTCATATCGTTCCGATGAATATTTTCGAAGTTACACGCAAATTTGTAAAGGCCTGCAGGCCTGCACATTAATGGTGTACCCAAAAAAATCAGCGTCATGGACATGAACTAAACTCCACTAGAGTCGCCATGGGGATGCAAGGAATAAGCGAATTGTTATCATTGTTCATATTTTTTTCTGTAATTTTTTCGTGAAAATGAAGTCTTCTAGAGAAACGAGAAAATCTTTTAACATACGTAAGTCGAGAACAAAAAAGCGCAAAAATGTTTTTAATCCGAAAACAGCTGAAACGGATGAAAGTAGTTTCAGTGCCTCGGCGAAAAAATTTAAAGAACAAGAGGAAATCTCAGTTCCGCGTGATCCGTCTGTTGAATATCGCATTTTAAATTTTATAACAGTGTTTGCAGCAATTTCTGAATATGTGAAATGTAAGATCTGTGACGGAAATGTTAAGTTTCAAACTGCTTCTGAACGAGGACTTGGTTTTAAAATTGTTTTGCTGTGTGATAAGTGTGCAGATCGTAACATAAATTCTAGTCCTTTTGTCGCGCGCTCTTATGAAATAAATCGACGATTTTTATTTGTCATGAGAATCCTCGGATTGGGGTTAAAAGGTGCAGCAAAATTTTGTGGATTAATGGACATGCGAGCTTTTATATCACAGCCCACTTACGATTTAATAATGAATAATATTCACTCCAGTGTAAAAACAGCCACCGAAAAACTTTTTCAACAGGCTGGTACTGAAGAAAAAAATTTGACTTCCGAACATCAAGGTGATGAACATTCGACAGAATTAACTGTATCTGGCGATGGCACATGGAAAAAGCGAGGGTTTACTTCCTTGTACGGTGTGACATCATTGATCGGATACTATTCTGGTAAAATCATTGATATTTTTGTAAAAAGTGCCTACTGCAAACTGTGTGAAACTTGGAGGAAGAAACTCGATACCGAAGAATATAATGAATGGTATGCAGAACATAAAAATACTTGCACTGCAAATCATTCTGGTTCTTCTGGGAAAATGGAAGTAGATTCAGTCGTCGAAATGTTTCAACGTTCATTGGAAAAACTTGGAGTCATGTACAAAAATTACATCGGAGACGGTGACTCCAAAACGTACTCGGGAATTTTAAATGCTGCACCTTACGGTGATCAAGAAGTTGTGAAAAAAGAATGTATTGGACACGTACAGAAACGAATGGGCACGCGACTCCGAGATTGTGTCAAAAAAAATGTTGAGACAGTTCAAAACAAAAAAGGAAAAAGAATACAAAAAAAAACTCTCGGTGGAAAAGGCAAACTTACTGGAAAGATGATCGATAAGTTGACAGTTTATTATGGCTTAGCAATAAGGAGAAATTGTGATTCCGTTGAAAAAATGTATAATGCTATCTGGGCCACATATTATCATTATCGTTCAACTGACGAAAAACCTCAACACGATAAGTGCCCGGACGGACCAGACTCATGGTGCAGCTGGCAGAGGGCTGCATCTGCCAATCAATTATCCACTTTCGAACATGATTATGAGTCATTACCAGAAGATGTTGCTGAGGCTATACTTCCGATTTATACAGATCTCAGCAGTGAGAATTTATTAGAAAGATGTGTAGGTGGTTTTAACCAAAACAACAACGAGAGCTACAATCAACTGATTTGGAAAATCTCTCCCAAAATTGTTCCGGCCGGTTCGAAAACTGTGGAAATCGCTGCATACATAGCTGCCGGCATATTTAATGAAGGAATGGCATCACTATTGTATTATATGAAGGCAATAAGAATTACACTTGGGCCCAATGCCCATTCATATGCCAAAAAAGAAGATGAGCAGCGCGTGAACATTTCCGATCTCAGAGCGCGTGAGAGCACCCGAGATGGAAGAATGGCCCGCAGACAACATCAGCTCGAGTTATTAGAAACTGCTGAAGCGGCGGAGGGTGTATTATATGGTCCTGGAATAGACGACTCCATGTAAATTAAAAAAAATAAAATTTTATCCTATGTAAAGTGCTTTTCAAATTTTAAACACGTTTTTCTCAAAATGGTGTTTACAAAGTCGGTGACCAACATTACTCGAAAACGGCTTAACCGATTAGTCTCAAATTTTAACACGAGCTTCTTAAATATATTTTTTAGTAATTAATCGAAGATTTTTTCTCACCGATAAATATTTTTTTTTTTATAAACAATTTAAGGCCGAAATTTTGGTCAAAAATCGATTTTTTTCTTTGAGAAACCGCCATTTGGTCAAAAAAATTTATTTTGCTTATTCCTTCGATTAATTACTAGATTTAACATTACTTTAACGAAATCTGTTTGGTTTTTTAATTTCGGAGGATCCAGTTCAAAGATATAGTGGTCACCGCAAAACGTCTTTTTTGAGAAGAGCTCCCGGAGATCAGCTGTAGCTCCTTTCCAAATAAATATTTTTACTAATACTAAGTCTTAAAATACAGTTAAAAGATACCATAATATGTGTACAAATTTGTAGATTAATAATTTTAAAAGTTTTCTCAGAAAAAATTCTGGAAAATTCGCTTTTTTTCGACCTTCTAAGTGTATATAACCCCTTAATATCGCAGTAATTGCAGTGCAGAACATTGACGTTTGTGCAACGCTGCAGTACGCTGCAAGCTGAATGTAAGAGCGTGATCATATCCAATAAAAAGCTGCTAGGACTGGGAACTAGGTTCACGTTAAATTTTTATTTTTTATTGCTACATTAAATTTAGACAGAAAAATGAATACCTTTTCCTTTTCACGACATAGATACGCATCTGCGATTTAAAATTGGCTGTTTTAGTAATAATGGACTGATTATTATCTAATTTGAACGTTGAAACTTTATCCATTCGTCTTATCCTTGTCGAGTCTTTTTCGTGAACTTTCAAGGTCATGTTCACGCCTCGACGGCCACGATTCCAGAATCCAGTCTAATCCAGTGGAATTTCCGACGATTTATCTAGAGCCGAATGCTCGCCTTCCAATAATAAGATGCAAAGAGACGACGAAGAGATGCGAAGGAAAAAGTTCTATTATTATATTTTCTGGCTAGTTCCTTAGTCTTGGTATAACTGGAAACTGACTACACCGATTAGAATTCACCTAAACAAGTTTATTAAAGCAAGACGTAATTTTATTCTGTACAGAGTAAAAATAATCGAATAAATAAAAATTCGAGTTCTCGAGTTCGCGCGTGATAGTCAATCTTGATGATCTTAAACTGCCGCGGTTCGTTATCTCTCTTTCCCGGTAATAAAAAAAGAACGTTCCCTGCGGTGGATGTTGGAGAGAATTAGAGGATAACCAGGAAGACCGTATCTCCATAATAATGGGTCTTAATCGTTAGATTAATTAGTTAAGATAAAGTAATACAGCCGAGATTAACTGGTGTGTATGTATCTCCCTATACATGGATACGTCACTTCGCCGCAGACCACCATAAACGAATTTATATTGCCTAAACGAAGAACTGGGTCGTGTAGAATTTCGCAAAGAAATAAATACTAACTGTAATAATTAGTTTAGGTGGATGTAACAAAGAGACTAACACAGCGTTTTATTATCTGTATCAGAATTGCACCGTTAGAAACTCCCTGTGTTGTCTTTAAGCTGAAAGATTAAACGGTTTCACTAAATTTCAGTCATTTTTCTGATGATCTATCACAATTATTCAGAGAACAATACATTTTCGAAAAGATTCCAACGAATTGCATGTCAACTTGGCAAATACTCCGGCGCACAAAATACTCCTGATTCTATGTGATTCGCGCGCCTTACTGCACGCGGGTAAACGATATGCAGGCGCCAATCTTTGATACGAATTCTGACACTACATAATAGTTTTATCAATGTTTATCCGTTGCGTTATGGCATGCTTAAGAGATTGACCGTGACCGTGACCGTGATTAATATTATCGTATGAATCATTCGGACAATTTTAGTTAGCTACGGTATTCATAGTTTCTGATAACTAAAGCAGCGGATTATAATTATATCCTCTAACTTTGCTGATTGACTTTCTATCTCTCTCGTGGAGATAAGCGTTATCAATCACACTCGCGTTCTTGTTAGTCACTACATTTTTCTTTCACAGGCAATTTGCTCGGGTATGAAATATTATCTGAAAAAACTGTGGATCGCCTAACTATTTCAACAAATTGAACGCTTATACCGTTATCTGAAGTGTAATTGATAGCTTTTTGTCCACTACAAATTTTCTTCGCCATTCATGCGAGAATTTAAAAGAAGATGTAGTACACGAATTATTTATAACGGCAGATAATCAACTGATAAAATTTTACCTACAGTTTCTTTTTTCTTCTTCTTTAACTACAGCATTTGTTTAGCAATTTTTTTTTTTGTAAAATGTGACTATGATGCAACAGTATTAAGATCTCAATTCAAGGTCATAATTCGCTAATTAGTTAGCAAAAATTCTCCTCACAAGGTTCGTTAATAATGCCATGCGATATAATTATCAAGCTTACTCTCGTATGAGAAGACTTTGTACATACCTATACATGGAAAATACTAATTGGCTAAATAACATGGAATAATAACCGTTATGTAAGCGTATGGTATATAATACGTATAATGTTGGGCCCTCAAATGATTGGAAGATGAATAGGGCACGTAGCTGGCAGCACATTCATATGGAATTACTCTCAAAACGTTTTGCAAGCAGCCCAGTCCGCAAATGCATAATATAATAAATGATATGGATTTTTGCGTGGCTTTTAAAAACTGTTTGGCAATAAATCCAGAACAGTGAACTCAGTGACGCATTGGAATATGATTCAAGATTCGAATAGAAGATGTTTGGATGAAGATTCTGCAAGCTGCTGTAATGCATAGCGGAAATGAAGTAACTGTCTGTACCTAGAAACGTAATTATGTTTCTAAATGAAATCTAAGATCGTTGATGAGTCACGAGATCATTTTCAAAGCTTTCACGAATACAGTTATTGATCGTATAGCGTGAGGCTCAGAATTCTATCTTTAGAGTAAAAATCGATTTATCATTTACACTGGATGTCGTGCCTGCGGTGAGCCTCGATTCTCGCTGTATTCCATCATTACTTTTCCAGCAAGCACTTATAATTCTTTGCAAGCTCCAAACAGTATATATGCGTGCAAAAATTTTGCTGCAATTTTGCTGGAAAATATATTGATCCAGTGCCTTACGAGAACATTGCAAATTACTTGCGTGAGTCTGCTGGAAATCTGTCGCAATATCCCGCAAGTTTCTTTCTGCAAGTTTCTTGTGCAGATCTGCGAATCTGTTGGATGACTGCTTGTGAAAGATAATTGCAATTCATGAAGACTCATGGTTGGTTATTAGGGGTTTCAAAAAGTTACACGAGTCTTATCAGAAATCAAATCCAGGACTCTTTGATATACTGTCGATAAAATAGATAAAATCGAATTTTCGAAAATCAAATTTTTCTTTAAATCGAAAACCTCGCCTACGAGCGCCTATCTCCATAGTAAAATTGCGAGAGGATCATCTTAAAATTGGAATTATAAGGAATGTGAGATAATGTCATCGACAATAAATTTCAACAGCTTATCGCGATCGTATTAATAATATAGTTCGTACAGAAGTGGATTTAAAATTACGAATTTATACGTACTACGGTAAAGCGAATTATAGCGAAGCTACAATCTGTACGGAAAATATTTTATTAACACTATCAATAGTTGTGAAGATAATAGATTTAATTGATAATTTATTAGCTCATTGATGAAGACAATTTTCGATGATAAAATTAGGGCGAAAGAAAAGAAAAAAAGTATAAAATCAAATCTCGAGAAATTTGAAAGAATGTAATCGAGCTGGTCGCGACTAATTATGTAAATTTTGAACGAGTATAATATGTGCGTAACGTGTCGATGTTAAAGGTATGGGGATTGTACTTACTAATAAGTATGTAGTGCGTGTTAATAAAATGTACTTTTATTTCATAATAATTTATTATAAGATTGTGGCAACCTCGCTGATGATACTACATGTTTTTTTTTTTTTTTTTTTCTTAGAGGATCGATAATAAAAGACGCTTTACAACCAGAATTAAATTTAATATCAAGAATAAGAGTGAAACGAAGAATAAGAAATAAAGAAACAAAACACAAGGCGTCAGTCTTTGTTACACGAGTAACGATTACCTAGATACTTTTATTCGGAATGTGTTGCTGGTTTTACACAGAGAGAAAATTAGACAAGAGAAGAATAAAGGTATTACACACAATTACAATGTATAAAAATTAACAAAATACCAAATGAAAATTTCTATATTAATTAAGCTGGCTGAAAAAAGCGCGCCTTTACTGGTTGTTCTTTTTTTTTTTTTTTTTTTACTTTATATATACGTTAATGAAACGCTTTGTATATAAATTGGCGAGTAGAACAAAGAGAGAAAAAAAAAAAAAAGAAGAGAATAAACCAATAGTCAATTATTCGAAAGATAATTTTTTTTTTCCCCTCATAAGTTGTCTTTTTTTTTATTATTATTATTATTTCAAAAGAAAAAAAGAAAAAACAGTTACAATCGTCATAATATACCACCAACGGGTTATTAGTCATATTTCACGTATCGAGTATATAGGTGTTGTTGTATACATATAATATGTGAGAAAACAAGGTAAGGTAAAGGGTGAGAAAAATGATGAAAATAGGAAAGCGCGCACGGGGGTCTCGGGCTTGCTGTCATGGTCGATAAACGGTCCGTAAAAACAACGACAAAAAAAAAAAAAGAAATCAAAAATTCGAGCACAGAAACGAGAACAAAAAAAAATACGAATAAAGCATCGGGACGGGAGCGCGAGGGAATTGGGAAATAATGAAAAATATAATGGACGAAACAGTGGCTTGCTAGGGGAAAGGGTTTCTTTAGGGAATTTCTTTTTTTTTTTGTTTTTTAGGGAAAGAGGGAAGGACTAAATAAAAGGATGCTTAGTTCTCGTCAACTTCGGCTTCCTGCTCCTCGTCGAACTCAGCATCTTCGTCAGCTGTGGCTTCCTGGTACTGTTGGTACTCGGATACCAAATCGTTCATGTTTGATTCAGCCTCAGTGAATTCCATCTCGTCCATACCCTCGCCGGTGTACCAATGGAGGAAAGCTTTCCTCCTGAACATAGCGGTGAACTGTTCTGATATACGTTTGAACAGTTCTTGAATGGCGGTTGAGTTGCCGATGAATGTCGCCGACATCTTTAATCCACGTGGCGGAATGTCGCAAACTGCAGTCTTAACGTTGTTTGGAATCCATTCGACGAAGTACGAGCTGTTCTTGTTCTGGATGTTAAGCATCTGCTCGTCGACTTCCTTCATCGACATTCTGCCTCTGAATATTGCCGCTACTGTGAGGTACCTTCCGTGTCTAGGATCGCAGGCTGCCATCATGTTCTTAGCGTCGAACATCTGCTGTGTCAATTCCGGTACGGATAACGCGCGGTATTGTTGGCTGCCACGTGATGTCAGAGGTGCGAATCCTGGCATGAAGAAATGGAGGCGAGGGAACGGCACCATGTTTACGGCCAATTTCCTAAGATCGGCGTTAAGCTGACCTGGGAATCTAAGGCATGTCGTTACTCCCGACATAGTGAGGGACACGAGATGGTTAAGATCGCCGTATGTTGGTGTAGAGAGTTTCAAGGTGCGGAAGCAAATGTCGTACAATGCTTCGTTGTCAATGCAGTATGTTTCGTCAGTGTTTTCAACCAGCTGATGAACCGAGAGAGTTGCGTTGTAAGGTTCTACCACGGTGTCGGATACTTTGGGTGATGGTACGACGGAGTAGGTGTTCATTATTCTGTCCGGATACTCCTCGCGGATCTTTGAGATCAGGAGGGTTCCCATACCGGACCCCGTACCACCGCCGAGAGAGTGAGTCAGCTGGAAGCCTTGAAGGCAATCGCAGCTCTCAGCCTCCTTCCTCACAACGTCTAGGACGGAGTCCACCAGCTCTGCACCTTCGGTGTAGTGGCCCTTGGCCCAGTTGTTTCCGGCACCACTTTGTCCAAAGACGAAATTGTCCGGGCGGAAGATCTGGCCGAATGGTCCTGATCGGACAGAGTCCATTGTGCCGGGCTCCAAGTCCACCAGGATCGCACGGGGGACGTATTTTCCACCTGATGCCTCATTGTAGTAGACGTTGATCCTCTCCAACTGGAGATCAGAGTCTCCGTGGTAGGCGCCGGTCGGGTCAATGCCATGTTCGTCACTGATTATTTCCCAAAACTGAAAAATAAAGGAAAATACGGTTTTCATACATCGTTAGAAACGCTTTTTGTACAACGTAAGAACCGGTTCTATTGGGATGGCACAGATCTCGTACGATTAGTTTTGTTTCTCTCAAGCTATCGATCGTTCATTTCGTCCGAAATAATATTTTCTTTCTCGATTTCAACCTTCAGAAGCCTCTTGGAAATTATTCAATTGTTTCAAAAAAAAAAAGTGGACGATATTGAGACTCGCGTAAGAAACGAAAAAGAAAAAACAAAAACGGGCCTTAATTTCAATCCTTCCATGCAATCAACGTAATCTAATGAATACATTGTAATGGGTGAAATATAGTTTCAGAAATGTTAATAACAACGCGATAATCAACTAAGCAGCTTATTGCGAACGGGAAATTAAGTTTAATTAGCGATTTATTCATCCGCCTGCTAGCTTGCCAGCCAACCAACGAACCAGACACACTCGACTGGGCAAGAACGGAACGTCTTAGAGTGGCAGAGTTCAACGACACCTCAGGCATCCTTTATGATCAGAAAATGCAGCGTCAATAATCGAAGAGAAATATTCAAGTCCAGAATTGAACTGACATTAGAAAAAAGAAGCTTTACTTTGAGTTTAAGTGGAAGAGAATAATGTAAACCGCGCGAGTGTTCGTAATTGTCGATCGGGGTCAATGAGAGATAAAAAACGTTTTTGTTTTCTTATTGGGAAAATGAATTACGTCCATTCCTTATAAATATCTTATTAGGTAACAAAGTCACAGCTTAATGTCTGACCATATATGAACATCTCGGTGGGACGTCATCCCCCTCTAGCCTCGTCCCCCCTCGAATAATAAAGTAGACATGAGTCACCAATGTCACCGCTATATATAGAGATGATGCCCATATTGCCATAACAGGTAATTAGCATTAGTCCAGGTGAACTTTATCTCCTATTTCGCAACTATTTTTACGCAATATATATGCTGACTGCATATATGATTTTGTAAAACCGCAAGAATGCAAGAAACTTTCGAGTAACATCGGGAAAAGTAAGATTAAAAAAAGATTGCATTCTTCGGAGAAACTATTTCACGTTCAACTCTTATTCATATTGATTTTTATCTGCTTGTTATGCTATGCCTCCAAAAAAGACTATATTTTTATCGAACCTATTAAAATTCAGAGCCACTTAGTATCGTAAACAATTTAATTGCGTCATTAGTCAACATGTCAATAAAGATATCAATTCGGAAATACATATTCAATAGTTCCATACGAAGACCGCTTGCCTCTTGCTATTAGGGGCCTATGAACTTCCGGATAAAGAAAACGTTTTCAGTCGGGCTAGTAGGTAACGGAAAATAGAACCCTTGGTTCCTAACACCTGGCTTTTCTTTGTCCTCGATAACCAGCTGCTCTCGGAGAGCGCAGGCGAAATTTATCCAGAGAATTTTCGTTCGTTAAAATGCGATACGAATTTAACGCAAAATAATTTTTAAGTGACAAAACCCAGAGAATTTTCTCGACTTTATATCAAAATTATGAAATTTTCAACTCCGGTATTTCTCCTCGTAAAAATATCGGCTGAAATTAATGAGAGATGTATGCAAATAGCAGATTAACGCCGGAGCGTACCTCGGGGTCCGAATTCTAACGAAAAACTCGTTTCAAGTCGAGTTTTTAAACGCTCTTCGTTCGGCTATGTATCTACCAGTAAAGCGAGAGCGCGGGAAGAACGACCCTGTGCACGAGCCTCGCCGCTCTTTTCTTTCTATCTCTCTGTATATTTCATTCTCTCTCTCTCTCTCTCTTTCGCTTCGCGTGTTCCTATCGCCAGGCGGCATGAAGGGAACTTGGAATGGTGTGAGGTAAATGTCGGTGTGTTACGACCGGCCGTTACACCGACATGAAGATGCGTGCGCAACCGCTCGATGCCTCAATGTCGGCGTCCGCAAGCGCACAGCCACACCCTGTCCCAAATACATTCATATACATAGAATTTATCGAATACATTGAAGAAAATATTTGATAAAATTTCTTCTCGGTATTAAAAAAACCGTTCAGAGGTTAGGGAATCTCGCTGTAGTTAACGGGAAGTAATTAAAGATTGAAATTTTTTTCTCTAACGAACAAGCGAAGAAACGTTCGACCCGGCAACTAGACAAAAAAAACCGTTACGCCGGCCGGCACAGCGTCGCCATGACAGCCAACTCAACAATTCCGTGGCGTCGGCGATGTGGAAGGGGTTAATAAAAGCGATACTGGCTGAAATTATTTACTCTCCGCTAAACTTGATAAGGAGATGGGATCTCTGATAAGATCTGTTGCTAGGGACAATGCGACTTTGTTGACTTTTTGCAAGAGAGTAACGTCAGATGAATGATTATGTTCGTTTTTCTTTGTTTTTAGAGGCACATAGGTTCGGCGTTGCTATCCCAACATTATTATCGATTGTTTCTCCTCGATTCTTTAAGCTTGAATACACACTGAATCGAATGAATTTATACGGAAGAAAAAACAAAATCTCTGAACTTAGACACTTCACAATTTGGCATGCACTGTTAATTAATTTTCCCAATTTTTGACACTGGTCTTATGAGACGATGGATCGATACTAAAGTCGCGTCATTGAAAGAGACGCTAGATTTTTCACGTCACCATATAATACGGAGGCTGGAACTTCGAAGAATCGGAAAAGAATACCTAACTTTAGTACAAATGTAAAGGAATTGTTTTATCAAGCTTACCTTTGCTCCAATTTGGTTTCCGCACTGACCGGCTTGGATGTGAACGATCTCCCTCATGTTGATGTCTTTTGGTTTTACTTCAACTCTCTCTCTTGTTACTGGACAACTGTAAGCTCGTACGCGTCGCGAGAGCCGAGAAGCGATTATGCGAATGCGGTGGCACCGGTGCCTGCTACAGATTTTCAAGCCTCGAACTGGCCGCAAAGTGGGGGAGAGCAACGCCCTACGGCTCGATCTGATTGGTCCGTTCTGTATAAGGTCGGTGACGTCACACAGTCATACCAACATCTCAATAATATACCCAGGCGTCATTCCACTTTACGAGAAGATACAATCCCTGACAAAACTATTTTCCCAGTATTTTTCATTATCATCATTTCTCATAAAACGCTATTCACTGAATTTCTATATCTTAATAAAAAACGAACAATAACGATACTGAATTAGATATACGATATAACAATGAAAAATCGCTAATCCAGATTATTACCACGATTGTTTATGGTTAAACAACCGAAATAAGACTACCTGTATTTGCCGAAATGTTGTTTCTATTAGTGATACTTATAGCTAGAATGAATAAAATCGATGTGTACTGATTAAATGAGCAGAATTTCGTTTATCCCAACAATGCTAATCAAGTTTCTAATTGAAATATAATTTTCTGCGGAGTCTATGTTGTGATTGTATTTAATTACATTTTTTGTTCATCGTAAGGCATGTTGATTCGCAATTAGGAGGCCTTAGGCCTCGTGTATTTAAACAACAAAAAAACGTGTTTTGCTGACACGTAATACTTGCCATGTATTACGAGTCTCGAGCATAAAAAAAAAACGAAAAAGACAATCTATGGTATACGACAGTGCGGCGGCGCTAGGGACTTTTTTGGGTTGGCAAAAGCCGGGGCATCGGCGCAGGCCGAAACCGACGCCCACGAACCTGTGCTATATACTATATGTTATAGCATACTCAGATCCTTCACGTCCCATGCTATAGCCTTATTGGAAACATTTGGTCGCGGTACGTCAGGCCTTATCGTAGATTAGCTGTTTCTCTTTTATTTCTCGAGAAAACCTGCAGCAGCTACTTAACAGTCTAGAGAAGATCAATATCCTAATCTGCATTTCAAATATAGGCAAATCTCTCGATTCTATATCGACGTACTCAGAAAATGAGTACTCAGAAGACTGGATAAAATAATCGAGGCACGGCATTAAAGGATGAAAAATCAAAGCATAGAAAAGTGAAGGAAGCGTGTGTCAAGGCGTGGGCAGAGCAGACCTCGCGCATAGTTGGCCTCTGCTTATAAACTATATTACGAATAACTACAATAGCTTAGCCTACGTATGGCACGGACCACGCTGCAATACTAGATTGAATCAATTAGTCTCCGTGTTCCGCTTGACCTTAAGTCCCCCAGATTTACAACTCGCGGTGTTATTTTCAGCCTAGGTATTTCGAATCATTGAATAAGTGACTGCGAGTCATTATATCCTAGTTTAAACTTATCGGAGAAAATATTTCGTTGTTTCGATAATATCTCGATAATAATCGATCAGTTAACGTAATTAAGTGTATTGCAACCCGAGGCGAGCATGAATAGTCCTGAAATAATAGCCTTGAGCTGTTTCATACGAACGTAAATACCAAGAACTCGTACAGCTAGTTTACGATTTTTTAAACGCTTTATAAGGCGCTTGGTTGACACTTACCACGTATCTTTATACAAGTATTAATTAACTTCGTGACATAATATAACGAGAGTTGTAATTATCTTATCATAATTCGTACATAACAGAGTAGAAATAAATTAGCGCCTATAATATACAACAGGGAAACGATACAAGCAAAGGTATTGTTATGTGTGATAATGATTTACTATCTTTATCACTGTATCAGAAAAATAGACTTTGAGAAAGCCTCTTTCTGAATCTAATTTCTTTTTTTATTGTTTGCTGAAAAAGTATGATACTAAACACACGCAATGTGCCTGAAGATTTATGAATCGCGTTGCAAATTCTTGTTTGCTTTTAATTCTTGTATTTTAGAAGCTGAATATTGCCAGTCGATGATAATGGAAGCCCAAAGTCTATTAAAAATGAAACATGATCCTTTAAACTCGTGACATACTGCAAACCAAGATCGGAAGCAATGGAGCGCACTGGCGCGTAACTGACGAGTGATCTTCATCCTGTCGTATAATTCAGCTCCTCGACGTCTTGGGCAAGCCCTTCCTGCCCTGGTTCAAGAAATTCACTCAACGATTCGAATACGATTGGATTCCGTCATCCTTGTCCAACCCCACCCACCCGCGATCGACAAATTAGAAAGACAGAAAAAAAAACAAGAAGAAGAAGAAGAAGAAAGAAAAAAGAAGAAATAAATCTATATCTCCTAACGCTGTACATTTACCTACACAAACATTTCAATATTCTTATTGGTATATCCGTGCTGCGATATTTCAGTGCTACCTTTTCATCCGCACAGCTGTATCGAACACACAAGTAACACGGATGGGGACAATGCTCTACCCACGCGTCAAACGCCTTTGTCTAAATTTGTCTAACGCCCAAAGTTTTGATCCGTCTAATTAATCCGGCGACAGACTTAGCACAGTTGCGTTATACGGTGTATACTGTATATACGTATCTATATGTACGTGTGGATATATTCTGCAGTACATTCGTTGCCGGCAGCGAAACCGAGCCGGCTTATCCCCTTAGAAGGAATCGATTGATGCGGCAAGGCGAGACCACGCGATTTATATACATATATATATAAATGTATTACGTATACTCAGCGCTTGCGGACTCCGGTCTACCCCGAACCCCGGAGAACCTCGAGTATTGCTTGCTGCACTGGTTGTATTGCTCATTGCTGCAGCGCTACTATTTCGAAAACGTTTCGTACGACGTCTTGCGAGACACCGCGATTCGGATTCACCGACTAGGACTCTCGACGATCGGCAAATCTACTTTACGATCTAATGTATCTGTACAGACGCGTTTTGTCAATTGCAATGGCGTAACTGCAGCAGGTCTATGAGGCTCTGTATTCTACACTTTGAGTCCGCTGGATTAGAGCATCGGAAGAGATTAACCTAATCCGTAGAATAGGAGCTAGAAACAAGTTGGGAGAACGTAGAAATACTGTTATAACTTATTCATCTCGTCGAATAACTTTCGAACTAACCGATCGATTTTTACGAAATTTGGTACACGAATATTTTGGATAGTTTATAGATCCAGTATTTAATTTGAGAAAAATTTATCGAGGAGTTCGCAGGGGAGTATAGAGAGAAAAATATTTCTTCAAAAAATTGTTAATAACTCGGCGACCGTTCGTAAGATTCCGATTGTCATTTTTTGGTTGTTAATTCTCGAGGCGTTTTGCCATAAACAGTATATACATCTCTTCGCAAGATTTTCGGCGTTATGGCAAAATTGTGGAGAGGAAGAAAGTCATCTTCTCACGAGTTACGCCTCTGAGGATGAGTTTCCCAATCAATTCATGCCCGCGGGTGTTCCTTCGTCGATTTACCATTTACGGATACACTTTTTTCAAGCTTATACCTGCACATATACCTTACTCGTTTAATTACCTGTTATAACACTTTCCGTGTCGCATTTCTACGCGACACTTTTTATCCGCACGTATTGCAGTATTTTTCAGGAAGATATACAATACTTGCATTATATCTAGATAGATCGAGTGCAATAAATGTCAAACGTTAATTCCGTACAACCACGCATTGTGGATTGTTTCCTCGGGAGGTAATAAAAATGTAACAAATAACCGCAGTTTCTTTTGTCACATTGATTTCTTTTAGAGAAATGATGTCGATTTACGATCTGCTTGTACATGTAAGTATTGCATTCTTTATACCTTATATCACTCTAGTATATTCATTTATAGATTATACTTACGCAGACATATCTGTTTATATAATTTTCATCATAGGCATGTGTATGCACCATTTATACTATAGTCAAGTTTAAATTAAATCATATAAACTGGTATCTGAATTCATACTTACAATATTGATTTTCTATATAGCAAAATATATTTTCAATAATATATAGAAATTCGGTATCTCAAATACTATTATATATACCAGATCGTAACAAATACATTCAGAGTGCAGATAATTGCAGCCGATGGTGGAATCCGGAGCCCTCGAAGTTAGAAAGAACCTAGACGAACTCTCGTAGTGCTGCGAGCTAATTCAAATTGTTTTAAATACCCATGATCTACGAATTTACAAGTGCAATTCTACAATCCATGTACATCTATGTAGAGTTATATTATAGGTTGATATATGGACAGATATGTAGGTACCAAGCGGACTTAATGCTCTGTGTCGTTGAGCTGCGACGAGCTGTGACATCACGTTCAAAACAAGATTGCTCCTAGTTTTATTACCGTCATTTTGTAATTAGCATTTAGACCAATTTTTATTTCATCTTAACTTATTCCTCGTTTGATAGGTACGGTCTTAAAATAGTATAAAACAAGATTCTAGCTACTGTTCAAAGTTTTTAAGTCTCATATCAATCTATTGAAAGAAAATTTCTCCAACTACAAACTTGAACTAATTCATACGGCCGACTGATAATTAAATTAAGGATTGGATCTGACATTTTCTTTCATGAATTTCGACCCAACTGCCTCTAAAAAAAAAAAAAAACCTCGAATTTCTGACTCAATTAAACATCAGACTTTCCTCCGCCATGCGATAATATATTCTAGGTAAACTGAACATAAGGTCGTATCATGTCTGAGTATTAGAGTCGACGAGGCGGTTATCGACCGAAATTTCATAAGCTTATAAAACTGGTATATGTTCAGCCCATTTTATTGTGGCCATACCAAAGTAGGGTTGTTTTCTTGTGTATAGTACCTATATCGATTCGATTAATCACCCTCGCAACAAACAAACGGGTGAATAATATACCTGGTAGGGGATATTTCCGACGTCGCCACCTGGTGACACGAGCGTCCCGGCCGGCGTCGCGTCATTGGCGTCGCTCATCCTTGACCTCGGATATCATATGCCTATAGCCCCGGAGATTGCGGGGGTCTATAACGTATAATATAATATGTAAAATGTGGATTAGACACATTATTGGGCGTAGAACTAAGTTTTTCGTATATTACATGCCGCCTTTATAATTCTAACGGAGAAAAAAGTTTTGCATCTGTATATTTACGCCCGAGCTTGATGCAATTGTAATCATTAGGTTCATAACTGCACAGCTTCCCTTCTCAGCTCTCGCATATGACTCAGCTCCGCGTAAACAATTGTATGTAATTATAGTCGGACTGAAAAGGCGCTAAATGCGGAATCCGCGTATAAATTTAAATAATTGTATAGAATTTTGAAACCTACTTTGTAGATGTTATAATATACGATCTCGTTAAACGTTACGTAAATCATAGGTACACGTATATGTACTTTCTTGCTTTATACGTATACTCATTCAGCAACTCATAACGAATTCGGAGAAGATTCGAAAGATTTCGACGAAATATTATTCCCTTGTTACTTCTGATTGGTGAAAAGTTTTGTCAATTGAAGCAAAGCCTGTTGTTTGATTTGTTCATTTTTCATTCAACACAAAAATGTGATCGAGTTAATCGAGAATGTACTTAATTGCACGAAATACAATGAATTCTTTCGTTACCTTCAAAATAAGTATTTGGTTTTAACAAAATATTTTGCGAATTGAAACAAGTCGATGTGATGAAATAAACTAACATTGTTTTTGAACACCACATCTTTTCAAATTTTATTGGAGCATAAGTTGATGACTGTTAGAACAATTTCATCGAATTCACTGTAGAATCGCGTTTTATTTCATAACGCATTTTTTCCCTGCGAGTGAACCTTGCCCATTTTCTTGGTACTTGTTTCTCGATCATTTGGAATAATTATAGTTAGATCTAGAATCTGATAGACCTACATTCATGAGGGATTCTGATTAGAACAGAGTTTCCGGCATTTAGTATCAAAATTGGCCGATATAAGTGATTAAATGGCATAAATACCGACATTATACAACTAAATCTCTCCATACAAGTTAATGATCGTGGGCTATTTAAGGCGTTTAACTAAACCAGAACGGCTGACCAACCTTCTGACATAAGCCAGGAATTACTCTTTAACCACAGCTGATACCAGACATATATACCTAGTATATGGCACGCGTCCTACACTCCACACAAGTATTGGTACATATTGTAACATATACATTACTTGTATACATTACGTGAATCTGAACACGTAATTACTCAGACTTTAACCGAAACAAGCGCGAAATCTCCACGCTTATATATATATTTATAAATTTATATCATCACTCTCTTTTACCGTTAGAAATATGACCACAAAATCGAGATCGATTCTATTCGAAAAGAAACACCCGCTATATTTCGTTATCGCCAATATTAATGAAAGTGCTCGAAATTTTGTGCAAAAATATTAACATTTAGGGGTTGCTCAAAAATTTTAACGTTTGAATAATTACCTTTTTGAATTTCGACCCATAACCGACCCATGAACATTATTAAATATATTTTTGCGAAAAATTCTGAGCACTTTCATAAATATTGATGATAAAAAAATATAGACGCTGATTCAGTATGACAAAATAAATTTAAAAAAAAAGGATTTTTGATAAATTAAATTATCTCCAAAATTTTTCTGGTAAGATAAAAAATTGGAGATTTGAGGTAAAAAACTTGTCGCTCTCTTCGCGTCTGGGGAATGAGAGCCGCAGCAATACACGTAATAAGATAGAGTAGGACGATAATTGCTACGAAATTATTACCAGTTAATGTAATTAGTGATAAATGGGTATATATCTGTTAATTATCGAGGCGCAGGAATCGATCAGTTTCGCTTAAGATCGCATTTGGGTCAGTTACTGTCTAACTGGTAAGAAACAGAGGATTGTGGGCGCCGCGAACGCGATTATAGATCTCAGTTCAAGCTGACAGCTACTACTCCCACCATGCCTTAAACTTCCCGAGTTCCTAGAGCAGCTACGGGCTTATACAAGTAGCAACATGACACTATACCTACTCCTGATACTCTAGTCGTTGTTTTCTTATTCCAACAGCTACACTGAAACCCTGAATGAAATGATCTCATAGAATTTACCACAGGACCATTGGCGTCGCTGCGGAATATATTTCCCTGGGGTTTCGAACTCCTTTTTCTTATTTTTCACGCATTTACGCCACTGCGCCATGGGCTGACACTTTGACTATAATGCATTATGTAATCGGATCGGACCCAGTGGGTTGGACCACCTTGAGATTATTAGAACAGTTTACTGCATCCTACGAGTTATACACATACCTGAACTTCGTAGTTCTTACAATGAGTATAGTATCAACTCGTATCTAATCCTTGCGGCTCACCTCACGGTACAGCTGCAGCTACTCGAAACTATCAAATTACCACATAGAATCACGTAGCTGACTCATACGTGTCTTCCGGAAGGTATGCCGCTCGATATTTATTCTCAATAACAACACTCTTCGAATCCTAGTCGAACTAGACAAATCTTTTCCTCGCTCTCCAACAGCGCCGGCGTTCATATCACTTTTGTACAAGATATCATCGTCTGGATACTGCACGTGATTTTAGTATCCAAAAAATGTTAAAAAGTGTTGAATTTGAGACAAATCGGTCCAGGGGTTTGGAAAGGAAAGATGTTTTAACATCTCAAGAATCGTTTGCAGTATTTCGGTGAAATTCTCTCGCTTGTTACTTCTTCATGCGACGAGCTTTTCCCCGGAATAATAACGCAATTTGGAGATCTACCGCCATAGAAGCAGCAGTTGGAAATTTCATTACGGCACAGCTCGATAACTGTTTGAACAATTTCACCGTGAAATTGCCTTTTGCCATAAACAGCATATTCCATAACAGAATGTTTGCCAAGTGATGAACTACGCCCGCTTTCTCGGTACACGAACGCACATACACACCTACCCGACGTAGGTACATACTAGACTCCTTTTTATTCGTGGAAATAACATGTGGTTAGAAGATTGTGGTTTGAAAATTCTGCAGTATGACTTTATGCCATAAATTAACTAATGATATATACTGAGAATCGAAGTGGCTGATTAAGCAACCGATTAATCATAAACTTGAACGTATTACACGTAATTCCCATTCAAAAGCCTAGATAATGGTTTTTCTTGGATTATTTTTTCACTCCATTTTTTAATTTTTTTTTTTGCTATATTCTGTGTTCAAATCTATTTCTACCCTCTCCTGGGCTACGATATTCATCCTTTCATTCCATTCCCGCCCTTGTTTTACAACGTTGATAAACTCTCTCATTCGGGAATTTACGGAAATGTTCGAGGATCGGTCACCGCGCCTCGCCTCCTTTCTATCGATCCTCCTACGCCGGTAGTCGGCTGCTTCGTACCGGGTGTCTGCCGAAGGAGTCACATGGACGAGGACGAGGACGAGAATGTGTTTCGTAATTAACTTTAACGCAACCCCGAACCCTCGGCCTTTTCCCTTTTCCGTATACACAGTTTTTCAAAAAATAAAGAAAATCCCCTCAGCACCTGCGATGACAGTACGGACTAAAAAGCTGCGAGGTCCTTTACGCTCATCGCGCATTACGCCAGCGAGCCGAAATGATAACTCGATGTGGAAAATTGAAACGGAATTTTAATCCGTTCAAATTCTCGTGCGAAATATACGTATAACTCGAGAAGGGGTTTTCTGATACAGCCTCAAAGCTCCGAATGGCTGTCGCCCCCGTCATGACTCATCCTGGTTACCATACCTGTTTTTGCCTCTCGTAAAACAGCGTGCTTTGATCATATACTAACGTTTATTGTTATTCGCAATACGGAATGAGGCGAGAAACGCGATTATACAACGAATGTAATAGTTAGAAATATATAGACGATAGAAAAACTGCAATCGAGACGAGATTTCTGCAGGTTTTAAAATCCAAATCACTTATCGATTCATCAGGAACCTGTGCTTTATACTCTGTAATCGTATCCGCAAACAGATTGTAAAATAACTATTTATACCCGCACAGAAGATCTGTGTATGAGATATCATCATAATAATATAAATAAGAAAAGTATATCAACACGCGGAGTTACGGTTGTGGGACTTGCGGATGGAGTAGCTCACCATATCCTTTGGGATTGAGGTTTGCTGACCTAACCGCATTTTTTTTTTGTTACTTTTTCCCCGTTTCTTCTTCCTTTTTATTATTCTTGCGATATCAATTTTTCCTGCTGTCTATCGCGTCGTCGCTTTTGCCCTATATACAATTTATCTTTCCAGCTATATACATGCCATATATACGCGGGCTTCAGTTTACCCCTTTTTTATTTCAGTTCATATTTCAATATTCCATAAAGTATTAGACTCAATCCTCCGCTATACCCTCGCAGGGATTAAGGTCAAGAGTTCAGGTGTAATGGCTGGTATAAATAATATTTACGTGATAAATTCACCGATTCATATGGATAATGAATATTATTCCCAGCACTGCAGGTAAGTTTCTTTGAATATGCATTATCGCTTTAATATTGGCTATCGAAACCGATATTTGGTATATAATGGAAAGAAGAAGAAAAAAATGAGGGAGTGATAAGGTATGGATTTTCGTATTAGTTATTCTTTTGAACAATGAGCAACAATCAACAGTTTCTTACCTTGACCTTGAGTCACTTAACATCAATCAGCTGCTATTAATGTAGAATCATACTTACGTACCAGCTGTCGAATTATGTGACATAGAGAGGTTGATAATTATTTATTACGAGAATAAGGAGGGGGAAGTAAGACGAGATTTTAAACTGTGGAAGAAAGGCGAAGAGTTCTTCCTCCCTACTTCCGTTTTACATAGGTCTTTTTTACAAATGGTCGATGAAGGGTTGTCCTAGCTCGACCGAGTGCTTGATTTATTGTGTTTAGTCTGACCACCAGCCACGGTATTTACCCACGTGAAATATTTCCGACTGTTAAATCCTCGCACGCAAACTAATTTAGGTGTATATATTTCAATACTGTAACGTCTGTGCGTGCAGAAAAACAAAAAGCATTTTAATCAATACTTTTCGAACGTAATAAAGCACGATATACCTTATAAGAATGACGACAAGAATAATGACAGTGTTAAAAATGTATTTGAAAGCCACACTTAAGCGAATAACAATAATTATGTTCAAAACTCCCAAGCTTCCATACATGGTCTCGTCTCTCGTGTCTCGTGTCTCGATCCTTCCCTCTTTCTCATTCTCAATTTTTCTCTCTCTGTGATCGCTGCTCGTCCCTGCTTTCTGCTGAATGAGGCGAGCACGAGCGAACACAACTAAACCTACACACACGCGATCGTCCAGACAGACACATTGCAGTCGGAGACATGGGCATGGGCATGGGCATGGGGCACAACGAGGCTGACGTCATCTCCGCAAATGCTTACCACCGCACGACAACAATTACGAGCGTAGGGGGAACCGAGTTACGACCGACGTATACTTCTCTCCCTCCATTCCTATGTGTGCAACTAACGGAATATATTCATATAAACTTTGACGTCGGCAAAAACGTTTCAAAATTTAATGAAAAATAATTATTAGCTTAAAACAGATCTCATTGAGGGCTTCCAACGCTTATAGTTATTAGCGCAGGGGACAGGTGAAAGGCGCGCGACTCTTTCCACCAGCGATTAATACCGCTCAGTATACCTACAAGCCTCACCTTACTCTCTACTCCTGCACAGCAGCTACTCACCTATAATACACCCGTAACGAGGCTATAGGCGTTCGGTGCTCGCGCCTAGGCACTAGTATATGTAAAGTCCGTTTCCAAAGGCAGAGCCGGGCAAGGAATCGATTACTGGCTCACAGCCCCGTTGGCGCACCTGTAGGTGTCCTTGCGTCTCTTTAACGACATAGAGTCGAGTGTCTTAAGGACTGACGTATGAATCGTGCGAAGTTTAAAGAAGTCTTATTTACAGTAGAGAAGTTATTACTCCAAACATACACGGGTTGTATATTATTGGATATTATTATCGAATTTTGTAATAAGTATAGCACTGCAGAATCCTGTCTTATCATTCATATCGGTGAGTTGATCCGCGTACATCTACGTTCAGTTTTCATCTTATAGTAGGTATATAGCATGCAGACGTGGGACGAAAGAGCTGCGTGACTTATCGTTGGCTTGGTTCGTTTGGCGCCGCGCTTCGAGCTTGGATTTAACTCGAGAGTTGTATGTACCTGTAGGTACCTACTGGGCGAGTAACTCGGACGACAAACTCTCTCGAGCTCACCTGAAACACGAGTGACCATATTTGGCATCTTCCCCCGATCTCTCGTTCTCCGTGCAGTCACTTGTACTTTACCGAGGCTCATTCCTAGCCACCTATATACATATATTACTGTTATTTCACCTAACGCCGAGCCGAAAAGATTTGACGTCTTTTTTTCCGTCGATTTTTCAGTATTTATGTCTTCTTATTATTCGACTAGTATACCGAGCATGAGAGAAAATAGAAGAGATGGCCTGATGTATATTACGATTGCGAGAACGAAAGCTGCGAGTCCCGTTCTCACGTGATAGAAGCCTGAAAGTCTTGTCTCTCATCCTGCGCGGAAACGAAACCCTTTCTGACGCGTTGTACCTACATAGTAGCTACCAGGTTCGGGATCGATGGAAAGTCCGCAGCAAGGAATACGTGCTTTCTTAAATCCGCAGAATGAGGTGATTCAGCTGGTACGACTTGCCGTATCTACTATTTTACCGGTTGATTATTCTTTGAAAAAATTACGGCATCTTTCATTCATTCACATTCTAAACACTCCGAAGACCGAAAAAACAAAATCATCTGAATATGGAAAGCTTTGATTCGTGTATTTTTATTATACCTCACATTTTTGTTCCTTTCTCGTTTTTTTTTTTTTTTTTTTTTTGTTTGTTCTTTTGTTACTCCGGAATAGGAACCCTCAAGAATCACACTCGAGACGAGCGAAACACTTCCACTTCAGAGAAGGGGGAGACGATGAGCAGACATCTGGTGAAGAAATTAATATTCATGTAGACGGAATTAATTGGACGCCTGTCTGTCTGCCTGCCTGCCTGCCGCTGAAAGCCCGCACTGAAAACACTCGTAATTTTAGGTGCGCGCGTTTAGCGGGGGCGAATTTTAAACCCAAAATGCATAAGACATGGCCCATAGAGCTGTTAAATCATAATTGGGTTATCCCAGCTACTGTACGTTGCATCGTAGCGAATTCTCGTTGGCGGTTAGCCAAGTGGCCTCTTGTTCTCTTTTTTCAATCAGATTGCCAATTTTCTTTTGATAAATCTCCCTCGAGGAGGTATAGAACATCATATTTATTTTATATTCACGAAAATGAAATTCTAAGACGCATCAATCACTGTACGAATCGATTTCATAATACTCTTAGGAGAGGGGTGCAGTGAGTGATGTGATCGGTAGGTTACTAAAATTTGTAACGTAAAAAATCGCAAGTAGAAAATAAAAAAAAAACAGGACAGTTTTTATTTCGTCCGTACTTATTTTCAAATATGTACAGACTTCACCGATTTACGCCCACTATAGTTTTAGAATTGAAGAAATTTTACGGTATGGGTGCGAATGGGCTTTCAACGAAAAGAAAAAAATCGATGACTTCGTCGCTGCAGAGGATGAAGAGAAAATTTATTCCTCTACCAATTTTTATATCCCTCATAAATTCGCTTCTACCTGGAAAAAATCCCGAGGGTTACATGCGCACCAGTCAACGTCCTGTAGCGTATATATAGTCAATTAGGGAAATGAGCCCTGATGAGACGGGCGTGGTGCGTTAATCCAGCGGCACACGCTCGTTATTTATGTATAATCCATTAGCCGTGTATGTGCATGCTGCATAACCGCTTGTGCATGTATGCGCTGCATTATTTCTCCTCTAGAACTGCAGGCCAGGTCATCCGAGGTCATAGCTGCATCATGGGGCTAAAGGATTGAAGTAAATGACGGTATACAGTGAAAAAAAAAGAAAGAAAAACTAGAGAAAGAAATAAAAAACTGTATATTTACTGAATTGAAATTGAGTTATTCTTTCCCCTGACTGATCTAAGGGTTGATTATTTCGCTCGATGCAGCAGATATTCTGCAACGCTTCAGAATTCAGCCGGAAATAATTAGTCGCAATTTATTTTCCAACCTTTTACGAAGTACTACAAAGGTCTAGTTTTCCAGTGATTAAAGGGGATCGATTATCGGATTTGTCTTCATGATCCGAGTCCGCGGTACTCAAACTGGTGGTTGACTATTTGATAATAGAAGAGAAACTCTGCAGCAAGCTATAAGGCCGATATAGACTGACGAAGGAATAGTGACTCACGACGGCTGGCGTCACTCACAAATCGATATCAACGTCGTGTTATATACCTAGGTCTAGGTAGACATGCATGCACCAACGGCAAACTAACTTTCTTTGGTTTTCTGCCTTTTCAAGCCTTAAAAGACCCTCGACTATCCTATTCCTCGATAAAATTTCCCGGTGTACCTATCCACCTGTACCCTTCCCTCGGGACTTTATTATCGAACTTTCAGGCCCCTGCAGGGACCAGGAGATGGATTCGTGAGAAAATTGGAAGTAATGTTTTTTTTTCAAATCACCGCCGCACGCTTTGAAGAAATATTCTATTGACTCACTTGTTTCGAGCATCATTACTCGCATTTTGAAACCTAGTTATAAATTCGTGTCTATCGAAGAAAAATCCTGTCTGCAATCATTGTCGAGAATAATCATAGACATATATCTGCGCTGTGTCGTTAGACATATAGATTATAGTCGGCACAATTAGCAACCAGCAATTACACTAATTGATAATCTGGGCTGACCTCGAACCAGAGAGTAAAAAACATTTGAAAAGTTTTATAATTAGTACAAGCACGTGATGTGTCAAGAGATAAACAGATAGAAACTGTAATTAACATTAGCCGAGAGACACGCGTTCGCTAAAATAATTAGGCAATTATTATATGAACCTAGCTAACAATTTAAGTCGCTTAATAAAACATGATATCTAAGACTAAAATAGTTCGAATATGTACATAACGACGAACGAAAAAGCTTGAATGATTTTTAAAATCAGCTCAAACTGAACCTGTAATTAACCCATCTATCACAGGGACCGATTGGTTCTTAGGTAACGAAGAAGAGGTAGGCGGGATTTAATTCAGCTCAGGGTTTGAGATGTCTTCAGGCGGCCCTGCGACCCGAATTATCTATAAAAGGATATAGTAAGAGGAAATTCTGGAGACCGTGTATACACCGGTCGAAAACATGTCTGATGTTTAATAATTCATCGCTAACGTATGAAATCGCTTGTTATATCGGTAATTCACGTATTATAGGCACAGTCCCTTCGGATGAGCTGATTACGATCTTTTTCCGAGTTTATCGCGATTTTCATTCACTCATTTATTTCTCTCTTACTATTATCATCGCTCTTCCACAAAACGGCCGATTTCCACCTACGGTAGTCCCGCTCGACCTGCTCCACTTTCTCCCGGTCTGCAGATCTCCGCCGATTTTGTATTCCAATGTGTCTTATACGACCAGTAGTGAGATTGAATTTAAATGTTTCGGAAATGATTTGGGGGGATTATTATTTTCGATGGAAAATACTGTGGAATGTAATTATTAATGGAAAATTTCAAGTTTGTTTTAAATTAGATATACCTACATTAGAGGGACAAGTTTTAGACCGCAATTTCCGAATTTTCAATCTCGTCCCAAAATTTTGGGCGAGATCGAACAATTTTGGAAAATTGCTCAAGAATTTTGAAGATAATTTGATTCATCAAAAATCGATTTATTTTCTATTTCCTTATCCCAACTCTCACCGTCTATATTTTTTCATCGCTAATATTCATGGAAGTGCCCGAGATTTTGGGCAACAGTATTAACATTCAGTGGTCGCTCGAGGATTTTTAACATCTGAATAATGATCTTGTTGAATTTCGACCCATAGACGACTTAACCCATGGATATTAATATCTATATATCCGCCGAAAATTTTGAACACTTCCATGAATATTGACGGTGAAGAAATATGGAGGGTGAATCAGTATGAAAAAATAAAAAATAAAAGAATGATTTCTGATAAATTAAATTATCTAAGAAATTCTAGAGCGAGCTTTGAAAATTGTTCGATCGTCCCTAAGTTTTGGGAGGCTTACTTAAATACTAAAAACTATAAGTACATAGAATTAACTGCAGTATTGGATAACTGAACTCCGACGAGCTGGAGTCTGTTTTTATTATTGTCTTACGATTACGCATTAATTACAATAAAATATAATATATACTATATGTATAAAGAAGTCGTAATAGCAGATGACGTCAGACATGGTACGGGACAAGGCGATCTTGAACCACGTACGACCGACGAGTCTCCTTCTCGAACGGCAATACACATTATACCGGGTATAACGAGACGAGGAAGCTCTGCAACGTGCTGTCCACGGCCTACGCTTTTGCCTATTCATATATAACGAGCAGAAAATTAAGCATAGGTATTTTAAGTCCTTGATGGTGAGATGACGTCACGTTTACTATTCGGTACTAGCGCTCCGCGGTTTATTAGCATCACTGATTTTATCATATTTGGTACAGCAACGAACGTGCATGATTTTTCGAGCTCGTCGCATCTCCCATTTTCCTAATCACCCAATTTCAGATTTAATTTCGAGTACCAAATGTATAGAAGAAAGAAACTAACATCATTCATTTCTTTTTTTTTTTTGCTTTCTTATGTTTTTGTTTTTACAAAATACGTCGGAATATTATGAAAATTCAATTGAGACAAATTTATCATTATTCAACTTAAATGCTGCCCCGTTTTCGCCCCCTGCTCGTTTCACTCACATCACGATTTTTAAGAAAGTTAAAAAGTGAATATCTCCAAGGAGTTTCAAGAATCTTTTTTATCCTTTTGATGACAACAGCAGTGATTATTAATATTATTATTATTATTATTAAAAAAGCTATACGAAAGAAAAATTCTGATTGGAAAGCGATATGAACGAATCAAACGAGAAGAGACATTCATGGCCCAGTTATCAGTCAAGCTCTTCTTTCTCTGTCTTGTGAGCTGTACCACTTTTCTTTAAAATATAAACTCTCAGCTGCTGGTTCGTTGCTACATTTATGTATCTTACGATATGGTCAAACGAGATCGTTGAGTTTATTATACGGCGTGTTAAGCTACTCGAATAAATTACGCAAGTAATATAATTTAATACCGCGGCCTTTTACACTCCAGATATTCATCTCGACTCCCAATAACTTTATTATACTTGAGTATAGACAATTTATCTGTTTTTATCGCGTAAAGTAAAAGTTTGAGAAATTACGTTGAACTCGAATTTTTGCAGATCTATGTGTCGCAGTCGTACAGCTCAAGATGAATAGACTCAAAAATGAGCCCGAGGAACCAAAGATTCGATGGATTTCATTCAGAGACACCGAAATTTTCGATTTTTAGCCATTTTTTGTAAACGTTGAAATAAGAATGCTCACGACGATGAAAGACTGACCTTATCTCTACATACTATTGGCTTGGCCCGAAATGACATCGTTTTAAAATGTTTCCCCCAAATTTCAGAAAGTCTCGATGACCGATACGACCTGTACCTACCCTTTTTCTTCGTTAGTCTCAATCTATCCAAGGCGAAGTCCATAAAATCTCAAATAATTCCTAACTACGTCTCGAAATCCGAGTAATCAACTCTGAAGAAACTGAGCAAAAAGAATATTTATTTAAGTCTCATAAAGGACCTCGGAAGTCGCGAATGTAACTAGAGGCACGTGTGCGAAGCTAGGATCGTAGGCCGCGAGGGTAGTCACATTGATTTTGTCAAGTGTAGCGCATTGCGGATGTCTCCCGTTGGTCTGGCTTCTGTCGAGCCAAAATAGTCCCCTGCACTATGGGCATTGCACTCAATATCGTGGATTGAGAAATGTTTTACCAAATCGCGCAGAATCATTTTATTTGTCGTATAAATTTGGCATAAATTAAATATACGGTCAGAGATGTACCGCCTAAAGAAAAAAAAGAGAGAAAAAAAAAAATTAAAGGATTGTGATCTGAAAACTCGGGAAGAATCTATTTCCTTAAAAATTTTCATCATTTTTATAATGGATGGAATAAAACAGGGAGAAATTGGGAAAGGGCCCGAAAATTGCAAACATCGTGAATATTTTCGGTTTTTATACTATGGCCATTGGACACAGGCCACTGGGGAGTCCCACGCGCGACAAGAGCAACGTGTTATATTCATAGGACTAAAGAGAAACTCCTACGATATACCTACCCACCTATGCCTTTGGCTGTCATTCGTCAGTCTTCGCCAAGTCGAGTTAACGAGAGAATGAGTGAATGGATTTTATCGCCCACCGATGTTTTTACCTGAGCGCTTATAACAGAACGGTGATTTCATTAGAGTTGTATTAGCTGCATGACCTTGATGGGATTGGAATAGAACTTCAGAGTCATCGGCAGAGGTTTGACAACTTTTATTGCTATTTTAGGATACGTAATTGTTTTCTTACTTTACAGTTATTATTATCTCACTTCTTCTTCTTTTTAGATCCCTCCAGGGTTTCAATTCAAGGATCAATTTTTGTCGGCGTAATTCTCATTCTCATGCAAACAAGTGATGGAGAAATTACTCATACCTATAGGTGAGGATTTTTCTCTCGCCTAATCCAACCAAATGTCATTTCTTTGTCCTCTGGTAACAGGAACGCATTTGTCCCTATGATGATCATTTTTCGGATCGACTCAGGGTACGTGGTAGCCAAGGCGAGGGCCGTTTTTCCATCGCCACAGAAGCCGATTATAGAGAAAGTCCTGTGGCTGAAAGCTTGCATAAGATCGTTGGCAAAATACGCCTCGCGCTGAAAAAAGTCATCGAAAAAATATCCAGTTCGGTGGTTTCAATTTTCCGTAATCCTGGATCCCAGGTAAGGATTGTGAACCTATTCCTGTCCAGTTTTTCGATCTGCGGCTTGAAACGGAGCCACATTGATCCTGCGAACGAACAAACAAACATACACGGTTGTATGTCCAGACTACGTATACAGGGCGATGTCAAAAAAATTTAGGAGCTATTCTGGTTGTCTATGATCGTATGATAGCTCAAGAGAAGTTACAACTATACGCTTCAGACCGGAGCTTTGATTATGGAGATCAAGAGGCGTGATAAGATTTCGTAAAAATTTTTGTGTTTGCAAATAAATTTGAAGAAATGAACTAAGGTATAGCTGAATCTATTCACAATGTCGCGTTAGTTCACGCCTTATAATTAACTGAAACGTTAAACGTCAAGAATTTTGAAATTCTCGTTCGAAAATATAAAATATTGATAAAAAAAAAACACTGTTTTAAGACAGTTTTTTCTCTGTAGATTCAAATTTATTTCAAAACCGTATCACTCACGACGATACAGAATCGTAGGCCCGAAATATGATAATGCACCAGCGGCTGGTAACACACGTCGATTATAGAGATAATTCCAAAATAGTGCCCCGGGGCAGAGGACAAAAAATATGCGATAGTAAATATTTAATTTGATTTTTCGATAATACTGTCAGTATTTGAATGCAGTAATTTTTTGTTTAAAAATATCATCGGTAAAATAGAAATCTCTAATACCACCTATGATGTCTTTTTTTCTTTTTATTTTCTTTTTTTTTTTTTTTGATACCTATCTGCGGCTGCGATAGCGTACAGGAATCAATATCTAATCGACGTTGGTATGTAAATTTGAAAACTTCGATATCAGAAATTTCCATGATGCTGCCGGTTGGTACAAAGCCGAAAGCGGCATAGAAAGTTCCTTACCAGTTTGCGGTTCAAGATTATCGACGTCGATGAGATAACGCAACAAACAACACAGCTTGTTGCTGGACGAGTCTTGAAAAATAGCTAAATTTTGCGGTGGCTTCAACCGCCGTAAAAAATTTTAGCTTCGAAGAGAATCATTTGAAACTGAAACGTTTTTTTTTCTCCATATTTTGCTGTATTTTTTAAAATCTTCACCTGTGCGTACATAAGACGAATCATTTTTTAGACGCGTGTATAATAAAGGACATGTATTCGTATTCAATCTTTGAACAATATTCTCAATTCAAAATGATTTTTTGATTAGAAAATTTTCTAGTACGGGAAAAGCGCCTTGTTTTATTATCGATTCGGTTCGAACTGCAGGTTTTCTGACACAAATTTTCAAATCGGTTTAAAACAAGATTTTCGAAAACGCGTGAGAAAAAACTTTGGGGAAAACGACACGTGTATATCCCGACTTAAATTTCTGAGATATGTACACAACTTATATTGAATATCGAATTTCTCTCATTTAAAATTTGAACCATTGCTATAATCGAATTAGAAATTTATATTTTGATTGTTCGAATGGAAAACCACTCAGAAAACTCTTCCTCCATGCCTCGAGCACAAAGTGCGCGAGGTGAACGATCATCGATGATCGAAAGCTCGATCAAATCAAGCTTTCGAATCGTTCTCACGCTCAGAAGAAAGAGTTATTTCTCTTCATCATGGCTGCATCGACTCTACTGTTGGGTAGAGGGAATGTGAAGATATACTACAGAAATGATCCTGTGAAGTATGATCTTAATTTCACTCGGTAGATGCGGGCCAGGTATATTATTACTGGGTGATTTTCACTCGTGAGAAAATTTTATCTTCCACCGCCATCTATCGGCCGGTCTTGTATTCATAAGTAAAATAACGTAGCAGCTGTGCATCTCAATACCGTGAGCATCGATCGATGTTACAGCGTTATAACTCCAAAATATTATTGACCTGGGAATAACTTTATATTACGACACGTTGCTTCCTTATTTCATAATAATAAGAATTCCAATTTTTTTTTCTTCTTGTTTTTCAATTTTTTTTCCAGGATTAAGGTTCGACCAAAACCGTTAGAACGGCTGTATAAACGTGAACCTTTCAATTCAAACAAACGATGAGAAAATTGTTCGCTACCCAAGTTACTTCGGTTATACAAATCTACGTAACCAGTATACCAAGATTGCTTCATCTTTACTGTGTTACTATTAATTCGATTACATAAGAACATGGGAACGTGTGTGTAATAAATTTTATACTCCAAGTATCTGGAATTTATTCCGAAGATAGTAAAAAGTTTGTTGCCAAGTCGTTAAACTCGTCGACAAATTTCAGGTGAAGATGGTGGGGTCCATTCTCGAATATCTGAATTCTGTAACAGAAACAAAAACCTTCGAACAAAACTCCGCAATTGCAAAGCTTCAATTTCGAAACCGCTGAATTCACAAGCGAACTGAAAAATGGTTCATGGAAATTTGTGGGTTGAAATGACATTGGCAAATTTCCCTCGTGATTATTTCATAAATATAAAGCATCTGCCCTTGTGAATGATCAAACCAAAAGACACAACTAGGCCAGTAAAAATAGACGTTTTTTTTTTGGTCAACTTTCCACTAAATTGCCAATTCAATTTTTTTTTTTTTATAAGGTTTAGGACTACTTACTGAGTATAAAATCACAAAATGCTGACAGATTTCGGTGGAGCTTCAGGCGCCATCTTGAAAAAAAGTTTTTGGCCGATATCTCGGCAACTATGCACTTTAGGGCAAAAGTCATGTAGACCATTATTGTAGAAAATTGAATTTCGCATCTTTTGTTTCCCATAAACTTTTTTGTAAAACTTACCGTTTACGATTTATGGCTCATTTAATGAACAGGTTTTTCTATCTCGGCCGATAACTTTTATAATATTGGATTAATCAATAAAACCTGTTCATTAGATGAGCCATAAATCGTAAACGGTAAGTTTTACAAAATAGTTTATGAGAAACAAAAGATGCGAAATTTTAGTCTCTACAATAATGGTTTCTATGATTTTTGCCTTGAAGTGCATAGTTTCCGAGATATCGGCCAAAAACTTTTTTTCAAGGTGGCGCCTGAAGCTCCACCGAAATCTGTCAGCATTTTGTGATTTTATACTCAGTAAGTCGTCCTGAACCTTGTAAAAAAAAAAAAAAAATTGGATCGGCAATTTAGTGCAAAGTTAAATTCTATTTTTACTGGCCTAAACGTCGAATTCGCACTGACCGTGAGTGGCGGATTCTAGTGTTGAGAAACGCAGCATGGGTTTGACTGACAAGACGGTCATCAGTGCCGTGGACGATCATCGTCTGACACCGAATGTGATCGAGAAGCTTTGAGCAAATGTCCCCATTCTGCTTCTTGTTTAATTTCACCAGCATGTCGATCCACGACCACCAAACGTTCTTGAAGTAATCGTATCCGTATACTGCAACCATTCGATTACGGTACAGCTCAGGCCAGTTGTTGACATCTTTGATATCTAAACAGGGCAAAATGAAGTAAAATCGGTAAAATTAGGAAAATTTGATTCGAGAAACTGAAAAATGCGAGAATTTGATCTGCTCTATGTTTTTCTAGCGTACTGGGGTCAAATTTTGTATTTTTATGCAATTCTTTCGAGGTAATGGCACATGAGCTCATATTTCAGTTTATTTTTCTCAATCGGATATACCGGGACGGAGCACACCCGAAAAAAATCGGTTCAAAGTATCCGTAACCGAATGAATACTGCGTTCATGTCAATTATCTCGAAACGCAATTATCTCGATAACATTACATTCGTAAACTGTCATTTCCTCCGGTGATAAGAACGTATTTGTGTTAATGACGATCATTTTTCGGACAGAATCAGGGTAAATGGCGGCCAAAGCGATAGCCGTTTTACCACCGCCGCAAAAGCCAATCGTGGAGAAGGTCTTGTGACCTAGAGCCTGCATGAGATCATTGGCAAAAGCCGCGTCTGTCTCGAGGAAGTCCTCAGAAAACGTCCTGTTTGGTGGTCTCGACTTTCCGTAACCCGGTGGGTCCCAGGCAACTATTGTGAACTTGGTTCTGTTCAGTGTTTCGATCTGCGGCTTGAAATGAACCCACATTGATCCTACGAACAAACCAACATACACGAGCGACTTGGAGGTAAATGTCGAAGACGATAAGATTCAAGAAATTATGAAAAAAAAGTTATAGAAGCAGTAAGGTATAATTAACGGATCAAGAATGAATGTAGAAGAGCAGCGAAGGTTGGTTAATCAGACCATTTGATAACAATATCATTTTCGAAAACGCTTGTCAAAAATTAATAGGTTTTTTTTTTTTGAAATTCTTATGAATTAGGTTTAATAATTACCCAAGGTGCCAGGCATCAACAGGACCGGATGTTCGCCATTCCCGATTTCCAAATAGTTTATATCGACGCCACGGATGTTGATTTTCTGTTCCTAGAATAATCGAATGACAATTTGTTGTCACTTCGGTGGTAAATATCATCATCGAATAACTGAGAAATGTTCTCATAAACGTACTCGAGTTTCGAGTGACAAACTGTGTATTTCCATGCCACACCTAGAGCAGCTTACCTGCAACTCCATTTCGATGTTTATTTCACGGAGAACCCAGTATAACTGATAATCCGAATGCAATGTAGAAATTGATGATTGTAAGTAGGTATCGTTTGCTTTGAAATATATTCTTAACTTCATTTACTAGTTTCTCGAATAAAGTTATTCCTGATTACACTTCAACACAATCTACGAGCTGGAAACTCGTTCGCTTCGGTCTTTTTGAAAAATGACTGAACTAATTACATGAGCCTTGCTCGCGTCCGGGTGTTCACCATAAGTGTAGTGAACAGCGATTGTACATACGATACTTATGCATTTGCGAAATATACAAAAATGTGATATCATGTGCGTAAATGACACACGTCCGACGATCGCCTGCAGTACGCCAATCAAATGATAATGGCTGTGTTATTATATTTTTTATTACATACGCATGACAAAGACACTTTTCTATGCCTGTGGGGCGGGCAGAAATTCTGACTTTTTAGTCCTCCGTCGTCAAAACACATCCGAAATGCTCCAATTTTCCTCCCTGGATAGAACATTAGTACGGCAATTTTCCATAACGACGTGGAAATCTCAGGCCGTCCCCTCGTCCAGTCTACCCGGCAAAAACGATTTCCAAAAAACTCGAATCTTAGAAAATCAAAATTTCAAGGCCTATGCTGAGTTGTGCTAGACGAGACCATCGAGTTTATATGATGGGTCGAAGCTATCCGATTGCTCCCTCCCGACTAAGGCGACAGCAGATATCGGAAATAATTTAATTTCAAAGAACTGAATTCTGAGATTCCAAGACATTGAAATGACATCATACGTAGGTATTCTCCAATTCGCATAATAGAGAGCTATCATAATACTATCTCATTGATGGATGTTAATGATTATTTTGTTCGATTTTCACTAACTTTGATTTTTTTGAATATATATTCTATCATGTTGTTACAATACAACGTTAATTATGGATTTCTTTAAAATGCCTCTCTTATGCATTTTTTTAAATTTATTTATCATGCTCTTATAAAATAACGTTAATGTCAGATGTTCTTTTCCAGTTTTCAGCCATGTTTATTTATAATCATACTTTCCTTCATATCATATTCATAATAAAAGAATATCAGTTGATTCACAAACCTCAATAACTTGTATCTTCATTCACCCGGTGGATTTTATAAACAATTTTTTTTTTTTTGTCTTTTTTGTATTTTTGAACCTTGACATATATTTTTTCAAGGATATTTTATCGTATAACCCTAGTATGTAAATTCAAAACTAAGCCTCTTTATCATGCCCGTACGATACAACCTTATCAATGAATTCTTTTTTTTTTTTATTGACGTTGTAGTTTTTATCAATTTTAATCGCATATATATTATTTTTTCACATTTTACTTATATTATTTTTTCAATTTTTTATTATCAGAATATAACCTTAGAAAACTAAATTTAATACTAAGAACATGCTTTTTTTATCAGGGCCTTATCACGCAATGCTACTCGCGGCCGTTTCTCTATAATTTTTATCCACTTGTATTCACACTTATGTTTCTCTTCATACTTTATATATATTTTCAAAAATATATTTTATTATAACCTCAGACCATATTATTTTCTCATACACGGCAATTTCTTTGTTTTTTACTCCATCCTTCACTTACTCTACATCTTTCTGTACACATACTACCTAAGCAACATTTATCACATTAATCACTTGCGTGAAATTGGAGAATTGAAGACGAAGACCCCCAACCACTCAACTTGCCGATTTTACAGAGGAGACGATAAAAAGTCTATTGCTGAATTATTAAATTCTTTCTCGAATTTCAAGTGCGGATCGTGATGTCCGTTTTCAAATATACGTACTCTGTAACAGAACGAAAAATTTCTAGATTAAACATGTGAAGGCGTGGGCGCTTTAGGTACTCATATTATAAGCTGCATCGATAAGCTTCGATTTTTCGCACCGATAGAAATATCGAGTTGAAGTGTCTGGTGGAAATGTAAATTGGACCGTTGTAAAGATTTGCAATTAACCATTTTCCATAACAAGAGTTAAAAATAAAAGGTATGTCACGTTAAAACTAGTATGTGGTTCGCAGACCTTGAGTGCCGAATTTTGTTGCTGAGTATCGTCGCGTGGCTTTCTTTCACGAGTCTGTCCCCTCCGCCGTGGACAATCAGCGTAGGGCATTGAATTTTTTCAAGAAAATCCACGCAGATATTTCCTTCTCGATTCTCGTATAGATCTGTCATCGCGTCAACCCATGACGGCCAGACACTTCTGACGTAGTCCTCTCCGTATATAGATGCCAGTGGATTCATCATTTTTTCGGTCCAAGTATCAAAGTCCCTCAATCCTTAAAAAACAGGAACTGCTTAATTAAAAGGGTTGTTGAAGGCCACGAGCGTTCGTTATCTGTACCTTTGTAAACTTTGAGCTCCTCGGATGATATATACGAGTTTGTGCCAATGAGGATCATTTTTCTAACAGAATTGGGGTACATGGCAGCCAAAAGGCAAGAAGTTATAACACCGTTACACCAGCCGATCATCGAGAACGTCTGATAGCCAAGGGCGTTCATGAGATCTTTGGCATAAGTCGCATCTCGCTGGAGGAAACCTTCGTTAAATTTTCGAGTGGGTGGTCTCGATTTTCCGTAACCTGGTGGATCCCATGCAACAATTGTAAACCTATCTCTGTCCAGGTTTTGCAGCTGAGGCTTGAAATTGGACCATATCGAACCTACAAGCGTGGAGAAGTCGATTCACAAGTTATTGATGTTTTTCTTCGAGAATTAGTATCAGAGATAAAGCGGCCCAGCATTATTCTAAAGAAGATTTTTGCAAACAAAATCGCAAAATAAATCCAAACTGTTGTATAAAGAACATTGTAACACATAGAGTCAGCTTTGATAACACGAATTTACCCATAGCGCCAGGAAGCAAGAGGATCGGATGTTCGCCACTGCCGATTTTCAAATAATTTACACCAATGCCATGAATGCTAATTTTTTTTTCCTGGAATAAATAAACTGTGGGTAATAACATAATGGCTGAAAACCCGATAAGTGTGGAACATGAAACACAGAACAGTCTTACAATTAGATGCAAATTATTATTTGAATCCTTCGAAAACCTGGCTATATGTATAAACCTACTGGTTTTAACTGGACTCAGTCACTCGAGGTTCGAGTATATTTCGGCGTACAAGGCAGCTGGTTTAATTTTTATCAATAATTTCACCTAGTTTGGCCAGACAATCGAAAGATCACAAACCAATAAACATTTCGTTATGATAGAAGGAAAATCATTTGTTTGAGGTACAATAACTACACCGATTATACCAAAAAGTTAATTGTCTCTTTATTTTTTACTTAAAAGCTACGGAATATCGATGGATTCCAAAATCCATTCAAATTTTATTTGAATCACATCCCGTTAATGGGACGAAAATTTGTCGGAATCCTTCCTTCGATCTATTCTCAAGATATCAATGATTGATTTTTAAAAAGATACTAATTTGTGAGAGTACAATTTTGGGTGATGACTTATCGGAAGAACAGAGATCGGATCTCTTAGATATCCGATAGAAATTGATTTTTATTTTTTCCCCACGCTTTTATTTTGTGAAATTCGATTTTTACTTGACTTCACTTGTTCAAAATCTTTCATCTGCAGTTTGCTATATTAATTTACGTATAATTTACGTGAAATTCGGTTTTAGTCGATACTTTTTCGTCTCAGTTCTATCCCGCGAGCTTTAGTCATCACTTTGCCAATATTTCCTGCCATTTCATCAGCTCTCGGAATTTTAACTCTCATTTGAGTTCAAAATACGCGGAAGGGATGAAGTTATCGAATCTTGATTTCGAAAATTTAAAGTGAGACGTTCACCGTAAGGCCTCAACTTACCTTGAAATCCATTTCCATATATCTGGACTTCACATAGACTTTGTTGTGTAGCCGATAGTTCGATAATCGCAAAAACTGTGAGTACAGACAATTTTTCTTTATTGTTTGAAAATGATAACTGTGTACGAGTTTGACCCCAGACTTCACCGTATAACTCCGCAACTCCGGTATTGATGATTATCCAGTTATAGTGATATTAACTCCGGTTCTGATGATTATATTGGCTTTGAAATACATCCTTATTTATTTAACAGCGCACTTGTCAAATTCAACCGTGAATCTACCTATACAAACGCAGGTACGTATGTTCATACTGATTATTAGACACAGAGTTACATGCTACAGACTTTGTGCGAAAATGTTTCGCCCTGTATTTCACTACATCTTCTCTATCGGATCACCGCAGCTGTATGCGGCGGTAATTCGCTATCGTAAATTTTAGTGAGACTGCAATATTCAATTTCAATTTCTTGCAATAAATGCAGCGATGATCGAATTTGAAAGATTCAACTCTTTGCCTACGTGACAAACCAATAATATTCTTACGGAAATCCAATAGTCGATTCGTCGACATATTTTTATTTCAAGTGAATCGAAAATTGGCGTTATGTTTCATGCGAATTGTTGAAAAGCTCTTCAGGGTTGGATTCTGCCGTTGATAAATCTGCTGTGACTTTTATTGATTCAACTGTTTTTTTTCTTCCATAAATGATTAACGTGTGATATTGAATTTTTTCAAGGATATTTGAACAGATGTTTTCCTTCCGTTTCTCACAAATATCTACATACATTGCATCGCAATTATGAAAACAATTTTTATGTAATCTTATTCGTGTATGAAATATATTCGAATATACGACTCTGTATTCGTTAGATAATCTTTATTCACCCATCTGGAAATTCCGTTTTCACATTTAAAATTTATTTTTATCGGGCGAATTATGACATTCTTTTGATAAAACGTTCTTATCCATATAGAACACCTTGACTTATAAAATAAAATGACATTTTCAATGTGAAAACGGAATTTATACGTATAAGACTGTGAGAACAGCTAGATCATAAACGTGATCCTTTCAACTCAAACAATTGATGAGAAAATTGTTCACTACCTTAGTTAATTTGATTGTACGTAACCAATAAGTATACGTAAATATCCTATCAGAGAATAGTTTACATTCAGAAATTCATAGATATCGTCAAATACATGTGTGTGATCTTAATAAATTCATCATAATGGTGGAGGTTTTTTGAATTGGATTAATTTACTGATCCTCCTATAGCCGATTGCTTCATCTTTTTTTACTGTGCTCCTACTAACTCGATCATATGAGAACATCGAAACGTGTGAGCAAAGGGTGTGAAATTTCAGACTCCGGGTATTTAGAATTTATTCCAAAGACAGCAAAAAGTTTGTTGCCAAATCGTTAAACTCGTCGGCAAATTTCAGGTGAACATGGTGGGGTCCATTCTCGAATATCTGAAATCTGTAACAGAAACAAAAACCTTCGAACAAAATTCCTCAATTGCAAAGCTTCAATTTCGAAAGCGTTGAATTCACAAGCGAACTGAAAAATGGTTCGTGGAAATTTGCGGGTTGAAATGACATTGGCGAATTTCCCTCCTGATTATTTCATCAATATAAAGCCTCTGCCCTGGTGAATGATCAAACCAAATGACACAACGTCGAATTCGCACTGACCGTGAGTGTCGGATTCTAGTGTTGAGAAACGCAGCATGGGTTTGACTGACAAGACGGTCACCAGCGCCGTGGACGATTAGCGTCTGACACCGAATGCGATCGAGAAGCTTTGTGCAAATGTCCCCGTTCTGCTTCTTGCTTAATTTTAGCAGCATCTCGATCCACGACCACCAAACGCTCTTCAAGTAATCATATCCGTATATTGCGAGCATTGGTTTCTGGTACCGCTCAGGCCAGTTGTCGAGGTCTTTCACAACTGAACAGAGAAAAATCGAGTCAAATCGGTAGAATCGGGAAAATTTCACTAGGGAAATTCAAAAATATACCAGGATGGGATCTGTTTTTTGATTTTCTAGCGTATTGGAGGTGAAATTTTATATTTTTATGCAATTTTTTCACGATAAGGGCACATAGCTAATATTTCAACTATTCATATTTTGTTCAATCGGAGAAGCTAACTCCTCTGCAGTCATCGTGGTCTTTTTGTTAGTCTCGTCACAAAACACACCTGTAAAAAAATCGCTTCAAAATGTATCCGTAACAATGAATAGTGCGTTCCTGTCAATTATCTCGAGAGACGATAACTCGATGTGCCCTCATTGCACCCAACTGCTGAATCAGACTAAAAAAAGCTGATCATATTACATTCGTAAAATGTCGTTTCCTCCGGTGATAAGAACGTATTTGTACCAATGACGATCATTTTTCGGACAGAATCAGGATGAATGGCGGCCAAAGCGATAGCCGTTTTACCACCGCCGCAAAAGCCAATCGTGGAGAAGATCTTGTGACCCAGAGCCTGCATGAGATCATTGGCAAAAGCCGCGTCTGTCTCGAGGAAGTCCTCAGAAAACGTCCTGTTTGGTGGTCTCGACTTTCCGTAACCCGGTGGGTCCCAGGCAACTATTGTGAACTTGGTTCTGTCCAGTTTTTCGATCTGTGGCTGGAAGGCAAGCCATAGTGATCCTACGAACGAACGAAATACATGGTTGCAATCAATGCACGTGTGTGCAGGACGGTTTCAAGCAAATGTCGAAAAAACTAGGGTTGCCTACAGTCATGATGCTTCGAGATGCAATTCTGCGTAAGAATGGTTTAAATCAATCAAATACGAAAATCAGCTCCACGCCAAAGACAAGCGCAAGAAATATTACTTCGTCGTGGAATTGATCAAAATTTTGCTACCGGGAAAACAATTTGCTACAATCATTAGGAAAAGTTGAGGTACGAGTGGAAGTAATTCTGTGATTCACAGTTCACTCATACAATCTAATCTCAATTATGAAAAATGATTGTTTTTCTCCCGGAGACTTGGAGGTGAAATTTCGAAGAGGATAAGAAACAAGACATCATGTGGAAAGAGGTGATAGAAGCAGAAAGGTATAACTAACGGATCAAGAATAAATGTGGAAAAGCGGCAACGGTTGGTAACGCGGATCATTCGGCAAAAATATCATTTCCGAAAACGCTTATAGAAGACTAAACCGTTTTTATTCTATTTTTTTCATTCCTTTTGGTAAATGTTGATCCCTTGAGAGATAAATCATTTTCCATATGTACGTATACCGATAATAAACTCACAGAGGAGAAATTTTTAGCAAAATAAGTTCAAAAATTACCCAAGGTGCCAGGAATCAACAGTATCGGATGATCACCATTCCCAACTTCCAAATAGTTTATATCGACGCCACGGATGTTGATTTTCTGTTCCTAGAATAATCGAATAACAATTGGCTATCACTTCGGCGGTAAACATCATCATCGAAAAATTATGACACGTTCTCATAAGCGCACTCGAGTTTCGCGTAGAAAATACCAAACTTGTCACCGCCGGTGTAGCTTACAAATTAAATCACTTCAATTTTCCCATTAAAGTACAAGTTCTCGCTGATAGATTTTCAATTCGATATCCCGAATACAAGAGGGTGGAATTTACGAAAGAAAATATATACTTAATCAAAATCTTTCTTTATACCCAATACGAATTATCCCGCAATCGAATGTTTGGTGAAAAGCTATTTTCATGCCACATCAATCACCTGCAAATCCATTTCGATATGTTTTTCACAGAGAACCCAGTATAACTGATAATCCGAAGGCAATGTAAAAATTGATGATGGTAGTATCGTTTCCTTTGAAATATATTTGTAACTTCATTTACTAGTTTTTCGAATAGAGTTATTCAAGATTAGACTACTCTCAATCCACGAGCTGCTGTTCATTTCGACGGTTTTGAGCAATGACTGAACTGCTTTCCATTAGCTTAGCTCGTGTCTGGGTGATTAGAAAAAGTTTTATGGTGCAATATTTGAGCAGCGATCGTCCATCCAATACTAATACATTTTGAAAACATTAGATGTCATATCATGTACGCTAATGGCTAACGTCCGATCATCGCCTGCAGTGCAACGGTCAAATGATAATGATTCTGTTATATATTGTCTACATCGTTGCATGACGAGGACATTCTCTCCTTTCAACATTCTCAACCTCCGATTTATCTTATTTGATTTCTTTTGTCATTCTATAGACTCGGACTTTATACACATAACATTGAACAATCAACGGGTTAGGGTAAGTGACTTATTGTTAACCGAATTGTATATATTACAGCCCCTAGAAATGAGCGAACCCATAGTCTAGCTTATGGGGACGGAAATTAAATTATGATAAAATTGATGTGAGCCTAGGCTTTACATATAATATGACTTTTATTTCGAGATCGACTATGTTCTAAAAAGTTGGCATGAATTTTCAACGATTAAGAAGTATAATGTTGTTGGGTAGAGGGAATGTGAAGATATGCTACAGAAATGATCCTGTGAAGTGAAATCTTATTGTCAGCATTAATCGGTAGACATGGCCGTATTATTACTGTCTCAATTTCCTTTTTCACATTTTCTCCGTCCGCCTTCGGACAGCCTCGTATTTAGCAATAAAATAACGTAGCAGCTGCAAATCTTAATACCGTGAGCATCACTTTATGCCACAGCGTTATAACGCCAAAATTATTGACCCGGGAATAACTATTTATATTACGATATGTCGTTTCCTTATTTCATGGTAATTGGAATTCCATTTTTTTTTCTCCAAATTTTCCCAGGATGCCACCACCATTGGCAATTTCGGCACTTATAATGTGATATAACGATACTTTAATCTAGGGACTTCCATTCACAACAACTACATAAACGAAGGCTTTACTTGTACTTCTTTTCCTCGAATCAACTGCCCTGGTACTTTGTGCAGAATTACATGAAAACTAACCCACCTCTGAGGTTTAGATTCAACATAATTATTCAGTAAACATTTCCACACTGTGTGAACTACGGATGTTGAAATCGTTCGAAAGACTTTCGTGATATATTATAGAGGTAGAAATATCTGTCTGGAATATTCATGTAAAACTTGGTTTGCTTCAGACGATCGGCGCCTGAGTAATCCAGCACGAATCAACTGAGTACAGTTTCGTCTGTCAAAACTAACTAGTTGAATGACTAATTCAATACGTCGATACGACATTTGACAGACAAATTATCAATGGAAAACATAATTCAAAGCAAAATTTATCTCAGCTTTGATCATTTTATAATCCATTCGCAAGCGTAGGTCTAAGATTTTGTCTTCAGGGTGTTTCTAAGCCCTTATTATAAAGAATTTCAGTTTTTAAATGCTCTATTTTCCCGTTTTGATGGAATAAAGAATAGTAGGAATGAATAACATCGGTATACAGTAATTTGAATAAATGTAACGTGATTACCTCTGTTCCTACGGAATCAAACCCGTATAAAAAATATATTTCTTATATATATTTACACATATTACATAGCGATGTATCATAGATATATCATAGTGTTAAATAAATGTGAAAAAATAATTCAACCTGTATAGTCTAATCGATACCAAAAATAAATCGGCACGTATTGTTCAACGCAAATCTCATTTTCCTGATATATCCTTTAGAATATATTATAACGTATTTATAGTGAGTCGTATGAATTCCACTCTTCAAACAGACAAAATGGATGAAATATATAATCCACGTTTATCTACAAGCTAGCCTTAAAATCACTGAGTAAAAATTCCGTCGCAAGTTTGTTGAACTCTTGATGATATTTCAAGTGCAGGGTGTGGCTTCCTTCCTCGAAAATATGCACTCTGAAACAGTTGTGAAAGATGATAAGTCTTGGTCGGTGTATCAGGGCGTGATCGAAAATCCGACACCACTAACTTCGAGTTTTTGATGTTATCTGCAAGGAACTTTGGGTGGTCGTCGTGAACCATCACGTCTTTTCCACCGTGGACAATCAAAGTTGGACATTTAATGTCACGGAGTAAATTCATGCATATATCTCCCTTGTTTTTTTCGTATATTGCCGCCATAGTATCCACCCACGATGCCCAAGTGCTTCTGAAGTACCCCTCGCCGTAAATGGCTACCATCGGAGCTCTCATACGTTCTGACCACATATCTATGTTTCTTACGTCTGAAAAAATCGAAATAATGCGAGTTGGAATTGTGCGAAGAAAATTCGGAGCATTTGGGATAAATTTATTCGATAAAACCGCGTTTCAATTACGATCAAACGTACTTTTGTACATTGCTAACTCTTCCGGCAGTATGTAAGCATTCGAACCAATAACGATCATCTTTTTAACACTTTCCGGGTAGCTAGCGGCCAGGAAAAAAGCAGTGATACCACCGTCGCTCCAACCAAGTATAGAAAACTCATCGTGGCCGATAGCCTTCATTAAATCATTAGCGAGCCCCGCATCTTTGGCGAAAAAATCTTCGCTGAAAGTCCGGTTTGGTGGACGAGAATTCCCGTAGCCAGGGGGATCCCATGCTACAACGGAAAACTTGTCCCTGTCCAAACCGGTTATTTGGGGTTTGAAATCCGTCCATATTGATCCTGCGGCCGGAAATACATCGAGGGTTAAAAATTGCCTGACACAACTGTAGAAGCAAATATATATATGTATATAGTATTACTTGAACGGTTGAGTTTAGTCACAAAATCGATACCCGCATTCGTTTTTTTCGTTCTAATTACTCACCCAGAGCACCTGGGAGCAATAGAACGGGATGAGCACCGCTGCCAACTTTTACGTAATTAATATCCAGCCCTTTGACGTTGATTTTCCGCTCCTGGATAGATTAGATATGATTATTTGGCATTTAATATTAAAGAATTGGGCGGGTTTAATTAGTTTTTGGATTCCAACGATTGGCTGAAAATTTATTAGCGATATAAATATGGGATAATAGAGAGCGACATAACCTCTACGAGTGTCAGTATCGCTTGGTCTCACTTGTCTCAACGTACCTCCGGGCTTGCGGACATACTTCTAGTCGTTGATATAGTTAACGGCTTGCTTTTAGAAGATTTTGGTATCTTATTTATAAACGAATTCACTGCTCGTTTAGCTGACGACAACATATTTATTTGTATTGGTCTTTTTTTTTCTTAATTTTTTCCAATATTATCTGACTAAAAGCTATTCCGTTTATGATGACGTTGTTATCAACTGGCGAGAGCTCTCTATCTACTATACTAACTAATCTTTCGGTATAAATATTAACCTCTAAAACTGTTCGCTCTATGTTTTTACTAAACATTTTCATCTTAGTACCGCGCCCACACATTTAACAGAATATATATATATATATAATATATATATAGGTATATATATTTTGAAGTTATTCAATTTCTTTTACATTTCATGCGTTGGTGGTAGAAGTCTAGAGACGGTCGAAAATAGACTGACTAGCGCCTTATAGTTTGTTCAACTTTCTTTATTGTTTTCGCACGGACAATGGAATAATTGATAACACTAACGAAATTATCTTTATTGTCCCATAAGTATGCTGCTTCTATGATAATAAATGACCGTAGTAAAATTGATTGATATACGAACGTGTGAAATAAGTAACACTTTTGCGATAGAATGGTTTTAAAATATTTATTTCAGCATTACACAATGATAAAACGAATTGAAAAACGATCGAGAAATATATACTTATGTATACACGTTGCGTACGTAATTGCCTTGTAATAGTTTGTACCAAGACAATGTATCGATATTATGTGATATATTTATTAAATGTAAAATAAATATAAGTTTGTTTATTTCATGGTATACATAACATGAAAATAAAACAATGGATAAGATTGTACGAATGTATAGGTAGTGGTGTGTATTTGAGATCAGTCCCTAAACGAATTTTCATATCTTACGCGAAAATAAAACCTACTAAATATACCTAAACGTAACCTCGTCAATAAATCATTTGTAAACGACGTTTCAATTGTTAATCAAAGTTACGATTACACAATACAATTTCATTATTATTACATATACGTCAAAATCAATCGACAATTTATTATCTCGTAAAAGAAAAAGTCAGCAAAAATCATATGTTTCTTTACACTTAGGTATTTTCCTTACAATATATATATACATATATCTGTTGTGTGTGTGTCTATATATATATATATGTATATCTGTTTCGCGCGCGTCCCAAGAGTACGTTCAGTTCGACTGTATAGAGAATTACGATACAATAATAATAATAATAATAATAATAATAATAATATTAATAGCAAAGGGATAAAGGAGACGTAGAAGTAGGCTTATCATGAATCTTGATGGGCATTGCTGGGAACCTTGCGGTATTCTTCGTGTAAATGTTTCTTGTATTCAGTTTGATTTGGCCATAATTCAGCCGCCTGAGGATTCAACGGACTTTCGTTGTTTGGCTCTGCAGCAAAAATAAAACAAAACAAATCGTTACGGAATATTATACAATGAAAAACAAGTTATTTATTATATGTACAAAGGCATGAGGGTCAAAATTCCAACTCGTCTATTTCAACATTTGAAGTTTTCACCTAATTTAGTAAATCTTCAAGACAGGTCGTCAGGTTTTTTCAAACTGACTTAAAACGCAGCCAGTTTCTTTGCTACAAGTTTATGATCCTCCCTTATTTTGAAAAAAATATATAAACTCTGATATTGTACATGAATTCGTACGATTTCAAACACTGTATACGAATTCCATGATTGAGTACATTCACTCAGAAGAAAACTATTGCCTATGAATTCTTCTCGATTCTCTTTTAATCAATATTCTTATCAATGATGGAGTCAAAAGTATGGAGACGTTCGGTGGCTGAAAATATCAGACGGTCATAAACCTTTTTTATGTAAGATCATTAAATTCAATACCTAAATAGATTTCAGTACCCATTAATCTATTATTATCAGAAATCGTTCACTTCAACTTCAACTAACATTCGTCACTCAAGTTTAAAGAGATGAAATGAATGATATTCAATTAATAAAGTTATAGTTCATTTAAAATACAAGAATCTATAACAACACCAAAAAAACTGTTTTTAAAAACTGGGAAAGAACTGAAAATACATTTTTTTTTTAAGATATCTGAAAGCTGTTGACTGACATTTGTCAGAATTATCTATGGATATAGAAAATTTAGTAGAAATCAAAGAAGTGAGAACCCGTGAATGTCTGCAATATGAATTTACACGGATGAGAACAGCCGTCGGCTCTTTGCGTATTGATTTCACTCTTCATCTCAGAGTAGAGTTTATTCAGAATCAATCTAATACTCTAAAGAATATAAGTCAAGATCTAATTCCAGCAATGGATGCGGGTCGAAGATACTTACCACCTAGCAAGGATTGTATGGATAGAAGTATCGTACGAACATCGTACAACGCGCTCCACTTGTCTTTCAAGATATCCAAACAAATATTACCAGCCGAATCAACATTGGGATGAAAGCAGGGAGTGGCGAAACGCACGACAGGCGCGCTGTACGGATAACTGTGCGGAAACTCCAACGTCAGTTTGTACGTCAGGCCGACATACACCTATGGATTAAAACCACTATTTTTAAAATAATCAGAGTGCTATTATTGCCAATTTATCAAACTGGAGCCAAAACTGATTCCAAAAACTGAAGCAAGGGAAATTCTGCAGATTTTTGGACTCTGATCTGCTCAATTTTTCAAGCCATATTATCAGCCGATCAAATTAGACAAAATTCTGCAGTCAAAGAATCAGATTTGGACTAGAGATTGAAAATAGGTGGAAACACTTGTCCCTTTCGACAAGAGAAGATACATGGTGGGAATGGGCAGTTGGTTATGGTCAAAGATTTTGATGATCTTGTGGGAAATTGTGATGAGTATAAAAAGCTGTGAAATTTATGCCTTACTGTGTCTCTAGGGCCAGTAATGGTTCCAATCCATTTGAATAGATTCTCTCCGTCGGGAAAAGCGGAGACACTTTTTTCCGTGCTCGTCATAAGTACGAGAAGTTCCTTTTGTAATCTGAGATAAAATCATTTTATTGACAAAACTAATGGGACAATTATTAATTAAGTTTGGTTATGTCGCTCGGGATTGCATTAGCCCTTCCGTCCGTTATGTGTGTGTAATTGAATTCAGTATAACCGAATGTCGATACTAGTATATGTATGTGCCAAGCAGCAGGATTTAGTACCTACCTTTTGCTCACTGCATGGTTGTCCTTAGGCACGTTTTGCTTCTCTTCTTTAGCTTTGTTTGGCGTGCTTTGGGAGGAGTAGAACGGGTTTATATTCTGTGCCATTTCCTAACTCGAATAAATAACTACAGGGCTTATCGATGGCTCGCTAAAAAATTCCTTGGCTACGAACGAAGCGACACAAGCACAACAGTCAACAGTGAAAATTTGAATGCGCCCATGTTATTATCCGTTCTTAAAACATCGAGCGTCAAAAGAATGACTGTGCATTTAATTAGCAAGAAAAATCGTTCATTTACACGACTCAATCCGTAATCTGTATTTTATTACGAACAAAATAACACTTTGAAGACGAAAATTGACACGCTTTTTAGTAAATAGATATTCTATTGACTTCCTTTCACCCAACTTCGAGCTGCGCCCTCTTCGGTTGAAAATGAATCATTTGAATATGGGAATATAATTGAATTTAGAGATAAAGGAAACGAACGTGATATGCTTTTCGAAATGCGAATAACGATATATTTTACTCCCAATACATAATCACGATGAAAAATGTACAAGAATATTTTTATATCTTACATTCATGAGGCTCTATGCCATGTTTGTATCTAGAAGTATGTAGCATGTAAATGTAAATAAAATCGGAGAAGCCTGTTTTTCTTCATGTTATTCCGACTTTCTCCTTCAGCAGATATTTGTGTTTGGAAATACCGTTGCGAATAACGTACTACTTTTAGATAATATTTTTACGTTTGAAATCTTGTCAAGATGGCGTCATGGTCGTCGTCGCCGAGCAGCGAGCTGTCAAAAGATAAAGATGGCGGCGATCCAAGGGACGCCCGAATCTGACGCTGGGAGTTTTGAGTGTTTTCAAAATTATACGGCCCCCGAAGTTTTCGTACAAGGCCTTGCCGGCATCGTAGATCAACAGGATGTTGAATCTATGATACGAGCTCAAAAGCAAATGTGAGGATCGATATAATTTACGGTGGAATTCAATTTTAGGTTATGTTTATCGATTATAGTTAGTTTGTAGTTATATTTTTGTACAATTTATTAAGTTCTCCTCATTTTTTTTCCAATAAATAATTTTTAAACATTCGTGAATCCGTATTTGAGTGTCTCTTCATTTTTGTTACGAGAAAAAACTTCGGCTGCAATAACACCTTGGATTTACAGGCTCCAAAGATTTGAGAAAACAAACGAAATGCTAACAAATTGCAATCAGCTCTCAGTCAATCGGCTGAAGACGGCAGGAGCCGAATTTAAGAAGCACACAGCTTTGTTAACGGATATGAAACGGGACTTGGATCACATTTTCAAGAGGATTCGAGTAGTTAAAACAAAATTGAGTCAACAATATCCGCAAGCATTCAATGGTTAAACATTTCTCAAAACTCATCTCCAAAAATTCATTTTGCAAAAGAATTTGGTCTTCCTTTTTACGCCCCCCTTCTCCCGCCCCCTTGCAAAAATCCGGTATTTAATCGAGGATCAAATGGATACTTTGAAGAATACAAATTCTAGCCACTTGAATCCAAGATTAACCAATACCTGTTCTTACCACTTTAAAACAGAGGCAGTGAGGAGCAGTTTGGCGGAGGAAGTGATAGTAGAAGATGTCGTTGGTCCACCGCCTCTCCAGCCCGAAATAGTCCCTTTACCTTTGGCGGTCGAGAGCCACGTTACCGACGGAGATCCTGACTCAGACGGTAACCATCCGCACCTCAAATAACGACAACTTGACTAATTCACGTGTATATAATATTAATATCCATGTTATTTATTCAATGTTAATTGTAAATCGATGTACATGTTACAGTCGAAGTGAGTTATCAATTTTACCCAAGCAGTTTCACTTTCTCCAAAGTTATGGAGAACGTAAAATCGGATGACACGTTTCGACAGTATTATATATACGTATATTGGAATTGTATCATATTAGGTATAAAGAAAGAAGAAAAAAACAAAAAAAAAAACTAATTGCTTGACGAAATATATCATTTATGTTCTGTTTTACATAAATATTTTATTTCTATCCGTTTCACGTTATTATACCCCGCACATGCATATTATATATTCAAATATACATTTTTACTTTCGTTTCGTTTCTTTTATTTTCAGCGTTATCAGTACCAAACACGAGGTCTTTCGTTGGGAGATTTAAGCGGCGCGTGGTAGAGAACATTATTTTTCTTCCCATTCTTATTACAACTTATCAATTTTCTATACGATATTCTCTTTCCCTATCTCTCTTTATTATTTAACAACGCCCGATTCAATATCAAATTGATTAACTAGACTGAATATAACAGTTCCAGTGGAGGAGTTCCAATTCGCAAAGCTTCGAAAAAGACGAGTAAAGAGCAGCAATAGTTCTTCAACGGAAAGCAACAACGAAAATAGCAACGCCGAGTCTTCCCCCTGCACCTCGGACACTGGCTGATTAAACAAATTCCTCGTCATACGAATGAAACTAATATGGAAACCTCGCGATTGCATTATAAAAGATAATTAACTAGTCGACAATAAGCAATACCATACCTTCGCTGAAAAAAGTTTAAGTCTTATTCATAATTATTACCCTCGCATCGTGTTGATATTCATTAAATTAATCACGGATATATATTATATATTGTATATTTACAGACACTATTATAATATCACGAATCACGCGAATGTAAATAAAAATAAAAACGCATATATATATATATAAGTACATGTAAAAATACAAGAAAATTGATCGATTAATTTTGTTAAGGTTGATAAATTGTATAATATTTTCGGTTTTTATTTTTTCATTTTGCAATCTATTATTATGTATTTTATCAATTGCCTATTATAATAAATACCATATTGTATACCTAGTCGAACTTTTTCTAATCTCAATTATCACCCGAGTAAAAATTCAAACATTATAGATTCATTTTTATTCAACTTTACTGTAAGAACATTGTAAAAAGTACACATAACTCATTACACAGGCATTTAGAACGCATATATATGCAGTATATCTATGCCATCACATATAGCTGCATCTGTGCACACAGTGATACCAGACCTTATTCTTTATTCAACAATAAATATACGCGTATGAATTTTATTCGAGAAATAAAGAAAGTATAACGTTTTCTTAATATCTGCAAAAATTCTCCACTATTTTTTCTACACAGGTGAAATACGGTATGTATACATACATGCCTATACATACTACGAAACACGATTAACGTATTGCTTACAAAATGCTTCGCAGTAATATTTTCAATGAATTTATTCAGTGCCACAAATAAAGTGCAAAAGTTTGCAATATGATGTATAAATAAAAAAAGCTTCATACTAATGAAACAAATGACGAATGACAATGACTGTAGTTGTCACTCACATGGTCGAAATCATTTTTCACGGAACGACAAGACTTGACAAATCGCGTGCTCGTTTGTGATCGTACATACTGTATTGTAGATACACGTAGACGTAGATATAAGGTATATGAAAGTATGCGATTGCTTCTTCGAGCTTGCGCGCCGATTGTATTAGTGTGTGTATTTCCCCGCGAGTAAGAGAGCCAGAACTATCGAGTGGGGGTGGGGGTGTCGAGAGAATCTGGAAATTGGAGGAAAGCGACACAGGGAAAGACGGAGGCCAGCCGTCGCGACGCCGCCAGCTGCTCCACAGCTGTGTCTCCCACTTCCATTCCATTTCCTCGTCGCTCTTCTACTTCATCCTATTATATATCTCTTTCTCTTTCTCTCTCTCTCTCTTTCTTTCTCTTTCTCTTTCCGACACGTGCATATATACTACTATCGTACACACACGCACACATGTACATTTTCTATACACGCACAAGTGTCCAAACAGAGCAGAGAGCTGAGCTGGGTAGCGATAGCAACTGTACGCGCCGCGCGAGGTCCCACGTGCGTGCCACACGGTACGCAAAGAACGATATGCGTGCCAGTGCGTACTGCGGGTCCCGCGAACCCATGGATGGATGCGATCCTTCTTCCGATCCTTTCTATGTACCGTTATCCCCCATCCCCCATCCCCCATACCTCATATTTGTATTATAATATTAATAGCTGTATAAGTTATATTTATAACGAGAATAAATTACCCTAAATATATATGTAATATATGTATGTTTGTGTAACTAATACGCGCAGAGATTCTATGCGGCTGTTCTTCGGGCTTATCTATGTATTCAAGAATTGGGGGTCGGGGGTATGTATAGCGGGTCGCGGAAAGTGGCACGACGTTAAACGGGAAGCGGAAGAATCCAAAGAAGCAAGAAACCACCACGGGAGTGACAGGAAACAGCTGTTAATTGTTTGGCCCCACGAGGCGCGGCGGCACTGTGCTAGCACACATTGCACCTGTCTTTCGTTTCGCGTGAAATTTCACTGTCCTCTTGATCGTCCTTGACGTATACATGACACATATGCCTATATGCATCTATTCAAAGCCTGAAAATATCACACACCAGTATTTTAGAAGCTATAGGCGGGACTGCTGTGCTTTATCAAAAATTTGAATTATTTGCTATAGGTATATTCTACGGTTTCAGATACCTAGATATACTATTCGTCAAGCTTTATCAGACCTCGTATCTCTCTCTTTCTCTCACGGTTTATGAAAACTTTGAACTTTATCCTGTAATAATTTTTCCAACGATTATTTTGTTCATTTTTAAGTTAGGTTGAAACTATTTCCTCCCATTGATAAAAGAAGAAAACTTTTCAAATACAATAAATCGATACGTTATGTAATTTTCACACATTTCGCGACATAAGTATAAAGAAGATCGTCTTTTCTCCATAGTGGATATGAAAAAAGTACATTAAATAAGAATCGTTGTCATTTTATTTCGTATCCCCAATCTTTATCCCCTTTTACCTTTGACCCTACGCATCCTACGCGCAGCGTACGGGTTTGCGCGTTGCGGACCGCCGCGCGGGTTCACAGGATCAGTTATCCTCGCGAGATAGGTATATAGTTATACTACGTATGCTACATACATACGTATATACGAGGGAGAAGGGACGTCCTGCGAGAGTTGGAAAAAGAAAGAAGAATAAAGTAACCATATATATAGCTACTACGGTCCACGGGGCACATAAATGCCATAAATGCCGTAAATGCCATATGGTCGTCAGATGCTCTGGAAATACGCGCCACATGGTGACTTTTGCAAAACCTCTGCAGTATAACCACCGCGCTGTGTGGATAGAGCCGAAGATATACGCCTCTACTACTACGTCCGCCAACTTTTAATTCCTTTAGCAAAAAACTAACCGACCAGCTGATTCTGCGGAAATTTTTCAACCCGACAATATACCGACGACCTTTGTCAGACCTTGAAAAAAGTTATATGTAGAATTTTTTCGCATCTATCCTGACGTTGCGATATATAAGTAGAACTTCTCTTTCCGTTCTTTTCTTGTTTTTCGCCGATCAACTCGCGCTGGGATATTGAACTAGATAAGGAAATTGCGAATTTCGTCCTTCGAAAAATCAGGATTTTAGTCGCGAGGTAAGATTCTAAGGACGAATTGTCCCGCGGACAGGCTAGGGCTGAGTGAGTCGCTGAATTAATTCAAGTCAACGAAACTAATCTAATCTTTGGCCCGTCTTAAAGCTAACGGGTGAAGGCAGCGCAGCTAATTTCCGGTCCCCGTACATTCCCCCTTTTCTCTCATTATACTATATACTCCGTATTCCTGTACAAAGGGACAAAAGATCGTGAGACTCCGAACGACCATAGAGAACCGGAAAACTAGAACCATGAACTTGTGCGGTGAGAAGACGGCGAGATATTTCGAAGTACATGTAGGTACTTATATATATGTATACGTATTATATCCTGAAAGTTGATGAAGCGATCGAAATTCGAGATATCTTATTACACTAGGCATAAGTACGTTGGTATAATGCATGGCGTACGTATGGTCTATACGTAGTAGGTAATAACAACATAGCTCCGCGGCGTGACTGAGTTTGAGAGGATCTAGAAATCAGAATCAGTACATTGGTCCGCGGATGTCATGCGTATGGATGCGGGGATATGAATACGCGAGGAGTGAGTATGGCGATGACAGGGGTGTGACGGAGTGCTAATAATATAATAGGTGTAGAATCCCTTTACGCGACGTATGTACCTTTATACCCCATATACACACGTAGTATATAGCCATATGTATATACATGCATGCATTTTATATATAGCTGTACAATACATACACTGATATTTATATTTATACATATTTTCAACTAATGTACAAAAAATTCAATACATTCGCAAATCCATATAACGTAATCAAGAGACACGGTGTTTTCGAGCTCCTATATAGCAAAGGTTTCTGAAATCATGTGAAACGATGAACTTGCTAAAAGAGGGACACATACAACGTCCTAGACTATCAAATTTGAGGTCATTTTCGAGGAGAGACAGTTGGCAGAATCTTGTCTTTGATTCGTTTTCGTTCTGGCCTAATTTTGGGGTCGTATTTGCGGATCATTTCCCGAGCTTAACAAGTGCCCTAAGTGAATTAGGCTCGGGGAGTATAAATCGTCAAATATTTTCTCACCTTTTCTTCACTACGCTACCTTGCGTATACGATTACGTCGCCATATTTTATTTGACGTAATCACGGTTTTGTGTGAATAACTAATAAGCTTGACGATAATCGTGCCATGGATTGCGGCAATAATTTTGAAAAATTCAACATTTTCTGTACGTTCACAAACGCATTTTTAACAACGTGCTCATTTCTATATTTTTTAACGCGAAACGAAATCCTGTATCAAATTTTCAATTATGTATAGGGATTATAGATGAAGGCTAAGACGTCGAGTCTTTGAATTATTCAAATACTCAGATCGGACGCGCAATTCTGAATTTTGAATTTTCAAATTCTAGTTTTTCAGTTTTTCATTTTCAATTCTGAATTGAATTAGTTACACGATGTAAAATCTTTCATGCTAGTCAGATATCGAACCTCACTGTCTTTCATGAGGACACACTGTTTTCCAGATGGACTACTGCACGCGCCTGCGGCAAGCTGTGCACTTGTGTTTGGAATCAATTGTTCGGAATCGATGCTTCCGATGATATACCTATACATCTACACACGTAAAATATACATATATATGCGGTATGTGACCTTAGTCTTTTGTATAATAATTACAGATTACCACCACTTGCTGTTTACTTGCCAAATTTTTTTTCTGCAGATGCAAAAAGCAGAAATATATATTATAAATGACTTCGAATCTCTCTTATACCGAACCCGGCCATTTTTGCGATTATTTTTGTTCAATTTTATATAATCTCGTTGTTTCGATCAGACAGATAATTGTTCAAGTCTGATATAGAGGCGTGGATCTTATCGAGGGTTAAAGGTTGCAGTCGTGACTCGTAGGGTAAGGGTCTGGGTATTACCTTTCTTCGTACCTATAAGGGAAGGAAATCGGTAAACGGGAATTGCGGGAAGCGAGAAGCGGGAAGTGGGTGAAGTGAGGAATAAGGCTGAGCTATTTCTCAGCTTCAGAAGCAGAGTTTTCCCTGGCACTCCTCGGCTTTCTTCAACTTTTCTTAGCTTTTCTTCGCGGAATATATCGGGACGTCACAAACACGCAACCTCGCTCACGATATCCACTCTCTGTATATCTATACACGTATATACCAAACAGCTATACCTATACGTATACATATATACTTGAATACATATCGCATTATCATTATTATAGTTACGCAGCAGTGATACTTATATTTACAATTTTTTAATTAACAAATTTTTGGTCCAAAATTGAAAAAGAATTTTTCAAAATTGAATCATTTTTCATTTTTCATTTTTTTTTTCAGTCTTCGTTATAATTCAATGAGGAATGAAGAAAAAATCATTTTTTTTATGTTCCACATGACTATTTTATTTAAAGTATTATATTCTGTTCTGATATCGCGGGATCGAAACGAGCGGAAGGTGTAGGTACGACATCGCGGTTATACCGCCCCCGCAAACCCGCGGGAACAGTCTGGTGCTCTGTCAGCCAGGCAAGGATAGAATTCAGTCGGCCCGCGGCAGCCGCCAGAGCAGGACGCTGGCTTTTTGCTCATCGGTTCTTCGGCTCGATATGCAAATGCTGTACTATTATAGTCCGCCCGCTGTAATAAGACGCGCGAAAATTTTCAGCTTTTAAAGAAATTCGTTTCGTTGTTATTTCCTATTATATTATTATTGTTGTTGTTGTTGTTGTCGTTATTTCTTGCCTAAATTTACATCGGCTTATAAAAAGCGGGAATCAAGAGAAAAAGGAGAAGAAGAAGAAGAAGAAGAAGAAGAGGGAGGCAAAGAAGAGACATAAAAGAAAAATTAAACTATAAAAATAATAAAAATTTTAATTTTAAATAATTACTTCGCGTTGTAAATATATTATACAGATATATTATAGTTTTTTGGTGATTACATGATCTATTTCTCTTTTGTTTTCATTAAAGATTCATCTGATAATTATGCATTTATTATATTAACATAATTAAATACTAAATACCAAAGCATACAACGTTTAAAAACATATATTCTACCTGCACTTATATACGTATTTATATATAGACACACATTACGTAAATGAAATGAATAATTTTGTGTTGTTTAATTGTTGGTTATTTTTATCCGTTAATTACCGTTCTTCGACTATAACAATTGTGATTCCTACTTCATAATTATCGTTATTTATTTTTTTTTTTTATTCTTTCATTTTTTTTTTTTTTGGTTGTGTTATAGACTGTAATTTTGTTTTTTCAATTCGTCTATAATACGTGATATAGTATATCTATATCTCGCTTGATCAGTTTTACCATTTGGATTTATTATTTTACTTCGCATCACCGAAGCTCGTCAAAACCGCAACCCGCATTTTACTTCGTGCGGCATCACTCTGAAACAGGTAAAAAAAAAAAAATAATATAAAACATGACATCCAAAATCAAATTTTCATTCATTTTTATTTCATCGCATATTCTCTCCTCTAGATGCATCCAAATATTATATTCATCACCGCATTATCATATTATTAATTAACTAATTTTGTAAATGATAGTATTCTTTTTTCCTTTCTCTTATTTTACAGTTTTTTTTTTTTTTTTTTAATTTTTTTCCTCTTCTTTTTCTGTCAATTTGCGGGAGGAGATGAAACTATAGCGTCACGACAGAGGCTCAGCGGTTTAGTGGCTGCGGTTGAGTCTTCGCACTCGCCCGGCGCGCGTCTAGTGAGACGTACGGGTACCGCGGTACACGGTAGGGTCGTTGACGAGGAACGATTCGGACAAGTGATCGCGCGCAACTCGCATTAAGAGCTATAGACGCGCGAAACACCTGGCACTTGAGCTTGAGCTTGAGCTTGACGTCCGCGTCCGTAACTAGACTACATACCTGTACGTCTGAACTACGAATAATCCGTCAATTTTTTCAAACTTTGAATAACGCGACAAAAAAAAAAAAAAAAGAAAACGCAAGAAGAAAAAAAAAAGGTAAAAATTGTCAAGATTCCCTTATGGAAATTCTTCTAGAAAATCGGGAAAATTTCGAATGTTTCATAGTTTTTCATGGAAAAATAGAAAGAAAAAAATTGTTGATTCTTTTTTTTTTCTGCTTTCAGAAATATTCCTTGTTTTTTGTCAAGCAAAGTGTATAATATAATAGTAACTATTCTTATGGTTAACTATATACGAAAAATAGCAATTTACCTAATGATTCGTATAGAATTATACAAATTACAGTATTTCACGTTATTTGTCCGCTAATTATCCGTAAATATGATACATATACTCAAGTCAAATTTTGAGTTGAAAAAATAAAAAAATAAAAAAATCTTGAAACGAAAAAACTCCAAATTTTGACATATGTACCGAATTTTTATTCTTCTTACTCGTGTCTCTTCAAAGAGACTCACTTAGTCAGTTTTCTGAGGACGATGCAGTGGTAGCAGTGCAGCATCGTGCAAGAGACTTGACTACTTTTTATCTTTACTCGCAACGACGTGTTTGTACAGTTGTAATAAGAATAAAGCAAAAAAATAAAATAAAAATAAAGAAAAGAGAAGAGAGACAGAGAGAGAGAGAAGAAAAAAGTTATTTCAAATTGTTAAAATAATTGAGACATTCAGAAACAGACTGACACAGTCTGTCACTATGCATATACCTACCTATACTACATGAAGATTCTGCGTTTGGGAATTTCAACGACTTACGTGCCATGTGTATATACATACGATCTGATGAAATATGTAGATATATCTGGTTATTATATTATGAAATAACTAATTATTACAATATGCTGCACCGATCGGATAAATTCTATGAAATTTGTGCAGAGGAGAGAATGATGAGTTGAATGTTAAGAAATCAGGAATTTCGGTCAAAAATAATTCTGGTATACAGATTGTATACGTACGAGTTCGTGCAAAGTCCCCTATTTTCTCTCTCATCCTTCGCGACTATACCGTACTCTACTATACTACTTCATCCCTAAATCCCGAGAGAAGGGGAGAAAGAGAGCTAGAGAAAGTCTCGTATAGGAGAAACAGATGCGACGACGTCGACTGAGAGAGGTCAAGGTACTATCTGGCCACGCTCTAGCCACGACTCACAGTTATACTTTGTTTTAGAGTATAAGGGATGATCGTCACCCCTTTTCACGCCACGCAGCGATAAGTTCTATAAACTTCCTTCTCGGCGTACTGTAGCGATATTTGTCTATATTATATAATTAGCACGATAATACACATTTTGTTCAGCGATTTCGTCAATATATTGGATATCAAAAAGTAAGTGAAAGAACAATGAAATCATTACAAATCGATTTCAATTTAAATCATTTTTCACCTCGTTTTTCACACTATAACAATAACGAGCGAACAACCCTTCGCCCCCCCCTACAGTATAATCTGTTCGATCATTCTTATCATTAACTGATCCAGATGATGATTTGCGGCTCCACACGTGATTTATAAATTATAAATTTGAAGATGCAGAAATCGAAGATTAAAAATGAACGCCTATGCATCGAACTAGGACGAAAAATGTCGATTTACAGTATACCTATACTAATGATACACGCATGCATGTTCAATTCGTATATTTCTTGATATATGCTACAACCTCGCGTGTTTACATTCAAATTTACATTTATATTTATATTTATATTTATATTTATGATTATTCGTCAATCCGGTGGTGGTGGTGCAAGTTCGTTATATACATGCGTATATATTAAGTATTATACGTATACTGTTTGTGTGTATGTATATAACGTCCGCTATACATACCTACCTACTAGTATAGATACGTGTGTGGTATTCTGAAGTATTATATCGATTAACTGTTGGCAACAGAAGAGAAGCAGAGTAAAGCTTGTCGGATGGAGTCGGGGGTGGGTATGGGGTACTACAGGGTACGAGGACGGCGTGGCATAGCGTGGCTCCGGTTTTGGCTTTGGCTTCCCAGACAGCACAAAATATATCAAGAATATCCGAAAATGTCTGAAAATGTCTGATGATATGTGACATATTTATTAAATATTTCCAGCATATTTACAATACAATATTCATGCTTGAATATACATAAATGTTGATAGTATATCTTCGACTGATATGATATATCTTTGAGACATACTCAGACAATATAAATACAATATCAATAGATTCACGTTTTAGGAATATTTACAATATGTATCAACATATAGCACTCATGAAAACATCTGCGTTTCCGAATATTACAATTATTTCATGAATTGTCGATAAAAATTTACAAATTGCAGCCATCGAATACAAAGGTAACATAAAATTAGTAATTTGTTGTTACTGAAATTCCTTTCATAATCGTATGATAAACCAATTATTGTTTCTTTAATATAAATATGAATCTTGCATTTGAAATTAATTCACCAAAATGGATATAGTATTGAAAGTTATGATATTATTTCATCAATTATGTAACTGATGATCGAACCAAGGCAAAAAAGTTATTCGCCTCTAAGTCTCACATATTATACGTTGACTGCAAACGCGATAATTATATAGGCGTATATGCCGTGTCTCAACTCGCCCGAATGCACACTACACTTACGTAATCGGGTACTTGCATACTTAATAGGCATATTCTCATGATACGCAAGTATCTAACTACGTAAGTTCAAGTGTGCATTTGGCAGAGTTGAGAGACGGCAACTGATTACGCTCAAGAGTTTCAATTTAACCGCGCACTCCAATGGAGTGAACATTTTAAGACATCGATATTTCTCGAGTTCGATATATCGCACTGTGTGTACGCGGTGACTTTGTCCATTCAAAAATGTAACGAATCTTCATCACGTGTCTCGGTCACGACTCGGTGGTCTCCTGGTCTCCATTGTGAAAGTGATGAAAGCAAGAAGTAAGCTATAAGTGCCGCTTATTTCGTTTCTGGTTATCTACTTATAAAGCTGCAGCGAATAAGTTTCGAGCTAAGGTAAGTAAAAATAACAATATCTATTGTAGATTGAATGGCTGAAATGCGTTAAATCAGCATTAATAATGGCGAAATGCAACCGGTGAGAACCTAACCCTACTTTTGTTATTGTTAGTTCGAATGACTTGGCGTGCCTAATTTTTGTGTGTCGGCCTAATTTCTACATCTAAGTCTGTTTTTCCATGTTTTCGTTTCAAAATATTCGATCGAAGGACGTTAATCTGACGTACAATTATACCCCCCACTATTTTAGATATGCCCAAATACAAAAATATTGATAGACGGGAAAGAAGGCGATTGTCGCAGAAAGTGAAAATTGCGCTTGCGACAATTAAAAATGCCGTTCGCCATTCGAATAAGCAGAAGTTACTGCAGCTTATACAAGCAGAACTTTTGGATGATAATTTTACAGCAAATCAAATTTCCAAAGATGAGATGACCGTTTGTAGTCCTGGAAATACGAATGAAGAAAGCTCGGAACCAATTACTTCTGTTGATGATTTTTTTGAATCTAATATCGAATCGCCAGGTTGCAATGATATTATCACCGAAAGAGACGATAGTTGTAGTAATTCATCTAATAGTAACAACAATGATAGATATTATAATAACTTATCTGATAGTAGTGATCATATCGATTTAAACCCAGCAAATGAAAATAAGACCGGCAGATTGCTTACATTAAGGGAAAAACTAGCAGCATGGGTAATAGAATGTAATGTACCACAAACTACCGTGCAGAAAATGCTAGAAATTCTCAGAGACGAACAGGACTTGAACTCGTTCTCTCGATTACCATCCGACCCGAGAACTTTGCTGAAAACCCCGCGTAAAACTGAAGTGAAAATCATTGCACCGGGCACTTTATATTATTTTGGAATATCTAACTGTATTAATTCACTACTTAATCAATATCACTATCGTGCAATACAAGAAGCATCATTTGATATTTCTGTGAATGTAGACGGTCTGCCAATCAGCAAAAGTAGCGGTAGTTGTTTATGGCCCATTTTATTCCGTGTAGATTCTATTCCATTGATTAAAAAAGAAATCATGATGGCAGGAGTTTATCACGGTCTCCATAAACCAGATAATTTCAACGACTTTCTGAAAGATTTTGTTGACGAGGCGGTACATTTAACCAATAGCGGCATTATTATAAATGAAAAAACGTATAATTTTAGAGTGCGGATGTTAATTTGTGATGCTCCAGCTAAGTCAGCTGTTTTGAATATCGTAGAACACAATTCATATTCTGCTTGCTCAAAATGCACCGAAGTAGGGATTATGGTGAATCACGTAATGTGTTTTCCACAAACCATTGTAAACAAACGCACGAATATACAGTTCAGACAACAATCCGATCCCGATCACCACAAGGGTGTGACGGCATTGACTAGATTACCAGATTTTGATTGTGTCGACGATGTGGTTCAAGATCCTTTGCATGTGTTACATCATGGAACAGTGAAGAAGACCTTAGCTCATAGAAAATATGGATTAGTTTGTGGAAGACCGCCTCATAAATTGTGTTATAGAGATCTGACAAAAGCTTCACGCCACTTAGAATCATTAGCAATGTATATGCCATGTGAATTCAATAGACGACCTAGGACTTTACTCGAATGTAGGCGTTATAAGGCCACAGAAATGAGAGCATTTATACTATATACAGGTTGTGTTATATTCAAATCAGTGCTGCAGAAAAAATATTACATACATTTTTCAATGCTAATGGTTGCGAGTCGTATTATGTCTAGTGAAGAATTATGTACAAATAGAGATTTCTTGAACTATGCAGATTCCTTGATGAAAGAATATATAAAAACTGCACAACGAATCTACGGCTGCAGTTTTGTATCTCATAAAGTTCACGCCTTACAACATTTGGCTGACGACGCACGAAGATTCGGGCCTTTAGATAACTTCAGTGCATATGATTTTGAAAATTATTTACAATGTTTGAAAAACATGCTGCGCAAAGCAGAAAAACCCTTACAGCAAATCATCAACCGCGTTACTGAGGGTACGTTCTTTCCAAAAAAGATACAACTAGAAACAGCTGATATAAAACTTTCTCAACCACATATGCACGGTCCTCTTATACCTGGTTGCATCTCTCCACAACACAAATTGTTAAAAACGAATAAATTTACCTTGAAATTGAACACAAAAGGTGATTCATATGTGCAATTAGAAAGCAATGAAATTGTTTCCATAAAAAACATTGCTACTTGTGGAACAGAGACTGTTATCATTGGTAACAAATTCAGATACGTTGAGGATTTTTTTTCCTTACCCTGTAACTCTTCCATAATTGGAATATACTTGATAAATTGCCATAATCAAGGACCATTACAATATTGGAAAATAAGCGAAATAAAATATAAGTTAGTTTATCTACCTTTGAATGACATCAGTGCCGTTGTGCTTCGAATGTTGCACATTTAAAGGTAACGAGGATGATGGGTCAATAAAACTATTTTTGAATGTTACTTTTTTCTGTAAGCCAAAATAGGTCATATTTTCTTCATAAAACCAATCTTCAAGACGCTGTGTTGATACGATGACTTGGCTCGTCGTCCATTTTGTGGATACTGACGAAGTTGAAGTAGTGCCATCCAACTGGTATATACAGCGAACAAAGGAATGTTTTTGGCCACCATATAAGTCTAGCTTGAAATTAATCACAGCTATTAAAGGTAGAACCAGTTCAGGGCCAGGCTGGTCAGTAATAAAAGCGAGAGTGTTGGGAAAATATGGTAAGCATTGCGTTTCACGAAACCTGAAGTCGTATAATGGAAGAAGTTCTCGAACAATAAAAAGCAAATAACTTTGGTTGAAATTGAATATACTTCGGTATTGACAGATAAGTTTGACACTGCCAACAAAAAATGCATGAAAGCAAAGGATACAGACAACCTATCGTCTCATCCAGAAATAACAGAATTCGGAAAAGGATGCCGAAAACGTGCTAAACCTCAACGATTGCTCAACGATAACAGCTCTAGCGATGATGAGGAAACATGTGACGAAATATCAATGCCAGAAGTACCGGCGACACTGCAAAGGACAACCCTCAGACGGTAAGAAAAAATAGTTACTACGTCCACATGTCAAATTCTTGATATTGCAGGAGTAAGTTTCGTTGAGTGAAAACAGACTTATATGGGTAATTCTCATTCTGAAAAACGAAAAGTCACTACCGTGGATGACATGTTTCATTTAACGGTTGCACTACCTTAGGGGTTGCAAGCTCGGTGAATATTAACCATTAATTTTGAGGTACTGAATATTTATCCCAAGGTATGAATTCTGAAAAAAATGTAATAGTTGAGGTAATAATTTGAAAACAATGTCGTCCATGGAAGTGACCTCTCATTTTTCAAGATGAGAATTACCCATATACAGAGCGATTCTGTGGATAGTAGACGGTCTAATGGCGGGGCATTTCTTTGTTTTTCGAAACTGACGACCCATCTACTGATATCTTATATGTTTATGACTGAAATTTACAAATGACGTATCGATAGCTGTCACGTCTGAAGGTATCAGTCATAGACATATAAGATATCAGTAGAAAGATCATCAGTTTCGAAAAGAAAGAAATGCACCGCCATTAGACCGTCTACTATCCACAGAATCGCTCTGTATATAGAATATTGAATATTTGCTATTGCTTTCTAAAAAATGTCGACTTCTATAATATTATTTGGATACTTCCGACTCGCCAGGAATCTCATTTCTGTATCACTATGTCAGTCAAGTATTTTTTGTATTAGAATAATTTTAGTGTTTTTACTAACACTTCATTATTGTGCTATGTACAGTAATGTTCATCGATGGTGTCTCCGTGGCTCACTATTTTTCCTAGCCTTTTTTCAAATCGAGTTTCCCCTTTAAAAATATTTTTTTTTGCCCATGACTAGTGTCTTATTTTGTGACTCTGCTTCACCTCGCAGCTGTTGTATTCCTAATAACCTAATGTCCCACTGATCATGGGCAAATATAATATTTCTAGAAAGGAAACATAATTCAAAGAAAAGCTAGGAAAAATAGTGAGCCACGGGGACACCATCGATGAACATTACTGTACGTGCATTTACTACCGATTTAGTATTAAAAACAGATAACTCATTTAGATATCTGAAAAATTCGATTTATATAGACTTCAATCGAATGAGTACAGCTGTTCTTTTGAATTTTTCGAATTTATGCTTATTTTCCAGCTCACGATCCAAATTGCAAAAATCTTCATCACCTCATTCTACGCTTGAGCATAGTATAACCGGATTGAACGCTGTAGTGAACAAAAAACGCCTAGAAAATTCGTCCAGACCTCATCAATCCTCTTCAAGAGACAGGTGTCTAGTATTACAAATAATCAAGAACATTAAGATGTTTGGATAACATTATTTTGTCTGTTAGATCTTACTCAAAAAATCTGAAAGATGATTTCGTTAACCTGGTTGCGGCTTCTGCGGCTATGAATGATGACGAGAGTGCGCATACTGATGGAATCTCATCTCTGCAAGAGACTCACAATAGGAAAAATCAAAAGCAAGGAACAAAAAACACATCGACCGATTTAAACACAAAATTGGAAAGTCATATGCAACAGGAAAAAGGTGAAAAAGGCGACGTCTTTGCATATTGTTGGACCATCATCCTCTACCTTGCCTTTGTCCTATCTAGATTCGTTACTTGTATTATCCTGCATTCTTCACCTTTCTTCATTTCCTTCACACTAACCAACTCTGCCTCGTATTTGGATAAAGCATCTAAGCTTGTGTCTTGAGTCTTGTGGCTTAGTTACTCATCTAGCTTATGAAGATATCGTTTCGAGCTTCTGCGTCAGTCCTTTATTTCTCATCTCCATCGATCCATTTCCATCAATATGTCTGCATTCTGTCTCTGGTGCATATGTTGAATGTATAAATTTATCCTACAGAGTTTCGAAAAGTGATTCTAAAAGAGCTCTACACGAATAGCTGCACTCTAGAAAAGCTTATAGAATCTATTGATAAGTCGCTGCTCCGAACAAAATCAAATTCGACCGCTACTAAGCATGGCGATTCACTGAAAAACCCAATGCCAATACTTGAGAGATGTCCAATAAAAAATCGAGAAGACCTACAAGCCATGGAAGACTTCTTGAGGACACCTGCGAATGTTGAAGCTCTGGTAAATTAAATTACTCTTAGGATTCACAGCATTTGTTATACAATGATGGTTTCATTTCTCGTGTCAATAGATGAAAGACTTGAGTCGACTAGGGGGCAGCAATCTTAAAGAAGTGACCAAGCGTATGTGCTTTGCGGTGGTCGATGACAAACTTGCGATTACATACAGCTGGGACGGAGCCAAGGGAAAGAAAAAATTTAGAGAACTTCGCTTGGCTACTGCCATTCAGAGTGCGGTTTGCGAAATAGACATAATATATTCATTTTTGAGACTTGTTGCTGATGAATTCTCTTGCTAGCAGTAGTTTGTTATTCACAGAGGCTGTTCTATTGTGTGAAAAATTTACGACGTCCACAGAACATGACATCACAGCAATAATAAAGTCGTGGCTAGTAGGTGCTATTGGTAGGATGAAAAAACAGAATCTCAATAACGTCGAAAATAATAAAAAGTGAGTACGCGAATGGTAACTTTTAGAATTTTCTTTTGTTATACTTTCAATCTGAAGTTTCATCCGTACTATTCATCATTTCTTTATTCATGTTTAGTAATACGACAAATCTAGAAAATGAAACGGAAGCAAGCTCTGCTAATATTTCCTGCGAGGACAGTCACACAGATGATGAGCCTGGGGCAGGAGATGACGAACTTAACAAGGAGCTTGAAGAAGGGCAAGAAGAATCTGACAGGGGAGATGTTTCTTTGGATGGTCATTAAACTATAATTGAAAACAAAAAAAAACTACTAATTAGTCCCGAAACCAAAGACCAAAGAAAATTTAATTAAGTGCCTATTAGAGTTAAGTGTTTTTATCAAACCGACCTATCTTCATGTAAGCTATCAATGATAGTATTTTTTATCATAATCGGGTTGGGTCGTTTACTTTTTTACATACTGGGATTCGACTTCACCAAGATTACACTATAATTATCGTTACCTCTTGAAGTTTTTATTATCGTTATACGCACTGAAATGTGTTCACTCGGTTGTAAGAACCAGAATATTTAATAATCTTCCTATTGTTAGTGTTTTTATTATCATATCTATATTCATCAAATAAGCTGTCGGTGAGTCTTCTTTTTCAACCATATTGCAGGGTTAAGCCGTTCCCTATTACACATAGGTATGAACTTGGATTTAAACTCAAGATTATGTTATAATTATGTTCGCTTAAAGTCACTTTTAATTTTATATACATACTGAACTGTGAATTTTTGCTTATTCAAGGAAGTTATTCATGTTATTTTTTACAACACCTACATTGAAAGTCCTGTCTTATGCACCATCTATACGCATCTAAAATGTCTTTTGAACACTAGTGCGAGAAAACTTTCTCACAACGTGCTTAAAAGCGCACCAGTGTTTAAAAGACTTTTTCGGTGCCTATAGACGGCATAAAACAGAACCCGGGTCGAAATATCTAGCCTCGATTGATTCTTATCGAACTCAAGTAAACCTCGATTCAACCTAACCAGTATCAAAAAGCATCTCGAGCCTATAATGATGCTACAAGAAACTAGATTAGCCTCACATAAAACTGATCGAGACCGAATGAGTCTCAAATGCAAGTAATCGAGACTAAACTGGAGTTAGATGTTATATCGATCTATAAATTGCCTAATATATGTTAATTTATAGATCAATACAACATCTAACTTCGGTTTAGTCTCGATTAGTTTTATATGAAGCTCATCTAGTCTCTTCTAGCATCATTGTAGGCTCGAGATGCATTTTGATACTGGTTAGGCTGAATCGAGGCTTACTCGAGTTCGATAGGAATCAATCGAGGCTCACCTTCAGCTTGCCTCCGACTCGACTTCGGGTTCGTGCTGCGCCTCCACACTTGCTGTGCGGCATTGCCGCTTTTATGCACTTTAATCAAAAAATACTATTCATGATTCTACTACTCTGGTTTTTTTTTTAACAGAAACATAGTTTTATAAATATGTTTGTTTCAAAGTTAAAAGTATATATGGTGTTGCATTATACTGAAAATATATGGAAATTTTTTATCTGTATAGAATTCGTTTTTTCTTTCCCGTCTAATTACATCTACATCGGTATGTTCACAACCCATTTATTATATATATAGCAAATATTTCATGAATATACACGAAATATTCTCCTATAATTAATCGGACATTGAAAAGTATGCGTATATATAGTAAATATAATTGAAATATTTGTATAATATCTCGAGAATATATATTGAATGTAAAAAAAGGACCATACTCATATTACTATGATATTTCAATCATGTGATTTCCATTTATACAGATATTTTACTGATATTGAATGTAATTCGGTAGATATTTCATACATATCTAACAGATATTTATGTGCTGTCTGGGTTTGGCTTTGACTTTTCTATATTATTAATCTTTCTCTCGTCCCTTTTATCCCCTCCTCTTATATTCACCAAACCTAAAACCACGACTTAATACCGTAGTAGTATACCGTAACATTTTCCCATCATACACCTTACATGCCAGGATAATTATCGCCCTTATTATAATCACTTATGCTATAATTTACACACTTTTCTTTTTTCAACTAGAACGCAAGAATGGAAACAAGAAAAAAAAATAAGAAAAATAAAAATAAGAAACTGTGATTTACGTAAATTATAGTTTTTTTTTTTTTTTTAATAGATTAATATCATATTTTCCTTCATTTCCACATGAATATATGCAGGCAATAAGAAAGGAGAGAAATAGTGTTTTTCCTAACCTAGTGCGTAAAATATGAAATTCCTGTACTAGTGTGTAAAAGTCGTACTTTCCGCACGCCGTGTGGAAAACGTTCTGGGTTCGTGTAAATCGAACTTATATATATTCGGAGGTTCATTATTAACCTCTAAAGTTGGTCTCTAGGAGTAGCGTGCGTTGGGTAAACGGGAGTCAGGCGCGCGCGGGCTGTGCGAGACATTTTTGTAATGGAATTACATTAAACGTAAGCAGTGGGTAGGTACGCGGTAGACATCTGGCCTGCCTCTCTCGCCGCACCGTTCTAATATTGGAAATTTCAGTTCGCCGGTATTAAAGGCCTTCTCTCTCTCCTCTCTCTCACCTCTACCTCTCGCTTTATCCCACTTCCATTTTCCCACTATACTATATACGGTACCTTACGCTCCTACAACCCCTCTTTACCCTCCAACGCAACGCACGATCTCCTTCGCGCCTAAAACCCCGCGGTCCTGACTGCGTGTGCTACATGTGCTCGGCATATGTCCAAACATTAGGTTTTCTTCCCCTATTATAGCTGTAGGTATAACCTCCACGCATATAAGTATGTATTCATCTATGTATCACACGTATAGGTATAGGATACATACTATAAGCGAGTTCTGCAGCCAGCCAGAGCAAACGAACCGTTGCGTTCGACCGTCAGGGATAAGCAAATATTACTGAATCGCCACGGCACGGAGCCTGCGCCACGATCGTTGAGTTTGCGAACTGACGGTAGCTGCTCAGTATGCGCGATATATGTGCTTTGGTACTTTTTTTTTTCAAGTCAAACCTGGTTTTATAATCCATTAGAACAACTTGTTTGTTCTTATATTGATTAACGGGTGACTTTTATACCTCTTCGGGTTGAAAAATTTTCCTATTTTTTTTTTTTTTTGTTTGTTATACTGACGAGAAGAGAGTCAGGCAGATTTCATTCAAATTCGAAGAGGTAATGAAGAGGAAGTCCGTGGTAACAACTCCTTCGAAGATTTTAGCGCATTGGCGACTTGGCGAAAATTTAACGTGATTTTTTGATTCTTTTCCAATTCCAGACATCCCTTATTCCGGTCGCAGGAAGTTGAAAAATATTTTTATTTCGATTCTTCGGACTTCTTATAACAAGTATTTGAATTCGTAATATTCGCGCTGACTTTTTGGAAAACCGATTTCTTCGAAAATTCGCGTGCGAAATTTCCCACTCTTGATTAAAAGCAACGTCAATTTTCGCACGGAAATATAGCCTTCCCTTAAGTTTCGTCTTTAATTTTAAATTTTAAAATTTTTTGTTTTTCATTCGAAAGCTTCGAAGCACTATAAGGACTCGTGATTTTCGGATTGGTATCTCCGGGGGTTCTAAAACTCTGTTTATTCATCTCTATAAATTTGGTTAACCTGCGTGTATACACAGCTAATTATTATACGAGCAGGTATCGCGATGATCGAAAGACACACGGTGCTTATGGTGTGCAAGGCGAGTTACCAACGGAGATGTTGACGAGGCTAATTGGCAATTTTTTTCTCTCTTATACTTCGGCTTCTTCTTTTCTTCCTGCTTATATTCTTTAGCAGATTAATACGCCTGCAGCATATATCTCTAATACAAAATATACCTTCGTACATGCATGATGTGGTAAACAAGCTGCGTAAACAAACGGTATACCTACATATCTAGAGTATTTCAAACTCACAGCGTTATAATGTGGTATAACATAAGTTCATATCGAGCTGTATAGGCGTATTACCTATGGGTGGTTTACCTATAACCAGCGGCTGCTTTGAAGCTGAATAACACCTGGCTTAGTCGTTATTTTATTTCATATTAATTCGAAAAAAATATGTAGAAATTTAGACGACACATTTTCACAGAGAGACAGCTGAAACAATGAATTGAATCGATAGGAATGTTGCATTTTGGGTATTTTTAAAATATGTTATATGAAATTAATTTTCCCATTTTTTTTTTTTTTTTAATCTTTCTTTATGTATTGGGTTAATCTCAAATTGAAGAAAAAAGTACTTTGGAGATTATTCTATTATACATGTTTGGAGAATAATAAATGAATAATATATATACCGGAGACGCGAAACTTGTCGCAAATGATCAAGTTTTATAAACTCTAATAACATGTGATTTGTGCTCGCTCGTTTCAATCCTGAAACCAAGGTAGTTTCGATCTTAATAGTAATGCTCAAATTACACCCTAACCCGTGGGGAAATAAGGGAGATATTCCACCTGTGTCCGTTGAACCTTGTGGTATAAGTATCGACATGCTTTCAGGTTGACAGTAGCTGCTGGATATAACTTTCTTTTTTCTATAAATACCCTTATATACCCATGTATATGTATATATTTATACAGGTATACAGGCGTATCAATTATTGACGATGTTCATTCCTTCGAACATCTCAAAAATAAACATTTTGCAACCTAAGTAGGTATATATCGCTAAAAGATGAAGACTTTAATTTTTTTCTCTTTTCTTTCATTTCTTGAAAATTCATTTTTTTTCGAATCACTGATACTATCTGGAAAAACTATTTCACTGACAAAGTTTTTTTTTCACACCCGATTTACTAGAATCTTGAAACGTAATTCAAAATTATTTTAGACTTCATGGATTCACTCGTGCAATCGCTTGTACGCCACCATTGAAATCGATTTCACAGATTTCCTGTTTTGGTGAAAATCATTTAACATCATTCGGACTCATTTACTTTTCTTTTCTTTTTGTTCAAATCAGGTATGTTTTTTTTTTTTTTTGTAAACGTTGAGGAAGCAAGTGTGTTACCGATCCCTGACAACGATAGAAAACTTGCCAGATCTCTATGTACATTATTTTATTTATTTATTTTATTTATTTTTTCAGAATATATATTCTCTCGAAATTTCAATGAAAGTTCCAAAGTATATGCGACCCAGTATATTACCATTTCTTGTTGAAAATGTCAGCGTGTAAATTTTCAACGCATATATAATATACCTATACGTATACTCGAAGTCTTTCCATTTATTTTGGCATCCAAGCCAAGTTGGTTGACTCGACCAACTCTCCTCTGATCAGTCCTCAGTCCGACATATTCCAGTCGCGCACGTGTTTGCCACGTGTGTCACATCCCGCGTCTATCCGTCCGGGCCATTTGTCCCTTCGAATATATCCTTTGGTCTACTCCAGACTTTGACGTAGAGTCTTGGCTATATAGTTCCTCGAACTAAACTAAAGTTCAATCTATATACTCGGTGATACACAAAATCACAAATTTTCATTTCTATACAATTTAATTTTAAAAAAAAATCATTTTTAATTCATTCAATTAGATTTTTTTACTCCTAGATTTAGAGAAAAGTCACCTTTTTTTTCTTTCCGCTCAAATCTGATCAACCCTCATATTTTAAAAATGGACAACCGCGAATTGACAGAATATGGATATAATCCGGGGTATTGAATTGATTTCATCAAACCTTATGCACGGATAATGCATGACAGATTTACTCTTCTCTTGCGTAGGTATAAATAAATTGTGCGTTGCATTGTGTATATTGTTTATAGTGTATATAGTCCCGGAATAAAGTATACAGGTATAAACCTATACATATGCATTGTATATCGTAGATGCGGGCTGCCAAACCGTAAATAACGTACAGGCGGTGTTGCGGTCTCTTCTACGTTGTTCACAGCACGTGTAAATGTCCCTTATATTGCGAACACCCAGTATTTATACTTCTATCTATAGGTGCAGACACATGTAATATATATTACCTATTAAATTTGCCCAGAAATATTTTTCATCAATCAATATATATAATAGGGTATTTAAAAAAAAAAAAAAAAAAATTTTTTTTTCTTCCAAACAGTCTCAAAAGTTTCGTTTTGATGTCAAAATACGCCTGTCAAAATTTGACCTCTTAATATTAATATTAAGAGTGTCCTCATCGCACTTTTCTATTTTCCATAAGAATAACATAGGAAAAATCATTTTTGCTTATTTTGATTTTTGTACGCTGCAAAGGACTGCTGAAATAGTAAATCGCTATACATATTCTTGTAGCGAATCGAACGCTCTACAAAAAAGGTCTCTTGGTCTTTTTCGATAAATCTAACCGTTTTGAAGTTTCTTTACCGATTTTGGTCATTTAATGGAAAGACTAACTTTGAAACGGTTAGATTTATCGATAAAGACCAAGAGACCTTTTTTGTAGAGCGTTCAATTCTCTATAAGAATATCTACATTATATACGTAATATGTTTTCATCATATTATGTACGAAATTGTTAATATGTTAAAATTTCATCCTGGTATTATGTGTTTTACGCTTCTGAATCCCGAGATGCGACTGACACACATACATAGGTGTATAATCACCGTATAGTATAACTCGGCAGAGATTTATCTCCGCACATGTGCCGAGGAGAGAGCTGAGAATGATAGCGAGAGAGAGAGAGAGAGAGCGAGAGGGGAGACCCTCTGACAAAGATTATAATTAAAATATATAACTTTATTTTCGAAACGATTTTTCATTTACGCGGGAAATGTTTCCCGCTTGCAGGGATCAAAGAATATCCATCCAGACTTTGAGCGTGTTATAAACGTTTATCATGATTCGGGGGGGCTATTTTTTTCCTTCATTTTTTTTTTTTTCACTCATTTTTGTGTGCTTTTCTCTCGATCTCTCTACTCGTTCTTTACTTTCTGGAATTCAGAGATGACGGGTAACACGACGTCGTTACTTATGACGAATGTTATTTGAGCTATCGATTAACAGCTGAATAACTTCTTTGAACAATTTTTATACCACCCGTTTTCTTATCCTCGTGTATTTGGAACTCGTGAATAATTCACACTCGATAATATATTTAACGACGTTTGGTAATTTGACTAAAATATCTGATATACATATTCAGTTTAAACAAAGCAATATAATATCGTTGAGAATATAATTTACTACAGTATTTCAACAAAATACATCTCTCGGACTCTCAGAGCCTGTATTCACAATCAGAATTGAAAAGTTCGGAAGAATTGATACGTAACATCTCCTCCCGTCACCGCAGATCACCTTATACCCATCCGGTCCCGTCCCGAACGTCAATTTTTAGAGCCACGAATCCTGATTTAAAATCTCTCATACTTCCCTGCAAGTATAAGACGCGTATGCCCTCCGTCGAAGATATAACACATGGAAAAGGTAAAAAGAATCTCCATAGAACTGAATGATTAAAACGTCGATTCCTCCAAAAGATGCAAAAAGGTATCGAATTTAAATCGTGTCATTCAATTTGTGTCAAAAAATGTTTAGATCTTCGCTATCTCGACGAATCTCGAAGAGAATGCTCGCAGGCTGTAGAGAGTGGTCAGTATCAACGTATCGTCGTCCACTGTCTGACCTAGAACGGCCGGTTTTCACTGCTGCAGCGTTGGGCAAGCCGAGTTTATAGCTGGGAGCACTGGCTCTAAAAAAAATGGCATTATGAGTTGTACGTGTGTATGTACGACGGATGTTAATTAGTTAACTGGGATAAGGAGGAGGAGAAATTCGCTCAGAGTTTGGACCATTAATCTCTGGATTTTTCTATCCGGTGCAGATGCAGCTGGTCTGACCGTCGATAGATTTTTCTACTTCAAAGCTATATATCGTGTATACTGTAATATACATATGTGGGAAAGAATTCTTTTGAAAAGTACTAGGAAATCGAGAATTTTTCGAGAATTTTACTTAACTCGCAAACTTTTAAACACAAAATTATAAACAATTTCTAATCTAGTGGAGACGTTGAGGGATTATAACCCGAACAGATTTATACTGTTATTATCATTTCTTCTTTTTTTCTCAACCCATACGTTTGAAAACCTTAGGTTGGAATATATCGACCTTGTGAGATTGATTCCTTCTTTCCTCCTCTTTCTTTCTTTCTTTCTTTCCTTCTTTCTTTCGATGAAACTTTCCCGCTTCGCCTTTTCTTCTTCTTTTTTCACTGAAAGGTTATAGAGGAGGCGAAGCGGCCTATACCGAGTAACAGACGGAGCAGTAGTACGTACCTGGTGTGGTCAGACTTATTGGAATTTTTATGGTACGGTTTAGGGAAGAGGCCTGCATCCCGTTTCCCATTACAGCGACCAGAGGCTAGCCCCTGTCCCCCCTCTGAGATATATAGATTCACATTCGTATAAATATATATCTACGTGATATTAGAGGTACACACGGGAATCTTCGTAAATAATTACATCACCAGATATCCGAACTGGAAGGATGTGTCAAAAATTATTATTTTATTTCTATTTTCTAGCTGCCGATGCTACGAACGATAGATTTTTATGTGAACAACTTCATTCTAAGTGCTTGCCAAAAACGCCGTTTCTATTCTCCATATACCTAATTAGGACACGAGAAAAAGAAACATTTTTAAAATTACTATTAAAATAAAATTTACATTACAAAATCAGAAATCATGTTGGAATGAGTACTCAAAATTTAGGTACAGGCATTGTTTTCTGGAAGAAGATATTTCACGTAAAAAACTATTATTTGGAGTTTCAGCAGCTACACAAAAACAAATTAAAAAATTAAAAACTGTTCTTCGAACACCCTGATCCTGAATTCAAAGAATAGCTTCCTTCAATATCGAAGGTTCATTTGTACTCATCGAGGGATTCAAACCCCGAGATTCGTAACTCGGTAGAAAATCGACTCTTATTAGTTTCCGTTCTTTTTCGAAGTATGACTTTCTCCCTATAAAAAGTATTCCCGCTAGTTTATACGAGGATGATAAAAAAAAGTTTCACGAAAAAATGTATTCTTTCGTCAAAGAGCTGTGCGATCTTTCCGAATAAAAATTTAATTTTTTTTCATATATCCTCTCGGCGAAGTGGTGAAAAAAAACTTCGTTCACGCAAAAAGAATAAGAAAATTGAAAATTAAAAAAACACCATCATCCCGTTGTCGACGTTTCGCCTCCAAACGGATTTTGGAACGATCATTTTTATTAAAAGCTCTCAACTTTCTGACAATATAATTTAGGTACACGTAGATATATACGCGACCGACTTGGATCCGGATGCCCAGGTGGACAGATATACCAATGATAAAGTGAATCGTTTCAGAGTTGAATTTAGTTTTCGTCTCGCGGCTAAACTTTTCACTTATCATACCAAAGCTTGCAATTTGCTATCTCGTTAGGTTATAGTTCCTGACAAATTATGTGGAACGTTGAGTATACGTAGTACATGTGATAATTTTTTATTTTCTTCTTTTTCTTTTTCCTATAATTAGCAGAAAAAATTTGACATAAATAAAAAACGAGAAAAATGAAATGAAAAATGAAATACTATATAGGAAACAAAGGTCAAAGGGTTCTGCTCCTCATAGTCGCGAAACAAATCGCGTCCGACAGTGTCTATCTCCTATTGTTAGCGCAGCGTCTATTCCAACAGCCCAACGAACCTTTCCAGTTTCCTTCAGAAACTTATTCTCCCACGTTGATATTGGGGACGCCGATGACGCGCCCAACCCCGCGCCGACGCCAGGGGAACAGAGAGTTAGAGAGAGACTAGCGCCGCGACGCGACTCTCGGGCGCAGAAATACGTACCGGATGGGAAATTGGCCACCTGCTGTCCTCTCCTTTCCTTTCTCTCTCTCTTTTCATCCCTTTCTCGTTCTTTCTCTCTCTCTCTCTTTCTCTCTATACCATATATACGCGTACGTATAGATACCTATGTATACCTATATATTCTTGGCTCTCGTCACGCCGCTGGTACGACATGCTCGAACCTTCTTCAACCTACAGGATTGCCTCGCGTTTATATGGCCTAATTTTATTTCTTTTTTACCCGAATCTTTCTCTCAACTTTACATATGATTTATGATTTTTACATTTCATTTCAGGCCGTATTCCAATCAGGTTTTTTCTTTTTTTTATCTAATTTTTACCCATTTTTATCCATTCGTTATTCTCGTCGATATTATGACAAAACGAATAATTCTGAATTCGCGCGCTTTTTTCTTACGAAAGTATATGTATGTAAGAAAAGATGCGAAATATTGCCGGTATACGATTTTGATTTAAAAACGTCTTGATTTAAGTGGGGAAAAAGTTTACGAAAGATTAATTTAATTAATTGGATCGCTATGAATGCGTGCGACAGTGAGAGAAGCTTTTTGAAAGAGGGAAGTTAGTTTTGGTATATAATTAAACAAAGTAGCCTCCGTCCTTGTCCGATCCGTAGTGCACGCCTACCTATACTCCCGCAGTTTAGTTTTAGCATAACGTTTTATCGTAAATTTAATTAAAAACCTCTGGCTGAAATAATAATTAATATGCAACGCGGTTCGCTCTACGGTGTGGCGCTGTCGGAGCACGTAGACGAAATATGCGGCTCCCGTACGTGAAATGGAATCAATCAAATTCAAATTCACATTCAAATTCAGATTCAAATTGTTGTTTAAGCTCGCCTAACGCGAACCTCGATTCTACGCTACGCGGTTCACACGATCATCGCTTTACCCAATCTGCAGATATACCCGCACAAATAGCTCTACGTATATGGTATATAGATATACGAACGTGTATATATTTATCAGTAAACCTGAGTAGATATACTGGTACGAGGAGTTTTATACCAAGGTGGGGGAAAAAAGGCTTTCGATCGGCCATTTTTAAACGTAAATCACTTTTTGTTAAATGAAATTATTTCAAAACCTTATTTCGATATTTTAGCGGTAAAAAATATTTTGGTTTCGGTTGGAATACAACTTTTCATAATTTCGACGAATCTTTACGTTTTCGAGCCTCTGGCATGCGAGAAATGTACCTACATAGAAAGGGAGGGATAAAAAGAAGGATCTGAAATTTACAGGGTCTTAAATTCAGATGGTGATCTCGTTGGATTGAAACGTTTGTTTCTGTGTGAAATAAAATGTATTTTTGAAGAAAAAAAACCGTCTCGTTTTAGTCGAAGTAAAGGAAATCGGTCCGGTTTAGGATGAGATGAAAATTTCCTGCGTCAGCAATCAGTTTATAAAGTCAGAAACAGAGAGTCTCCTATTTTGACGTGTATAAAGCGTGGGAGGATCGACAGTCACTAAATGATTAAATCTGATAATCGATCCCCTCGGCCCTTTCAAATCCGGAAACGAGTCAATGAAATCGCTCGTCAACGATCCCCGCGGTATACTACCACACGTACAATTCTACATCTACGTCTGACGGCGAACGGGAATTTATTTGTTTGGACTCGTCAAGCTGCTCTGAAAGCAGAAGTCGCCTGAGGCTGGGTACCCAGAGTAGAGAGCGGCTTCTGGTTCGTATCCCGGCTGTCAGATGCATCGTGCGGTGTCTATGACTCGACGAGGGGGCCCACGCACACGGCCGAAGGGGGATAGCCATGTGGTCGACGCCACAGGAGAGCTCTGTTTAGTCCCTTCCCGGTGGTTGGCAGATCTCTCATTTCATTTGAAATTCGTTTAATTGTTCAAATCCAGGATTAGAGATGAAAAACAAAACGAAATCGGGCCCCCACACGTACACGAAAATTAAACGAATTACACTTTTCTTTTGCCCCTGCACGCATATTCTATCGACTCGCTTCTTGAGGCGTGTTTAAAATTCATTTCAGATTCCATGGAATTCATTTCAGAATATTCCCTCAAAATCCAAAAATATTTCAATCAACGATGCGACCTTTCGAACGAAGTATTTCTTTTTGACAAACTGCAGTATTTTGCCGATTGTTGCAATCGATTTATACAAGGAAAGTCGAGAAATATATCTCGCAGAATGAAGATCACAGAGAAATCTAAAGCGAATGGTTTAAAACCGTAGGTATGTGTAAGCATCAGGCAAAGAGTTTGAAAAACTTTGAACACGACGCGGATCTGTAACTCTGTATGTAAACGTCGATGAATACCAGACAGTTTTTGCGGTTCGAAGTGTTATTTAAACACTCAGTAGAACACCGACCCAGTTATACCGTTAATCCGTTGATCCGTTGATCCGGTTAGCCATCGTTCGCTCATACTTATACAGACCCTGAAGATTTGAGATGCTTTTTCTCGCACTTGGAACACTTCTTAGTGTTCAATCGTAGAGAAATTGTAACAGCTCCAGCTCTGGGCTTACAGGGAACGTCGCTCATTCCAATTGCAAGAAAGTAAAAGCCTGGAAATTTGTCCACTAAATCATTCGACCGATGAAAAGACACGGTCAAACATTACGAAATGTAAACCTCGGGCCATTTTCTATTCTGCATTTTCAATCACGTTAGCATATATTTATCCTTAAGTCCGGAGAAACGGCGTTTGCGGATGTACATACGTGTCCTTCCGCATTATGTATTCCCAGGCACGTACGCTTCCAGAAATTGATTAACCACCTCAATTAATTGCTTTACCTGGCTCTATTCGCCACTTGAAATTTACTTCGGGATAGAAAAAGGCGGAAAGGAACCAATTCCATAATAATTTTCCCACCAGACCCCGGGCTTCGGCTCTTAAGGACCCGTTTGGTTCTTGCGGAAATACGCAATCAGAGCTTACGACTATCAAATTATCATTTTTGTTCGCCTGCATAATCCGATGTATGCAGCTACATTGAAGCCGTTTACGCACGTCTAAGGAATTTTTCGCATACCGCGAAATGGGGGAAGTGAGGCGATGAAATCGAACAAGCGGTGCCGCACGCCCGACAGGGTGAAAACCACGTGAGAATTTTCGCACTCGGTGCTCGCGATAGTCAATACCTACCTACTACCGAAAAGCTTTGCGCTCGAGTACCTACCTACACACACCGTGAACGCGGGGCGTCCCGACGACCAAAACCGTCCGCAAAAGCTTCGCCAAACCAGCCAGCCAGACCCTCCGGTAATTGAAAAACTAAAAGATCTTAAGGACATCTCCAAGGGGATGATGACGTAATTCCTCAAGGATTTTAGACGGCGAAAGACAGGAGAATGAATTATACCTACCCAGCGTCCTAAGGATTTGCACATTTTTTTTTGCTATGGGTTTCCCAAAAACAAGATGGGAATAAATATACCGATTTATTATAGGCCTAGCATACGTGGTGGTCACTAGAAATATGATTCTATTTTAGTAAAATAATTGTATTATATGTGTCCTGCTCGAAGGATTCAGAAGTGTAAATCAGAATTAACGTTTGCAGTTGAAACTCTGATTAGCATCTCTATTCTCTACGTTCTAAGAAATTTTCAAATTCTACTCACGCCCTCATAAGTTTGCGGAAAATCAACTTAACGTGAAAAACTTTATTTTATTTATTTGTCAGGGTTTTACTAAAGATCAAGGAGCCACAGATCGAAACTAGGATCACGAAGCCTCTCAAATCTAGCGTCCAGAGATCCAAACTAGAATTACGAAAGTCTAGTTTAATTGTGAGCCTAATAACCTTCTCAAAACGCACATAACTCTCGATTTTTAGTACCAACCAGAATTATACCATACACGTACAATTCTACCCTTAAATTCTACCCTGCACTTCCAGGCTTTTATTGAAAGCTTGGAGAATTAGACCGGAATTTCCGCTCCAGCACAAGCATTTGTTGTCCCATCGACTCGCCAATTTTATAAAAAGTAACGAAAAGTTGAGAAAATACAGTTTTTAATTTTCACCATTTTTAACAAGATGACAAAATTGAAAACGAATATTTTAACGAACGGGATAATACGAGTTAGTCGTATTTTTATGCAGTGAAAAAAATACGGGGATTGGAGAAGGAGTTTCGAGTTATTATAAGACACCCTGTACATAACAGTCTATTTCTATAGCTATAATACGCACATGCCTATATATATCCACACACGCGTCTGTATAGGTTGAGTGTGAAAAATCGTTAAGGTCAAGTGAACGTAATTAGATGCAGATGCGACTTTTTTGCGAGCTTAAAGGCCCACCGAAATACGCGGGGGCAGCGTGTGTGTATAGGCTCGACGCAAAAACTGACCGCCTTCGTCGAGTGCCGCATGTTTGCTCTGGCTGACTAGCTGAGATGAGAATTTCACGATTTCTCAGTCCAAATTTCGGCGAAAATTTTTGGTTTGCGAATAGCCCAAGCGATTTGAAGGATTCACCCGTTTCGATTTGATCAGGCTTTCAATTTCGAGTAAATTGAAATTGTGGGGAAAATTTTGAACGTAAATTTAAAAAAAAAATAATGTTTTACCAGCCAAAACGCTTGTCGTTTTTCTTCTGTTTTTTAGACACTAATGCAACGCAGTTCTACATACGGGAAATATTCACGATTATGAAAATGGACGTGGAGGATTCTTGCGGGATTAAGATTAAGGAAGAGGCTAAGGAGTGCCTATCTCCGACGAGCACCACACATGCAACCTGTGTAACGGGGGCGACTAACGCCCCCACTACGACAAGTATAAACAACCATACACCGGCCTCGAAGTTAACCCCGACGACCAACAACAATCCGGAACCTTCTCCAGTCAATCTGAATCTCAAGCCGAGGAGTAAAGGTGAGATTATTCTTTGTTAAGTTATTTTTAACGTTTCAATTTCCTGTGATTTTCGAATCAATTTTTATTCACCTCTGATCAACGGTCGAAGAATGAATTTTGACTATCTCAACGAATCTTTATACGTGAAAATATTCAGGGTCTGAAAAAGTCTGAAATTCATACGATTTTTCATGCAAATGATGGCCATTGTATTTCTGATAATTACAGGGGCTTCTTGAAAAAACCGTTTCAAAGTCCTGTTCAAATTAAACCTGCATATAGGTATAGGAAGAATAGGAGTAACGAATTTTTGCATTTTCTAGAACAATTTACTCCGTGTAAAAGATTGAAATTTTCTTCTTTTTCTTCTCCTCTAGCTTTTTGTTTTTTCCCTTGATTAATCCGTCAAATACTATGTTAACTAAGGTAGAGCTCCTCGTCGCCCTGCAGCAGCAAACTACCAAACGTCAAAGTGCCTTTGGCTGTCGAATACCCTCCCTGCAGTTTCCGATAAACTTAATTAAAAACCTTTCGCTTCCGTGATTAGCAACTAATCCATTACTTTTAAGTTCGAAAGGAACTCCTCTACCCCGTGCCTCGACGCATCTGCGTCCTCCGCAGACCAGCAAAACCCACTTTTTATATCTACTCATACTTACAGGTAAAAAACGTATGTATGTAGTTCATATATACGAAAGTTGAATGAATAAACAAGATGTTGGTATATCTTGCACTCCTTTTTCCTCTTTTCAGTATACGCGGCATCCCATGCCAACTCGACCAAAGTCTGACCCTGACCATCTCGGATTTGACCCATGTTTGTCTTTGTATCATTGTTCCAACTTTTGATGAGATCTAGAAATTTTTTTCAGATTTTTTTACACGAATTGTTATTCACTTCTGAAAGTTTATACCTACTAAATCAGAAACGATGACAATTTTTAGCCATATACGAGAAGAGATCCATTAATGCTCGTGAAAAACTGATGCGAAAATTGCAATTCTGTCGTCTGGTCGATAAGAGCGAAATTCATTATCAGTTGAAATCAGTGTAACATGATTTTCAATGAAACCCTAAATATACGAAAAACTAGTTCCCTTCGAATAGGTTGAAAATGACGGCTGGACAGCTTAGAGTTTTTCATATTTTCCTGTAAAAAATGGAAAATGATGATCTGGTTTTGGTGTAAGAAATTCAGGAATGAATAATGGTTTCTGGGAAAAATCTAAAAAAAAAAGAATGTGAGTATCTCTCAGAGTTGAAACAATGATACGAAGAGAAAAAAAAACACGTGGATGAAATTCGAGTTAACGTGGATTACCCCATAAAAGTATGGCGACAATTCTTAACTTTATTTTGTCAGAGTTAAAAAATCGTTCAAATAATTCAACCCTTATATCATATGAGGAGAAGAGTCCAGGCTAGCTACTCGTCTACGTATTCACGATCGTATAATCATTCCTCCTCTCCAACGAGGCGAAGGAGTTTGCAGAACGACGTGCCGCAACCTGGCCTGGCCCGCACTGATAGGATGTGAACAAACAGCCGCCAGTCGACCCGCTATACCTTTGACCCCCGATGGCTTGCGCGCTTTCCTGTAACCGCCTCGAGTCGGTGGTTATGTATATGATCTATGTACCCGTGCCTATATGTAATTTAGAAAACTGTCTTCGAGCCAGAAAAACACGTTGATTCGAATAAAATGATTTTAAATCATAGCCAATGTTGGTTTCCGGTGAACTTTTTCAGAATCAGAAATCAGTTCTGAGATTTTCTTTATTCCTTCGAATTTTGGACTCCTATGGGCTGACGAAATAGTTGGATTATACTGAAACCGTGGAAAGAAATAATCGGCTTGCCTTATGTGACGGTAGGAAGCGTGAAACATCTTTCGAAGAATCTTTGAATCTGCATTCGACCCAGTGGGATTGGGGATGTTTGTAAAACCGAACCCTGAGAACAGTGGAAGCTAGGACAATTTCTAGTTTCTGGTAACTTGGATTCAGGGTCGAAAGTAGGATGAATCAAAGTTCGTTGAAACGTACTTTGGATCTTGAATTTTTTTCATTTTTATCACGAACTCAAACTATTTCCATAAAACGAGAAGTTATAGGTACAGTTATTAGCGAATTTGTCAAACCTCGAGAAAACTAACTATAATAATATAAGATATAACTATAATACATATAATAAAATGATTTTAAATCATAGTCGATGTTGGTTTCCGGTGAACTTTTTCAGAATCAGAAATCAGTTCTGAGATTTTCTTTATTCCTTCGAATTTTGGACTCCTATGGGCTGACGAAATAGTTGGATTATACTGAAACCGTGGAAAGAAATAATCGGCTTGCCTTATGTGACGGTAAAAAGCGTGAAACATCTTTCGAAGAATTTTTGAATCTGCATTCGACACAGTGGGATTGGGGATGTTTGTAAAACCAAGCCCTGAGAACAATGGAAGCTAGGAAAATTTCTAGTTTCTGGTAACTTGGATTCAGGGTCGAAAGTAGGATGAATCAAAGTTCGTTGAAACGTACTTTGGATCTTGAATTTTTTTCATTTTTATCACGAACTCAAACTATTTCCATAAAACGAGAAGTTATAGGTACAGTTATTAGCGAATTTGTCAAACCTCGAGAAAACTAACTATAATAATATAGGATATAACTATAGCTGTTGATATAGAGGCCCCAAGAAATAATACAAGCAATAGAAATTGGAGTGCTCGCACGAGAAAGGAGCGAACGCTTCTGCTTAAGACGTTGACAAAGAGGGGGCCAAGGGTGGGCAAGAGGGTTAACGCTTTGCCGTGGTACCGGTGGTACTGGCAGGCCTGTTCTTGACGGGTCACAACACGCGGCAGGCAACAAACCTCAAACAAAACTGAAAGCCAGATCACCCCGAGGTCGCGAAAACAAAATCCAAAAAGTTCATCAAAACTGAACATAATTTTTTTTTTTGCATATATAATTTTTCAATTCTTCACCACATTTCATGTAATTTTGAAAGAAAAACCATCTATAATCTACCCCAAAAAAATTTTTATCCCTCACTATTTTTTGTTCTTCAAATTGGTTTTTTTTTTTTTTGGTTATAATCATCGATGCAGGGATCATTTCACACGATATTATTGTACAATTTATTTCTGTTTTCTTTCGCTCCGAGGGAGGAACTCCTGCTACCTCTCTTTGGCCAGAAATATCCCGAGAGTGTCCCCTGCAGCCGACGCCGCCCCAAAACGACCCGGATACCTCGCCCCCGGGAAACGTTTAATCAACGGATTCAAATGAAAGCTGCTGGTTCGTCCGTCCATTCCGAGCTTTTATACCCTCCGATCCTAACTCTCCAAGCCTCCTCCGACCTCGTCTGTCTTCTACTTTCCCAGTTATTCGTTAATCCTTTTTACACCTTTCACCCTCCCTCCCTAATTCCCTCTCCGACTCGAAAATTAATCGCGATAATCATCATCATCGCACCTATAATTATTACACAGCTATGCAAATCTCCGAATGAATTATTTCGCCGATTGAAACTACTACGCACTGATATTCTCCAAGTGTGATAAAATCATTCCTAGACTTGGATTTTAATCCCGAGGATCATAATCGAAGGCTTTTGAACGAAAGAACGTTTTTGCGAAGGTTAAAAGTTCACTCGCTGCTGCATCTGGCTCTGCAATTTCCGATTTGACATTTGGCGACATTTACAGACGATGTATACGTATATCTATACATATATACCTACGTATGAAATATTGTGTCATACTGGCGGGCTGGTGCATGGATTAGATATCTGGCGTGCATTAATCCGCGAGTTATTTTTAAACCGTAAACTCCCTTCTAACAGATGTAGGGTGAGGTGTGCCATACCACACTCTGTTCGAAACTTCATTAGCTAAGCTGAGCTAATCGCGAGAAAAGCTGATCACAGAAGGGTATAAAGAGAAGAAAGAAAAAGAAAGAAAAATGGAAAATGAAAGAGTGAAGAGGGAAGAGGGTGTTTGATAGTAAAATGATAAAAGCCTAAGCGACACGCCTCCACTCACCGTCTACACGCACCGGTTCAGAAATTCAATTATTAATTGGTACGTAGTACAATTGTGAGGTAAACCCTCGTGGTTCCATAGACACAAGCGTGAATATTACCCATGCACACGTACGTGGTCGTATTTGCGCATTCGCCCCTCCAGACTCGAATCTAAACACATGCCTATGTATGTAATATACATATACGAATTTACACATGTCGCAGTGTACCAACACGCATAGACATCCTTCCTATTCTGTGCCATATATCATATAGTACGGAGCTATGCATGTGCGGATATAAGGAAGTAGGAAAGTGGAGTGGGAAGTGGTGGCGGTGACTGGTGGTTAGGTGTTAACGAGGACCCGTATGAACGCGTTCATTTCGTACTATTTTCTTTTGATTCGTCTGGTTTCTGGAAATACATTCAAAGAAGCCCGCTGTACCCTGCGCACATAGATACCTACACTGCTCTGGCAAACAGTCAAGCGCAAAGGATCGCACGCACGATCGAGGGATAGAAGAAGAAGGAAGAAGAGGAGAGGAGGTGGAAGAAAAAAAATCACATTCACTATCACGCCTACGCAGTCAAAGAGATCGACAGACAAAGCTACGGGGTGAGACGAGAGACGAGAAATGGGGAAACCTACCCTCGGGGATGACCCTTACAATCGACATACAGCAGTCAGTAGAGTTATGGAGAATTAGGTATAGCCTGTGTATCCACGTGTATGAACTTCGGTGTAATGGGTAGGTAAGAGTGGTGGGTCCATGGGGGTACCCGTATACCCCCAATGAGTGTATATACTCGACCCCGCGTCTACCCGCTATGCTCTATACGCTCCGAACCGCACATATAGAAGATCCATTCAAATCGTATACCACATGTTCGTTTTTCGCTCCTATCTAATCTCGGAGACCCGCAGTGCATCGCTTTACCCAATGCCGGATTATGAAGCCGAAAGAAGAGAAGTTCTCGATTTTTAAAGGGGTGTATTAGGGTAGTTCCTAGTTTCATCATTTTTGGATTTCGATTATGCTTCCGTGGGCCGCAACGTCTACAAATATATACAAAAAACTGTATAGCCAAGACCCCAGATTCCCATCTCAATTTTAAGCACCTCTCTAAATCCTCCGAATTTCGGCATTTGAATAAAAAACGATCTGTCAAATTTCGCGGCTAATTTTTTTCCCCCCTATTCCAGTATAGCTCCGAAAAATCTGAAACTTGGTACACTTCTCACCTGTAGTAGCAGGTATTCCACGAAAATTCGGCAGACTTTTAACGATATAATTTTCGAAGCAATTTAGGAAGTAAAAAAATAGCTCCCGAAGTACTAAAAATCTTGTGTTAAATGGGAAAGTTCGAAGGCTTTGGGGAGGTACTTAGGATTGAGTTTCGGCAATTCGTATTTTTTTTTCATATTTATTTGGGGACGTTCTGGCCCATGGGAGCATTGAAATTCGAATATGACCGAGCTAAGGACCACCCTGGGGTACGTGCATGTTCAGGATGTGGAAATTATACAAATTTTCCGAGATTGTGGCGACTGGGGTTGATGATACACGGAATCCCGTCTCGGGACTTTATCGCCTGCAAATTTTCATCTTCAAAATTCTCGCATCTTAGATTCTTGTGCCCACGTATGTTACGTATATCCATATATCGCGTATAGGTAGGTTGGGGCAATTTTCTTGCACAGACTTCGCGTACGTGCTCGCCGTACCTTTGGAGGAGCCGTTTCTTCAGGTCCCCGAAATCCTCGGTACACAGTGAAGAGGCACGCGCATCGGCTGTTAGGGGCTAAAACGCTTGCTGTGCCATACCATGCCGTGGAATATAACGGGGATTTTCTTTGAAACGTCGCGAAATAATAATGTAAATTGTATAAAACTTGGATAGGAGAAGAAGGCAGGGAGGAAAAGTTTCCGAATCTAAGAGGCAGAGTTTCGAGTAGTTTTTACATCCATTTGAAGAAGGGTCTATGGATTTAAACGATCGTCACATAGATAGATGGACAAAGCCTGCAGACTGGAATTAGTAAGTTTCGTATTTCCTTCGAAATTCTCACCTATTCTCTTCAGATTATGGGATTATAGTGATCAGCCGATCTGAAACGTATAGAAGCCTATATAAGAGGAGAAGAAGCTGCAGGGGTATGACAGGGATAACGCAAGTAAGATAGGACAAACCGGAGAAGTAGAGCCCCCCGGGCGAGAGTAAAGCACGTACCTTAGGGTACAACGCCCTCGCACCATCTGATAAAGTTCTCATAGAGTTTTCGAGAGCGAAATTGGTGAAACTTTTTATTTCATTTTATTTTATTTAAACAAGATGAAAGAAAAGGACGAAGAAAAATATCTGAAAGTCCTCTGCAATCCCTGCGTTATAATAGCAGCAACTCGGAGAAGAAGTAAGGGAAGAATTAAATCACGAGGTTTAATAAAGCGGTATCTCGTCTTGCGGGTTTAATAAACTAGAAAAAACAAAAACAAAAAAAAAAAAACGGGAGCGAGATAAATGAAAAGACAATTTTGGCGAATGATTAGAGTTCCGAATTTTGAAAATCCCGAACGGTATGATACAGTCGGAATTGGAATGTTACCGGCTCGCAGTTTTGAGAGAGGGTATATCCCCAAAAGTCTGCACAACCGATTTCAAACTAGGAAAGAAAGAACATCGAAGATTCGAAATTCCGAAACTAGAAATTCACGCATGTATTTACATTCTGTGTTTGATAACTCGGGCTGTATTGATCGTATCGAAACCAATGCGTGGTCAAATTATTCGTCTTGAGATGCACTTTTTGGAAAAATAAGTTTCAAAATCCTATCAATCGTCCATGAGATCGGAGTTATCGATTAAAGTAGACAATGTGGATTTTCGTAAAGAGGTTTCTCCATTAAGATGTACTATTTTTCGTCTTCATTTTATTTGCGGACTTTTGGACTTTCGGGATTTTAATATTCCAAACTCAAACGTATCTGAAAACCCGAAATTGTATCCACAGAATGTGGAATTTCAACTGTTCGGCCCCATAATTTTCTGTTCTTTCTTTTTTTTTCTCCTTTTTTTTTTTTAAGCTGAAGATCTATCGAAAATACACGTCGTATACATATAGAGAATTACGTGAAATAGACTTTTGAAAATACAACAAGGCGTGATAAAGTGCGGGCACAGGTGCGGAAGGGGTCGCGGACCGCCTCGACGTGTACGCAGGTGTTTTCTAGTACCTACCCGTTGCCCGCGTCCTATACCAGTTCCAAGCTTCGTTCGCAGGTTACAGGATCTATACGTAGAGGTACGTAGGTACGGTACCGCATGTCTAAACGATCTAGGTACACTATGTATATATATACATACCTTCAAATCGGCACATACGCTCCACAAAGTCCGCGGTTATTATAATCAAAGGGATACCCTGTTCCCGTATATCCCATAAGAAATCCGTGACCCAATTGGTGTCTGAAAAAAGACTGAAATGAGTAAAAAAAATGTCATTTTTTCTCAGGTAAATAAATAAATACATATATGTAAACGATGCAAAACTTCGCCACGTCCTTTCGAGAAAAACCTAAACCTACAGAGAGAGGGTGAAGCTGTGTACATACAACCTTACCCTGTCCTGTCCTGCCCTGCCCTGCCTCACTCACGTTATCTGTAACTCTCCCTGCACGTGAAATCGCAGCGTATATATACCGGCGGTGGCGTTTGCGGGGTCGGTTGACTCTGGCTGTCTGGTCCACGCCCGATAAGGCACGTCCAACACTTTCAGGGAAGCATTGCTCTCAGCTGATATGATATCCGGTAGACCTAACGTTGTTGAGCTACGTGTCCTTGATGCTTTGTAGGCAGGTAGGTAGGTACACCTGGTAATAGCCATTAGGCAGATTTTCGCTCCCGACGATCCCATGGATTTTGGGATTCTAGTATGCAAAAAGCTGGTCGAAAGAACTCAACGAATTACTCCCTGCAGAAATGATTTCGGGTTGTCGAGAAACGTTGATGTCTAGAACGTTAACATTTCTAAAGGTCGGAATGCAGAGGGCCAAAATTTCGACAGTCCAGTCCCGCGAAAGATATCAAGAATTCGAAAATTTTTGTCCATTTCTCAGGATGTTAAAAGCAAGAATTGGTTAATTCTGATCGAGAATCCTCTTCATTTTATCTAGTTCAATCGATAACTGTGATGACGTGAATAATTGATAGGATTTTGATACTTTTATTTACGAAAAGTAAATCTCAAGACGATTAATTCAGCCACTTATTGGTTTCGATACGATAAATACAACCCGAGTTATTAAACAATGAATGTAATACATTTCCTGTAATTAGGATTGTTCGAAAATTGATCTGCGTATTATTATTGTTTATCGCGCAAACGAGTTTTATAAGATATATTATATTGTTACGCGATCCTTAAGGCGCATTAAATCCTTTTATGTCTGGGGATAATGGTTATGGATTAGTAATACAATATATATGTCTCCGCGGTTATATTCCCGCTAAAATACCTGCCTTCACGGATAAAGAATTTCCATGGCTTGCATTACAGAGTTATACCTATACCTCCGACTCTCTATTCCTCGTCAATTTTCTATTATATCTTCACTAGGATCAACAATGCCTGTACATACTCATCGGTTATTCAGTATTTCGTATCATTGGGTAAGCCTAAACAATAGAGCACGTTTTGTTGCCTACTTCGTAACAGCGGTATTCTTAGGGTTAATCTTCGCATGAAATATTGTCATTATTTGTCGCATGTAAAGGACCCGTCACATGTTATATCCACATTTAATTGTCGAGGTATTCAAACAATGGACAGAATCGACGTCCGGTCACTGAATAGTTGTCAGAAGATTGTTTATATTCGAAAGGATAATTTCATCCCCACTTCGTCGCGTCGTTTTATCATATAAACAAATCATCCCCCTCGGTAAAGCTCAGTGCATCAGAACTCTTCGTATTATAACGTGCCTGCGTTCCATGACGTCAGATTATTCGATGATTCATTTCATTTCTGAAATTAAAGTTCAAGTTCGAGTGTTCGATAAATTATACCTCAATAACTGCACCGATGACAGAGAAATAGAATCATTCATAGACGACGACGGAATCTTGGGGCGAGGATGGACGAGGAAATTTTCAACCGTTTAAACCCTACGGAATATAAATAGCGGGTGGTAACGAAGAGTATATAGCAATATACTCGCGTGGATGAATGGGTAGCTGATGCAGTAAGAATAAGAGAAAGAAAATCGAGATTATATTACTCTCTGATTTTCGATCCTACGTTATTTTATATTTTTTACATAACGTTATCCTCTACTCGTTAAAGGGGTTGAATATATGTTCAGGATTCAGGAATCAGACACAATTCTCAGGGTCGTAACGTCCGAGGTGAATAATCCATAGATCTAACATCGTTTTGCCACCAGCATAGATTATAGCGAGCTTTGTAAAAATGGCATAGATCAAATGTCTACTCAATTTCGAGGGCGATTCTAGCCCCAACTTGGAACCAGGTTTCGTGAGCCTACTGATGTAATCCTGTCGTAGACTAGAATCATCCGAAAACATTCAAATTTCGATACATTTTTAGACATTTGAACTCCGTATACCGAAAAATAAATTCTTTTTGAATTTTTGAATTTTTCATCTCTTCTAGCCAAACGAAGGAATATTTTAAAGAACTGCTAGTTCATGCTAGAAAATAATATTATCTAAGATAGAAAATCTGCGTGTCATTCATCTAATTAACGAAAATGTGTCCGATTCTGACATTCTGAACATATATTGCTGGTCCATATCATCTCTCGTGCTCCATTTCTCATGGATACGTACAAATCTCGATAAACAATCCTGATTATTGATTTATAACGATACGTGTTTAACACAGGAGGATCTACCAGCGAATTCGTTAATTTTTGTGAGTAATACCTACCCAGACTAAAACTTGATACTGATAGAATAACTGTACCTATGATATAGAATTATAAAATCTCTGAAAACAATGAGGTTTAAAAAAGTAATCGAACGATTTCCGAAAGGTCAAACACGTTCGTTCGCTTAGCCATCTTTTACACGATCAGCCTCAGCTCTGTCGCCTATTTGCGTTGAATCCTGCGTTTGACAGTTGACAGTTTAGTGGGAGATTTTCTCCCGCTTCATGCCTCGCACGCTCTAGGCTCTATCCTTGATCGTTAGTAATTATTCCTGTCACCCTCGGCGCATACACCTACTGACAACTTCTACTAGGCACTGAGAGAGCCTTCGTAGTTCCATAACAATCATTAGAACGTAAAAAATATGCGAAAGTTTATCCCCGAAAGATGAAACCAACGCTCTATGTACACTGCGTCGCGTAGAGCAGTAGTCAAGGTCCGTCTGTGGTCGGACACGAGTTCCCCAGGAACCCTATTCATTTCCGATTGCAGTAAAACATTCAGGTCTTCGGGGTTTGGATGTAAAATTGATATTTAGTTTGGGATACGTTCTCTTTGCATAGAATTCAATCTCATACTCGTCGTTAAACGAGAAGGAACTCGGTCGGGAGACAAAAAAAGGAACAATAATTAATCAAACACGTTTTGGGTCTTATATTTGCTCGTAATTACTCGGCGATTGTAACGTAGTAGATTACGTCACGGGCGATAAGGTAGACGGACTTTTGACAAAGACAAATTACTTCGTTCAGAGTTATTTTCACCGTGTCAAAAGGTCAGGTAAACTTTAATATCAGGGATGTAGAATTTATACTATAGAAGTAAATTAGAGGGTAGTATTATATAGGTGTACACACACAGGTACTCAGATACACATCTACGAGTTTAATTCGGGGGGAATTAAACACCCTGTTTCAAAGGCTTTTCTGGCAACTATTAACCACTCGTTAATAACAGTATGAAAACTGTTACACGCACACGATGTGTTTCAACCTTGTTCAAAGTACGTCCAGACCACTCCGGACACACAGGAAGAGCGTGGACTATCCCCAGGCTAATTGGTCCGTACAAATTCATGCAGGTCTCGACCTGGGCCGCAGGCAATTTCGTTACGATAAGCATGTAAGGGTTGAAAAGTGCCCTTTCAACCCCCTTTCTTCTTTTACTCATTTTACAATATTCTCTGAAAATTTGAAGAAGTTTTCGACGAACGATGGGACCTGTGACTGTCTGTCAATCTATGTATCGAATTTTGAAATCAATGTTCACTCAATGTCCGGAAAATGATTTTTTTCGCCAAACTTCATACCGATTTTAGCCTAGGGTTGTATAGTTTCGCAAATAGAATTTCGTAGGAGCGGATATAACCGCTTTCGCCCATGGAAAAGAACGTAGGTACATATATACCTACCACGATGAATTATGTAGAATTTTCACACGCGGTATTAGCAAAACGCTGCTCGACCTGCGGGCAAATAAAATGGCTGCGCTGATGGCTGCGGGTGGCAAAGTTGGAGCAACGAAGGGGTGAGTTTCACCCTGCCCGCCTCAAGCCCCGTCCTCGTATTCCACCCGTTCAGGGTGGCGCGATCAAAGCCATCTGTTGCATTGTCCCGGCAATTAGAAGACGACAGCTGAGTCCCACCTTACTTACTTACCGTCAGCGACTCTCAATTATTACAAACCTGTGAGACATTTTTTGGAAAGCCACTTAGCAAGCCTTCTTTAATACCTAAAGCAAAAATGATAAATAAATTAACAAATAAATTCAAAAAATAATTATATAAAGACTTTTCTCCGTTCCATCCCTTAGACAGAACTGATGCGGGCGAAGGGTTCCGCCTTCAATTATATACCTCTTCCAGACAAATATATTTCCCGCACAGCCTAGCCGATGCAGGCCTTCCATAACGCGTGTATGTCTATGTGTGTGTGTTTGAAAGGGCCAATTTTATTCCCGAAGACAATGGGTATAATTGGCTGGGAAGTTGAGCCCCTTACCTACCTCTTCGAAGTTTGAGATAAAGGCGCGAGCAATTAGCGGGTCGTCTAAGTGTGTAGTTATCGCATATCTATGGCAGAAATCTCTCGCTGACAATAATAAAGCCCCATAAGTTATTCATTTATATGCCTAAGATGGGATAGCCGGAGGTATTTTTTATCCCCTTTGAATGGAAAACTTTGAAAAGGAATAATATCCGAAGTCTCGGAGGCCGCGAGTCTCTAACCCACCCCCGTTCGTCTTCGGACCTCTGCGCTTTGCCCCTCGGAAAAGTGATTATTGAAGTTTATTTGTTTTCCAGTAGAAGATTAAGAAAAGAAGAGCTCGGTAACCGATCATGAAATTACAAGTGAAGCGGACCTCGCCGAGCAAGTAGCTACGAGAAGCACGCGAGGGATAGGATTCGGGTGGGAAAGTAGAGTAAGGGAAGAGAAGGGATTGGAAGGGGTGGGGGCGACGTGGCACCAGATGTCGTCTCATACCTAATTCCCTGAATATTTCAGCTCTCAGTGACAGGAGATTTTTCACATTTATATTGGACGGTTAGCAGTTCTACCCATTACCTCATGGTGGGTATTGCTCAGAGTGAAAATAGACGATCTATATCCAAACATTATCAGAGTAAATCGATTAGTTTTCCTTCTACATATTTTTTTAATTTTTTTTTTAAACAATCTAAAACTTCAGGGCTTCTTACCCCAACTCATATTCATTCATATTCTCTTCGGTTTTACCCAATCTCTACAATGTTATTCACTCAGATCTTATCGTCGAGTTTTACTCTGCCTCAAGCCCTCCGATCCTCGCGGTTATACGACACTTTGGTAGTTTAAGGGCTGGGGGATAATATTTTGGACCAAAGAGCAATGCCAAGTTGAGAACCGCTGACTAAGGTAACAGCTGGTCGAAGGGGTAACAGCAGTAGCTGGATGTGATTAGTTCAAGACCACCTAGATGCGCCTATATGCTTCGACACACACGTACACATACACATAGCAGTGGTCCAGTGTAAGGATTTTAGACTCTGTATCAAGAAGGCGATTGCCTCTGCAGAAAAATTTCTACCCCGAAAAAAAAAAAAACACGAATTCTCAAAAATTTATTCAAGATTCAATCTCTACGTTGACGATTTTTTTTTTTAATGGATTAAGAACGAACGAGAATGCACGTCGTTCACGACTTCTGGTAATTAGAAGCCTGAACACTTGTGCTGTGTGTAACTCGTCGTAGAGTAAACAACATCTACCTAATCAAGAAAGGTGATAACAGCTTTTTCCACAGCTGCTATACTATTCCTGTACACGTTTTCTACTATACACTAGTCACTAGTGTGCATTGTATGAGACTTCGGGTTCGTTTTTTCTTCTCATTTCTTCTGAGTCCATTTGCAGTCTGTTCACTGCTCCGACGTGTTTTCACATTTTTTGTACCAGTGATTGGTTCGTTTGTGCTACACCATGCGATAGACATTTGGCAGAGTTTCTAACGAAACGTTGAAATTACTGAACAGTAGCTATAAGTTTGAAGAAGGCAGAACGCTGAGACGTCCTTCGTTCAGGAGAATTTGAAAATCAGGGGTATCAGATTCGGAATTTTATTCCGGTACAGCTCGAAAACTGCGTTAGAATTTGATTTTGCCAAAATTCACTGTTCCACCAAAAGCAGGATATTCGATAGAAAAATATCGCACGCGTAATAATCTACAGCCCAATTCCTCGGACTACGTTTCTCATAATTATCCGAAAAACTAGTTAGAGGCATAAAGTTCGACGTTCGTTTTTCACAATGCAAAGAAATCGGTATCCATACATTTCCCTTGACTCGGTTTCGGCGTTTATCCGCCGCAATGAGCAACGGCTGCGAAAATCCCTCTTCAAAGCTCCTTGTTATATCAGCAGGGAATTGTTGAAGTTTGTGTTTACCTGAGGCGCGTATGTGGATAAATATATACACATATTGTATGCACACCTCCATATGTTGGTTACAAGAGAAGTGAGGCTTGAATCTCCACGTACTACGGCATATACATACCATTATACCTAGAGGCTTCTAGAGTTAGTTACAAAGCAGTTTGGCTTTAGAATTCAGGTGGGTATGAGGTAATTACCACTCGGAGACTACCGTCAGGTGGTTATGGCATGACGAACTCCACACTCACGTCTGACGCTGGATTCGCACGCGCTCCGTTACACAGAAAAAGTAGTACACACATACATATCTTCGAAAGTACTAAACGTCACCCTGCAGGTCCTAGGGATGTCGAAGGGGCCCGAAGAGCGAACAGTGTATAACAGGTGGTTGAAAAAATCCATCAACTGCAACCGTGCGCGAGCCCCAAAAATTTCGATGTACAAATGTAACGTTATAACGATGCGTGTGAAAAAAAAGAGAAAATTGAAGAACAAAATCAGAAATGGCCCTATAAATAAGTACAGAGTCGAATTAAGAACACGGAGAAGAACTAACTGATACAGGGGGTGGAAGGATCCATTACAGTTTTAACTGCAAAGTACTAATTCCCGTTTTACGATTACAAGCGGAAGTTTCGTGAATCCTGTGTTCTGTATGGTATAGGATGTTGTGTACCGTGTTTAGAGGTACGGGGTGGGTACCGCCACGCGACCGGATGGATGGTATCGCCCGTGTCGCGGTGAACCGTGGAGGCCGTTGAGCCGAGGCGTTGACAAGGGTCTGATTTATTAGCCACGAAACCGCCGCCGATACCCACTCTTCTACTCCGAACCAACTAGCCTGGTGCATCTTTCTTTATACCCGACTAAAAGTCTAATTAAAAACGATGTTTGATCGCCGAAAATCATCCCTTCGGGTGTCGGATGTCGGATACGAAATATCTCATACAGCTCGATCCCTTTCTCTCTATACTTCCTAAGGATAGGTGAGAGAACTTTATAAAGGAGAGGAAAGGAGAGGAAAGGAGAGAAAAGGAGAGTCGTGGTGAGGGTGCGAACCTCCCCCGGCTCTTCCCGTACCCAGAGAAGCTGTCAGGCGCATTCGTTTAATAAATCCCCCTCCTTCCCCGCTCGCGGGTCCCAGTGTGCTCACTTCTGTTCGGTTCGCGATCGAATTTATGCTGTCCGCGGGTGTCCGGGCGATGCAGGGGTGGTTGGAATGGGTTAGATAAAGGGGTTTGGGGGTAGGTGTTCGGGATTCGAATACGTATATGAACTGGTACGGAGCGAGGGAGAGTTTGGTTTGGTTCGGCTCGGTTTGGCCTGGCTTGGCTTGGCTCGCTTTGGTTTGGGGGCAATCAGTCGGAGCGTGCATCGGACCTGCAGGCGTGTACCGAATAGCCATTCACTGCCGCGGTTGTGAACGCGGTTTCAATGCACGGAAATTCCCAGGGAAATACGTCACCCGTTTGATTTGTTTACGTCGATCGTTTATCTTCGGGCGAAACCTGCAGCAGTGCCAATACCTACACGCGAGCCGTTTAAAACAAACCCCATCGCCTCAACGATACGAACCAAACCGAGTTAGCCAGACCAAATCGAACCGAAACGCGTACCTAAAACACGGATTTTCGATAAATATAATCCACCTCCACAATCCTGCAGCAGATTTTTACGATATGCTCGGAAAGGGCTCTGAATCTTTCAGGCTTAACACATAGCTGCAGCACGCTTTACCGATTTACTACAAATTTATTTCCTATTATTTCAACTCAATGCATCGATTCTTGATCTTGTAGACAAATTTATACGAACTTGTTATTGAAATTATATTATTCTTATATTTTGGAATGGATGAAATTTCACTTTACAGAAATAATGAAATTCTCAATTCAGCTGCGTTTGCCTTCGACTATAGACTATAGTTCTTCCCTTTTCCCTTTTCTCTCGATTCTTAGTGATTTTGATATCCCAAAGAAGTAAGTCAAATTAGGTATACTATACTTTGCATAATTCGTAGACCCGGTACTGAATGGGAGCAAAATCGCTCGAAGGAATTGGGAAAGGGTGATGAAAACGTATTTTCAAAAAAGGGTTAATATCTCGTCAACCATTCGTAAGATTTTGATAAAATTTCTTTTCTTCTAACTCGTCGAGGCAACGAGCTTTCCCCCCAAATTTACTACAACTTGGTAATCAAGTATGACGGGTATAGCGATTTGAAACTTCGTTGCGGCATAGCTCGATAAACTGTTGGAACAATTTCAACGAAATTCACTACTTATCGAGTCGCGTTTCGCCAATCATATAAGCAGCGTATTTCGCGATACAATTTTTTCGAATGCGTTTCTTAATTGCTTTAAAAAATTAACATGAACTATAACTTGATTCGCAACCCTTTCCCTGTTCTGTCAATTTTCTTTTTCCTCGTCACAATACCGGGTGATTCCTCGCTGACGCCGCAGTATGTCCGGTAGCGGACTGTCAGGTATAGTTTTTTACCCGTGATCGTAGCCGCAAAATTCTATAGTCCCGATCAATATGGCCGCCCAAACAAACAAGACGATCGCCGGCGATCTTGAATTTTGACAGCTACAGCGAGGTGAGTGTGACAAATTATTACCGAAAATAATTATTACACCCAAAAATGTTCTTTGTGCACCGGATGATCATTATCCAGGGGATTGCGAGTGATTGGCGTGTCGACGGATGGGTAAGTAAAACTGTTTTTCATAATTACGAGTGCATCTGTAAGAGCGTAACCTCAAAGCGATATTAACCCTCAATGTGCACGCTATATTTTTCGAGAAACTGCGTCTTTTATGGAACAGTCAGGGTTTCAGGGTTTTATTGGCTTCAGAAAGACCTTAAACAACTCACGGTTACTATTCTTATTAATCATACACTTATTAATTATTATTTCAGAGAGCGTGCAGCAGCTTCGGATTTTACTTGACCAGGCATCTTCATAGCTAGATCCTCGGCTAGACCCGTACTAGCATAGGGTGTGAAGGTGTTTAATGCTGCGAAATCATTGTGCGGATTGTGTGCAGAAATAACCGGAACACTATGCTTAACGAGAAGACCAACAGACTGAGACATGGATTGCACATTGCTGAAGAATAGGGACATAGGGGAATTTGATAATTTTTGATGATATTAATGCGAAAAATGATTGGATAATATCGAGGAGCGGATATTCGCATAACCTCAGAAAATAAAAAAAAAAACTCAATTTAGTGACAGAATTCCGAAAATACCAACAATCATGAAAAGTTGTAAAAACATTTTGCTCACGACGATGAAAATTGTTCATTTTTGATCCGATTTCGAAATTTCAGGGTTTGTTATACTCAGTGATATAATCTCTATGAATTACCTGCAAAAGTTTTGCAACAACACTCATATTTCAGTAAAAATTCAGTTAGTAGCAATCCGAATGAATTCTGAGATTCATATTATACATATACTGTTACATTTTGGCTCGAATATGAGTGTTTTATGCAAAACTTTTTCATGGAATTCGTAGAGATTTTATCACTGAGTATAACGAACCCTGAAATTTCGAAATCGGATCAAAAATGAACAATTTTCATCGTTGTGAGCAAAATGTTTTTACAACTTTTCATGATTGTTGGTATTTTCGAAATCCTGTCACTAAATTGAGAGTTTTTTCATTTTCTGAGGTTGTGGGAATATCCGCTCCTCGATATTATTCAATCATTTTTCGCATTAATATCATCCAATATTATCAAATTCGGTTTTTGTCTGTCTTATTGTTTTGATGCCGATTGTACCCTACAAATCATCCTTAAGCACAATCCTCTTTCCTAACCATACAGTGCAATAGAGCTAGCTTGGTTTAACAGAACAGGTCATAGTTTTAAGATTCTAAAATACATCATGTACAATCTTTGTATTAATGAAGCCTCGTGCAGCCTGCAATTAAATCACATTAAAGCAATCAACAGCTGTGTTCCAAATTCTTGTTGGTTCCCCAATATTTCCACGGAAAATCAATCGTTCCGTAGTCGCTCTAATCAGCCCTAACATACTGAACTTTCTATTCTTATTACCAAGTAATATAGGTATATTTGGTATATTTTTAGGTATAGTTAAGATATTTGTTTATTTTAATTTATTTATCCGGAATAAATACATAGACTTAACAGTGAACGTCCAATTACAGGTTTAGACAGTGGAATATTGCTACTAACTGAATTTTTACTGAAATATGAGTGTTGTTGCAAAACTTTTGCAGGTAATTCATAGAGATTATATCACTGAGTATAACAAACCCTGAAATTTCGAAATCGGATCAAAAATGAACAATTTTCATCGTCGTGAGCAAAATGTTTTTACAACTTTTCATGATTGTTGGTATTTTCGGAATTCTGTCACTAAATTGAGTTTTTTTTTTTATTTTCTGAGGTTATGCGAATATCCGCTCCTCGATATTATCCAATCATTTTTCGCATTAATATCATCAAAAATTATCAAATTCCCCTATGTCCCTATTCTTCAGCAATGTGCAATCCATGTCTCAGTCTGTTGGTCTTCTCGTTAAGCATAGTGTTCCGGTTATTTCTGCACACAATCCGCACAATGATTTCGCAGCATTAAACACCTTCACACCCTATGCTAGTACGGGTCTAGCCGAGGATCTAGCTATGAAGATGCCTGGTCAAGTAAAATCCGAAGCTGCTGCACGCTCTCTGAAATAATAATTAATAAGTGTATGATTAATAAGAATAGTAACCGTGAGTTGTTTAAGGTCTTTCTGAAGCCAATAAAACCCTGAAACCCTGACTGTTCCATAAAAGACGCAGTTTCTCGAAAAATATAGCGTGCACATTGAGGGTTAATATCGCTTTGAGGTTACGCTCTTACAGATGCACTCGTAATTATGAAAAACAGTTTTACTTACCCATCCGTCGACACGCCAATCACTCGCAATCCCCTGGATAATGATCATCCGGTGCACAAAGAACATTTTTGGGTGTAATAATTATTTTCGGTAATAATTTGTCACACTCACCTCGCTGTAGCTGTCAAAATTCAAGATCGCCGGCGATCGTCTTGTTTGTTTGGGCGGCCATATTGATCGGGACTATAGAATTTTGCGGCTACGATCACGGGTAAAAAACTATACCTGACAGTCCGCTACCGAACATACTGCGGCGTCAGCGAGGAATCACCCGGTATAGTCTGTCTCCAATTTTCAAGCTCCGCTTGCTTTTGATGTTAATTTTTGAAAAGGCTAAAAACTGTCTCTTTCAAATTTCGTCGCTGGCGTAACGTGTATGTACATATATAATCGATTCTATAATATACGGGCAGAAAATTGATTTGTCGGCAAAGCTCGTTCAAGCTGGTGGGTCTACGACGACATGAAAATGTGACGCGAATAGTGAACGACACGCGGGCGCGTAATAGCGCTAACTTTGTTGTCTAGTCGATTCGGCACGTCGCGTCGCGACGCGCGTGGCTCGTAGCCTGCAGGATGGACCTGCCTCCCTATACTTGCCGCCTGCCTGCACGATATACACCCTGCGGGGGTAGCTGCTGACGCGACCAGTAATTGCATGTTATCCATATATATATATGAATATATATATAGATAGATATGTATGTATTCATATATAAATATATATATATACACATAGAATTGTATATATACCGGAAAGCTGCCGCGCGGCTTTTCCGCTCGCTTCCGCATCTCGCCTCGCTGTTTGTCAACGTTTAGAGGGACTGACTGCAATCTGCCACGTTGTAATAATCCGTCACTCGGCTCGTTACTCTTCGCTACAGGTGTATAGGTATATTATTATATGAGACCATATGAGAACTGTTTTCATATACTATACGTAGCCTGTGTAGAAATTCATGAATGTTTGATAAAATTTACAGGTGTTTAAAAACGATTCATAAATACTGGAAGATATAAAGAGTTAGAAGGTTTCACGTACGTTTTTGTAAAATACTGCGCATAGTTTCAAAAAAACTATGACGTGATAATTTTTTAAAACAATAAAAATAATAACTCTTCGCCGGAAGTTAGAACAGAAAATATACCATTGACTACAAGTGATCAAAAAATCTTATCACAGTGATTTTTGGACTGACGATTTTCACGACAAACAATCGACTCCAACTGGCCGTGGAACGAAGTGTACGAAAAGTAAATTATTAAGTATTTCTTATCAATCACTATATTACTATCTCTCATGCATATATGAATCTTTTATCTAGGAAACAACTTGCGTCCATCCGACCAGATTTTACAGAATACGCATTTAAAGACTGATTCAAATGATATAACGTATGTGAAAAATAAGATCTTAGCTTTCTTATCCAGTACGATATTCTTCCTAAAAAGAAATCTGTCTAGTACAGAGAATCTTTGACCATTATAATTAAACTCATGGACCTTATATCGCAGAAGATGTATCAAATTCAGGCAATATTACAAAAGTTACAGTTGAGGAAAATTGCATATGACTGTAAACGTTCATTCGAATAATAATTCATTTATGAAACACCTTAAATCAAGTTTTTTCCAATTTTCATCTTTCCGACGAAATTACATCCACTCGTGTCACCGCACCCAATATTTATGGCTTGGATGCGTCAAATGTGAAAACAAAGTATCTCCGACCAATGCGTAACGTGAATAAATGTCATTCCAATGGAAAAATCATATCATAATAAACGATTGAGATATTTTTCAATAAATTAATTCAGTCCCTTCACTAGACACTGCAGGTAGAACGATAAACTCAATAACGAAGCTGCAACGTTCCTTCCCTTAAATCCCAGCACTTGCATCCTTCCGCAATGAAAAGATCATAAATCGTTGCAGGCAGTAATCAACCATCCAAAGATAGGCTTCCGGAGGAAGGTGGTCCCCCGTCGACGACGGAGGTCAGAGCGACGTCGCCCGGTCCGCAAAGGGCGTCGACGCAATCGTCGAGTGTATCTAGATCGACTGCTATGCACGATTCTTGTCGAACCAGCGGCTCCAGGTCGTCGGACAGTGGGAGTCCGTTGCCTCAGCCAACGAAGCTGGAAAACGGCGAGACGATCGTCGGCAGACTTTTGACGGTGAACGTCGTCCAGGAAGAAACACCCGGGGCAAATGCCAATGGAATCGGTCCATCGAGCGGCGCGGGGAGCAGAGTTCCGCACGCTAAGCTCAAGCGGCTTTTAGGCACGCTGGTCCAATTCGCTAGCGATATTTCGACGGAAACTGGAGACACCGTGCGGAGCCTCGTCCTCAATCTCCTGGTGAGCGTGTGGATCCAGATTTTTCAGATTATGCCCGACGCGGATTTCCGCCTCTTCTAAATCCCCGTTCCTCATTTTAGAGCGGGGCTATGACGGCCGAAGAGTTTCATTCGGCGCTTCAAGAAGCCACCAATTTCCCTCTGCGAGGGTTCGTTCTGCCCTACCTCAAACATACGCTGCCTTCGCTGCAGAGGGACTTGACGAATGCTGCTAGAGCCAACAACCAGGTGAGTAGATTTGACTCTCGAAATTTATGGGGAGTTTATAATAATCCGGCGGGGAATAAATTGGAGAAAGAAAATTTGGCGAACGTTGAATATCGGGTGAAAAACAGAGATAAGATATGTTGCGAACGTAATAATTGGACCATGTGTCGTTGCGTCACGATATTATTAAATTCTAACAATTTTACGTATCCAGAGTTGATTTCCGCGCGAAAAATTCTCATTGGACTTGACGTATAGTCGAAATTCCGAAAAATGATTAACACTTTAATAACGTTGAGTGCCGCGGCTAGAGTTTACCTCTACAAGCGTTAATCAATCAAGTCGAAGTTTTTGTGGGATGTTTTTCTCCGCGTAAAACGAAAGGTACAACCCTCCGAGATGGTGTAGCACTTTAAAAATCAGAACCTCGAGAATTTGAGGCCTTCTTCAAGCCTAGTATACGCGCAAAGCATTTCATCCCTTGTACTAAGATAACCGATCCTACAGGATAGTATTTTCACGCTCAAATGTTGAAGCGAAATGTTTTCAACGCGGAGATCTTCACCGGGTACTTCTCGCATCGACCACATCGATGCATTCTACATCCACCCCGTCGTATCCCGTTTATTTTGAATCCGATTGTAGGTCTTTGCCCCTCGCGGTGAAGCCGCGGGGTGTTCCTTTTCCCACGGCGCTGCTGCACTTGTCCATGTTTCTCGTGCCCACTGTAGTACCTCGCTAACCAAACTACCTCGTTGTTTTTCTACGTTATTGTAGGACGATAGATGCAGATATGTACATGCTAGGCTCGATCCATATATGAAATTCTCCCGCGTATATCATAGCCCAGAAATATTCCCAACGTAGAAATACCGTTTACCTCCAAGTATTGGGCACATGTATACCTAGGCTGGTGCAGATGTGCACGTCTTCCGTCTCGGATATCGCGTCCCAGCTTCGCTGTAGTAACGCCAAACGAATAGCCCTTTCAAAGACGCATCGGGACGCTTTATTTCACATATACAATATCCGGGGGATGTATGGGGGCTGGGGTTTGTCTTTGGAATGCAAAACGAAGAGCAGAGGAATACGAGCGTATACGGAAGAGCCAGATTTGTATTCAGAGGTCGAGACGCCCGTGCAGTCCGGCTGCTTGGACACTGGGATACAGTGGGACGAGTTTGACGACCGAAAGCTCCCCGTATAAAATATATTTAACAAAAATAAAAGTATAAGTAAAAAAACAGAAAGGGAAAAGAAGAGACGCTTAAATAATACATAACAAGCAATGCATCAATGCGTGTATGCGTGTGTTACACCGTGATACAAAAATATACTGTAGAGATGTATGTGCATATGCGCCAGTGCGTGTATGAGAGAGAAATACATGGGGATAGGGAACGTCCACGGTGCAGAGGCAAAGTAAAATCAACAGAGGCAGGTTCGCTGCAGGCTGGTGGTTTGTTTTAATTTCCCAGGCTACCCTCTGCCTGCTGCTATTGCTGATGCCTATGCCGATGCTGATGTTGATGCTGATGCTGATGCTGCCTACGACAGAGGCTCGCGGCGATGCGCGATCCGCGGTGCCCAACATCATTCGAGGGTTGTTTCTATTCCCTAGATTCTCGGAATTTTAGTCTATTATCAATCTGCTATCAGCCTGCGTCGATATCCGTATAAGAAAACTAGGAAAGATGTGCACAACGAGCGTAGAATAAATGGGGCGTGAGGTATAACCGAGAATAAAATACGAGACGACACAACGATCGGTAGAAGATGTAAAGTTTAAATCTTTATACACAATGCAGCTAACGCGGGCAGCTGTCACCGCTTCTTCTTCGTCGTATTTCTTCCCCTATCTCTTTGCCTCTGCCTCATCCTCATCCTCTCATCTTAAACATCTCGCTGCACGAAGAAGGGGTAGATAACGAATTGCAAATTAATAATGCGCATTTACATTAGCCAGACTCTCTAGACAGCAGCAACAGCAGCAGCAGCATCAGATTTTATAACAAGATTTCTCAGATATAGTATGTACAACTGCTCGCACCACTTCCGGAAGATTAATCAATCTTTGATTCCTTTCAGACCGCGGATTTTCTCCGATATGTTTAAAAATTGAGAAATCATATTCCTAATTGTGAAAATCGATCGGTAGGTAATGTGATTATCGTATTGTTTGAGAAAATATCTTTAGCACCGCGGAGTTTTTACACCGAAGTCGGTTTTATACTCTGTGCTCTGGGCTCTTGAAAGTCTAATTGTAAACTTTGTCGCAATTATGTAGTTTTGTTTGCGTTTCTTTTACTTATTTTCTTTGCGAAGCCTGCAGCAGACGTATACATGCCTACCTACCCCATACCCACCCCATTTATCCCCGTAAAGCTTCGCGGAATTAAGAAAAGTATCAGCCGCAGGTATACCCATGCCTAACTATACACACACCACGACGTATTGGTCAGGAATTATTAATTGCAAATCGGTAGCCTGCCGGGGCTCTGATATTAAATTAGGGTCGATAAATTACAGCCCGGATAGGCGCGAACCTGCAATAATAAGAAGTATAAGTATAGAAAGAGGGCGGGAGACCGGATGTCGCCGAATGGCAAAGACGGGCTGAAACGAGAGAGAAAAGGAGGGAGAACCGAGGCAATAAAGAAGCCAACTTGAATATTACAAAGCCAACTGATTGGAAATTGCGCTCTACTCTTATTACGACTTTCTTATTTACGTTTCTTACCGCTCCTCCGTATACCTTAGCCAAGAATTTTACTCTCTTCCCGTTATTAGCTGCTGTTGCATGACGCGGAATACTTATTCTTTCGGCGAAGCCAATTTTAAATCACCGTCAGTTTATTAAGGTTATACTCATCGTCAGCCGCTATTCTATAGTGAAAAAAGATCATTTCATGATTTTCTCTTGTGTAATTAAAATGGTGGGAAATTTTTACGTTTCTTATTTTCAAATTTAAATCCCCGGGGATTTGAGGAAAGATGTTGCGCCTCGGTTTAGACGAAATGATACTGCAGTTCCTAGAGAATTCATACACAAGTCGATACTGTGCAGTTTAACGGGCGACGAAATGAAACGGACGAAATCGTCGGGTATAGGTAGGTATAATTGTCCTTCGGTGAGCCGCGAAGACAGTATACCAAATGAAAGCATCGATTTAATTTATCAGTCTACGGGCAACGCACCTGCGACACCCTCCGACCCTCGACGCCAGCTTTCCAACTGCAGCTGTCACGCCACGTTTATTATTAAAGTTCGAATTCTAAGCTAGCAAAATCTATAGAAACGCTTTTACTCGCCCTATACCTCATCCCTCTACCTATACCCACCCTGCATCTACTACCTTTACCTATTTCACGAGGAAACCGGAGCCTGCGGTTACCTACAACACCTACTCATTCGACTCTGATGAATTCAACCCATACTCTGCTCGGTATACCCAAACACCTGCAACGGGCTCTGCTGGATTAGCTAGAAATATTTCATCTCCGGCTCACGAGCGTCGATATTATTTCCCACTTCTCCCTCATATGCACGAAACACATTAATCTACGATGTATGGAGTTCGAACCGCGTCAAAAGAGGGAAAAGTTGTTTATCGCATCGAGTAGCATAAGGAGCGTATTGTTCAAAGTTGTGTATGAAGTACATAGGGACGAATGATTTTGAGCTCATTCGGGTGATACGAAAAAAAATGATAATAAAATAAAAACGAGCTTTAAAAGCAAGGGCAAATAAAATACATCCTTGATTGTAGACGTCTGTGCAGTACCTGCGCTCGAACGAGGCAGCTGTTCTGGAGGCGGCTGGTTTCAGTCCGGGTGAAGCTGACGAAGTCTTTGGTGAACGGAACAACGTTTTTAATTCTTACAACGCACCGGTGACGGGTTCGACGAACTCTACCAACGCCGGTAACACCGGTACAAATAATAACGTCTCTGGACAAAACTCGGGACTTCATGGTGGCAATCAACATCCTAATTCAACTAGTCTACACCATTATCCTGGACCACCACCACCGCCAACTCATTCCTTGAAACGCCGGGCATCTGACACGCCGTAAGTATATGCAAAATTTAACGTATGATCTGCGTGATTAGTCCGCCTCGATGATTGTCTGATCTTGTCTGATTTTACATCACCGAAATGATGAGAACAGTATTGGTTTCGGTGGAAGAATGACTTTTGTGAATTTCGACGATTTTTTACGTTTACGGGACTGTAGACTTTAGTATCCGAAAAATAGATCGAAAGAACGATATAGGTCTGTCCGACGAGCTCAGCGAATGAGCTCTGAAACCGCGAGATGAAAAGATCTGAAATTTACAGGAACTTATGTGAGGGGCATAAAAAAATGCCATATCTCGTTCGATATGAACGTTTTTCGTTCGTTCGATGCTGCTTTATATTATTTTCGTATCGAAAAAGTCAGAGAAGTCAGAGGAGACCCGACTGCGTCTAACTTTCAGCAGTATTTCGGATATTCTTTGTCTTGTGCACATAGCGGAACCCTGTAGTGCAAACATAGCCGAGTGGCAATCCCTTATCTCGACCTGGACGAGAGGTTTCCGCTTCCGCTTGGTCTTGACTTTCCCAATTTGCACAAGCCTACGTTTCGTAATTACGATTTTCAGAACCCCCTGTTTCCTTTGACCAAACTTCCTCCTGCTTGGCATTTAATCGATCGATGATTTCAGGGAAGGGAATTGTACCCTCGATCGAAGTACAAATTCCGAAATCCCTACGTTTTCTCAGACACCAATTTCGGTCGGAAAGCAAATTCCAACAATTTATTTAAAATTTCATTCTAATTAATCATAAGAAAATTGAATTCAACTCGATTGTTTAACGGGGTTGACTTTTGACTGGCAGAATCACGTGGGGAAGAAATGTCCAGTATACACCTACATCTGTATGTAAACGCGTGTTCAGTTGCTTAGATTAGGTTTTACACGGACCATGCCAGTAGCCGGTGGGCCATAGGTCCAGGGGTCGAGGGTGTTGAGGGGCTGAGAGCCAAGCCCTGCAGGGGAGAAATTCGAGTGGCTGCCGTTTCCATACGCCTGACGTTGACGTTTCTATACGTTCTCGTACGCCCTGGAATAGTACCCCTGGAAATTCCCTGCACCTTACCTCCGTCTCCATCTCAATCTCAATCTCCATCTCAACGCCTCTACGAGTCTTACCTATACGGTATTAATTCTCCTCGAGAGCTGTACGATAATGCTCCCGACTGTGCGGGACCTCAATACCTCAAGCCAGTCTCTGTGTAATTCTATCGAAACGAGTATCTTGGGGTGGTTTTTTTTTTTTTATCAGTATTTAAGTATTTATCTTCGATAGGGCGATACCGAGTGTCATAAATGTATGTATTCGTAGATTGGAATAATTGGAACCGGTGGTCGAAACGCGGTTTTCGAAAAATGATCGTGTTATACTCTCCAGTAAACATGAAATCGAAAAAAGAATCTCGTCGTGTTTTACAACATCTAACTATCATGCTCGAAGGTATTCGATGCGTTTGACTATATAATGACACCGAAAATCGTATGAATTTTTCACTTCATCATCGATATCCCCATCACCGCTCAAACCGCAATACAAGAGTAAATGCTAGTGACACATGCCGAAAACAACGTCAATCAAGTATTTGGGTGATTGTGAAATTTGTGGCAAAACGAGGTTGGATAAAATTCCATAAAACTCTCGTTATCTGTGTCAGTCAGTAGTCGATCATTCGCACACCTTGCCTTCCATATTCGAAAGGTGTTTCGAAAACCGACAAATACGCAGAAATAGGAAACTCCTATTCTTTTATTGTCACACTGTACAGATACTACGAAAACGGAGCTGGGCCTCTCTTCGACGACGGTCCTTTGTACGGTAAACGGTCAATCAACCCCTGGGCGAGTCATCATCCTCTTCATCATCAGCGACAACCACAACAGCAACAACAACAGCAGCAGCAACAGCAGCCTGATCCCTACTGCTGGTACCATCCTCTTCATCTGCAAGGAGGTGGTCAACCCTCACTGCAAACTCATCCGCAACCCTCAATGCCGCCTTCTCTGGTCCAGATAAATCATCTAGCAACTTCATCGACGATTTCTTCAGCGCCGCATCTAGTTCATCAGCAACCGTGGGCGATGAGTAGTGGCCAGGGTATTTCCGGTCTGCAAAATGGCTCCTGTCCAGCCGCCACTGCCGCCCTTGATGACGAATGGAAGTACATCCATGTCATGCTTAACTGCATTCTCGGAATGGTCGAGAAGACCAAAAGAGCCCTTGCAATTCTGCAACGCCGAGGATGTCCGAGTCCGGCGATACCAGTGACCGCGGCTACCACTTCCGGTACAAATTCCCAGAATAATGGTCCCACGATAAACACCGGGTCACAATCAGACGCGACCGGGAACGACAGGGAAAGGGACAACAGCTTGAAACGTATTTCGGGTGAAATTGTTGCTCAAACTATAAGAGCGACGGAGGATAGAGTCGCGGAAGTTCAACGGAGGGCTGGTAAGCATTATCGTTTACGCTGACGTTAAGTATGGGATTTTTTGTCGCTTCAAGACGAGATATTATACTCGATTCTGTTTGATCGTTGTGAGACGGAAGCTGGATGAATGAACCTTTTTATTTGACTGGCTTCTCTCGAGCCTCAACACCAGTCAATCTTTTTATTCTTCGCTCAAGAGTCTTGAGTGCTCAAGTTTACGCTTGAAAAAGTCTCTTGGGGTCCGGAGAGATAACAAAGTATGCATACATGTGGGCCTGATGGCTCAATGGGGAACTTATAATTTATAAAACGATGCTTTGAAACGAGAACTTGTCCCTTTCTAACTCAAGAGAAACGCGAGAGAATCGAGAAATTGTTGTGTAACTTCTACAACTCGACTTCGCATCATCAAAATTTACACAATTTTATATTTCCGATTCTCTTCGTCATTTATCCCGTTAATTTTTTTATTTCCACAGAGGAGGCAATGCTCGAGGCAAAACGAGCTGCGGTTGTCGAAGTTCAACGGGCCATTGCAGCCGCGGCTGCGGAAACTAGAGCAGCCGAGCGTCTCAGGGCTCATCATCGTTTCGTCGAACCACCAATGCAGAGGAGTCACAGTCACACACTTGGACACGGACTTGGACATGGCCCTCTGCTTCGTGTCGTTGACACAACGACATCTTCGACGACAACCGCCACCACAACGACGTCAAGCAACGCTATCGGGGCCAGGGATGACGATAAGGAGTCCCAGCCTGTTCCAGGATCCGTGAGTTTAAGAATTGAAGTTTCGAAATCAAGACGATGTCCTCGTTTCGGAGCTTTTCAGTCGTCATTATCACGTGATCATTTATTCATAGAGTTGCTGGAACTGCGGGAGACAAGCATTGGAGACTTGCGGTGGTTGCGGAATCGCAAGGTATTGCGGTCCTTTCTGTCAGCATAGAGATTGGGAAGCTGGTGGTCACCATGTATCTTGTAATCAACGCCGACCGACGCCTCCGCCTCCACCGCCTCTGCCTCCACCGCCACCGCCGCCAAGACCTGCGTCCAGGAGTCCAACGGCCTCTTCAGCCGGTCCAAGTACGACTGGAGTAACCTCCGGACAATCGTCGAATACCGGTGGTACCGTCAGCGGTCATACAGGCAAAGGGAAATGACGCAATCATAAAAAATATAATAACGTTTTTCGTGGGGGTTGCGGAACTGCAGCTTTGGATAAAAACTAGTTTATTAGATGTTTTAGGTGTGAGAGGAAAATGATGATGGAAGGAAGATTAATAAGGGGAAAGAACTATACATACATATAGGTATTAATCGATTAATTTTTAGGTGGCAGTAAATAATTAATTATATTATATATATTATACATATACATATATGAAGAAGAAAATACTTTTTTCATTGGCAAATATTGTAAATAATATACACTGTTTAATCAATTTATCTGATTGTTCCTGGTATATATATATATATAAATATTATTATTATTACTTTGTTTTAAATTTTTTAAATCGAGGCGAAATCTTTTGAATAATGAAACCGTTATAAATATGTATATCTGTGTGAATGAAATTTTTTCGCGTAGTATGAATTTTTCTGCGTATTAATATTATTATTATTATTATTATTATTAAATAGGTAAAGAGAAAATGAAAAAAAAAAAAAAAAACGAAACTTAAATAACTGTGTTTCATTTGTTTATTCACGTTACGTAATATAAGATGAATTGCGATGATAAAAAATTTTTATTGAAAAAAACAAAAAAAAAATCCACGTACTAGTCAATTTTTAGATTATATAGATAATTATTAATTATTATATAAATAATATACCTACCTAGCTCGGTAACGATTGATACGTTTGAAATTGACATTAAACTCTCTTATTCGCGAGTTTATTAATTTTCATTAGCAAAATAAAATAGTATAATACGTTTACTACGGAGACTATCATTGGTAATTATTTATAAAATGGCCTGCAAGGTTTTACCAACGAGAAATAACTATACCTATTATATGTATAAAGAAATAATTTATTTCGTTGAATAAAAATGTGGTTTTATTCGAGGAATAAATTTTCGTTCAATAAATGAGTAAGAATTTATTTGTCTTTGGTAAAACTGGCCATAAGTCGTCGTCTAGTCAGATAGATAAATATTATAACGAATCCTACCATAATTCAAATGCATTCGCACAGACTAGGGAACTTTGCTCAACGTAGGACTACTGCAACGAAGCTACATACCTACTGAAATTTTTCTCCTATAGACACGATTATTACCTACATTTTATTGCTATCAAAATTCTGTGTATAATATAATTAAATTATACAATGTGTTTATGAAATAATTAAATACATTATGTCGGAATAAATACAATAGTTCACATTTTCCAATTTCATTTACTTTTCTCTCTACCCCCTCAATAAACCTCCAAGGTTTTTGCCATGGACGAAATGAATTCGAAAAGTAACAAAAGAATGAAGTATACATCGCAAAATCGTTGATAAAAAATCGAAGAACATTTATTCATCAATGCAAAGATCTATCATACAGTATAATACAATAATCGTCGTGTTTTTAATCTGATTATCAAAATCGTTTGATCCGATGTCCTCTCACAGCTTAGCTACTAAATAGATTATGTTTCAGTGATCATCCATTGATCACAGATTCATTTGCCTTTAGAATCCCCAATAATATCTGCAAACAATGCTTTCGTCTTTTCCTCCTTCCCAAGGGAGTCTATCCACTCTTTTCTACTCCTGGAAAATAGTGGGACGTTCAATTTATTCGATATTATTTTCCCAGCCTCAGTAGACAGCAGCGACGCTCCAACAGATGCGAGCTCCTCAATGATCCACAATCTTTGTTTAAGCTGTGACCACTCCCAAACTTTTTCAAAACTCCTCGAACCGTGCTTAGAACAAGCAAGCTGAACCCAATTTCCGCTCAATTTCCTGGCCATTTTCTCCCTGCTTTTTTCCCCGATGAATTTGCTCTCTGCAAACGCATCCATCACTCTGCTACCCCTGGGATCAGCGAATAAAATTCTCAGGTCGCTTCCGCTGGCCGCGAGCAATGAATTGACTATTTTTATCGGCTTGTTGAAATGGAGCATAGCCTGGAGTATCAAACTCCCGTGCAAATTGACCCGATAATCTACCCCGTCTTCCTTTGAATCCAGCTTTTCGAAGGGCTGCATTCTGGCCACTAGCAAAGCGATTGCAGTCTGCCTCTCTGGCTGCTCGTCGCAGTGCAGGGTCTTGCTTATTGCGTTAACAAACGCTCCCTGTCTTGCCTGCAACCTTTTACAGGCATCGGCGACGCTCGCTATAACACCGAAATGCCCTTTTTCTAGTATTGGCTCGAAGTGAATAGACACCTCGTCGAACAAAGCTTCCAGCTCTTCCTTGACTTGACAATGATTAAAAAGTCTTTGGACAGTGAAATTAGCGCCGACCATTAAAGACAGCTTTCCAAGTCTGTTGATAAAGAACTTGGCGTATATTTGAGTGTAGAGTTTCGGCCTTGCCACTGCTATGCAGACCTCGAGCAGCCGCATAGAACTCTCTGAGTTGAAAGCCGAGGATATCTGGGCCTCGTCTCTGGAGTCAAAACAGTCAGTGACTACTTTCTTGGCTATAACTTTACTCGCTTTTTTGTCAACGTCTTTCAGGGAGTATAACAAGACTTGGAGCAAACCAGAGGTCAATTCGTTTCCAGGAAACTCTGGCAGCTGTGGCCAGGAACTGAGTCTATTACAGAGTTCTGTAAGCAAGTCTTTGTACTCTTGAGGCACATCTTTTCTCCCGCTTAAATCTACCGGTGAATTTCGACGGCTTTTACTGTCCGAATTGTCCGGGGAATCTTCAATCAGACCGCCAAGAATTTGGATAACAGTTCTTACTATGTGATTAGCGTAAGTATCCCAGACAAAGTCTTCCATGTTATTCATAATGAATTTGCTCAATTTTATCGCCCATTCGTTGTAAGTTTTCGTATGCGATTCTTCGACGTCGACTACGTCGGTTTCCGTATTTTTAACCAGTTTGTTTAGATCGCGGGTTCCTCTCTCCGCGCAGACTGTTATTATCTTTTGTAAAACATGGCTGGCGAATCTGTCGGTGCAAATCGGTCGGAGCATTTCCATGAACGAGGTTGCGAACCTGTTTATAACCTCGAAACTGGCGTATTTCATTAACGAGTCTATCACTCTCGAGCCGATTTGATTACGCGAGTAATCTATCTCGCGGTCCAACATCTGCTCGTAAACGTTGTTCACGAATATTAACTTCTCTTCGAAACTTGGGAACGCGTTGTCTCGCATTAATTCCAACACGCGAACCATGTATTGATACGTGTCTTCGTCCAGTTGACTGCCTCGACCGTATGTTCCTTTTCTTCCATATTTACGAGCGTTTTGAATGAACGATTTCTTCTTCTTTCGTTTTAAACCCTTCCCTTGAACAACGACCGCGGAAGTATTTTCGACATCGATGCTCGACATTGTGCGGAAAATTGACTGTTTGAGGTTAAGTATCCTCAACACACGTGTAGATTTGCTTATACTATAAATTTGTCCACGGACAGAGTAGCATACAAGGTATGCCTAGGCTTACAGCGTGAGAATCTGTACTACAATTATTAGGAGGGATGTGAACTGTCGCCTACTAATGCTGCTCCCTATGCGGGTGCTTCTTGAAACTATGAGCATGATCGGGTGGTAACAGTATGATAAGTCAATGGTATTTTATCTTGCCACAACTTGTGTTTCACCGCCGATAAAAACGAACCCCTAGAGAAACCTTTTACTCGAAGCTACAAGAAGCAGAAGTGAGATTACTAAAAAAATGAGAAATGCGTGCGGGAGACGCCGGAAATTCCAAAACTGAGAGAGAAAAAAGAAACAACGTGTATAATTTAGCAGCATCCATTATGTACCTGAAATTGTAAATGTAGTAGGATTTTGGGGAAGATAATTCTTGCATTACGTTTAGTTTGAAATAAATAGAAGGAAGGAAAAAGACACATGTATGTACAAAGCAGAGCTTCTGGTAGCGCGGTGGTCGCATCCTCTCCGAGCGCAGCTTACCTCTGACCTCTGTACCCCGCACAGAGGTGCAGCGAATGCTACTAATGAAATATCAACTTTCGGGGCTCCCGGAAGCGAAAATCGTGATCCAAATCCGAGTTTTGGACATTAGAGCTTGCGATCAATATGACAAGAAGAACATTTTTTCACAATTTCAAATAAAATCCACTGAGACCTATTTCCAATAAGTATTGTGCGGGGTCCTTTACGCAAAAATGAAGAAAAACGGGAACTTGTTGAAAAACTAATAACTTTGCGATGAATAAAAATTGAAGAATGTACTTTTGAGGCTTTGACAAATTAATTCCTTTTTGATCTGAGATATCTCATTACACATATGCAGTATAATAAATTTAATTACATAACGAGTCTCTTCAACGTTCACACTCTATCCCGCAAATCATTCAATTATTACGTATAGGTATATTTTGATACGGTACATTTTCGTTCTCGCGCTATGCACATTTAGTTTCAATTAGTGTAGAACTCTTCTTCTTCTACTGTCGTGGCAATTATTTATATGCCCTACCGCTCGATCATGGTCTCATAATTTCAGGAGACACTCGCTTAGGGAGCAGCACAAGTACGCGATCGCCAAGATCTGACCATGGTTCGTCTCTCCCTCTTCGTGACTAGCAGAGCCCTTCTGTAAAAGTTCCAATCCCTAGCACCAGACAGTATATCGTCTCGTGAGCATTGTGACGCAAGAATGATTGAATTCAAAAATCGAATGTCTTAAAATTCATTATTTTCAATCGCTTCAGGCATCAAAATGACGCTAAATGATTATAAAAGTCACAAAATATGATGAGCAAGATCGAGACTTAATCTCCATGATCCAATTCGGAGAATGAGCGTCCGGGTGAACTACATTCTGCCTTGTGACGTCATAGAATTTTCGCTATGAGAACACCTCCTATAATACGAGCATGACTAAAGGCGTCGCAGTGAAGTTACCGCGGGTATACAAAAAAATCGAATGTTCGCGCAGATCAATACCTCAGCCTTTAATCTTTGACTGGTGGTATAGGGTCTGTATATACCTGTTTATATATATATATATGTATCTATATATGCGCGAAAATGGGGTATAATATTTTGACCGAAATAACAGTAGGAGAGGAAAATAAATAGGTGTGAGAAACGCTTAGTAAAGTTTATTGAAATATTCTATCCGTTGTAGGGTGTGATATACGTATACGGCACATTATATAATTTGCCGAAAATTGTGTCTCAATGGTATTGTTCAATTGCGAAGTGAGATCAGTGAGTTAAATCAATAAGTTTTTGTTAAAAGCCGGTAAAAATGGTGGAATTGTGGAATTTGAAAACGATAGGAAGTCGGATACCAGTCTATTTTACTATTGGTCATAGATTTGGATCTGAAAGAATGAGGGTGGGAGTAAGAGCTGTTCATGCGGTACTTTGGCACTCCACATCCGACATGGAATTCAGTTCGCCGGCGACCGTCATCGGATAAAGTCGTGTGTTGTAAATAAATCTACTTACTCAGAGAGAGAAAGAGAGAGAGGAGAGGGGGATAGAAATAGGAAGAAAAAAAGAACAGAACCCATTTTTCAACAAGTAATACAAAATCGAATTAGCAAAAAAAAAAAGGAAAGAGGAAAAAGTATAAAACTGTTGAAATTTAAACAAAATCGCGCGCGTAAATATTAAATATAAAGTTCCGCTGATCGATAAATGCCTTAAAATAAAAAGAACGAAATTTAATTAAAAAAAAAAAGAAGAACAACCTATATTTTGTTTATCGTCATATTTATACATAATATAGTGTCTTACTATAAATAGAATAAAAGAAAATATTGAAGAAAGAAAAGAAGCTAATAACAATTATAATAAGCACGTTGATGAATATTATTAAAATATAGATATATTTATATATTTATACGTTATAATTATTACATTGAAATACCTAAAAGTGAAAGCAAGAATAAAAACTAAATGAAATAACGAATTTATATTTGTTTTTAATTTTCCGATATAGAGATATTTTTAAAACAAATTTTTAACAATAATAATAATAATAATATTATAAATATTGTAAAATATATTTTCTCTGGCAACTGCTTCATTGGAGCTGTGAATAGGTAAGGGAATATAAAATAATATCTTTTTCTTCGACATATCTTTTATTCTCCATTCTTATACCTATCAAACATAATTATAGATACATATCTATATCTCGTGCGATGCTGCAGTCAGGTATAATATACACCTATGTATGTACCTACATAATACGCGAGGAAAGCTAAAAGAATGATAACATCACCATGTAGATACCTTCATGTTTTTATGTGTATTCTTTTCGTCCGTATTTAAACATGTGTAATTACTGATTATGCGCAAAGAAAAGAAAAGGAAATGAAATCTTTTTTTTTCCTCTTTTTTACATCAACTTTATAGACTTATAATCTATAGATATGGTTTTATGCAGATATGTACTGTAAACATCATCTTTCCCTGACTCACGATTTTTATCGAGTTATGCAACCGCATAACGATATAATGACATACATATGCATAGGAATAATTTCCACCGTATATATGTACTCACAATGACTCGGATTTTTCATTTATCTGATGTAATTCCTGTAATGTAGTCGAGTGTTATTGGAAAATCATGTAATAATTCAGGATACAAATACCTACTACATAAGGATTATCGCTGTGTAGCTATAGAGATCTCTGTCGCACTAGAAGCAAGACCGAAACGGTGTATTGGATTACATCGTTATTCGTACGATCTAGGTTTTGCGTAGATCTAATCGAATACCGAATATAACATTATTACCATAATAATTCATAAGTCTATATACAGCAGAAACGAATAAAATTCATTAGGTATATATGTTTTACCTAGTCTTGGGTATCTGTTCATCTGAAGCCACGTTTTTGCGGATAAAGTTACTACACCATTCTGTTAGATGAACTCCGAAGGTTCACACGACGTGTCTAAAATGTATACGTATACTAGATCACAGATGAAAGAACGTAGCTGACTAACTAGTCTAGTTTACTGCAAGAAAATCCGTAAGAGATTCCGACCACGATCATTTCTTCATACGTACTTATTTCACGAAAGAAAATCACTTTCCTATTTTACTATATAGAAAAATGTACCCAAGTCAATCGATTTACCAATATAACATTATTTTCCGGTCGGTCAAATATTTCAAGAGTCTTTTCCAATTTTGCAATGAAAATTTCTCGAAAGTGTCTATATCAGTGGTTCCTTATCCTGTGATGATTACATTGATTCACTGTTATCCCATGAGGGGTGAGTATTTTAACATTTCTGAGAATTTTCAAACCACGAAATTGAATCATGATGCACGTGATTTTAGTCCGATATAGAATTTATTTTCATACAATTCTGCGAATAATTTTCTAATATATTTCCTACGTATCGATCCGTTTATATACGAGGCAATGTATCAAAACCGTTTCCATACACACGCGGGTCTAGTAATAAATTATAAAGATATATCGATTGATCGGTAGAAAAGAAAAACCAAAAAAAAACAAAATAGGAAGAAATACAGAAATAATTTGCATACATAATATTAATCGGCATGTGCGAATACCCGAGAGAATTCTTGTATTGCATCATTTATATAGCTATATACTTATAAACCGATAAACGATTGAGAGAAGGCGAAAGATATGGATGTAGTATGTTTACATATAAATAGATAAAGACACGTGAGAGATACACAAATATACAGTGAAATGTCCTGAATGAATATGCGGGAGTCAGCGTGTCTCAAAAGATCTGAATTATACGCATGTTATGTACATATATATCTAATATTATAACTGATTAACTAACCGCACGATCCGGAACATTGAACGTCCTTGAATGGCGTGTAACTAGACCGATAGCAAGTTGTGTATATGTAGTATATGCTACCGCACACATTGCACATGCATATTGGATGTATAAACGTATAGAAGAACTGCGACGACAGATATACTAACTATAAATTATAATAGCTGCATTGAACTTTGATCAGATAAGAGGCGGTCAAGGCGAAAAATTAGGATCACCACACGCACGATTATTTATCATTGAACTTGAAATGAGCCGGTTGATAAAAATGCAACGTGCAATGTATGTACGTACGGGGTAAAAAAAGAGTCGATTCGAACTTCACAGTTTGTTTCAGGCTTTCTTTCTTTTCTTTATTGTTTTTCAACGAACTATTTAAATAAATCTCGACTTATTGATATACCTGGAATTTTTATTGTAATTAAGCGATTTCTCAACGCCTCAAATAATCAGAATCATCGTATTATATTATAAGAGAGAGAGAGAGAGAGAGAGAGAAATTAGGGAGAAGAAAAAAGAATAATTGTATAAAAAAAAATTACTTCACTCGTCATATAATATTAGTTCATATAATATGCTCAGGACTTATCGGCACTTATTGATAAATTAATGTATGAGATATGTATGTATAGATCATTCGGATACTCCAAAGTAAATAGCGAAAACTCAAACTGGAAAGATAATTATTCTTTTGTATATCTATGTACATTATTCGCGCGTTATCGAGTAATTACATACCCATCAAGTGTATATTTATTCAACCAAGGTACCTATATATTATATGACTATATATGTAGGTATATAAGTGGTTCGGGAACCATTTTACCTGCACGATTATTATAAATGTATGTCGCTATATATCTACACTGGTTTTCAAAATTTAATAACATTTCACTTTTTTTTTTTCGTTTTTTTTTCTGTTCTTTAATCGCTGGGATGATACAACGTATCGATATTGCTAATCAGACTCACCTGATGCAACATCGCAGATAGCAAATACCTATGCACACATATACATATCAAAGATAATTTAAAAGTATGATTTGCAAATTTTTTTTTTTTTTTTTTTTGCTTTCACATTCTGCACGTGTATAATCATTATCAACGTACTACGAAGTAACGATATATATTCTCACATCAGAATTGATAAATTCATATCGGAGTCAGGACGCTCAATTTATCATAGTTTTCTTTTTTTGCAAAATTTTTTTTTCTCTATATTGTACTTTTCTGCAAACAGGAAACTATTGTTATGTATTATATTGTGTGAGAACTACGTCAACTAAAGACCCTGAATTCGTTCTTTTCTTTTTCTTTTTCTTTTTCTTTTTCTCCCCGTTTCGACCTTATAGATTCATAATATTACGTACCCTACATATTACTCTTTCATTTTCACTCAATTATTTATTCATTGACGCAGTCTTCAAGCATTGAAATATAATTCTGTAGTTACCTATACGTACATGTATGTATTTGAAAAAAATAAAAATAAAATAAAATAAAAAATAAAGAAACGGCCTTACAGTACAGTATACCGTATAGTTATACATTTCCTTAAGATTTCAAGGGCTTCGCTTCATTGACTTTAAGTATTCTATTAACTATATACTATTATACTAGCCGCAATGTACTTACACAAGGTCATATCCATATTCATCTACCTACGTTTTATACGTTTTTACCTGAAACTATACTATATATAAAACAATCAATATTATACGATCCAGACTTTCAAACTTGTTGCAAAAACGTACAGAGTACCTGTATGAGTTATAATATACTTATAACAACCTACTCATATATTTATTTAACTAGATATAGATTTACGTATTTTACCTAGAACTTGCGATTAGTGTCAAACTTCTAATGTGTTATGCGTGGGTGTATCGCTAGGTTACTTTTGGCCGACGAATATATACCTCCACTTACTCCATTTTTCTCTTTCTCCACTTTAATTCATCTCTTACATTGATTGGAAAATCTGAAAAATCTGGTGAAAATAATCGTACGAATTTTTGAAAATTGAAACTTTTTTTTTTTTTAGTTTTACAATAAGAAATTGAAAAATGGAACAGATTTTTTACGTGATACTTATACGAAAATCTACAATTTTTGTCGAAGGTAAATTATACGGGAAATATTTCATAATTTTACTGGAAAATTTCAATCAGGGTATTCCGATGAAAATTTCTACGGGCTTAAGCCGCAGGATATTACAGTCTTTCTAATGCTAAAAACCTATAGACAGGTATTCGCGTAACCTATGTATAGATCCAGCGAAGAAAAAAATGAATTTGTAATACGCCGATCTTAAAATAGAAGAAGGCCAATTTTATGGCCATTATAATTCCGGAATATATGGTAATCCGCGCTGTACAACATTTTGGCAACAGAGAAAAAAAAATTTGCAAATCAGATTTCTAGGAAATATAATAGATACAGATATATAGTCATATATTGTCAAGCTTGCTGATCTCTCCGCCGTTTATGAAGATAAACATATTCGAGAATAACAATTTTCTAAAAACTTCATTTGCAACTAAATTCAAGTTTCATTAGATTCGAATGTTAATTCAATTTTTAGAAATACAGTGATTGTATACTTCCTTGATTTCACAAAGCAATGCAATTTCGCAGTTCATACATCAAGGTGATCGTTATTCGAGGTATGAACGAATTTTTATCCCAATTTCCACGAAATCGGCTCCAAATAAATGAAGAAAAAAATTCAACAATTTCTCGTATCTCTCTTCTATCAGTATGCGTGTCAGTTGTTTTCTGTGGTTTATGGTGACAACGACAAGTGCATATTCCCGATATCTTATTATTCATTTTCTTCCCCCACACTGATAGAACGTCTACTTCGTATAATGGAGTGAACGCATTTCGTTAATAAACAAACGATTCGTCTAACGAAAATGAAATAAGGCAAGCGATTCATTGAATCGATTCAATAAGGTATAAGCGTATTAGGTATACCTTTAATTCGTAATACATATGTATATATGTATCTATACTAATATGATGATACCAATAGTAGAATCAATAACTAAGGTCAACTTTTTTCGCCTTTTGCTTATCATTCTTATATTCAATATTTAAATTACATCACTAATGTTTATATACATAGATACATATGCACGTATGTATATCTAGGTATGCGATACCTATACGCTATTTTAAAATTCAACCAAGGAAGTATGTGGAAATGTTACGACGTGTTATACATTCGCGAAAAAATCAATCAATCAATTAAATAATAATTAATTGTAAAAACGAGCGAGACTCAATATAATTCGACTACAAAAATCGTTTCTAAAGTACGTTATTCTATACTCTTATGTAGTTTATTCTACTCCTTTTTTTTCCTTTCTTTTTACGAATAGTTCGGGGATTTTTTCAGGAGAGAAATCCTGACTGATACCCGGTAAAACCCCACGATATCTATACGTATATAATACGTAGTTTTATCCTGCTCAACCTAGATATTTTATGGAGCGACGCTATAAGGAAAAACTCCAACTCTGGCATTGTAGAATTTATATTTCCTTTTGCATATTGCATAATCGCCCATATACCAAAGACCTGAAGTCTTTACATACACATAGACACGTATAGTAGGTAAATTGCAAACGTGAAAAAGATCGAGAGAGAAAAGAGACGATGAAAGAATCGCAGGGACACCGGCGATTCGGTAATGATTAATTAATTTGGTTAATTACACAGGCATATACGTAGGTATATAGCCTGTTATATACACATGAAATCTGATACATATAGTTGACAGAGCCCGCGTCATTTAGCAGAGAGAAATCGGGCCAGAACCATGAGACGTAGGTATATCATTGATCCGTATATATACCTATAAAGTAAACTCTGGCAGCAGCCTCTTCGCGCTGCCTTCAAGACGTAAGAAATCCTAGAGGTATCTCTGAAATTGAGATAGGCAATCAGGCAGTAAGTAAAGAGGATAAAGAATAGAAGAAAAAATAAGATCAACTCTGTATAATTATAATGTAAAAATTATAAGCTGTGCAGCGTCATAGTCTTTTTCTTTTTCAATATCCATGAAAAGGGTAAAAAAAAAAAGAAAAAAAAAACGGAAGAAAAGGACGAAGAAACGGGGATAAACTAGGAGGAAATAACGAAAGATGGCGAAATTTTACGCGCTGCAGCAAATCCTGAATCTGTATGAAGAACAATTTCTAAACACTTTTCCTGTGAAACTGCAGTGTACTATGTATTAATGTTGTTTTATCCTGGAACCGTTCCGGTTGGATAACGAGATCTTGCGGCATATATTATGTGACCTCAACTATGATGGTTTCACCACAGATAAAAAGATCTCCTCTAACTTTACTTGGATACTTTCAGTTTGGTCGAGATAAAACTCGTAACGCATCTCGGGAAAAATGTGGTTTTACTTCAGTGTACACTCGGCACACAGTTTCCCTTTATTATCTCAAACGATCAAAATATTTAGGAAAAAGTTCGATAGATCGATATAATCCGCGGAATTACCTATTGTGCGATAATATATCTACTTATGCAGGTAAGAATACGATCCTTGCAGTAATTCCTCTAGATTATATACTTCGTCGCCTCATGATCACGTTCGATGATAAGGTTCCTCCTTTCGTATGATTCAATACTTTTTATAACCCTTCATGCACGATGATCCAAGTTTAGCAAGCCATATCTTGAGAGTAGATTCCTTGTCGAATTCTAAGACTAAATTTCCTTTACCAAAAATTCGAGAGCACAATGGTTTCCGAGCTACGTAAGATCTTAGTTGACCAATCGCAGAACTTATGAGTGACGCAGATCGAGCTGACCATGAACGGAAGTTGCGCCGTGACCTGACTGTGTGACCTATACGCTCTGTGATTGGTCGACTAAGATCTTCCGTAGCTCGGAAACTATAGGTCCCTCGAATTTTCGGTAAAGGAAATTTAGTCTCAGATTTTCACGGGGAATCTACCCTCGAAATATGGAATCAAACTGAATCATCCTGTATTTTTGCGACGTGAAATTCTACTTTTTATTACATGGCTACGTTGTATATATACGGATCAAGGGTCTGATGTAATTTCAATTTCAATGTCTAATAATCGCGTGCGTGAATATTTTTTGGCAAGGTTCCAAAATTGGCGAAATATCTGCAGTTAACTCCGAGGTATTCTGGCATCGACCAGATATCGTATCTAGATAGTTATATACTCTGCAAGATCGTGTAAGTGAAATTCTAGAAATCAGTAGAAAAGAAGGTGAAAGAACGGAGCTGGATACATTGCTACTTTACAACCGCGTATATATAAAACAACGATTTATTCTTACCGCGATTATCTCCCGCGTGTTATGTTCGCTTCAATAATAATTACAGCAATAATCGTAACAGCGGTGTAAACACGGCAATAAGCTTTATTACCACGGTGATATAATTACTCGCAATCAGTCATACAGACGGTGCACCAGCAGCCCGTGCTTTCGATAAGCCTCTCCGATTATTGCAACGTAGTAATTAGTCAGCATTCTAAGAACAAGTATAATCATACTCCAAGATTAAAAAAAGGGCCAGCTTCTTTTTGCTCCGTTACCCTATGGTGAAAATAATTCTATTATCTTACTGTTTGAAGAATTTCTTATAATATGCTATAAATCACAATCTCGTTTTATGCTATTTTCGTGGTAATATTTAACTTCTTTTTCTGCTTTAGAATGATAATTCGTTATATAGCAAAAAATCAACGAAAAATAAAAAATAAAAAAGAGTCACACGGATGGCTCCGAAAACCAAAAAGTTTATAATCATAGAGCAATAGCGCTTTCGTAAAGAATTTTTTTGGCTTAAGAAAATTTTTCACTTCTTCCAAGACAATATTTCGAATCTTCCTAAATATTTTCTTGATTCAATGAAAAAAAAATTTCTGTGTATATACTCATATTTTGTCAATTTATATTCCAAAAAGAACTCTCAACGTGTGTCAAACTCCTGGTGAGAATAATTCTGCGAATTTCTACGAGTTATGAGGGAAATTTGAACTTTTCATAGTTTTTCATTAGAAATTGAAGTTATTTCTAGTTCAATTGACAGAATCAATAAATTTTGATTAAAAAAAAAAAAAAAAAACTGTAAAACATTCCAAATTCCGTAGAAATTAGTAGGTGTATTGATTTCTATACCTGATTATAGACAAAATAAACGTGAACAATATTTATCTGAATGATTCGGCAGGATTTTAATCGGTCTATCAATTTGAGGATATTTTCAAGTGCGAAGTGTGCACTGATTACCTACGGTTTAATTTATCAGATGAAATTATTCACGAAATCTTGTCACTTTTGCAAATTAGTTTTCGGGTCTTTTCACCGCCAGCCCCTGACCTCACTTGCTAAATTATTTACATAGTCAAAGGTCTGAACTGGAACAGATAGTGTTTATTGTTGAAAGCAGATTACATAGGCGAGTTCGATCGGCGTCATGACTGGGTATATAAGACGCTTTTGTGAACGTTGACGGATTATCCGTTTCCATTATTCTGCATTATTTTCCTCGCATTTTATTTCTGTATACCGTATTTTCGTGATTTCTCTCGGAAATTTCAGCATGGAAATACGTATTGTATTCCCTCCAAAGAAACACCCCTCGAGATATAGATCGATAAATCGATCGTGATCGTTTCGTGGAAATTGAGCTCGCCAAAGTCTCTGGAGAAAGAAATGTGCGAAAATCCATTACCTAAGTAACCGATTCTCTTTTCGTTTTCTAACATGTAATTCGACTCTCTAAACCTCCTCTGATCGAAATCTTTCATTGCTAAGGTTAGCGGGATAGAATGAAAGAAAAAGAGAGAACAGAACTGACACATGTGTGGGCGAGTGTGGGTTTGGAGAAACGAGCCACAGACCCTGCCGTCTCCTTTTTTTATTTCCTTTGCATTAGCTGCGGACAAATATTTCAATCGTTTAATGCAAAGATATCGATTCAGTTTGGCTCAATTTTTCTTTTCTTCTGCTTTTGTGGTTTTTAACTAAACAATTCATACATAGGCTTGAAGTTGGATCGAAATCAGAAGGGGGCAGATAATTCCACGATTCTTTTACGTGGCTTCCAATTATTACTCTTGTCGTTACCTAATACGAGAAGTCCATAAAGTTAGAAGGAAGTTCAATGCACCTAATTGACAAAATATCAGCCGGAATTAGAAACCGAGACTCTGAAAAATTTTGATAAAAATTTGAACAGCATATCGTAGTCATGGATACGAGTTTAGCCATATGCCATGGAAAGGAAATCCTGTAGGCGTTGGAGAGAAAAATTTCTAACGATAACCTTTTTTTTAGGCAATTAGGCAATTTTCGAAAAATTCATTCGTTTCTGGTTCAAGGATTCAAATGTTCAAGAGAAATGACGGCTTCTGGGATCTGAAGGACTCGCGTAACAATATACCATTATCCGTACTAAACAGATTGAAACGCGATGAATGATGCGGAACATGATCAAAGCTCGTGTGTCAGATGATTACGTAATTATTTTAAGACGGGGTCTCTGCATACAGACATAAATTTATCACGCACACCCGCGTTATCCACTATTCTATACTCACTCGTCTATATCCAGCGGAAGAGTGTTTCACCGTATTGCGCAACAGTACGAAATCTGCATGAACACGCGAATAACCATCTGCGATCATACATGACTAATCTAAATATGTATCTTAATCAATTGCTTTTATACAAAGTATTGGCATCGTGATTTACACCGCGATTATACTGATTCAAATATTGAATCAAATGGTTTTATCGTATCATGGATGCTTCTGGTTAATCTCTTTTATTCTCGCTATTCATTATGCTTACGGCATCATTTATTTGTGCTTAAAATTTAGCTTTTTATCCTCAATGAAGTATTCTGAATAGAAAATATCTGAAGGGCTGCAACGGAAGGATGAGGAAGTATTTCTGAGCCCTGAAACTTTTATTGTAGATAAAAAACATTCAAGATACGATAACTCGCTAACTATTCAATAATTTTGAGAAAAAATAAGGTTTCCTAATTTCGATCGCAGAAAACCGGAGGTATAAAAGGCTCCTTGATTCTAGGCTTGAAAAACCTCCTGTAAACTGTCAGCTTCCTTTATCTTGTGCGTTTGATCCATGAATTTTTTTTTACCCTATACTTTATCGTGGAGGACTTAGAGAGATAAGCCGTGTATAATCTCAACTCTGAAATCAATGAGCAATAACACTGATGAAATGAAGCAAAAAACGATAGTGATAAGCGGTTGGAAAATCCCTAAACATGCACAACCTATATATCTCTGACGAGAGAAATGATAGTCGAAATGATATACCTATGGTGTATATAGTTTCGTTAATGACTAAGAGTGAAGTTTTCTTGTTTTTTCTTTTACTTCAAATTAAAAACTTTCCACAATCATCCAGATATACACATATATGTATCTAATATATCTACACATGCGAATCGGAGCACTACGTCAGAATGAATTGGCAAGGTTAATGGCAGAACTGGATGAAACCTGCTTGCTATCAGAAATAGGTTCCATTTTTGGACTCGATATATCCAGGTTCTAGGATAATCGATCCCCAAGCTTATCGGTTGAAGCATATCTTTATCGATCAACGACAGAACATCAATGTCAGGTTCGCTGATCACCACAACCGTATACGTCATACACCACGTATACAATCTGTCCAGATAGGGAAAACTGGGACAAGTTGACACGTCAGTCGAAAATTGATTAATAAACAAAGGAATTCCCTGAACCAATATATTTTGGTTTTTTCTTTCTTTTTTTTCCAAAAATTTCGTTACGTTTATTAATGAATTATTTTATAACATAACAGATAATGTCTAGGGAAATTTCGTTAAATATGTAAAGCGTAGTTTCACGTGCCAATCATTATACACATACTCGAAAGTTCAATGCCAAAAATTCACGTAATGCGTTGTCAAAGGCTCTACGATTTGAGTTATGTAACCGCGGTCATGCGTCTGGCTAATTAATTTCATTCCTTATTTTATATTTTCACAATTATCACCGAGACTCGCTTTAATATATAATTAGTTAAGTCAAATGGTCTAATTGTTACAATTAACCCGATGGAAGCTTACGTTAGTCTCGCCATACCTACGTATAAAATGAGTCGCTTGCCTTGCCCTATATATAGATCTGACACGCGACTGTGCAGTGTAAGTATACAGGCTTATATGTATATATACGTATACCTCTGCGTAAATAATTGTTGCACACACACATTTCGAAGCATCTTATATCTTGGAGTAAAATCTGCACGGTTTACCTCTTCCGTCATAATAATCGTTGAATTGCGGTGAAACCCAAGCATTGCATGTGCGTAACGAAAGTCAATGTACATATTGCAATCGACGGGAGTCTCGACAAAATGATATATTTTTTAGATAAATAGGTATGTTGGGTATTTGTGTGTGTATTAAAAATTCGGAAAATACAGTTTTTTTTTTATTTTTTAATCGATTCTCGGGTGATTAATTCTCATGTCAAACATTGATAACCACGGCCTTGTTCCGTGCGATTATATACCTATTCGTAACAGTTTGACGTCATCACGTCTTTCTCTCCCTCACTCTTTCTCTTTCGTAATGCAAAGCTATTGGGGGGGCAAAGTTCAAGTTGAAGGATTCCCGCTATCAAGTTAAAGCCACAGGCAACATACGACATGCGTGTGAGCGAGCTAAAACATGAGTTGCAAGATTGGGTCGATTCGATTGTATATACCTAGACTTATGTACCTGTCCTGACTAAAATTTCTAATCCTACGAATTTTTACAACGTTTTAACGAATTTTGAAATATTTCGTAGTTTCCTATTAAACAAAATTGTTGATTTTCATGAAAAAAATTCTAGATCTTTGTAATTCTGCTTTAAAAAATTATACATTCTCGCGTAGTTTTCCGTAAAAGAAGTTATAGACTTTCGTAGTTCTTGATTGAAAAAAATGTAGAATTTCTAGATTTTTAGAAAAAATTTGTCGTGTTTTTTTTTTTTTTTTATGAAACTAAATGGAAAAAAAAAATAATTGCTTGTGAAAAGTTACGAAAAGTTCCAATTTCCTTGAATTGAAATTTGTAGAATTATTTTTTTACTATACTGTGTGTAGAGGGATTCGAGCTATATACACGTAGATCCATGCAGTAAAAGTGACATTAGATCTATCGATAACTTTAAAAATAATTTCTGACAATCAGAATCCACGATATTATCTGGATTATAGAAGTAGCAATAATTATGAGTCATCAGGACTTGGTGTTACGCCCGTGACGTATATTCGTATAATTCAATTAATTGTCAAATTAGCTTAAAAGATTATCCATAGGTTTTCTTTATTTTTTATTCTTTTGCTTGAATAATTGCAGACAATTCTATTAGCAAGAATGTGCGCCTTTTCTTCTTCACTTAGTTATTTATTTCGCAAAAACATTTTGCTTTGATCAGATTTTACCCATTTCAAGCTGACAGTATAATTATTGTGTCTGAATCGTCACACTATAATTTTACGTGTCGTCATAACGTCCCTGGTAGACATTGCTACTCGTGCCTAATCATGTCGACGAATTTTCAGGGAAATTAAAACATTTCATAATTATTTTCGATAAAACAGAAAATAAAATTATAGTATATTTTAGTATTTGTTTTATATAAAAAAAAAAAAAATTCGTTGCTTTGATCAATCAAACTGTATCAAAGAAATAAAATTTCTTACGAAAAACTATATCTACGAAAAGTTCAAATTTTCCCTTACATAATAAATCGTAAGAAGTTCGTACAGAATTATTTTCACAAGGAGTATAATTAACTCGTGTCATTATACTTAATCATTAAATACTGTATAAATTACTAATCATTTTTTAACGATACTAATAATTCCATATATCATTATAAATGAGGAGTAAAAGAACATCTATTTAATTAGTAAAATATATTGCATGATACGATATATATAGGAACATTGGCATCGAGTTCAAAAGTCTCGAGGTATAACATATCGCTCGATATTTCATACTGCAATAAAAAATATCTTTCTCTCTCTCTCTCTAATTGCATCATCGGCTCAATTGCCGAATGGTAAATACCGTTTGATCGAGACATTCCTTATATGTATTCTGATCATAATTCATAATTATACGTACACAATACACAAATGCATTTATATACTATTTTATACAGGCAATAAATTTTATTGAAAAACTATAAAATAAAAGATCGAGGAATTTTCTGAAGTGCACTTCGTTTTATAATACAAAGAGAAGAATATAAGAGAAGATGAAAAAAAAAAAAAGATGAGAAAAAAAAAAAAATTATACTGTATATAGGTATTTAAGGTCATTGTTATCTATACAGGTTTGAAATATAGGTATTATACACATTCGCTACAGCTGCTCGTCTGTATAGAAATGCAGGTTGTAGAGCATTGCTTGAAACCGGTTAGCGTATTATATATGGTACACTCAGAGAAAAAATTGGATACATTCACAATAAAGAAAAAGGGGTAAAAAAAAATCGTATTTTTTTGGACTATTCTATACGTTAATCTGACATTAGTATGATTTTCTTAATGTACAGACTGTTTTCTTTACTGCTAAATACAATATATATTCGATATTTCCATATAATTGTCTTTTTTTTTCAAATTCTTTTCTTCTTTTTTTTCATTTTTTTTTTTTCTTCATCCTTGATTCCTGCTCTCTATAGATCAAAATCTCGTTTCATACTCTCTTTCTAGTGAAGTTAGTATAATTTATTTCGTTGCTTTAGAACGATGATTCGTTATAACCATATATATGGCAAAAAATCAAAGAAATAAAAAAAAAATCATAAAAATTCATAGAGGTTCAAATTTCTACCTGGGTAGGTACCTATATACGTATATTATCTTAGCTGAATATAAAAGTGAAAATAGTAGACAATTGAGAAAATATAAGAAGGTGAAAAAAATGTATTTCCATCTTATAATGTTTACATGTATTGGTCATGTATATAGGGGCTGCAAAGATTGACCCAGTTAGATCACAGCTAACTCAGCATCGGGTAACTATCTAGGCAAAGCGCCAATTTTTTTGGAACTGTCTGCATTTCTGGGCTACATAGGTATATTATTTTGAACAGGCATTTGAACGACACGCTGCAGCCTTGGGTATTATAATGTGTTATCTCTGACCAATGGTTTTCTAATCTGACTAGTGTAATATATTTTCTGCGAAAAGAGCTGAAGAAAAACCATTTAATAGAAAATGAGGAAGATTAATTATACTAGATTATTTTTATTCGCCATGTTATATGCAGTAACGCGAGGTGAAACTCTCCCTGTTGTATTGTGTGTCTAAAAATCAATAAAAATCCTTCAGTATGCGAGTCAAAGTTTTCCATAAAAGAAAAAAAGAATGGTCAACTTTCGCTATTTTTCCAAAAAAATTCCTTGACTTTTGTCAATCGAAGGAAAAATAACTAAGAGAACTTGTAATTACCATAATAGTTCGTCTACGCATAGTACAGTGATGCAATATCGTTTTTACGTAAACCTTATTATGTTTCAATTGAATTATATACACATGCGGAAATTCGAGCCTGCGAAAATTGCGAAGAAACGCGATCAGTGATCGTCTTAAATTGGACTGAAATTTAAGCTAGGCTAAAACTTGTTGCATAAGAGAAGTCTAATAATTGAGCATCGTTACTTTTTGCGGTGACCCTTGTCGGTTCAACGATAAAATTAATTGCGTACAGATTCAACTGCCGAACACGCAATTAGATCGCGTAGGTCAATATTGCGATAAACTTATCAGCGAATCTATAGGATAACAAGAAAAAAAAAAAAAAAAACTGGTAAAACTTTCCGAAGCAGTATTTCAAGATACAGATAAAATAAATGAGTCAATAATTAGAACGTATTCTTTATACATTTCAAATTCAAATATATCGTCGCGGTTTGATCATTCGAGAATAATTTTATCGGCGGCTGTCGCATCAGCTCAGAATTTCATTATCAACGCAAAACATGAGACAAATTTCAATTAGTTATGTAACTTAATTTATTACAGCTTATTTTTGTACTTTTACCTGCAATTATATGTATAGTTAGGTTCGATAAGAAGTATCTATGTGTTATGTGTAGGTATAATCAACTGATTTCTTTCTACACGTGTTTAAAATTTCGCTTGATAAATGATGATAATATTGAAAGAATTTTATTTGCTGTAATTAACGACAATTTAGTTATGTAGATGAAGACTGAAGACAATAAAAACTTTGATTAATGTAACCTGTGTCACCGCATGGAATAACACTGTGACATGTCTTGGTATAATATTTCTGTAAAACGGCGTAGTTATGCGCTGATGGAAATTTCTGGTCTTGTGAATGTTCTAGAGAATTGTTGAATATTTCATAGCTTTCTTAAAAAGAAAAAAGAAAAAAAATTATAGATTTTCGTTAGTTTGAAGAAAATGAAAAATCACTTTTTTGTCGATCAAACTAGACGGAACTGAAATTTTTTTACGAAGACCTACGAAAAGTTCCGATTTCCCTATGATAATTCGTGAAAGGGTATACATATACATAGGTACACATCGCAGTTATATATCCATAAAGCGCATGGATATATTTTCAAAATCATTGAATTATCTAAAATAAATTGATTCCGCTTTGTAATTATCGTTTCAATCGCTATTATACCCATTCCCTATTCTTTTTTCAAAATATTTACCCCAGTTTCCTGACTTATATAAATAGCGAAAAATCACGGGGGCGTGTTAAGTCAAACAATCTCGTGTATATTTACATACACATATTCCAGTTCTATCCATATTTGTTTAGGTTCTCGCGTTAATTTATTGCAAGTTAATTATCGTTTTAGTTAGATTACACTCCTTTTGATATTAACATCGTTTTTCAACACGACGCAACCGCGTGATAATTCTTGATAATTGACTAATTACTTGCAGTTCGTAATACATATTAAGATATTTATATCTTATATTTTCAATTATATAATATCGTTTAATCAAATATACTTACGCACCTGATAAGTGAAACTATAGACACAACGCACTAGTTTTTAAAGCCGCAAAATCTTAGTCCGCATCTAATCTAATATAGAATTTTTTTTAAAATCTGTTTCAGAATAAGGAAATCTGCAAGACTGATCTACATCTTTGAATAAACATATATATTTATATAATACATTAGTTGGGAGTTGAATAGTTATATTTTTATTTTATTCTCCTATAAATTTGAAAAACGAAAATGTTTGAGCATATAAGTCCCGCCCAGGAATTGGAGGAGAACGATATCATCTACAAAGATGTTGTGATCGTAGGTGAGAAGAAACATCAATTTTTATTTCTTATTAATATATTTCTTTGGGATAAACATTCATTCAGTCATTCATTTATTTTCTTCCATCAGCAACTAGAGACAATGATTATTGCCTACACTTAAAAGTATAATTAGAATTTACAATAGAGACTCGTTGTCTCGCAGTTAACGCAATTAAACACCATTGTAAGAAGTTATCTTGCATAGAACAATAAATAATATTATGTGGTCGGTGATGTTTTGAATAAATCAATAGCAAAGTTACAACTTTGCAATATATATACATAAAATAAAAGACCATAGTTCCATAGAAAAACTTAGAAACAATTATATCACTATTCCGCCTCAAGGAGGTATGGGGATACATAATTTAACTCAAATCACAGGTACGCTGTGAAGAAATATTCTATTCAGTTTTTTTTTTTTACAGTTAATTGCATCATAGTTCCAAATTATTTGAGATTTTATGGACTCTGCCTTACTAATTAATAGATTAATTGCAGTGTAAAAGAAACCAGTTTTCGTAAGATACAGTTCGCATCATTTATCAAAACTTCTACAAATTTTGGGGGAATATATATTCCAGTATTCTACATTGGAGCAAACCAATGATATTCAGTAAATTTCATTTTTATATACGAAAACTTTCGATTTTAGGCCATTTTTTTTTTTTTGTTCTGAAACTGATCTTGTCTCTAGTAAGTTATTGTTTTGTCTTGAACTTACATCGTTTCACAATAAACGCAGTTAATTAATCAAGTCTTTATAACTCATCCACAATGACTATGTTCAGTAAACTGTACAGTCTGTCCATATAGCAATGATATTCAAATGGTCTATCGATTTTACAGGAAATGGACCGAGCGGTATATGCCTATCATACATGCTGGCTGGTAACTGGCCTTATTATACAGGTGAACCCCATCCGGGTGATGAAATGTTAACGGCAAGGCTTGCGAATGGAAGTAGCAGTGCAGGCTTAGCTGGCAGTACACGCTGGGGCCTTGAGTCATTATCACTAGGACTGGAAGGTAGAAATGGAGGAAAACCGCTGTCCCTTTTAATAGACAATTTGCAGCATCCATGCACAGATGCAGGGCTTGATTTGCCCCCTTTGCTCGCTTGGCGTCCTCCCGGTACAAACAGTGGCACTGAAAACCATAAAGTCTTTGATCACGTTGTGCTGGGTAAAGGCCCACCCGGCGGTGCTTGGCAGGTGAAATAATTCATCAAGTTATATTAGACATTCAGAATTTATATCCTCAAATTTGTTAGTCAAATTATGTACGCATATACGCAACTTGATTTACTTCTCATGTTTATTTTATCTTATTAGATCTTAAAATATGCACAATCACGTTGTGCAATTAGGTCATTCATTTCACCGGATCGCTCTTAGACCTTGCTTAAATTACTGTCTTAAGACACAATATATATGTCTGTTTTAATCACAGTACAGACTCAGCTTTCTTCTTTTATCTTTATTTCTCTGCAGTGTATAATTTGTTTGAAATATAAAAATCTTTGGCTGTAAATTTCCAGAGTTTACAAAGTAGTCGAGATTTACTACATCTATAACGCATTTTGATTTCAGTCAATGGATCCAAATGTCCTAACGATCAGTTTAAGTCGATGGATGTCTTTGCCCGGACTAGATCTAAGGAGTTGGGAAAAACTGGTGGAAGCAGAGCAGCGAGAAGCACTCGACCAATCTTTAATGGCGTCGAGAAACACCGATTCAATATCCAACTTTCATACCGCGACAGAAAAAATGAACAGTTTCAAAGGGCTTGGAAGAGTCCTTGTCGGTACTGTGGCAAAGTATTTCAGAGACTACGTGCGGAGACAGAAGCTCGAAAAGTACTTTAGATGGTGAGTGTTGATAAAATGAAGAATATTTGTACCAAAATCTTCTCTTCCAGTCGTTCCCTGGATTCTTATATTCATTTCGATCAACAGTGGGACCACCGTCACGTCTGTGAGACCGGCACACTGTCCAAAAGATGGTGAAACAGAATACGAGACAACGGAATACAGGTGGATAGTCGAAGGCGTGGAAAATGATAGTGGAAAAAGATTCAAATATAGAACGAAAAATGTCGTTGTCGCAACTGGTGCATCGGATCTTTCTAATAGATTGGGACTACCTGGTGAAGATTCTCACTGTAATTGGCTCACCCATGACCTTAACGACCTTGAAACAAAGCTGGATTGTATAGCTGGGCAACGTAAGTAATTACCGAACATTAGTCTGCAGAAATTGCATCGATGAGAGATAATTTCAACAAAAAACGGATAAGTCTAATTAAGAATCGTTTTTCAGATTGTAGAGAGCGACTAGTTGACCCAGTGCTGATTGTCGGTGCTGGATTGAGCGCGGCTGATGCGGTAACAGCCGCTCGTTTCAGAGGTATCCCGGTGCTTCATGTTTTTAGAGACAAAAATGGTGCTGACCACAATTCCGAGTACTGGCCTAACAACAATGGCAAAGGAAGCAACAACGCCGGGGTAAACGGAGGCAGAGACAGATTGCGGTGGTTGCCTCCTTCCATGTATCCAGAGTATCACAAGGTTTATGAAATGATGGCTGACGGAGGGACTAATTATCCCCTTTACCAGGCCCTCCCTAATCATACTCTCGTCGATCTGCATCCTAATTGGAACTCCTCATCTTCAGAGAAGAGACTCGTCGCTCTTTATGGGCCTAACGGAGAACTTCGTTCTTTCCAAGTCTCGGTTGTCGCGATTCTAATCGGTATGTTATAGACTGTTATTATGTGATTGAACATCGATTACTTTCGAATTATTTTTCCTGGAAACTAACGAGTTGCATTTCGTATGTTCAAGGCTCTAGACCAGACCTTTCATTCTTGAAAGATAATGGCTTAGGACTAGGAAAAGATCCGACAAAAGCAATCGACGGGAGATCGAACCCTATTCTTGTCGACGATTTTACCTACGAAGTTAATCGTTCGACAACTAAAGGCCTATATGCTCTTGGCCCACTGGCGGGGGACAATTTCGTTCGGTTCATTCAAGGAGGAGCGTTCGGAGTACTTACTCATATACTTAATACAACATCAAATACTACGCACCGAGCTAAGAAGAAATAAATAAATCACCGATATTAACGTGTTATGTGTGACAACATGGCTCGTTTATTCGAACATAATCTTCGGCGAGCGTTTCTCACGTTTGGACGCGAGTAGTAGCTCGACGGCACTATTCACTTAATTTGCTCAAAATATAGTGTTAATGTAATCTGATAGCGTGAATTGTTATTGTCGAGAAAATTCTCAGAGTGTAAGCTCTTTTTTCATTTTTAATTTCTTTTTTTTTATATTCTTTCAAATTGGAATTTATAAGCTATATTGGTATTATTATTTTGGTATTATTTTTTTTTTTGTTTCTTTTTATTAAATTGTAACAAATTTTTAAGTAATTAATTCACACCTCATGATTTTAATTCTATATGAATAATTTTTCTTTTACAAGCTGATTATTATAACTTGATAAATAATTTCATCAATAATATCTAGATTACATTATTTATTAGTCTGAGATACATAATCGAGAACACGATATCTAGCACCGCTTTGGAATCCACAAGATAATATCTATGAATCGGCTAATGATATTAAACTATATTTATCAGCATTTGATTGATTTTTATTTACAATTATCATCCTCGTTCACCATGAAAAATCTCAAGAATTGTACGTTTATTGACATTTTTTCATGCGCGAACTTTTAATTAGGATGATTTCTGCTCAAGTCGCTTTCACTACCTGAACTCAATCCATAAGATCCTTACCGATTTCGACACACCGAAGACCTTGACAAATCGTAAGTTCTTAGTACACATATTGTTTAGCTAAAGCTCTCAAGAACTTTGCTTTTCGAATATTAGCAGCCTCTCGTTGAATTTCTTCGTTATTATTAGAGTTCAATTCCAACAATCCTATCACTTTGATCTGTAATTAAAAAATTCAGGGATAAGAACATAATCAGACAATCAATTCCGCGCATAGTTCACATAGAAAGAGAGAGAGAGAGAGAGAGCGCTATATACCGCAAGTTGCTTTCTGTGATGCTCGCCACGTTTTGTATGCAAATGTATAAGAAATTCTAGAATTGTAGTATCCCAAATGCAGTGATAGTACGCATCCATCGCATCAGCAGCTGCGCAACTTTTCTGATCGCTAGATGTCATCTTGAACGCTAAAGCGTAATCTACTTCTTCTAAAAATTGACAAAGCACAGCAGCCTGTGTGTAGCATTGCAGTTGAGCGCAGCATTTAATCATTCTACGATACACCAGGTCATCAATTTGCGTTCTAGGCACAGGCTGGCTGAAGAGATCACTGGCAACCATCGTGGCTTCGAGATAGTACTTTATAGCACTTTCGTGATACCCTAGAACTGAGATTAGAAGAAGTTATCTGATCAGTGTGAATAATGTCATTTAATACAACTAGTTTTGATTAGTGCACATCGCAGCTGTTTGAAAATCATCATCTCTAGTGTTACTCGTGATTATAAACGATACCTGAATCCCTTCGAAACATATAAAAATTTATATTATACTTTGAAGATGAACAAAGAGTAGAACGATGATTCATTATTTGATTTTGAGACCGGCTTACTACTTCCATTACTAAATTGATAACCAAAAGTTGTTTAAACCCACCGAAATTCAGATCCGCCATTAATTTCAGCCATGAAATATTACTCGGATAATATTTCAGTGCTTGAGTCAATAGTTGGAACAATGATTCTCCGATATTCCTTGTGTTGTAAGAATTAGAACTGCAAGAAAATGAGAATTTTCTTAAGATTACAGTGTTTTCTTGCAATTTTATCCATTGATTCATGAAAACTATTCAGAAATGTAAAATGCGTACTTTGGAACAGTCGCTGGCCAGAGATTTAGATACTGAGCATGAAGTTCCAGGCTCGATTCATCCCGAAGAACATTATGCAGTCTCGCCAATAGCGAAGTTGCAACATTGAGAGCGGTGGGCTCTCGGAGTCTACTGAATGCTCCGCTTACTGCTATAACTGTATCTCGAAATGCATTGCTTGCGCTGGATCCACTGCTACTGCGTTTTTGTGACTGTTGACTGCCAGGTCCGAAGACTGCTAAAACTAATCCAATATGATAAAAGAGTCAGTTACATTTGCTGTAGACTTTAGATAAAGAGTAAGACACAATCTCGATGCATTCATGTCATTACCCATGTCCCATGCCTCTCTGGGGAACTTTCTACTCCCTTTGTACTTGACAACGTCTTGACAAACGCTGCTAATCGCCGCAGCCAGCTCAGAGTAGCTCCATCGTTTTTCTAAGTTCATTAAATAGTCCCATTCGGCCATGTTCAATAAAAATATTGTACAGTATTCGATTATTTCTTGGCGCGGAATGACCTGATCGGTTGCTTGCAATGCTCCCAGACATTGTTTACACTTTCCAACTAATGTCTGCATGTCATCTGTATCATATAATAAGTGTTCATAATGCCAAATGTATGAAGAAATTTGGACGTTGGTGAATGGTTAAAGTTTCTTCGAATTTTTGACCATGTCATTCAACTTAACTAACGAAAAAAGTAACGCTTCTTCTTAATTTCATTTTCAAAGTAAAGAGTAAATATTGATGCCTACAAATATTGCTCGCTGGCCAGACGTAAAGGCAGTGTAATATCTCAATCAATAAAATCTCCCACGCTACAAGCTGGCATAATTTAAAGATTAATCCATTGGCACCAGGAGCAAGTTGCTGCGCTTCTTGCTCTAATGTGTCGAGCATGCCCTTGGCACCCTCAAAGTCTTTGGAGGTAACAAGTTCTCGACTTTTAGCTAGCAAAACGTAGGAATAATCCTGCAGAAAACCTCTAGGCAGCGACATGGCTACACTCTGTAAAGGTATCGGGAGTTCCCAACAATTGTTTACCCTCCAGAGTCGTTTTCTTGGATTTACACTAGCAAGACGTATCAGAAGTTCTCGTATTTCGTGGGGATTGTAAGAGAGAACGATTCGCTGTTCTAAAGCGCCTATGTCCACTCTAGAGCTCTCTGAAAATAATTGAAATATGACCAGTTATAAAGAAAGCTGATTAATCACAGGGACTTATAGTTTCAAGTTTGAAAAACATGATTCAAGGACTTGGAGTCAGTTTTTTATAGACCCACGTGTATAGGTGACTGATTGAACGCCCCATTCGTTATCCATTAACAAATCTGGCATCTCATCGTCGCCTTGCTCAGCCTCCCTTTTCACTTCATGCAATTCTTTGTCGTCAAACAATTCTCGGAAGTTTGGATCCTCGAGTATCTTACTTGCAAGTCCCTCAATGTCACCACTTAGTACAAGATACAATAAGAAACGTGAAATCCGTTTCCTATCAGTCGGAGTTACTTTTTCCATGATATTACTAAAAGCCTAAGAAAAAAACAGATGCATATTAGTTTATTAATAACTGGGAGCTAATTAGTCCTCCTATTCGACTAAGGGAGAGTCACAAGCCTCACAGCTTGCATTCTATCTCAATAGACTCGAACAAAACGACTTGAAACAAGTTTTTAGATCAGAAAAGACAAATAAACTCGTCAGACAGAGAATTATTTTGGTTTTTTAGTCGGGAATTTTATTCAATTTGACTTATTCTAAGAGTCAATCATTCAATTAATCAATTAGTATCAAAGATTCTCTGTCCTTTATCTTTACAAATAACTTGAAAATCTCGAGGGAAGTAAAAAAGAGTGAAAATTTGGCTAAGCTTTTATACCCAGAAGAGTGTATTCACTCCTTTTGAACCGGCATTTTTAATCTCTGCTATATAATCCCCGAGAAGAATTTCACATTCCAGAACCTTCCTGACTAAATTAAGGCATTGTATTTGTATCAAAAGATCACGAGCGACGATGATAGTTCTGTTGACCATTCCGCCCTGAATATCGAGCTCCAAATTGTCCCGATAAACTTGCGGAATTTCCCTAGTAACATTGTCAGCTTGCAGCACCTGTACTATATTCTGAAAAAAGACTTGAGCGTTATTCAACACGATATAAGAAGATAAATTGAACAGGCATTACCGCGAAACACAAGACTTACGGTATATTGGTCCTTTATAGACGCATGCATCTGCTGCATCAGATCTGGCTTCACACTCTCCACCGGTATCTCACAGGCCAAGCAATATCCGTCCAGATACTCCTTCTGAACCGTACAGTATATCAACGGGGTAGAAGTATCCAATTTCTTAAACAACTCCTGAGCACATTCTACATGACGCTTTGCGCTCTGGTAATCTTCCCTGAGAAGATGAAATACTGCAAGGTCATAGTGTATCTGTAAATCGATGAATTCGTATCATGGTATGAAAGACTTTGGAGATGCTGAAAGTAAGACTGAATGGTTTTAGATGCTAGATTGCACAGGATAAATGGGACGTTCTTCTTTTTCATCGACAATGACTTGTCTGCTCAACAAAATGAATCAGTATGCTTCTAAAATATTCAGTTTGCGGTTTATTCTTCTTTAAAATTCTCATAACAATATGACCGTTATAATATCTGAAAATTGTGTTCTTTATTTCCATGAATATTTACAAAATTATTGTGAAATAGGGCTCAAAAGGTGTGACGGAGGTGTTGATTTCTTGTTACCATTCCGAAATAAAACTTTGAATTTCGAAAAAAACACGAGTAATATTTCGTTGCACATTTTATTTCTGGAATCTACGACAGTGCAAGCAATAAATAAAGATACATTTCATTAAAGAAAAGACATTTTTTGTCTTTATCGCATATTGAAATTCATTGTTCGGATTGTCGATGAAAAAAAAAACGTCCCGAATGCGTTTTAAATATACCTGGCACTTGAATTCCTCTTCGCTAATACTGTACATGTTTTCCCAGTTCTGTTTACACTCCGTGCTATCCTCGGTAAGCATAACAAACGTTTCGAAAGATAGCACCTTAGGTTTTATATCGTTCAACTCCAAGACAGAGTTTAGAGCGTTTATTGTGTTAGGAAGATATGTTTCCAGCTTTCTCATTATATCATCGGTTAGTCCGGGAGGAACGTAAGTCGCTTCTTGTATCCCTGGACTATAATTGTTGGATATTAAACATTAGATTAAGAAAACTAATTGGGGATAATAATGAGAAAGCTCTTCTATTCTTACATGTGGATAAATGGTTGTTTTATTTGCCTATTATTTAAAGATTTGTAAACTATGGCTCGCAAGTGCCATCTGTGATAAAGCACAGTGGTAAACAAGACCTGATCGGTCATTGAGTTCGCAGGATACTCAGGAATCATTGGAACTTCAACGACGGTATCAGTTGCTATGTAAAACAGATCTTGAAGGAGTGAGATCTGCATCGGCAGAGGCAATTTAGTCTCCAAAGTATCCAAGTCCCATTTTAAATGGGCGGCTACTTTTAGCGAGAGAATTTTCAGGGCCAGATTTTTGTGGGACCATTTGTTTGGCACGATTTGCTTCGGCTCGCTTGGGTCTAATTCTATGGCTTTGATATCGCTCTCTCTTTGCTCCAGATTTATTGTCATGAATTTTATTATCAGATCAGTCGGAGACGGGTCTGAAACGAGTTTTTGTTTGCTGTGTAAATATCAACACGTGAATGCATTGTTGTTTGTCATCAACATGCTTTTAGCTTACCTGGCAAGGGCTTGGATAGATGCTCGTGCAGTAAAGACGGATTTAACAGAAATTCAAACCATAGAATTGTGTCCGGTGATATCGGAACGGTCCCTGGACGCAGTAGATCTACGTCCATGGTTCTTATTTTCACCCTTTATTTCTACGGATAATGTTAGTTTGTATGAAAATATATTATTATTTTTTTGAGGTTAAGTTACGCCGATCAACGACACATTACTATTGACACAACATGCAGCCGTGCAGCAAGTAGTTTCTCAAGCCGCGGTGGGGCTAGCGTTGCGCCTGTGGACAGGCAACTAAGCTTACATGGATGAGACACAAGTAGTAGCAATCTGTTTGAAATATTGACTACGAATTTTGGTTTACTTACCAGAAAAATTTTCAGAGAAATATTTTCATCGGAGATGTAATATCACAAGGAAAATCAATTCAATAATATAGACAAGATTATTGTAGATGAAATATAAAATTGCTTGATATTTATTGCCTATAATAGATATACCTGTAATTTTGTATTTAACAAATCTAGAATGATATGGATTTGTACAAAACTATTCAGTAAAGATCAACGTTAAACAATAAATGGAAATGGTCAATTATACTTCTAACAGACTTAACTGGATTGAAATGAACTAATAATGATATAAGGGAATATCATTTCTCATGCGAATTTGACGTTCTTCATTCATTTTTAACCTTCTCAATCAAAAATCTTCACTGAAATAATACATTCAACGATTGGCGATATTATTTCTGTGCTTATATTCTTAAAAATTATGCAATACAACATAGAAACATTCTATATTCTTCAATCCCCGCAAATTGTCATAATTTCCTTCACACAAATCCTTCCTACCAGAAAACTTGTTTATCAGCTAGAAGCACCTTCAATGTCTTTTGTGTTATGAGTCTCATTGTATGCGTAGGAACTATGGATGTGTATAAAACGCAAAAGACATTATCGCCCTCTTTGAGAGCATGACACTTGTGATATTCTGAACACCAGTACGTTTCTTTAGCTCCTTCAAACTCGTGCACTACATCCTTTGGCTTTGATCCTCTTATCGGCTCCTCCATGTCCTCGGTACTTCGTTCTGACAGCGGTGCAGAAAGCAGAAATGTTTCAACAGCTTGGTAGTAGAATGTTCGCAGGATGTCTAATCTATGGGTTCCACTGACTCGGTTCTTCGAATTTTGAGAATTACGACTCAGAACAAACTTCCCGATCACATGGTTGGCCAGTAAAAATCTGAAACCGAACAAATTCAGCCCACATATAATCTAGAATTATTGCTATTCATAATTACCCAAGTATCTCAGAATCCAATGACACACTGGCAGGAAAGTTTCTTGGATAGCACTGCTCAGCAGATCTTAAAACGTCTATACTATTACGCCAGCATTGGATAGCCAAGCGTTCCGTTTCAGCTAATTCAGGAGTTGGTCCACACAAAGCGAGGACTTCAATATGATTGACTAAAGTAACAGAGACCAATCTAAAAGCGACCTGGAAATGAGGATTCCTTATTGAATTCAACACGTTTGATGATTAATTGACTCAAAGATTTTGGTCATAATCATTAAATGTAGAATTTTCTTATACATTTGGACTCTTGTTCGGTAAAAATACTGGGAGATCTCTTGCAGTACAGTTTCCTTCAGTCGCTGCCACTATCAACAATTTCCTTTCTATTGGGTCTAAAGACCACCAGCTCTCTGTCGCAACTGCTAAGCAACCGTGCACCAAAACGCAGCCGTACAAAGAATCTAGACATTCCATGTACCCCTCGAGGCAGCTCTGGGAAAAAGAATTTCGTATAATAAATGCATATGTAGTCGGATTAAGTCGTAACTTATTTTCTTTAGAATTATGATGCCAGAATGAAAATTGAGGATTGAAAACTCATATCCACACCTGAAGCAAATGATTTTCTGGACTCATGATGCTGTCGGTCATATCGATTAGGTCTGTCTTGGTGCATAACTTGTCTCCGATGTCTAAACATTCGAGTAGCTTGTCAATAATTGGATTACAAACGCGTAGGTCTCTCTTTAGTCTCTCTATATTTCTTGGATTTCTAAGTTCATCTATACCAACGATGAGAATCATAGCACTGAAAACAGCTTCCAAAAATCTGTTGAGAACGTTGTTTGTTGTTCCGCTTGCAATGGCTATCAACAATATGTTATCCTCAAACTCTTTCCAGACTACACTTGTGTCTGGCATGTCGGTGCATAACAGTTCCATGTTTTGTGACTTTAAAAACATGTGAACACCGTTGAGAGATGCCATCTTTGAGAAAGTCATCTGTAACAAATATTTGTACGTATATAATCAGGCAATCCTCATGCAAAGTAAATTCTTCCAAACTAAACTCAGAGGATTTATTCTAAGTAGTTTGTTATCGTTGAATTAGTGAAGGATGCTTTACAGAATAAGCTAAATTCAACCTCGTAAACATTAGGAGGCATGTATCATACAAAGAAGTAAGTAATTATCTATTTTTGATAATTTATATTGTACCGCATCTCCTTCCCCTTTTTTCCTAGCAAAAATTGGCAACCCTCCGGACGAAGTTAGGCACATTATATGTGCTGTCATTTTCTACAGAGCTAGTAGAATTATTGAGTGAAGTTTTTAGCTGCAGAGCATATATTCTTCTGGCTTGATCAGCTGTACCTTTAATAACACCTGTGTGAACAGAGGAATGGGATCTGAACCAGCAGGTATATCAGGGGGCCGTTGACCCTTACTGTGACTCACAGGTATACCTATACCTATATACCTATACCTTTAGAGTTCCTTTCTTATATTACACTATAATGTTCGATTTGAACGTGGATTTCAGGAATTGAAGAAGAAGTCTCCATACAGTCACTATTGTAGATAATATGTACTGACAAAATTTGCAGCACCTTCTTTATTGATAAATTTAAACAAGTGTAAAAATACAAGTATAACTGAATTTTTTCTCATACACGTAGATTAAGTTATAAGTTGGAAATGTTATAATTGGATAGCATATATTATAGCGTTATCATCTTTCTCAATGTAATAAACGATCACGAAGATGTCTTATCTCTGTCTGATAAACATATTATTATAATAATACATAATCTTGTAATACAATATTATATACTTTCTGGGTATTATACTTCTTTTTCTCATTCTCTTACTCTGTTATATATCTCTTTATAAGTCTTACTTAAGTTAATTCCAGTGTCTTTTCTCCTCCGGTCTCCTTCTGAGAGAGAAAAGTCTTCAAGGTAAGAAGCTTAACTGGAGTATGGTACGAAAATACGACCAGGAGGTTCGAGCTCTCCCAATATAGGATGATCGAGGAAACTCAGTTCAGAATTTGATTTAAAATGGTCGAATACTAGTATCTGGTTTTCTCCTTTCTTGAGCAATGGAGCTGGCAAATACAAGGTCTTGGTTGGCCCTAGATGACAATATCTGCCGAGATTAAAACCGTTTACAAACACTATTCCCTTGGTCCATCCTCTCAAGTCGATAAACGTATCCTGAGGATCAGTCAAGTTGAGAATGACTTGGGAAACGGATGGACCTTGCCTGTTAACGACGGCGCCCTTTTTCCAATTTTTCAGAGACTTTACCCACTTAGAATCAAACTCTAACGCAAAAATTTCCCAATCTTTTAGCTCGCTATCATCAAGGTAAACTGGCCCCTGCCACAAACCCTTTCGCTGATCGAATACAGAAAGCACACCAAAGTTAACGCGCCCCCAATTTTCGACAATTATGTCCAAAGTCTTCTCCCCAGGCTGATCTGTGCTCAACGTTAGCTCTGAATCTCTGGGAACAGAAATTCACTTGTTAATGTCAAGTAGATTCATGAAGCAAAGAATCCCTGTTAATAATAATTCTAGGAATCTCTATAGGAATCTCTATGAATTATTAGAGAAATTGGACCATTTCTGTAGTTTTTCATACTTTAATCGTAAAGAACGACGATTTTTTTTCTGAAAAACTACGAGAATCTACAATTTTTCATGGAAAACTATGCAAATGTTCCAAATTCCCTAAAAAATCGTTATAATTCATAGGAGTAGAAATTTTCACTAGGGATCGTCGCATGTTTCATTTACGAGGCTTACTTTTTCACCCAGTACCCAAACTCTTTAATGTCTTCAGGATTCTCTAGAGGTTTGCTTTTCAATTCTCCGTCTATTAGCACAATGGCAGTGTCTTGTATACGTCCTGAAATTTTCAGAGTAGATACTGTTTTCAGTGATACTTTCTTCCTGTAGTTTATGTAGCCATAGGATTGACCATTTCCATTTTTGATGGGTAGATTCTCCATGTTAGTTACTTCTGGCAACTTGACCTTGAAATCTGACGTCTGTGGTGGAAAAGAATGTTTGAATAAATCTAATAAAAATAGAATATGGTTTTGATGAATTAAAAAAAAATTCCTACCACTTGACCAAGGATATCTTCGAAGTCTAGATGACCGATTACTTTAAGGGTGGGATAGGCTACTTTTTGAGTTTCAGCGGGCAGATCTGGTAGCTTAGTTACTACCTTTTGATATTTTGCCAAAACTTCTTTAGTCTTAAAATACTTCTTGGTATAATCTCCGGATTCTGATAACGGCGCATCGTAATCTGAAAGCGGTATTTCACAACTAAGTCTTGATTGTAGAATGAAAGAAATATTGGAGAACAGCAAGAGATCAATCTAATTAGTGAACGACCAATGTTGGGCTTATTTTTTTTAAGGCGTTCGCGATATGCTATCTGCAGAACAGTAATCACAAACTTAGAAATAAATAATGATAGCCAGGATCATATATCAAGATAAAATGGTCTTTTATCAAAAATAAGAAAAACAATTTCGGTATTATCAAGACGGAGCTTCTAAAATCTGTGATCTTTGCTCTTACCATAGCTTGTCACGTCTGATTGATAGTCAGAGAAGATGTTGGCCCCATTCATGAATCCGAAGTTAGTTCCGCCGTGGAACATGTAGAAATTAACCGATGATGGAAAACTCAAGATTCTTTCCAAGACATCGGCGAATACTAAAACAATAATGGATTTAAAGCTGCAGCTGCATAACTGGAAATAATTCATACACAAAATATATATTTTCCTAAGCTCTGAACGTAAGCGAGCATAAATTGTGGCAATGGTATCTTTAAAGTGGGCTACGGATTAGAAAAAATCGATATCTTGATAATGATTGCAAACATATTTCGGCGGCGGATTAGAGGAGAGTTCGGGCTTCAAGTATGTACCATCTACAGGTTCTGTAGAATGATACGGTTCCAGCCAGTGATCGAACCACCCAGTCCAATACTCCATGACCATTGCAGGCTTGTTAGGCTGCAGTTCTTTCAGGAGATTCAATTCCTTTTCTGGTTCAGTTTTGAAGTTAGCCATCTGTAATACTTCTGGTAAAGTTCCAGCGTCTCTGTGAAGACTCGGCGTGTCAGAAGTAAAGAACATCTCGACCAATCCATGATCCTTAAACAACTTTTCGATAACCCTTAAGTACTCAATATCAGGAATCGTCCCATCGGATTCAACAGAACCATACTCATTCTCGACCTGTGATAGAGAGAAATTTTTAATCACTATTACTTCTGCAGTTATGAATATAAAAGGGCATTCATTTATCCCTTTGTTTACCTGGAATGCAATTATCGATCCACCTTTCGTAAATTGGAGATCAGTGAAGAGAGGTAACAGAGCATTGAAGTAGTTGGTAACTCGTTTGATGAATTTCGGTTCTGATGTTCTCAACTTCAGTCCTTCTTCGTTTAAAAGCCAACTAAAGGTTTCAAAACATATTGATATGCTGAGTAGGGTATTACATTCATTCATTATGTGTACATCTGCAGTATTAACGGTTTTTAAAGCGAATATATTTTTTCTAGAAGTAAAAATCCTGCATCTTTTAGCTTGAATTGATTTCTTGAACCATAAAAGTCGAAGGTTCACCTTGGAAGGCCACCAAAGTCCCATTCAGCACAAATATAAGGACCTGGCCTAACAATCACGAAGAGATCTTCTTCCTGTGCAATTTTTATGAATTTAACTATATCAAGGAAGTCTGAGAAGTCGTTATTTCCGTTTCCAAAATCGTATTCATCTCTCACTGGTTCGTGTAAGTTCCACGAAACGTAGCTGTAAACAAAGTAGTATTTATAATCAGAATGAAATACGTGATTGAAACTTTATTAACATGGAAATGGAAATGGAATATATTCAAATTTCTGAATCATGCTTACGTTTCAACAGCATTTAGACCTGCTGCTCTGAACTTCCGCAATCTATCTCTCCAGTAGGCTTGAGGAACTCGGAAATAATGCAAAGCTCCGCTATGCAAGGCGATCTGTTTTCCATTCAAGTAAAATCCATCTGATCTCGGATCGAGACCAGACTCTATTTTGGGAGACACGTAGTGCTCGTATAGCGTTGACAAACTCATGGCTGAGAACAAGTATAATAGAAATCAAATATTGATTGAATTGAAGACTCTGTGAATAAAAATGATTGAAACTAAAAATTACTCAAAATTACTCAAAATTACTCAAAGAAACTAAACTAGACACGTGGAAGGAAACGATTTCTTGGATATCAATCTCCGTTAGCAAAAAATTTACGGAATTTTTACTTACGAACTACTTTTTGAACGATGAATATTTTAGAAGTGGAGTAAAAAACGATGAGCAAGTAAACTAAAACGAATATAACAAGGTATCGGGTAAACGAATATCGCACAAATAACATAAATGAAAAATATTTCTGCTGGCTTACTGCAGCTATAATAAATGTATTACTTGTCAGGTGGAGAAGTCCGATCACCTCTGTTCGATGCAAATTGTTAAATTCAAGCAGTCGATGGAGCCTCGACCGGAGCTTTTATCATAGTGCTGGACTAAACTGACTTTAGATAAGATATATTGACAGAGATAGAGATTAGATATGTCTATCACATGTAAGCTATTTACATAATACTCTATAAAATAATGTTCAAACTATACCAGATAAACTATAAAGCTATTTACTTATGGGAAGAAGAAAAAGCACTGTACAGTTTTTCTAATTGTTACTATACTCCAGTGGAAAATGTTGAATCTCAGACTTACAGATTCAACATAGAGACCAGAGATACGATATTCCAATACTTTGTTTTTAGCAGTAAGAGTGAATCTCATACCTACCATATGAGCTTCTAGTTACAAGAACGAATATGAAAAATATTCGTGGTCCTCCTCTGCTCTGCTGCTCAACGTAGCCAGACAATGAAAGAACTCAGCTCTGCACAAAGGGAGATAAATGAATTTATCTTACAAGGGCTGCAGATATGTGTATAATGCATCTTTTTTTAGTCAGATATAAGGCTATTGTTAATTCAACTTGTAGAACAGAGCATTCAGCCTGTGATTTATTCCTGACTTATTACAAAGCTACACTGTAATTGTAACGAGTGCAATAACTTACATATAGATGCAGTAATATTGTGAGCTCATAAGTGATGATTTCAAACAACTGTTTGGTAAAGTTATAGTAATTTTTGATTTCTTGAATTATAATTTAATTACGGTAAAGAATCTACTAGGATATGTATTTAGCTACTGATAAGAAGTTAGAACGCTAATTGCCATACGTTTTATTGAGCGTGAATGTGAATATTTAAAATAAGCGTTAAAATTATTCCGGCGTTAAATTTTCTAAGTGGTATATTTGGATTGTTAATTAATTCTCTTGCTATCATTATAATATAAGCTTTGGCATATCTATTTATACTAATTACTTACTATATTTAGTAACTACCAATTTTTATGAGGATCTTCATTAAGTCGTAATTAGTGACGTGGCATTGCAGCAAGCACCGGCACAAAGCTTACATATTGTTAGTCAAAATTGAGTCGACGTACATAACCTCATCTGGTTAACCTAACCTGTCTATCCAACATCATCATGCAATTTTAAGTCAATTGCCTATAAGGTTTCTATTAGGTCCATTGAATGATTATATGATACGAATTGGAGCGAATTCGAGGATGCAAGAATAATATAAACAGGTGTTGAGGAATTAGATGGTTATTACTGCTAATTAAGTGGATTATATCATTTCACCAAGTTACGATTATCGCTCTTTTGATGGATTACAAATGGTGGCCCTGAAAAGGGCCGATTTGTTGCCGTTGAGGGCGAGGGATCGTAGACTTAGCCTCCGAAACCGTACAGAGTGCGGCCTTGACGTTTTAGAGCGTATACAACGTCCATAGCAGTCACGGTCTTTCTCTTGGCGTGCTCGGTGTAAGTTACGGCATCTCTGATCACGTTCTCAAGAAATACTTTTAGGACTCCACGAGTTTCTTCGTAAATCAGCCCAGAGATACGTTTTACTCCACCACGACGCGCCAAACGACGGATAGCAGGCTTCGTAATACCCTGGATGTTGTCTCGTAACACCTTCCTGTGCCGCTTCGCTCCTCCTTTTCCCAATCCTTTTCCTCCCTTTCCCCGACCAGTCATGGCGACAGATAGAAGATATTAGTTCAAATTGAGAAAAGTTAGACTGTACTGCAGGCACAGATAGTGCTGAGTGAATGCCAGCAACAGTGACGCGTGAGGGTTTTATACCGGCCTACCGTTATCCCCACCACCAGGCCGCCGACCAATCAGCATAGTTGCCGTTAGCGTGACGAATAGTTAAAAGGACGAGCGAGCTGCGGCGCGGTACATTAGAGCACGAGACGTCGCATCGATTTCATCGTTGTACTTGAGATTTTCGTTCTAAAGTTAATACCGTTATGGCACGTACCAAGCAAACAGCTCGTAAGTCGACTGGAGGGAAAGCTCCGAGAAAGCAGCTGGCTACGAAGGCAGCCAGAAAAAGCGCACCAGCAACTGGAGGCGTGAAGAAACCTCACAGATACCGCCCTGGAACTGTGGCTCTTCGTGAGATTCGTCGGTATCAAAAGAGTACCGAACTTCTGATCCGCAAACTGCCCTTTCAGCGACTTGTACGTGAAATCGCACAAGATTTCAAGACTGACCTGAGATTCCAGAGCTCTGCTGTTATGGCTCTTCAGGAAGCCAGCGAGGCTTATCTCGTCGGTCTTTTCGAAGATACGAATTTGTGCGCTATTCACGCTAAACGTGTCACGATCATGCCTAAGGACATTCAACTGGCGCGTCGTATCCGCGGTGAACGTGCTTAATTCATCAAGTCCAGAACATCAAGACTTCTTAAAACAAAACGGCCCTTTTCAGGGCCACAACTACATTTCTAATGTAAAAGATCGATTTCGTTCTCTTCACGAAAAATATCATTAATTTTACGGTACTTTACCTGATTCTGAAGAATTTTATTCAAATTCACATTGATGTTTGCACTAAATGTAGTTCATTCCTTCGTGATATGCTGAAGAGCATATCTACAAATTATGGTTGTAATACTTTTTATTAAAAGAAACCTAAAGGCTTTCATCACGCGTTACGGCTTTTCGAGATTTTTCACCAAGTCAAGATATGATTGATATTTTTACGTTACGACGCAATTTCGAGTGTGGCAGTCACGTAGGTCGAGTCGGTGAGATAAATGAATTGATTTCTAGCTGTGATCAGTTGGTCGTTATTTCGATACTGATGGCTGTGCCGCAATCTTACTAAATTGGCATACTTAAATCTTCGATTACCTAAATCGATGCTGAGGTGCCACGGAAATTTACGCGCAAATCGCGTGTATCGCAGTTTAATTTGTTTTATTTAATAGTTTTGAATTGTTGAATACTGATGCTTGGGACATGGAGCGGAAAATATTGCCTAATATGTTTTTGCGAACCTGGTTTGCTATGTTTTTAACATCAGAAACTCAAAAATGACGCGTAGGGTGCAGAGCATAATCGGCACACCCGAATTTCGTAGGCTCGTTTATTTTTCCTACTTTGCCAGATAATTACTTTTTATCCGCAATGCCATATATGTTGATGAAATCTGAGTTTAAAAAATATGGCAATAATGAAGCTATACTTTATACCTATAGAATTTGTTCGTATGCATTATGTTATGTCATAATGAAATAATTTCCCTGTTGACAAAAAGTAGATTATAAAAATGTATATAACAGGGTGCCCAGTCATTTGTCAATTTCAAACTGCCTCAGAATTCCAGGTTTTCTAGACAAAAATTGTTATTCTGCCAGGTGAAGTTTGAGTACGGAACTCTTCTTAAAATTACTACAAAAGAATTGTTCTAATACGAATATCATGAACTTTCAAGTCTTAAAGAAATTTTAAAAAATTTGAAACAAATTATGAAAATGAACTAGTTCCACCAAAAATATTGGTCGTTGGATCAAAAAATTGTAAGGATTGCATCAAAAAATAGCCTCCCAAAACTAGAAGCATTTGTTTGTGCAGACAAATTTTCAAATCTGACTGAATTTTCAAACATTTAGGGTCAAGTTGGAGAAAATTTCAAATATACCTATAATGAAATTCCGAGATTTGCAGGTCTTTGCCAGAGGGTATCAAATTCCATGGGAACTCTATAATTCTGGAATTTCCATGTGATAGACGTATTAAATTTCTGATAATTTTTTTAAAATACGTATTTTAATAATACTACATGATGGGGAAAATGGATTGTGCGATTACGACAAGGAGTGAGAACGAATTCTTTTGCAAAAATAATCGTGATGGCCCTGAAAAGGGCCGTTTGAATTTCTCCTTCCGGGTCTGCTGTTAGAGACAAGGCGTAGTAGTCGTACTCGTTCACTTCTTCTTTGATGCAACCGGTTTCTTGGGTGCAGGTTTTGCGGCCTTTGGTGCAGCTGCTGCCTTTTTTGGTTTAGGAGCCTTAGGTTTGCTTGTCGGAGCTTTGACAGCCTTCTTAGCTTTTGACGGACTTTTTACCTTGGTTGGTGTGGCAGCAGGGCTTTTCGCGACCTTGCGTTTTTCTTTCGCAGCTACGACGGCGCTGGCTTTCTTAGCAACAGCAGCTTTTTTAGCTGCAGCAGGCTTCTTAGCAGCAGCAGCGGCAGCAACAGTCGATGCAGCGGGCTTCTTTTTCGGGGCAGCTACTTTAGGTGCGGCTCGCTGGGCCTTTGGCTTAGGAGCGTCATTTTTGACAACCGCAATCTTGAAAGATCCGGAAGCTCCCTTGCCCTTGGTCTGTACCAGAGCACCGTTGGCCACGGCTGTTTTCAGATATTTCTTGATGAAAGGTGCCTGCTTCTCGGCGTCTACTTTATAAGTGGATGCGATGAACTTCTTGATCGCCTGCAGCGAAGAACCACCGCGTTCCTTCAAGGTCTGAATAGCTGCAGTTACCATGTCAGAGGTACGCGGGTGCGCTGGCTTGGCACGTGGAATTTTGGCTTTAGCTCCAGCAGCGGCCTTCTTCGAAGGTGATGTTTGAGTAGCTGGACTTGCCGGGCTGGCTGCGACTGCAGGAGATGCGACTTTATCTGCCATTTTTTTTTTTTTTAGATTCTTGTGAATGTAAAAAAAGTTAATTAACACGATGAAAAGCAAAGAGGCTCAGTAGATTGTTCTAAGCGAAATGATCACTAGAGTTGATGCTCGTGAATTGTCGATGGTTCGAAGTGGCCGTGGGTAGTATACGAGAGCGCGGACCATGGAGAAAGGCCCTCCGAACGTTTCACGCAGAGCGCTCGACGAGCGTCGGAGCGCGTGGCACTGGGTTCATCATCGATCGTCGGATTCCTGAGCTATTTCCCCGACGACCTACCAACGGCACCTCGTCACCAGGTGCTATGAACTCTAAGCAATAGTTAAAAAAAAATTAGCACCCATTTGCGCCAGCGAAACTCTTGGAAATTCAAAGAGTCTCGGAGCGTGCGTCTCGGCACCGTTCGCACCTCGAGCAAAGGAGACGCAGTTCCTGACCGAAGAAATCGTGTTCCGGTTATTTACGAGCTATTTTTGGAAGCCTGAAACTTCGGTCTTTTCCATGGCGAAAAAATATATTCCAAAATTTAACCTAGGGAGAGGGTATCAGCGCTCTAAGTCAACGAGGCCGCGTTCGAGAGATGGCTGCTGTGTCACACCTTCCGTGGTTGCAGCTCGACCGGATCGAACCATCTACGAATGACTACCCTGACGAAGACTTCGGAAATGGGTAACCACAGGGAAATATCATCGTCGAAAGAGCTAGGAGTCAAGTTTCTAGGTGCCGCGGTGTACGAAACACTCTTCTGGACGCTCTGCTTGCATTACTAATCCCTCGACTAATCCAGTTGCGCTCTTAGACGCAAAGCATGATTGTGAATATTTGTAGAAAACTGCTGATCAGAAATCAGGTTGGGTCAATCAAAAAAGTCCTTGATTATAGAAAGTATAGGTAGAAAGATAAAATGAACTCGAATTTGTTAATAATAGTTATTCTCTAGGCAGCCATATACCCTATTACTACATATCATCGCACCTTACGGCTCCTGATTCCACTCGAACCAAGCATCTATCTTATGAAAGATAATAATTAAATAGGAATTTATAACTAATGAAGCATTTTGTAGATCGATAAGCTGAAAGTAAAATACGTCATATCACCCATATCAGGTCAGAAATGATCTAAAACCTAAAATTTTGGAGGCCTTCTGGTACAGTGCAGTGCCTATAGAAAAATCCTCAAAATATATTTGAGGTCAGATATTAGGGAATAAATGGTTCGCAGGTAGATAATCTACACCACGCTATTTGCCAGGTAAAGGTTTTTCTGAGCGGTGATTATTAGTTCTTGGAAATACATATTTTGAACAGTCAAGGAAACAGGTATACTATTCTATATTAACTATTATATATTACATGTACTAAACTATTATATTATATATATTATAAACTATTATGTATATATAAACTACTCTTCGGGGAACCATCCAGAATTCGTCGTAGGGGTAATGGATGAATATTTCAGAATACACACCTTTACCTAAGTTTTCAATACATACACTGACTTTGCTAATTGAGCGATGTCGCTAGGGTTTGAGAGCCGTTTTTCGAATAAAATAATCAAAAGTACAATCCGATTTTTAATATCAGCCAAAAATTTGAAGAATAACTCTGTATTCAAGAAATACGGGTAGATGTATTTATCACATTTATAAGTCGAGAAACCGTTCTGATACGGAGATTATGTCGAGACTCTTGAACTCCTAGACATGAAACAGCATAAAAGAATAAAAAACTAGAATTGCAAAACTTGAAGCATAGGTTGCACGCGGTTATTATGTACGCAAAGTATCAAATCTGTATTAACTCATGTATCTGAATTTCCGTAAGTATTTTTTACAAGTAGGGTTTTTGAATCTGCAAAGGTATTTTCGTTTCGACTATTATTCAAAGTCTTCGTTCATCATTTAGGTTATTATACTCTAGTAATATGTTCATGAAACTCATGAAATAAATTTCAACTCATAATCAAAAATTCAATCTGCGTGACTACTTTTCTATATATAGTCATAATTCCGGATATTTGTGCTTAAAGGAACTGTTCGTTTTCCACGTCATCCATTCGCGTGTAATGATAACCGATGAAACAATGGCTGTATTATTCTGAAATAGCGTAGATATGGTTCGAGTAATGTTCATCGCCATAGGTACTGTTGAGGCAGTTAAGGTCATACTTATATTAATTTAAACGACTTCTCCACAATCTGCTGTTCAGTCGCGAATTACTAGCGACTTTCAACGACCTGCTTAACAATTGAAAGAAATCATTATTCTGGAAGGAATGGAAGGATCATCCATATAGTAGGGTGGATCATGAGACTGCGTGTGTATCAAACAACACATACAGGCAGATCTGTAATTTCATCATCGGCTGTAAAAGCATGGTTTAATAATTTCGATGGATACGATGATCGTTCTTTGACTTGAATTATTTGGTGGCCCTGAAAAGGGCCGATGTTTGTCGATGGAGCTCACTTTGAGCTGGTGTACTTGGTGACAGCCTTGGTGCCTTCACTCACGGCGTGCTTCGCTAATTCGCCTGGAAGCAACAGCCTGACTGCAGTTTGAATCTCCCGAGAAGTTATTGTAGACCGCTTGTTGTAGTGGGCGAGTCGAGACGACTCGGCGGCAATTCGTTCGAAAATGTCGTTTACAAAGCTGTTCATGATGCTCATAGCTTTACTGGAAATACCAGTGTCGGGGTGCACCTGCTTCAACACCTTGTAGATGTAGATTGCGTAACTTTCCTTCCTCTTACGCTTCTTCTTCTTATCACCCTTGGTGATATTCTTCTGAGCCTTGCCGGCTTTCTTCGCTGCTTTACCACTAGTTTTAGGTGGCATCGTCAAAAGATAAAATGTTAGCTACTGTAATAGAGAAGTAACTCTCGTCAAAGTACAAGGCGAACTGTGCAATGCCGACGTACGGCGCGTTACTTGTTAGACCCGCGCTTCCTTGCGCCGAGCCAATCAGAGGCAGCTGCGCACGGTGGGCTGCGCTGATTGGTACGCGTCAGGCACGCCGAGTGTTATGTAGCTGTGGCTCCGGCCGGTTTTGAGTCAATCAATTCGCAGCCACTACTGCAAGTACTTCGACTACGGTTCGTCAGATTTCAATTCGAGCATCACTATGTCTGGACGTGGTAAAGGAGGCAAAGTAAAGGGAAAGGCAAAGTCTCGTTCCAGCCGTGCAGGGTTACAATTCCCTGTTGGTCGTATTCATCGGTTACTGCGCAAGGGAAATTACGCTGAACGAGTAGGTGCTGGAGCTCCAGTATACCTTGCTGCTGTGATGGAATATCTAGCTGCTGAAGTATTGGAATTGGCTGGCAACGCTGCCCGTGATAACAAGAAGACTAGGATCATTCCTCGTCATTTGCAGTTGGCCATACGTAATGACGAAGAGTTAAACAAGCTACTCTCTGGAGTCACGATCGCTCAAGGAGGTGTTCTGCCTAACATCCAGGCTGTCTTGTTGCCAAAGAAGACCGAGAAGAAAGCCTAATTCTACTCTTCTATTACATCTCATAATCGGCCCTTTTCAGGGCCACAAATTTATTCCTAACGCATCAGACGAAAGTAACTTGCAAATTTTCAACAGCTTCAACGTCAATCTAACATCACGTATCTATATTTTCTGGTCTAAAGTTATGTTTTGGAGACTCCTTGCTCAATTTTTACGAGTCATATGTACATATTTTCAACTATAACTACTCGAAATATCGAATAAAAAACAGTCTTTCGGCACTTGACAGTTCTGTTACTTCTCAAATTTTGATATCACGCAATAGTAGATTTAAATGATAAAATTGTCGTTTAAATAAATAAATATTGTGCGGTATCCGTGAGGTACCCGCGTATGTAAGTGAATGACCGATTGTATAAACTACTAAGCCGATGTATTGATACAGTCAGTCTCGAACCAGCAAATGAGACACCGGTAAAGAAAGGCTCTCAGTGTGCACTCTAATCTTGGGCATAGTCGGTCGCTTTCGGGAGCGCTCAATTTACATGGGTCGCAGTCCTACGACGAATTAGTTCGCTCTTTTACTTCGTTAGTTTTTTTTTTTTAATATTTCAGTACCTAGAGATAATTAAAACAAGAAAATAGATATTTATGATTATTGTTAACCATAGACTATAAATTATATACTTTAATAAGAGACTCCTGTGAGAGTAAAAAAAATCAGTCGGTTGGTCATGCAGCGCCACTTCATAATAGGGCGGGCGCCAGAAAAATAAATATATAAAGAACTGAGAGCGAGAGCATCGACGAACCAGTTCGCATAGTTCACCTAAGGCGCTCTTCCCACCCAGGTCGTTCGCGAACTACCCAAGACTAAATTGCACTCTAACCTCTTTTTCACTTACCTAAATCCCGCAATCCAACAGTGGCGACGAGGATATTGGAAATAAATTAATTGCGTGCAAAATAAATGATCAGTACAGTAATAAAAGCAGTGTTCGCCGCGGAAATTAACGGGTACGCATCTGCTGACCGATATACGTCTAAATAAAGGCAGACAGATCGGGAATAAATGAGTGGACTGAAAGAAGTGAAAAAGAAAATTGAATCCGGAGTAACAAAGTGGGTGTACGAACTAAATAAAGAGTCGTTGCTAAAAATTTGTGCACAATATGGATTAGAGGGATCAAGTACAACTTTCATTGATGAGTTGAAGAGACGTTAGCTACGTTCGTGAAATCGAAACAGCCTCCGAAGAAAGACGTAGGCTAAAGTTCAAAAACTCCGATAGTTGAAAATACTGAAAACGAGGGGAAACCAAAAATCGAGAAGAAGAGCAACGAAATGGCAGGGTATTTAAGTCAAATTAAACCATTGCAAAAAGGCGGTAACTGGTCGTTATTCAAAGAACAGCTCGACGGTTTCATCGAACTAAATGATACAGCTAAAGATAAGAAAACACCTCTGCTCTTGACAAGGTTGTCGACAGCCGTGTTCGATCGTGATCAAAAGCCGTTGTCTATGAAATACAAGGATTTGGTACAAAGCTACGAGATCACTACATGCACGTCAACGAACATTTACACCGTTACGCGTTTCGGTAACGTAAACAAAAACCCGGGGAGAAGATCCAAAACTATGGTTGTCTCACTGAGAAACGATGGCACACAAATGCAAATTTGCCAGCACCGACATAGAAAGTCATATTAGAAATCAACTTATCTCGGGTATGAACAGCCAATTGATGCAATATAAGCTACTGAAATCATCCAAATCATCAGTGGTAGAGCTGGTTGAACTGGCCAAAACGATCGAGATCGCGGATACTAAGGTCAGTGAAGCGGGACGAAGCGCCATGATGCACACTCAACCGTCAGGCGAAAACAGTCTACATGCGATCTTCGGGGCCAGAGAAAGGACACATCGAGAAATACACAGAAGTTCGGCAAGCGCACATGCACTCAAAATAAACAAGGTATCGCCCGTACTGAAAAAAGATGTTACTGCTGCGGAAAGGACAATCACGTAAGATCAGAATGTCCATTGAAAGATAAATTTTGTAGCGAGTGCGGCCAAAAAGGGCACATAGTATATAAAGTGTGTAAAAGTTATAAAAGTAGAGTCACTTCGTAAAATTTTGTAAATGTCGATAATGAAGATTCAGATCAATCCGATCAATTCGATTAATCCGAGTAATTCAATGATTCCGAACCATCGAGATTAGCCAGCGACTCATTGTAAAGTTCAGTGAATATTATAAATAATGTAAGCGTAAAAACAACGGAGATGGTAGAACCCCACACGGACACACTATTTATGAAATAAATGATAAATAATTGAAAATGCAAATAGACACCGGTGCGGCAATTTCAACCATCTCCGAAGCGTGTTATAAAAAATATTTCGTTAATGTATCACTTAACACGACAGGGATTCTCCTCCAATTTTATAACAAACAGGAAATTTTCGCCACTGGCTTAATTAGATTATACGTAAAAAAGGAACCGAATGCAGAACCGCGAAAATTGAGGTTTTATGTAATTAAAGGAGGAGGATGCCCAATTTTAGGTTGAAATTGGTTGCAAAAATTAGCCATGTGGCCTATAAATTTTGAAAATTTCGAAAGACAGAAGATTAACGTAAATCATACGTCAAATTCAGAACCGAACGTTGAAAAAGAAATTGCAAAACTGAAAAATACGTTTCCAGGAGTGTTTGCACCCGAATTTGGAACGTTTACGAAAGGTAATTTGAAATTAAAAGTACAGCCAGGCACACAACCTAAATTTTTGCAACTACGTTTTTTAATTGTTAATTTTTAAAAATTACTCAGAATTCAAATTAAATTTATTAAATTTTAAAAAATTATTAAAATTTTATGAGAATTTTAACTGAGAAGTATATATAGTAATAGAAGCGCGGATCCCCGCTTCGGCCGCCTACCCCCACTACTCGACCGCTTTCGCGCGCTCGGCCGTTTTTGGTCATGTTTGCAAGCATTTTTCACCTATTTTTCATCATTTTAACGAAAAATCAGAATAGACGTTTTGAAGTACTATACTTCGACTTTCAAAATCCGTCTTAAAAATTAAAATCGGACCACCTCAAGAGCATCCAGCCGTTTTGCAAGAAAGTGCATAGAAAAATTCAAATTGCAATTATGCAAAAAGTAATGATACGACAGCGCCTGGATTTAGCACACATAAAGTACCCATCGATCGCTACTTTCTCGCGGAGAGCCCGTGCTACAGCTTCAAAAATGGCGGAGTTGTGAATTTTTGAAAAAACGCCGTTTTTTCGAGTTTTTTCGAATTTTCTCCGTTACTATTGATCCGATCGAGTCCGTCAGGGGCTCATTCTCTTTGTCTTTTGATTCTCTACAATTCGTCTGTTGAAAGCATCAAGACTGCTCCATCGGTTCAGCTTTTATATGCGAAAAACGAAAAAAAACACTTTTTTTAGAGGTTTTTTGTTAATAAACAATCTTAGTAATGAAATTTCCGAGTAGAAAACATGGCACACTAAATCTACGGACTGTTCCGCGTATGATGGCGCAAGCCGTTTTCTAATAATATTTTTGTCACGTAAAAATCCCTATTGCCTGGTCTATATGGATCCTTGGGGAACTCCTGCTGTTATGGATTGTTTGTCGGATTTTTCTCCATTCGCCTGTACTGTGAAGGTTCTGTGATGTAAGCAGCTCTGTATTATTTTGATCAGGTATTTTGGAATATTTAGTTAGTCTAGTTTATATATTAGTCCTTCGTGCCAGACCGTATCGAAGGCCTTTTCTATATCGAGGAGTGCGAGTGACGTTGATTTATTAATGTTGAAGTTGGATGAGATATGGTTTGTAAGTCTTGCCAGTTGTACGGTGTTATGTTGAGTACGGAAGCCGAATTGTTGGGGGATCAGTTGCTTTTGTTGTTCTTCGTGAATTTTGAGTCTATTGAGGATCATGTTTTCTGCTACTTTGCTCATTGTTGGGAGTAGGCTTATTGGTCGGTAGTTTTGCGCGCTCCCGAGTCGATTGTTTCGATTTTAAAAATAGTCTTTATTTTTCCATTTGTTTTGTACATTTGTTTTTGGATTTCTTATTTCTATACCTGCTCCATTTTGGAGTTTTACTAGAACATTTTTATTTTGTTTTGTTTTGTTTTTGCGTGGTTTGGTTTGGAGTTTTATGTTTTCTTGAGGTAAAAAATTTGAAAAAAAACCTTTTAGGTTTGGGTTTTTTGTCTTAGAGCTAGTTTTCTTAACCTAATTTTATTTACATTTGTACATTTATTTGCCTTTTGGCAAGCTAGTTTTTATGTTAGGATAATATGGTGTGGTAATTTGTGCTTTATTTTAAATGGTGTATTTTGATTGGTTATTTGTCCTAGGTTTTCTAGGATTTGAATTTGTTTGACTTCGTGCTTGAAGAATTTTAAAGTTCTTTGATGGATTTCAGAATACATGTCATTTATGTTTGTTTTGGTTTGTATGCTTTTGTTTGTTTCGTCCCATTCTGCATCTGTTATAGATCTAAGTATCTTATTTTGTATGATTTGTACTTTTTTTATATTTGTCTTACAGGTATTGCTCCATACTGGTGCAGCGTATAATATCACAGGTCTTATTATTGTCTTATATAGTAATAGTTTGTTTTTTATACTTAATTTACTTTTCTTATTAATTAGGTGTTGCAGCATTCCCTTGATTTTTTGTGCTTTATTTAGGATGGTGTTCACATGTGGTGTGAAGTTAAGTTTATCGTCTAGGATTACTCCTAAGTATTTGACATGTCTTTTTGGTTCAATTATTTCGTTATTCATATAGAAGGGTGGTGTTTCGATTTTTTGTTTTCTTTTAGTGAATAGTATTAATTCTGTTTTTGTGTTGTTGATTTTAATTTTCCATTTATGGAAGTGTTGTTTTATGATGTTGATGTGTTGTTGGACGTTATTTTGTGCTACCTTTTTGCTCCAGGAGCTTGAGTAGATTGCTGTATCATCTGCGAATAGAGCTAGTTCTGTTTTTGGTGTGGTTGGTATATCATTTATAAAATATAGGAATAGGACTGGTCCTAGAATGGATCCCTGTGGTACTCCTGCAACTATTTTTTGTTTGGTTGATGGTTCACCGTTGACTTGTACAGTGAATGTTCTATTTTTCAGGTAGCTTTGGATGATTTTAATTAAGTATATTGGGATTTTGAGTTTATCAAGTTTGTAAATTAGTCCTTTGTGCCATACTGTGTCAAACGCTTTTTCGATGTCTAGTAGGGCTAGAGATGTTGATTCATTTCTGTTGAAATTGTAGCTAATATGATTTGTGTTTTTTGCGGAAGCCAAATTGCTGTGGGATAAGTTGTTTTTCTGTGTTTTCATGTTCTTTCAGTCTAAATAGTATAATATTTTCAAATATTTTGCTCAGAGTGAGGAGGAGGCTAATGGGTCTGTAATTTTGTGGGAACAATTTATCTTGGACGGTACCGCCTGATACGTTACAGTATGCATACAAGAAGGAATCTGGGATTACAGGGGAGGAAAGGAGACGTGGACACCAGGAGTAATTGTTAACGAAATTACCCCAGGTGTCACGTATGATGTACAGGTAGGAGATCAAACCTGGCAAAGACATGCTAATCAAACATTTGCTCGTAGCTCGCAATTAGAGAAACAGCTACCTGCTGATAAATCAATTATACCCGCTGACATTGTTCTCCGCAGATCCAAACGTATTCGAGAACGTAATAATAAAAAATTATAAGAGTTGAATAGCGATATAGAAAATAAGTTCCTCCAAAGAGAGCAGGTATAGAAATATGATATCAACAATAAATGTACAAACCAAAAACAAAGATAAAGACTATTTTAAAATGAAAAAAAAAAAAAAGAAAATAAGTTCCTATGTACGAATAAAGAAGATTAAATAAATGAGCCAAATCCACTATTAGAGATAATACCCACATATATATATGTATATATACTCAGGTTAATGATCAACTATAAGCATAAATAAATAGGTTAAGCCTATCATTAAGCCAGGAAGGATGCGGTATCCGTAAGGTACCTACGTATGTATGTGAATGACCGATTGTATAGACTATTAAGCAAATGTATTGGTACAGTCAGTCTCGACCCGCAAGTGAGACACATAGTAAATAAAATTCAAAGAAAAAATCTCACTGTATGCACTCGAACCTCTTTTTCACCTACCTAAATCCCGCAATCCAACATATCGATTCGATATCAGTCAAAGCACCGCAATTGTAAGCTCGTGGATAAGAGAAGTAAGTATTGGACGATCCTTGTCTAACGCTCTAACCGTAAGTTTATTGATTGAATTTATTTGATATAGGTAGTTCCATGTGAATGAAATAAATATTTATTGTTCCGGAAAATATGGAACCATAACCGGCTGACAGCGTCTACACGGTCTCAAATTGAAACATGGAACTTCTATCGTACATGAAAATCACAATACATAATTTCCAATATATTTGAGATATTTTAGGTTCCAATATATTTTATTTCTTTGGACATCTACACTTGGAATACACTAGTGGTTGGAAATTGATATTAGTATTGAATCTGCACTGCATAGCTATTATACCTGTGGCATCATTTTTATTCAAAATATATCACGAGTTGTAAAAAGTCAACTTTCATATTCTGTCCCTGATAAAATGAAACAACATGTTGGCCACTAAAAACGATCGAAAAATTCTTTCATTTTTCTCTGACCAAATTACGATTCTTCCCTGACCAAAATTCAAGCTAATAGTGTGAATGCGAATGACTAATTGACGTAGCTCTGAATTAATAGATATTAAAAAATTTGCGAGAGAAACTGTTCTTTAATTTTTAACACTGTTCCGATTCATTATAAATTCTCAGCATGTAAAAAATTTTTTTTTCATTTTCCCTGACCAATCAAATTTTTTGACTTCCTTGATTTTCGTGACTAGTGGCCACAATGAAAAAATCACATCACATGGGAATTAATCGTGAGCATTAGAGTGCGAAGCAGTTCAATTACTTAAATATTCGTGGCCCTGAAAAGGGCCGATTTTTTGCTGTTGAGCGAGTGAAGGATCGTTGACTTAGCCTCCGAAACCGTACAGAGTGCGGCCTTGACGTTTCAGAGCGTATACAACGTCCATGGCGGTCACGGTCTTCCTCTTGGCGTGTTCGGTGTAGGTGACAGCATCTCTAATCACGTTCTCGAGGAATACTTTCAGAACACCTCGAGTTTCTTCATAAATCAATCCAGAAATACGTTTCACTCCACCACGACGAGCCAGACGACGAATAGCAGGCTTGGTAATACCCTGGATGTTATCTCGCAAGACCTTCCTGTGCCGCTTCGCTCCTCCCTTTCCCAATCCTTTTCCTCCCTTGCCGCGACCAGTCATATTAAACTTGGAATAGCCGAAAATCCGTTATGGAATAGAAGCTCTTTGCCTGACGACAAGAACGAGATTGAGCGAAGTGCTCACGCGTGCGCCCATATACCTTCTTCACTCTCAACCCCCTCCATTCTTCATCCACCAATCAGCATTCTGGGCTGCGAGCCGACAAACTGTGAAATACAGGCTTGAGCGCTGCGCCGGGTCAAACCAACTCTAGACGCTCCAGTAAGTGGTTAGCTTGTTTTATTCTGTTTTAACAAATCTACAATGGCACGAACTAAGCAGACTGCTCGTAAGTCCACCGGTGGCAAAGCTCCACGAAAGCAATTGGCGACTAAGGCGGCTCGTAAGAGCGCTCCAGCTACCGGAGGAGTAAAGAAACCCCATCGTTACCGTCCAGGAACCGTTGCTCTACGTGAAATTCGTCGTTACCAGAAGAGCACCGAACTGTTGATCCGTAAATTGCCTTTCCAACGGCTCGTTCGCGAGATTGCTCAGGATTTCAAGACTGACTTACGTTTCCAGAGCTCTGCTGTAATGGCGCTTCAAGAAGCTAGTGAGGCTTATTTGGTTGGCCTCTTCGAAGATACTAATCTCTGCGCCATTCACGCTAAACGTGTCACAATCATGCCGAAAGACATTCAACTAGCTCGTCGTATTCGTGGCGAACGCGCTTAATCTGCTTCTAATTTGACAAACACAAACGGCCCTTTTTAGGGCCACCAAATATTCTAATATACGCAAAGAATTATCTCACTATCTTTCGACTAGTAATACAAACTACTTTTGTTTTTCAGTATTCGGTAAAAATACTATTAAAGGAGAATAAGACATCATTTGTAGTAATTTGATATTTTTAATAACTGTTTTACATTTTAATCCTTGATACCGTATGCTTCCTTATTTTTTATAATTTTTTCACAAATATCCTTATGTTTCGCCCAATCCTTCACTTGACATTCTCTGTAATAAAAATAGATCGCGTAGTTTTGAGTCGTTCTGTGTTGTTACGTCTATCTTTATTTCTTCCGAAATATATTTTTGAGATATTTAGAATTATAATTAGACGTTTACCTGCCACAGTACCAAGCTTCTTTACATTTGGAACAACGCTTTGACGCAAGTTCTTTGCAAGCAAAACACTTTTTTGGTTCGACAGATTCAAGCTTATCTAAATCATAGGCTTCGCTCAAAACTTGAGCCATAGTTTTAATGTACTCCATATCATTGTTAAATAAGGACTTGGATTGATGCTTTGCTAGCTTCTTCCATTTTTTGTTATATTTAGCCAGGATAGATGATCTCATCTAGAAATCCATGAATAATTATTTTTCCCATTTTTTATTGAGTAAATTTGGAAAATCAAACTTACTTCCGGTAGCATTTCAACAACTACAGGCTTTTGAATGGTCGGAGGTTGCGACATTACGCTCAATTGACATAGCCATCGTTTTAATTCTATCAATGGAGCAATTTGATCCAGTACAGATTCGTACAAGTATTTTTGAAGCTGAAATATTATTCGTACTTATAAATTATCATCAGATTTGATTAGCGATGAAGATGATTAAACGATTTACTTTAACGAGTTGAGACATTCTAAATTCGGTGATCTCGTAGTATGGAGCACATTTTGGATTTAAAAGAATTTCTCGTAAACCAATCCACACTTGTCCCTCTACTCTGCAGATTCTGTCCTGATCGTTTTCGTTTACTGTCTCCCATTTTCCACTGTATACTATTTTGTTTCCTGAAAATTACACAACAGTGTACCAGTTATTATTGATTTCTATTACATACTTCCATAATATTTACCTTCCTCGTTCAGTCTCCTCCAAGGCTGTTTTTCTATCAACTCAGTTAATAAATACGGAACGTCATGCGTCGATAACATCCGCGAAAGTGCGCACAAAGGTAAACTATCTACAAACTCAGCCATATATCGCAGAATTGATACGCACTTCATACTTATATCGAATTCCAACTCCTTTTTCTTTTTCAACAACTCTTCTAGACACGAGCTGATAAAGAGAAACGAATACAAGATATGGGCTGATTAATTCTTTGATACGAAAATAATTATAGACAACAATTCTTTCTATTCTAAGTCTCAGGTTTACTCAAATAATGTTTCAATTAAAATGTGTATGAGTATGATATTCTGATGATGTTAGAAAATCGTTAATTCTATTTTTTGTTAGAACGAGATAAAGTACTTTGCTTCCTTGCACTCGTCTGTAGAATCTTCTTTCTTGTCATAAAGAAGATTGGTCACGTTAGTAACAGCGTAATCAATCAAATCTAGAGCATAGTCATCCACAGCTTCTGCACTATCAGAATGAAACAGAATATTCTCCAACAGCGAAGCAGCTACACCTTCGTGGTAAAACACACTATGTAGCATGAACGTGTTGGTTGGCTCATCGTTTATTTCAATCAAAATTGGGAATACGTTTTCTTTCCAAATGTTGATCTGGATCACTTCGTGAATCAGAACGGGTATCTGATTAAAAAAAAAAATACATCAATTGATGTCAGATGCAGCTATTAGTTCTATAACTAAATCAGAATTATCATTGCTATTCTGGTAGGTATCGATAATCTTAAAAAAATTCACGAGGCTGCGTATGGTACTATAGAATAATTCAATATTTTGCGCGTATGTTAAATCTACTCATTTATTGATCAAACTTGTGCTTTAGCTTCGGAGTAAAGATATTTAATTAATGCCAACCTTTTTTAACGATATAAACCATTCTTTGACAGCCTCTTCTCGTAATGTACTAATTTCTAAAACACTTTGCTGGTTCAGAAGCAGTAATTTCTTGTGAAATTCAAGCCATCTGCAATTATAACGAAACTCATAATCTCGGTACTTTGCTTTGTATGTATGTAAGCCAGTATTTTACCGCTTGGTGCCAATATCTTCGATGTTTGATGGCTGCAGACCCTGTACATGAATTTCTATTTCCCACGGAGTTATAATATAATCTGTCATATTCTTCACGACAAAGAACCGAATTTTTCAATCTTTATACCATAACAACCGTCGACGTATGAATCCAACAACAGCCATTTGTAAATAAAGATATCTTCTATGAAATCCCGCGTTAATCTGATTGGCTGAACCCTTGACGCCATGTTTCGTTTGATTTGAATTTTTTCTATCACAGCTATCAATCCGTATCACGTCGATAAAAATAAGGTCTGCAGGGAAGAAAATTACCGTAAAATACCTTGAATTATTATGACTCTACATTCATGAAGGGATTTTTAAATAAAATGACAACAATTTATGAATATACTACATTCTATATTGGCTTTAAGAAGTACAGATAATCTTCTAATGAAGACCCTCTTTTTCCAATCACGCCGCATACTTAGATTTAAGAATACTTTATTCTAAAAATTGTAAGTAATTATTCAATCTAGTTTTATTATCCTTGTAAGACGTTTGCATATCATTTGAGAATGTAAATACATAATTAAGAACAGAAATTAAAGCTCAATAGATCTAAGACATATCCTTACGATTAGTTATACATATTCAACAAGTTACACGCATGGTGTTTGAAAATATATTCTTATCTATTCATTTATGGTTTTCAATAAAAATAGTATTGAATTTTCGGTATAATTATAACATAGAAAAGATGATTCAAGTTTGTTGCATCTTAAAGCTAAAACGCCAACTGGACCCGATCAACGAGTACACAACTGTTGAAATCAATGCAAAATTTATGTAGTTTTAAAGTGATCGTCGGTTAACGTTGTATAAATATGTCCTTCCCCAGCCAGGAACTCAAGTATATCATCGACATGGGAACCAATGTGCGGCGGTACTCTTGCTTTAATCTGATCCCTCTCTATCCCACTGGTTGACTCATTTTCAGATTGAATTATCTTGAAGACAGTCTTCTGTTCAAGTGTCATTCCGCCAAGACTTGCTCCCATCATAGAAGAATCCATCATCGAATTTTGCAATCCTCCAGTTTCATTTGGATCCTTAACGTCACTTACATTAGTGTTTCCTGCGCCAGCCATTCGTTCTCCTTTCAGATCAACGTATATTGACTCTAAGAGATGCAGGGTCAGCTCATTTAGGTCAGTAATGGGATAAATCTTCATTATTAGGATATGTTTCTTCTGATGTTGTTCACGAAGCGAGCCATAAACCCGAACATAGGTATTTACCTCGATTTCTGGTCCTTGTGGGCTTTTGTCAGCTTCCATCCAATGGAAAGCTGTCATCGTTCCAGTTTCGTCTTCGATATCGTACGTAATTTTTGTTGTCGAAGGATCTATTCTACGCACTATTCCAACGGCCGTTACTATCTGCACGTCTGTACCCCAGATCTGGAGATCCTCTGGCCCGTCGATCAGATGCTTCATCATAACAGGAACTATGTTTTGGGCTCGTTTTGGTCCTTTCTTTGCATTTGCTGATGGTGACGATACTTCCGAGGAGTTAAAGTAGCCTCCACCGTCGTTTGAGAATGCATTTTCACCCCACATTTTAACTCTTAAAGATCAGTCACTGAGAATAGGGTTAGAATTTGGTTACCGGGGTCGTACTGCGAGTAACTTTGCTGTTTGGCGGGATTTTCTCGAGTACACAACTCGTGTATGGTATCTTTGACAGTGCTGACAATGTTGAAGATAAAATTCACCAGGATATGAAATAGGGAATTTTCGTTTCTCAGAAACGAAAACGAAAACAATAATTAAAAACCAATACACTTGCGAGAGATAAGCGACAATAATATAACCAAACCTTAGATATAACCCGTATTCTCCTAAGCCCGTGTAAAATAGCATAACCACAAGATTAGCATCATTTGAAGAAATAACATTCAGTGATGGAGAAATCGCAGTCGAAGAAAAAGACTCGACAGACAAGGCGCTCAAGTAAAGAAAATAAAAATGAAGAAGTCGAGCCAGAAATGGAGGGAGCGAATATCGGAGAGTACATAACCTACGATGTATTGAGAATGATATTAGAATATTCTAATGCCAAGGATTTGTCTCGGGCAGCTATGGTCTGCAGGTAATACAATTTTCGAAAATCAAAAATTGTATACCGAACTCATAGATCCGACAACGAGAGACAACTGGCTGCCGATTCTGTTGCCAAGTACTAATTTCGTGACTGTTTATCACTCGACGTATTTTAGGTCTTGGAACGAAGCTGTAAAGAAAGAAATGCAAACTAGAACAAGACCACAGAATAAATTGTATGATTTGAGGCAAGAAGAAACTCGTAAAACTTTTACCGACCACTTGCACATCAGGCCAAGTATTGGTCTGTTGTTTATGGGCCGACAACAACGAATAAAACGGTGCGATTTCGGACGTTACACAAATGACGGTAGCCACCTATTTCTCTGTAACAAATTTTCACGATTCTTTTTATCTCCGCATGATTCAAATTTCTTGAACGGTTGACAAAAATAACAAGACTCTACGTGTTGAAAATACACTATGCATCAGTTTGATACAGATTGACTTACAAGATAATTCATATGTGACTATATCTTAATATGAATGAAAAACAAGGCTGATTTGAATATGGGCAATCTGCCTCTTTTCCTCTTTTTCGAATCATGATCTTGTACTTATACAAACATATTATGCTCTATTTTAATGAAATAAAATTCAATTTCAAGGTTGTCTATGCCATCGTGTGCCTCCTCGAACCAATTGTTTAACTATATGGAATTACGGCCTGGTCCATGACAATTTGGAGTTGGAAGGAGACGTGCTATCCGCTCTATTCCTACCACAAGTTCCAGGAGTTAAAATAAAGTGCTTCACCATACGCACACCGGATGTTCGAGAATTCAGAATAACGACCAACAGAAGAAGCAGGGAAAAATTAGCCAGAAAATTTTTCAAAATTTCACCGAAGGAGGACAATATCAAGGCTTTAATACTTTTGCAAAATCAGGACCAGAATATCGAACATTTCGATGACCAAGCTGATCAATTTGATGCCAAGCAGATTTTAAAGGCATTCCTATCACAACAGTAAAACACCTGTTAATTTATTACTGTTAAACATGGAGATATTTATACAATGATTGAGTCCATACATTCTATTCAGTGAAAAACGCTTCCAAATTTTTTTTAGATTTTTTTATTCAGTCGTTTTTGTTTCATACATGATTTAAGTTAGTTGAGAAAGCCTATTTTAAAAAATCCGAATAAATTCTCAAAAATTTAGTGAATGACATAGAACAGCGCCGTGTTATGAAAAATGTGTAAATAATTTTTTTTTCATATTTTTTTTTCTCATGGAATACAGAATTTTTAAATTTTTAAAAGTGAAATTGACTGTTTCACAGAGATAAACTTTGGTAATGTTGTATGGGAAAAATCGTATGAGTCAAATAAGGCTCAATTTATCTCTGTGAGACTGTTAATTTCAGTATTTTAGATGTCAAAATTCCAAATTGAGTGAAAAGAAAAAAATAGAAAACAAATTCTTTCCACATTTTCGATGATATAGGGCAGTTTTATGTTATTCACTGGATTTTTGAGAATTCTTTCAGATTTTTGAAAATAGGTTTTCTCAATCAACTTTAAAAATGTATAAAATATAAACGGTTTAGTAACAAAACCCCCCAAAAGAATCTGGAAGCGTTTTTCAACAAGTAGAATGTTATAAAAAAGCCTGGAATGATTTCAAGATGGTTGGGGTTTGACAATGGTCCAGTTGGCATGGATTGCCCCATATACAATCACGTGTCTATTCTTTTCTCAGGGCAAACAACAAAGACAAGATATCTGTTTGGGGTGGTTTCGCGAGTAAACTAACAGTCTGCACTCCTGGGTCTGGCGGAAGTCGATGTGACAGAGCAGGATTTCTAGCTGGTCTCAGCATTTGTGGTGCTGGTGTTTCGACCTGGTCCACAGTGCTAGATAGCCGCATAAAGACTAAGGAACAATTGGAGAAGGAATTGACTGTGTTTAGAGATGCGGTAAAGCTACGGAAAGACTCGATTGGATTCATGTTCGCTTGTTGCGGACGGGGCGAAGAGTGGTATAACGAAAAAGATGTGGAACCTAAAGCGTTTAGAAAATTTTTCCCCAACGTTCCGCTGGTTGGATCTTTTGGAGGTGGCGAATTCGGCGTGACAACAATTCCTCAAGGTATTTGAAATGTTTTTGGCAATTTATTAAAATATGGATAATTGATTGAAAAATAGTAAATACAATGGATTGTTCAATGCTATAAGTATTATTCTTCTTTTGATATTTTTCTTCAGAATGCTCAAAGACTGCAGACCTCGTCTACGAATATTCAACAATATTCTTAATCGTATCTTACGGGCCTATGGGAAATACGAAATAATAAGTATAAGTATTTAAGAAACTTACGCAGCATTTTCTACTTTATTATAACGAATAAATATGACAGAACTTAATTATCTTGCAGCCAGCTTTACCTCAGAATATTGTAAATACTGAGAAGTGATAAAAAAGCGAATAAAAATGGTGCATCAAATTATACAGTGTATAAAAACCCCATTATTGGCTCATCACTATTCTCCTATACCACTACAAATATTAAAAAAGCAATGCATTTTAGCACACTTGTGTTCAAAGCAGAGACAACTGCTTGAACTTATCAGTATTTCTTTACATAAATCTTCAACAATATTAGCTAATAAATTAAGAGAAAAACTTATATCAGATAATTGAAAGAGTTGGATAGGATAAAACAGAATCGCCTCGTAGTCGGATCGTTCAGGATGTATTCATCGATGGGCAATATTCAGTTTGAAGTAAGGTGTTTATAAATTGAATAGAGACCAAGAGAACAGTTGTTAAAACATCTATAAGCTCAACTTGGCTTGCGTTACTTTAATGTAAATGCTTTAAATCCTAAATCAGATATATAAAATAATACTAAATATGTAGAAACTAATTTACGCTATATAATTATTAACATAACGAGAATCGATGAGAGTTTATGCAACCGAATGTTTCAACCATCTGATCTACTAAGATCCAATGACTCTATCAAGGTGTTGCTTCAGGGTGACTAACTGACGCCTTGTCTCGTCGTCAAATTCAGGCAGATAGGACAACCGCAGTCCATCGTTTGGGAGCAGAGACAAAACCCTCCCATTATCCAACGGCACGTTAACATTGGCTACGTTTTCATTTACCACTGAGGTAACTAGCAGCGGACTTCCCTGCATGCTAAGAGCCATTTCCCCTTGTCGAGGACGTCTCATAACGCTCATTGGAGTGTTGGGTTTCACTTTTGGAGTAACAGGCTCGTATTCGTTGAGATGATGATGTTTCAACAGCGCCGGAGTTTTGAATTTATTTTTCGTTACTGTAGAGACGGACCTCTCCGGCTTCTTTACCGTTTTCAACGGCGCAATAGTGCTCAGATTTTTCGTACGATTCCCAGAAGAACTGCGTGTTCGTATTTTCCGGGTTTTTGAAGACGTGGTTGGAACGGCTAGTGACTTGTTTGTAGTGCTAGTCGTCGTTCCGACTTCCGTCATATATCCATCGTCTGAAGTAGTTGTAGTCCGTTTTGAGGCTCTTTTAGCCTTGACAGTCTTTGGCGAGGGCGAAATGGTCTCATCGTTCACCGAGGAGCTCACTTCGCAGATATTATCTTCTTCGGACTTTCCTTTATCAATATTGATAATATCGCGTAAGGTTAGCTTAGAAACTGACAATGGAAACCGAGCGGATGCGACTCTGTAACGGGTTTCTATACTCTGTAATTTCGTCTCGTATAGTGCTTGCATTTTTTGAACTCGTAGATGCACGTTCTTCTCGAAATCTTTCAACAACCGGCTCGCATCGTCGATTCCGTCGATGGATTTTGCTCGGCGAGGCTGTTTAGTTCGCGGCATTTTACGGCTGATGAAAGTTGTTTACGTTCGCGAGAAGCGTCTCCCTTAGGTTGTAGGCACACAGTTTATCCCTACGAAATGATGTTCACAGCACTTTCTTAAACCTCAATAAATTAGTTCTTCTACCCGTAGTCTAGTTTCTAACTATCCGGTTATAATCGAACAACCATTGACTCAATATGTGATATTTGCTGTCGTCCGACTCTCAAGAGAACAACATTCTCCAACGTACATTTAATTTTCAAATCGCGGTAAACGACGAAGACCATGAACTGTGTTAAGACCGCTAACGCTATGTGAATTTCACGTCTTTCTTCGAACAAAGAGTATGTAGAAATGTATTGTCTAAATAGTTTGTATAGTTAGACTATAAAATCGCTTTTCTTTGTATTGGGGCAAAACGGAATGAGATTAAAGTTGGAGGTGAAATGAAAATAATACATACGGAAAAATGGACATTAAAATCGAAGAAAGAATCGCTGTAAATAATTTAGACGATGTTTGTCGGGTTTGTCTATCGTCGGATGAAAATAAAGAATTTATTTTTCGAAATGAAGTTGAGGCTTCAAAAATTGAGGATAAATTTACCCTTTCGCAAAAGCTCCAAGTTTACGGTGGCATAGAGGTTAGTTTTTCGGCATTTTAACTTCGCCTTATGATGCATCTAGTTTTATCATTTATTCATAATACTATAAATATTATTTTCCATTTTCCTCTTACATTCTATTTCCAGATCTGGGAGGACGATGGACTTCCTACCAAAATTTGCACCGTTTGCATTTCCAAGATTAACGTCGCACACGATTTTCGTGATCAATGTCAAAAGGCTGATGAAAAACTCAGGAAATTATACGGCAAACCTGGCCCAAAAAATAAGTCAAAAATTCAAAAGGTTCGCAAGGTTCTATCAATCTTACGTTATTCTTATCTTCGACTAAAAAACATTTGTTCTGTATATAAAGTAAAATCGCAATCAAACTATTACTTTCCACATCTATTTATAATTCTTATACGTCGAACACAGAAATGTGTATCATCTGCCTTTTTTACATTTTCTTGTGTCTCATATTTTCCTTGGCTCTCCAGGATCAGCATTGTCAAACGGATGCGTATCTCTTGCCAGTCGCCATCAAGGAAGAAGAAAAAGATAGGATGATGCAGCAGCAAAGTATTGGGAGTATTGATTCTGGAAAGGAGTCGGATAAAGGCCTGAAAGTTCTTCCGAAATTTCTTTATAAAGACGACATTGAGATTGAAGAGCATAAAATTCTGCCTGAATTCAATGTCGAACAACATCAGATAGAGAAAGAAAAGAATTTGGAAAAGAAAAAAGAGGCGTACAGAACGAGGAGGGTTTCGATGTTCAAGAGAATGACTTCTATGGAGAATTTGAAAAGCCATAAGGAAAGACAGAGGCAATACATAAAGAAGAATACAAACTCGAAGTCTGAATCTAACGAGCTGGATTTATGCCCGATTAAAAATAGTAGAATGAGATCTAACAGGTCCATTGATTTTAGCTTGGAATCTGAGCTCTCGCACGCATGTAGTAAATGCAACAGATCTTATTCTACGAAAAAGTCGTTGGAAAGACACGCGGCTACTCACGAAGAGAAGAAATTGAAGTGCAATAAATGTAGCGAGCAGTTTTTCAGAGCTGAGAAATTGATGGAGCATAACAAAGTTCACGATTCTCAGGACAAGCCGAAGCCAATATCGTGTAAAATATGTGATAAAAACTTCAGGAAAACCGATACAATGGTCAGACATCTGAACGTCCATAAAAAGGCTAATCCTAAAGAAGTATTTTCCATTCTGAAAGAAATCAGAGACAGAAGAAAGGGGGAAAATAAAATGGAGAATTGTAGCGAAGATGGGAAGCCAGCTAGCAAGGAAGAAAAGGCTGAGCTTAGCAAGGAAGAAAGCAGCAGCGGAGAAGAGAATGAGACAAAGGAGATGAGCAAACGTCTTCCAATGCCGAACGAAGATCAGGACTACAACCCAGATTCTCCGAACTCAGAATCCCGCAGCGAAAGCGAAACAGATTCTTTCAATAACTTGGCGTTTTACAGGTGTAAACATTGCACGAAGTGTTACTCGACCAAGAAGTCCCTGCAAAGACACATGTTGATACACGACGAGAAGAAATTTGTCTGCAACGTTTGCAATATGAAATTCTTCAGACCCGATAGACTGAAGAGTCATAGGGACAGGTATGGGCATGACGAAGACAAGGAATGTATGGAGCCGCAGAAGCCGCCGGACGATAAATCCGCGATAAAATTAATAAACAGTTGGATAAGAGAAGAGCTGGATTCGGATAACGAGGGGAAAGGATTCCCCTGTGAAATATGCGGCAAATCTTACGTGACCAAAAAGTCTTTGCAGAAGCATAAGGCAAACATGCACGAAAGTAGAACGGATTTCTGCGCCAATTGCAAGGCTGAGAAATGTAAATGCGCTGAAAAGGCTAGGGAAAGTGAGAAAAAGATGGAGAAATCAAAGCCATTCAGCTGTGACGAGTGCAACAAGTCGTTCGAAAAGGAATCTAAACTGGAAAAACATTTGAGAATTCACGAGCGTGCTAAGGAACAACAAGATTCTAATTTCAAACGATTTTTATGCCATATTTGCAGCAAAACCTTCAGACAAAATACTGGACTGATGTTTCACATGCGAACACATACCGGCTACAAACCGCATGTGTGCAAATATTGTGGCCGAGGTTTTACGTCGAATTCAAACTGCATTAATCACGAACGGACCCACACTGGGGATCGCCCTTTTGTTTGTCATTTTTGCAGCGCGGCATTTGCAAAGTCCTGTACTCTGAAAGCTCACATCACGACTCATACCGGCGAAGCTAACTACCATTGTAAAACTTGCGGGAAATCATTTAGGAGATTAAAGTACCTGAAAGAGCACAGATTTACTCATACAGGGGAAAAGCCGTACGCCTGTAAAATTTGTGGCACAGCTTACAGTCATTCTGGTAGTTTATTCGTCCATGAAAAAAAGTGCAAGGCTCAGTACAGCAACTATCAAACTGTCTCTGGACAAAATATACAAAATTATAGCCAGTCTCAGAACAGCGTCAACACAACTTCAGTTATGCCTCCGATAATCCCTATGTTGTCTACTTCGCATCATTTGAGTAATATGAATAATCCTTTGGGAGGTAATGCGAATAAAAGTTACGTTGAAAGTATGCAACGTATGAGTGCTCATGCGGCCGCTGCAGCGGCAGTCGGCAATCCAGCTTTGCATATGCATCCGAATCCCGATGTTTCAGAAATGGCTTCTGCAGTCAGGAGTTTTGCTATAATAGGACAAATGTTTCACTCGTAATGAATTAGAGTATCTTTACTGTGTTTAACAGAAAAAAAAAAAAAAACCACCCTAAACTTTCTCTGTGATAAAATATTTTCTCTATTGGAATATCGGGAAATTATAATACTTATATCATTCAAAGTATTACATTATCAATTATAGTTAGAAAATGTTGTTTACTAAGGAAAAAAAGAGATGCTATTGTATCTGAAAGAAAATATAAATATTTTTTTTGGTTTTTTTTTTATCTTTAACGAAAATACATGATGACATGTAATGTGATTTATGTATCTATCTAACGTCCATAAATATATGGCAGTATGTATAAAGTCTAATCAGGATTATTATTATCACTATTATATTATTTAGTATTTATATATATATATATATATTGATGAAGATTTTATTAATTACATATACTATACTATAATGCTTTACTTCTTCTGTTCTATAATTATTTCTATTATACTATACACAGGAGTGTATTGTCTATGTAAATTAATTAAACATTATAAAATCGTCCAAAAATTTTTTATAGCACGTGTATATATAAAAATAATAACAATAACACAATACGCAATCTATTAGATATAATCATATATCTATAATAAAAAGATATTGAATTTAAGTGAATTTATTAATCCTTCATTATTTCTCACGAATTTCACATTTGACCAAAGTTCCGAATCTTCATAATTGAAAAATATAAATCCTCTCACGATTATAATTAAATACCAGCATTAGATAGAACTGGGATAAAATTCTACACATATAGCTATTTATGGATTTGTTCTATTGCTTTCGAAATGAGAAGTATAAAATTGCAGAATAAGAAATAAATCATTCGCTTTTTTTCATTACTTAAGATACTCGAATTATTTATAATGATTGTTAATCCTTGAGACAGTTTAGCACATGAATTTAATTTCAATTTCAAGCAGGTATCTTAAGCTGACTAATAATCAAACAATATTAGTTATATAAATTGTTCTAGGTATATCGAGCTGAAGAAAAAGTACTTCTTTCTATTCTGCAGATCCGGTTGAAGACTTACCTTGAATAACTAGTAAGAAACGAATGTAAGAATTCAATCTGTGTTTCCAGGCGGGGGTGGTGTTGCTTGCCTTCTCGTAGTGCCCCCTGAACAAATGCGCTGATTTTATGATTCAATAAACAATAATAATACCATAAGACACTTGCCTTTACCAACGACTCGAAATACTTATTGCACCTCAGAAATATTCGAATAATTACGTATGTCATGTATGTAAAACATGGGTCATGCTGATATCAGTGCATTTGACTAAACAATCAACTTTTCAGTTGTTTAAGCGAATATTTTTCATCTCTCAGTATCGTAGTATTATTTCATCGCTCTTTGGGAATTGTTCAGAATCGGACGTTGGAACGGGATGAACGTTGAGTTTGTATTAGTATTACTATATCTCAGTGATACTGACCAACGCAACGTTGTCCCCCCACTCCACTCGACGGTAGAGAATTGGAACCCGGCTTATGCTACGCCGGTACGAAGTTCAATGACCTTTGTGTCGACAACGAGTTGTACGGGTGATGTGTGATTGTGTGTGAGAGGTTCAGCTGGATTTTGACAGTTTATTCCGCGCGAAATTTCGTCTGTAAAATCATGTCATCTGAAGAAGAAGAAGAAACCGACGAGCTAACAGACTTGGAATCAATTCGTGAGAAAATTTTAAGTCAACCACGTAATGATCGAATGCAAGTAAGCGCTTGGGAAGATGACGACGATGGAATCGACGAGGAACGAAACGCGAGAGGTTAGAAACCGCAAATTTTTCGAATCATAAACTTTAGAAAGAATTTAATAAAGTAAATCTTTGATCCTCTTGATTCTTAAGCTAGGTTAAATTACAGAATATTCGTCTAACATCCAACTGGATCTATTCTACTTTTGAAAATGTAAACATTTTTATGAAATCAAGGGCAAGAAATAACAAGAATTAACACGTATAAACACTTCTTTCTCAGAACCTGACAATAAAGCGATTCTAGAAGCAGCCGAAAACGGGGACTTGGAAACTGTCAAGAAACTTCTTGAAAAAGAATTCAGTTTAATTCAAGCCACTGATCATGACGGATACACACCTTTGCATAGAGCATGCTATGGAAATCATGTAGAGATAGTTGAGGTCCGTACAAGAAAAATGTTAAGACCAAAAATTTAGAATAAAACAATCACCTCCTTTCATATTAAAGCCTTATTTTTATTTTCTATTTCTATTTTTATTTTTTCAGTACTTAATACAAAACGGAGCAAAATTAAATGCAAAGACAAATGACGGATGGGAGCCTCTCCACTCTGCATGTTGTTGGAACAATGTCGATTGTGCAGCTATTTTGATTTCCCACGGTGCTGATGTTAATGCCAAATCAAAAGGGGATCAAACTCCTCTTCATTTGGTATCAGCAAGTTCTCATAACTCTCCTGCACTTCAACTTTTACTCATGCATCCCGATGTTCTAACAGATTTAGTGAACGCTAGCGGAGATACTGCTGAACAGATAGCTAGAAGGAGTGGAAAATATTATCCATTGTTTGAAATCACTGAACCTTGTCTCAACAATATTTGAGACTGCCGATTATGATGTGTCGTTGATCCATTTCTATTTTTAAATTGTAAATAAAGACCTGATGTTTGGAGATAAAGAAACGCTACAATTTCTATGAATTTATTGATTCTCTAAAGGAGTCTTCATCTGTTCGGTTCCATATGAATATGGTTACTGTTTGTGTTCTTTAGGCATTCAAGTAGCTCTCGTGTGCATGTATAAGTGAAACCTTCAATCTCATACAGAATAAATGCAGTTTTATTAATCACATGAAATTTACACGGTGGTAACACTTCGAACTTATAAATTGTTTGCGAACATTCTATTCGTCACTGTTCATAAAATAAATGATTCCAATTATCGTTCGGAAATTAATTGACTTGATTTTGTTTAGTGAAAAGCTGTTCAAATTATTATAGAATTCATTTTCTTATGGAATTACATACATAGTTCGAAATTTCGTTGTCAATACGTCGAATTACACGAATTACGTCGAATTCTGAAACGGGTATTAAACAAGATGATTAACATATAACTGATTCCGAGTAAAAATATTAATAAAATGGTTTATCTGGCAGAAAGGAATGCTGCAAAATATATTTTCGTATATGTGATTTATAATGAAGTTACAAAAAGTATCGCAGTTTGTAGCTGCTGAGGTATTTATTTTAACAAATGCATTGTATATGTACATCGTGATGCGTTCAATAAGTACAAAAATATTATATAGATAGAAACGAGAAAAATAATGAATCTAAAAATTTTATTAAAAAATCTAATAAAGCGTATAAAATAGGATAATATTTATAAATATATATTGATCAGTTTAATAAAAAAAGAAAATAATTTTTGTTATTACTTATATTAAAGAACTGAAACTGAGATATGATGGCAGCTAGAATAAAAAATGAAAAATAAAAATAAAAGTGAACAATTTATATTTACAATATATTAAAAATAGCTTATATTTCATCGTACAATCACTTATCATATTTATTATCTGCCCTGTATCGAATTCGAAAATCTATCTAAATCGAGGATAAATTAACGAATTTTGGAGTTCCGTTACTCAGACGACGCACACCTTCCCAAATTAAAACTGTAGAATCTTCAGCTGCCGCGTATAAATGATGTTGGTCTAAAGCCCAAGCCAGTGCAACAATAGCACCGCATCCTAGACCGCCGTTAACTATCTCTCTTACAAGTCTGAGATCCCAACTACTCCATAGTCTGTAAAGTAGAAAAAGAAATGATTGGTTCAAGTTATAGGGATTAAATTTGGAGATCGGATGATTGACTAATTATAAAAAGTATCACCTTATTACTCCGTTGTCTAAACCCGTTGCTATAACGTTGACTGAAACACCTTCAGGAGCATTGCTATAACACAGCGCAGTTATTCTTCGTCTAGATAATACGGTGCCAACCGGACGTGCGTTTATCGTGTAAACCCTGAGCTCGGAATTATTACTTGAAACATTGTCTCTGCTTGCAGTTGGGATATTATAAGCTATTGCTATATCCCCTAGAGTTTCGCTTATAGTCAGCAAACTAACAGGATAGCAGGAATCCGACTGTATTGATCTGACGTACGAAAGACTGGAAGAAGAGCAGAGAATTTTTATATAAAAAAAACGAATCTTTTCACTGTGTAAAAAAATATGACTAGAAAAATTGATCTGACCTATTCAAATCCCAGATAGCAACAATGCCTTCGCTGTCACTCGACACGGCCACACTAAAGGTTTTAGAAAGGGCAATACCAGTCACTGCACATCTGTGGGCCAATAGAGACGAAGCTGGAGACGAGATGAACTCTATTTTACCTACAGGTCCGACCGAATAACTGTACACGCTAATTCTGCCAGACAAATGACCCGCCCATAGCTGCCCACAGTCAGGAACTGATCCCAAAATTGTTATCTGCAAAGAAGTACGTCGTTATTATTCATTCGTGTCTTCAGGTCAGAAGAAATACTTCTCGAATGTTTACCCACCGGATCTAGACCCGATGATCTCAACAAAGGTCTGGGAGGTTGTTCTTTCTTTGATTTCAGTCTTGCTATTCCGTCAGTGCCGCCCCAAGATGCTAACGCAGCTCCTAGCACAGATGCACTACTCAGCATACTCGCACCTAGTGAATGTTAGATCAGATATTTAATTGGTAATTACTAAGGGATGAAATAATGTATTGCAAACAGACTTTGGCACACATAAGACAGCAGACCTTTTTCTTTACTGTAACTCAGCAGTAACGCTGTGCAATTTGGCAGTCCGAAGACATCGCCTGTTGAAAGAGGGATAAGGGAGACTAACGGAGACATGTGTTTATGTTTCCAACATAATACAGGCTCGTTGCCTGGGGCTCCGACGTAATTGCCCCATCTTATTCCTTCAGAAAAGAATTCGGTCGATAAATATCGTTAGTTTTTATATGAGAAAGTATCGTTTTTTATAATCAAGGCTCTGTCGTTGTACCTGCAACTCCCTCGATAACTGGGGGAATATTTCCAGACGATGGCGTGGAACCGAGATTTTGAATCGCTAGAGGATGAGCAGTTCTGAATAGCTGAGCGGGTGTTTGGCCGTATGTACGCACCATTGTTTCCCAAGCTTGTCGTTCTAAAGGATCTGCGATTTGCTCTACATCGAAGCCGTAGTAAGTCTGATAAAAAAAGTGTGTAATGAAAATTTAGCTAGTTAGCAGTTTTTCATCTAACTTACCGCAGGGTGAAAGACATTTATCGCTTCTACTGCTGGTCGTCCAGTTTGCCGAAAGCCAAATACAAGATCTAACCAATATGGTAGAACTTCTCTGACATGTTCAGCTTCTAGAGCAGCTCTGTGAGTCAGTATGTATAAGCGAGCGTCACCGCCACACCATGGGGGTAGTTCAACGTCACTAACTACGTTACCGTTTTGACGAACACCAAAATTGAAACCTGTAATGAACAGGATATTATTTGGGAGGTATATAGGTGCAATATTTCTTCAAATCAACGGTACGCTTTGAAGAAATGATCTATTCGCTCATTTAAATCGGGGCTAACACCCGTTACCAGTTGTGAAAAAAAATGAGTCAATAAAATATTCCTCTACACCTGGACCAGCGATTTGCAAAAATTATTTGCTGAGGCATTCTTAATTTATAATATTTCTGTAGTTTATTTTCTAACGTTAGGTAAGGCTTAATAAAAATGAAACTTAATATACTTGAAAAAATTGTGAAAACATATTATAGGCAGTTTTGTGGAGAAGACACACACCTTCTGAATTAAGTAGAAACTCTGGCAAGTAGAAAAACTCAGGAATAAGTTCTTTGACATCGGTTGTAGAATCGCAACTCGTCAATCTCCAAGTAGTGGCTAGTGCATGGAATGTTCGATCAGGAATATCAAAGTTGTCATCTGTAATTGATACAAAGAATCATATACTCCTTATCCCTTTTTGCATTAAGCAATAAAATGACAATAGATTCTCAATCTGTAGTGAATTTACCTTGATATGAGAGAAACATGCTGGTGAATGGCGGAAGTCGTACTAAGAAATGTAAAACAGTTCCTGAATTGCTGTAGTGTGATCCGTAATGAAACGGCTCTTGATTCAGTGCTATGAGATTCAATCCTTCCTTCAGAGCTTGTTTCAGATACTGAAATACACGTAAATAAAAAGTAGAAAAAATAAGGTTCTCTATTTTTGATGATAAGCAGTGAAAAGTCTTATGTGCGTACATTATAGTTGTTGATGTAGTGTTGTTCGTTCTTTTTGTCTTGAACTGCCATCGGTCTCTTGAAATTCCTGGAAAAACAAGTGATATGATTCAATTTAGTATCCCATCCACAAATTTCAAGCATCGTATCTTCAACCCCTTCATAAATACTTGCCGATAGATTTTCGGGTCATTCAAGTCGATTTTCTCACTAACGTAGTTCGATAGCACAAAAGGAAACACAGGATATTGCATTAAATCGTTATAAGACCGTCCGGCAAGTTTATTTAGGCAAGTAATGTATTCCCAATTGGTCAAGGCCCCACTACGCCACAGTGCAAGAGCCTCTCCCAAGTCGTCGCCAGGTATTCGTCTTGGCAAATTGCAGGCGGATAATTGTGCTACGAATTCATCTCTTTCCTGAACAATCAAGATTTTTAGTCAAATTACGTTGCAACGTCTCTAAAAGATCATGTTGCATATAAAGACGATTGTTTTCATCATACCTTCGAAGAATTAAACGCCAATAAGTATGTTCTTCCAGTAACGATGAATATCTCAATGGCTCTTTCTTGTAGCTGATACCTCCTTCTGTGTAACTCACGAATATCCTCCAGTCTCCAAGCTGTCCCTCCGGTCATGGCTAGATCCAAGCCACCTAAGGCGATCTAGAATATGAGCAATAGGTTGTTTGAAAATTCTTATGTTTTGATTAGAAAGAATATGTGGATGGAGATTTCCTCACGTCAGTGTGTAGAGGCATGTCTGGATTATCAGGCACAAAATACAGGCAACTTTCGCCGATCAGAACTTCACCACGTAGCTCAGCCCCGGGTGTAACGACTCTGGCTTGAGCCATCTTCCGGATCCTTTCCGTTGTATGTAGTCTTTCGATTAATGCAGTGGAGTTTGCATCTTGACGATCTGTGGTCAGCAAATAAGAGAGCGGCTCCTCGACGCTGGCTACTTCTGATAATGACGATGAAAAAGGAACGATTAAATAAACCACAATTCGTGTATAATATTGTTTGGGAAATATTAACATACCTAATTTATCCTGAGATTCAGGTTTCAGGAATCTCTTCTTCATCTTCAAATGACACCTTTGCATTCTTATTCTAACTCTGGCAGGCCCTTCGGTAGGATCTAACTCCCAACTCTGAGGATAACTTTCGGGGAAATGCCACGGCGCTCTTTCGTGGGTCAATCTCCTCGCTAAGTCTCTCCATCTAGCCAGAGCTTGGGCTTCCATTGCTCTGGAGTGTTTCAATTGTTCCATTAGTATTTTACGCTCTCGATTTTGCTCTTCTACAACAATCCTCGTCACGGACATAGCACTCTCCATCAGCTGCTTGCCTAGCATATCGAACTTGTTGCCAATTCTGAAAAGACATGATCGAATTAGACAAAGAATATTTTTCTCCCGTTCATTTTCACACGCAAGTCAAGAAACTCGCCTGTGGATCGCGGACAGATTATTTTCCATCCATACATCCCTGTCTCGCGTCAACTCCCGTCTAAGCAGAGCTAACTCTTCACCCCACAATCCCGGAGTGGCTTGTCCTATTCCCTTCGCGATGTTCCATACGCTCAGGGCTTCTCTGAGTTCTGCGCAAACTCTGGCATCTGCGCTAGGCATTTCATCTCGTCGTTGTAACAGGTCCCAGAAAAATACAGTGAATTTTTGTTCAATCTAAGACAGAGGTATTCATTAATATCTTCGCCCAACAGATTAAATCCCACACTCTTTTCTTTTACGTTTGATAACTACCTGGGGATGTACTTCCAAGAGAGTCGTCAGTATATCTTTCACCTTTGGCTCTTCCATCAGAGATCTTACCGCATAAACTCTCATGTTATTACTCTGGTGGGGTCCTAACAACCAGACCATAATTCTAGCTGCATTCTTCTTCAGGGCTGGTCTAGAAGACCATGTACCAGCCCAGGGGTTTCTCCTCTCTTTCGGCATGGCTAGTCCATGCAAAAGAGTCACGAACAATCTTCTAGCGAGTTCGGATTCAGTCGCCGACGGAGACTGGTCTGCTGTTGTAATGAATTCCACAGCGCGAATGATAATCGCGCGGAGACGTTCGTTCAGCTCTCCTTTACCAGCTTCGCGGGTAACAGCATTTGAGCCCTGTAGGCTGCTGTAACTTGACGAACGCGATCCTTGGTCACTTTGTTCACCCGAAGTAGTCAGAACTGTAAATAGAAGCAAGTTGGTTATTTTATCTTCAAATTTGAATCCATTTGAATCCAACAATAAACTATATTTCGCGTATTCTAAACTTCGCATTTTTTCATAACGGCTGTCGTTTACCTGATGCAAGGTAGGACGCAGTGCTACGCAATCGAAAGCCGTGATGCGCTGAGACTCTTGCGGTCAAAGTGTCTAATTCACCGTCGAATAATGCGACTTGAGCATTTCTTGCAACACCTACGCAAATAGTACTCAAGCCACACTGCGATCTCTCCTTCAATTCTACGTGGCTGAGTGTCAAGTGCAGGTCTGCAACGGCTTGCATGTGATGGGTGCCAGGTGATTCTAATAGCTTTGTTGCAATGGCGACAAGTAAAACGTGTAAATCATGAAGCAGTGACATAGAACTGCCTCTATGTGCGGCACCGATCAACGCTCGAGCTATTGATTCAGCCAAACCGAGTTCCAAAAGTGGTCTCAACGCATTAGGATTCTGTAAGTGAGATAATAAGGTGATACGATGAACTTTCAAGGAATGGTTTTTTCTACTGTACCTTTGTGATCATATCAGTGACAAAAGAGACCAGGGGTCTTGCGATGTTTGGTTCCGTAGCTGCAGCTTTTGGAATCATAGCTAGGAGCGGAGGCATAGCTGCAGTAGCGGGTCCCCTTACAGCCAGACTTTCCAGAGCGATAACGAGAGGCTCACTGGCAGAATAGAGCGATATTTGATTGGCCAAATGCATGAAGTATTTCTGTTTTATGAACTTGTTTACTTCTTCGTCGTTTGCACGCTCGAGATAAGTCTGAATGACCTGTCGACGGAAGAGAGTTAGGAGTTAATTTATTGCAGGGAAAACCGCCAGACTTTAGAATCTGGTATGGGCTGTAGAAAAACACCTTCAATAGCGCAGTGCGAACTCTAGCATCGGGATTGTTGGCTAATACGAGTAGCAGTTCTGCTCTCAATACGTGCTTTAATACAGAAGCAACTTGACTGTCGGGTAACATTCGGAGAGCATCTCGTAACAGTAAAAGCAATCCTTCGCAGACCAGGCCTTGGCAGGCTCGCCTCTCGTATGTCCATAGAGAATGCTTCACTTTCTTGAAAAGAAATTGCTGATTAAACATCTGGTCATGAGTTTGAACTCATCACCTCATGAATCAAAGAAATATGTACACACTGGAATTTGGGAAGCGGATCCATCACTAGCCGCAATTCCAGAGTCTTCACCAGCGCTACGCTGTTTTCGTGGGCTATTTTTGCGTTCTTTTTTCCTCGGACTTCTCCCCTTCTGGATCTGAATGTTTGCCAAAGCTTTGTTCAACTTACTCGCGTCGACAGTGCCGCTAGATTCGTCGGACGAACTAGCGGCGCGATTTACTCTGATAGGAACTTTCCTCTCTTCCAACGGCGGCAAGAGAAAATATATATTATGTTTTGAGTGCGTAACGTAAGTCTCAGAGGCTTGGTGCACCAAGACCAAGTAATCTGTTACTGCAACTAAATGCGCAAACTCCGGGGGTGCTCCCATCAGTGATTGTACCAGCTCAACAACCGCGGTGCCCACAATTGCATCTAAAGAAGCACCTAGATCTTCGTACAGGAAATGTTCCTGTGGAAATTGAGAGGATTAAATTAATCATTGGATGTTTCAACTTCGCAATGAGTATTGACAAGTATTTACCTTGCACAGAGTTAACAGGGTGCTAACGATTCCGACTCTGTTCAATTGCGAAGCATTGAATTCTCGCTGGGAATGCTGGTCTCTTAGCAGCACTAGTAATGCTTGTAACAAGAAGTGTAGAGTGTCGTATTTAGCCCACGCTCTCCATGCGCTCAAGGCGCCCTTGATCAACTCGGGGTCTGTGATAACGGCTTCGCAATTTTGCGAAATTGCATGATTTCCGCTACCAATATCTTTGATGAGAATTGAGCTGTCGCAAGCCGCGTCTAACATAGCTTTCAGAATGTGTTTTCCCGTATGACAACGAGTCGACTCCAAGACTCTGACAAGAAGGGAAGGCCCGTCTTCGGAACGGTATTGATTTAGCAGCTCTGAATCACTCCGTGCCAAGTGTAAGACTATCGACAAAGCCAAGGCCTGTTCTTCCTCCGTTGAATTGAGCTCAACGACCTGAAATATCGTAACAATGCGCTAGAAAATTTCCCTAAAACTATAATCAGATGAAAAAGAGAAGCACAAACCCTCGCGAATAAATACAGAAAGACTGGAGTTCCGCCGACTAGACTCGCTGCTGGTACCAGTCCTCTGTATTGCTGGCATTCTAAGTGTGTCATTAGGATTGGAGATACGGAGAGAGGTGGCTGCTGGGAGACTCTGTGCTCTGGTGCTGATACTACTCTGAATCCAGGCTGGCCAGGGAATAAATTGCCGACAACAGCTGCGGGGAGAAATCAGAGCATGAAATTTTCTGAGGTGATTAAAATTGCTTCCTTTCATGTAGCTGCTTACCTCCAGAACTGGCCACAGCTTGAGGATATAAATGTACGATGTTGGGACTTTGGGCTTCGTAACTTAGCAACAAGTTATCTTGCAGCTCACCCAAGTGAGAGTTAGTCGCATCCATTACAGCATCCCAATCGATTTCTGCGTCAGATATTTTCGTCTCAACTGCGTGTCTCAGATAGGTACCACCGTAAGACTTTCTTCTACTTGTATCGAACTTTCCTCCTTCTGAAGAACCAATTTCAGTTTGAATTCGCATTTTCATTCATTAATTACGAAGAGAAAACTTTACCCACCAAATTTAAACTCTCGGACTCCGTTTAGAGCTCCGGATGCAATCAGTGGCGCAAAATCTGGTTTTATTGTATTGAGTGTGCACTCGGCCAGGCTGGTGTAGTTTGGGCCGAGACTAGCTAGATACAAAGCTCTTTCTCTGGAGAATACAGGGCACCTGAAAAAGACAAGAATATCGTGTAGAATCGCGTTTTGATGAAATACCAGAGAATAGATATTGTGATTTATCATCAATGTACCTAAATAACATCAAATTTCCGAGATACCAAGCTCCATTGCCGTTCGGTCCAAGTTGGCCTAGCAAAATGCAGGTTGTTCCCGGTTTTCTGACCAATAAACCATCGAACGGAAGCTGCGCTCTGGCTTCTCTCCATCCATCTATCCATAACACAACTTCTACTACAGCACTACGTTTGTTTAATACTGTATCTTTAAAGTTCAGGGCAAGATGGTGCCATCTTCCTGATGGAAATGTGCCTGTTATAGACGTTTCTGATATAGTACGATTTGTCTTATCGTCGGGACGAGTTAGACGGAGAATGAGCTTATCTGGAAGAATTAGAAGTTTCATCATTGGGCGTGATTATTTCTATCTTATAATCATCATAATCTAAAATAACTCACCAGATCTCAGGTCAAGCCAAGTTTCTAACACTAATGATTCGTAGCCAATGGACATCAGGTGAATAATTGATGTTGGAGTAGGCGGTGATGCAGAACCTGCGACGACTATAATTCCCAGAAAGTAGAACAGTCGGATTAACATTTATCTGATATTTTACTTCTTGGCTTCAAGTGTTTCTACAAACCTTCTCGGCTCCAATTATCCGATAGAACTCCCCAGTCGGAGAGACTTTCGCTTCCAGATCCGAGGAGTGGAGAAGTAGGCATAACAACTCCTCTGTTAATACTGGAAGATCCTCTTTCTACTCTGAGCCACATGGAGGCAGAACATCCATGTAGCCAAACCGGCCAAGTTAATTCTGAACCGACAGGTAAGCAGACCGCATGTACAGACCAAGGACTACATATACCAGATGACAAGTGCCCCTTCCTAAAATTGTTCACTAGATTCTCTGCCTTCTCTAAGTTCTTTGAATCTTCATTGTGAAATTTCGGTATAGGTTTTACTTCCCCAGGTATGGGGAAGGCGATAATAAAATTTGGCTGTGGTCTGGCTGCAATTACTAGTCTGAACAGGGGTTCGAGCAGGGAATGTAATGGCGGCGATTGAACTTTGAATAGCGATAGATAACAGATTAATTCCATAGGGGTAATCGATTGAGTTGCTAATAGTGTAAACACTTCAAGTACGGCGTGCTGTAAGTCTGAAATAAAGGATGAAAATACGTCAATAATTGATTGGTCGATTGATTGATTGATTGATTAAATAGAAGTATCAATGAGAATAATTGTGGGTGTTTATTGAATGAACTTCACTGAACTGTAAGAGTTATCAATGTTCATTAATCACTCTGATATTTATGAATATTGAATACTGATTTCCCTTTACCTTGACATCGTGGCGTTATTCCAATGAGAGATTCTCTAAAGCCGTTAAGTATTCTTGTTATTGCTCCAGAAGCTGCAAGAGCTGCACAGCTTGAAACACTTTCTCTGCAAGTAATAGCTACTCGTCTCAAGCCACCAGTCAAGATGATCCCTCTTTCCCCTTCGATTCCCCTGTTTGAAAGAGACTTTATAATGATTGTAATATTGATTACTTAATCAAATTCAACGCTACTCACTGTTCGCTGAAATGGATCAACAAATCCACTGCTAAGGAACACAATGCTGGATGTGCAGTGGCATATCCTCTCACTTCTACAACTGGTCCTAATGGATTTGCTTTCTTTGGCGACAAATTTTGGGGACTCCTTCCTGGTATTTCAATGTCTGCTTCGTAGCCATCATCCGCAGTCACATATTCACCTGTGCTGCTATCATCACCGCCGCAATCCGGTAGAGTATCGAGTGCCATTGTAGGTAGCTAAAAGTCGGTGAGGTTTTCTTTCAAGTGAGTATCTTTCGGAGACAAGTTATTCAGCATTTACAAACAAGCTGAACGTAAAATGCCATGATTATAGTAATAAAACGTGGAGTATAAAACAGGACACGTACCCTTGGTCGAGTTTGCTGCGGCATTGTCTGCTCTTGGCTTGGTCTGAGCATCGCAACTCTCAATAATGCTTCCACCAGCATTGCTATACCATGTCCTAACTTCATTCCACTGGTAATGAGCATTTTCCTTAGTTCTGTTATCACGTCACATCCACCTATGCCACAACCCATTATGATATCAGAAATGCTAACTAAATTAGAGGTAGTGGTGATAATATCCTTATAAAATATCTGTCCATCAAAATTTCTTTGGTCAAAACGTCTGAAGACATTGACTGTTTGAAAAGTACTGTTTGTATGACGTGCATTTAAGAACTAAACTATTTACAGTGCAGAAAGGATTATACATTCATCATAATCCGCAGCTGCAAGCTGCGTTATTGAAATTGTCAAGGTGCATATATGCATATTAGGATGTTAAAAAAAAAAATTTTTTTTTATCGGTTCAAAAGTTTCATTCAGGTATAAAAATACGCCTGTCAAAATTTGAACTCTGAATATTAACATTAAGAGGTGGTGCATCGTACTTTTCTATTTTCCATAAAAATAACATGGAAAAAAAGAATTTTCATTCTTCTGACTTTTATAACGAGCTAACGATGCGTCGTACAGAAAATCTACGAACATAATTTTGCAGGGAATTAAATGCACTACAAAAAAGGTCTCTTGTCAAAATTTCATATTAATCTCTTAATTAAACTCTTAATATTAATATTCACAGCTCAAATTTTAGGAGGCGTATTTTTATACCTAAATGAAACTTTTGAACCTATTTGAAAGGTGAAAAAAAACAAACACCCTGATTTATATTGCAATTGTTATGGTATAACGTTAATTCCTTATTGATGATGCGCTTACTCGAAGGAGATGTAAGACAACAGGTCATCAACGCTTCCAGTAATCTATGCGCTGATTTACCATTTTCTGAAAATAGGGGGATCAGATTATTTCTATGTATCAAAAGCTACAGCATGCAGTATGATCGTACAATGACTTACCTCTTATTTGATCAGATGCTATGCAAATTGCCAGTTTTATGAATACTTGAAAGGATAATTTTGATACTGGATGATTTGAAAGCTGTATTCGAAATCCGGGACTACATAATGCGACCCCGGCTGCCGTTCTCCAGACGGCACTAGCTTGATTCAAGCTGTCTTTTATGCAAGTACTATCATGGAGACATAATTTGGTACCAAGTTCAGGAGTAATATCAGTTTGTGTTGAATTCAACGAATTTTCAGTCTTCGTGTTAACTTCAGTCTTATCAGTGGAGCAGGAAACTTGAGGGTCATTGGCTAATTTAGAATGACATGCATCAGTCTCATGGGATAATTGATTCTCGGCTTCTTTTACTTGTTCGGCCTTTTCGCCCGTACTTGAAAGAGATTCTTGAACCAAATCTCTTTGATTTCCTTGACCAGTCGAGTTATCATCCGTAGCGTAATTGTCGACAATTTCAAGCAAGTCTTTTGTCTCTCTTTCAAGAGAGTCGAACAACGAAAGAAGCGCCGGTGTAGCGAAGCTTTCAACATCCCCAGGATCCTCGCAACCAGTTTTCCATATTTCCATAGTAACGGCAACTTCTAAAAGGGCGCAAACGTTCCTGGTAAAAGCAGAGTCCCCCAAAATTTCAAGGACTTTATTAAGTCCGTTAATTTCCGTGAACCTTTCGCACATCGGTGCGTTAACAATTAAGCTGGCTATAACTGACAAGCAAGATTGAATCAGAAACTTAGACATCGCATGGTTTTTGTCGACAAGGTACCATTTCATCGCAGTCAGAAATGTCGGGTAAAATACTTTGAGCAAAAATTCTTGTCTCACTGAGAAGCTCGAATTGGGTGTAACTTTCAGCAAGTGTGCCATGATTATGTAGCACATCTTTGGGTCATCTGGGGTCAATAGTTCGGCATAAAGCTCCAAGAATTCCCAAGAATAGTTTGTTGGCTTGCTGCAAGTATTGCATGTATCTAGTCCTGGATACGCGCCAAGTTCTCTGAACAAAGTACGTTCGAGCAGCGCTACAGCCGGTGCGTAAGTGAGCGAATTTCGTTTTTTCAAGAACGTAACAATGCTGGATAAAATCACTTTCGAAGGACAGCAACAACATGTACCAGCCGCAGCTATCACTTTCAATAACCTGACCTGCAGATCGCTAGAAAATAAGTGGGACTCTTTCAACAAAGATGTCAGCGTCATAAACAACGTGGAAATGCAGCAGCCTTGTTTACTAATCGATCCTACTATCGGCTCTGTGTAGGCTATCCCTAGAATGTCAAAGTGATGGTGATTCTCGGAATTTCCTGTACACGATCTGTGCCTGCTTCTCCTGCATTGCCCCATGTGGCAGAGCTCTGTACGGACTCGTTTTAGGGCACTTATCAAGGCACCGACCATGTCGATTACCTTCCTAGCTCTGGTTATTGATCGTTGTTGATCTACACTGGGCAGGCTAACAATAGCCAGAATTGTACGTTCCACTATTTTGCCATCCTGGCTTTCTGTGAACAATTGAAAGAGCTCCAGAAAGTCTTTCAGCCTTTCTATCGTCCCTCTCTGGTGTAAGAGGCAGTATAAGAACGTAATGATCCCGTACGTAGTAGCGAAAATGAATTCTTGTAGCAGAGAACCTTCCTCTGGCGATAAAACTGATACAGGCTTGCTACAAGCGTCTTCTAACAATCTCAGAGTCATTGGTAATAAGCCGTTGTGAATAACTGCGGTTGTCGGCTCGTCGGCTCGCAACACACGCTCAAGTGCTGTCAGCATTAGTCTTGCTGCAGCGGCTTTAAGCGAGGCACATTCAGTCCCAGTAAAATTTGCACCGTCTAATCCAAACTGCAAAGCCCAGAGTGTGTCCAAGGCGAATTTCAGGACCTGAACAGCGGGGGTTTGTTCGGCAGGGGTATCGTAGTCCCTCAATCCTTGCAGGAGCTGAATAATCAATAAACTGGTTTCGAAAGGACTGATGAAGGTCTTTAGCACGGAGTCTATTCTATCATCCATAAAATATTCGGGCGTTCTTTTCATTGGACGTGATGGTAGCTGGTACAGGGGAGTGTCCCACTTCTCCTCCTCCTCGCTTCTAACTACCGATGTAAAGTACTCAAAATCCATTGGGTTCAAACGAATTTTTAGAGTCAATGATCTCGCCTGGTCTATTCCGTCCGTAAGCATTTCAGATTCGCTGCTCACATTCTCAGCGGATATTTTCGTCTCAGTTTTTTGTTGGGATAATGTCTTAGTCCCTGAGCTGTGCTTCCTTACTTTCTTTCTCTGAGTCGTTTGGCTCTCCAGAATCTGTTTCGTTTTAACATGCTTGTGTTTTTTGTGCGGAATTATGTCCACTGTGTCTACTATGTCATTGTTACAATGGAATTTTATGTATGGATTACTAGCCACCGTTTCTCCACTGTTCTGAAAGGCTACTGGATACAAGGCGACCAGTAAAGCGACCAATTCTCTCCCGCAAGACAATCCTCTTACGCCTAAAAGGTGCAGGACAGCTAAGCATCTCCATCCTCGACCTCGAACTATGTACTTTCTGAGACCAAGAAGCTCTCCTCCGTCCGTACGAACGGCACAAAGCATGTGAACGTCCGATAACAGTTCACAGGCAACAAGAGTTGAGACTCCACCGCCTCCTCCTGAACTAGGATTTATAAAGAGATATTCTTTCATATTTAGAATTGATGGAATACTAATATGAGTCGGAAAAGAATGATTTAATGATATTATAGTAAGCCGCTGCAGAATTGAATTACAAGCAAGTACCATAAGCGATGCTATTAGGAGTTTTTTTTTTAAATTTATTGTGTGTACAAAGTATGTCTTTCAGCCGGTTGTTTAAGTCTTGTGAATATGAAGTGTTTGAATATCCCAGGGTCGTTTTGATAACAATATACTCAACGTATCATACGTTTAAGGAAACAATGATACGATATTATTATACAATGTTAGGTATATGTTGTGTCAAATTCGTTCGAAATAGTTTCAATACGAAATTTAATTATGCAAGGCCTGATTATTCCGAATTTGAGTAGACGATTACTTCTTGCAATCTTATACCTGTGTGCAAAACTAGAAGTATTTTCATTGCGTGTGGTCTAGTTTGGTATTGGGGCGTTTGTGTATCAATTTGTACATGATAAAAATGATTCTGATGAACTATACTACACATCGAGAAACAGAGTAATTAAGATTTTAATTAGATTCGATCGTGACGAAGAAGGATCCGTTTGAGTGAAATATCATTAATGTTATTCATTCCTCGTGTGTATATATATGACTGAGTTGTTGATAAATTTTTAATGCACAATGACGCACGGTGCTTGCATATCCTTTTTATAATTATAATGTAATTAGCAGGTTTAATAGTGCAACATGTGTATTCCTATATTATATGGAGCGGTTGAATAAGCAAAGCAAAATGATAACGAGAAACGAAAGTAAAATGAATAAAATGAATAAAATAAATAAATAGAAATAGAAATAAACTGAATCATTATCCGACGATCGCGCTAAGTTCTTTGAAAAACATAGTATACATTGTAAACTTTCGTGCTAATACATGTTATATGATAAATGTGGTAGAATGAGATCTATAAAACATCGTCGGAGAAAATATTCAGCATCTAATGGAGTATAACATCTTGTCAAACGATCCTCGTAATAATCAAAGCACGATAAATTATGGATCATAATTCTCGAAAGAAATGAAAGTTCGTCATCTTTTTTATAATATCTACTTTAGTTTTCACTCCGCAAACTCCAGAGTATTAATTTTAACATATCATTACTTTCATGTAGCATATTTTTGCTCAAGGTCTAAATTTATCACACATTAATATGTAGATTGCAATAACAAAATTAGAACTTAGTCAGCGATCGTGAATTATTTCAGCACGGATTATAATTTAAACTGAACGATTCCTGTATTAATTATGGATCTAATTAATTGATCAATTATTATCGTTCTTACCAGAAGGAAAGTGCGTCTTTGACGTCGCGACCGTCTTTGACCTGAACAAGTAGCTCTGCCAAAAATATATCCAACCATTCAGATTTCTGTGAAAAGTTAAAAGATAATTCATACATTAATATCGAGCCTATATTATATAATTTTTAAGTAATTAGGTAGCTATATACAATAATACGAGAGATAATGCAAGTATGTAGTACATATGTATATGTGATGCAACTAGGCGCGAAGATGATCATCATTAGAGAGGGTAGATTTTTGATTGATAGAAAGTAGATCTTTCAAGGTTCCCGCTGCCTGACGTATTATGATAATGATAAAGTTATGTGATAGAATTAGGAATTTTCTCTAAACATTGTCATCGGCATCATCCAATACGACGAATGATTTTCATCTGAGAGATATTATGCCGAAGAATCTCAGAATTATTTAAACAACGCGATAGTATCTGTACGTTCACGTAGTCACGCAAGTCGCATTTTTTAACCCGCTGATTGTATTCGAGCCGTGGCATCAAGCATGAGTAATAATTGCATCTCTAGTGCTTCGCGGGACATGTGAGAGCTCATCAGATCCTCAAGCCGCGTATTGAATTTTATGGTCCGCTGATAATCATTCTTCATACGTGAAAGTATCGGGGAAGGGAAAAAATCAGAGACTATAGATAGATACGAGTCTCGGGGGTCTTTCAACCGATTTCCTTTTCTTTTTGTTTATTATCTCTCTTCACAGTTTGTTCCATATATAAGAAAAAGCTCGGAATTACGTAATTTCCCGCTCTTTTATTCCATATAAAAAATATATGATTTCGATTCTGCATCGAAGAATCCCGCGTTATAAATAAAAATCAGCTATCATTTCTGCATTCCTGCAAGAGTCTGCATTGAAACCGACTGACAAAAAAAAAAAAATGAGAATTCTATTCGATCCAATTTCTACATAAATTCATGCGGTGTTGTAATTCAGTCTAATCATTGGCGTAAACCGTTACTGTCCATCTTACGGGTAGCTTTATACCTGTGTTGGTTTGGACGAGTGCATGAGAGGGACATTCATGATGCAGTCACTTCGAAATGTCCTTGAGGCTGCGTATTCTACGCACATTATAAAGTTCTATACTTTCCGCGTGATTATTAGAATTAATTCAATCAATTCGTATGACGTTGTGCAATACCGTGAAGTATATCTTTTAGGCTGATTTTTGGAAGCATGTTGATGACCAATCGTTATCAATTTTAGTGGGAAAACAGAGAGATGATAAGTGCAGTCTATCACGAGAATATAACAAGCAAATTATATTTCATAAATCATATCGCTCTTCGGTAAAGCAATAAATAAATAAATCACGAGTAGGTATATTCAATCCGTTACCTACCTCGTAACTCTGGGGTTCGGCGTGTATGAAATAGTCCCATAAAAGCTGCAGTTTATTTGGTAGCCCAGACGTCATCGCCACTTTATAGGGCTCTCATTCGAAGGTTGTAGTCCTCTTCTAGTAATTAGTTGTCTTCAAATTGTCGTCCTCATCAGTGATCTGAAGTACATAACACGGAGGATGATCAACTGCAGTAATATACCGCAGCACAAACACCTTATTATACCGATATCACATTCACGTTGTTCACCTCAACCGCAGCTATACTACTACTATATCCCTTTTCTCTTCTTCTACAGATATATAGGTACGTGAGTTCGCGTTCTTTTACGACTGCGGTATACTATATGGATCTACATGTGTATTAAGAACTCGTATCGCAGATTTTTTCGCCTCTTTTAATTCACTGCTAATTTTACAGCTCTCAATTTCAGGCCTCGATTTCACGGTGTTGTCTTTCTTCGGCTGACACTTCTCAGTGAGACGTGATTCGATGTGTTGTGACCGATCGCCGTACGTATTGGCTTATATAACATCGCTGTACACAATACAGACGAATCAACCGACGTACACTATTACTCAAAGGCTATGCTACCGCTATATGTATGCACGTATATGTGTAGAATTTGTCTCTGTGCACGTCCTCGCGGGAAGCCTCTGCAATGTAATGTTTCAGCCGCACTAACGCGGAGAGCAGTAACCCCGCCTCGCGAGGACGGCCCGTTTACAAAGATAAATAACTTTGTATTCGCAAACGTTTATGCCTATGCCTATGCCTATGCTTATGCTTATGCTCTAGCCGATATACACACACACATATATATATATATAAATATGGGCCCACACGGGTAGCGAAAGTAAAGTAAATTCTAGTAAATCAAATAGATAAAGCGCCGTTAACTGTGTCCACTGCACTAATCTATACTGTAATATGCAGACTGTTGAGTAAGCAAGCAAAGTATATAGTACTACTACTGATTGCATATCAGGTATAAAGGACGAGAAGAAAAGTCTACGGTGTTAGAAAAAGAGAGTTTATTTATTTCATACCGCGGCTGAGTAAGGTTCGGGGAATAATAAAACCGCGCGCAGGCTATTTATGATAAGGGGAAGACCCGTGCCGGTTCTACCGAACTTCCGGTCTTTTGCACCGTATATGTTTCTCATACGCTGGACGAACTACTTTGAACTTCTATATTCCCTGTTTAGAGTAGATACATGTAATGCTTGCAGTACTCGTGATGTAAATCCGAGGATATCATTCACGTGTGGAAAGGAGACTTGAAATTATCGAATATTTCCATTCCATTGATTTCGTATGATAAAATGCGGGAAATCCACTTTCCAAGTATCATTCGCGTTATCATTATTATTACCTGAGCCTTCACTTTATCTTTCTATCAATCTACGGTATTGCAGCCTCGGCGCCTTTGGTGCATTTACCTACTTGAAGATATGTGCGAGTCTAGGTTTTGCATTAACCTTTCGCTAAATATTACGCGATAGATTATACCCCGAGGCTCACCTTGACGTTTTTGATCTCCTGATGCATATACGTATCCTCTGCAGGACATGATCCATCTTCTGCATGGATTGATCGATTATTGATCTAACTTGTATTTAACTATATTTTAAATTCTTTGATTGAAAATTATCGTAAATCTTTGAAGTTCAGGTCTTTCCGTTAGTGCATGATCAAGAATTCGATTAGACTTGTCCCTGCAATAAATAACATGTTGTTGTTTTATCGATAATTTTCGCAATTGCAGTTATCAATTGTTTTACAATCTTATACGTATATCAAAAAGGAACACTTTATCTGTGGATTAAATAAAAAAAAATTGATTCACAGTTAGATTCGAATATTCGATACGAAAATGAAGAAAGAAAAGAAAGATAGCTAGTTGTTATTTATACGGAAAAATGTAAGTCGAATTAACCGCGGAGGGATAATCTCGTCTATTAGTCAAACTATTGGATTAAATAATCTGAAAGTTTGTAAAGAGAAAAACAAGGGGAGGGGGTAAAGTGTAGCGATCGTAATGTGAGAGAATAATTCATAATTAATGAATGAATATTAAGAACAATTAAGTTTAATTTGATTATAGAACATTTTTGAATCGTTACGAATAATGAATCATAATGCATTGTATACATATATAATATGCATGTAGATTATTTGTCTTTAACCCAGATATTAAAAAATGGCGTAACTTTTATAAACGCGTTATGAATTTACGCTATCTGTATGCATGTATATACATATAAATATATGTATATCGCCGTTTTACGTCTATAATTAAAGAAGACCGGCTGGGTAACTCTATTTAGATAAGAAACACCGTAACAACAACGTGTATACTTATCAAAGAGTCCAAGATTGATTGACAATGTACAAAACAGTAAAGTATATATCTATCTCATAGCTCCGGCGTGTCGAGGCGGCTTCCATATAACTTGAATTGTTTGCATATAAGTATTCGGTTATCGTTGTTTGTCTTTCTGCAAACTGCGAGAACACGGCCATCTCAGGAGTAAAGTCGTATGCATTTATATACTCTCAATTATTGAATACAATTTGTTCTATAAAGACCTTACTTGATATTCTCTCCTCACATAGACATAATATATTGATCGTGCAATAATAGTAATAACAATAAGCCGCGTGCAACTTCCGCACCCACATATACAATATCTTAAAGTCTGAAGAAATTTGATCCTAATTAGCTACAGTACCCTTGTTCGGTTGTTCCCAATACAATTATGAATCATATGCAGCGGGGAAGTTTCGGCTTGGAAATATTGTCGCGTATAGATTGTAATATCTTGACTAAAAATCATGTACCTAATATGAATTATTTTTATTTGGCCTCTTTGGATCAAAACAGGAAAGTGTTATAATCAATCTACGTGTATGTGGATAGGATTTATAGGCGGGAAGGGTGAGTATTGCAGTATATCTGTATACGATATACTTATACAGGCCGGAAGTGCTGCAGCTGGGTAGTTTAAGGGGATAAAAAATTTGAAAGGCTTCTCGTTCTGAACGTAGATGTAATAAAGATTATGTACTGTGTGGATCCTCGTCTGAAAACTTAGCGAAACGACCCATTGCTGTTTTATTCATTTCACGAAGCAGGTCTTCAAAGATTGATCGCGGTTATAACAATAAACGTTGTCATATCATTGCATAGAATATTTTCTTTGGTAAATTCCTAATTTGAGAAGTGATCTTCTACACGTATAAATTAATTCAATATAAATGACTATTTAGAACATTGATCAATACAGAACTCGTATTGTAACAAGATTTGGAAAACGATACGTTGTTTTTTTTACTATATTCGTCATAGGGCGTATAGGCTATCAGTAGGTCCAGAATACAGGACACATCATACTGTAATTCCCACCGATAAATTGTGTAAATATCAAATTTTCCTAAAATAAGCGTTACGTGCAATAACATTTATAATCATCGATGTGTACACATAGTTCTCATATATGTACGTCTATATAGTATAATACCCCGAAAAACTTATTATTCACAATCAAACTACACATGTTTGTATCGTACAGCTTACTCACTTTGTAAAGTTTGTAAAGTTCCCGCCACTTCTGATTCACATACTACATAACACAGGTTGAACCTATTTACATTTACGTCATGCTATTCAATCGGCGCTGTACCCGTGTTACCGAGAGATCAAATAACACGGAATTTTTCCTGCCTGTCTCTAAAACGCGGTGATACTAAGCCACACTAAGTCTCAAATCATTGAAATCAGTCATATAACAAATTTCGGAAGGTATTATCCAGAACATAACCTCTACCTTCCCGTTACTGTATCCATGCTCAAGTGACAGCTCCGTAAATTTCACGACCACCAGACGACGCTTTTAAGTTTTTAGTTTTGGTTAGATGTTAGACGTGCTGCCATCTGTTTCCAAAATATGAAATACGTAAAATAACCTATAAAATTCTCAGTAAAAGTTCTACAGCAACGATTCTACTCGGTTAAATAATACGTTCATATATTTTCAGTCGATATAATAACAAGAAGTATTCTAATCATCGATACAAACGCTACGCCACGTCGTTATTTCATTAGAAATTATTCTCATTACATATTATAATCATTAGTAGTCATAATCGGCAATACCGTCTGTTTCGTATCCGTGATAACGTTAGATAGAATACAGTAGACCCATTCAATATCGTTATGAATATTTTCGAAAGATTTCGGGTACCCTGTACCTGGAGGGGAGGAGCGAAGCAGATTTCGGTTGACGCGGTGATCCCTTTATTCGCGGTTCCAATACTGTCGTTGATCGCTGCACAGACAGTGTTGTGTACGATAATAACATTCGTAGCAACGCCGATTCTCGTCTATTACCTGCATCACAATTTCCTTAGATTTTTACTAAGAACGAAATTCTTCCTTATGTGGAACATAACTAGCGTGATAATACTCATACTAGTTTTCGAAATGATCGTTGTACCTCTCCTCGAAATACTGCCGGAGGAAAACTGCGTATTTGTTATTAGCTTCGCAGCTGGTATTGGCTGCGCCTATCAAACTAGAATCAAAGCTGACTGTCTTACTCAGGAAGGCACCTCAGCTCAGGGTCTTGAACTCGGAGAGGGTAGCGGCGAGCTATGTTCTACTTGCAGGAGACGAGCTCCTCCTAAGGCATATCACTGTCGATTATGCCAAACTTGCATTTTGAGGAGAGAATATCACTGCAAATGGTAATATATGGAATGAAACTACACGAGGAAGTTATTCTGGGTTGAAACACCGTCCTTCTACAAATTCTTTGTCTCATTATTGTCTCAATTTATGAATCGGCAATCTGACTACAGGTTGAAGTTATTTTTCCTACAGAATAAATCGCATGTAGATAAGTAGAATTATACACTAGGCGGAGATATGGTGTTTTGATTTTGTTTAGAATTTCCCACTTATTTTTACCTAATTTACAAACAAGGATAATAATCGAGTCCAGGGTTCAGTCATGAACTTGGAAAACCCTGAGTTTACACTGACAAATTGGGAAATTACTTTCTTCTCATATTTGGTGTTAATATCTTCCATTGCATATCAAAATTCTAAATATAAATTCCACTGCGAATGGTTCAAAGGTTTGTTTGTGAAGGAAATAATATGTTTTGAATCATCCAAACTGCTCCCTCAATGTTTTTCTGCTCATTAAAGTATGCGAAGAAAACTGATTTGAAGAAAAAATAATAGTTTTAGTTGTACAACAGAAATGATAATGAAGTTTGGCGATGGTTTGATTCACGAGTCCTATCTCAAATCCTCAAGTTCACAGATTGTAATCTTGTCAATTTTCTTATCAAATTAGACTCACCGTATTCACTGCTGATAGAATCAGATCGATTTAGAAACAATAACACTCATAGTTTTATTTTTTCCCATCTCAAAGATATGAGCATCTCTATATTTATTTTTAGTCGAAAAATTGTACAAGATTTTTTGCAGAGGCAATAGGCTTGTAGTTATTCGTCAGCAAATTAAATCTAGAACACAAGTCCGGGGACTTGTGGAGAAGTTTCAATAGATTTCGTTTCTTTTACTGATAATAAAGGATACTTTTATTATTCAAAGATCATTGTTGTTTTTGTATTATGAGGGTATTCAATACTTTGGCTACAGTATATTGTTTTTGATGTTAAATATAATACAACTTGATATAAAATATCGCGACTTTTACCAGATAGGATTAATCTCGTTAACATGCCATTTTTCACATCTATACTTGCTCACAATCAGAGCAGCGCGGTGGCTATCAAGTAAATTTTTATTATTATCATCTCCACTTATCGCTCATATTCAGTTATTAATGGGTAACCTTCTAGGCTGGACTGTTGCGTGGGGAGCAGCAACCTCAGATGGTATATCGGCTGCCTATTATTCTCAGCTGTAGCTTTGATCTATGGTTCTAATCTCACCATGACCACCGTATGCCATCCGTTCATTTTCATCGGGACTATACTACTGCCCGATGATTGCAGCGACGTTTATCACCAGCTTGAGTATGGATAGATGCTATGCTAACTCTTAATTAATTTATGCGACCAATTATTGAACATCCGTGATACACACAAACGCACACTTCCAAGTTTAACCAGCTTTTGACCCTTGGAAATTTATCTGTCTCAAAAAGACGATATTCTCATTCTTAAATTACATAAGATAAACAAATATTTAGATAACATATAATAGATAATTATTATCGATAATTAGTTCACGGTTGGCTAATCTATGCGTAAAAATTATTTCAGCATTGCTCTCTGCTTTGTAGCAGCAATGTACAGTCTTTTGGCTGGATTGGCTGTGCTCCAGTGTTTGTTGTACCATTTATGGTTGATTAGCCTTGGTACAACATCGAACGAAAGGCGCCGAGCTTTGGCAGTAAGTGGCTCGTACGGACAAGGATTGTTGAAGAATTGGGGTCGTTTGTTTTGTTGTAAAACTTGATCATAAAATTCGGGCCTATTTTGCTTGTAGATAAAAATTCCATTCAACAATATGTATGTATATTGTATTTACTTGCGGGAATTTAATCTGACGCCAAGAGTCGTGCAAATTTGTAAATATATATACTGATAATACGTATATGTTCAAGTTCGATTTCTAATTATCGAACAGATATTGATATTATTATTCAAAAGAACAAATTGATATTAAGAAACGAAAATTGAAATTAAGGCCAAGATATTGACGAAATTGTTGAAGATCTGATATAATTTTTATATAAAACTTTGTTAACTTATACTCGCCGACACTGTCTATTGCAGGATCTTATATACATAGATCTAATTTTAGGAATGTAATCTGTTTATTTTTTTCTCACCTTTTTTCTTTTTATATTCAACTATTCTTCTCTCGTTACATCTTCGTATCATTTCAATCACGGATAAGCTAGGCTTTATATTTATCCAACGGTACGGATATAATTGATTATTTTCTTTCAATATTATAGTCATTGTATAATTGTGTATAGATTTATTGTAACTGTGATAAAACGGCCATTTAAACAATGAATAAATTATGTACAAACAAATATAAGTAAATAGATTAGTAAAAAAAAAGAAAGAAACATCCAGTCTTCTTTATCGTTTCTCTTCTTATTTTCACATCCTATCCTCATAGAAGATAAATTTCTAGAGCGATAAACATCGGAAAAATAATTACATATATGTATGCATGTACGTATATCGAGCGAAAGAGCACATATTGTAATACTAGACGATATAAATATGTAACTAATCAGTAATCATTATGCGCCTTTCTTATCGTAGTTACACCAACATTTATGACATTTACAGCATTTCTACGATCGTGCAGTCTTTGAACCATGCCGTGGACGTTATATAGTGTCAAACGCCTTATTTACGATCACATTATGAGGCTGCAGTTTATTCTTAAAAAGGTAGAAAATCTCTCTCTCTCTTTATAACAATTACAAGGATTTCAGATTATCAATTTACTCAATAACTCCAGTAACTTATGAGACACGATTATGTTCATACATTAGGCAGTATTGACCAGACCTCATTGCTGTTAACGGACTATTAATTATCGCTATTTCATTTAATAAAGAACAGTCTACAATTATTAGATTTATTAATTAATCTTCTATGGCAACGCCTCGTTGCTTGGGGTCAAAGTCTGGTATAACTCTTTGGACGAGTTCCCTCCATTTGTCTTTACGTTTTTCCTTCTCTTTAAGGTTTCTCGCAATTTTCGGATAGTCTTTCCACCTGGCAAGGAACTTCGTTCTTAATCTCTTCCTGTAATGTTCTCGCGCTAACTGTTCGTCGTCGATAGATTGCACCTTGCTTTGAACAGTTTTAGCGTTCCAGACCTTGAGGCATTTCTCTTGGAGTCTCATGTCGTAAAAATCCGTAGCAACTTGCATCTTCTTGGCTTCACTCCTCGCGAAATCTCGCCAGTCTCTGAAGACGTACCATAATAAATTCCGATTGTAAACCGCATCGGCCAGTTCAACTTTGACAGAAACTCGTTCACAAGTTTCATTCCTCCATATAGACAATGTTCTTCGGAGAAGAGAAGCGTGGTAGTGCTCGTCCGCTGTCTTAATGTAATTATATTTTCTCTCTATAAGTCTGAAGAAGGGTTCCATCATGTAACGACGAAGCAAATACTTTCGCCGGAAGTCATCCGCGATCTGATTTAAATGCTTAGTTCGTTCGGCCTCTCTGGCTCTTCGCTGTTCTTGTTCCTCTCGCAATCTTCTCGCCTCTTTTTGCGCCTTTAAGTTTTATAATTATTTCACGCATTAAGAACAAAATTATCGCGCTATGAGATAATATAACGTATGATATATGGTATGTTGTACGCAGGGCCGGATTACCCATGTAGGCAGAAAGGCACTGCCTTAGGGCCCCCACCATCAAGGGGCCCCCACCAAATTTTGACACTACATTTTTTTTGCATTTGGATTAAATTTTCTAAAATTGCGGCGCCTAAGTGAGCCTCCACCAAAATTTTGCCTAGGGGCCCCGACAATACCAAATCCGGTCCTGGTTGTACGTACCTCGAGCTGCAGTTTCTTTCTCTCATCGTCTTCAGCCCGCCTTTCTGCCTCTTCCTTTTTTCTCCTCTCTTCCATTTTTTTCTCACGTTCTTCCTGGGCTCGCTTGACGCGTTGCTTTCTTGCCTCGGCTCTGGCCTCCATTCTTATCAAAAATCTCGGAGGACTCGGCAGACGTGGAGGTTCGATGATTGACTTATCCCTATATTATGTCCGCATTGAAAAGAAAAAAGGTTTCGAAATCAAAAGAATTACTGCAATTGCAATTCAAGGGATGTCACAAAAAACTACATTATAATCTTGTAATATAAGCTTGTGACAATAGCGACTCAATATAGTCTCTACAGCTCGATTATAGATACAAGTACATAACGAGAGTCCAGTTATATCTGTAGATATTTTCTTGGTACATTAATAATGCGAGTTAGTCACGAAATGCATTACGTTATTTGAGACTCACTTGCAGCCCTCTTCTCTCATTATTTTGATCAGAGTCCTTCTCGTCCGGCCTCCACAATGTGCAAGAACATCCTTGGCAACGTTGATGGTATCCTTGCTAGAATTTTGGGTTTCTTTCGCGATTTGTTTCAGCTTCAGATCTTCAATTATTCTATTTTGTTCAGCGAGCTTGGCTTTCTGTTCAGCGATTATCTTCTTCTGAGCATTCAGACGATTTTGTGCCGGTGGTTCAACGACCGCGACTATTTTCGTCGGGTTTTTTTTCACCGAGATCGGATTCATCGGCGATTGTAACGCCTCGGCACTTTGGTTAGTGCGAACAGTCGCTGATACGTCGCCGGAAATCGTCTTGTTTTGGCTCTTGGCCAATTCCTTTTGCTTCTCGCTGATAGCGTTCATAAACAACTCGATTTTTCGCTCCTTCGACATTTCTTTGCCATCTTTCTTCTGCTGAGCTCTAATCCTCGCATTATCAACGAAAGTTCTCCAAGTGTGGAAAGTGTGCTGAAGTCTCTGTTTAGTTATTCTCTCCTGAACCTTGACCCTCAATTCTCGGAGCTGTCTTTCCTGAATTACGTTCCGTCTGAAAGCCTGAAATGCGCTCCTCATCAATTCTAATTGGTCTTCTCTGGATTCTGCTATCGGTTTATCTTTTATCGTGACTATAATTGGGCAGGGGTAATTGGCTTCTTCCATTTTCGTTCTCTGCTCAGTTTGCGGCTCGATCGTACTGGACTCAGTCACGATCATAGTTTGACATAGTTTTTCGATTTCTTTTTTTGTCGTACCGCCAACACCGGCCCAAAATTGATCGTCGTCTGAGCTTGCTAGAACTTTACGAGAACAAGTGTAAGGACCTCGAAATTTCGGACGATTTTTACGAAGCTGAGACTGAAACCTCTTCAGCTCCGACTCTAGCATGTCTTGTTCTCGCTTCCGGTACAAGGCTTGAGTGTCTTCGTCTAAAATCATCCTGAAAGTCGATTAAAAACATTCATTCATTGGGTGTGAGAATTTTTAGTATTCAAAAAACTATTTTATTGACGTAAAGACCAGGGTATCAACTTTGAGAGTAATTATGTGTAATTATTAAAAACAGAAAGTTCATGAAAGCGAATGTAAAATATGCGTGCTTTCGTGTTGTCCGTTGGGAAATCAATTTTTAAACTGGTCACGCAATTTCATTGTCTCTTCGTATTATATGTATTATGTATTTATATATTATATAGGTCAAACACGAAATTCTAGAGATTATCTTTAATAGAAGATATGTAACGATGTCGAATGAATTTTTAAACAGATGTATACCGTTTCGCTTCTTGCAATATAACGTTTTTCGATGGTGATATCGGCCGCGGTTCATGAAACATCTTGTGTCTGACATCCATGACTAAATTCGGATCTAATATCTTCTTACTGATCGTTGACAACATCCGTTTTTCATGAGTTTCAAAAATCGGAGCCCTCAACATCTGCTCCATCACATCTTTGACCTCTTCAAAATGCACAGTCTTCATCGTCGACATTATATGTGTCTATAATTATTTCTAAAACCCGCAAATGGCAAAGCAAGACTATATTACAACGTACGCAGATTGGACATTGATTAACCGAAATAGTTCGCTATAGACAGCCAACCTGTTTATAGGCGTTATATTCTGTTGTTAAGGGCGATTCATTTTCAGGGCTGGTCCCAAATCGACAGGTGTTACTAGGAGACGCGCGCCTATTACGTCAGCGTGTATAAAATAAGGATATAGGAATTCAAATGAATTAAATACATTTGTACGCGTTGTTACTAGAATTCTTTATTAGCAGTACGTATAAATTATAGATGCAGTCATGCAGAACCATTCCTTTACAGTAAATCAAATCAGGTCGCATGATTCATCATTTACATTCCTTTTTTATGAAGATTTCGCATTGAAATGAATCTAGCAGAATTGACTCTATCGCGAATTTATGTATTTATTTATTTTATAATTGTTCCAATAGCTGAAATCTTCAAGAATTTAGAAGTTGGTTTACATCAATCGACGGACATTATATACAAATTCGATTATTCGAACTCTGATTAACCTTCATTATTCATACATATTGATAAAAAATACATTGATAACTTTAATACAACAGCAAAAACGTTTCTTGAAAATTGAAATTCTATATTCATGATAAATTACGTCGCGCACGTTTAAACGTTTAAACGTTTAAACGTTTACATCGCTGCTATCTATAACATCTGATATTATAATGTATTTGATTGTTAACGCAACATGCTATCACTCTAGGTATGAATTTCAGTCTTATTATCTATTCGACGTCTGTTTTGAACTCTATCCTATTAAATAATTGTGTGGAAGTTTATATTCGCGTTTGTCATCTCCCAAACGAGTTTGAATACTTCCCGCTAGATCAGTGGCGCTCAACTCACGACGAGAAAACCGATAAAGTCGATTGTTGACGACTCGGTGCTGTTCCTTGCGTGTCAGTGTGTCTGTGTACCCAGAGCCAGCAAAGCGCACACAGCACAGCGTTACTGTAGAGCCTGTAGAGTGGTCTGACAGAGTTGTGTCGAACGAAAAATCACCTTTATACTATATTTGATAAAAGGTAAATTAAACGAAATATTAAAAAGGGATATATAAAGCTTCCAAACCCTCTTCCTCCCCTTTCCTCGTTCACCAGAGTCCGAACGATAACTTGAACAACAATAAAACAAAATCGTAATAAAACTCGCGTTACTCCATAGCTGTTGATGATCGTCTGAAAAAGAGAGAGAGAAAGATAGACCTAGTTCCTCCGTACCTGGCTTAAATATTTCCATGATTTGTCTCATACTCTAGCCTTGCTTGTCCCTCAAAAAACGGTAAACTACTGCTGTACAAACACAACGCATCGCCGCAACGATTCGATAAGTAATAATAACGCGATTATTAAAACCCCCACAGATCCTAAAATGACCCGCGGTTTCACTTAATAAATAATTATTATCCGGAAAATGGATCCTGGGGGCCCTCCTGAGGGGGCCCCTGGCGACCCCTTGGAAATCCAAGGCATTGACAAAGCAGTCGACGTCGTTGATAACTGGCAATCCGATCACAACACGTCCGCAGATCAACCTAGAAAGATGAACAACAACAGACTGCTATTTCTCACAGTAAGTCAATCCTTTCAGCCTTTAGCAATACCAGCTTCACTCCAAGTCAACAATTAGATACTCGAGTTCAGATTCTCAGATGTTTCTCCATCTCTGGGTTAGAAAACAACCAATCATTCATTCTTCCAGGTCGAATACGTCGAGGATAATTCAAAGGATTATTCCCGCATATTTCCCGCCTATGAACAAGTCTCCTTTTCCCCTCAAGCCTCATCTCCGCTGTCGGATTTCGAGCATCGAGTCAGTCCGCTGGATCCTAACATGAGTTCGGCGGCAAGATATTCTCCAACTCCTGTCCAACTCCCCCCATCTCCTTTCCATAACTCTGTTGTGGTTCTCCAAGGCCCTTCTTCGCCGCTCATTTCCACCTCGGACCAGAGCGTTAGACCGACTATAAACTACGTTACGCAATTAAACGACCAGTCGGTACCCCAAGTCGCTGCGCAGTCTGATAATAACTCAGATTTTGTTGTCACCGGGAACGAGGAGGGTCTCGATGCAGGAGTCAGCGGGGAATTGATCTTGATGCAAGGTGAAAAGGGATTTATTCTCCGTTAAAGTTTCCTAGAATTGATCGAACTCTTCTTTGCTACCAGGCGCAGCACCCGAGTTGGAGAATTCAGCCGCACCATTGATGCTGGCCGGTATACCAAGCGCGGATTTTGCTCTGGCTAGAGATTTCCTAGTCACCCACGACGAGCAGCTTAACGTAATGACAGCGTACAAAAATCAGACGCTGGAAATTGAGGAGACGAAAGTTATGAAGCTGGAAGTTAAAGTTGGGGAGGATTCGCAGACGGCCGTTGTAGATAGAGAGGGAAATTCTATAGCGCAGATTCTCAGCGGCAATAATAACGATGATTTGTTGAAATCGAGCGATAAAAAGGGGGTCAGGAGATCAAAGAGACAAATTAATGACAAGAAAATGCTCTGTGAGTTGGATTCTACCTACAATTTCACGCTTTTAACAATGATCAGAAAATTTTCACGTCTAACGAGATGAGAATTATGTTTGTGATGATATTATTTGGTACAGGGTGCAAGGAATGTGATGCGGATTGTGTGAATGCTGAAAATTGCACGGTACACAACGTGCAGACGATCGCAGACCAGCCTGTTCCTTCGAGAGCTAGAGCAACACTGCCTGGTTCACACCTTACGATAAATAAGCTACCGATGTCTAGCACTCTGCCCGGTGGATCGATCTACGGTGTGTTTGCTAAACGCAATATTCCTAGACGGACGCAATTCGGTCCCATTGAAGGAATTTTGTGCTCTTATGAGGGAATCGTGGCAGAAAATACATTGCCGCTATTGTACCAAACGGATAACGGAGAGTTTTTGAAGATAGATGTCTCTGAAGAAAGTAATTGAACATTTTCGTTACACAGATTTTTCCTCAAACACTTTATCTTCGTGCTTACATATTGGCGAATAAAATTCCCTCAGTTTCATTTTATGATCTATTTTACACTGTTTTTTTATACAGATGCTTCAAATTGGATGCGCTTTGTCCGACCTGCTTCAACGTACAAAGAACAGAATCTTATAATCAGCCAACAGAGCGAAGGCATCATGTTTCTTACTGTGAGAAATATTTCACCTAAAGAAGAGCTGAAGGCTGGTCCTAGCCCGGAATATGCGAACGTCAGAAGTCTTTCTGTGCTTATACCGAATCCAAAAGATCAAACTGGTGAGAAAAATGCGTCCGAATGATGTAATGGTTTGATTTTGTCAGTTCTTATCAATGTAAAATGTGGTTTTCTGTAGAATTAAACAACGAGCGAAACCCCTGGCCCTGTTTCGAGTGCAATCAGCGATTTCTTACGTCAGAAAAGCTTCAGAAACATCTGAATGTACATGATGGACCAAGAATCGATGGGAAATCTCGTAATAAACGTAAAAAGATTCATACTCCGTCGAAGTAAGTCATTCGAAGCGCAATGCGATCCAGTGATGTTTGTATTCCAATGATTCAAGAATTCAGACTTGATTCGCAGGAATTTCCATGTATTTCACACTTTATTTTGTCAGATTCTATTTCTAGACAAAACGATTTGTTTTTCAGCAAACTTTTCAAGATTGTAGATGGTCAAACAGTGTTATACACATGTCCCCACTGTTCCAAGGTATTCCCTCGAAGTTACAGCCTAAAGCGTCATCTGTTGATTCATCCTGGAGCGAAGGCTCCGCGTTACGAATGTCAAACTTGTGGTGAAAATTTCTTACACCCTTACAATCGCAGTCGTCATATCAAGATATTCCACAGCGGAAGTTCAAACGAGAAAGAAAATAACAAGCAGAATACATCGGAGTGGAAATGCCTGAATTGTAACTTGATATTCACTAAGGCTGCTCTCCTCAATTTACACTCCCTTATTCACAGTCCCGATAATCTAAAGACCGAGGGTCAGTCTACTAGCTGTCCTCAGTGCAGTTCTCAATTCGATAAACAAAACGAGCTTGTTCACCATGTCGGCGAACATGGGAGACAACAGGTGGAAAAAATAGCAAAACAGACACCCTTAGCAGCTCACAAATGTTCAATGTGTTACAAACGATTTGCCACCAAAGTACGATTGCAGCAGCATTGCTTGGTACATGGTGACGATGATCAGAAGCCATTGCCGTGTAATATTTGTCTGAAAAGGTTTATGAACAATTCCGCACTGTCTTGTCACCTGAAAACTCACAGAGGTGAGAAACTCGTCTGTCTATAATATATGTGAAATGAATATTGTAAAAAAGTTCAATCGAGCTTACAGTTTTCACCATCTTTCAGAAGACAAGCAAATCTTCGAATGTCCGATGTGCAGGCAATTATTCGACCAAGTATTGATGCTCAAGGATCATATCGAGACCCATCGAAGCGAAGATGGAATCTTTAATTGCCCACATTGCCCTCGATCGTTCACGAAATACTCAGTTATTAGGAAACATATCAGAGCCCATCACTGCGAGAGAAAACACAAGTGCCAATTTTGCACAAAGCGTTTTCCCACTGTCGATAAATTGAGAATGCATTTGCTTCGACATTCGGATCACAGGTACGAGGCGATATTATTTTGCACAAGAACCCTGGCTCTTGGATTGCCAGTTTTAACTTTTATCATCCACAATTGTTCACAGAGAATTTCACTGCGCTAACTGCGATAAACAGTTCAAAAGAAAAGACAAGCTCAAAGAACATATGACTAGAATGCATAACGCCGAACGAGAAAGCCAGCAACAGTTGGCTCAGGGACTACAGGCGAAGAAATTTATTCCCAAGGTATTTCGTTGGCGTAAATTAACGGGTCTAAGACATTCTCTCAAGTTTTGACATCCTGTACTGTATTGATCGCTATTAGTTGCACATTTTATACGATTCAGACTCAATCGTCTTTTTTAACAGGTCAATCCAACAGACTACAATCGTTTCATCTACAAATGTCATCAATGTCTAGTGGGCTTCAAAAGACGAGGGATGCTTGTGAACCATTTGGCAAAACGGCACCCGGACGTCCCTCCGGAATCTGTACCCGAACTAAATTTACCTATTTTAAGACAGACTAGGGACTACTATTGTCAGTACTGTGAAAAGGTATGCGGACTCATGAAATAATTGCATGATGTGTGAATTTGTGATCAATTCTATCCAGAATTATACAAAATATCAGGGTTTACCTCAATATCGTCTAAATTCGACAATTTATTGTTTGATCAGGTGTACAAAAGTAGCAGCAAAAGAAAGGCACACATTGTGAAAAATCATCCCGGTGCTGCTTTGCCGCCTAGTAATCGGCGCAAGGAACCTGATGTTCCGGGAGTCCCGAATCCAACGTTTAGCCAGACTGTGGGCAGCATTACCACGACTCCTCAAGGGTGTCAGTGGTGCCATAAGCAATACGCGAGCAAAGTACGTAGGATCTTAAAGATCTTTAGGATAATAGCTGGGGATTCATTATTAGGAGAATAATGTTTTAAATTATGTTAATGCTGCGTGTTTTCAGGCGAAACTTTTACAACATCAACGAAAGAAACACCCAACTCTGATGGAGCCGGCGTTTCAAGTACCTAGGCCGCGAAATCGTCATTCTCAAAGCCAAAATCTTCACTCTACAATAACCGACAATAACTTCTTGATGTCCGACTACATCCAAGCTTACGATATAGACACCGACTTTCTGAAACCAAAAGTAATAAAGCTGGTAGACGGTGTTGACCTGATTGGAAACGGCATTGACAATATGGTGGGACAACAGTTTTTGCGAATGCGTGATATACGTTGAGAATAATGACTCGATATTCGTTTTGGGTCCTAAATTAATACTGAGATATGAATCTCGTAAACTTTGTGCACAGCAAAAGTTGAATATAGTTTGTGCTTTTTGCTGCTGCTGCCGCTGTTGCTGCTGCTGTTGTTGCCAAAATGATTAAGAAGGTATAAATCGTCGCCGGGGATGAAAAGTAACCGCGACGTTATTTGACCCGATATTTTGGAGCACAGTTTGTTGGCGCAAACAGGAAATGTTAGCGCTCACCCTGTGAAGGGGTGGTTTATTGTGGGTTCATTATAATGAACGGCATTTTGTTCGAGGGAGTTGTGAAAATGGGGGATAACGAGACAGAGTTTTTGATCTCGAGGAAATTTTTAACGAATAAATAAACTCCCGTTATTGTGAAACTTTGTTATACGGATTTCGTATTCACAATTAGAAGGTCTCTTCCTTCGAGGGTTTGAAAAAAATTGCAATTGAATTGACGTAATGACGAGCCGATCCGAGGCGGTGAAGTCGCAGTTATAATAACGATTTCAGAAAATGCGGTGCAGATTAACGATCGAGATTCAATGCTCGTCAGAAATCTGACAAATTGTATAATTATCGTTATGCAGTGATAGTGCTAGAGGCCGAAGTCATATTGGATAATTTTATTCATTGTTATCATGTGGCTTTTCTTAAAACTCCGTCTAACTGGGGTAGGAAATAGACCTCATCAATTCGCGAATACATTATTTTGGTCCTCATATCGGTATATCTTAGTTTCAACCTTTACACGTTATCTTCCACAATCAGGGAATACTTATTTCCACATATCAATTGAGTCTGTCTATTTGAAATGAAATTATGAAACGAGTAGATTGAATGTAAATGGACTAGCATATGTATACAGATATGAATTCTTATTGCTTTTTTCTTTTCTTTAACGACGAGACTTGGAAAAATTGATTTCTCCAAAGATTTTTTGCCTTTACGTATGAAAATCACTAGCAAGACGCTGTGGGAGGATATGAATCTCTCTGTAACTCGATTTCTTTTATTTTCGATTATCTAGCCATTGTTTTGTCGGAAACTTAATTTATTATTTCATTATTTCGAGAGAAACAAAAAGAAGAGTAGAAAAAGAGAGAAGAAAAAAATAATAATTACAAAACTATAAAAATACCTACAATATACATATTATATACATAGATAAATGTTGAATCTGAAACCGACCGTGGGTATAGTGAATATGACGATAAAAATATAGGGGGAAAAAAAAAGTAAGAATACATTTTTAGAACAGAATTAAACTGAGAAATGAAAAGCAAAAAAAAGAAATAAAATGATAATTTTGTGATCGATATCGACAATTCATTAGCGTAAGTTATGAACCCAGTTTCTTTCCTCGTAGTTATAATAGTTGGCAATAAATAATTGAAACCTTGTGATTTTATTGTTATATAAAAGATGTTGGGTATGTAATTTCTCCAGTATTGTCAGTCCTAATTACAGTACAATTATTGTCATATCCATTCGTGTTGCATGAATATAAAATAGTGATCCTCTAATAGATCTATACTTTGCATGGCGAATCGAGACCGTATCTAACAACGCTTTTTCAAACGCTTAGAAAGAAAATTTTAATAAGATGAAATAAATATACGGGATCTTTTGCTGTTACATACATACTATGTATTACCTATGTATATGGAGTGTCGAATTACAGGGGAGTTAATACTCGATCATTTGGTAACTCGCGATACGATCTGCTGTTATTACATGTATTTCCTCCATCTCAATCGCATAATATAAAATTGCAACGTGGATATAATCAACGTGTGATAATTTGACTGATTTTTTAATTTACCTTATCGACAATATTGCCACAATTATCGTCGTCCTCTGACCGTTTAAATTTAAGCATGGAGTAAGATTGACCAATTTAATAGAGTGAAATGAATTGAAAACTTGTATCATGAGTTTGACCATATCTTATTAATTAATACGTAACGTGTCAAAGATCGCACAATATATGAAGTGATTGAACCGGTAATGGGGAAGAATTCAACAAAGAAACAAAAAAGAAATATATATATATACATAAATGGCAACTGAATATATCTACTGATTATTTATATCAATAATACTACAATACGCGACTCTCTCTATAAGTAAAAATGTGCAGATATTATAAGATTTTTTTTCTATACATATACAAATAGACTAATAATCTGTACGATGTCCGGTATCATTGATCGAGATACGTGAATTCAATAGTGATTGTATATTTGTTGACAATACTGCAGAGAAAATGGTGAAGCACGTTGTAAAAATCACTGAAATAAAGTTATTTAACAATACATATACATCTTATGTATTATATTCTTTATACTCATAGTTATACGTCATTAGGATATTACACAAGATCAAACATGTGGATAAAGGAGAAAGATATTTAAAAATTGAGGTACCTAATTATTTATGTATTGTTTATGACACGTGTGAACAAATTGCTGCATATATTATCGAATAATGAGCTTTACACTTTCATTAGTATCACTGAAAATCTTCATTTGAAGTTTGTTTCATTTATTCTCTATTCTCTATCTATCAAGCCTCTTTGACCTGATTTGCTCTCTCTTTATTATCCAAACTCGGTCCGCTCGCGTGTGTGTAACGAAATATCGAGCCATCTTTCAGCTGTAGACCGTTCTGCAAATTTCTATGAGCTCGTGCTATGCGACTAGTTGATGTACCGCTTCCGAATACTCCTTCTTCCAATGCAATCATATCGATGAGGCATGTAAAAACGGTTAGATTCTCCTCTGGGACCTTGGGAGATAAGATAGATTGAGAATTTGATGATTTTCGAGACAAATTTCGTGACTATTTGCTTCTGTTTATTCCAGATATTGATCTTATGCATTATTAATCGTGTAAATGCGTCTGAATATATTCATGAATTATGAGAATCTCGTCAGGGGAATAATTAATAACGTAAATTTCGTAATTTACATTTCACTACGTTGAACGAAATTGAACGTTATCTAGGGTTCGTTAGCCCTATCGCTTGAGATAAATCAGTTTAATACATCCTGCACAGTATAAATTTCTCACGGTATTACAGTACGTACCTCTACGGTCTTTGTTTCCTCGTTATCTTCCTTTTTGATCAGATTGTTAAAATTGTGAACATTCTCTGCCATTTTTACCATTTTGAACGCCATATTTATATTATTTATTATTCTAGTATAGGTATGGAATAAATAATTGATTCATATTCTTTCTCTCTTCAGGTTTTTTCACTTTCATAGAAGACTCGACTATGATCGCGAACACCTGATTGAATCACAGATAATAATATAACGTTCGTAAAAGCTAGTGATATTTATAAGTGAACTTTATTATTATATCATATTGTGTCTTACATAGGCAGCTATCACTCATATTATTCAAACAAATTCAATATCCTAAATACTATATTTATAGATAACAATCGTCGCAGCTATTATATAATACATCACTTAAATTATCTTAGATCTACCCAAAAGTTGGAGCATCAGAAAGTATCTAGGTACCTAGAACTTTTGAATAGGCGCGCACAGAATGAACTGTGATCGTCGTGATTTGTAATTGAAAATTTCTTAGCTATATTACATTGCGGAATACCTGGATTTATCCATATTTTAGCACTCAGATGGTGTACTAATATTATTCACTATCACCATATACTTGAATGGTACCCGCGAATACTAGAACCAGCTAATAAATTGTGATAACATCTTGAAACCGTGTATAGTAAACGCGATTAGTACAACAAAACTAAAGAAAAATAGACACTAAATAAGGGAAATAAAAAATCGACAAACATCATGATAAAGTTCATCCCGCGTAGAAATATCTCCACCCAAAGTCCCCTAGAATATAATACTAAAACTTTTCACTAGCAATGGCTAGAGGACCAACAGCCCCTGGTTTGAAGGCTGGTTGATGATGAGGCGTAGTGGAAGTAGAGCCTCCACCGCCCCTCTGCATCTGTGCAGTTTCGTATAGTTGTTTTTGCATAACAGCTAGAGACACTTTATTCGCAGAGAAAAAGTCCTTCATAGAAATTAACTCGCCGGATAATCGCCTCGGGGTATCCGAGGCGTCGGTTTCATCAGCCACCGAACTCCTGGCGCTGATTCTCGTCTGTCTACGTCGCGAGGAGTAGACAGCAGACACGGAAGATCTTCTTCTTGGAAGATGGGGCGCTGCCATCCCTCTACCGCGGCATCGGAACCTCTGGATCACCCAGTTAAGGGCTTGTTTTATTACTATAGAAGTCACGTTCAGCAATGAATATATGCAGCAACACCCGATGACCAGGAAGACGAAATTTGCGATTCGGTACCAATGCACAAAGGGGTAGTTCGGCTGTTGGGTAGTAACAAAATCGCCGAATCCGATCGTCGCGAAGCTCACGAAGCAGAAGTACAGAGCCTCGAAATAGCTCCAGCCTTCGAGGGGCGCGTATATCGCTGCTGCACAACAAGCAACTGAACAAGAGGCGAGGGAGAGGTAAAGCATCACCCAGTAAACACTTGGCTTCCAATGGTCAAGTCCGACGTCGTCGTCGTCGTCGAGAATGTCAGGTAATGATGTTCGGGGGTGGCTGGAAGTTCGAGATATCCGCCGAGAGGCGAGTGTCGTTTGTCGAAGACGCTTTTTCAACCGACGTAAATGGATGCTGCGCAAAACCCACGCCAAAAAGGTGATAATCCTCTCGAGGAAGAGATTAAAGAACAGGATACCGCCTAAACAGAGCAAACAGGGAGCTTTTTCGGTGTTGTTGTTGCTAAAAATGCAATTTTTTGACACCCAAGCATCTCTAAGATAGTATTTCAATTCTCAGGTCGCACCTAGTCTTATGGCCATAGTAGGTATATCTTGCTTGAAACGATGAGACTTGTGAGAAAAGGCGCAAGAGCCGTGCTATGTTTGGTTTCGCGCTTGGATTTGAATTCCTTGACCGTCGTGTAAAAGTTTCTCGAAAACTATTCGTCCCTTTTTCGAAAACCGATTGATACTTGAATCAGGAAAGAGCTTTTTGTAAAATGGATATCTTTAGAGGGTTTATCTCACCAGAGCATCCCAGGAATCCGTATAGAACAACTGCCGCGCGTCCAGCTGTCGTCTGAGGGGCTGTACTCCCGTATCCTGTAAAGGACATGGTTAAATGTGGGTCAGTCAAGACGTCGAGATAATTTAAAACGTTTATCTCGCTCGGCGCGCGCGTCGGGATCGTGGACTCTCTCGATTTAGCAGTATGTCTGGTTGACTATTATCTATATGTATGAGCTGCGAATGAGGGAGAGCAAGAGAACCGAGATTCTGTAGGTGTATGTGAGCTCGCAATCGCGACGAGGCGCAACCTATACGTGAGTGAGATTAGGTCGGCATCGCGATATTAGCATCTAGGAATCTACCCTCCTCGTTCTTGCATTCCCACGCATCGTGGGTCGCCGACCTGACGGGCTCTACCTCTGCTGCCGTCATTATAAGTCGATTATGACCTCTTCGCGCCTGTAGTATGTCTTCACGAAAGACTCGAGGGGAGACTGAGATACCGGTTCGAAATTTGTAAGCTCTTTGTCATTCGGATTGGCACGATGCAGAGTTGTGAAGATTCGAAAAAATCAATTTTCACGTTTTAGGTACATTCAACTTAGTTTACCAAAAACTATGTCTTCTCTAAGTGGTGAACACGATATCTCTAGAACTACTGTACCGATTTGAATATTTTTTTTCATAACTACATAGAAATTCAGCTAACAAGTGATGGAGCCTAGTTGTTATTAGAAATTTGGATAAGCAGGTCTCAGCAATTTGTTATATTGTAAAAAACAGGATTGATGATTTTTTATTTTATTTTTTTATTCCTACGTCTAAAATCCACGATTTTCTTCTTTTTCAACAATTCGCCCCATCGCAATGCGGATAATGTTTCCTAGTTTCAGAATTCACCATCAGCCCTATATTCCAGTTGTTCATTCGATATTTGGCAAGAATTAAAATATGTTGACTTCCAATTACCGATTGACAATTACAGTTAGTTTAAACATCGAAAAGTTATCACGTGTATTGGTGAATTATTTTCTTTGAATATAAGTTTCTTACCTATCGTTGAGACTATGGTACCGACGAAATGAAAACTACCAGGAAAGTCCCACCGTCGTCTTTTGTTGATAACGCCAGCAGCGGACGCGTTTCCGTAGGCAGAAAGGAGTTCGTGTAATCTTTGAACGGCTTCAGGACCCGGCTGGAGATGTTGCCTTCGAAAGTTGTGATATACGCGCCAAAATTCGGCAGCCTGTTTGAAAAGATGTATATACAACATCTATACTACGTGGGCATCAACGGAACAGAACAAACCGACACAATCATAGAATTGTTTGACGTTTCGTTGTTAATCTTCTCACAGCATTGATCGATCTCTGATAGATTCTCTCCACGTCTGTATACACAATATGATACTATATACGTGTCTATGTTTAGTTTCGAGAATCTAGGAGCAGCCAGTAAACAGATTTACAAGAATTGTTGCAGAATTTTCACTGCTATAGACTCCGACCGTGACAGCAATTGATGTATCGGATTTTACCGAATAGGAAGAAGTACTTCGTTACGTGCAACAGAATCCGCTGCACAATTCAGTGTACTTTTGAAAACACACGTGTGCGCGTATGTATTGGACTCTGCGTAAATTGCAAAATATATATGCGACACGGAAGATCGTTCCGCTTAATTGACGAGCGTATGTAAGTACGCGGCTTCGCTTCATCCTTGCGAATTTCGCACAGTCACTGTACAAGTAATCTATTTTGAAAGAACTCGGCATCGAACCGTGAAATCAATCCGCACGGTCAGATGATAAAATGCAGGAACTGGGAAGCGATGAATTTATGTGCGGAGAATAAATCGTATTGAGAGAAATAACTCCACGAATTCTTGTGCACTTGATATGAAACTTGTCACGAAGGTCCTTTGTCGAATTGAATGACAATATGTTTCACTGCATATTGTCCAGGAAGGAAGAAAAGCGTTTTTAAGAGATGAGAAATGTGTCCCACCTGGCGAACCTCGAGGTCAGCTTCCAGACGTTGGAAAAGAGCAGCACCAGCCAGCATGTAGGCGGCCAGGACACCAGCTAGTAGGATGAACCTTGCGTTGTCCTCCGCGAGGCCTCCGCACATGCACATCCCCGATGACTCTCATCGCTCTGTAGGTCTCAGTCGTCGAATCCCATCCCCCCACCGTCTTACAGCTTCCACGTGCACGACGACGGCCACCGTAAACCGGAAACGCGCAAACTCCGCGAAAACATGTTATATACCATTATATACGTAGAGAAATTCGTATGCATAGGTATATACGTGCACACACCTATTAATATAATATATGCATTGGATATGCATATGCAGAGTGCGAAAGATTTCGGTTAACTGCAATTGGTTCATAGGAAATGGAATTGTATCTATAAAGTTTGAGTTCAAACAATTTTTCTTCATGTAATCGAGAAACGTGTTCCATGAAAGTGGACACGGTTTATCACTCGGTGAAAATTCATTGTACCATGAAATATGCTTCTTATGGTTTAAGACGCAATTTTACAGTGAATTCCGGTGAAATCGTTCCAACCTTATCGAGGTACGCTGCAATGAAATTTCAACTGCCACCCCTGTAAGACTTGATTAGCAAATTTTGTTAAATTTTGCGAAAAGGGTGGGTGCTTCAAGATAAGTAGCAACGAAACAAATTTTATGAACGGTTACTCAGACATCGACTTAGATCTTTCCAAATACCTCGTCAAATTTTCCTTGAATTTCAAAATCTTGTTGGAATTGAGGTACATGCTGGAGAAGAACTCAAAGGTGTTCTACTTTTTCGGAAACTAAAATGTTGTACATGGTGGAGTTGAATATGTATAAAGGTCTTAAAGAGCACACAGTTATCCTAAGTCAAGGTTCAACGGAGAGTAGAAACAGCGATTTGTTTATAATCAAAGTGGTACCGAAGAACGACGTTCAAAGACATGTATTACCTCCTGTTTATATAGTGGTGTCATTTTAAAACAGTCTCACCGACGCCTAGACAGACATTGATTAGCTGTCAGCTTTCTGTATAATCTGACCCGTCTTGCACGATCTGTGATTTGCATTACTTGTAGTATATAGTTCACATCAGGGTATGTACCATGCATAAGTCGTATGCCAACGGTGCGCTGAAAAATTAGCCACCTGGGTTCGTACAAAGCTACAGTCTCGAGTACGATGTGTTTCGACTAACGACGAGGAGAGAACAGGTCGTTATAATCATCCGATTCATTATCCTACAGATTTTTGTACAGCAGTAAATTTTGGATTTTTTTTTTTAAATATAGAGACAAGGCCAACATTTCAAGAACACAGAATTCCTTGTATCGATCAGTCGGGATGATCTAGATGTGGAGGAAAGACGAGATAAAAAATACGAATAAGCACACGTATACCTAGACTTGTGTGAAACGGGGGAGGGTGTGTTTAGTCTTCGTATATACGCGTAAATACGTAACGTATAGGTATGCGAACGTGTGTGAATACGTATGGATTATAGCGTTGCCAAAAAGCGTAGTTTTCTAGGGCAATCTTGTGGCTGCCATTGAAAGCTGGGATCCTTTGAGCTGTTAAAAATAGAAATAGATCTTCGTTTGTGTGCATTGAGCCCGTGTCCTCGTCCGCGAAGAAACTAGACGGTTTCAGACTAGCCCCTGGTAAAAGTAAACTTCAGAGAGATAAAGAAGATGATTATGACCGAGATGTCGGTGCAGTTCTGTAGTTCCTATGCCTCAAGAATATTTCACCCTTATGTATGTTTGATCAATGCTATACCATACCATACATTCGTATACCTGTTAGAATTTTTATCAACCACAGACGTATATGTATCACAAAGGTATGTATACCTATACAGTATCTAATTTCGGGCCAAAAATAGCAACTGGCACCTTGAAACTGAGTAGCCTCACTTCTATCTGTGTAATTATTATTGTTATCGCTACATTCCCAGTTTATAAATATTGACGCGAATACAAACTGTCTAGTTCAAAGAGACTCGGTGCAAGCTGCTAATTTGTATATATTTGTTAAAGCACTTTGGAAAGCGTATAGTCAAGGGGAAAGTTCGATCAGCTGCGGTAACCGCGTATTAAAATAATCACAGTAAAACCATCGTAAGCGCTAATTTCTCTCTTGACTTTAATCACGGCGTTAGAAAATTGCGAGAAAAAGAGAGAAAGAAGAAAAAAACCTTCAAAGAAAATTATATTTGTATTCAATTCTTTCAGAACTTTCAGCGTACACTATATGACCGCTGCAGCGATATCCAAATCTACATTAACCGAAGGAAACTGTTGGTCTCATCCTAAACATTTCTAGACGGTGTAACGCTATTTCTCGGAATACTAGGGTGAATAAATTAAAACTATCTGAAAACTGTACAGCGTTTATTACCTATTTGGATTTTTTGCTGTTGTTGAAATTAGACGTTTGATTTACCGCGAAGAAATCAAGCCTCAGCTTTTTCTCTATCGACGTTTGTCTATAATTAATGGAAGTATATTATCCCATGTATTGTTAACGCCGTTGAACAATAGAGAGCGGATATATATACCTTGATATTTTTTCAACCTTCGAATACTCGGGGGAATAAATTACGTCGAGAAGCGTTGTTGTTTTTCATTTTTTTTTCTTCTGATTTGTCCGCCGAACCCGCATGTTTTAAAAAGACATCGTATTAGTTTTGCTTTTTTATTATCTTGAACTTGAAGAATGGTGGTAAGCAAATTTAATGAATAATAAGAATGGAAATTTTTTACATCCCAATATTCCAAGGCTATACGGTCACTATTGGAGTAAGTATACGCTATACGTATACATACAAATACGGAATCATATGACTCATCCATCGGACGATGTTGTTTGCTATACGTTCGTGAATGATTCCTCTCTTCTTTTTACTCGTGTGTGAGAACCGAGCAGTGGCGTGATGATTTATCACGTTCATATTACCTGAGAGAGCACGCGGTAGGCGATTTTAAACCATAAAATACCTAGTATATACGACGAGTGTGAGCAAAATTGAGTTCAAAATGTCAAATTAATTAAATACCTTGGTGTAGGATGATACTTTGATACTTATACGTGTCTAAAGTACCTGTATATGAGAAGAAATGCGATGGCAGTGGTTTTTTTAATAAAAATAATTGTTTTTTTTATTATAACAGTGATCTAGGCAAGCTAACGGCATCATGAGATATTTATAAATAGATCTTATTATAAAGAATAACTTCGTCGTTATAACATGTGTTCAACAATTCGGTATACATATGTATGTATAAAATAATTTATAAATTTATCATTTCATTATAATCTCTATAATACTAAAAGGCACTTAAATATCTAAAGATCTATTAAACTTACGCACCTATATATATATAACAATATCGAAACAGAGTAGGTATCATAGCTTGGCAGGTTGAACTGTCTCGTGTACTTTTTATCTATCAGGTTTAATGTCTCGGCTGAGGAGCTTCCTCAAGTTTTCTCCATACGACCTGGAACAAAACCATTTTCGACTAGTTTTAACAAATTGAGGACTATAAAACGACCCACACATGTTTTCTACTAGTTCGCATCACCAACAGACAATCAAACTGTCTAGTTCGTCGAGTCTTTCCAATTTAGAATCCCACGCGGTGAACATCATCGAAACAGATTTCATTCGTCGCATTAAACAGCCGTTGTTTCGTTGTTAAAAAAGAATAAGGAAGAAAAAGTTGATTTAGTATAGAAATTAGGTCGAAATACTCACATTGCACATCTCTCTAACCAAAGCCTTTTCCCCGTCATGGCCTCCTTCTCTTTCGAGCTGCTCTCTGACCTCAAGAACTTGAAGAGCTCGAACGACGGCCTCGGGACGGCCTCCTAAGGGTGTGCTATCGGCGGGACTGTTTGGATTTTCCCATACTTCTCCGGGCGGTGGTTCCCACCCTTGTGCCCTTGCTTGTAGCACGCTTTTATCCTCCTCGAGTTGCTTTATTCGCTGCTCCAGGCTTCGAACGTATTGCATTGTTTGGTCTGACGAAAAAATGGGATGAAAAAATTAAACGGAAGAGGTACTTCCCTATGAATCTAGTCCCGTTTCAACTAGTTGCAGATTACAAATACGAAGAGAACTGCTGTACTTTCCGTGGTACTTTCTCAAGTGTTTTATACAAAACTATAATATTTGAGATGGCTTTTGGGATTTAAATTAGAATCTGTTTGGCCTCGATTTATTTAACGTATGGGAGAGAGCTGAATCGGTGACAATGGGCAATTAGCCCAATAACAATGATTTTGTATCATTTAATCGCGAGTCGCAGTTAACAGGTCGAAGAAATCGTCGTTAGCTATTACTAAATCCTAGTGGAACAGTGTGTTGTAAGGACCGTTAAATACATTCAAAACATGTTTTCTACTCGCGTCACTTTCACTCACTCCTCGAAAGATCGAAGCTCGCAAACAAAAAGACAAAAAACTCTCAGTATTGATCATCATTACGTTTTTAAGTGCATCGTATCAGCACGTGTTCTATCTATTCAAAAACAGGATTTTACACTTCAACCTTGAGTGCCGATTCATCAATTAAACCGATGCCTGATTTGCAGCTAACAACTTGACGATAAAGAATATGACAAATGACGTTTTTCGACCAAAAATAACTTTGATCTGACCTAGTGCTACACCCTCATCAAGTATTAGTGCATTTACGGAGGCGATGCAGCGTTCTAATTATAGGTAAGAATAAAAAGACACTCGGACCACGATGATACCACGTGCGAGAATATCTCTAATTAATTAGTCGCAGATTATAAGGAGGGAGACTACAGACAGGTAGATGTCTTATATTGGGAAATATTCACCGTTAAAAGTGGAGGTGTGTCTTGACCTCGACGGAACAGTCTCCTCAGCGTTGGTGCTGGAGCTAGAACCATCTCCGTCGTCTCTTTGGCCGCCACCTCTCTCCTCGTCCAGGTATAGGCAGAGTTCCTTAAGTTCTAAGTTGTCCTTTATCAGCTCTTGCTGCTTGTTGTCTAATTGTCTTAGCTTGTTTTGGTAAGCCGATACTTCCTGCCTCATAACGCTAGCCGTGTACCTCCCGAACCTCTGCCATTCTCGCGCCAGTTTTCTACCCTTTTGACGATCGTCGTCCAGGAAACAGCACAGGTCTCGTAGCTCCTGGTTATCGTCACTCAAACGCTGATTTGCCTCCTTCAGGGCCCGCAGCTCGTTCAACTGCGCAGAAATCATTCCAACGACTTTAGTTGAGAGTTTTATGCCTTCGTGGTAGCCACGAGTGAGTTACGAGCCAGTTATATTGCCGGGCTTCTTGACCCCCTGTGTATTCTCGATGCCCAAAGAGTGTGGTTCAAGTTTATTCTTACTTCCCTAAAGATTGCTTCAAACCGACGATGACAAAATGATGCAAATATGCAACCACTGCAAGGGAAGATTGAGGTGTCCGTATCATTAGTCTTTTCCAAATAGTAGTTTATTTTGAAAATTCATGTCTGATTGTAAGATGAGAGTTTTCCGAATGAAGCTATTGTGCAGTTGTATTGCTAGCCGTTTTGCACTTCATGATATAACATACATGATATTATAAATTTGAAATGGTTCGAGCAAATGTAGGCAACTAATTTTGGCAGACGAAACTAACTACCGCAGTTGTTTCCCCTTAAGGTATATAAGAAGAAGTATAGAAATGGAGATGTAACGAAGTGACGCACGGAGTCGATTCATTAATATTTACTATAGAGGCCTGACGGATTGTTAATTGTAAGAACTGTGCTATTCATTCGTGCGCGTTACTTTAGCGATATTGACACACGTGATTAATGTAATGGTGCGGTATCATGCGTGAAAAATACCGTTGAATGAAGAAGCACATTAATCTACTAATGACTCCCAGTAATTAGAGTCCGAGAAAAACACGACTTAGAAAGGTCTTCAAATTTTTAATCAAGTTTGTCAGTCAGCTAAGGTAGCGTAGAGATGGAAAATGATCGGTTGACCAGCTGACCTAGAAGCGGTGAGAGAAGAACATGTGTCGTCATGTTATCAAATATTGAAATACGTCTTACCAGACTCTGTATCTGTCGGTTCTGCTCGGTGGCGACCCTCGAGATGTCGGTTTCCGTTTTTCTAACAAACTTGAGCATCTCCACTGGTCCAAGCCTGAGGAAATCCTCGTCGCTGATTCTCTGCCGGGCGACAACTTGCGTCAACGGATACTGGCTCGCTGGTGGTATCTGCCCTTGGGGCACCTTACCTTGAATATAACCGTGTGTCGAACTCTTAGCTGAGGGTAAATTCGTCAATGGAACGTGTTCGGCTATTGTTTTAGCTGGGAATTTATTATGAACATCTTTTGGCGGTGGTGGTGCTCGGTGTAGTTGATGTGTCTGATGAGCGTGCAAACCGTTTACCGTCGTTGTCGCGGAAGTTATATTCGTCTGAGATGATGAAGGCGGTGGAAAGTGCGGATGGTGCTTCAGTATACCGGTAGTTGGCTGCGGAGGAGGCTGATACCGTGGTGGTACCGTGTCCTGTACTGGCTTGATCATGTGCGCGGTGTGCTGTTGCTGGTTTTGTTGCTGGTGGTGTTGGGGCTTGTTCTTATTGGACATTGCGGCCAAATTAGCTCGGGGCAGGGCTACGTCCCATTTCAAAAAATTAGCGAACTTCTTGTTCGACCACCGCTTGACCCGGTAGAATCTGGGTCAGGCGCACGCGTTCCGCGCTCACAATCGGCTAGGGCTATAATAACAGGCAACAGGTTCCAGATTTTCGTGGCCCGCACGCGTTACTCGCTCCTTCGATCACCGCTGAAAAACATTTTGTGGTATCCCGATAGTTCTTTGGGCACTCTTTCGCACCGTAAAACTGTACAAATCACCAATCGACAACCGATCATTACTCTGTATGGAAATGACCCGTGCTTCTTTTTCCGGATACCAGATATGCCACAGATCCACCCAGCACAATCCGAGGCAAACTTAGAGCGTTCGTTCTTTTTGCATTGTCCGTTTTATCAGTCTATAATCTACGCACAATCGTTTATTAGAACTATTAAGATCCAACTGCAAGCGTGATGATCGGTACAGAATGTCCGTCGAAGTAGGCCAAATGCTTGACTTAACGTCTGAAGTTTGGAGTCTGGAGATGTCGCGCACTTTTTATGTTCGAAATCTTTGAGCCTAACTCACGTCATTTAAACCGATTAGATGTGGAATGTGGGAAAGTTTTGTTGCCGATTAGATATATAGGAATATGGCGTCTCGATTTTCGAGCGCAGCATCCGACTTCTTTGGTTCTTTTGGTCCTGCGGATGTTGGCGCACAGATGATGCTGCGACCTTTGGACCCGGTACTTCCGGTGTAACGCGACGTTGATTGGTTCGAGTATTTCGCCCGGTTTAAGACAGCAAAATCCGCGGATAAACGTAGAAACTTAGTCAAGATCGGACGTCAAAATCCACGCACGAAACATGGCGACCCCGCCAGCGTCCACAGCCAGCGTCTGACGTGATTGTGGACGACGCCGACGCCTGACGTCACTGCGCGGGAATGAGGAGCCGTTCGCTTATTGGTTGGAAAGATGCAGTGATTTCTGTCCGGCGTTCAGGTGGGGGCAGAGAATGTTGGCCTGAGTGGGGCTGCATTGGGTCAGGTACATACATACACGCCGTAAACCCGACCTGGTGAAGATCGAGCTCAGTCCTTCCCGCAGGTGGGGGGAAAATCCTCATCCCCATCCTATTTAAGGAACCGGCAGGGTCTGTAAGGGCTTTCGCCTTTTTCCGGACCTCGATCGTCTGCCGAGGGATATTTACCTGACGCTTCAGGTCAGGTTCACCGAAGCTGAGCAGGTGCAACGTCATAAATTATACGTGTATGTAGCTGCGGAACTGCGGGGTGCCAGCAGATGAAAATTTACTGTCTACTCCGTTAGGTATGTCAGATTCATGAGTAGGTATACTGGACAAGTATCTTCCTTTTATTCTTCACGTTGACGAGAAAGTGACAAAAGTTGAAGGTCGTAGATACGGACCATAGCGGACGGATAAACAATCTATTATTCATTCTCCGATCGAAACTGCTACAGTACCACCAGCAGCAGCAGCAGGGATGGAATAGAAAGTCCAGTAGGTATAATTCAGATCATACTGCATATTTGGAGCACATAGACGGGACCAACTGTATTCGTTACGAGGTCATGTTGCCATTGTTAATCTATAAAAGGCGAGCTCTGATCAGTGATCACAATCGCCGATAAACAATGAGACGAAATAATAGTATTTATAACGAAGCAAAAGAAAATCGCGGCAAAAACCGATCGTATTCTTTTACTTTTTATTAAATTTGTACTAACCCGCGCCTACGTTACTATACGATTGATGCGCATCTGCGCAGATGTATTCGCGCCAGTTAGCTGTTGCGTAAGATTGAGCTGCGCAGCCGCACGTGATTAGAGGAATAAAAATGATCTGAGAATTATCGGGACACGTTTTCTTACGATTAGAAGGTAAATGGAAGGGAGACGGAGAGGTGCGACTGGAGAGGGGGGCATAAAACTCTGCAGGTCGAACGTAGCCAAGAAACAGCATAGCATCGAAGTCTCCCTTTCTGTACTTATGGGTACATATACATACGTATATTTCTGTCTCTTACTGTTGGCCCTCGATGGCCCCGCTTCCGCGACGCCCGCGCCTGTGGGGCCAGCTTGGGCCCATTTTACTACGGGAATGGGCCTTTTACCCACGCTGATCGTGAGCGTGCTCGCAAGTCCCGGCCTACACTGTACGCTGTACAGTGTAAACGCATAACCGGGTGAGCGTATACGCACAAGTCTCAAAATGGAACAACGGTATTTGTGAAAGGTCAACGTAGGTATATACATACATGTGTATAACGACTCGGCACAGGACTGGCTGAGGTTTTGTATTTAAATTATGTATCGTTTATTATTATCGGTGTACAAGTCGTTACAACTCGCACGACACCGTACTCCAGGTCTTGCTTATTTGTACATATATATAGTATATAAAATTGTCGAGAAATATCGTTATATACGTTAGAAGGAATTACATAGTTAGGTAATCATCAAATGACGATATTACAACGTTTCTTGAATCAATTCGACACGACGTTGTTATGCAACAATAGGTCCAAACCCTGGCCCATTAGTAATATGGGTCAAAGGTGCATTGAAAAAGTGGAAAGAAGAAATTCACCAATCTCACGTGCTCGTGTGCCAGTGAATTTCGTTTTCTAACACTCTTACGCTTCGTCTAATGCAGCACACCCATTATCGTGTGTACTTATAATGGTAACTAATTTTTGAGCAAAATCTGGGTCGACTCATTGTTGCGTAAGACGTTATAACACCGTCCAATTAAACTCACTAGCCATTAAGCTGGGACAAAATCGCGCGTCGTTTTCTGCGAATGAAATAAGAAAGAGAGATACAAAATGCGAAACACAATGAGCGATGCAGAACCGGAGATCATCTCGTGATGTGAATTCAAAGTGACGAAACGATTCCCTTACACTTTAAAATTCATTGAGCGTATAAATACGTTCGAGACACAGCTCGATGCATGCGGAGTTTCGAAACCAGTCATTTTTCATGGCATTGTCTTTATTTTATTTTTCTTTACTCTTTTGTATAATTATACTCAGGACGTTATTATTACGCTCTCAATTCCAAACGGAAGATAAACGACGTGCGATAGTACAGCGGGAGAGTCTCATTTATTACAATATAAATATAAGAAATTAGCTACATCTATACACCCACGCAACTCTCGCAAGGAATTAACGACGGATCATTAAGTTACGCTCCACATAACTCGCCGTTCATTGTGAGATCAGCACTTTCGTATTTTATTTTTATTAATTTTGTTTTTTTCGTTAGAATTTTGGAGGGAATCTCTTCGTCGACGCTTATTGCGATTCGCCAGTGTCAACGTAATATACGAAGATACCGTATGGAGAAAGAGAGCTTTTCTTCATTTCACACAAATATAATAATAATAGTAACAGTAATAATCAGCTGATCATTAGCTGATTTGCGGCAGCACAGATTGAACCAGTATTTTTTTTCCTTTTTCTATCTTTTCTCTTTTCTTTCCTCTTGTTTTCGGAAAATATTGGGAACATGAGGGGGAAACGGGGAAAGAGAACAGCGCATATAATGTTTTCGGTTGTTAATATAGTTTTTTTTTTTTTTTTCGTATTCTTCGTTCCGTTTTTATTATACGGCGCCGTACTCCTCGCTCGAGGGTGAGTCATTTCTTGGCGGGGGTCGAGGTGCCCTGTGGTGATGGCTGACGGGGGGTGGCCTCCTGGGGTGTGGCGGTGGATGGCTACCGTAAGAGGTATCGTCTCCTTCTTCGCTGCTGGGGGAGGGCGAGGGTGCGCGATCGTCTTGCTCCTGAAGAAGTTGTCGGAACTCTTGGATCGACTCGTTGAGCGACCAGAGTTGAGAGAGCAACGAGAGGTCGAGCTGACGGAGGCCAAACTGCAATTTTCGATTTGAAGAAAACAAAACCAAAAAAAAAAACAAAACCAAAAAAACAAAAACTAAGTATTAGCACAACAAATTGATAATAATTGTTATCGAAATTTGGGAACAAATTTTAATGGTCACAGCTAAGGCATATGTTTACAGATAACAGTGAGAATGTCCTGTTTGCTAATGATATGAAAATGGGACTACGGTTGACCATGGACTTTGCATATGTATTCGTTTGTACTATTTATCTATGTACATGAGAAATTCCAGACTAGTCAAGAGCTAATGGCTGCGATCACGTTTTGTACCGATACTGTCTTCACCCTTTATCCGAATAGTACGACAATAAGTTGATTACGATATAGTAGGTATAAAAGGCGGAATTTTCTCCGCGGAATCTTAATTTGAATAATAAGAAGAATAATACTGAATGATATTTACATTTAGTGTAAAATTTTTTCTGACATCGAGTGATAATACTCAAAATTTTAAAGAGAGTTTGTTGAATCTGATAACGGATAAAGGTCACGGGGGCTAAAGCCACCCCGCAATTCGGATTCGAAATGGAACGTTCAATAAACACCACCCTGACACTCTCTGAAAGACAAGCCCTCGTAATTCGTTGGGTGGCAGTTTGCTGACGGATATCATGTAACACAATCTAGTTGATCCAATAGAACCGCACAGCCCTCTGAGCAACTGTTGGGTTTCAGTTGGTGGAAGAAGAATAAGGAAGCAAAAGTCGTTCACTCTTCACCTCGCTAATTTATGCAATTTTAATCGATTTCAGATGCTTTTTTGCACTGTCTCTTACAGAAGCTAATCAAATATGATATGAATATGAATTAACGAGTTTATCTGTCTTATCTGACCTACAGATTATCGCGACTAATCGCCATCGCGGGCGAGAAAGAGCCTGTATTTATCTTCGATGTATTTGCATAGTTGCCAGTATAAGATACGGAGCTTATTTGATCGTGGGAATATTCAGGCCGAGAGTGTATGTATTAGGTAACATAGAGTCGAATGAAAGGAAGAAGAAGTGAACATTATAGAGATACGAGAGAAGAAATGTAAGTGAAGCGAGGCACGCCAGAAGTTAGGAAGGCGAGGGAGGGTCATGCCTGAGGGAATGCGACGCCGTGGGAGTGGCAGTCTTTGAGGTTTCTGCTGCGTGTCTGGATTCTCTATCATTTTGACTGTCTCATCGCGTGGCTTATTCAGGGTGGCCATAAAAACTGGGCTTTGAGATTACGTGACCTTTCTGGGTTCTTCAGAACCGGAATCCAATTTTTTTTCCCCTAAACATTTTAGAATAACTGCATTTGTACGTAAACTAGGAAATATCATAAAGAAAACTTGAATATCTCTGACAATCTTCTCAAGGCACTGAATTATACACCAATTCATTTCTCCTACTCGTATGCCTTACACAACTCTAAAACCCGAAGGAAATCCTTGACTGAAGACAACATTGTCACTTCAAAGTCTCCGACGCACATCTCAATTGCAATCTCTACAAATATCGCATCGAAACGCTAATGAATTAGCGAGACTCGTAAGCAGCCTTCATCCAAACCTCTATTACTTCAAAAACTGTTTTACCCTCAGTAATGGAGGCCACTATCAATTTTTGACGGGAGACCAATTTTCCGGTGAAAAAACAAAAGATTTTTTAAATAATATATAAGTAGTTGTTGGTATACCATTTCCCTCCTAAGTTTCGCCAGCTGGGTATCCAGGGTTGTAAGTTGTCGTCCCTGTGTCGGTGGTCTGCCACCCCCTGGGGCTGCTCTGGCGCCGCGTTGTGGTCTGCTAGAAGATCTTGCGGGAGGTGGTGGAGGTTCGTTCCCTTCGCGATTAGTGTTTAGGTTGAAACCGCTCAAGGATCTTGGTAATGGCGGAAGTCCTTGGAGACTAGACATGGCTATTTTTTCTTTAATGCTAAAACATCGAGATAAATAATCATAGGTAAGGCGGTACATAGTCGGAAACAAAGATTACATACGAATACGAATGAAGTAAAAATACGTAGGCAGTGGATAACGAGCAGATACGGATGTGAGCATGACACCGAAAAATGTCCATCCAGATTTAAAAAGAGAAACAGAAACCGCGAATGGTTCGAACGCCCACTGCCGAGCCGACTACATCATTCTGGTAGTTTCTTTGGGACAGTAAAATCTATCGAAATAATTCACGATCATGGATATCGCGATCCATAAGTTTCGCATATATAATTCCTCGAGTGGAGTGGAAATGTGGGGATTTAACTGTACCGAGATCAATTTGCTTCGCTGTCCACGTACGTACGGAAGCGATTTGCGGTTTGTCATCGGGTAATTTGTATTCGTTGTTTTGCGCAGTACCGTCTGACATTATCATTATTATGCACTGGATGGAGAACGGGGAATCGAGCTACATACTTCGCAGATCTGCAAACACTTCCATGTAAAAGAAGGATAGGGAACAGAAAGAGCGATCTTATGATCATTACTCCTAACTCAAATGCAAGGATCTTATACCTAGCGAAATCAAAGGCACTGATCAACTGATCTTCGTCGAAGTAATCAAATCCGTTGACTTCTTGGTCTTCAGCTGAGTCGTGGGCCTCGTCGGTTACTTCGTCGCCAGAAAGAGTGATCTTAGTCGACGAGTATCGCACCCCAGCCTCCAGCCAGTCCTGGTGCTGAATATTTACACTGTCCTCAAATACGACGCGTCGTTCAGGCTCGTCGACGACAACAACGGTCGCGCAATCGTCGCTGGAAATGGTACTTGATGATGATTTCGCGTGTTCCTCCTGCTCCTCATCCTCCTCCTTCTCTTTAACCTCTTTCTTAGTTTCCTGGAGCGAGACGCGTTTGACCGACAACTCTTTGGGCTGATCTTCGACGCGTTCTTCAACACGATTCGGGATATCCGTAGTCTGTTGAACTGCTGCCCGAGTTTCCTCGAGATTTACACCGTTTTCATTTACTTTTGGGCTTCGAACTTGAGGGTTAAGGGCCTCAAAGACCACAGCACCATTAACGACTTGTATATGCCTCTGGTTTTTGAAGATCGATTGTTTCGTCGGGGTTTTAACCTCCGCTGATTCCTTACCAGTGTTTATCAGCTTAGGATGATACGCCCTGAAATTATTCTGGGAAATTTGTAACTGGTGTCTTTCGCTCGGGGTAGGACGCTGCCTCTGAAGATTAGCGTTCTGCAAGTTTGACGAAGTGTTTCTCTCGTTCCTTTCACTCAGTACTCTACCAGGATGCTGGAGGTTCTGCTCTCCCGCGTTTACCGTACTCTCAGTATGCCTGCTAATCCCAGCGCCATCAACGACACTCTTATCCGCGTCCTCCTCACGTTCTCCATTAGTCTTTGATGAAGACTCATAAATGATAGTCCTTCCCGTCTTCGGAACATTTTCCTGTTCTTGTGCTCGCCATGGTTTCGTGTCTGGTGGTGGCGGGGCTTGTCTCGTCGGGCAGGGCGGTCTGGGAGATCTTTTCAGAGCTTCGGCGACGACTTGTCTACTGGGTCGTGGCGGAACTGGAGGTGGATGTGGCCTGGGGGTAGCGGCGAGTTGCATCTTAACGTTTTTATTCCAAGTAAATAAATATCAGAAGATTGCTTCAGCCGTCTTCAGCCTCTTCTCTCTCCTCTCCGCTCCTCACATATTCTTTTCGATTCTTCTACCTCGGGTAATAATTCCCGCGGTGAAACTACATCGCGATATAGTTATTCTTCGGCCGTATAATTACACGTTGAATGCGGAGTTTCTTTTTATAGTTGGTTAGTTAGCGAGTTGATAATAACTATAACGTCTATAATTTTTCCTGGGAATCTTCAACCGCGCATCATTCAACGCACACACCTTGTCTCGTCGTACTCTGCAGTTATACTGCGCTTATTGTTCGTCTATGTACACCGATTGCAGACACGTCTCATCAACCAACCACGAAAACTTTCCAGTTTCCATCCCGCTAGATTCCGAAGGTAAAACGAACGAGACAACTCCAGGAACCAAAGAAACGATCACCGATACACACGATTCAACGCTGCGCGCACCACTGCCCCTCCAATCAACAACGATGAGATAAGTACCAGATAACGGGTACGGCAGGTGGTTTTACGCCCAAACGTTGCTCGCTTTAAGCGTCCTTCAATTCCTACTGGTATATCGTATATATTATTCTTTACTCTTTGAAAAGATTCACCACGTAAAATTTGGTGTTCCTTTTTTTTTTTTTTCTTTTTCTCCTCTCAAAGTCCACTTTATTCAACCGTGCGAAACACTGGTGCAGCACATGATTACGTTATATTCACATATCTCAACGTATAAGGTGATGCGGACATACATAGGCAATTAAGAACAGTTACGAGTCTGCAGATCAGACCTTATACATAAGTAGGAGCCGGAGGTGTATGTATATCAAAGAGTTGTAGGAAAACAGCGAAGAGAGTAATCGCCGGTGGCCCGTTTCTCTCGCGGTAGGTATATCCTATAAAGTGTTCGCTACGACTGAGGGATCGCGACTGCGGGATCCAACAAACATCCTCCGAGGTTAGGGGGGGAACCACGTGACTGCTAGCCGCGTTGTCGGGCATCAGGTAGCCGCCGCTAGTGTATTTCTCGCTTCAATATAAGTACGTATGTACGTATTTTATACATACGTATGCCGCGTCGTCGCGACTGGTATCTCAGTTGTGTGAGAACCGTCAGAGAGAGTAGGGAAGGGGATTTTTAGTAAGGAAAAGAGGGAAGCGGGGATGAGAGAGGGACAAGTTTCTGCTACCATATCATGGTGCCCTGAGTCTCCACTCACGGCAAACTATTATAATATATTTATAAAGGTATATATAGGTGTAAAATAACGACCGGTATCTCCGACCGAGGGACAGATCTTTGTTTGTGTCGATGCACGAGTTCTGAGCGGCCTAGTAAAACTGGCCCCCAAGCGAGTTACGTAAACGCGCAATACTATACCGATCATAACAATATCATTCGAAGCGCATACTCCGCTTCCTTCTTGCAGGCGTAAATCAACCTCATCTCTTTTACCGGTTCACGTTTTCGTTTTATATATCCTTCAAATCGCCGTCCACGATCTTCACGTCTCATTCTCAATATCTAGGACGAAGTTTGGGACCAATTTAATCTTAAATCGCTCCTGGCTATATCGGTGTTCGTGTTGATTAACAATTTCCGGTTCGACTCCTACTTTATCATACATTTACACCGAAATAGTTCTCTGCTTATTCGTTTTCTACGATTCTATAATCAAGCTGCAATTTCAAGTAAAATAACTTCAATTCATTGATCTGTGTAATCCTCTTCCGTGGTCAGACGCTTCTATCTCTTGGACATAGTTATCTTATACTTTTCAAGAATTTCATGCGTCACGTATGCATGATCGTTGTTAATTTTCTCGTTAATTTTCTATTCTACATCCGTTGTTTTTTATCCTTATTATTCATTTTTTATGTAAATAGTAAAAAAATCATCGTTGGAAAATAAAATATTAGATGGAAGTCTCTTATTTTATTGAAAATCCATATCCAATTTCGATAATATATTTATAAAGTGTTTTTTAATGAAGCGTATCCAGAGCCTACGTAATATTTCCAAGAAGCTATCACAACACTCTCGGAAATAGTATATAAGTGAGCGGTAATAGTGAATATCGCGACTAGCGGGAAACAAAAGACTAGGCACAACGAAAGTTGCGAGACGGTGTGATTCGTACTTGCGGTATAACAAATGAAAGGAATGATTTCAAAACGATTTCCCCCAACTCGTGCAACATCTCCTTGTATTCGTTTTCGCAGTAGTAACAGTAGTAGCTATGTGTATTACAATACAAAGAAAACTACGCAAGTGTAATTCCAAACTGATTACATCCTGTAATAATTCGAGTCGCTTCAGTCGTTCGTTGTTATTATTCTGACGAAAAACGTATATAGAAATTGAATTTTATTTGCAACAAAAAAGGTTTTTTTTTTCAATATTTTACCACCGGTTCTAGACTCGCGAAAGATATGGAAATCGTGGTGAATGAATACGTATGATTCATTGTAAGATGAAATATGTGTAATAAGATAGATATAGGGAAGGAGCTGTGATAATGCGGACGTAATAAAATACTATACGGTTGTATGTACGTATAGTCTGCAGAGCGCGTGGAACAGGTTGCATTGCGAATGCGCCAGAACTTCATTGACAAAGTCGATAGGGTCTTACCTCTACTGGTGGGTTTTACTCCTTGAATTTCCACTCCTGACGGCACATTGGACAGAGATGACTAGTCTGCTGCGAGTGCAGCCACTTCATGATGCAATGGATGTGAAAACAATGCGAACACTGACCCCACACTTGAAGAAAGAAAGAAAAAAAGAAAGAAAGAAAGAAAGAAAGAAGAAAAGGAAGAAAGAAAAAGAAAATTATCCCGAAAACAATACAATGTTATACGTATATATATAATAATTTTATATTTTCTATACGGCAAAACCGTACGGTTCACTGTCCTGCACGGCAGTCAGCTGAAATCGTTCCGTAACCATTGAAAGCTTCCTACTATATGTAACTGGAACGAATTTACCGATCGATATTTAGCGGGGTAACGCGCAGATGCGAACACGAACCTATGACAACACGAATATTGTTGAATTCACGATCACGTTTGGAGTTAGGGAGTAAATAGAATTCCAAGTAGGAATGAAATTGGTTAATTAAGCAAAGGAAATAGCGTTCCGTATATTTGTTTCGTTATTTTAGAAATTATTGCGCCGTGGTTGGCTTGCGGTTAGAAGTCAAATGTATTATTCATTCATCGCTATTATTGGCGTGGCCTTCTCTATTGTAATTATAGATACATGTATACGTATAAAAAACACTTATAATTCAAAGATTACATAAGATTAACGAATTCGAAGCGATGAACTATTGGAATTTGAATTAATGATAATAAAAATGATAAAAGCATCGATTCCTTACTCCGCGATCAATAGGAATAATCAATCGATACAAAAATTCTGTTTCAATAGCAAGAAACGATTCAGACGAAAATTTTCGATTCTACAGACAGTATTCAGTAGCGAAATTATAGAAGTTATTCATCCAACATTGTGTATACCTAACGGGCAATCGTCGCCGGGAATTTTGCAGTCTGGACAACTTGCATCGAAAGGCATTCGACAGATGCCGCAGTTGTCGTCGTTTGCTATCCAACGCCAAGTGGCTACCCCTGTCCAGCCTGAGAGACAGAAAAAATATTGTATTCACAGTAAAGATAGGATACGAAACCAAAAAGGAACAGCAGAGGAAGCTGAATTATTGAATTTCGTATCAACTCTTCTATTTCTTTTCAGTTTAGTATGAGAGAAAAATAGCAAAGGAATAGAGATGGTCGCGATAGGTTATGATACCAATGGTGTGAAATAAACCGATGTATATTATATACTTACTTTTGATCGTAACTCGCATGTTTTTACATTACATTCACTGAATGATAAGAATTCAATTTCGGTTCAGAGAATTTATCGGAACTGGTTGGGATATTTTAATTTATTGAAGTAAGAAGATTAGCGGAACAACAGATATGTATACGAGGTTTGTAAACGACAGCACCAAACGACTACGCCAAAAGCAACAGGATTTTGAGTTACGCATAGTGCTGCTGTCTGTAGGATGCAGTTGTGAGCTGCTCCGAACTAAAATCTGTCTTGTCGATGAGGAAGATGCCTTTTCTCATTAATGCGGAGTCTGATTATTTGCAAAATTATAATATAATAATTATTCAAAACTTGGAATTGAATTTTGATCCAACTGCAATCGCCAAGTACATTAACTTTATATATAATATCGATGGACTAATAACATATGATCGTAAGCACCGAATTATTTTTTTTTGCGGATATGCCCACAAGATTTTATATTCCATAAAAAAAATTTTGCCTCTGAAAAAACAAAATTTTTATTTTTGGCGCTTACGCCCGCATGATATTAGTCCATCGATATACTCGTAAAAAGGAGATCCGAAACCAGATGCTACTGCCAAGTACTTACGTCACATTTACTTTTTTTCAAATTGATAATAAGGCCTTCCTTAAAATGGTTTTTATAGCCATCTTGTCCTGCTACGTAAAACCAGAGGTATATCGATATAGGCGATTGACGATTGCATTGGTGTAAACAGTAAACATAAAAGAATGAAAATAAAGAGATAAAAAAAAATTGGAGTACGTGGTACTAGGCGGGCCAATATTTCAAATCACTATATGATTGATATGGTTCGATTGCTGTTTCCTAGTACTTGGCTACAGAAGGTCTGCCAAGTACCATTGTCTCGAATTTTTTTTTTCTTTTCATTCAAATTTTTTCTCAATCGGGCGAGGCGAAAAAAAAAACACGAATATTTTACTTTTACAAGTATATTATATATGGCATTAATATACTTTGCGAATGGTTTTTTGAGGAATAATTTGTACACCAGACTGCAAATATAAAGGTATTCGATAGAGATAATTAGAAATTATACATCACCAATGTTTATTGTATCTTTGATATAGCAATAAATTTCCACATATATACCTAATAAGCAATTATGTATTTTATTATTTTGCACTTTTCCCTTCCTACAACTCTTTATTCGAAATGAGCGATAAGTGAAACAACGTATGCCACACGAGAGGAGTAGATAATTATAATTCATGCATTTTCAGCTACTAAAAAATTTGCGACCACCTCCTCGGCCAGATGTTCTCCTGCGATACCAGAAGAAATTTTAGACTCGAAATTATTCTAAGTTTAAATAACGCTAGTATAAATTAACATATAACGAATTGACGACGAGTATGAAGACGCATATGCATATTTTGACTAAGTCAAAATTATTATTATTATTATTATTATTATTATTATTATTTTATTCAGTCAACGTGCATATATACGATCCTGTTTTCCTCCACCTCTCCTCGGGTCAGATGTTCCCCTGATACCAGGTTGATTTACAGAGTTGGAAGAACTTTAAGTCGAAAAATTCTGCTGGTATGAAGCGAACATATGACCCGAAGAGGTGTGCTGAAATTTTTAGTGTATACGTGTCTTCATGCTCGTCTCTATTCGTTCATTTATATTTGCCTTTTATATAAAGCGACTCGGTCGAGTCTCTTGGTATTGTTTCATAATGTCTTCACCCTGACCTATGAAACCGCTTGCATGTCCCTAAGAAACGAGATATTCTGCGATATAAAATGAGGAAGATTTCACAAATGATCTATAAGTACTGGTTGAAATAAGCAATAGCTAATGAGAATAATGATGAAAAATTGTTATGTCAATCGTTGTATAAGTCTTTCATGTACTCGAAGGATGGAACCTCCATTCGGAAATGCAATGATCATTTTCATCCAGGTCTTACAACTCTTCGGTTATGTTTGCTGGCGTGATTTTTCTGTTCTTTTCTGGTAAATTTCGCTCTATAGTTAAAAAAAAAAAACCAAAAAGATTGCAAATCAAGATGAAATGAAAACGTCAGATAATTACAGTCTTCTTCATTGCATTCCTTCATCGGTTTCCCGGATTATTTTTGGCTTTTTTGCAGTATCAATGAATGGCGGTAGTTCTTTCGATACCGAAGCGCAGATCGTCGTGGATACCGGGACGTCAAGTTACTCATTGTCAGTTCAATCAGAGCCAACGTTTCGTTTAGACGAAAAGATCGACTTGACAATCGACGTCGAGACTGAGGTCACTTTTCACCTCTTCACCAACGAGAATAAAGAAAGTGCGCGTCTTCTGAAGGTCGGGGATCTGAAGAGCGTGATGGAATCTCCTTTCGACTCCGAATGCCCTACAAAAGTTATCGTTCATGGATGGACAGACTCCGTTGAGACTCACTGGTACAATACTTATCACAACAACTATTTAGCCACTGGAAACTACAACGTAATTCTTGTCGATTGGTCAGCAGGGGCTCGAAAGGAGTATTTCACCTCCGCAAGATTAACACGTCCGGTAAGTACGAGGGCTCAGTACTTTATTCTGCATCACGTGCAAGAAATTGGTTCAAAAATATACGATCCGAGATGCGAAGGTCTCAAATTTTGAAAATAACTCCTAGTACAGGTGGGAGAGTACCTTGGAAAATTTTTGGCATTTCTTGTGGAGAATGGCAACATGTCGTTGTCCAGTCTACACATTCTGGGGCATAGCTTAGGTGCCCATATCGCGGGTATTGCTGGATCCAGTTTGCATGGTAGAGTTGGAAGAGTCACTGGGATGGATCCTGCTCGTCCCGCTTTCGAGGTACCTTTTTTAATGGATCCAAAGGACCGTCTTGATCCAACGGACGCTAAATTTGTCGACGTCATTCACACCTGCTCAGGGACTGCTGGGTTCACATCGCCGATTGGTCACGCGGACTTTTATCCCAATGGAGGCACCTTTCCACAGCCAGGATGCCCGCCGATAATGTCTCGTAAGTATTAGATATATATTTCAAGAAAATAATGACTTGACTATGAAAGTTAGGACCAAGTACGTCCGATAGTAATTGTGCTTTAGATTTTTCTATAAATTGGGATCTGCTACTGAAATCTATACTTGTGCATGAAATTTCGTGAAATTTGTTTAAAACTTGAAATCCTGAAATCTGTGATACACAGACGCTGATTATTTTCTCAGAATTTTGCAGCCATGCCAGATCTCACCAGTTCATGTCGGAGTCCATCCTTCGGCCGAGAGGATTTTGGTCCTTGCGATGTGACAGTTGGAGAGAGTTCGTCTCAGGACATTGCAGTCCAGACAACGTTACGGCATTCATGGGAGAAATTGTGAGCCAAGAAGCCCGGGGAAGATTTTATTTGAGAACCAACTCGCAGCAGCCATTCGGTCGAAGCAATTTTGAAAGTGACGAAATTTGAATGAATGAATGTTCAATTTCCGTGCAAAGAATGAAAGTGGAAAAAGTATTTCAGGGCTGCGTAAATTTCGGACGTTTTTTTTAATATCGCAAAAATATTTCGTGCAGTAATGTTTCACAATTTTACGAATAACGTTTATCATAAACAGTCAAAAAATGTTAATATGTATTATTTTAGTTTAAAGCCATTTTTTCGGTCTATGTCGATCTTTTTTCGCTCCTGTTTTGAATCACGTTTAGTTCTACTCGTCCATTTCTTCACTAGATGGTTTTTCGAACTCGTCACAAAAGAGGACTCGGTATTTCCGGCGTACGACGGTCCAGTCGACGATGTTCCCAATTTTAGTCGTCTCATCGAATGAGAATTGACTCACGTCAATGCTGCTTTTGTGCAGTGGGGCAGCCCTAGAGTCCTGATAAAACGATGGAGAACACAATTTTAGATCAAATTCTAGATCCATTTTTTTGACCCTTCAATTTTTACAACCAATAACAACAGTCAGCTGTACCTGATACGATGAAACCCATTGATTGAACTGTTGCCCGAGGAGTCTCGGGGCATATTGCTTTTTCACACTTTTCTCACGGTTCATTCGCTTCTTGCAAACTTCGAACAGATACAACGACCACGCGCTGAACAGGTTCAGAGGTGAGGGCGCAGTACTCGTTCTATAAACCAAATATGTAAGTTCACGAATTAATCTCTTCGTTTACCAGAGATTTCTTTCCATTGATTAATTTCTCTGAATACTCAAATGATCTTTATTTCCAAAAGCCGTAAAATTTCTATACATCATTCCTACTCACTTCTGCATATTTCGGATTAGCTTGCTGAGTCCGTATTTCCACTCGAGATCACTTTGGGATGTGATGCTTTGATACGTGTCGCTCATCATAGCGATGAGCAGATTTATCAGAACGATTACGGTGACGAGCATGTAAAGCGAGAAGGATATCTGTAAACAGAACGAGGGAAATGAAATATGAATAACAATTTACAACACTTTGGAATTCTAATCCTAATATGGTTTTATGGTAGTTCCGGTGCCTACCTTGAAAAGATAGAAGGTCCATTCGGGTTGTATTTTTCCTTCATGAGAAAGGGCGAAGTTTTCGACACCCTTTTGACCAAAGATGGCGAAGAAGAGGTTCTCGATAATTTGGACCGGACTGACAGCGACTGAAAAATGAATTCTATGTCTCAGTGACCATCAGGATAGTGGATTAGTAGAACAGGCTAACTAATTCATTCAACGTTCAAAATAAAAGTTTGCATCAACGGCGTTCAAAATAAAATATAAAACTTGCAGGAGTGGGACTTTTCTTTCTATTTTTTTTTTTGTTCTAACAAACTACTTAGGTATTACGATCAGCGGGATACAATGCTTCGGGTTGGCGAGCGAAATTATTCGCTCCAATGTACGTTCTGGTGCAGATCAACTCGTGACTTGCAACTAGGGATCTATTTGCAAGTGTTCGATACAACGTTCTCTATCAGGATGCACACACACATACATAACAAAAGTGTCGTTTCAACTGGGGTACTTGATCATGCTGTGATATTGTTCAAGCAATTTATCTAAACAAAACAGTACGACGTTGTAGGATACTTTTTTTATTTTGCATATCATTTGTTCAGCGCAAAATTAAAAACTGTTCATAAACGATCGCTTCTCCACGATCCGAACAGTCAACGAAATTGCGTCGGATGAACTGTTTTCTTCTCTATCAAAACTGTAAATGAATAAAGAATGATGATGCAGGTTGATTTTCGAAGGTTTTACATTTCAAATGATGTGCCTACTAGGACATACAATACATACATGCTCGATCTGAGACTAAATCCCATCGAAATTTTGGTGAATCTAAATGCTAGTCGGGGTTTTGTAGGGTCAGGTGATGTTGGGTAAGTTGAGGTCTGGTCTTACACAAACGATTTACGGCGCAGGATATCTTTTGCCCGAAAAATCTCATGGGGAAGTTTTAGTCAAAAGAAATCCCGCCGTTATTTCGAGTTTGGAAAACCTGTTCCAAAAACCGCAAGTGAGTGCACGTGCACACTATCAGTCTACGAATGCTTAAGACAGAAGATATGACTAACCGTTATGATGCTAGACCTCGACGGAGGGTTGAAATAATATTTCCATCAGCTTAAAATTTAGGAAAAAGGGTAATACACCTCAGCGACGATATCTTAGGGGACTACATACTTCTAAACGTTTATTTGACAAACCTATATATATATTTATATTTATATATGTATGTATTTATTGTACAATCATAAATAACGCTAGTTTAGTATTGGTCCGCTACCTAGATCAGCTGATACAAACGTTATATGTATATTAAATAGTATTTATATATTAATATGTGTATAGTAGATAGGCAATTCTCTCTTTGCTATGGTTAACATGGTTCATGATCTAGAGGCGGGGTGCCTGGTCAGCCCCAAGGGCTTGGTTGTTAGTTGTGGATGTAGTCAGAGCTACAAGTGGGTCGATTTCTATTGGTTCCTTCATTTCTTCTGATGGTTTTTCCGGTTCCTCACCGACAAGTTCTCGGTATTTCTTTCTGACCGCATCCCAGTCTACGACATTGTCTATTTTCACGGCATTGCTGAAGGACAATTGACTTCCCATCGGACTCAGATGCGGCACGGACAAGGCAACGCTGTCCTTGTGGGCTACTTGGCCTTTTTTTATCTTCGATAACCATTTCGCGCCCATTTTAGACCGAGCAGACATTCGACTGGGTCGATGGAAGCCCATCATGTGGACAACGGACGGACGTTTTCGTTTTGCCGATCGTTTCTTGCACAGTTTGTAAAGGTACGTGATCCAGGTGGTAAGCAAATTCAGGGGTGACGGTGCAGTCGTTGTTCTGAAACGGAATAATGGTTAATCTGGATAAGATATTCAGCATCGATTGCGAGGAGAAAGAAGAGTTTAGAATCCTTGTTGCTCCTTAATTCGGAGATGAAAATAATTTAGCTTGAGAATATTAAAAATTAGCGAATCAATGAACATCGTGCGAGTTGGAGTGTTGGGCAGAGGCATATGATGTGCTTTTCCAGAGATAACATCGAGAAAACGTTTGAATTATATAATTTCAATAAATAGGCAAAAGAGATTCGCAGCACAGCAGAAATTTTGCATTTTATAATTTCGACACCGACTCAAAGCAACTGCAGAAATCGATTGTTGAAAATTTCTGTGTAAAAGGTTCCAAGCGTTGTTAACATATCGTCGAATGTAAACAGATAATTACGGTCTTCCACTGGCAATCGTTCAGGCCCTCGTCTCTTCGTCTCGTCTAAAAAAACCTCCTTACCTATGCATATTCCTGACGAGTTTGCTCAGTCCATACTTCCACTCGATGTCAGACTGAGCCTGAATGCGTTGGTAGGTGTCACTCATCATGGCAATAAGAAGATTAATCAGCACAACCACTGAGACCAGCATATAAATGCCGAAGGCCAACTTGAAGAGCACTGTGGTCCATTCCGGTTGCTTCTTTTCAACCTTGAAGTGTTCGTGAGTAGTCTGCCCAAAGATTGCGAAGAATAGTAGTTCAACGGCCAGTATGGGGTTCATCTTGACTGTAAATAGGGGTCAGAAGTTCTTGAGAAAACGAGGAATAATGCTGGGTACGAACGTGCTCATGCACTGCTCTAGTTATATAGGGCACAATCTACACTGTGCACTCGGGGACGGGAAATATAGGCACATAATCCGTTCTATGGGGGTTAACAAGGTTTCAACCGCTAATGACATGGGTAAGTATAATATGGTGGATAGGGAGTCATTCCAGATCCATCTCAAACGCAGCCATAACAGAGCTTGCAACACAAATATATGCCTATTGCGAATAACGGATGTTGCAATGAACGAAAACTACGGTCATACAATCTCATCAATCACGAACATATTTTACGACAGTAACATGCGGAACGTGGATCAACTAGGAGTAGCTTTTCGTAGGTATGTACCTCCCAGACGCAAGGAGATATTAATTGCTGTGTCATGCGTGACGAATGGCAATGAAGACTATCTAATTCTTAAGGGAAACCCGATTTTTTTGCGAAACACTCGCCGTGGATGTCACTAAGGTAAATGAAAGCGAATGAAATTTGTCGGGAATGGTTTAGGAGCGCAAAATGCACGATGCAATGAACTCTTGCACAATGCAAACATACTGGACACATCTTGTCTTCGAGTGGCACACTTTTATTTGGAATAATACATAGCACGTACACGTACATTGTTACTGTTCGTAATCAAAATCGTTGGTAAGTAATACATTTTGAGATAAGACCAAGATGGACGATTACGATCATAGATTTTATCGCAGGTAGTAACGTCCATCTTCAACGGGTAGAAAAATATTTTCAGCGGTTCATTTCGGTGAAAGAATTTTGGGTGAATCCATGGTTGAGCAGTAAATCCGATTGATTCCACTCCTTGTTTTGAAACTCTTCGCCTGATCATCTTCTTCGATATCTTCTTCTGCCTCACTTCCAGTCTGGGCTGAGTATGCTTCCCTCGCCGAATTCCACTTTCCCAATTCTGGTTGTGTTATTTGAAGACAACTGGCTTGATAATCCTAATCTTGCGAATGAGATATGGTTACTGCGTTTTACTCCTGTGTGTCGACAGAGTTCTATGAAGTACATGATCAGGTATTCTGTAACAATAAATTTGCTTCCATCCGTAAATTATGTCCTTGAACATCTTACTGCTATTAAAGTGTACAAATAGAAAAAAGGCACCCAGGAACTTTTGCAGAAAAAGTAAGACATCGTGAATTTCGTCAAAAAATAAGTAGGACATTTTTCACACTCCGTTACCTGGCTTTGCATTATGCAATTACTTATTGTTAACAGTTGGCAAAAACAGTGTACACGATAGTAATGAGATTGCAGGGGACATGAGAAAGACAGACAGAACAACAGATGTAATCGGTATAATTTTACTTAATCCACATTCGATAAAGCATGAGCGAAATGCCGGCTTACCAGTGTATGTATAAATTCTATCAGCCCATAGTTCATACGTCCACTGAATCTTCGACTGGGCTTGAATGCGTTAATCAGTGTCACTCATCGTCGCAATTAGCAGATTCATCAACACCACTACCGAGATCAACACGAGGAACCCAAAGGCCAACTGACGTCCATCCAGGCTGATTAGTTTCAACCGATGGTGGTCTGGCCGAAGACTGGAAAGAAGAGGTACTCGAAGGCTAGTACCGGATTCATCTTTACTAGAGTCGGATTCGACGTTCATTGCGTTAGGGTTAGAAGGGTGCGTTACACAACGTGGTCATGCTCATGCTACGGTAATTTCCATGCTGGGGCAGACGTCGTGCGCTGAGCGGTTATTGTCAGTATTGAAATACTGCTTAAAAAAAACATCAGCACATCAGCGCAGCTGTGACTATTTTTGGCTTTTTATTAGCCGTTTAGAGTATGTCATTCTTTGATAAGGTGTATGTTGCTTATACTGCTGAGAGGCGACACAAGGCGATGCGCTCTCAATCTGCAGGCTGCAACATCGCGTCAAGCCAATACGTGAAATAACGTGAACGGCATAAAATATACATGAAGGAATACAGGATATGGAAAGATACTCGGTTGTGCGAGGGGGATTGTTCGATCATAATGGTTTCGTGATTTACGATCTATCAATCCAGAATTGCGGTGGGTTCAATACGTCAATTTCATTTTACGCGTTATACGAGCGACTTTCCTTCTAGTCAATTAATATCTATAAGGTAATAGTTAACGTTGAGGATATAATGACTCCGCAGATTAAACTGGATGTAGGTCGAATATAGGTACCTAGTTTATTATCGATGTCATGAGTGTGAAAAGGAAAATAATGTAACGTTCAAGCCGTGCCATGCTCGACGATGTGTTGCTTGGTATTTTTCGCTATGTTCAACTCATATAGGTATGGAGCTTTTGAAATGGAGATTTTGTATTGAACTTGGCTTGTGAAATATTTGACATGATCGTTGTTCGTGTAATCTCTTGCCACACCCTCATCGTATTATATCTTCGTGAACAGACATGCTGAGACTGAGGATTTTTGTCAAAGGCATGCACTCGGATGCTAGAAAAATCCGACAATTTTCATAAAGATAGCTCATTTCAAATTACAGTAGTTTGGAAATGAGTAAACGGAACATGCGGTACCTGAAATTATTTCAGGTTTGTCACAGGATCAGATTTGAATTTGCAAATCGTGGTCAGGACACAGACATATGAAAAACAGTTGGCAAGAAAATAGATAATAAGCACAGCGGTGTAGGTAGGACACAAAATGCATTCATTGCCTTCAAACAAGCCAATTTGATTGCGAATTTGAATACGAATCGAGCGTCGTCAGCCAAGCCTTTAATGCTATCGGCTCAACGCTCATTTTTTCTTGTACCGCCCGTAGCGTCGTAATTGCGGTGACGCTGGCGTGTCCACCATCCACTCTGTATAATTGCCCAAGAAATCTATTATAATCAAGGTTGTTACACGCCTAGTTCCACAACCACTTGTGACTTCTCCAATCTTAATTCCACAAGCTTTTAATTCCACCCGGCAATCAAGATAGGCGCGAGTATCTTTTGGATAATTGAAAATTTTGATCATCATTTCGATCATTTTGCTCATTTCAAATCACTTGGAATTTTCAGAAAATCTGTTAGAATCTTGGAAATTTTTTCAGGTTATTCAAAATCTCAAAGAAAAGAAAAAAAGTACTAGTTGATGTCATAGTCATGTTATTTCCTTCAATAAAAGAAAGAAAAAAAAACTGCGAGTTCTTGGCACAAGAACCGTCGCGGTTTTTGGCCAAAATGGTTCTCGATATTTTTTACCGGATTGACAACTCATAAAATGTCTTATGTTTTGGGAAACATCAGGGTAGCGGATGCGTAGAACTTGCAGGAATGGGACTTTTCTTTCTTTTTTTTTTTTGTTCTAAACTACTTAGGTATTACGATCAGCGGGATATAATGCTTCGGGTTAGCGAGCGGAATTATTCGCTCCAATGCACGTTCTGGTGCAGATCAACTCGTGACTTGCAACTAGTGATCTATTTGCAAGTGTTCGATACAACGTTCTCTATCAGGATGCACACACACATACATAACAAAAGTGTCGTTTCAACTGGGGTACTTGATCATGCTGTGATATTGTTCAAGCAATTTATCTAAACAAAACAGTACGACGTTGTAGGATACTTTTTTTATTTTGCATATCATTTGTTCAGCGCAAAATTAAAAACTGTTCATAAACGATCGCTTCTCCACGATCCGAACAGTCAACGAAATTGCGTCGGATGAACTGTTTTCTTCTCTATCAAAACTGTAAATGAATAAAGAATGATGATGAAGGTTGATTTTCGAAGGTTTTATATTTAAATGACGTGCCTGCTAGCACATACGATACAAACATGCTCGATCTGAGACTAAAGCCCATAGGAATTTTGGTGAGTCTAAATGCTAATCGGAGTTTAGTAAGATCAGGTGATATTGGGTAAGCTGAGGTCAGGTTCTACACAATCGATTCACGTTCCAAGATCACTTTCGCCAAAAAAATCGTGTATACTCGCGTTATTTCGAGTTTGTAGAACCTGTTCAAAAAAACCGTAACTGAGTACACGTGCGCATTTATATCAGTCTACAAATCTTTTAAAGATAAGATATAGACTAACCGTATAATGTCGGACGTCGTCGGATGATCGAAGCAATATTTTCATCAGTTCAAATCTTAATTAGGAAAAAGACGTACACCGTCTTAGCGAAGGTTATTCAGAGGACTACGTAGTTCTAGTCGTTTATTTAACAAACCTATATCTATGTATGTATAAGATATATATATGTATATATTGTACAATCATAAATAACGCTATGGTCTAGTATTGGTCGGCTACCTAGATCAGCTGGTACAAACTTTATGTAGGTATGTATGTTATATAGTATTTATACATCAATATGTGTATAGTAGATAGGCAAATTCTATCTTTGCTGTGTTTAATTATGGTTCATAATCTACAGGCGAGGCGCCTGGTCAGCCTCAAGGCTCGGCTGGTAGTTGAAGATGTTGTCAGAGGTCAGATCCACGAGCGGATCTATTTCCACAGGTTCTATCACTTCTTCCGATAGTTTTTCCGGTTCCTCAGAAAAAAGTTCTCGGTATTTTTTTCTGACCGGATCCCAGTCGACGACATTGTCTATTCTGACGACATTGCTGAAGGACAATTGGCTACCTAGAGGACTCATATGGCCCACGGACATGGCAACGCTATCCTTGTGGGCTACTTGGCCCTTTTTTACCTTCGACAACCATTTCGCGCCCATTTTAGACCGAGCAGACATTTGGCTGGGTCGATGGAAGCCCATCATGTGGACAACGGACGGACGCTTTCGGTTTGCTGCCCGTTTCTTGCACAGTTTGTTCAAGTACGAGATCCAGGTGGTGAGTAAATTTAAGGGTGACGGTGCGGTCGTTGTTCTGAAACGGGATAATGGTCAATCTCGATGAGATATTCAGCATCGTTTCGCGAAGAATAATTGGAGTTTCGTGTCCTTATTTCTTCTTAATTCGGAAATGAAGAAAAGTTAGCTTGAGAATATCAAAATTAGCGAATCAAAAAAGTTTTGCAAGTTAGAGTGTTTCGCAGAGGCATAGGGAGTGCTTTTCCAGAGATAAGATCGAAGAAAGTTTCAAACAGTATATTATTTCAATGAGGTAGATAGAGGAGATTCCCAGCACAGAAGTATACTTCGCATTATAATTTTACACAGAGTTCAAGCGACTGCAGAAATTTATTTTTATTAATAAAGTGGAAGGTTTTAGGTATTGCTAATATATATCGTCGAATAATAACGGATAATTACGCTGTTTCCGTGGTAACCTCGAGGGTCCGCTCTCCATACGTATAAAAAAAAATTCCTCACCTATGCATATTCCTGACAATTTTGCTCAGTCCATACTTCCATTCAATGTCAGACTGAGCCTGAATGCGTTGGTAGGTGTCACTCATCATGGCTATAAGAAGAGTAATCAGCACAATCACTGAGACCAGCATATAATTGCCGAAAGCCAACTTGAAGAGCACCTTGGTCCACTCCGGCTGCCTTTTTTCAACCCTGAAGTGTTCGGGAGAGGTCTGCCCAAAGATGGCGAAGAATAGTAGCTCAACGGCCAGTATAGGGTTCATCTTAACTGTAAATAGGGGTCAGAAGTTCTTGAGAAAACTAGGAATAATGCTGGGTATGAATGTACTCATGCACTGCTCTAGTTATATAGGGCTGTACATTCTACACTATGCAATATTCTATACGAATCGGGAATCTAAGAACATAATTCGTTCTATGGGGGCTAACGAGGTTCCAACCGCTAGTATTATGGGTAGTTATAACATGATGTAAACGGGGTGCATTCCAAACCCACTTTAAACGCAGCCATAGCAGAATTCTTACGATGTAAATATGCTATATGCCTATTGCGGAGAACATCATGGCAATAGAATCTTATCAATCATAAAAATGTTATGATAATCGCATGCGAAATGGGGATCAACTAAGAGTAGCTCTTTGTACACCCCTGCAGGCGCGAGGGAATTTTAATTAATGTGTCATGCGTGACAGATGGTAATAAAGACTGTCGAATAGTTAAGAAAAATTCGATATTTTAACGGAATACCTACTCGCTAGTCGCTAGTAGATCGTAAAGGTAAACCAAAGCGAAAGAAATTATCAAGTATGGTTATAAGGAACGCAAAACGCATGATGCAATGAACTCTATACACATGCTGGACACATTTGGTCTCTGGGTGTCATACTTTTATTTAAAATAGATACAGATTATTCAATGTACGTCACTTTTGGTGATCAAATCCGCCGGTGGGTACATTTTGCGATAAGTCTAAGACGAATTGTGATGATGTTATATACTTTATGAAACGTTTCATGCACCACGAAGCTCAACGTTATAGTGGCACAGCCTGATCGAATACATACTTCTTTTGAGGGGTGCACGTTGAGATGATGCAGCAGCAGCAGCAGCAGCAGCAGTTATTATTATTATTATTACTTTCTGTAGCCTCATCGTCTACAGCCCTTAGATATTCAAATACATGTAAAAATGTATACTGGGATAAATGTAGACGCAGGACGGGCGATAAGTAAAGCGAAGTGTCATCGTGAGGCAGTAAAAACTTTCCAGAAACCCACAGGAAACTCTTGGTGAGTTATCAAACGTGGGATAAAGGTCCGTTCTCAAAGGGTTAGAAAAATATTCTCAACGGTTTAATTTCGGGATGAAAAAATCCGGGTCGACCCGAACATCGTTTACTAGTTTTATTATATTGGCGGACTAGACGCCGTGGCTGGAACTGTGGAGGCGTTTGATGCCGTGGGGCCGTTCTCATCCTCGTTATCATTCTCTTCGTCTTTGTCATCCTTCTCGACTTCTTTTTCCGGCTCATTTCCACTGAGGGCCAAGTACTTCTTCCTTATCGAATCCCAGTCGACTACATTCTCGATTCTAGTCGCGTTGTTGAAGGACAACTGGCTTCCTAGTGGGCTTAGATGAACGACGGATAAAGCAACGCTGTCCTTTGGTCGCACCTGGCCTTTCTTCACTTTGGCTAACCACTTTGCTCCCATTTTTGACCTTGGAGACATACGGCCACCGCGGCCAAGCCCCATCATGTGAACGAGAGATGGTCGCTTGCGTTTAGCTGCGCGTTGTCTACAGAGTTTTATGAAGTACACTATCCAGGTTGTCAGAAGATTCAGTGGTGACGGTGCTGTCGTTGTTCTGTAACAACAAATTATTTGCTTTCATCCGTAAATCGCAGTCTTTTAGAGTTTTGCTCGCTAGTGGAGCGTTGCAGAGAATAGAAAAGCACCCAAGAACGTTTGCAGAAAAAATGGGAAAGATCGCTGACGTCGCCAAGAAAATATATGGCGGACGTATTTTACACTTCCTCAGCTTATTACTTCGCCTTATGAAATTTAATACTTAAGTGAAAACAGAGTGCGCTGTAGTAGCGAGAACGTAGGAGAGATATCAAAGAGATAGAAAGAGCGACATAAGTACTGGGTAATTCATACTTAATCCAAATTCGATGATGAATGAACGAAATGCCGGCTTACCTGTGCATATTTCTTATCAGTTTGCTCAGTCCGTATTTCCACTCAATGTCTGACTGGGCCTGAATGCGTTGGTAGGTGTCACTCATCATGGCGATAAGTAGATTAATCAACACCACTACCGAGACCAACATGTAAACCCCAAAGGCCAACTTGAAGAGGACCGAGGTCCATTCGGGCTGATTAGTTTCAACCTTGAGCTCGCCGTGGGTGGTCTGGCCAAAGACCGCGAAGAAGAGGTACTCGAAGGCTAGTACCGGATTCATCTTTACTGGAAGCCGATTCAACGTTGATTTTGTTAGGGTTACAAGGGTGCGCTACGCAACGTGGTCATGCTCATGCTACGGTAATTGCCATGCTTGGGCAGACGTCGTGCGCTGAGCAGCCATTGTCAGTATTGAAATACTGTTTCAAAAAAACATCAGCACATCAGCGGAGCCGTGACCATTGTTGGCTTTTTGTTGGCCGTTTAGAGTATGCCACTTCTTTTATAACGTATAGGTATGTTACTTATATTGCTAAGAGGCGACACGAGGCGATGCGCTCTCAAACTGCAGGTTGCAACATCACGTCAAGTCAATACGAGACAACGCGAACGACATACATAACACACGAAGGCATACAGAATATGGAGATGTACTCGGTTATGTGATGGGGAGATGTCTGCTCAGGTTGGTTTCGTGATTTACGATTCAACTATCCGGAATGGCGGTGGGTTCAATATGGCAATTTGATTTTACGCGTTTTATACGAGTCACCTTCGCTCAGGTCAATTAATATATCTATGAGATGATGGGTAACGTTGAGGACTTAATGACTCCGTAAATTAAACTGGATGTAGATAGAATATAGTTTATTATTGACATCATGAGTGTGAAGAGGAAGATAATGTAACGTTCAGGCCATGCCATGGTTGACGATGTATTGGTTTGCATTTTTTTATGTCTTCAAATCGTATATATAGGTATGGAGATTGCAACATGCATGGATCGAACGCAGTTTGTGAAATATTATATCCGTACGATCCATTTCACGCGCTTATTGTATATCAGTTCTATTTTCATGAGCAAACACGCTAAGATTGAGATTTCTTTTCTTTTTTTTTTGTTAAGGCATGCACTGATACCAGAGGATCCGATCAAATTTGATAGACACAGCATGGTTCCAGTCGCAGTAGCCTGAAAATGAATAAATGGGACACGCGGTGCCTGAAATTACATCTCGGGCGTGTTACAAAACAACAGCGATTGGAGTCTGCAAAACATTTCAAAAACACAGACATATACAAGGAACTGTTGACATAAAACATTAACGTCGACACAAAATGCATACATTGGTTTCAAACACGACAATAACAGTTTCCGGCTGCAGTGGACAAACAGTCAAAAAACACCCTGAAGAGGATCCCTATTTTGGTAGACCTCGAAGAAGGCACCCGATTCTTTTGTTACTCTGGGGCTCTTCGTGCTTCCAAATCGTAGTGATACCCTTCGGGGTACGCTGGGCAATGACGCAGGCAGCAGTCCAAGGGATATCATATCAGGCAATAAACACACGCACGCGCACACAAAAAAAACCGTCAAAATGCAACGCAGACGAGACGACATCGAGGAGCGATTCCGCATTCACGAATTCGTTATCTGAATTCAATCACGAATTCAGCATCTTCACTCAGCAAAACTTACAGTCTTTAGTGCTATCGTCACAACACTCATTTTTTTTCTTGTATCGTCCATTGCGTCGTGTGTGCGATGATACTGGCGTCTCCACTATCCATTCTGTATAATTGCTCGACAAACCTATTTACAATTAAGCTTGTTACACGCCTATTTCAAGATCCACTCGTAACTTGGTCAAATCTCAATTCTAGGCAACTATGCAAGCTTCTAAATCTACCCAGCAGTTAATAAGATACGAGTATCTCTTCGATACTTCAGAATTACGATCAGAGAATTCACCCTGATCACTATCAGTCACCTACATGTATACTTATATACTTATTTAGTTACACGATCAATCGCTCCGTCACTTTCCTCATAACTACAATATATACTTACACGGCTGTAATATTGGGGAAAAATAAATAAAATAACATCGACAAAAATTCTAGTATCAAAGGATTAACGATTATACTTAATACCCTGAATAAAGAATTTTTTTTATGCTAAGTGCAGTTTTATATGTAATACTATTGATGAGTCTTTTCTCGACGGAATAACGTATTCTTTTTTCGCACAGAAAGTCGTGCGATCAGATTCAGGCGAATGACGGTTGAGCGACAATTACCCGATGATTAGCACACTTGCTAATCTTGTTTTTAACTGAATTTGAATAGAGCTATTCAACCAATGTTTGAAAATATGTGAATTGAAGTTACAGAAGATGTTGAATTGAAATCTTTCAACAAGTATTCAAACGTAGTCTGAAAGAGGTGAATTAATAATGGTGCCTGTTGAATAATGCTGTCTTACTTACCATCGGAGAATGCACTCTTCTTCTGTTTATCGTAGGCCTTGATCTCCTCGGGTGTCTGATTTTTGAAAGCCTGATTAAGGGCGACGAAATGCATGGAGAACCCGAAGACGAAAATCGCCAAAACGGACAAAAATCGAGCCAAGTCCTTCATCAGGTTTCCGATGATGATAGCCCAGGGTCCAAAGAGGTAATGGAACGACAGAAAGTCCAGGATCTGTACGCAGGCCAGCAGAAAACTGATAGCAAAAAGCTGGTTGCGCAGATACAGCAGCGTGGGCCATTGCGGTCTGTGGATCAAACCGAATCCGAGCAGGTGAAATGCCACTCCAAACACCCCGAACAATAACACTGCCAGTTTAATCCATCCCAAACCACTTTTATCACTCGGGTTCGTTAGCTCAAAGAGCAAGAGTCCCGACAACATAACTAACAAACACCACTCGTACCAATACGGTATAAGACTCGGTCGCACAACAGGATAAATCGGCGTGATTCCAACTAGCAGTAAAAACACCATCAGGTAAATGTGAGACGTCAGATACGACATAAACTTAATTATCGGCACATTGTTGTATTTGTGACCCAGGGGCAAGGCGAACACGACCCAGACCGGTGGGCAAACCAGAAACGCTATGAAGAGGAGAATCGTCCTGAAGGCGTTCCACTTCAGACTTCCCTGCCACAATTCTTGAAGGTATCGCTGCACCACCGTGTGGGCGATCACTTCTTTCTGTTCATTTTCTATCAGGACGTCTAAAAACTCCACGTTCCTTCTGTCCATTGATGTAAGGATTCTTCCTGCCGAGTCAGCGCCGGCTGCAAGAGCTAGTAGCTCGGTAGCCATCGCTTCACACTGTTTACCAGCTGCGATTAGATCCTTAGCTCTTTCTTTTTCCTTTTCAGATAGCTTTACGTAAATGTTGGATAACTTGGCGGCTGTATCTACCGGGGCTGGAGATACCAGGACGAATTCTTCTATCGGTTTGTTGTTGTTGTTCTTACTGCATACCATCATGTTGTAGACAAACTGAAGATGAAAGGAAACAGTTCGTTTATCGTTTTTACTGTAAATCAATAGGCTGTGAATTCGAACGCGAATGTTGAAGTGGCCATGGGTAATTATTACGTTTCCCTGATTCCATTGGTATATGTTTGATGGAGGAGAGGTGCAATTACGGCTTGACGTTGTCGACAAATCAATTTAAGTGGTCATTAACCTGACGTAGTGCAATCGACGGTGCACAACGTCGTTTGCCATTTATCCGTCAAGCACCAGGCTCCTTAAGACATGATTTTTCGGCGCGATAGATTAGTTAAGAAGATCGCGTGCCGGTAAAACGTCAGAGTGCAAATTTATTTCTTCGAATATCGACTTCTTCGATGAGCAAGTTTAAGATAGCGCAAGCGTGATATCCCGCCATCCGTTCATCGTGGTTGGGATTCTTATATCGAAAAGGATACGTAAAACTTGGTAATATTCCACCGTTAGATTATCGACGGCATAGGCATCCCGGGAAAGATTCAAGATTCTTTTAACCCTTTACTTATACCGCACGAAAATCTAAAAAATTATTTATCAAAATACTGCGAGAAAGGTGACCAGAAACTTTTTTGAAAAAAATCTCTTGCAATACGTCGCGATGAAAGAAGAGCCGGAAAATAACAAAAATTTCCGAAAACCGGCCCTGTAATAATCTAAAGAATCTAAAATCGATTGCGAATAGCAATGTCCAATTTGCATCGTTCATTGATTGTGAATTTGGGGAAGTTGATACGTTGCACGATACCCATGCGTGTCGTAATCTCTTGTCGACATGTTCGGAAAAACTCGTGTCTAATCTTGAAGTATATCACGAGTTCGGAGTACGAGATAAAAAAGGGAAGCTCGAGTCGACTCTTGCCTTTGTTCAAAATACCTCGACCGAATGTCAGTCCGTATAACAGACTCAATAATATATCGACGGATAAAATCACTGCTCAACATCTCCTCACCCTTCTGTCTTCCATGAGAGCATACGTATCGTGTTCCTTCTCCATCAAATACTTGAGCACATCATTGTGCCCTTCAGATGCCGCGAACCAGATCGGGGCGCTTCCTAAGTTTGTCTCGCTTTTCGGCAACGCTCCACTTTCCACCAGGAGTTTGACGACGTCCAGGTAGCCAGCCCTTGCCGCACAATGGAGTGGCGTCCAGCCGTTTTTGTCCGTTGCGTTTATCTCTGCACCCTGTCCAAGCAGGACTTCGACCATTTGATAATGGCCGTGTGTCGCTGCGATGTGCAGCCCAGTCTTTCCGTGTCGGTCTGCACTGTGGAGGAGCTCGGCTGATCTGCTCAGCAAAAGTCCAACGACTGTGATGTGGCCTCCGAAACAAGCCAGATGAAGAGGGTTGAACCCATTTTCCGTCGTTGCAGCTTCGACCTGGAATTAAACGCAGAGTTTCGTGACTTGGAACGTGTGGGAGGGCTTCAAGTACGAAGTGCATGTTCATGTTCATGGCCAGGTTCTACTTGCTGAGTGTTTTATTTCGTTGTTTTACCTGAACACCGGCGGAATTCAGTAAAAGTCTGACTACGTTTTCGTTCCCCGAATAAGCAGCGAGATGTAGTGGTGTCATTCCAGATTCAGCGCCCAATTCTCCCACGAGGGAACCTCCGGTTGGTGGATCAGACTTAACGGTCCCTGGGACGTGGGTGAGCAGCTCTCTGACGGTGTCTTTGAAATGAGACGATAAAATCCAGTATTTTCTATTGTATTAGAAGCAAAGGTCATTTATAATTGTGGACTCAGCGATGAATAGATCCGGAACGTAGATGTGAACATGAACTGTGATTCCATTGTCATTCGGTGCGCAGGGTTTGTCAATATGACGTATAGTCCTTTGTCAAGGAAAATTTAACGAAACGAATTTATACCAGATAAGAAACAATGGTTTTAATCAAGATTATGAATCGGATAAGGCATCGCACTTTCTATGATTATTCCGACTCGTCGTAATTGGTCAAATGATTTTTGTTAGTTTCGATTCTCTGGGTGATATTAGTACGTCGTAAACATCAATTCACACGACGTGTACTGGGGTGGCTAGTTCAGAAGTGGCTTTGGGCGCGAGCACCATTTTACGAAGGCGTTAATCAGATTAATCAACAGCGTAGTAAGAGAAGAGCTATTAACCCAGAAATCAGCTAACCAAATTTTCAAATTTATACCAGATAAAGAAACCAGGTTACGATCAGTGGGGCAAAGAACAGTGCGACCAAGAATTGCCTAGAATCCCACTTTGCACATAATCGATTATAATATTGTGGATAAGAAAACCCCTGAGCACCGCAGATCTAAATGTCTTTAATAATTGCAGGTTTCATTCTAGTGACTTTCGTCGCCAGAAATTACCGTTCCTTTTTCTTCTGTACACGAGCGAAGAATCTTCCGCTTAGCAGTCTGTAATTATCGTTGATGAAAAATAGCTCGGTCTTTCGTTGCGTGCCATTCGCAGTGTCGTGAGATCATCCATTCGTAATAAATATTTTCGTTTATTTCGGTAATTAAAGTAACTTGTAAAATTCAACGAGCTAATCTTAGATCTGTGAATAAAGGCTGTGCCGACTGTAAGTTCCTCGATGAAAAATTCTAAAATTCTGAAGCTTTACCAAGGCGCGGCAGTATTTTCCGTCAAAAAAAAAAAAAAAAACACAAAACAAAAACAAAACAAAACGGTCACAGTACTGAACCATAAATTATAATTCATTTCTTTTGCGATATTAGGTGACCGGTCACGCTCCTAAAATATGCAGATATAATACCTATCAGGCATTAACTCTGGGAACGAGCTTTAAGTGAAAATATAGACGAATGTAACGACAATTTTTTTTGGTTCGTCATCGTTTCCGTTTCCGTCACGCTATCCGCGACTTGAACACACCGACTTCCGGCAAATGATCGTTCTTGCAGCTGCGAAATATACGGGGATTGCGTGCGGGGTGGCCTTGACCAACGATTTCCTCGCGGTCGAACGAACGTCGAAAGGGCGTCGTCACGCGAAATCTAAGACGGCGCGAGGCCCCTTTTCGCTCGAGTTAACCTAAGATGAGCAACCGTCATCCGACCCTGAACAAGAGCCATTGCGACAGCCACCTACCCCCATAATGCTACCCTCGGACTAAAATCAGCTGAAAATTATTAGCATAAGCTATTCTCGTATATTGGTTAATAGGTCAGTCAACCCCCGCCGTCTCCCTCGGCCACTTGCTTTGCAATCTTCTAATCCAGATCTCGAAAGAAGCCTTGAATGTATAGCGTGACAGTTTGCGATACTTATACTGTTTTGCGAGTATCGCGGCAGGGTCAATCGTGGCAGACGATGAGACGCCGTGCCAGTGTGACGTCAGCGTGATTTTTTTCTTAAGACCACTAATTTTCGCCAATTAATAACGGCCATAAACCAACCGCGATCATTCGCGTATTCGAAATAAGGTCACGGGATCATTTCAGTCGTTGGAAATATTTTTAAAGAACAATAAATGTCAGAGCATTTCCATTCCTCAGTTGTTCGTCATTTTAGAAATGATTCACATCTTATCAAGATCTGGTGAGTCAGCGAAGGCTTTGACCAAAGTGTATCAGAAAAGCGCGATCTACTCACCAGCTTGGCCGAAGTATGCAGCAACGTGTAGCGCCGTGACGCCCAATTTCTTGCTGGAGATTCGTAACGACTGTGACGATCTCATGACCTCTAAAACTTGCCCATGTCCGTGCTGAGCTGCGAGATGAACTGCCGTGAACCCAGCTCTGTTTTCATCAGCACATGATGCACCAGCCCTCACCAAGGCTCGGACAACTTCGGCGTGGCCACCTTCGGCGGCAAGCTGCAGTGGCGTGGCCTCAGTGAGCTTGTTTCTCGCCGAAATAACACCCTGGCGATCGAACTTCATCAGCTCTTCGATCACCCGAACACTACCCTGCATAGCAGCGATGTGAGCGCACGTGTTCCCGTCCTTAGTGCAGGCCATTACGAGACTAGGATGTCTTTGAAGAAAGAGCTGCGCGACTTCGGAGTAGTTATTCATGGCTGCAGCGTGGATAGGCTTCTGTCCTTGATCGTCAGTTGCGTCTATGCTGGCGCCAAGTTCGAGCAAAAGTTTGCAGACTTCGAGTTGGCCCGAGCTAGCGGCGAGGTGTAAAGGCGTTTGCTTTCTCAGAGTCAGCACGTCGATAGCTGCACTGTAGTCTTGTACCAGGAACCTGACCAGGTGCGTGTATCCGTTCATCGCAGCGAGGTGAAGAGCCGTCCTTCCCACCCTGGACTTTGAGTTGATGAACGCCTTGTTGGCCAGAAGAGCATCGCAGACCTGGAGATAGCCGCGTTCAGCTGCGAGATGAAGGGCTGATCTTCCCTCGTGATCGAACACGTCAACTCTCGCGTGGTTCGCCAGGAGATTCGTCACCAGCTCCATGTGGCCGCGGTGTGCAGCGATCAGCAGCGGCGTCCATCCCACTGAACTTTGGCGATTTAGAGCTTTCTGCACGTCCGTTGTTGACATGTGGGCTATCATCTCTGACAGGACCTCGTTGTTCCCGGCCAAAGCACAGTAGTGGAAGGCCGACTCCTGGGCCTGCTTTGTTTGGAGTGAAACGTCCGCCCCACCTTCGAGCAGTGCTCGTACGACTGCTCGGTCATCGCCTAGGGTAGCGACTTCCGAGGGTTCGATTTGAGCCGCATAGTGTAATCCGCTTGCACCATCGTGCGTGACGCTGTTCACGTAGGCTGTCGCTACTTCGGCTCCTCTTTTGTCCTTAACGAACTCGATCAGATGCCGGACCACGTCGGCTCGACATCCTCTGCACGCGAGGTGTAATGGCGTCTCACCATTCTGTTGGGTCAAGGAATGTTCAAAGTCACTTCGTGCAGGGAAAAATATGATAGACATGAACAAGACTATTCTACTATTCTATGACAAAGCCATTTAAGCGAACGCGAATAATCCAACAGATTAAGTATTTACCATCGAGGTAAGTGCGCGGGGTGTTCAGGTGAGTGAATTATTGCAGGGTGCACTCGCAAGGCATAGTGCAGTTCGGAGGAAAACAGTGAAGGCAAAGTGATTGGTGTCCATTTTTTTTTGCTTTTGTTTGAACATCTGTCGGAACACTTCGGCATACTTTTGACTTGAACATCGGGTCTCCCCCGTCCTCGAGAAGGAGGAGCATGGTGGTCAGATTCCCATGGCTTGCTGCAACATGAACAGGTGTCTGTCCGTCGTCGGTAGTCAGATTGGGACCAGCGCCGGACTTGAGAAGCATCAAAGCACACCTATCACCGTCGGGTACTCGAGCAGCGATGTGTAGCGGTGTTTCACGCATTTTTCCACCCCTAACGTGGACCTCTGCTCCGTAGCCCAAAAGCGTCTCTACAACAGATGGCTTCGCACTCTCTACCGCGATGTGGAGAGCTGTATAATTGTCGTTCGTTGTCGCATCGACCTGAATGGACAAACACAAGCGTTTACCGAATATCTTGAAAAAGAAAAATAAAAAACGATTCCGCGACGCTTCGCAGTCTTGCCAAAAGGAAATTATCATGAAATTGTTGGAAAAGGGGAACATAGTGAGTATTGAATGAGGCCGATTATCGACTTCGTGTCTTTTGTCTGCACGATGGACAATCTAGTAGACGATGGTCGAATCGCTTCGGTCTATAGCCTGCCGAAACTTTATCGCACTAGCAATCTCGTTGAAGCGGTGGTAACTCCCAGTGAACACGAACATTAATTTCACCGTTGTACTACTGGCAAGGGTATCCAATAATTATCTGCAGTCTTTAGTCAGCTTAATTGCCCTGAATCCTTTTCCAAATATATACCTATTCCATTCGAAAATTTTCACGTTTGTATGCATCGTTTTTTGAATGAGGAAAATTCAGAACGATATCCATAGACGAATACCAAGACTCACCTTTTCACCTCGCTGAAGAAGCGTGCTGATTATCCCCACGTGGCCATACCTGGCCGCCGTGTGGATGGACCTGGCTCCTCTTTTGTTAGGCATGTGGAGATACACCCCCTTCTTAAATAGCATCGTAGCACATTCTGAATGCCCGTTGAGTGATGCGATATGCATAAGCGTCGATCCGTCTTTCGTCCTCTCGAATATACTGGCTTTGAATTTATCAGCTAGAAGTTCGATTATAGAAGCATGTCCATTTTCAGCGGCAAGGTGCATAGGGGTTCGGTCCTGATGGTCAGCAATCGAGGCCGAAGCTCTTACGCCGTAGAAATATTTCACGAGTGTTTCATCGCCTTCTGCGCTCGCTATATGCAGCGCTGTTTGACCTTCACCCTGAGCAAAACACGAACGAGGATCACTACTAGAGATTTATCACAGGTTCAACGGACCTCCGGTTATCATTTTTAAGAAGATTAAACTTCCGCAATTTCCTGGCTTTCGCCTATAACCAATTTTATATTTTAACTACTCTCATTCTACGAAACTCCGAGCGTGTCTCTCGCCATAATCGCACCGCTCACTCTTGATGATCGACATTCATAAGCCAAAAGTTTGATTATACTGCAGTGACGTTAGGAAAAGCAATGGTCGATTGTATGAACTACGAAAGACAATGAAATTTACAAATTCTGATGTGTCTAGTGTGTATTTTTTTATCAATTCACATTTGACGACTTACTCACGATAATAAAAAGGACAAGACATGTCCTCTGAAGAGTCTAAACCAGCAACAGGTTAATAGCAATTTAAGTCGATAGACCGGAAGATCCGAGGTCTTCTCTCGGTCTCCAAACGCGTTAGATTTGTGGACTGAAGCTCCTTGCCAACTGAACGTCTAGCGTCCGACCTCGCCGACGACGCATTGCGACAATTAGCCTTATATATTAAGCATACAGCCCTCCCATGGCGTCCTCCCACCATAACTTACTTAATTATATTCTATGACGCACTTGTTCAACGTACAGATGTCGTTGAATTCTTAATATCCACACAGGTACATACAAGGCTGGGCACATATCACATACATATTCTCCCTTGGTTCAGCACCAGCCAAGTCACGGTGCTTCGTCAATGTCTTAAAGATTTGTTTGTTACCCGCGTTATCAGCGGGCGAAAACGGATATTCATAACATTTGGAATTATTTACCGAGTAGGTAGCAATAAATCAGTTTCTTTTGACCATGACATACGACTTTCGGGCAACGAAATGGCATTCGTATGCCACATAAGGAATGCGAAAACGTTTTTTTCGGGTGCCATTAGTTCCCCTGTGCCTTAATTCAAGAACTTGAATTGAAGATGTAATTACGAAAGGTCTGACGTGAGAAATGACAATTTGTTGTTCGAAAAACGATCGCTTATACCAAAGTGTGTCGAATCTTATTTGTGGTCAAAAAACAGTGACTTAGCATTCCGAATTTGAAATTCTGCGAGGCGAGACATCTGTATCTACTGTTCCGTATGCGATTCATCCACGTCATTAAACTGGAGTAACGGAAGACCATTTGTCACTTACGTTTTGCGTGTCAACGGAGGTTCCATAGTCGACCAGGATGCGGACCATGTCTACGTCTCTTCTCCTGGCGGCCAAATGAAGAGCCGAATCTCCGGCTGGTGTCGTGGCTCGTAGTTGCTCCGTGGCTTGTTGAGCCAAGAGTTCGCGGCACATGGATTGATTGCCGGCCTCAACAGCCAATAAAAGAGGAATTTTTCCCCTCTGTAAGAAAACGCCGCATTCATATAGAGCTGCATTTCTTTGGTTACGTCGGAAATAGAAACGACAAGAGATGCTCTTCATCGCTTGTCACGCAAGCGATTTTCAGAGCATGGAGGCCTAAACGGAATTCCCTGAATCAATTTATACGAGGAAATATAGCGATTGGCGTTTCGGATGAAAAAAGCACTCGAATTACGACGGTAACGACCTCGTCAAGAAGGATGGCGTTTTCCACCGTCGTTTTGCCCGCGTTTTTCCAACTCTTTGAAACCCCAGCCTGCAGTCGATTTCGATGGACAAAGTCGGTGGTGTGAAAATCGGATTTATCCGATCCGCGGTCACCGTCATCGGATGCCTTTGAAGACATGACGTCATAGTGGTAAGTGTGCGAAGATTTGTTCAACGCGCGATCTTCAGACGTTGGGAATCCCCGTTACTCTCTTCTCGTTGTCCACTGAAGTGAAACCCATTTCGTGACGACGAAGAAATAGATTTTTTTTTCAACGATCAACAGCGTTTGTTGACGAAACGAAAACCCCGAACCGGACGCCACGAGCGCTTCGCCAATTCGACGCAACAATACAAAAGCACAACGTCACGGAAAGACAAAGCGACTAGGCGATCGAATCAAGACTAACTCGAAGCGAAGCGGGGCTCGGTCTGAGATAGAATACCCGAGTATGAAATTCGATCGACAAAGCGATGAAAACACGACCAAAACGTGACATCAACGGCGTCTACATAGCACATTTTAGCTTCTCCTTATACATATAGTTGCAGGCTGGATTGTCCTCTTACGATTAGTTCGTTATCGTGACAGAGAATCGATATCTTGAATCTACGATTGGTAGGGGAAATTCCCGAGCATCAACCTCCGTAAAAACTGAGTAAAACTAAAAGAAGAATTATGGAGGCCCGGGCCAGGACTCGGTGGGCGTCGGTGCCAGGCCGCGATACCTCAGGGCGGCCCCGTAGGTCACGCGAGGTGCACCACCGGGGGATGGCAGTCCCGCGATCCGAACACTGACGACTATCTATCACCAGGACCTTTGCGGGCTTAGATCAAAACTTGGACAAAGAAATACATAAGACTTTGTCTGGCGCGGAATACTTCCACAAGGATCAGAATTTTTCGGAAAATTATTAGCCATGTTAAAAAGTAGAAAAACTTACCCCGTCGGCTTTTACTCTGATGTCTTTTCCCGCGGCGGATAAGAGTGCCCGGAGGATTGATGTTGCGGTTCCAGTCTGTCTCGACGCTACAAGATGAACGGCAGTCTGTTGCCTAGACTGTGAACAAAAAAGGAGCAAAAATATTACCTGAGTTCAACGGAAAAATAAAATGATATGTCGAACTTACCCCGCCGGTGGCATAAGGGTCTACGCCCTTCTTAGCTAGGAGAAGTTTGACGACGTCTTCTCTAGAGAACATCGCAGATATGTGAAGGGCATTGTAGTTGTCCTGTAACGTTGGAGTCAGGTCATTAATGTATAAGCACGTGATGATATTAAACAATGTAGTAATTATAAAGCGTGGCAATGAATGGAGTCTTATCCGACAATTACCAGTCAAGCAATTTGGTATCTGAGGTATTCGAGTACCACAAACACGTATCGGAGGCAATTAGGTGCACGCGTTTGGTTTTGTTTCAATTAACTCAAAACAACGTTTTCGTGGTACAAATTCGCCCATGATTCTTGCGAAAATAAAATCACTGCCTACTGCCAAAGTCTGCTTTGCGCAACAGCATTTTTCGAAAGTTATGGCCCTACATCATCCGAATTTTGATAACCCAGTTAACAAACTTGGTTTCTTCTTGCACTTTGCCCTGAATAGACGTCGTGCTCTCATGGATTTTCTTTACCTGAGTGAAATTTAAATCAAGTGTGAAATCTTGATCATCTCGATCATATCTGGATCCAGAAGATACGCGGAGCTTTTTTCGTTCAGCTCAGAGTCGTCGAGGATCATTTGCCTGTCGATACTCAATACGTAAAGGATGATTTAGTATTTTGGTGGGTTAGCATGGGCGTATTAACAAATCATGATGGAGAAAATTTCGGTTCCTCGTAACCGTCATGGTTATAATTATAGTTGTAAGTCATAGCCTAGCTCTGAGGCTATAACTCGGTGTAGCTTCTAAGGCCATAAGCCAATAAGGGCGTAAATTGCATTTTGCCGCGCCCAGCATTAGCTGAAAGCAGCAACCGGCCGCCATTCCAATCACTGTTTATTAGCATGCAATTTGAAAATTATATCGGGCACGAGGGAGTGGTAGTTCGAACCTGATCGATATACATAAACAAACGCGTTCTAATTCACTCTAGATACGTTATTGCACCATGCTTGGCCATGCCAAGCGGTGATCTTATGTCATGAAGCTTCGTGTACCTATACGCGTTCCGAGAAAGCTCGGATGATGAATCACGTTCGTCGTAGAAATTCAATGAAGCGAATTAACATTTTGATAAAATATCTTTAGGCTATACTTATTCGTTTCACGGTCAAGACATCTTTTTGTTAAGGGAGCCTTCTGCGCTATCGACTTTCTTGGAAGAAAGCAAGCAATTGCGATTTACCATCTGACACGCACGTCTTTGTTACGCGGTTTAAACTCCAATGGGTTCTACAGCTTTTCTGTTGAAATGCACTTTGCCATGTTGTAATTTTCAAGGAGACGATCGATGCTAATCAACGGCCAGAAAAATCTAAATGTACAAAGTAATGCTGGCGAACGTTTTTTTTTTCCTTCAAATTGTTTCAGATTTATATATAGACTTTGCCGTCGAAAATTGAGCACAGAATTAGCAACCCTTGGCTCGTGTTCGATGAAGATCTGTTAACCAACCAACCGCGGACACGCCAAGTTTAGATCGCCGTTTTCAAGGCCTCCAAAGTGAGTAAGTGGCCGTATAGAGTGACTCAAAGGGGCTGTGTGATCCAAGCATATGTAAATGCGTGAAATCCACCAAAATTTTATTCTTTTTATCACTTTTCCTGCTTTTCTAACTCTCGGAAAGCGCAAATGTCCTTTTACCTAATTTCCTGTGGGCGCAGTATGGGGCCATTAATTGTGCCGACCCGTTTCTGCGCCAGAGAATTATTGGCAAAAACTAACCGTGTCATGCCAATTCCACATTCCACTCTATTTCCATATTTTGTTTGGTTACCTCTTTTAGGGCGTGAACGAAAGTGGAATAGAATTGTGCGTCTGTATTACTGATAATTACACGTTGACAATTTTCAATAAAAAAAAACTTCAATCTTGAAAAGTAGAAAACGGGTTTAAAAAGGATTGTGTTACACGCCAATCGGTAAATCTATACCGGTGTAAAGACCATCCGCGAGGGAATGGATCCTGTGAAAAAAAAGAACGTTCATGATTACCGCGGCAGACTATTTTTTGATCCTATACACTATAAATACGGATCCCCGGACTACTTATTCGTCGCAGCTAGGAAGTTAAAGCACGAAAAGAAATTCTTTGCTGTCGTGATTCAAAAGATCACATCCTTGAAACGGCGATTCGCAATACAATAAACACAACTTCAGTAAAATCAAAAGTTCGTTCATACGAGAAATTGGATCCAAAATAGAAAGTGGTCGATATTCCCAAATTGGTCGAACGGTCAGATCCTTCGTACAGCTTTTATCTAACCTCTGCCTAAACCTGGGATAGTGAATAGACGAAGGCCAGGTCAGGTCTTTATCGTGTATAATCTGACTGGGATCCGTGTTAAGTTAGGGTTTTAAGTTAGGGGTTATAGATTGCGCGAAGTGGGGCCAAGGCCAAGAGGATTAAGTAGGCCGGTCAGTCAGTGGGTCAAAAAAGTGGTGCGATTCCCTCAGACGATAAATGAGGCCGCCCCTTGAGGGGTGCCGATCTCTTACGGCTCGCAAATCTTTTGAGGTCGCATGTTTTTACCTCCCTTCGACCTTCACGGTAGGGAATTATTCGCGATTGGTGTAATTGGGCTCCATTATGAATTCAGGACGGATGTGACGCACCGAACGTGTAACCTGACGTATAAGAGCGGCAAAAATACTCAGGGCTTCATATGTGATCGAAAGAATATCCACGATCTTTGACGCATCGATATTTACGGAGACTTCTGCTCGCGCGAACTTACATACAATTGGCTGATTGAAAACCTTGCACTACGTATCCACATTTTTTATAAGTTTATTAAAAAAGTAGACAAGTTTTCAACCAGCGCGTGTAGTTCACTTGGACTTTAAACTAATCGTGTGCAATCACTGACTTTTTCTCGTACTGCACTTTACACCCGAGTGGAAAATCGATGAATGTACAGCACGTATAAACGTACATGCATTAAGTTGCGACAGTGAGTTCATGTTAATTATGATTTCACGCTCCACGTGACTGCTGTATAGTTGCAGCTTGAGAAATATTACTTATCGCGTTTGGAGTGTGATGAACACTTATTTCTGCCATCGACGAGCGGCTATAGATTCGTTGAAAACATTCACGAAGTAATTTTTGGAAAAATTGTGCAAAATTTACGCTACGACAATACTCACGTTGTTTCGACAGCCAACATCCGCGCCGAGGTCTATCATTCGGTCCAAAAATCCCGTCCGATTATCTTTCACAGCGTACATTAACGGCGTCATACCAGTCGTCTAAAATAAAGATCAGAAAATAAATCTCTGTTTCTCCTGTGATCGGAAAAATTCTCAGGCAATCGGGTGAAACTAAAACATCATTTCCATGATTCAATGTGCTCTTGGGGCGCAGATATACTCTTGAGCGTGAATAAAAACGTGTCGTCTTGATCCCCAAAGAGCGAATCCTAAAGCAATTCATTTTTCTGAAAAAACTTTCAAACGGATTGCAAAACTTGGAGCTGTTCTGTTTTTGAAAAACTCACGGGGTCCATGACGCCGGCTAATGGGGATGGGTTGCCTTCTTCGCCCGCTCCTTGCGCCGCTTTTTCCAAAGATTTAAGGAGCTGATCAACCGGAGCCCATTCCCCGCGTGCAGCAAGGCCCAAAAGCCTCTGGGCTCCTTCCCTGGAAGTAGCGCCAGCTGATCCTGGCTTGCTTCCGGGTAAAGTGGGCTCCGCAATGCTGGCCCCATTGCTACCGGTCGCACTTGATGCAGGATCATCCTTTCCACCAGCAGGACTGTCTTCTTTACTCGAGGGATTTTTCTTGTCCTCTTTACTGCCCGAAGGCTTTTTGTTCGTGCTACTCATAGCTTATCTCGATACTTGAGAGGGCAGGATCATGTCACAGGAGTGTTAGATCCGAAGCGAAAATTCGAAGGAAACATTTCCCATAAAACTCCGATCGTTTGGACTAAACTGCAGACTCCGCACTGTTAAAATTCTTCGTTTATAATCAGAGTCATTTTAATGAAGTAAAAACTCCAGATAGGGTAGATGTCTAAAACTGGTCATTAAACAAATATCAAATCCAATTAGCCACGACACTTGACATATCTACCAATCGCGACATGGCTGATTCTCTTATCACTCCGCCTTATGTAAGTGTAGGTAATAAACGGTTTAAAAATATTCCTTTATCAATTGGCATCGAGCACTTTCCGTCACTCGTATGCAAAGTCATGTACAAGTCATGTCGCCCACGTTCGGCAATATTGCAGCGATTGCGGCACTGCCTGAGTTAGGTTACAATTCCTGGAATAACTGGGGGTAGTTTTCAGCCCCTCTTTTATTCCGATGCGTAGCACATTGAACAGTTCACTCCGCGGAAGATGACGAATCTCTTTGCAAGGGTAAAACTGCAGTGAGATAGAAAATCGCCTAAGTTCTCGTTTGCGAATCTCCGAGTTTTCATTCACCGGTAGATATAAAATGGTAAAAAATTAAATCGGCGCTAAAACTCCGGTGAATAACGGCGATGTGTGCCTCTCGGGCGCCCTCGCCTTTCTGAAGACGCTTGCACCAGAAGAGGGTGGCTTTAGGCTCGTCATGGCGCCGATCAACCAATCGCAGCGGTACCGTTCGGGGTTGTGGGGAACTTATGTGTATAGAGAAAATTTCTCTCTCCACACAAACACTCTCCTTGGGTTTACGGCCGTCTGTGTGCGCAGTGGCACGTATACAGATCCGCACGATTCTTGTAGGAGAATCTCGGCGTAGGTGTATGATTCTAAGAAAGTAGTGGGGATCAGGGTAGCCAGGTAGGGTGCCGTCGACACGCGACTTCCGGCGCAGGACGACCAGACCTGGTCGACACGCCACGCAAACCACGCCGTCGACCTCCGTCTTCGTCTAGAGTGCAATCTGCTATTATTTCGCATCTTTATTTACCGATTCTTCCAGCCAACGAGTCAAGTTCAAAAACGCGAAGAATATAATTGACCTTATACTTATGCCATGTTAGTTTTGTTCAAATAACAGATTTACCACCTCAGTTCCAACCCTCGGACTTGGCACGTCATCATAGGGATGCCTAAAAATGTCCACCCCGAATTTTCACGTTTGGGATCGACCAGGACTGACATTGATGATTCTTAATTTGTTTCTGCCGTTTATTTGAACCAGAGTCTGGTATTCTCGGAAAAAATTTATCGCTATGAGTCGAGCGATGGAGAAAGAGTTGAGTGGGTGTATCGCGTAGTTTCCATCAAACTCGAGGCCCCTATCCTTATAATTAACGTATTTTATGGCATTTACAAATCACTGCGCTCTCCCATGGGTATATCAACGTTCTGACTGCCTTCAACCACCTTTTGGTCAAACGAGTGCGTTATGAGTCGTAAATTAGGTGTCTCTTGGAGGTCTCACACCAAATCCGCATTGCGGTTAACTGTGGACGTTGCATTGTCCAGTTTCAGCTTATACTACGTCTATAAGTATTACGTGTAGACTAATGGCGGTACAAGGGTATCTTATATTTTCATTTGCGGACTGTGATAAATGTAGGCTGCTTTAATTCAGGGCCTCGTATTGTATTCTACTCGGAGATACGTGATTCCTTGATTATTTATACGTTTATCACGATAATAAACATACAACGATGCTTAATTCAATTCTGAACTCTACCTCTCACTTCTTCAAGATAAATATTCTACGTCCTTGAAGTTCGCTCACTCACATTATTTACATTTATCAATATAATACGTGATATCAGCTGTATACGTAACGAGTATTACAGTCATATACCAATTACCTCATTTTTCAACTACTTGCAAACTCACAATCAAGCGAGGCCGATATCCACCATAAATAAAATAGCGAACAAATTTTCGTGCTGTTTCATCGATCTTTAATTTAAACCATAAGAGTGCAGTGCCAGGTGTAACTTACCTTATGCTCTGAGAGAACAAGAATAATTATACATGGCGTATTAGCTATCAGTTCATTTCAAACCGTGGCAAGCTTTGCCCGATAATGATGCTGACAGAGCTACTCATATATAGGAGTAATCTTACGCCCAGATTGACAAGCCCGATAAAAAGGCAAGAAAAAATTATCTCAGGGGCGGTTAATCTTTGGGAATTTTATAACCACCGATTCTCGAGTACTTCCTTACAGCCTACTTTGTTTGATAAGAATTAATTGTCACTTATGACATTTTGCCCCTACCACATTCCTTGTTTCTTGTTGTTACAAACTCGCGCAGTGCAACTTCAGTAGTTGTGCGATAACTTTCAGTGTTTTTTGTTCCTTTATACTCCGAGCAGTATAGTCTGCCTGTCAGTATTTCTTAGTATATCGTGTGTCTCTCCAGTATGATGATACGGTTCAGAAACAGCATATCGAGGACGTTCGGTGTTGTGGGTTTGGATAGTAGATGCCTCAGTACCGTGGGAAGTGCCTATGGATCTTCGTTTGGTGAGCAGAATGAAAATTTGTAGTGTGATGGAAATATTGCTTTATATACCCAGAGAATTTGCGATCGTGAAATGATGCCTTGATACGAAGACTGGCACTTCTTATCTTATGTATACAATTTATACAACGCAGGCAAAACTTGGAAAGAATCACCACAGTCTCACCACTCGCCCAGTCGATGGCGTTCGACATCAGCACCAAACGAAAACGGGCCATCCTACCTTTTGCATCCTGGTTCTGCCCCGTTGGCCGAACAGACAATAGGCCAATTGCTGGACCAGGCAGCGAACCGATTTCCGAACAAAACTTGCATCGTTTCTCTCCATCAAAATGTACGACTGACTTTTTCCGAAGTCCGAGAAAGAGCGGATAAGTTGGCTGCTGGATTCAAAAAACTCGGGTTGAATAAAGGCGATAGACTCGGGGTCTGGGGACCCAACACCATAGAATGGTACCTCACCTTTATGGCTTCGGCTAGGGCTGGATTTAAACTTGTTGGAATAAACCCTGCAGATCAACCCACCGAGTTGGAATATGGTCTACAAAAAGTCGGGGTCCGAGCAGTCGTCGCACCGGATTCTTTCAAGACACAGAATTACCCGGAAATGCTGTTGAACGCAAAATCTCGGTGTCCGACCTTAGAGCACATCGTTATCGCCAGTGATAAGCACTTTGTGTACGTCTCGTTGTTTGTTCTCGCAGATACCTATTCGCTTGCTTCATTAGAAGATAAGTAGTCATTTTTTCCGGACAATTATACACGAAAGAAAAATCAATGTTCAAGTTGTGACTGATAGCTGTTTGTTTTTTTTTTTCAAAATTTCCAGCTGACAAGCCAAGGTTTGCAACTAATTGACGTATAAGAGTTTTCTGATACCACTGTAAAGATATTTTATGAGTAAAAAGTCGTCGGAAATCTTTATTACACGATTACTTTGAAGCTCGATTGATATCGCTTATCGCGTGAACCGATTCAGCGCCTCTGTATCGACTTAATTACATTATCCAATGTTGACTTAAATCCCCCCTCTCTCTTGTAGACCGACATTCTCGACAGCTCGCGTACTTACATCAACACGCCATGTGTGATGCTTCAAGAGAGACCTTAGTGGTCGCGTTTTCATATCTGTGAAATGGGTTAAGCACACAAGACTCTAACATTAGCAAACTTCCAGGTGTGGAGTCCATTAGAGTTCGTTTTTAATCTGATGCAAAAATTGTCGGTCTGAGATTAGCGAAACGCGATTTTTGGTCGAAGTTAAGATTGCAAAACGGGGATTTCATTGGGTAGAAATTTTTCCGTTCACGCATATCGACAATCAGTCGATATAGCAAGCCTTGAACGACTTCCGGTCCGCGTCTATTTGCTCCGCGCTTCGATAAATCTGTTCGCCTTCAATGGTCGCTTTAATTTCCGGCGGTTTTTTAATGGCGAAAATATTCGCCTCTTTTGTAACACATTGTTCGTTCATTTTATAGCTGTAGGTCAGACTGCGTATTTTCTTGCACAGGAGGTTCTACAGCCTGGCCTTAATAATCAGGGAATTGAGTCCATCGATTATATTAGACCAAAACCTTAATCAAAACTGACAGAAAATTCCATCACATGAAACTGTTCAATTTATTCAAATACAGAGCGTCGAAGAACCGAAATAAAATTGAAAAAATAATAAATTTCACAGGGCGAAAATTTTTCAAATTAGAACAGAAAGATTCCTCGAGGAGATTTTCCGATTCCCTGCAGCGTTCGACCAGTTTGTAAAACGCTATGTCAAAGAAATCGATGCTACAGTATGCGAGGATGTGAAATTTAATTTTCAGCCTCGTACAATCATACCGCAGTTTTATATCACGGTATATTTTTCTCGGTTGTTAGGTGCCATTACTCATGCCTATAGGTATAATTCAATTAACCTAATGGAAGACCGCAGGTTATGTCGAACAATGAATTAATATTCGCGGAATTGCAAATACGGTAACAAGAACCAGATCGTAAAATTTATCGGCTCAAATTATATACTAGAATTAGGAATGCTTGCATTAATTTTTTCAATCAATTTTCATTCTTTCTTCTCTCTCGCAGAGGCACTCGCAGATTTATCGACGTCGAATCATTGCCCGGTCCAGTTGAGGTCGAAGCAATTGGCGCTGAACAGAGCGAAATCTCTCCCAAAAGTGGTGTCAGCATTCAATTCACTTCCGGAACAACTGGACGACCGAAAGCTGCCGAAGTATCGCACATGTCATTTGTGAATAATTCTAGGCAGGTGAGATTGCGCGTTTGCTGTTCGTTAAAAAAAGAAAGGAACACATTTCGCATCAGCGAATATCATGTCTTTCGAAAATTTAGTTCTTGTCTCTGCATTTCTTTCTTCAACGCCAACCGTCGTGGAATATTTCCACGATTTCTGCATTACGACAAAATTTCAGTACGCAGATATATAAACGTGTCTGAATCTACATCCGATGGTGTGCCGGCCAGTTGAACAAAGAAACGAGGACAGATCAGATAAAAGTTTGGACATGGAACGATTACAGTTTAAAAGTGCATCTGCGCACGAAATGCAGATAACTTGAGTTTCTTTCCTTGATGGTCTTGATCACACCAAGTTTTGCACACAGTAGTTGGCCAAAGCTTCCAAGTTCATTTTAAGTATAATAACCATGTGGTGTTATCGCGCAATTATTATTATACCAAGCTGATTATTATTATCCAGTTATTTCTTACTTCTTTTTATTTCTTACACTATTATTTAATAGCAGCGTGACCTCGTGTTATCTATTCTATCCCTTTATGCCTGATCTATCGAGAAAATAATTACCGAAAACAGACGTCATATGATAAGTCAATAAAGCCGGTCATGAGATTGATTATTCTAATAAAATATGTTATGTAACGTTTCTGCCAAATTCTGGCCAGATTTCTTTCGTCTTTTGCAGAACCACGTTGCCTATGATATCATAGCAAGGCGTGGGCTTAATTGCAGCATAAAATGCTGTTTCAATATATTACCACACGCACCAAATTTTAACATTTTATAATTTTCAAAAATTCGGTATTGAAAGTTTTTCCTAAACAGAATCGGTCTTTTTTATTCTTTCACAGGGAGCGCATAGGATTGAGCTATACAATGATCATTACAAGATTTGTCCGAACGTGCCTTTCTTTCACGCATTCGGTCTTATCATGACAATAACGGGTCCGCTTCATACTGGAACAACTGTAGTTTTACCAGGATTTTCCTTCAACCCTAGAGAATCCCTCGATGCTATAGTCAAAGAGAAATGCAACGTGATGTACGGAACTCCTACTATGTGGGTAAGCGTTTAAAGCTCGCTAACAATAAGTTTCGATAGTAAATGATACTACCAAGGCTGATAACGAAAGCCAAACCTGTCACTCATCTTGAAATGTGAAAAAGAATGATCAGCTGAAGGCTCGAAATAAAGTTCTCTATTTTTCAGGTAGATATGATTCACGCGCAGCAAGAAATTAACGCACCAATTCAAAAGATGGCGAATGGATTAACCGGCGGTTCCACAGCATCCCCGGATCTATTCAAAAGAGCCAGAGAAACCTTTGGCTTTGATAACTTGAAGGTATAATAAGTTACACATCGGTACATATTATTACCAGATTACTTCCCGGTCAACGTAAGTGAATTCTACACGCTCTCCTCATTCATATACTTATCAGAGATGTGTGCGAGTGGGTTAGTTATACTTTTATTCTTTCTTCTGACTTTTCGCCATCTAGAAAACGATTTTTCCTCTTTCCAAAGTGTCCTGGCGTTTGGTGAATGCAAAAGAGGTCGAATGATCTCAAAAACTACTTGATAAAAAAATGTCAAATTCATGGGATTCGACATTTCAGATGATAGGCATAAAATTCTATTTTATATCTATTCAGTTTCATTCTAACGATCGCTCCTACCGGATAAAAATCGGCTTCTAATTTTCGGCTGTCAATTTCCACTCTTCACATGCTTGATAGTATTTCCAGTAATTACATACAGGTTTCTTAGATGATCTGAAGTACCGTAAAACTTTTCATTTTACGTCTCTGTCTTCATTCTGAAATCCATTTCAAAGTGATGAGACAAACAGGATGATTTTGACTAACTTTCTCATCCACTAGTCCAAAGTAATGTTATTTTCGCATCGAAACAATAACCGCAGATGTTGCGCTGTGAATATGCGGTCGTGTGGGTTAAGAGCGTCGGTTGCCTCACTGCTACACGTGACTTCACGGTTATTCACTTCGAAGTAGTCGTAGTAAGAGTAATGCCGGTTACTTGGCAATGAGGAAGGGGGTCAACATGGGGTAGGGAGAGGCCAATGACTCGGTCATTCATCGCTATCTATGCGAAGATCTTTCGCGGGAAGCGGGATGCACCGAGTAAAGTGGCACCGCATGGTGTATAAGTACCCCGAGGCTCGAAGTACCCGAGACTATAACAGCAATTCGTAGATGTGCATACGTACACCTATACAAATATCTACCTGCATAGTGAATATCAATGCGCTCATATCTACTAGACGTTCGATAAATTGATTCTTGGATGCAAATTTCGAGCGGAGGCGTCTGCTTCTTCTAAAATATGGTCGAGCTGTGGTCACAGCTGGATAGCCGCCGATTGTAAGACCGTAAATTTAATTGCTTGACCCCATGCCATGGATGTAAGGATCACGTGTCCACTTTGGAAATCGTTTTTCATTTTTGACAATAAGAAATGCATGATTAGTCATTGTTTACAGATTCCAACGATATTCGATGAATTTCATTTTTAGATCCGAAAATTTTTCATTTCAAGTCGTTTTTTGTCATCGTTGACGAAAGAAAAAGGGTATTAAAACCACTTGTCCTTCGATAGACTCAATCTATGTTATCTTTAAGGCGTACCAGTGATTTGGGAAAAAGGACATACTCTCCTAATAAAAGTTGGTAAATTAAATCAGACCGCAGTATGGTCCGAAAAACCCGACTTCCGTTTGCTCGGTTAATCATCTCCGCAACAGACACGAGGGGATTTAAACTCGGCGAAATATTGTGGCGATTATGCGTCCGCTGACTGGGACTTTTGTCTGTCACTAACCGAATGGAAACATTCAAATTACCCTGCACCACTGCACAATGCGCTAATAAAAACTTTCGAGCCCTCTGTACCAATCTTTGCTCGCTCGTCTACCGCCGCAGATCAAAGATTGTTAGGCAAGACTTAATGATCGTGCGTACTTAGTGCATAACAAAAATCGCCCAAAAAATACGTGAACCGTTTTTTTTTTCTCAAGTACTACTAAAGAAAACTGAGATCGGTCAAGGGGATGGATAATTTACGACTGTAAATATTTATGCATCTGCAAAAAATGGATCTAATGGATTATATTCTATAAACTAGATCTTCGAGACGAAAGTATGATTGATCTTTTTTCTGCCTTTTTCAATTGTCTAGATGCGAATTTTTCAAAAATATTTTTTTTTATGGTCCACTTTCGTAGATGCGCAAATCTTTATAGAGTTATAGATAATTTTCCATCAGTTTACCACTTCGATATCATAACATTTCTGGTGTTATTTTACACTGTGCAGTTATCGCTGTATTGCCAATTATAAATGAAAGGGTCAGCCAAGTTATCTCTTCGGGGCTGAGTTCAAGAGCTTAAGTTGTACGTGTAGGTACGTACGACACTGACCATGCAGGTTAAAATTAGTTTGATCATGATCAACTCTGAAAGGCACTGAAGCCTGCCAACTTCGAATGTAGAGGTATAATATAAGACCGAGAGAAATCTAGAGTTAAGTTTTAAGAATTAGGATTGAAAATATCCGCTCAATCTTCACAACCTTGGGAAGTTATTTTAAACTTTGCTAAGCCATATTTCGAGACGATTATATCTGACGGTTGTGGAAAAATTGAAACCAGAAAATCTGCGTCGTACGTTTGACGTCGTCTTGTTGAATTTTTTTTATCTAATATAAGTTGGTTTTCCCATTTCAACAGGATTCAATACTCTGTTTCAAACTGCTCAAAAATAACCGAAAACCTCCTCAATGCACGTTCTGCGGTTTTTACTTCACTATCAATCACCCAATTTACTAATTAGTTTTATTCATCTATTTTATTCACAGTCGATATACGGCCTGACGGAGACCACAGCGATTGCTTTTCAAACTTTACCAGATACCTCTAGAGAACTTACGGAAACAAGTGTTGGCCATCTCTCGGATCACACAGAGGCACAGGTAACGAGATAATGAATAACGATTTTTAATTAACAGTTTATGATTCTCCGATTACGTCTTTGAATCACGTGTCTTGCTTATGGTGGTAGTTATAATTATGCGACGAACTGGAAAATGGAAGCGGTGATTAATCTTTGACAAACGCTCAGTGGATAGAGATAATTATCTTCACGCAGTTTTTCCTATTAATTATAAAATCTTGTATACGAATTTGTATACTAATTGTATTACAGTTAATTAATTGTATATATAGTTGCAGTAATTTTTTTCATCGGAAATTATAAAGGAAACGCGATCTCACTTTTCCCCATGAACCAAATTGCGGGAGAATATATCACATGAAATAAAAAACAAAGTCTGCTTAGAAAGTGCGTCCGACTACGGCGTAAGTGCGTCTTGCCATAACGGGAATCCTGCGGTTCTGCAAAGTTTCGCGTCCAGGTGGTGATCGTTATTTGTAACAGAGTTGGATACGTGACTTTGAGCTCTCGCGTCTTTCAAGAATGAAACGAAGTAGAAAAAAGGAATGAAAAAAAAAAACATGCTACACGAAATCACTTTTAGACTTACACAAATAAATCGTCAGATATTTTCGGTAGGAAAAAAAAGAGGCGGATAAAGATTATGTGAAAGTTGCAATTAATCGAACCTCCAATAACGAGCTCATTCTCCAACCGGTTAGGCTCTGTAGGAAATTTACACTTATACGTTATAGCTTCGCACGCGACGGTGCAAATTAACGACGAATTACGAAAGTCTCCGTCTTGGTGCAGGTGGTCGACGAGAATGGAGTTCCTGTTCCTTTCGGTACACCGGGGGAACTTTGGGTGCGTGGTTACCACACTATGATCGGATACTGGGAGGACGAGGCGAACACTAAGAAGACCCTGACCGACGATGGATGGTTAAAATCTGGGGATCAGTTCGTTCTTCGTTCCGATGGTTACGGCCGGGTCATCGGAAGGCTTAAGGACATGCTCATCCGGGGTGGTGAAAATATATTTCCAAGGGTACGTTCTCCCGAATTTAATTGTGTTTCCCAGGACTGAGAGATTCCAGAATAACAGAAGATCAAAAAAATTTAAAAAAAAAGGAATAAAAGGCAAGCATTTTTGTGGCCATGAATATTTTTCACCATCATCGGAATCTTGCAGGGGATTCATATTTTATTAATGACGTAACTCTGCGTACCGAAGCGATCGACCGCACGATATCGTTGGAGCGTAAATATTACATGCAAGCCGCGTGCTCGGTGCGGTTTGCAAAGTTATTTCCTGATTGTACTACGTATGGAGAAAAAGAAAATAAATAAATAAATAAATAAATGTTTTGGAAAGAATAAATGTTTGAATAATTAATTGAAGTTCGTATATTTTTCCAGGAGGTAGAAGACTTTTTAGAAACTCATCCGGCTGTGATAGAAGCCCACGTTTTCGGCGTGCACGATGACCGTCTTGGCGAAGAGGTATGCGCCTGCATTCGTCTACGAAAGGGAGTTGAATTGACCGCCGACGATATAAAGAAATACGGAAAGGGTAAAATCGCGCACTTCAAGCTTCCTAGGTACGTTCATATGACCCAAGAATTCCCAAAGACTACCAGTGGTAAGATAAAGAAGCATTTACTCAGAGAGGCACTGGAAGCACGGGGCACTGTACCCACGAGGCCAAAGTTCAACTAAAGTCTCTTTAGCTCTACAACGAGAGAAGATAACATATACTCTTCGACTCAAAGTGTACATTGGCTACAAAGGCATAGGGTATAAAGTGATAATTTAATGGTATATGGAATAACATGCTGTTTCTCTTCATCTCTCGAAGATGTACTTTGATTCCGTATTCAAACAGGATTTACAGTATATTTATTACGTGATGTGTAAAAAAATGACCTATCTTCTTTTTTCTTTTTTACAAGATGTGTGTAACAACAATAAATGAATGAGTGAAACTTACCGCATTTTCTTCGCGTTCCATTCTGAGCAGAAATAAATAATTCTTCACCTGTATATGCATCATAGTTTGAAACGTACAGCGACACGTGCGTGGGTGCGTACGAGCGATTATATCGTATGCCAGCGACGTAGCTATGGGTAGCTTCGGCACGTGATGTCAGAACTTGAAGTACGTGGTTTGGTTAAAGAATTGCTAAAGCTGTAGGCTAAAGTTGTTGGTATTTACTCTATCTCGTGGTGGTATTCTCGGAGAGAGACAGAAATTTAACACGCCAATCTTTATACTCGGTAGTAAAGTGTGTGCATAGAGTGAAAGGTATAAATGAATGAGGACACATTGAAATTTCGAATTTGTAGCATCATGTATTGAACTTGTGGTAAGGTAAAGTTTATTTGGTAAATATAGAATAGAATAAATTTGTCCAACATGTAAAGGAGAGAATAATTCTTTAATCTCAGCGTATATAACACTCGCTTTTTATTTTCTCTTCTCATTTTATTTCTCGCTGATTTCATCTCCCCGCATCGATTTTTAGCCACTTATACTTGAACACTACAAATTTTCGCTAGCTCTCCGTCATACAAAGTTCAGCTAACCTCTATTATATGTTATATTACCGTATTATTCATTCAGCTTTTTATTCATCTCGTATAATTTTCAAATCTCCTCTTAATCACTAAAACATCTTAGACAATTAATATCCATGGCTTTATACAAAAGATACAAATAATTAACTTAAGTTACCTTTTGATGATGAAACAATAATCGTTAAACCACTATACATACGCATTATTAGTGCACGTTTTTTTTTCTTTTAGTGTGTGTGGGTGTGTATATGTCTCAGAGCTTCGAAAGTTTGTAAGGTTTTCGAAATTCTGTACCATCGAATTGAATTTCCTAACCCTACGCCGGTCTGGGTCTGTTCAGTGATTGGAAGAACAGAAGACGAGACAACGAACTCCCAATCAAAACCCGTCAATGCAATGGCGCGGGACGAGGGAAACTGGACAATGAATTTCGACAACGGAACAACTTTCTGCTCAAATCCGTACAGATATAGATGAATAAATAAGTCGATGAGATGATTATGTGGCAAATTAGCAGGTTATCAATAGTAATCATCAGCCACGTTGCGATAATCAAACGTTAAAACACAACGTTTCAATTGAAGTTAGATCAGGGGTGTCTATATCACGTATGCCATAATAATTTGGACAGTGCCGAAGAGTTTTTGGGTATTTTAAAACCGACGGTGTTTCTTCCTTTACTTCGTCCCCAAAGTAAACCCGTCAATTTTATCGAAGATGTAAGAAAGACTCAAGGCGTCCGGTCCGTTCGTTTATCGAGCTAATTATTAATCAATGCTCAGAATAATCCGTCTAACTTCGTCGCCGCGTATCGAACGATTAATTTTATCAATTATTCGAAGTTAAGGTACGACAAGCAAAGATATTAACAAGACGTGCTCTGACGGTGATTGAAAAGAAAATATACTGCAAAAACGGAATTATATATTTTATTTTCGTTAGGTATTTTTCGTCTGTGTATAACATTGCAGTTCCGCCCTTTCTATATGACTGCAATTATACTTTCGCGAAGCTAATTGATAGACGATTTTCAATGCCTTACACTGAAAATTTTCAGGCTTCGTCAGTCGAATCTCCAAGGGATATCCGTGCAGCGATACGAGATTGAGTTAATAGACAGTCCCCATAGAACGTTGACAGGTTTGTTTTTTTCTTCAGTTTCTTTTTGGTCCAATTTATCATTTCACCTCGTTCAACAACAATTACGCGGTAAACGTAAAACAATAGATCATTTTTTGTACCTCGCATTATACGAGTAATAATATAGCAATAGGTATAACTAATAACTATCTGTAAATAGACAACAATATAATACTGGATTACCACCTCGTCGTTCGTCATTTATACCTTCGCACGATTATTATTATTCTTCTTCTTCTTCATCTTTGTCATATATCTCATAACTAAAGTATATATATAACCGCGGTTAAAAATCGTCAATCATCCGATCAGCACAGTCATAAAACAAGATAGTCGGAACGAAACAAACGAGAAGAAAAAACTTAAGAAAAAAAGAAAAAAAAAAAAAAAAATGGAAAATGAAAGAAAGAAAAAAAAGAAAAGAAGCGACAACTAATACCGAAGAAGAATACCAATCAACCAACTTGTCATTCGAACGAAAGTAAAACTTCTTTCACAAAACTTCAAAGTCATTTAAAATCAGAGGCTCTTTGTCCGCCTCCATCCCTCGGGGGCAAGACGTCAACCCTCCGATTCACTCCATGATAATTCCATAGCGAGACGAGGAATATCGCTGCTTGCCGAAGACTCGTCTTCACTGCTAGAAGCTGATGTTTCTTCGGAGATCATCGCCTCTCCACCAGCTTCCTGGGGCCTGAGACCTTGGTTAGTTTCTTGAACAGCGACGACTGGGCTTCCGGCCGGATCGCTTCTGGGTCTTCTTCTCACTGCTGAAGGTGTGGAAGTGAATCCTGGCTGGGTCCAAGACTCCTGAGGAACGGCATCGGCTACGGAGACGCTTTTCGACCGCGCTCTCAGCACCACTGCGCGTTGCGGGGCTGTCGTACGTAGCGAACTCTGACGGGATACCGAGGTCGTCGTTATCGGAGACGAAGACGATGGTTGACGGGCTCGTTTCGGCCTCGAATCACTCGGGCTTATGCCCCTGCTCGACCCAGACCGTCTGAGAAGTCTCGACGCCATTGCTTCCGGGGATTCCTCGATCTCCAAAGTCCAAGAAACCGAGTCACTCTTCTCCACCATTGATTTAACCATCGGTGAAGCTGGTGGCGAGTCGTCAGGCGACTGAGAGTGACTTGTTAGTTCGGGACCAAGCGACCTGGTGAGTCTTTGAGGCGGAGTGGCCAGTTGGTTGGCCAGGACTGTCACCACTTCGTTATTTTGTCGCAATCTCCATTGCAGCTCTTCGTTGTGCTGCGAAAGACGTTTGTTCTGTTTAGATTCCTGGTGGAATGATTCCAGGAGGACCTTGTTCTCGTGTGACAATTGCCTCTCGAATGTCTCCTTCCGTTGAAGTTGGGCCTTCAGATCTTCGCTTCTAGCTTCCAACGCGATTACTTTTGCTTCTAACGCTTCCTTGACTTCGACTTCTCGCCTCAGGTTGTCGTTCTCTGCTCTCAGAGCTGCTATCTCTTGGCTTCTCAGCTCCAACACAGTCCTCAAAGATTCCGCTTCGGCCCTCAGTGCAGCACCTTGATCATGGACTGCCGATCTCCTGTCTGTCTCTGCCTCCTTCTTCACAAGGTCAGCTTCATGCTCGGTACGAAGCCGCGCGATCGTTACTTGCAGCTCTTTGTTAGAGCTGTTCAAACTGTCCTGGAGTCTGGCTTCACACTTTTGACGCTCTTCGTGGAGAGCCGTTTCCAATTCCGTTAGTCGATTCGCGTGACGAGACTCGACTGAAATAAGAACGGTAAATTCGGTTTAGATGATCCGAAGATTCATAGGGTAATTATAAATGTCGTTCTCCTGCAGTATTTACTCAGAGTCATCGATACGCACGATTTGGAACCGATTACGTTTTCTAACCCGGTGCATACTTGGCCTGATAATGTATTCGCACCAGCCTACTAGGGCGTTAGACTGTCTGCATTAAAGTACCTATACAAAGTAGCCAATTGATCTACTTAACCCGTGCTTTCTATTCACACCAGCTTTATGATAATTAGGCTTCATTAGTACCAACAGCTATATATATACCTACTGGCAGTGTTTCTTTTTGGTTTATGATTAGCTATTCCGCTATCTTAAAACATTTCTCGATCAAGCATAGAGTAAAGAGGCTTCTAACGACGAGGAGAAACCTTCATATTTAAAAACCTATGTCTACCTTCGTTGAGGAGGAATGTCGTTTTTAAATTTTCACTCATGGCTCATGATGGGGACAATAAAACATTCTCTGTTGAACGCTGATTGTTATACTTGTTTACCAATAATGGTGCGTACAGGAAATGACGTCAAAAACTAACGAGGAGCTGTACGTTTGTTGTAGCGGTAAATATCAGCTGCCATTAGCAGACTCGGCTGTGTATTGTATTCGAACTATATTTCAGCGGCAGTGGAAATTATCGGTGACATTACCCTAGCCGCGAAGAATTTGAAATTTTCAAGATTTTGGGACTTACGTTCAGCTCGTAGCTGATCCAGTGATCGCTGTCTCTCGTCGTGTTGCTCCGTTAGTTGTTGTTCAACGCGTCGATATCCGGCCCTCAACTCTTCCGCTTCAAGTCGTGCCTCGAGCCATTCAGTCTTCATCCTCTCGCAGTCTTTCTTCAGTCTCGGTGCTGAGAAGCCGTCGAGCTTTGATCGTAGGAGGAAATGAAAGAAGGGAAGAAAGAAATTGTTAGATCTAGGAACGAGCTAAGTTCCTTTTTCTTCTTCTTGCGCGAAATCGGGCGCTTCTTCATATCGAAAGATATTGATATTCTATACTCGACGATGTGTGCCTTTCGATAGTTGCAGGAAAAATAAACGTTAAAACGTGGACTGATTTAACAACCGTCATGTGTTCGTCGGCTAACCTTGGCTCGCCAGATGCTATATAGCAGAAAGCGCGGTTCGCAAGCGTTAATTAATTATCCAGCAACGTCAATTTCGTGGGCTGTCGACGGCCCGGTGTAGTATGTTACACGTATCTAGGTATCCACACATAAATATAGAATAGCTATTTCGTCAACGACAGGTTAACGGCCATCGACTAGTAGTAAAGTTGAAGAATGAAAAATAGTACGCAAAAGACTAACGATAATAAGAAGCTAGGCCAAAGAGGAAAAAAATCTGTTTCAATCGGAAAAAGATGAAGAAAAAGTCTGGCTCCTTTTTCTTTTTTTTTCTTCTTCTTCTTTTTATTTTGACCCAAATCATATCAACTTCGGATCGTAAAATAATTTCTACACCAGATGTCGGTGAATTTATTAGCCGAGGGTATACCTATACAACTCGTTCAACTCTTTACTCGCTTCGTTGATCTTTTAATTGATTGAAGATATAAAATGCGAGAAAAAATGAGTTCTTTCCTTTTTTTTTCTTCTTTTGACGTAACAGAATTCGTTCTTCTATTTAATCGAGCATTCGCGGTATTTGTATACATACACATTTATATACATGAGCACATGGGAATATCCGATACGTGCAGATGATGTTTCCTGTTACAGGGTCTCGTCGATTACGCGAACGTTCATCCAGATGGTCATGGATATACCTATGCACGCGCGTAATAGTAGTGGCGCTAAAAATTGCACGGTAACGCTTGCGCGATAATTATTATTACTCGAGTGTAACAATAAGTAAGTTACGATGTATACGTGTATTGCATGATTTGCTCGTTTCGCTGCAGTTACTTTCGTACATCGCACGTATACTATACCGCGTAATAAACCTATACGTATTTATGTAGTACATACGTTGAAATATTGTCGTAACCTTGTATCTATAGATCCGCGTGAGACGAAACGAGATTGTATACACGATGAAAAGAATTAAACAAGCATCTGCTGCGAATGGTTTACATTTTACAAACGAATACCGAGATCCGCACGGTTATTTTTTCAGACCCGATTATCGACGTATATTCCCGTAAAGATCGCGATCGTCAATCCGCGGAAATAAACACTTCGTCGATTCGTGATCAACCGACGAGCCAACTTTCATTGAGAATAATTAGCGAAATAAATAACGCCGATTTTCTATCGGTAATAAAATCGGCTCTTACCTGGTGCGCGAGGTACTGCACGATGACGGACAAAGCTTGGACAGAGACTTCAGCTTGTTTTAGGTGGATTTCTTCGTGTGTCGGATCCGTCTGATGAGCTTGTTCCCGTGTTTCAATCGGACCCCTCGGAGCAGGGGTGGTTTCCTTGGCCCCACGATCTGCAACGAATGTCACCGGGCCCATCACCATCTGTGGTCCGGCTGATAGACCTTTTACGGTTACGAGTGTCAACTTATTCCCCTTTTTGTTTTACTCTATCTCTCTCTGTCTCGATTTTTTTTACCAAACAGTCCCCTTGTATATCAACGGGATTAAAACCACCTTCAAAACTTCCACTAAACAATCTGCACTTGCGATCATTTCTGCGAGAAAATCGTTTCGAGTTATCGATAAGCAATCATTTTGCGCATATTTCCTTCGTTCTCCTTCTCCTTCATTTTTAAACTCTTTTCCAATCTTTCGCGGGTCTGAATCGCGACGTATCGTCGTTTCAAGTTTGTACAACCGATTTATTTGAAATTTGATAACCGGGTGTGATAAATGGGTTGCGTAAGGGTCGTAGATCTGCACCTGGACCGTCTGACACCAGACGCCTGTCTCGGCAGTCGCATTATAAGAGAATCGCGTTTCGCGGGAGATCCAACCGATCGAAAGTTGCGAAAATTGTAAAAAACGAGCGTTTGCCGATCTTCCGATTCTCTTCCGTTTTTGGTATCGCGAGTTCGAGATTCGCGCGGCAATTAATCAGACAATCAATTAGCCAGCGAATGGGACCGGCCAGTTTGAGGCGAGGCCGCGACAGCGGAGGGCTTCGTCGCACTACGACGACTGAATTAGCGCGAGCCAAGCTCCGTTGTGTCGGCGTCATCGCCGCTTCCCTCGGCCCCCGATATCGCGCCAGACTTTATACTTTAAGTTCTGGGTTCTTCAAGAGGACGGACACCACTTCCACCTCCACCTCCACCTCCACCAGTCCGTAGTTTCAGGAGGGAAACGAGCCGGACTGAACTGGACGGTCGGACGTTTCGATAGGATATTATTGCGGGACTGACGAATGGATTCGGAGCCAAAACCGTTTCGACCAGAGCCGCAGAACGAAGAATTGGCTTTCGTAGATCTTGGGTTATTTAAAGACCCGGTTAAGCCCGGAATATATTTGCCTATTTATTTATAATCGCGGATTAGCTTCGATACGGTACGCCGCGATTACACCTCCGTCATATAAAGTGGCAGCTAATTACGCGATTACGATTTGCACGCGTGTCTATCGCGCTGATTTTTACTGAATCCTCATTTTTAATCTCTCGTATAATTCCAGCGGTTTTTTTCTCAAACAGTGAAAACCGTTATACGGGAATTGCATAGCGAAGGCGTATTATAATCGCTGACCCGAATTATTTAGCAGCTACAAGCTAGGGGGAACTTTAAAAGACCTGCAAAGTAGTTTAGGAATGCTTTAATGACCCGGCGAATTTATCGTCTTCCATTATTCCGATCCTGGGATGCACGAGAGTAACGAGAAACGTCCAGGTGTTTTCTAGGAGCGTTTTCATTTGACAAATAACTTTCCAGGTTTGAATTTACCATTAGTTTAGGTACGCGAGAGATTCGAAACTGGAAAGTTCTGACGGCCTGCTGCTGCTGCAGTTGTTGGGAAAATCAACTTGGCTTAACTTACCTACGTTAGAGAGAGCGTATAGAATAAAGTTGAATTTTATTATTCCATGGAATAAGTTAGGGCACAGCGAGACCCCTGTATAAGCCAGCAGACTATAAAGACATACTTCAACGATTTAATTAGGAATAAAGATTAGACGCTGAATGTATGTAGGTACCGATAACATAATAACCCACGCCTGAAGTAGATAGAGAAGTTAGAGAGGAGAGAAATAATTTAGTCTTGTATAAAACCAACTAATTGTAAGTAATTAATTTTCGACAAGCAAGTTTCTTCTCTTGCTCATAAATAAATTATATTTCGAGAAAGGAGAAACGTCGCTGTTTCACCGTAAAAATGAATGAGATTTTTTTTTTTTAATTTTTATTATAAATACCGGTAATTCCTTATGCCCAGGTTTACAAAACACTGGATCATTTGTTTCAACGGATTTATCGCATATTTTGCACAAGCTGAAATTATTTCCCAGCTTCTTTTTGGCACGATAATTCCAAGCCTTGAATTAAATGAAGATAGCGTTTAGCGCGCATCATCCTATATACGAATTTTGATCCACTGCCAAATCGGAGGAGATTCGAATAAGGATCCGACCTCTGGTCAAGGTGATCATCGCTAGTCGTAGAGAATAGTCGTTCATATTTTTATCTGAACACCTGAGGCTGTGTTACGCGAAATATCGATTTGGCGAAAGTAAATATAATATTTTATCGCAGGATTAAAAGTTGAATACAAATCGTGTATAAAAACTGTGTACAGTGTCCAGGAGCTGTGATCGATCATTCATTCGTGGGGAATATTGCCAGTCATAAACAGATTGCGTAGAAATCTTTGCCGATGATATGCATGTAATCGTAAATCGAGCTCACCGCGATCGAATTTTAAATAGCACGCGTACGAAGATTTGCTCTGAGAATAGCGCGAATAAGTTTTCTGTGCCTTGAGCTAGGTCGAACTTTAACAGACGTCTGTCTGTGACACGGTGAAAGCCGGGACTTTCTTCCGAAGACTATTTCTTCTCTTAACCAAGGCTTTCTGGATCCGCATAGGCCGCTGGCCTAGAGGGCCTGTTAAGCCTACCAAAGAAGGGATATAAAGATCGCGGAACTTTATTACAGCGACAGGATAAAGTTCTCGCTAATTGTAAGCGCGCGAGAAACGGTACTAATTATATTTATCGGACTTGAACTAGATGCGAGTAATCGAAGATTAACGAGTTACGCATACATAGAGTCTAGTTATTCTCAACGCGATTATAAGCTAGTCAAGATTCATGACAATCTTAGTTAAAGCTGAATCATTCTTAATTCAAACTGACGTCCGAATAATCGCTCCGGATTCTCCGTTAATTATCCAAGATTGAACGGTCTTATTTATGCGCTTAATATTAAGATGTCGAGTGAAAAATTATCTCGTAGTATAAGTTTAGCGTATTCCCTATGAAATCAACCTGTCAAATCTATGAGTAGAAAAATGCAGCCTTGGATCATTTTCGGGTTTTAAATCCAGGAGTTCGTTAGTTAATATCGAGTACAGCTCGTTGTCAGATATTATACTCGTAGCATAGATTTGTACGGAATGTGGTGTTAAACAAATAATTAACCTTTAGATAGTTATCGCCGTTATTAGTACCGCAGTGAGTGATAAATACTGTCAGGAGTCGTTCATCGGATGATTAATAAATAAATAAAATAGAAATAAAAGCATTTTAACACTACTTCAAACGAATAAATAGGCGAGTTGTAGTTGATTGAAATGTTTAATTCAATTCGCGACGCGGTGTCCTACTCCGAAATTCACATTAATTCTAGTTTTATCATGATATCGTGTCAATTACGAGTACGCGAAGGAATTAGGGACCGTCGAGAGAAGTTCAAAGCAAAACTACACAACAATCATTGAATTTTAACGATTTTTTTATCCGCTATTTCGTTCCCACAATAAACCGTCGACAAAGACTTCGCCTCGTTGTCGACGAGGACAAAACGCCCTCGTGTTATATCCAAACCATAACCACGGCACACACGATAGCTCACCGGAGACCGGAAGGGTGTGCCGATTTGTTTAACTCTGTTTATTGCTGAAATGGCGCGGAGTGGATTGGCCAATTTCTCGCGTCTGCTATAACAGCAGCTCTAGTTTATTTTGTCGTACCTATAAAATATTTTTCTGTTTTTTTTTCTTTCTCAACTACGCGTTTAGTTACGCAGCTGTAGAATTTTACGCGTGTAGAATTATCAACTAGCTCCGTTTGTTTTTTTCTTCTCTCCAACAAAGGTGTCGTCAGGAAAGAGAATTACGCTATTCTCATTCCTTCCTGTCCCAAATTTCATTCAATTATATCGAATCCGTAGCTCGTGTTGAAACTCAAGGCCCCGGAAATCCATACCTTATAATTATCGGTCGTTTTATCGCAAGATTCTAGCCCCCGTAAATGTTTTTTCCACACAGCGTGCGTAAAGTTCGATTTTTCGCACGCTTCGCATGTATAAAATCGAACTTAACGCGCGTTGTGCTAAAAACAAAAAAAAAAAACTCGACTCGTGTGATTCTCAGCCTCACATCCATCGCTCAATCAAAAAAAAAACTCGACACGCGGCTGAGAATCGATAATTTCGCACATAAGAGTCGAAACGTACCATTGGCGTTAATATACCGCGCAATTTCCGCGTCCGTTGACTCTCGTGCCGCGCAGTAGTTTTCTTAGCGATTGTTATATTAGCGAATCCGCAATAATGACGGACGGAAATAGTGCTACCTAGTTTTTCTTGTTCTCTCCGTTATTCGGGGAATTATAACGAACCAGAAACAATTACGCGGTGGCAGTGCGAAATAACGTGAGAAAATTCGCATCTAATTCTATTTCCGAAGTACGTCTGACGAGGATACGCGATTTCGTATCGGGATTCGTGGAAACGGTCTATTCCCTACTTTCCTATACCGCCCCCGGCTCCGATCCATATGTTTTTACTATATCGTTGAGCTAGCCGGGCTAGCGAGTGCCAAGAGAAACATTTTAGGCCTCTGTATTATACGAATGACGTAATTGAACGATGTGTACCGTACGTTGTGGAGTATTAAACTTGGATAGTAGGTATGTGCCCGAGATAACAACCCGCGTAAGAAGAAGACTTATCTCGTTACATACTTCATTCCTTAAATATTGTAGTAAAGATATACTATAGAGAAAATATAACCGGCTTGTTATGAAAGACAAGCCGAACACAGCACGGCAGTATACGATGTCACAGATTTTGGAAAATCGCGTTATCTCGTTACTTAGCTTCATTTCAAATTACGATGAACCGATGAAGTCAAATTTCATTTCGAGAACGAATATCGAACGGACTTGGGGCGGCAAGTGAAGCGTGTATCTCGCGTCTCGTAAAATCTAGAAACACGTGTTTCCCTGACGTTTAGAATGCTTGAAAGCGGAGCTTGCGCTTTTTTTTTCTCCGAACTGGAACACCTTGTCGCGTCTCTATTTCCGCTATATTAATTTTAACGGCTTTCTTTTAATCCGTATAATTTATTACACCTCAGAAGCTAGGAACATTCTTCGAGACTGGAGTAGTGTCGTCATATCGCAATAGAGTTACAAAATCGGATGTGAGTCTTCAGTTTCTTATAAAACACTCTCAACGATACTAAACACGCGCCGTACGACTCGAATCCACCGAAGAATTCAACCACTTCAATTCCGGAAAAAAAAAAAAAACGAACGGAATCAGCAAAAACTGTCGGAATTATGCGGGAGGCGACGAGGTCTGGGAAGAATAAGACGAGGGCTTATCGCGTCCGTTTTAATTATGATAAATCACATAAACGAAAGAGAGAAAGAGAGAGAGAGAGATATGAGAATAAGGGCGAACATGTGTGCATACGTAAACTTTGTAGATATAAGATATAAAATATAAGATTTCACTCACCCTTAGGCGGAGAGACGCTTTGGGTCTTCGGCGTGACGTTTGACGTAGATCTTCGGGGCACGGCGGGCTTTCTTGCCGATGAGGGACTCTTTTCTGTAAAGAGAAGGTGCGGAGTGAATGACAGCATGCTACATACTGAGTTCTCAGAGTTTACTTGACACTTGGCTACTGCCGAGAGCGTCCGCCTCTTTCACACACTGTTATACTTGTATTATACATAGGTGTATATTATATTACGAATGTATTTGTATGGTAGGTTTGTGCGTAAAGTGCGCTAGTATACGCGTGGTTATACTAGACATATATATCTCACGGCCTTATGGTCTCACGCATATTTACGGAAGGGAATGAATTACTTGGACTAACTTATTACGCGCCTTTCCCGCGGCTATATATCGACGAATAAAACCTACACTTTTTTTTTTTGAAAATGCATACATTCGCGTGAAAAATATTCAGGATTTCGATAAGAATATTAAAAACGATGTCGAACGGCTAGCATATGATACTAGAAATTTTAATTTTCACAAGAAATTTAATCTTCTAATCCTCTTTTGAGTTTTCACTAATATTTTTAACAATACACCGAGAACTTCTGTACATAATAAGCATCAAAAATTTATTGGAGTTTAACACCGTTTCTCATCGTATGAGTGAAAAGGTCCCGATAAACTTCTACAGAGACTTCCTCAAGTATATTAAAAGAAACATGAATTGCGAGGGAGGACACAGTCTCTTATCTCATAAAGACATCAGAAACTATCGATTCTTGTGTACATGTATAAATTTCATTGAGTAGGTTCCAGGCGCAAAGACCTCGCTTTCTTTTTCTCATCAATATACAGGTAGGTACTACACGTAGGAACGATTTTAGTTGGCACTTTGGATTTCCAGTTCATACGAGTACGTGGGTATAGGTTAACGGGTCTGACCTTTTTTTTCACCTCGTTAAAACCACGAGCATTAATTAATTTGTTAAATATATTCATTTTTAGAAAATTCATCTTCCCAGGCTGAATTCCATTGTTATCATCATTATATTTAAAGTTTCGAGTGAAATCTTATGAATGATTGTAAAACCGTTAATTATTGTCTGAAAATAATCAACAACGTAATAATATTAAGAAAAGATCCTCCTCTCTTTACCCAACTCTTTATTTTATTAATTCTTTGTTTCCTCTCTCAAAAATCATGAGAGACTAATTTACAACGGCTATCAAGAATCGATGCGTATGCTAATAGGTCGTTTAATTACGCTTTTAAAATTCTAAACGGGATATCAACCCACTCGTAAAAATGTGCGGCGAGTAATGTGAGATAATTAATATCGCGGATACGATACGTCGATGATATCACTTTCGAAATTACACAGGTATATAGAGAGATGCGTGTAATATGACGTATAGAATCGATCAGATGAAAGTGAATGTATAAAATTAACGAGAGATTTTTTTCATTCTGAAATTTAGAAACGTTCGCGATAAGAAATAGGGATACGTGAGTATCGTATAAATAATATGCTGCATTTTATCAAATGGTTATATTTCCTAATCGAATCTCCCCGCGATCTTGAATTTAAAACTAGACTAGAATACAGAATTCTTATACTCCAGATCACCGCAGTTTCTCACGGTCGAACCGAGACCGATAAATAAATCAATGGATCGAATCGATTCCGGGGTTAAAACCATCTTTAGCAATAGCATGATGCATAATTAGAAAAAGAAAAGTCAAAAGAGAAAAAAAAAAAAAAATACAGAAAAATACAAACTGGAGTATAAAGTGGAAATAAAAGGGAATTTAGATCGGAAGACGGAGCGCAAAACGTAATCATAGATTCAAGAAGGTTACACACGCGGCTAGTTTAATCGACAGTCAATCACTCGGCAACGTTTCAATGCTACGCGACATGCACTTTCAATTTAATACACATTTCTGACCTAGACTATCCAAAGTCCAGTACGTTGCACGTAGATGCATCTTCATTGAATTTTGAGTTAAAACAAAAAAAAAAAACAAAAAAAAAAAAGAAGAAGAAACAAACATACAAAAAAATTGATTCTTCTTTTTCTTCCTTTAGATCCAAAAGTTTCTTCACTTCCGGTAACTGCAGCGGAACTATTATTTGCACTGATATATAGAGCAGCAATAAGCGAGCTATTTTTGTACTGTTATAAACTTCCGCACACCTTGGCGACTTGATACACAACTGAGGACTTGACGGATAAGCACACTTTTATAAGGTAGACCATCCGGCCGGTAGGAAGACTCGAGACAACTTGAAAGAACTCGAGACCAGTAACGGCGTTGTCTAGCCGCAAAGTATCTAACCGGAACCACGCATTGGTGCGCGTGTTCCCCCACCTAAACGAAACGTACATTTTCACGGCCCTGTAACTTCCCCGGGGTTGCCCGGAGGCCTGAGTCCCGACTATATTTGCATGCCAAGTATACCTGGATCTCGAATTTATGAGTCTTTTAATTTTTATAATATCATTTTTATATTTTTATTTTACAGCAAAACGCGATTCCGCGGTCAATTTCTATGAAATTAATCCAACAGCCTGCATCTTCGCAGAGAAACGAAATTTCAAACTTCTACCCCGCGCATAGTTCGTTTTTAATTATTTTTTCTTTTCATTCGGTGGGAGAGATCGTTGCATCAGGAAATTACGACCGAGTAAATTTCGTGTAAATCTTACGAGTAGTTCTTGAGATAATCAAACTTAATCGAAAATTTGTTGAAATCGAGGAGTTATAGAAATTACAGAGAGGGTAGGGTCGGGTAAGAACGGTGAAAGCGCCCCCGGCGAAAATTCAAATTTCACTCGTCAGCCTATAGCTTAGACGTATAACGGAGTCTAAGTTTTCTGAAAATTTCAGCTCTCTGACCCAATTATTTGAGTAGTTATTGAGGAAAATGTGATTTTCGGTTTTGATTTTTTATTTTACAATATCATGCGTATGTCAATGTTAGTTTTATTCCGAGAATTTGTCAATGAAACTAATAAGATCCAAATTTTTCAGTCACCAAAAAGAAGTATTTTTTGTGTATCTATCGTTACTCTCCATTTTCTTTTTCACTTATTGTCGAATTGATATGAATTTCAGTAAGAGAAGCGATAGAAGAAGAGTTAGAATTATTCGAAAGGGTAGAGATGAGGAGTAGGTGAAGGACTCGGATAGGGTATTAAGACGTTATGAAAATAAGGAAGCCCGGAAATTCTAGTGCGAGTACTAGGTACAGATTTAATCTGGATCGAGACGCAGCTGTGTAATTAATCTAATTTAAACTTTCTTTTAATCTCTGTGTTCAAACCATACGGTATATTCACGTTCCGACAATGATCTCAACACCATGCCGCAACACAGATACATTCAAATATCTATTGTTATATTTTTGCGTAGGTAAAGGTATGTTCATTTCTATGTACCATTGTACATAGTACCTACGGATAAAATTGCGCAAGGTAAATCACCTGTTGCTCCATGCTCTCAAACTTTCTGATTCCATTCTAGGAGCAAAGGAAATTACAACACGATTCCTCGCCGTTAAAGCCGTACAAAATTCTGTAGATATTCCATTACAGATAGTTACAATGCCCCTATACCTGCCCTAGGCCTTTGTCGACGAGTCGCAAATATATACGACTTAACGGATTAACTGTCGCCAGTATAGTTATTCCTGGTAATCCATACCTGAGAGGCAGGTAAATTAATCCAACCGTTGAAATTTCCGCCCCGTCAAATTCGGGCTTACATCTATACCTGTGAAAATATTCCGAGTATACCCGCGCGTAATACCGTTTCCAATTAAATCGGCGTGCGTATGATTTTGGGAAAAATCAGACTGCGTTAAGTTTTGGAAAATTTTAATTCCTCGGAAAATAAAATGGCAACGTATTACTGCCGAGACTTGCCCGACCTCTGACTCCCGTTTCCGGTAAAAGTAAGCCAAGTACATGCTCGACGCTCAGAATTCAGATCCCAAGTCTAATTTTCTCATTCATGTATTATCGCGTTATTTTTTCGCTGCGTTATTCCTTGGCACAGATTTTCGACAAAAGAGAATAATCGCTGTTCCGGAAATGCGAATTATATCAAACGCTAGGCTAATTATCTCCCAGTCTCATCTTATTGCAAGCATTATATTCGCAGCGGAAATGCGCGTTCCTCGAATTTCTATTCTACATTCGTTTATGGAAGCAGAATAAATTGCGCATATCTAGGTATAGACATCGTGTAATTACATTCGAAGTAGTAGCCGAAGAACTGAAGAAAGAATCGGATTCTTCACGTCTGCGCAATTTAAAAAGGTAAGAAAAACGCATCTTCGTTTCATTTGCAAAGATTCGCATCATTTTTCGCGTTCTTTTGCAACAGCCTAGCCCACAGTTCCCTAACTCGATAAATCAAATTCTCTATTCCTTCCATGCATATTATATGGTGTATACTATAAGGTTGCCAATTCTTATGGCCGGTTATGCGCGGCTGCACTTTCGCTCGCTGCAGCTGTTGGCAATTTGTTAAAAGATTAAGCGACAAGATCGTATGCACATTTAGGGTTGGGCTGCAGTTACGTTCTGCAGAATACAGTCCGTTACATCCGCAACGAAATAGGCGCCATGCTTATATGGAACGATTGATTTTTGCTGCTCTGATTAATCGCGTCCATACACATTGCATATACGTACCAAATCAAAGGTGAAAATAAGTCGTCGACTCCGAACTCGACTTACCTAAATTGACTCTAGATATATCCAGCGAATTCTTCTTGGATTCTGAACTGTTGATCCTAGATTGCTGGTTTGTTCTTCCGTTGACGGGTCTTCGGGGAGGATTTCCGGCGGTCGGTGACCTCTCTAAACGCACAAAATGATCAGCGTCAGTGTACCGGGTCAATTAGTTTCGTGTCAAATCATCGCGGGGTGTATAAAATGACAAGTGGAACGAATTCTGAGCTGCTATTGCAGCGACTGCGAGAATTTTCTTCGTATTACAACCCGATTTTTAAAACTACAGCTTCTCACATTCCAGCCAATCATTGGCGGGGATTATTGGCATCTGTTAGACCGAATTTACGTTATTTACGATTCAATGGCTGAAATGCCTCTGATTGGACAAGGCAGTCTAAGTTTAGTCACTTTTGAACAAACGGAGAGCAATAAATTTTCGAATCTTCGTATAATCCGACCGAGTTTCAGATTTAGGTCCCACTTTTAGGGGGCAGAGAAAAGAGACCTTTATGAATAATGGATTCCAGACTCTACATTGAACGCTGGTGAGATCCTAACTTGAGAAGCTTAGCTGTTTTGAGTACAAGGATTAATGCTGCGCGTACATCATGAACCACGTGTCGATCGGTTAACACTATTTTTGAACGTATGCCTAATAGAATGGCCCTTAATTTGATCTTTTCGAATTTCAATGCTCCAATGGGCCAGAAAGACACCAAATATACACAAAAAAAAGTATAGCCGTATAGAGGTAAATTCAAGGAATACTCTGATTATCGAAATTCACTTGAAGTTTTCTCGCAGTAAAAGTTAAACGAAATGATCTCGTTGATTGGTAAGGCGTTTTTTCCTTGACAGGCAAGAATGCGATCTATAGGTGAAGGTATTGAGGCACTGAGGTATTGCACAGACACAAACCACAGGAGCAATAATTACAAGCCTGCTATCTGTTAGAATTAAGTTGAGAGAGAGAAAATGATCTGGGTCGTATTGTAACTGGTCATTGCTTACGAGAATGCGACGGTATCGGTCGAGTAGAATTTTCGCGTTGATTATTCCCGCCATTAATGTTGTTAGTTCCGTTGCTAACAGGTGGGTTAATCGTGCTGGTATTATTGTTGTTCACATTTCCCGAGGCAATTGCGTTGTTAACAATCGTCAACGACGACGGCGGCTGCTGCTGACGAGGGGAAGATATCCGAGGCGTTGACTGAGCGGATCCCTCGCTTCCTCCAGGACTGCCAAGCCTCTTCTTTACCGACCCTGCAACGTAACGGAGTTATTAACGATTACGAAATGTCATAAATCCGCGTCTTAATACCCGAACAGTTTTGTCCTACGATTTATTAAAGCCGAGCAGATCTAAGCCTCCACATCTCACGTCGGATAAGAATTAATAACAAGTTTTTCGAATAAACGAGCGTTACGCCATTGCGGGACACATATGCAGCCGTAAATCTGACATATTTTTGGCCGCGGTTATCGACGCTTATGATCTCCTTTAGGGAACTATTTAGGCACTTTAAAGAAGCGGATGTTGCCGTGAGATATATCCCCACGTGACAATGGGAGCTGGAGAGTGAAACGGTTAAGGTTACGCCTACGCAGTCGAACAAAACTTCCGAATATATTTTCTTCCCGCAAACTTATATGTCACTAGTTTGACTTGATTGTAAAGTTTTATTTGGAAGTAAAAAAGAAGGACTGAGCAAGTTTTTTTTCGCAGTTTTGTATTTCCACGGATTTTTCAGTTTGTAATAAGTGCTCAACGGAACTGGGGCAATCGTGAGTTCTTTAAGTCGATAAATCCTGACAAATTACTTTTTTACGGTCGTAGTACATACCTCGAATAATTTATACATATATTTCGCTACGAAGATCCCCTGCGCATGTGAACTTTCATCGCGGAAGATTGACATTTTTTTACATCTGTATACTACCATGATTTAAAAATCCTAAAGAGGGATTTTCGATCGGATCTATTCGGTCGTTGAAAAAAATGATCAATTCCAGATACAATTCCATGGAATTTCGGAGTTCCTATATTGCGACAACGACACATGACTTTGAAACCAGCAGAAATCCGTCTCCCAATTAGGTGCTACTTACTTTCGGACAGAACTGTCATAGTATAATCATGATTTACGCTGAGTTTATCTGTGATTCTATTTGATTGTTTCTGTGACCAGAGCCTAGGCCAACGAGTTAATAAATCTTTTGCGCAGGCGGCGATAAGCGTAATTTTGTCCTTTCCTTTTTTTTCGAATGATGAAGAAATCGACGGTCGTATCTGACTGCAGAATTCAAAACTCATAAATATTGAATGAAACTAAATGAAATGAAGAACTAAACTGCAGACAGCAGTGGAACGATCCTCTGCAAAGGGGTGCTGATGGCTGCTATAATTTTTGTCAGACATATTCTTTTGTTAACGTTCGCCTGTCTGCAGCTATACAATCGAAAGTTGGCCCGCTAATATACGGGCCCAATCGTTCGCAGCTACATATTACAAAGGCCTTAAGGCTCAAATTGCGTATCACAACGCGACCCACATTTCCGGCGAGTGGTATTCAACCTGTTGTCGACCCTCCGTTTCACGTCTCTCTACATCGCTCTCCATCTCTCTCCTCTCTCTCTCTCTCTTCGTACAAACGAGAACCATGCAATTTAAAAATAATTCGAAAGCTATCGCGAGATGCAGCGAAATATTATATGTACCACTCGTAAATCGTTGTTACTGAACGTATGGAAGCGATTCTGCAGCAGACAATATTCTTTGCAATTTTTAGCTCTTCTTTTTTTCTTTTTGATAATTTGTGTCCTGAGATGTCAAGAGTTCTAGTCTTCGAGTAGAACCTTCGTTCACACGGATATTTCGATCGTAAACGTATTTTTGAAGGCATTTTTGACGAGCCATCTGAAAGTGGAGATCGTTTTTGAAAAGAACAGACTTTTTCGCACGAAAAACACACAATTTTATATTTTCTTTCCTGCAGAAAAGGACGAGATTGGAATTTCTAGTCTTACAGACTCGATCAGCTCAAAGTGAAAACATCAATCAACGCAAGTACGTATTTCTCAAGAACGATACGTCCCAGAGATTTTAAACTCGGTCGAGTTCGAGATCTAAGCTCAAACTTGAAAATGTCAAAATTGCAGATGAATACGAATTTTTACTCCGGAATATCGTCTTGTTAAAAACTGATCAAAGCGACGACGGAATCGGTAAATGCGATCTTAGCCCGTGTATCTAACAGTCCAGCTATTTCTGGGAAGTAATTCTGTCTTGTAAAGAAATCTTTTTGATTTCTCCGAAAGGCTCAAGATACGAAAAATCTCGTGCAAGGACGTTCCAGCTTTTATTTTCGGGAATTTCTACCCTACGAGTGGCTAAGTGTAACACATATTCGATCCGACGTCATCGCCTGATAAACCGAGTAAAAAAAGTCCCGATTTCGACGGTCCAACGTCTCCAGGTTGTTCCACGAATGAACGATTCCCATGTAAATCGACAGGCATGAAGTCCTGATCGAACCTCCACCCGGCGTTCTCGAATACGTAAGTAGAACACGAAACGAGAAACGGATACGCTTTGGGACCTGATTTTGCGCGTACACAAAGGCTGGGGCCACTCCACGCAGGTCTAAATCGGTTGGGAGAAATATGGGTCATGAAAATCACAGATGATGCACCGACACTCGAGTGCCTCGACAAACGCTAGGCTCGCATTGCAATAGCCCTGACAGTATAGGTGGAGTTATTTTTAGATTCACGTTCACCGTTCAGGTCTGTGAGGCTCTAAGTTATTAGTTAGCTTCAGCCTCAGCCTCGGCTTGAGCTCCAGTCACCCGTACCTACATCTGTACTTGTTACGCTACCTCGCCTAACAGTAGCGGTGCAACGATCGCAAGCGATGCGGTGGCTCGAAGTGTGGTTGAAAATTCAACGTTAAATGATTAGGAGAATTTTATTGGAGCGATTTTATGCGTCGGGGATAAATGATCTTTGAAGAAATATGTCTGGCGATGCTTCAGAGCGATTTTACTAGGCCTTGGATCAAGATCTATAGATCGCCGGCGAGAAACCAGATCGACAAAGAGCTGGAATAGATTTCGGAGCTTTTCTCCGTGCAGTTTTGCAACGCGACCACCGCGGACGTGACTCATGGGTTAAAACGGATTTCGGGTCATCGGCGCCTTTCGTTATCACACGTCCACGCGAAATTAGGAAGTCTGCGATGAATTAACGAACCGGAAACCACCGGGAGAAAGAATAATTTGCGATTTTACACGCTCGTAAAAACGGCTGAAGAACTCGCTAGTAAATCTGTTAATACATCGCGGAAAAGGGGGGAAAAAAACGGCCAGGACGAGAACCCGGGTTGAAGTTAACTGAGTCTGAGACCAGAGAGCGAGAAAAAGGAGAAGCTGCGGCTATCTTTGTCAGCGAGAAAAAAGTAGCCGATATTTTATCTTCGGTTCTACTCCTGGAGGACCACTGAGTCGATATTCTAGCCAAGTTTCTATCCGAGTAGTAAAGGCGTCTATCTATATACATCTGTCTGCTCCGTTTTACAATCGATTTTGCCGTAAAAGATGCGGGAAGGAATATAATTTTGACTTCTATATCGTTAATTTTCCCGCCAATATTATCGACCGCAAAAAAAATCGGCAGTACTGCAAAAGTACCTCTCTTGAAACTTCCAAGTCTCATTTTTGCAGAGTCTTTGACAAAGTCCGCCCTCGGTATCGAAGACTTATCCTTTGATCCTTGCTGTCCCATTTTTAACGAGGATTGATCAGACCGTTATCAACTCGTCAGCCGAAGTCCATGTCAATTTTGCCAGCGGTTTTTCCCTGCGGAAAATAGTCGACGAAAGTTTTTCCCGTTCCGTTAGTTATTCAAGTCTTAAAAAAAGACGCTGAACCGGTGATCATCTTTCTCAAAATTTCTTCACGAGGTTTTTTTTTCTGTAGCGAAGAATCCCGGACACTGTTGATAAAAATATGATCCATTGGCACGACGCGGCGACGTGTCGAGGAATTTGAAACCGTTTTATATATTCATTTGTTTAATAAACTGTAACGTTGAGTCGCGACTTTTGGAGGTAATTGCAAGTCCGATCGGTGAAGGCACTTCGATGAATTCTTGAACGTTAGTGTTTGTAGATTAATTCTCATCTCGAACGAGTATACGAGTGAATAAAAGGGCGAAGTAGTTCTCTCATTCCTGCCGAATTCTAACAGGTAAAACGGCTCGGGTTTCAGGTAAACTCCACCCACTCGAGTCCTCTCTTTGACCTTCAGCCTCTTTTCTCGTCCGTATTTCTCCGAGCGGAGAAAAAGGGTGTAAAAAAGAAACGGGGGAGTTTCGCGAGAGCGCGAAACTGGGTCGAAAGAAGTAAATTATTCCCGGACTGCACTATCGACACTGTAATCTTTAATTACGTAAGACCAACGACAGACTACGACTACCGGGGCCCGTGATGGCCAATGGTCGATGGTCGATGGTCGATGGCCTTGGAAAGGCCCACGTGGTTACCCGGTGCACCTGTTTCTTTTAGAGAGGGGATATACCGATGCCGGAAATAAACTTGTACGTGGCGTTGACCCGCGGGTTTAAAGACGGACGTAGATATACGTGCAGGCTACGTACGTACGTACACGTATCTGACAAAGTGCGGGAAGTGATTGAAACCGCGTTAGTATCTCCCGTTTTTTGAAAAAATCTTTCGCCTCTTTTTTATTCCTTGGGGGCTACGTCAGGGATCGAGAATTGTAACGGCGGTCGCCGGCGACCTCCGTCAGACAGTTATACGCAGAAATAAACGCGCGAGTATATATTTCGGTGCACATTTTAGTCGCCGGCATCCACGCCGCGCCAAGCTTCGTCGGGGACTGTCGACTGTCTCCACTCTCCGTAGTCCTGATGCTAGTGATGGTGCCGGCGCTGCTGCTGCTGGTGGTGCTGGTGGTTCGTGCTGCTGCTCACTGCTGCTGGATTCGTCCGAAACCATAGCCGGTGACGGCCACGAGAGAGCGCCGCGACGAAACGCTGCCTACACTGGCGCCGGATACTCGGGAACCCCGATTTTCAACCTCCAAGGCTCCGAGGCTCCAACTCAACTCGGGACAGGATCGATACCATAGTTTCTCCGCGATGAGTCACCCTTGTGACACGACCCACCCCAAACCCGGATTCCGTTATGAGAGAGAATCGGGCGCAATGCGGCGCGGACACACCCTACACCTTAGAAATTTATACCTAAGTCTGTCCCTTACTTTTCGAATCGGACTTGGAAAAGAACGCGTCTTTATTCAGGATCTTATTTCCAGGATTTTGCGGTCGGAGATACATCCCGTCATGCTTTTACTCGGACAGATTTCATTACGATCTCTTTTTTTCACCATTTCGATTCTATTTTTTATAGAAATTTTATAGTCGATCGAAAGGCATGGGATAAAACCTAGAAATAACAAGACTGTGCCCGGATATATAAGTTAGAATCGATAGATTTTGAGTAGATATTGATTTTTTCCACGCACAGAACCTGCAGAATCTTTAGTTTTTGTTCAAATTAAAGACCGATAGAACTTATTACTCTTTTCTCAGCGTATGAATTGGAGGACTCATAAATCTATTCATTTTGTGATAGACGTGGCGTTTTTGCGAATACTAAAAAAAGGGGTTCTTTCATCAGATCTTCAGTAACAGCAAGAATGTAGAATTTCTCCATCTCGCAGGGTATAATCCAGCATAAAGAACTGAATCCGAGAGAAAATCAAGGAGCTAACACAAATCAGACAATTTCCCGAAAGATTCGTTCGTAAAAGCTTTCAGAGATGCTAATTTGAAATTTCTTTCGAAGCCAATTAGAGACTCCGAAGATCACAGCTCATTTCATTAGCTTCTCCGACTCGTAACGTACGTCTATACGTACTATGACGTACCGGTGGTACGTCTAATTGAAGAATACATATCCCCACGGATGAAAGCCTGGAAGAAACTCCGTTTCCTTCATTATTCGCGTTTTATACTTCAAAGAACTGAAATATGCCGACTTGTAGTCTTGAAATTTTCCAATCTTACGGTTTTCATTCATCTTCTGATATTTCCTCTGACGGGAAATATATCGAGTTTCTGTCAGTTAAAACTTTCCGTATCACCACGAGTACAAATAGGAACGGAAAAAATACTTGGGACCAAAAGGAGAACGGCCGATAGATCTTGACCTTCGATTCTGAGTTCTGGCACTGAATTCTCACCAGAGATATCTCGTGAATTTCTTTGTCCGATACCTGTGCCTCTACACACGCTCTTTCTCGTCTGACCTCAAAAATCTGGCATTGGCAGACGAATATCTGGAGATATCCCTCACGCGAGTTGGCCAAGAGTCAAGTATAAGGCCTATGTACCATAAAAAGTATCAAGCCCTTTCATATCGAGCTCGATTCCGCACGTAGAAATACGTAGTCAGATTTGTCTGGCAAAAAAACTCGACATCGCGTATCCCTGATCGTTTGATTTGAAGAAAACCCAACTGGCTTTGGGGAAACAAAAGCCGGAACAAAACGTCGTTTAATTCTTTCTCCGATATTTCCCTATCGAAGAACGCTCAGAGCTGTCGAGCTCAGTCTTCTAGCCAGCGTTCTAGCGCCTTAATTGCAGGCCCGAGTAACAGAGTAACGGTTAAACTGCACTTCCAGGTGCGCCTGGAGTGGGAGCGAAGGCCTTTAAACCGTCGAGGATAATTCTCTATGCACATTTCTCACGTGTCTATTATTACGCCCCTGGAATTTTCCGCTCGAGCGTAATATATCTGGATCGGAAACTGGAGAGGCGAAAAAGTTTGCGAAAGATGTAGAAATAAGAATTTTCGTTGGCTAAAACCGAGGCGTTTGCTCGGCCTGCGGAACCCTGAAATCTATGCATAAGACCTTGCGTCTGGCAATGGATCGCACATGTGCAAGTGTTCTTTAATTTCATCACGTACCGTCGGCTGACGGAGTCAATTAATTCTTATTAATTCATCTCCGAGTCACTCGACGGTCGTGCAGACAGTTTTATCCAGCGTGTGACTAGGACCACTCTAAGGCCTCGGAAACTCGATTTGAATTTCAAAACGAACGGATGCGTGTACTCCCGACGCAACGTCGTAACGATTTCACGGTTCGAAGGCGTCGCGGCGGCGCCAATTCCTCTCCCCGATTCATATCAACCTCGCGATTCGATTAGATATCGCGAAAAACTTGCAGGAAAAGAAGAAGCGATTTTATGGAAGCTCGATTCTCCCCAAAGTTTGAATTTTCAACTCGATTCTTACCGGTCGACAAATTCGGCCAATTACGGTCCGACAACAAGCCATGAATACTAATAGGCGATAAAAGCTACTCTCATTCTTATTTCCGTGCAGATTGAAGCAACTGGAGCTGAATGGAATCGGCCGGAACGTGGGCAGGACGAATTCTGATCTATATGGTAAAACGGTATTCAAATATCGTCCGCAGGATCTGCGAGCCATTTGACGGATCGGAAGATGGAAGAGATGAAGTAACGTGCGTTCGTATCCTCGCGGTAATCGATCCCTGGCGAAATAAACCCTGACTTCTTACGGCATGATGTGATGCATCAAGCATAGTTTACACGGTTTACAAGGCAAGCAAATATCCCCACTTCAGCCCGCCTTCCGGTCTCGCCAAACTATAACGGTCGATACCAAGTCTAAACAACTAGGGAGCCGGCGCTACACCCTTTTATAACTTCTCTAACACAGCTGTTTCACATCGTGAGGGATAATACGGCGCACGTCGTCTTACGCCGACAGAAGTCAGAAAGAAACGTGCTAATAATGGCCACAGCATGGGGGAGCTTGCGACTTACCATTTATACTTCTCATTTTTCAGTTTTATTAAAAAAACAGAAATACGTTCTTTGATTATTATTCGCCAAGGTAGCTTTAATTTCCATTCGACGATCAACGCGATGATCAATCTAACCGATTCATATTCAATATCATGTCAAGCGTTTCATCACGCGAGCTTTCCAGACTCGGTATTTTAAATTCACACGATTTGAATTGATGTCATCGTTTATTAAGCCTTTGACGTATGGGTACGATGTGTACTACGTATACCCAAGGCGAACGGTTGAAAATCAAGGTTCTTTCGCTTTGATAAATGTAGCTGAGCGTTGAATAATTCATCGCGGTTGTAAAAAGTTGATCTTGATTATCGAAATATCATTAACGATTTTAAACGCTCGATGTCCATTAGGCGTGGGTCTCTAATCACGATGAATTTCTTTTCTTTCGCTTTATTTCGGCCCACGTAATACATGTTCGCCAGTTACAAGCCATGGGGTTACTAATATCCCGGCAATGACTGGCCGAATAATGGCTCGGAATTTAATCGAGTTAATTGGACTTGCAAATAGAGCAAAATCCTCGCGAAAGGCGAGGATAAATCGAGAACGGAATGCGCCCGCGACACCGCTGCCCAAAGAGTATCGAGTATTCTCGAACTATGAATGCAGGAATAAAACGTAGCTATTTATAAAACCGTTAGAATTCTTAACAGTCGCCAATCCCGTCGATATAGATTTCGGCGAGGAAACGAGACCGTGATTTTTAGCAATGAATTGATCCGACCGATCCGATCCATTAAACGATAATCCAATCTGCTCGAGACGCGAATCGATCTGATTAACGTGGCTAGAAAAAAGAATCTTTTTGCTCCTCGCTGTTGATTGACAATCGCGAGGGAATAAGGTTCGCTCAGATTTTAGCACAATTATTGCCTATCGAGTTTGTCTGCGAAAATGTGAATAAAAACCGAAAGTTTTTGAGTTGAAAAATTGAAAGTAATGCACTAGATCAAGGGGCGTGTTAAAGTCGAACACCTTCAATCGCCCGAAGCGCATATATGAAGCGTTGACTTTCCCCTTATGCAGTGAAAAGAAATTTTTCGAAAGAAGTCCGAAACCGGAACAAATTTTACCTTTGATTTACGATCGGAGTGATTTTTGGGGCGAGTTACAGGTTTCTCAATTTTTTTCTCATTTTGCTACAAGCTGATCGTCGATTATAGATCTAAGATCCACAGCAATTTTTTCTAATTGCACATATGTGTGAAGAATAATTGCGTTGGTAAATTCGGTAGAAAAATTTCAATTGAATAATTTTTCAGACAACGATATCGTATACGACAAGTATTTATATTCTCATATTATATAATATTGGTGAAATGTATAAAACAGGCGATATATCATGACAAAACTGATTACCAGTAAGAAGAACGATGATCGTATAAATAAAAAATTAAAAAAAAAAAAAAAATGATAATTTATATGACAAAATTTTTGGACAAATATTAACAAATAAATAAATAATTAAGTTGAGAATGTGAAAATAATTATATAGACAAAGAAATTAAACCTATGAAGCATAATTAGGCGTGATTTTTGTTTCCTAAATTGAGAAAAAACTTGCCAGAATAACGTTCGATGTTTCCTTAAATAATTTCAAATCTATCCTCGTTCACGTGTTCATCGATCGCTTTGAATAACAAGGCTAGGAAAAAACCGCCTCGTTTAGCTATTAGAAACTTGTAATATTTCCGTTTCTTAGACAAACAAAACCAATCAACGCACGTGCCTGGTCGACAAACATTGAGAAGTTTGAATAGCTTCAAAATTTTTCACCAAACTGCACGGATTCGATTCTATCTTTAGTCCGAGCGAAATATGGAGCTCATTATTTTTCGCAGATAATTATATATAAACCGGGAGTAGATTTTGAGGGATGTTTCCTCATTTCTATATCCTCATTTCTTTCATATATAGGTTCGAAAAAAATTGAAAAAAACGTTTCAGCAAGTTTTTCCGCACACGTATAACAATCAACAAGCTAACGAGTAATTTCAAATGACTCACTGGGGGCACTGCTGATGTCACTCATCGAACTGTGCACCGAGCTTTGCGCGGTCTCCTGAGTGGGCGAAATCGCGTCCTGACGACCTCTGGTTCTCCTGCTAGTGCAGAAAAGCGATCTTCATGAAATTCTTTTCATTCGATGAAGAATCGTTCTTCGGTCAAAACAACACGTACCTCTTACTCTTGTTCGAGTCTCCGGGCGAACGACGACTCGTCGTCGACGGCGGAGGTCCCAGGCTCTGCAGGACCCTCGATTTCACTTCTTTCCTAGCCGGTCTCGTCCTCTGTTCATTTTTCCCCGCTTCAATTTTGCTCATCACTGCATCCCAGCGTCCACCCTTTCTCGGCGCTCTTTGGGGTCGTCGTGCCTCCTTCTCGGATTCGTCCTTCGGTCCGGACTCTATCATGGCTTTTATTTTCGAGACTACATTCCGCTTTGGCATCTTGTACTTCTTCAATGGAATCGGGTCCGTCTTATTCAACTGCTTCGCAGGGGCTGCCATCTGGCTCTCTACCTCGATCACCGTCGTCTCCATCGTCCCAGCGGACGTATTCGAGTCCGCTGACGTGTCCAAGTTGTTTATTGGCAACTAAACGAAAAAAGAATACAAAACACGGCATCATATTCCACCCAAATATGAAAAGAAAGATGCAACAGCATCCCACAAACCCCGAAACTCACCTGCAAACACTCCATAATTACAGGCTGCTGCTGTTGTTGCAATTGCACATTGTCCTGCAGATGAGGAGACGCTTGACTCTTCTGTGACTCCGTGTCGGCAGTGTCGGGTGTTTGTCCTTCGCTCTGCGCCTCTTCGTGTGGTTGATCGTCCTGTCGTCGATCAAGATCGGAGTAAATGCCACTAGAGTCCATCTCCTCTCCGGTAAAACTGGGGCATCTTCTTCCCCCCGGAGCACAGAATAGGGTGCCATCAATGACCTGTGCTCTCCTGTCTCCCCGGCCGATTTCCTCATGAGCATCGGCGTCGCTTTCGGTAAAGAAGTCGGAATCGGTCATAGGGTCTGTTCGCGGCGCTGGGAGGTTCGGTGGCGGTGCGATCGGCGCTGGATCCGCGCCGCGGCTGGCTGGTCTCGAGTTTTCACCGTCGCCCTGATACCCGGCCTCGAGACTAGTGATGCTGGTCACGGACGTGATAAAGCTCACAGGCACGGCTCGCGTTGGTTCAGCGGGCTTCGGGTCCAGCGGAAGATCTTCGGGGGACGGTGTCCTCTCGCTAGAACCTTCCGTCGGTTCTCCGTCGACCGAAGTCGGTAGATCGGAAGGTCTAGAAGCCGAGGCTCTGGTCATGGCGATTCTAGAGCCGCCAGAACCGGTCAAATTCTCGCAGGACGGGGTCCTCGAGCATTCCAAAGCCATACTGAACTCCGCCATTTGGTCCGGAGTCAATATTCCCAGACTCTCGTCATGTTCGAAAGAGTTCTGCTTGTTCAGCATCAGATAATGAGGCGCCGGCGTGGCTTTAGAAGGCGGGGGTGCAGCCGGAGGCGTAAGTTCGTCGTCTTCTTCCGTTCCGTTCAAACCCATCAAGCTGTACGGACCGGAAGTCAAGTCTGATTTATCAGAATCAACTTTACGGGGTTTACAACCTTCCGGTATTTCGTGCCCACCGCCCGAAGCTCGAACGGTAGTATCGAGGCAGTCTTCAAGCTCCGAAGATTCGTTAGTATCGACAATCGACTGCAAGGCGCTTTCCGAGAGGCAGCTATTGCCCATCGCCTCTATCAGACTGTCTTCGGTGTCGAAAGCTTTTGCGCGAAAACGGTCCATGGAATATCTGACGGAGTTTTGGCAGTGGTCGAAATTCGTCGTCGCGCTGAGGTCGACCAAGCAGCTATCCTCGACGGATTTGATCTGGCTGACTAGTCGAGAGTCGTAAAACGCGCTGGGAAATTCGTCGGTCAAATTCGCCGCGCTTCCGGTGGCAACGGTTGATTTCCGGTCGGCCGATCTCACGGAGAAAGTATCGTTATTCTCGCCTCCAAACATCATCGAGAATGTCGCATCGACGGGCTTCTCGTTCGAACGCTTTTCCCGCGAAGACACGAAAGTGTTGTTGGCTATTTCGCCGGCTTTAGGCACGCCGTTGATTCCCGTATCGCCGATGAGAAAGGTGTCGTTATTTTCGTTACCGGCGTCGGCGCGTTCCTTGATAAACTCGGCCTGGCCAGGACCGGCCTTCTTCTCGACCAAGAACGTGTCGTCCACATCCTTTGCGGATGCAATGCCACAGTTCTGTTTCACGCTGTCCGAGGGAAGGTCTGCGGCCACGCTGGGTTTAGCGAAGGTTTCGTTGCCGGGCAAATTCTTGCCGCAGAAATAAGTCAGCCTCTTAGAGAACGGGATTTCGACCACCGGAACTCTATCCCCGTACAAAATCGTCGTTAAATTTGTCGCCGCGGCGCCATTCAGCGGTTTTTCGTTTATGAACGTATCGTTCAGCTTGAATATCGCGCCTGTCGGTTTCAGCGGCGGTGCAATGCTGATCGTAGCATTTACGGACGGGCTTTTAGTCAAATCAATCGTCACGTCGTTCGCCTTAGGGTCTTCCTGGCGATAGGTAACGTTCGTTTTCGTCGTCGAAGACTTCGTTATTGATTCGTTGTCAATGTTTTCCCCATTTTCCTTCAAATCGCTCGATAATATAGCCTCGTTTATTTTCGCCAGGGATTTTATCGCCTCGTTGTTATTAGTCGGCGAGTTTATATTCCTCTTCGAAAAACTCCCCGATACCGTATTCACGAATGATTGCAGATTCGAGCCCGAAGATTTCGGGTTTTCAGCATCCTGCAAACTGTCTTTCGACTTGCTAATGGTACAAGTCGCATTCGAGTCGATATTCTTCGCAGATAATTTTCCATAAATCGTTGGCGACACGAGGCGACTGCCAGGCGGAATTTTCGCCTTCAAAGTTGGCGACGGAGTCTTCGATCTCTCGGCTTCGAGTTGAAGCCGATTGTCCCCGTTCGGAGTCAGCGAAGAGTTTTTCTTATTCTTATCGTCCATCGCCTGAGTATCGTTCGTTAATATTTCGTTCGTCTCGCCCGGCTGCAAAGTCGTTGTAGAATTTTGGCGTTTGTTTGAACCGACGGGCGAGGTGTTCGGAGTACTTTTGACACAGAACTTCCAATCTCCTCCCTGATCGAAGTCGGCGTCTGGTCGGTCGCTTCTGTCAAATAAAAACGTGCTGTTTGCGCCTGGTTGCAATACCACAGGATCCAGCGAGCCAAGCTTCCTGCAAACTACTTCTCCGTCTCTCATCACGACCTGGCCTGTCACGAAAGTGTTATTCGACACTATCGCCTTGTCGTCCACTTGGAGTCGCGTGGCTTCCAGCAACGGCGTCATTGGGAAGATGTTTTGTTGCGGCGCGGAGACTTGGCTGTAAAAAAAGTAAAAACCAATTAAAGAAAGATGAATCCTGAGTATAATCATTAATCATTAATATAAACTCACCCAAACACTCGGCGTACTTTTCCAGCTGGTGCCATTATCCCGTGTTTTTCCGGACACGAGAAATACTTCAAGCCCCGAACAGTACCGTCGTTAAGGCCGTCCGGTTGAGGCAATTCAATTCCACACCAGGCTCCAGCTTCGCCTTCCAGTGCACCGTAGTATCGCAGAACTCCTGTCTTCTCAGCTCCGACGGAAACCGTTCTCCCAATATCTTCGCAAGAGACTTCATCAACCGGCGAACACGAAAATGTCTCTCTCTGTGCTTTGACCTCTGAAATTTGTTGATCGAGAGTGAAAAATTTGACTCAAACTTATTCACGAGGATATTCGTACCAACAAAAGGCGTCGAGGTGACAAGTTTGTGACGTTTGTCTGCCTGAAGATTGAGAGATTCAACGAGCGATTTCACCGCTCCCCGATGACCGGAATTTTGCGGTGTAGCGAAATTATCAATCCCTGCGACCTTGTGCTGGGTGACGACCTTCGGTTTTTGAAGAAACGACGCCCGGATCGAACCCGGCAAGGGTATTCTGCTCTCTCCCGCGTTCTGTAAGAAGAAAAATAACGATATGAGGAATATAGCCACTCGATGTTTCAGCGAAGGGGTAGATTTTTGGAAATATAAACGTCCGCGTTTTGCTCTATGTTTACAAATTGTCGCTGGTAAAGAGCGAGAACTGATTTTATTATTCCTAAGAGACGACAAATGCCCGCCCACGTTTCCCTCCGTAGGACAGGAGCCACGTAAGTCGTGATAGCTGTGCATGATTCAATCAGCATTCCCGGTGCTTGGTACCCGTAGGAACCCCGAAAGATTGCGAGTGCGTTGCCCTTGGCCCATCTCCAAATAATACGTAGAGTACCAGGGCCTCCCCTCGCGGTTTAACATCCGTGAATCACAAGTGCCTCTTCTCTAACAGCTCACTACTACCTACTGTACTCTGGCGACACTCCGCTAATCTAATCTTAGCCAAAGGCACGAGAGTTTCATAGCGTCACGTGCAAACGCGTCACTTATTCGCAGAGACGTATTGTCTCTGATTTTGATAAACTGACGAGATAATTAACCAACGAGCAAATCCGGATTCAAGCGATTTCAGAATCTTTTCACTTCAAAATATCGTCCCGGCATTAACTCATAGCGAATATATGCGGCGACCGATCAGGGAAGTATATGTGTTTCTTATTGCTAGTATAAATCTCTGAATACCAATTAACGACGAGGCTGGATAAATTGGCGAAAATTCGATCATTTTAAAGAGATTTATTCAAGGTTTAAGTGACTCAATTTGTACTGCGGATATTTTGGACTGCTATCACATGTACGAAGTTGTGAATCGCTCGTTCGCGCACGGCTCTGAGTCAGATAAAAGGATAAAATGCGGTGGGGATATACGACGACGAACTAATTGCAGCCGGGTTGCAATTCGGATTCAACAGAGTTGTAAAGTTCGAAAAAACTCCCGAGAATATTTGCCCTGATAAACTTCAAGTCCGTAGCTTGTTGATCCGGGCATATACGGTTACGAAAATCTAATTTGGCTCACGCTCAGCGAACTTTGGCCAATATCGCGAGCTGCTGCGGTTATGCGAGCGTGAAAATTCGTCCTTATCAGAGAATGACGAGTTCCAGAGAATCCCGAAATTCCTTACTCAGAGAATGAAATCCGATTCAGGTATGAATCTGTCCATGGATTTATAGCCCCAGAATTTTCACGCTTTTATTGTCGTAGAGAAAAGCTCGAGTCGCGCAACGGAATGGCGACGGAGGGACGTTTATCGATTCGCGTTATACTGCGGGGTGCAGGTTGACTAAGTTGGCATATACGAGGAGTAAACAGGGTTGCGTGTGGCCCTTTACAGGCGTTGTCTATCCGCCTGTATGTTCCTCGTGTATCGTTCATCAGCCACGCAGTTTCATTTAATACGTTACATTTTATACGCAGTCGTAACGACCGAGGACCTACATACTACTTTTCGCGACCCGTGTATAATAATCTCGTTAGGTTGTTTCAGCAAATTTGTTATAATGTTAGATAATGATCGCCGCGAAACTATCCGCGACCTCTGCGCCATACCCACGCCCGAATTCCACCGCAAAATTCAATCTCCTAGGCAGGATCGATAAGTAATTTATACAGACTGTTGAGATTCTAATAATATACGAATTTTTCGACGAGTAAAAAAATAAAATAAAATAATCGCAATAATTCTCCATCGAAATTTATCCATGCAATTATTTCGCAATGATCGAAAGAAATGGTAAGTTTGGTAAGTATTCATTACTCCGGAAGTATTCGCTCCTCCGTTTTGCATCAGGTACATACCTCCTTGAATTAAAATGGGAAAAATTCAGCCCCGAGATGCAAGAATTCCTCTTTTCAATTCAGGAAATAATCGTTAGTCACCACGTGATCCTCTTGAATAGAGATTTTCGAATATATGTGGGTGTAGTTCGCCGATGTACAACGCTATAACGTATCGTTGCCGACATCGATTTTCGATATCTTAACCCGCGTCGGAACGACTTTGCGAAGGGTGGAGATTGAATTTTGTTCGTACAGGGAGGAACAATAGGTTTTCAGATTTTAACAATGGGAATTAATTCGCAAGGGACGTCTAAGCGGCTCGAGAAACGGGGGACAGACTACTTTGGCAAATTTAAAAAATAAAAAAATGTTATAAAATTGCGCAAATTCCGAGTGGCTTTAATACCCAACTACTCTCATCGTGGAATTAGGACGAAAATCTGTTTCTCCTAAGAACAGGTTGTTGTAAAATTAATTTTCCTCTTCTTCCCTCCTCGTTCGATCTTTTTTGTCTTCGACTCCTTGACTAACGAGCGTGAGGTATCTTCCGATATCCGGACTTTGGAGTCGAGAGTGAAACCGACGTAGAATACAATTCGCATTCCCGACGCTAAATAAACTCGATTTTTGGTCAAATTTCCATAACAATCTCCGCATTATATATAAGCCGAAAAACAAACGTCTGAGATCATGGCTTGACCTAGCAACGGTATGTGCAGCGATGACGAGTACTTGGAGCGTGAAACAAGCCGGCAAGTATTTTATTTTATTAGACCTTAATTCGCGCTAATTTATACCACCCACCTGTCCGACCAGTTAGTCAATTAGTAATCGCGCGATTTCACGCCCGGGAGAATTGCGGAGTATATGAGTAGTCGCATCGAGATGAAGAACGGCGACTTTTCTTCCCATACCGCAAAATCCGAGAAGGAAGACTCGTTCTTCTTTCATTAGTTGTTAGTTTTACTTCTTTTAAAACGAATGGAATAAATTCAAAGAAACGTCTGGCCTCTGATCTTTTAGCAGAATTTCGTTCCAGAGTAAAAGATGGAGAAAAAAAACACTCTTCAACCTCGACACAGCGTTATATGCGCTGCATCAACCTTTCACTCAGTCTACTCTCGGCTAGCACAGAAACACGAGAGGGAAATAGAAAAAGAAAAAAAAAAAAGGAAAAATCCTCATTTTCCACAAGTAACGTGTACACGCCGACCTTGAGCTTCTAGCTGGCTCTTCTGGGTCGTTAATTGTACCGAAAGCGAGCACTTCGAATGACTCTTACTAAAAGCTTGGAGCCCTAAGTGCACACGGGTGCCTCTGGGGCCGGTACCAAAAATGACTTTTCTTTTTCCTCATTTGCTTTATTCCCAGTCTTAATTTGAGACTTTTTTTTCACGAGGATCGTACGCTTCTAATTTTCGTGTATTTCTATTCGCGCATAATTCTCAGCTCCGATCTACTCGCGATCCTTGATTTTGTTGAACGGCATGAGACGCTTGAGATAAGATTGTAAGTATCTCTATGTTGTCCTTGTCCATACCGTTTGGTTATCATCGGTTATTATATCCGCAATAAAAAATAAATAGAAGTATTCGACGGATCTATCTATACAGCAACATCAAATCGCAAATGGATTACGTAAGCCTAGCTAAACCGTTGATCAAGACTAACAAACGAAGGCAACAAAAGGATTCAATTCCTCGATCGATGACCTCGAAAGTCACGAATCTTGATCGTCAGAACGTGTTCACCTCATAGCCCCTCTTCAACTCGGTTTATACTTCCCTGAAACGATCGTGCTTAGGCATTTACTACTTCTTTAAGATTATGAGAATACGTAGAACAGTGGATGCCGACTATCGTATCAGAGAGTCTCCCCAAATTCATTTTGAATAAGGAGTCGGTGTGAACAGCCGAACAAAAATCGAACATTGAAGTAAAGTTGAATAAAGAATTTCTGTCCGTGAGATTTTTAAACGAAGATCAAAAAAAGAATTTTTATTCGAGGAATTCTTCGATTCGATTTCAAAGACGAAAATATATTGTACTGTCAACGCGACTCAATCAGAGACTTCCTCTTGCGAGTTGAGGCAAACGGATGCTGCGTCTACATTACATCCTCGTTTCCACTGCAGAGACTCACTTGAAAGTACGTGTCTATAGTCCGTGCACGCGGAGGCTCCTGGAGAGTTAATTATTCCGCGTTTTATACAATTAGGGATGTTGTGCGACAGTTGAACGAAATTTCATTCGATTTAGATCGTGGCTTTAACGAATACGGGACAGCGAAGTTGTTTAAAGAGCGAGAGTAACCTTCGTCGCGGAATTTCGCACCTACGTCATCAAACCCAAATTCAATAGAACCCGGACTTTTGAATCTAGTATCTAACCCAAAGGGTTCAGAATTAGTACGGCACACAGTTAACCAACAGCCGCGGATTCACGGCTCGGTGAATTCTACTATAGCTGAGCGTGAGCCGTAAATCACAACTCTGTCCAGTGTTCCAGAAAGGATCAAACGCTCGGAATTATCGGAACTTAATCGAAGATTCATAATCGGACAAAAATTTGATCGATTTCACGAAATGAATAATAAATTCGTTCGTTTTTTTCAAAACAGGTATTTGGTTAATTAGGCAAAATATTTTGTGGATTCAATCAATTCGATGTGTTTAATCAATTCGTGTGTTGTTCTTGAACACTATATCTTTCAATGAAGCAAACAATTCGTTAACATCGAACAGTATTTTTATTTCAATCAAGCCGATTTATCCGCTAAACCATTGACCAATTCGAACAAGCATTCATTTCATACAAATGGAATACGAATTTCGACCATTTCTATGACTGCCCGAAAATGCGAAATCCTTTTTTCGATGTTGCTATAGAAATACGATTCGCGAAGAGAAAAAGTCGTTTGCGTAAAATTTAGCAGAAATTAGGATCATTCTTCGCCAAGGATGTCGAAAAACGTGAAAAATCATTCCGAGTCTATAAACACGAAAGTTTCGTTCACAATTTATCACGATTTCGATATTTCGTACCGAAACTGACAAAACAGGCGAAGATCTAAGGAACAAGAGGGTAGGTAGGTAGGCACTGCGACGGGACACCCGCGGAGCGTATCTGGAACGGTTCATTGTTGATGGCGGGGGCGTATCATCGATCCACCTATTCCGAGGACGGGTCTAAAACGCTTCGCGTTATGTAAAATCTACGTGGAATCAAAGTTCGCAAAAATCGGGCAATGGGTGTTCGAAGTAAGCGAATGAAACGCAAAATTTTTCGAACCACGTTAGAAAACGCGGCAAGAAATGAACCCGGAGATATTCCCAAGACCGGAAATAGACTCCCCCAGCCTATCACAAGTAATTAAAAATACCCGCACTTGCACACTGGCTTTTTAGAAACGGAATCTCGTTATCTACGGCCTCAATGGCTCGCAGAAATTGATACGTTCTCGTTCCGAGCGATTCTGACATCTCAAGTGCGGAGTGTCGTCGTGTCTACTAATGAGTACAGTGATTGGCAGCTGGGGAGCTCCGAAGCCCTTCTTTTAATTTAATAAACCGCGAATCTTGTGTATGAAATAATTTCAGCTGACGTGCGTACGACTTACCTCTGCGATTTTCGCGGGATAATTATTTTTTCATATTTCGTTTAATAATACAGGAAAAAAACGTGACTTCATCCGATTTGCAATACAACTCGCGTTCACTGTGAAACTCAGCGATCGTCACTGCTGAGATGCCGAAATTTTTTTGAAGCTGTTCCCGAGCCGGGCGATTACAGTCAGACGATTTTGTTCCGGTTCAGAAATTCATGAAAGAACTAACGAGCCGGGAAAAAGATCCTTGTCTTATGCCGCGCTTGTTCCTGTTTCGTAACGTTTATTATTATCAAATTGGCAAATCGTGAAACGGGAGTGAAAAAATAATTATACCTGCTCGTCGATTTGAGGATGATCAGAAACAGGAAACGTACGTCGCTTTGTCAGCGATCATTGAATTCCACGTTAAACGCAGTAGTACCAGTGGCGTAATATTTATAAATAACCGGGATTGATGAATTGCTGGAGAATCGATCGATCGATCGACCGAACGATCTATAGAATGGGAAATTGCGTGGCGTAATTTATGAAAGGTAATTGCGAGAGTAGAATAGTAAGGGGAAAAAAAAAGGATTTATCAATCGCGATCTCGACGATGTTGATCGTCGTCAAAAGCGTCGATCTCTCACGCGAGGTATTCTATATATCGTTCGCGTTACGTCAGCTCTTTCATGATTCACGAGTACGTGTACCCTGTATACCTACACGTATATATATGTATCGCTGAATATCACGCAGTTGAAGGATAGGTCAGCCGCGGAACTACGCCACGCTTCGTGAATTGAGTTTCTCGGAGCAGAGTCGAACGGGAGGCGAAGTGTAGAATGACCGTAGAAAATCCCTGTAGACCGGAAAAAATGAGAAAAAATTACCTTTGTTCACCGCCGTACCGATATTATAATATTCTTCGGCTGAAGGAATATATTTCGCGGGCCAGAAAACTTTTGAATTATAATGAATGAAATTAATTAACAAAAGCCGCGAGATTTGGTATTCAAATTTACGGCGTGGCGTTTGATCGTGAAAAAAAAAGACAAGGAACCGCGAATCGTATCTTTATTTTTTATCATTTCGCGAATCAACCGCCTAGAACCATTCTCGTAAACTGACGATGGATACAAGTTGAACTTTTCACCTTTATGCCTACGATATATTTATACATATGTGACAAACCCTCGGGACTTGCGGATCCTAGGCGAAAGAAATCCGCCAGGCGTAACCTGATTCGCGAATTGTGTCAGATAAAAGTAGAGATATATATAATACGACTAGATTGCTACTACCTAGTACTGCTACAGTTTTACTAGATAACAAAGAATATTTCAATGCGACATGATAGTTTCTCGTCTATTTGGATTTGAAAGCGAAATAAATTTCTCTCAGTTGCTAATTGCACGGAATATACATATAATACCAAATTCTGTGTTTCGACGAAGAAAAGAAGTTCATTAGTTGATCAAAGTGGAAATATAATCCCTTCGTCTAGGTATAAACCGATTAACGTAAAAAGAGGAAAAAAAATAAATTGTAAAACCTGGATATTTCGAGCTTTGCTCGATAGAATGAAAAGAATATAACTCGACATTGTGCTCGTACATATGAAAGGAACATAAATTGATCAAAAAATACGGGAGCATTGATCCTTGAACGATATTATAAAATCCTCCTCGCATTTGTATAGGTGTAGGTATATAGTTTCCGCGTTAAATTTCGGAGGATTTTTTTAAAACCGGAGACAGGTGCACCCTCGTTCCGGAAGTACCTCGACAATTTATACGGGAACTATGCCGTAGAGAGAAAATAAAAAAGAGAAGAAAGAAAAAAAATAAAAAATGGAAAGAGAAACAGAGAAGATGGATCAATTATCTACTCGTATATATGTTAGCCAGGTGAAACACCGGCTTCCGTTAACACAACACGTGTAAACTTATGCGGTTGTTTCATATCCCACATACATCTATAGTTCTCTACGTCTATATCTAGGCAAGTTATGGCGAATAGACCACAGCGATGTTGGTCGTCGACTAGCGGTGGCTAGAGGTGCGTATTGATCAGATAGTGACACCATGCATTATGTAGCTGTTACATATTGCTTCCGAACTGGAACGACCCGGCCAGACTGCACCGGCTCTTCAACGAGGAGTGAGAAGAGGATTTCAATTTTCAGATACTCATTAGTTATTACTTAGCTGATTTCTATCACCCACGATTAATTAAACTCAACACAACTTCGTCCCGGTTGAAAATTATAACCCTGGTTTATAACCCTGCAAAATGCATTCAGGCAATGAAAAACACCCTTTATATTCTATCGTTTCGAACGAGATATAAGCGATGATGAAAAATCGCGAATCATCGATCGATTTACGTCGGAAGAAAAATTGTTAAGATAATTTATGGCGACGGCGTCACGCATTAACTTGATTAATCGCTAACCTTGTAATACTAATTCGAGGACGTTTTTGGTTAATCTTTGTTAATTCGATGCGCTTTTTAACAGCAGGCACCCGGACGTTCTTACTACTAATTGTTATACTTTACTTTTACTTTACAGTTTTATTATCAGGGCAAGTTTAAAAATTTAATCCTGATATATAACAGGCGAGAATAATTATCGCACTTGAAATTTGTCCAATCAGTTAAGAATCACATGCACATTCGTGATCGCATGCATATTTCTAGTCATTATTACGATTCGTTTAATCTTTGGTAAATTTCTTTCCCAAAATATGGGGCAAGGATTTCTGAACAGTCTTCCAATTATTGCGAAACGCTTATTCGCTCACTTAAATAACGGAATGAAACTGACTGCCACTATTTGCTCCGATTATTCGATGGGTATTATAGCAATATAGATAAAATATCCTAGGAATCGTTAGGAATTAACGAGAGAAGATAAAACATCATCTCTACTGTCGTTTGGATTTTCTGTACCAATGCTTCTCCACGCTAACTGTATATCATTAATCGTTATCATCTATCGTCAAGGAGGTTCTAGGTTAGAATAAGTGTCTGGATATGTATAAAACATATCATACACCTACCGCGATCAGAAGATGAACAGTGAAACAGGTCGCTTTATACTAGCTATATAATAGCCACATTTTACTCCTCAACACATGTGTGTGGTATAAATTTCTAAAGCACTAAGTAATATGGAACAAAGACAGCGTTGACGTTACAGGATTAATTCCCCATTTTCCCACAAACCTGAATCGTCATACAACACATAGACGCGTGCCAGACGCTCATAATCATCGAAGCTGCTTAATTATTTATCGACTCCTTTTTTATTTCGGTGTTACGGATCGGTCCAGAGCAACAACGAATCGCTCGATGATATGATAAATTGTAGGTTGAGAGAAGAAAGGCCCGTTATCTGGAATTACACATGATCGATTCCACATTTTGGCCCAAGGAAAAACCTCCAGAAGTTTGGGCAGGATCCATCATCCGGAGGTCTGATACTCTCCTTCTTCATTACAATGCTATAGGTATTTCGTTCTTTGTATTTTTCGTTATTCATTGCTCCTGCAGATGATTGGAAGGCAAGACTTGCGCTTTTGGAGACAAGAAACGATGCTTTACGGATCTTTTTTTGTATTTAATTGACGACGCATTCACACCAACAGGAATTAATCGGTCCGATTTTATGCTTCGTGATTCCAGTCTAACGTCGAGCTAAAGTCTGCGAAGCAAGTGCGAACTGATATGGATTCATGAAAAAGTATGAAACTGAGTTTGTCAAAAGTTTGTGAAATTTTTGTCGAAATAATTGAACACGTTCGTACATACCTAGCTTATAGGTATAATCGATATTGTAACGATGTATTCGGGTGGCCCGAATTTCGGAAACATTAATAAATCGAAAAGATGTGGTAGACGTGATGTAGATGCGATGATGAAAGCTCGCGAAGGCTGACGTACGTGAATTATACGAAATCCATATTTCTGGGAAACTAATAATGGAATTAGGTGAGGTATGAGTAAGACCCGTGAAATTGGAGCAACAAATATAAAGTTGTATAAAACCGCGTTAGCGTGCCTAAGCCCGATTCATATTTTCGCATGTTCTTAGAACACCTGCGTTTTACTGCGCGGTCTACCGCGGGCTAATAATCTGACAAACCTGGGTCAGAAACTCGCCGAATGTGTGTCGAGCATTCGCGTTAGTTTTAGATAGCAGAGCCCCGCCTAGCCTAACCTAGTCTAACTTCGGACTACCACATACAAGCATGTGTATATCTCTATGTATTTATACGAGCGAAATAGCCATACGCACGCACGCACGCGCGCATAGATATATATACATACGTCATATCGTTACGTAACAGAGAACAGGGAATAGGGAACAGAGAACAGAGAACAGTGCAGTCCTAAGTTCTGTTCAGGAACAAGGTAATCTGCCGTTCTTGATGTAGATATATTTCACGACTCCAAATCGAGTCAGATGCAGCGGTTTTGCCTAGGACTAAAATTGACTGTAATTTTGTCGGTTTTTTTAGAGTCGATTTAACAAAATCTTATTTTTAACCAAGATAGAAAACAGCCTCGAACCTTGAATCGCGGATAAAATTTCACTTAGAATTGGAAAAATAATCATTCAGATAGGAAATATAGTCGAGAAAAATAAACGCTTCTGTCGTATAGACGCAGTATTGCAAAATGTAAAAAATAGTATCTTTATTTTTTTATAGAGCTTCTATTTCCGAATTATACTTTTGAGTTTGGGGATTTATAGACGTACTTGAATCATTGAGTAATTAATTAGGTGTATAAGTATATGTTGGATTGAGTTTAGTTTTGAAAGAAGGTGCAGCCTGCCTCGTATATACACCAGCTCCTAATCCTTTGACGAGTTATAAAGTAAAGTGGTTCAGTAATTGGTTAATCAAAATTTCACTCATACACCTACCTGCCTTGCTACCTTGCCACCTCGCAACCGCGACTCTTATTCCAATTTTTAGGAGCTTACTTGAGACTGGTACTCGGTCTTGAGGGTACTCGCGACTTATAACTTGTCGTTAAAGATTCTTGGGATTCGGAGTTAACTTGACTCGGAAAAATGTGTATTTCACGTAAATCTCTTAAATATCTCTCTTCATATTGAAGATGGAAAATTTTTCATTACTCGACTTGAACTGTTCAATCGCAACGTTCCGAGAATCGTAATTATATAAAACGCTGCTTTGAACCAGGCTTGACCTTCTCATCCAATTTTCCCTTTTTTTTTTTTTTTTCTTTTTCTATCTCGTTACCTTGGTTTACGTTACAGTTAAAAAAAATCCTACGCAGTTACACACGCCGTTGCCTCAACGCACGCGACCCTCTAAACAACGAAGATAACTGTCACAAATTAATGATGACATCATTCCAACTATAATATAAACATACAACGCGTGGTGAAACGATTTTAATGCAAGACCAGAAAGAAACGCAGGAATTAAGCTGAAGTAGAATTTTCATAAAATTGAGAGAAGCCAATATACGGATGATTCTACCTGAATCTCAATATCATTTTTATACTATGGGAATAAAGCTCCTTCGAACTGAATCTACAAATGAGCCGTAAAAGTTTTGATCGAGAAGCTCAAAATCTGTGAGACGAGGAGCATTTTGAATTTTCAAGTTCAGTTTGAAGAAATTGTCGTAGATTTTTACAAATCAGTGCGAATTTGGCTGCTCTCCCATTTCCCTCTTCGATTCATTATCTTTTTCTCTTCGTGCTTAATCGACGTCGACATCGTGTCTTTTTCTTCTTGACCTCTGGCTCGACCTTTAGATAGGGGAGGAAACCACTGGGCTCGAAATCGCGTAGAAAAAGGTACCTCAATCACGTTTTCGTTCTTTTATTATCGCAGTAATCTCCAGGTATAGACCTTATCGCTTTATGGGTTAAACAATATCTATATACACCTATATATGGGACTGGACAGCTCCAGAAGTGTGCTGAATTTATTCCACGTGGAATCGAACCGTCGAAAAATTAGGAAAATTCCTACATCGAGGAAATTTTCTTTTTTCTTCCTTTCGTCGCCAATTTTCGGCAATATTCAGTGAAAAAAGAAAGAAAGAAAAAAAAAAATAGAATTGAAATAAAAACGAGAAGCCTTTGAGATATCCGGAAGCTCCTGTTCTTCGATTTTTTTAAAATACTACATATGTTGAATTTTGAAAAGTGCAGAAAAAAAATGGCGCTTTTTTCAACACGATGAACCCTTTCCAAGTTATGAATGGATCGAACCCGTAACCCGCATGGCAACAATATAATCGAGGCTGTGTTTCCGACCTGAATGAACGAAGTTTGCAAAGGTATGAATTATGAAACGAACGCGACTGAAGGAAACGCGAATTCACAATTCTGCACTATAAGCGGAGTTATTACTCGTTAAACTACATCCTAGACTCGAGCCATTTCATTATACCATGCGCCTTGAGCAGCTTGCACATGCATGTACAGTTCAGACACGTATATACTAGCTCGCACAATGCCGATCCATTATAAATGTATTATAGGTCGACGACGCAACAAGCCGGGTTAACTTTGCGCAGAGGATAAATGACGTTGAAAATTTTCTCGAAATTTCCAAAATTTTCTCATTCCTTGAATTTAAATCCGGACGTGAGAGTGGCCGCGGTTCAGTTTTTCCGGTTATTTCTAACATCTTGAAACTTTTATAGGCCCACGATCGTCTCTCTATATATACATGTAGATATCCGAACGTGGACTACGCGCATATATACACCGAGCCTAAAATTAAGTCCACGAGAGTGCATCAAGTGGCTATTAAAATTAATAAACTAATTGAATGAAAGTTCTAGCCAAGTTAGTAATGGCGCGGCGACTTATCTCCGTTTGTAAATCCGAAACTTCACGCAATCAAATTTTTTTTCCCAATATTTGAACAATTTTCAAAAACGAAATGAATATAAACAAAAAATCGAACAGTTTTTTTTTTTTCAAAATTCCCTCTTCGGCTTCATTTTTCAAACAAGACCCGGGGGAAATGACTTCCGCTCGTAATTTCCTTCTTCGCTATAATATTGGCTAATCGAATTAAACAAGGGAAAGAAATGAAGCAGTTAGTGTAACACGCTGCAGCGTGTCTCATACACCCCTTGCGGTTTTTACACCGTTAAAAAAAAAAAAAAACAGGTGAAATTAGCGCCCTGATTCAGCAAAAAAAAGATTCGAAGATCAACTTCCGGTTCAAGAACCCCGGGAACTCACCTTAGCCATTCTCAAGGCGGTCACTTTTGGTGGACGTAGGTGTACCTCTGCCTTAGGCGAGTCTCCGTTGGGTCCATCCCCTTCCTTCTCTCGCACCCTCTTCGCGGTTCGCGAGCTGGTTGAACCGGCTTCCGCAGTGTTTTCCTTATCAGGATCTTCCTGGAGGCGATTTCCGGGCGTTTTTCTACCTCGATTTCTTCTATCCTGTAAGGGTGCTCTCGGCAGGGTGAAATTCGAGGGCACCCTACTGGCCAGGGTACTCGTCGACGGCGGCTGCCTCGGCGTCGTAACCGTAATCCTATCTTGGGACGCTCTTTGCCCCGTCCTCGGCAAGGTCCGACCTCGTACTGCCGCCATGGCGCCGGCCCCCCTCACGACGCCCCCGCTTCTGCCTCCGTCGACGCCGCCACCTCCATTGCCGCCGCTACCGGCGTTGATCAATACTCCGCAACCGACGACGGCGACGCCAGCACCGGGGACGCTGCGCGAGCTCATCTGCAAACACGAACGACGGAGGGGTGAAGCGCGTTTGGTTTAGCCAATTTTTATTTTAGTTTATATACGGTTTTCAATTACATATATTTCCAGAAGAAATCCAGTTTTAGGTTCGAACGGGCGTCATATAGCTAAGGCTGACAACTTTTTGACCTGAAATTCCCGTTTTTGATTTCACCCCAAAATTTCGTGGTCTTAAGGATCTGAGTAAGCCGCCCAAAATTTGGGCGCGATCAGAGAATTTCGAAGATGATTTAATTTGTTTTCATTTCTTCATCTCAACCCTCACTCAATGTTCATGGACGGGCTCGAAATTTTGGGGAAAAATATTGATATTCAGAGGTCGCTCGAGAATTTTTAACACTTGATTAATGATGATGATCTTTTATCGAATTACGAGCCATAAAAGATCCGTGAATATTGATATTTAATTTTTTGCTCAAAATTTTGAGCACTCCCATGAATATTGACGATCCAGAAGTATAGAGAGGCTCAATGTGAAAAAATAATTACGATTTTTGATAAATTAAACTATCTTTGAAATTCTTTATCGACCTTTCAAAATTGTTTGATCGCGCCCAAATTTTGGGAGGCTTACTCAAATACTAAAAAGTACAAAATTTCGGGGTGAGATTAAAAATTGGGAATCTAAGGGCGAAAAGTTGTCGCCTAGGCTGGAGTTCAGGCTTAGTGGTTTGAGAGGCATAGAGGCGTCCTTTCAATTCTTAGCTTTTACCGGAAACAGCGATTTCCTTTTTGCTTCTTACTTGGAAGCTGGCTGTACGCTCCGTCGTCGTATAATTGCGTCGTCTAATTACATAATGGTTTAATGAACCGCAGTTTTCAAATATTCAGAACTGAATGAACGGGCGAAAGATGATGAAATAAAATGATTTTTAGGTAAAGACCGTCTCCTTAGAAGCCGAATTCCTTTTTTCGAATGAAAATTACGACATTTACGCCAATTTTATTGCTTCTAAAAAGTCGTAAACACCAATGCCTCGAATGATTGAAGGAGGAAATTAATCCCATGAAACTTTTTATCACTTGACCTTTAATCCCGCGTTCTAATAAGAACTGGAGTCGCTTAGGTATAGGCGAGGTTCATTTTTCGAAATAAAAGACTAGTTTTCCTTGTCTAATTAGTATCAGGATATGTTATTATGCTACATACACCATTTCCATCAAATTGCACTATAGGGTAAACGTAACTTCACTTTTCAACGATATAAAATAAATCTGAACTGCAGTACAGGCCGTGATATTCTGGACTCGACATCAAGTATAAGCTCTCAGAAACGACTGAAGTTATAAGCAATATATGCATGGATAGTAGCTATAGCTGGGATAACATATGCATAAAGAAATTTGTAGCTTTTCTTTATCTTTTTCATTTTCGTTTTTTTTCTTTTTTTTTTTACGTATTTTCTATATACTTATGTGTGCATAAGTGTAATGTGTTTAAACAGTTGGCGCGGAGTTTGAATAACGAGGTATACATTCTATAGTACATACGTATACCTGCCTGTACGGTAAATATATATATTCATACGCAGATCACTCTCTCGTGTCAGTTTATAAGTTATAATCAATCTGCTGCTACTGAAATACGTAGGTACTGCCGCCACTCAATCTTCGGTGAAATAAAAATCTATTTATTACTATCTAGGTAGCGATTAGTCTGAAAGTGGTTGAGAACTGTTATCCAAACTGTGTAGGTATATTCGTTCATATCTCAAGTTGATATATACATAGAATTATATTTAAACACAAGTTAGATTCTATACGTATAGTATATTTTAATTTGAGTCGTAAAATCACGCTGTGTGTTAATTAAAATATCCTTTTTATTCAGGTTTAAATATACCTGGGTATATGAATGAATATAGCGAGAATATTAGATATGTAGGAAAGATTCCCACACTTTGTTAAACAAGTTGTAATAATAGTTAATTATCTATTTACACAGAAATAATTATAACACGCTGACGTAATTTATGGAATTAAAAAGAACCAAATGGTGATTAACACAGTGCAGTCTATGCAGTAAGAAACAAAAACCAGTTTTAAAAAATCCATAAAACTGACAGACGTTGCGAAAAAAAGTGAACTCCGGTGTCTTACTTATATTAATCTATGCAAATACGTTTTTTTCCCTTTTTTTTTTTTCTTCAATTTTTTTCTTCCAGTCTTTCAAAATGAAGGAAAAAATGTTTTATAAAAATCTCGTCCTGCCTCGAGCGGTTCAAAGTATAACAGCATAGTTAATCTATTTTTTATGGGTTCCATGAACTGTGGCCTCATGAACTATCCTCTCTCTCTCAATGAAACTATCGCCCTTCTTTTTTCCTCCTTTTATTTCTCGTTTTTTGAATGAAGAATAGTAGAGATCGTTGTATACGAGCGCTGCGCTATACAGAAGCGCGTTTTCTGGCCTCGAAAACTAAAGGTACAAATGTAATTTGTAAAAGCTGAGTACCTCGTTACGTGTTCCGTGTTCCTGCAGCCCCTTGAGCCCTACAAGTATAACATTTTTAACTTTTTCCCTCTTTTTCTTTCTCTCTTTCTGTTTTTCCCCTGTTTTGTTTCAATGCTTTCAGAATAGAGGATAAAAAGGCGTGTGGGAGTGGGTGGATCGCGAACGACACCCTACCGAGAAATACACGTTTATCATTATTTTCTGTGAGCCTGTTCGCTTCTTACTCGTTCGAATTATAAAGGAATCTCGATAAACAGCAGCAAAACGTGTCAATCGTTCATCCGTCTAACACCTCTGGGTCAATTTTGTTCGCGTTTTCACTTTTTCAACAAATTATCCATCCGCCCAAGTTCGAGCATCGGTTAATTACAACTGCTCCTCTTTTACTTTCCAGGAATCCAACACGCTTAAAAAATAAACGATTCTCGTATTGTATAATCTTTTAAACCACCGTTCGATAATCTATGATAAATCGTAACCCGAGATCAGATTTGAACGAAGGCTTATTCGCTTACCGATTAACCCGTATAAATCGATATCAAGTTATAATCGGTGTATTAATTTAACCAGGATGTAATTTAAATGAATACGGCATATTAGAAACTCGATAAATCAATCAATTCTTCTATTTTTCTTTTCATTTCTTATATGGTATAAAGTCACTTATGATATTACATGTCGATGACGCATATATATACGTGTATACCTATATCTATAATATATCACTCATTCTGTCCACGACAGCTACTACATAGGTAGGTTAAAGTAGGTATAAGTCATCTCCAGGATATTTCTCATCCTGCAAGAATAAGCACGGCGGAAAAAAAGGCGAGACATAACGAAAGAGGGAAGTATATGAGAGGCGAGTAAAAAATTGCCAGTTTACTTCATTCGCTATTTTTTAACCCCCAAAGTCCCTCTCAGGCCTCGGGGACCTGGGCGACGACATATTTATGGAACAGGGGTACTTTTCGCGTTTCTTTTTCAACAGGACGATTTTCAACAGTAATTTTAGCTACGGTAAAAGTTTGTTTTTCATAGGAAAATCGTTTCATATATTGTGCATTGTACAGTGGATGCAGAACCTCGTCGATATTGTTGCATTCAAGTGTACATTGCGTACGGGTATGGCTACGAGAGTCTACATACATGTGCGAGAAAACACGATTCAACGTTGGGTTAGAAAAGGGCGAAGCAATGGCAATGGAAGAGAGAGTCCCGGAAGGATGATATCATATTTCGCGGTAAAAAGGAGGACTCGGGAACGGTTTTAGAAGTTTTAGAAAGCCGAACTGGAAAAGAGTATTTCTAGGAGACGTGATTAACCCGTGCTTGCTCATACCGAAGTATATCGCCACTTCAAGACTCGACTTATTCGCTTATTTCCATTACCTACTTTTCGTACCTACTCCTCTTTTTTTTATAAGAAAATAACTTTGATAATGCTTACGCGTCTTTTACGTCTCTAAAAGTTAAAAAAGTCCATTCGATCCAAAGAATAATTAAAGGCATAGAAAATAATTCAAATTATTCAAATTGGAGCTTTTCTCCTTTTCTATAATTCAAGTTATTCTCTCGAAAATGATTTAACAGAATCCGAGAAGAAATCGCATGAATGTACGTATATATATATCGGATTGTCTGGTGTTTGAATTTGTTCGGGATATACCTACAGCCTGCAGACACACCGCAGACTGCGCGGTCCCTTCCTACGGCAGTAATCCGGTTGGTAATTTCCGCCCACTCCCGAGCTCGACGGAGGCAATTTCAATCGACCCTACGTAACAGAAAATCGATTGATTCCATGCGCGTATGTACTAGACTAGACCGCGAACAAATTCGATAGAAAAAGAAGGTATAAGTAAAATATGAGATGAAAAAAGGTGCACTTGATTTATTGCGAAAATAGCGAATCGGGATTCGCGAAAAGCCGGTAATACACATTTGGCCAAAAAATACAGAACCTGAGTTGAAGTTCCGGACTTCAGAACATTCAAATTCCGGGAGGTCGGAGTACAGTTAGCTCTGCAAAACTCCGAAAGTCCAGACTTCGCGAAGGCCCAAAAATTCGAAGATTTTGGTCTATTTTTTAGGATGTAAAAACAGAAAAATAATTCATCGTAATCGAGACCCTCTTCAGGGAAACCCATTCTTTCTACTTTAATCGATATGATAAATAATTGACAGGATTTTGGAACTTTTTTTTCCACACAGTGCATCTCGAGATGATTTCAAACACTGAATGAATACATCCGTGAATCTTTAGCTTCCGGAATTTCGGACCTTCGGTATCCTCCGTTTCAAGACTTTCGAAATCATTTTCCGTTTCCAATTAAATAACACGGATGAATTCATTCGGTTTATAAACTGCTACAACAAACTCGTTACTGTCGTGTTAAAAAAATGTTGTTCGACAGTTTTTCAATAGAAAATTCAATTGTTTTTTTTTTTAATCACACTTGACGCCCAGCCGCAAACGAACCTTGGGTATGGATATAATGACTAATGAAATTTGTTCACAAAACATAATCAGTATACATAGATCAAATTACCGTATATCCTTTACACCGGCTCGTTTCACTCCCTGCCATGACACAGATTCGGCTTCATGTCCATGCGATGCGCTATGCGATGGTTCGAATATCCGATGTTCGTCGATTGTTAAGGCGAAATTAAAAGCGAGCTTTCGGCCGCTCGCGTCCCATCGTTCGTTTCATATTATAGCGAACGCATACCCACACGAGTCAGTATAATAAATACCATACCGATTTACACGTGTGTGTATAACGTATACGCATGCACACTACGACATACCGATGTATAAGCTATAAGCTATAGTTGTATGCTGTGAGCACCGGACCACGGTCATGTAAGAAACGAGTTTCGCGATACGCTAGGCTACGCTACGTTACGCTACGAAGGTATAGGCAGAAACACGAGTGAAAATTAAACCATTAGCATATACCTGTAGTATTATCTAGCCACAGAGTATAGAATCTACTACTCCACGCTTATCGACGAAGATGAGATGAATAAAGAAAGAAAAGACAGCCAGAGATAATGTTATAATGATTATATACTTAATAATCGGTAATGGGAATTATATGAAAGGGATAGAATCGAGCCGAGCTCCCGTTCTTTTTCAACGTTTGTGTAATATTCCCGCGATGAAAACGAGAGGCGATTATCCAAAGACGCGTAATTATTAAGGCTGACGAATTCTTAACGCATAGATAAATATCGACGATAAGAAAGTACGCCCGAAGGCCTTATTGCCATCGTCAAAATGAGATCCGTTTTTTAAGGTTACTCGTTACTAATGTTACTAAGTTACTGATTTCTTCCGAAGCTGAACACGTTTATGATTTAACGTAAATGTGACAGCGATTGTCTAACTTGTGAATGTAATAGAGACATGCGAGCGATTCCGTATGCATATGTACCTATACGTACGCGCGCATGATCGTATTCAGTGATTCTAGTCGTTGTGCGACGTAATCATCGATTCATTCCTTCGCCTCCACGCAAGGTCAATGTATCGATTCCTATCGCGTCTTTTCATGCACAAAGAAAGATCAAAGAAACGAATTTTCGAGGTAACGAACCACGATACGAATCCCCGGAAGACAACCAATAAGTATTTCAATCAGAGTAGACGTACGATCGATCGATCAATTATTTACACAAATATTGACGGGTATATAAATCGCATGCGGTTTGATTCGTCATTACGTAAAAACCTGCTATTCGGGACTCGGAATAAACGAGTGAAATAAAAAACGACAGGAAACACGTGGCGTCTCCTCCGAAACCTTCGGCACTTCCGGTGTCAGTTTTGCAGCAATCGTGAAATAAATTGTACGTTTTATCATAATTAAACGGCTCATGTTTTAATTTGCATTATATGGAATAATGAGACTTTCCGAATCGGTAATGGCTGGCAATTGACGTTTAAAACTCCGGGGTGGGTCGCTCTTCATGGTGAAATTCTCGCCCCACCGTTCCCCCGTCGTTATCACCACATTTATATGTAGATTTCCAGTTTCCTTGCACCGCGCACGTTCTAATTACGAGATGTTTCAAACTCGGACTTGTACTCCACAGTTTATATATCTTCCGAGTGAGTCACGTGGGGAATTGAACTAATTTAGATCGTACCTACTTAGCGACGAAATTATCTTCATATACCTATACCACGCGATGTTGTATGCTGCCACTGGCTATACAATCATACATATACCTAAGTATATACGTGTACATGCACTTGACGGAAATATACCACCGGGAATCACGGCTATATTATTAATAATTACGTATATATATATATCAAATATGTGCTATTCGTATACATATATGCAATCTGTCAAGTCTTGTTATTTATACACAATTGCTATTGTTCCCGGAACGATTCTACTACTAGGCAAAATGTAGTCATGATCGTATATAAATCGTACGTAATTTATTTGCATATATAGCAGTACAGGTAACGAAAAAATAAAATAAAAATCTGCAAACGATAAAAAGAGACACGACGAGGCAATGTCAGCAGCGTATTATGTCGATGCGATATGTAGATATATACGTAAAGGCAAGCAATTTTGAAAATTTAAGAAAATTATTCGAATATAAATAAATATAAATCATTTCGAATGAGATTATTTCGTCGCTAATTACCAAACACACGACGATCTTATATACGCTGAAGTGATAAACACCCGACAGCAACCGGCTAACTGCGAGGTATAAGTTCTAGGTAAATGAATAAATGGGGAGGGAATATAGACGTGTAATCTACTATGTATGACACACAGTTGATTTTTATTGGTAGACGATGAGTATAAGGTCTGTTAGATGTATGTTACGATAAAATATTTTCATTCGATATGATATACTGATAATAAAATGAAAGGTTATCGGCACTATATACTCGCAAACGCATTCGAGCAGGTGGGTATATAGGTATGCAATATAATACGCCATAGACGATAATGAATAAATTCTTTATACAGCATTTAGATCGATAGTTACTATCTGGTGAAAATAATTCTACGAAAATTCAACATTTTCGCGGTTTTTCAGAAGATTTTTTTCTTTTAGTTCCTTTCTGTTTCACTAATTTGATTGTGAAAAAACAACGAATCTAAATACAATTTTTACGAAAAACTACAATTATTTTCAACAAAAAGCTATAAAATATTCGAAATCCCCTGAAAATTTTTTAAAAATTTCTACCACGGTGGCAAAGCGTTTTTTTTTTTTTTTTTTCTTCGCTGTTTTATTTTCTTCTCTTTATCGTATCCACGAGAATCACACGCTTCAATGCGCTTTAGCAAATTGCACCAGCTATGAGCTATACTACAGCTGCATATCGCGCGCTTGATGTATTCAGTATTCGCGCGTGTTTCTGCATCGTCAACGAATTCAACTTTATATTGACAACGAATTTTTTACCAACTCCGTATGGATTGAATTTCACATCGATTATATTATCGCGCTATTGATTAAAAAAAGAAACGCGAAGAAACAAAAAAATAAATAAATAAAAAAGCGGAAAACTTTGATTTCTCAACTTAATAAAATGATCTAGATAAAACTTGCAGCAAAAATAGTTCGGCCATAAACGTTGGGTATATTCACCTGGATGAAAGATAAGCGAGCGAAAGAAAAAAAAAAATTACAATATTATTTTTTTCCACGTGCGAGCGAAGTTATTGCGTAAGTTTATATGGAATATGTATATTATTCGTCTAGCTCATTACCGGTTATTTATCTGCATACCTAACACCGGACCGAGCAACATATTTACGGTTGCCAAACCTCAAGATCTCGTATTCAGACTCGCACTATAAGAATATTGCGTCATATACGATGTGATTTTTTAATTGATAGTTTAGTTTGAAACATTAGGTTTGCGAGGCCCGCAGATTTTATCAATGACGCAAGATCTTTGCCCGCGATCAGATTAAAGTATACCGTACGCGGTGTTTGCCACAATATAATGAACCAATCAATGCGAGTGTATATAATATATATATCCGCAGCAGGAATGCATACGGTGTATAAAAATCGTTATTATTTTACTCGGTCTTCGGTCATAACGAAGACGGAAAGAAATAAGTGAAATATTTATGCAAATCAGACTTTGCGACATATTAAAGATCCAGCTGGAAGATTTAATATTCTTTCCCGGAGGCTATGGGCGCTAGACTCAAGGGAATTAACGAAATACGTATACGAAACTGAAAACACGACGAAAGCAAAAGTCTTCGTCGTTTTTATAATCGTATAAAATTTCGTGAATATAGAAGGAAACTGAATTCGGATTCCTGCGACTGAAAAATGACGAAAAATCGTATATGTATCGAAACGATTTAGTGTCGGTGAAAATGATCGTTTCGAAAATGAAAATACACGTATAATAATATGTTTTGAAAGATTGAAAGTAATCGAAAAGGTCAACGAGACGGATACCAGATAGCTGTTGACATATATCAGCTTTCTACGATTCCTGTATACAATAACGTTTCGTTTTAAACGTTAACTGTACAATGTGAGAACGTAGGCACCTGCATAAAGTACATTCAAATTTAGCATTATAATATAGCGGTGGTTTTACAAGTGTTTCATGTTACTGTAACCTACAGGCGCGACTGATATGCGACCCGCATAAAGATAATGCACTCGTTGTACCTAAGCCGCGAGTCAACTTCGAACGCGTATTACATGCGTCTGTATGTATCGCGTATCGATAACTGTATGTATTTTCAATTATTATTGCGATATACATAACTGCGCGTACGAGTTAGTACCGGTTTTCACGATTATCAAAGATCACTATTTATCCTTCGCGTTTGATGTGGCTGCAGTTCAATTTCATTACGCCAACTGAACAAGATTCGATCCAGCAAATTATAAATCGATTTCAAATACTACGCCGCTAACCCAAGGTCTAGAATATCGATTTTCAAATTCCACCGGATTTTCTAATCCCTGAATACAACGAGGCGATAAATTGATGATTCAAAACAACATTTAGTCTAATCACAGCGATTATCCTTTCTATAAAGTCGTACTTGTTTTGATACGGAATCAATCGATTCAAAACCCTTACAATTTCATTTAATTTCACTTAAAAATCTCAATTTAACTTAATTTTATTCTAAGGGTAATGAAATAAGAGTGATAAAAAAAATTAAAAAAAATATATATAAGAAAGAAGAAAACTTACCAATTTTCTTTTTTTTCTTTGATTCTCCATGGGTTCGAGGTGCCGGACTTGCAGTCGCAGCAGCGACCCTGGATAACGCGGTCAGAGTTCACGACCGTTACGATTATAATATACTATTCTATATATTGGTAAATATTTGGCGATGAAAAGAAAAAAAAAAAAAAATAGATAGAGAAAGAACACTACATTAAGCAAAATAAACGCGACGCACCTGTTATACCGTCGATGGTTAAACTGAAACTGAGTAGCATTTAGCTTGAGGGAATAGCTGAGGCGCGCTTGCGGTGAAGAGACGGTAGTTATATCTATAAGAGCGCCAGAAATCGCGTGGAGAAAACAAAACTTAAAGGAATAACGCGAAAAGCCAAGAACGAGGAACGAGGAGACAGCGATATACATGAATATACATTATACGTATACACGAGCGTAAAGGTCATCGTAGTTTTGCCGCGTAACGTCTCTCCTCGGCTCGCTGCACGATGGCTCATCGTGAGCGTTAGTAAACATCAGAAATAGAAGAATTTCAAATCGACTGATATGCTGCTGGCTGCAGAGGAGCATCAACATCGGCCGATATACAGACAAACCAGACGTTCAAACTGGGCGCGGGTCTAGCCAATAAATTACTTAATATAAGATTGAAAGTCAATATGATTACTATCCATAAGCGGTATTGTAATTCTTATAGACTACCGCGATACAAGAGGCGGTATATTATTATACCGAATAATAATATCGATCGATGAAATCATATAGGTTCATTGTTGTACACACGCGAGCAACATTAATTCTTAATTCGTTTTTTTTTTTTTTTCTCTCTTCGTCATGTTATACAGAATTGTTAATATGGATCGTTAATAGTCATTCCGCATGAAGATAGGTTTTAGATTTGGTTGCCGATAGTGAGTGTTGAACAATATTGCACATTGTTCTTTGTCGATAATATATCGAAGATTATATATATAAAAAAAAACAATTTGCAGAAAAGAAACACTGAATATGAAGTTTGATGTAATACCTTTTGGTTTTGCTTCAGTTTTATTTTGATTTTTGGCGAATATCTGATCAGAAAATAAGAACAAATAGTCAATAAATGAAGAATTGAATTCGAATTCCCGGAAATTCGAGAAGAGCCTGTTTAACATTTAGGGCAAATATTGTCGCGCAACTTTCCGGGGCTTGATAAGAAAAGAGAGAAAAAAAAAAAAAACCGCATAGACGTTTGCTGCTAGACGAAAATATCAACTTGAAATTTGTAATTAGTACACTTTGCACTGGAATATAAGCAGTGGACTGGAATATAATACTCGGAATGAAGTGGTGTGAATTATTCGCAAACATCGGCTCGTTCCAGGATTGCGAGATATAGGTACTAGGGTATATACCTATAATTGTGTAGGTATTACTGATATACATGTATTGTGTAAACGATGATAAAGAATAAGAATAATAATAATAAGAAGAAGAAATCATCATATTTTCTCTGCACTCGTTTTACTCTCACAAAATAAAACAATATTTTGATCGCACGCATACATATATACTATTATTATTCCATACTTGGTAGCTGTATTACATGTTTAACAATAGAATTATTACGAAAAAGAAAAGAAAAGAAAAGAAAAGAAAAGAAAAAATGTACATTATTTAGATGAAATAACTCCCTTTTGTAACTGCAGCAATTACTGAAAACGTAATTTTATATATATATATATTTTTTTTGTTTTGAAGATCATTGAATAATGAAAAATAGAGAGAATCGATTGATCTCTAATATTTTTTGTTTTCTTTTTTGTTTTCTTTATTATTATGTATATTTAAAGATATATCATAACGTTTTAATATAGTACTATATATACCTATTAAATATGTATTGTATAATTACGCGATCCAATGTTTGACGAATAACAAATACGTCGAATAATTAAATATATATATATGTCCCTCACTAAAAATCAGCGATGGAATAAATCATTCCAAAAATGTGTATAAATCGCTGCCTGCTTATGGCAAAAGAAATTTAAAAAAAAAAAACTCTTCATACACTCAATGTATACCGAAATATAATAAAAATTGCAAAGGCTTGAAATCGTCCGTCTCTCTCTCTCTCACTCCAATCTCTCATGACGGTAATATGTCTACATAAATATGTAAAGCAATAAAAATATGAATTTTCGAACGCTCAATGTACCTAAAGATATAATATGTATATATTTATGAATTAATTTCCAACGACGCGTTTTTTAGTATTTTTAGTTTTTTTCTGCCTTAAGAGTAGGTAAATATTATTCATCATCAGTTGAATTTATTTCTTGAATTGTTTGTCTTTTTCTTTTTCAAATTTTTTCCTTTTTTCGTTCTCTCCTGTTCATACAGTGTATACTTTAGTAAATACCTGAAATTTATGTGTATACATATATATAATATATATATTGTGTATATATATATTATTTATCATTTATAATATTTGACTAATTAATACAATTCAAGCACACAAATCACTTATTTTTTTTCTTTAACAACAGAGAAGCACATTTTGGCATTTTTCATTTTTGGAGCAAGGCTGCTGCGACGTGATCAAAATATAATTATGTATATAATATCGCAGATATATATTCATAGTCATTGCCAATTTTTCACACTTTTCCAACCGCAATTCTGTGAACGTCCGATTCTCGACTTTAACTATAATTTCTCTTTTCCTTCAAATTAAATGTTTCTCCAAAATTTTGGTAGCAAAAGATCACAGCTAGGCACTTCGGCAGCGGATTGTCACTCTGTGACAAAAGTGGCACTTTATTATCATCGGTATATAAGTAATATATCATGTATTGTCATGCGCAGCAAATTCTTTTAAAACTGTTTCTCCTTTTTCTTTTTCTTTTTCTTTTTCTTTTCCTTTTCCTTTTTTTCCTTTTTTCTCAGATGCGTATCGGCTGAATTAATTATACAAATATCTTAGAAGAGAAATATTGCAGAAAATGTATATAATCGTAGTTGTAATTGTAATTGTAAATTTAATTCAATGTAATGTAAACTTACGTGATATTTGAACGGCTATGGTAAGTTAAAAAGCTATATATCCATTAATATACGCGCGTCAAACTTCTAGCTCAATAATAAGCTACATAAAGATATTTTAAAACAGAAAAACCTTTCTACAAATTGTGCGGTATAGTTTATCGGACGCAGTTGACGTGCCTAAATTATCATTTCATTAGGCGGTCAACATGAGATCGGCGCCCAATTTTTTGCATTGAAATTTTACAAAAATTAGTCCTGTCAGGAGTTAGTCTTACATTAGGCATAGACTCGAGGAGATAGTTAAACTCTTACGTAGTATTTACGCTATTTGTCGCTTTCTCATTTTGCTTTGGATTTCAGTTTATTCGAAGATGTGTGACTATTGATCAAAATAATTACTTTACTCTTCATCGCCGATAAGAGTTGAACGAATATTTTATATATTTCAATAGAAAGCTAATCAGCTAGGACTCGTCTTCAATTTTAATGAGTCGGATGAAAAGTGGCAGTGAATATATTGAAATCATTATTGATTATTGAGCATTTTTTAATTGAATATGATAATTACTTGAGATTACTAGAAATCAAATAGATTCGTAGAGTTTTCAAGTTTATAAGATCCGAGTCAAAGAGCTCATTCTAATAAAATTATGAGTTTTTCTTTTTCTTTAGGAACTCATTATTAACTAATTAAGATTCTTTTTGGTAACATTTCTGCATCCGGCTCTGGCATGAGTTACAAATTTTTCGAAATTCTTTCAGTTTTTGTCGCGAAAAATCAGAATGGGGTTCAAATTCTTGTAGTTTCAAGTATAAGTATATGTGAAGCGAACTTGAAAGGATAATTCAGAAATATGAATATTTTAGTGACTTTTCCAGAAGCCGGTTCATTGATAGACCTTAGCCGATTTAAATAAGTTACAAGGGTCTTTGATGTCCAGTTACTTCGTATTTATATATTTATTTATTGTTTATTTCATTTTGAATTTATTTTACCGCCCAATAATACGAGATCATTAGAAAAACGGAAACTAAAAATGGATGATAAATTTCAGCTTGATAAGAATTAAGAAACTATATTAGGTATGAATTTCCGAGTTCAAACCGACGTGTTAAGTTTCTTAAAATATATATATAACGTTAGGGTAATGTAAGAAACGTATAAAGGTTCTTCATTGCCAAGATATCCAAATATTTGTAATCTAAAAGTATTTAAAACAAAGAGTAAAATAATTATTGCATTTATATCCAAAAGGATCGTGATTTTATATAAAGTTGAAAAACTACGTAAGAATTACTGCCCATCTCCTCGAGATAGTTAACTTTGAATTATCTATTCCAGTTGATAAAAGCGAGCATATTGTCTTGCTTATACTGGTTCGAAATTGGGAAATTCGGGCTTTACTTATTTCATTATTTATTATTTATTTTCCTTTTGCTCCTTCCCTTTATAATATCGCACACACACACACGTACACAGACAAACAGACACACATACGCACACATAATATTTGCGCATAGTATTTTTTTTTTGTTTCATCTAGATCAAGAATTCTTTGTTCCAATTCTCATTTGACGTTTCAACCTATTCCATTAATTGATACATACTCGATTTATCGTCTTATTTCTTCTCAGGTCCATTTTATTTTTCCCATATTTAACCCTTTCTTTCTTTCTTTCTTTCTTTCATATTCATAGACACACTCACACATGCATACATACAAACTAGGCTCGAATAGCCCCTTCTCGAAAGTCGAGCTCTAAAATCTAGACATATAATAATATATAGTTTCAACACATCCTACGTCTATATATATGTAGATACGTAATATCTGTATAGACGAAAATATCATAATTCGTAAGAGAGAAATATCTTAATAAGAGTTAAAAAATACGATTCCTCTCAATACAGGTATGCGTAAGGTACTGTACCGTAGTTATATAATATGATCTAACATAAAAATAAAAATAATAATAATAATAATAAAATTAAGAATAATAGTAATAATAAGTATTTCTTCAAAACGCTGTACACTATTTCCTGTACATACTAATAATAATAATAATAATAATAATATCTTGATAACGTTCCATAGAATAATCATAATAATAGGTAAATCTAATTCGGTACTTTCATTAGTTTCAACTTGGACGATTAGATTTTTTTACTTTCAATTTCTTTAGCTTAGATGGGACACTGTGATTCCTGTCTTCTCAACTTTTTCCAATAGGAGATAAAAGGAGATATTCGTTTTTAAACTAGACGACGATGACAAGATTATTGTTTTTTCTTTTCATTTGCCACCCCGTGTTCAAAAATTAATAACTGCACGAAACTCATGGAAATCCTTATGCTATATCTGTATATATATAAGGTATAATGTAAATCATAAATCACTAAACAATTTCAAGAGGGTGAGTCGGACTTCCATCAATTCCTCAGAACAGTTTAGGAAACTGAGCTGATTGCATTGTGCGGTGAACCCATCTGCGTTAAAACTTTGTCCAGCCATTGGAGGGGGCCATGTAAATGAGCTTCTATCCAACAAGGTGTAGAGGTCACATCTTGACGGTGGTATTCCGCACCCCAACCCTTAACGAAGGACATTCTGAAAACAAGAAATTCAAGATAGTATCAAAAGTTGTAGAGTTTTATCGGAAATCAGTTTTCGAGTTTAGTCCACCTACATTTAACTGGATGGAAAAACTATCCGAGAATTTGGATTTTGATTGCCAATTTTTTGTCCTTTTTTTTAAATTAAAGAAATGAAAATTTCTCAAATTATAGATTGACCATAAGGAAATTCATCAAAATTGAGTCAGACAAGATACACAAGTTTAAAAATACATAAAAAAAAACTTGAAATTCGTTAAATTTTCTCAAAATATGATGAAAAACGCGAAATTACCTAATGGTGCACATTTTGGTAAGTTCATAAACAGCCTCGAACCCATGATTAACGCTCTGCGACAATAGCTGAGCGAATTCCTGGTTGTTAAAAATCTTCAAAGAGCATCCAGGCGGTATTTTGCATACAGTACTAGGGTGAAATCCGTGATGATGATTGCAGTTTCGTGATTGAACAAAAATAGCCGAGTCTGAAAGGCACTCTGCGTAGACCTCGCCCCCGACATAATACAGGTGTACCCCCTTCCCGATGTGTCTCCTCGTGTTTTCTATCGTCGAATTTCTGTTGACGTTTGATAATTGGCCGAGGCAAAAGCGGTCCGAATTATTACTCGGGTTGGTAAACCCGTCGACAATAACAGAATGAGATTGGCAGTGGAAGACCTCCCCGACTCTGCAATTCAGCTCATAATAAGCAATCGAAGCCCAGTAGGGTGGTTCCTGGTAAGAAACAGGCGCCACTTCCGCGTTTCCGGTCGTATCCATCGCTGAGGAATCAGGAGGGGGTGATTGGCCGTGTTGTGAGCCATCTTCCGGCGGGGAATAAGCCGGGGGAGGAGTTTCAGGCAGCCCGTTACTACCGTACGGACTTTGCGGGTTGGGGGAAGTCGTGCTACCCGGACTGGGGACCGAGCCTACAGACGATATCGGGGATGTTGGATTGACTCCGACCCCGCTGGCTGCGTTGAAACCGCTTGAAGAATAGGAGACATTGTGAGGCATCGTAGGCTCAGGGAGCTGCTGAAAGGGGAGGAGGGAATGGCCAGGGGCAAATTCTGAGTGACGAGGAACAAGGACAGGGGGGAGTACCGGGCTTTCGACTCTCTTGTAATGATACGGGTTTATGCAGACCTCTTTTTGCTTTGCCGAAAAGGGGTACTGACAGAGTTCAAGGGGTTTTAACTCGTGGTGAGATTGGAGGTCCGGCCATCTCCACACACGACAGTATATTACATGGGGAAGACCCTTGCGATGGGAGACTTGCAGCCGGCCGTCAAGACTGCGAGGGATTGTTACACACTTGCTTGGGGTCCCTGGGCAGCTTAGGGCTCGCTCTAGCTCCTCGATTGCACCTTTTCGCTTTTTCAACTTCTTTACCAGAGAGTCTACCGCCTTTTCAGCCCACTTCTCTTCCTCGTCTCCCTGCTTCCATCCCAGGAGCTTCTTCACCGCGGGACTTGTGAACGAGAATAAACTGTTCAAGGATGACATCGGCCCCGAACTTGACGATCCTTCTTCGTCGTCCATTGCTGCTGTTTCAATAATTTCACAGTCCTAAGAAGTGCGATTATTCCAACGTGGCTTTATTCCCGCTCCTCAACTTCAAGAAGTAAACCTCTCGCTTCGTTTCAGCTGAAAAATTAAAGGGAACATTTTTTTAATCAAAATCAGAGAAATTATCTGTAAGATTTTCAGTTTCTTTTTACTTTTGATTCAAAATGATTTTCCTTTAAAGTCATAAAGAATATATAGTTTAAACTCCATAGTCATGGAAGTTTTGGAACTTATTTAGTCTTTTCAATTATTTGCAAGCCATTTCAGATACCTAAAAGTAAATTAGGAGGAAATTGCAGGGAGGGGAAAGTAATTCAGTTGGATTTTTCTTCTATAAAACTGATTTTGTGATTGAGAAGCAATTTCAACCAATTTGAACCAGCTAGTTATCAGCTCCTTTTTATATTGCTGCAAATCACCAATAAAATTACATAACGATAATTTTCGAACAATTTTTAATGCAACAAGATAATATATATTACAATCTAATCGAAATTTCTAATAACTGTCAATCGTTCGGAAGGAAAATAAAAATTGACTCACCTAAGCGGCAAACAAGATTCAAAAAAAATTACACAGTTTTAATGAAAAAAAGTCGATTTTTATATTATATACTCGATAATGTAACTAACGCAAATCTAAAAAAAAAAAAATTATGTTGAATTCAATCAATTATTTAATCGAATATCACACTTTACGTAATTAATATGAAAGCTATTCTGACCTGTGATTGGCAAAGATTGATTAGTCTAATGCGTGTATAATATTTGCGAAAAATTTCACGCGAAAGCTCCCTCGAGGTGTTAGCGATAAGTGTTATACATATATAGAAGCGCGTAAAAACGGCGCGAAATTACTCGCAGAGATGTCGTTGGTTCGTTGAGGAGATGACTAGAGGAGTGAATGAGACTCCTCGCGGCTGGCAACGTGCTAGCGCGCCCTTCCTATCGGTTGGCGTTTTTCCGCTTATGCGATGAGTCATTGCACTTGGCAGAAGCGATTCGACGAAATAAAATGACGATTAACAAAAAAATAAAAAAATAAAAAACTAACGCCGTACCATGCAACGGATTACAATTCCATTCTAACATTCGTATTACATTGATATTTAGTTAATAACGCGTGGATAAATTATCGTAGATTTTTTTATATTTATTTATGTTAGTCCTGGCGATTCTTATTGAAAAAAAAAAATAATTGATAATAGTTGTAAAATATCTCCGATGACAAAAGTCCCGAATTACTTGTTTAAATAAAACTAAAATTGAATAGAATTTCCGGCCTTATTTCTTCATTACATTTTTTCGACTACGCGGGTCTTGAACTCCCGCTGGTTTTTCGGGGCAAGACACGTGTTCGACGATCCGTTCGTTTCTATGCCACAAGTCTTAGCTAAGCGCGGGGAAGCACAAGTGGCTAGCATCTTTTCGTACAGAATTTATTCCTTCGATTTAATTTTCTTCTCTTATTATTTATTCTATTATTACGAGAGTTTCGTAGCGATTACTTGTCGAAAGTATAAGCTCTGAGAGTAAGCAGCGACTGAACCGAACGATAAGAATAATTTAACATCAAAGTCAACTACACACATCGCGAGTTATTTGATCGAAAATAATTATCATAATCTAATTCGTTAAAACGTGAGTCAATATTTCTCGGAATCGAAGACGGAAGTTAAACAAAATTACTCATAGTAAATAAGAAACAAATTATTTCATCATGATTCAGTGTATGCATGCATGAATGTACGCATACATGTATGTACGAACTAACAACTGAGCGTGATAAACAAAAACAAATTTGTTGTACTCAACCCAATTCAATACGGGAGTAATTAGATTTGGAAAATCGAGGAGATTGATGGTTTTTATACTTACTCGAGTATCTTGTAATCAGTAAGTTTCTCTCTTGAAGTAATGGAGCACAGGGTTCCGCGAAACAGTTAGTGGCTAGATACGTCACTGTAAACTGCAATGGCTCACGATCCAGAGCTTGCCTATTCACTTCAGAAGTACGGTGAAATTTGGAACTATGTGAAATTGAGGAGTTTAAAACCCGTTTAGAAAACATAACCTCGACCTGTTCCTACGCCCGCGATGTTCATTCGCCATTTTGTAGATACTGATGTTTTCGGTTCTGAATTTAATCGCGACTCGACGACAGCGCGCAAATAGTCTACACAGAATAAACAAGCTAATAGTTAGGGACGTGAAGAAGTAAGGTTGTGTTTTTGCCTCGCAAATGTCTCTGTGTGTATCCTCTTATCCTATTTTTAAATGAAAATAAATAGGTGGTTTATAATCTCCGGAGGATTGTTTTATTCGATGATATGAATTTATGGTTGGTGTTTAAAAAATAAAACAATCGATGAATTTTTTATGATTTCAGACGCAGGTGTATGTAAGTCTGTTAAACAAAATCGACGAGTTTCAGGAATTATTAGCCAATCCACAGATTACAGAACGCTCTCGACGCCAATGTATGTAGTAGATCGTTCTGTCGACTATCGAGGCACTCGGTTCACCGCCGTCTAATAAAACTCTTTTAAATGTAAAAAAATCTTCAACTTATTAGCCGGACTTCAAACACTCCGTACAATATTCAAACTATATAGTATAACAGTCATTCGTATAGTTCGTCGATTCACATTTTTGAGCACGTTATTTGTCACTAATGTTTACACACCACCGTCCATGATGTCGCATAGCATTATGGCGGCGATGTTTACGGGCGACGCGCGTCACGGCCTGAAAGGCTCCCGGCGCCCCCGGAGAGACTCTTGCCTAGTTGCTGAGAGCAAACGGCGATCCCAGCGATCCCAACGGCCAACTTGACCGCATATTCAAATTTTTTTGTTTTCTTCTCGCAATATATTTCTGATTTATTATGTCATTTGACCAGCGATTAAATTTTCAGCACATTTTCGTTTCTTTTCTTTTTGTTACAAATATGTATCCTAAACCTGTATGGAAATAAAAAGATTGTAGTACTGTATATGGTATATGGAATAGCGTAATATAAATTGATTTATTATTACAACCAATATTTATAACTAGCGTTATCGTGATACACGCGATAAGTTGCCGATGGATAGGCGATTGAATGCCCTATATCGTTCTTTTTTTTTTCATATGGGTTATACAATGCGGTACAATTTCATTATAATAATTAAATATATAAATCATAAAACGCGTATTATAGATATTTCGCTGTGTATATTTAAAGTTTTTATTAATTGAAATAAGGAAATCGTTTCAATCACAATAAACTGTAGTAACAAATCTGTCGAAGAATTCTTTTGTTGTAATAATTTCATACTGACGATGAATAAAAAATCATTAGCACTGAATCTAATTTTAATTCGAAATGTTGAAACTACTAATTGACCCAATTAAGTTTAGTTTATTGGTAATGATCAAACGAATAACGACAGATATATACTATTTAATTTGTTATAATAAAAAGCGCGGGAATCGCAGCCCAACGTTATAAATATATTCAGTATTTGTACTTTGTAATGATAAACGGCGAAGGAAATACGTCGGTTTGGACTTCTATGTATATATGTATATTTTTATATGCACGTATTCGTATATCTTATATCTATGGTGTACAGTTTAATGTATATAAATAGCGTTGCAAATAGATCGCAGCTTTTAACTGGGTCTCAAAATGATTTTTCAATTACTTGCTACTATATTGTTATTGAAGTGAAACAACTCCGTTTAGATTTAATTTTTCGTTGATTCAAAGTACATATATCTATGATCCTTATTATTCCATAATAAACGAGTTTGATTAAATTAATATTTCCATATAAGCACATCAAAGAAGTTAATCCGGGGGGAGGAGGGGGGGCAGGAGGGAAATCATAACATAGAAAGTATGAAAGAAAAGAAGGAAACCCTACATAGAATGATACGCTTATGAAGAGTCAGTAAAGTGAGAAACATTTTTGATATTTTAATTGTTTGGAATAGTATACACGGGATGGATAAAACCGGGTGGGGAAGGGGCGGAATTATTTAGCAATATGTATAAAACTATGCGTAACAAAGTATGGTAATACGATAGGATAATTATTTTAGTACAATATTTGTTGAATACAAAAAATTCGCCCAATTTATATAAATGAATTACATACTCGCATGCAAATTTTTCCAATTTTATCATAAAATTTAATTCAAATTTGCAAACTATGAATTAATTTCAATGAACATTTGAATCTGTTTAATAATAATATGTAATAATTATAATATAGGTAATTGATAAAATAGGCAAGTACTCTAATAATAAGAAAATAAAAATAAAATAAAATAGTCGAGGACTTCATTCATTCAATTATTGATCCTTTACCTAAAGTGAAATAGAATCAAAAAATTATAAAATAATAGTATCATTAACTAAAGTTAAAGGCTGTCCTCATCGGGGACAAACCACAGCGACGACAGAATGTTACGTTACGTTATTTTATGTTATGTTTGTTATTTTTATCTTCTAAGGCGGTTAGAGCTGGTAAATTTTTCGTGTACTTTTATTCATCATCTCATACATTATTCCTCAATGAATTGCTACCAGTCCTGATTCGAGAAGCTTCTGGATCTTTGCAGCTATGTCGGGGTTTTTAAGATGGCTGTAAAAAGAAGAGAGAAGAAAACAAAAATGAGAACAAAATTTTTAATAACAGGAATTGTTCGGTGGCTGAAAAACTTCAGAAAAAAAAAATTATCCAATTCATTCGTTGACTGATTTTCATAGACATAAATACTTACTCCTGCAGCGCCTTGGGATCGCTCTGCATCTGTTCAAGGATCAATCGCATGGCAGGATCTCTAAGTATGCCCTGGACCTCCGGATCAGCCATCGCTCTCTTCCTAACTTCTTCAGGGTTCGAACTAACGGCGACAGTGCAGGAGCGGTATCCCTCCAGTGCCTCGCTGTTGGAAGGATCGAGTTCCAGAGCCTTCTGATAAGCGGATAAAGCTTTTCCTTGTTGTTGCATGCCTTGAAGAATCTTGCCCTTCCTTATCCACCCTTTAATAAATTTCGGATCTATCTCTGTGCATTTCTCGCAGTCCTTGAGGCCCAGGTCAAAGGCCGCGAGTTTAGTGTAGCAGGCAGCTCTGTTGCTATAGTATTTTGGCTCGTCTGGATTCCTCATGATTGCTTCTGAGTAGTGTTTTACAGCTGCAGCGTAGTCCCCGTCTTTGAACTTCTGGTTGCCCAGTTCTTTCTCTTCTTCCGCTTTGACCGGGTCGATATAAGCCTTCCTTTCCTGCTCCCTGATCTTCCTATCGATGTCTGAGAGGAGGGTTTTTATCTCCGGAGTCCTATGCTCGGACATAGACTTCTCGTAATAGACCTTGGCCTGTTTCCAGTCCTCTAATTTCTTGTAGGCATTACCAATCCGCGTAAAAGCTTTGGCGATGAGTTTGAAGTCCGCCCTGTTCTCCCTGCCCACATCTATTGCCTCTTCGCATTGCTCTATACATTTCCTGTACTCTTTCTGCTCAAAGTAAACAGCCGCTACGTTATTCCTGTACGTGATATCCGTCGGGTCGAGTTCGATCGCTTTTTTATAATGCTCCAAGGCCACGGGGAAGTTCTTCTTCTTGTAAGCGTCATTTCCCATCTCCTTTTCTTTCAGAGCGGCTCTCTTCTCCTCCGGTATATTACTGTCCTCTTTCTTTGTCGGTTTAGCCTCAGATTCCTCCGCCTCTTCTTTCGGGGGATCGACATCCATCGGTTCCTCCATATCTCCATGATTCAGTCCCAGAAGCACACTCAACGTCGTGAGTACTCTATTGTCCTGTAATCTTGCCCCCAGAAGTCTCGGGTTGCTCCTAAGTTCCTGAATTAGTTTTATGTACTCAGGATCGTCAAGATAAGCTTTGGTCCTCGGGTCATTACGGAGTTTTACAAATACATCTGGGGCATTGAAAGGATTCGCGTCGCTTCTCTGAGCCTGTACTTCGGAGAGGCCTTCCCTCAGTTGTTGATTGTCAGGATCTAGCTTGAGCCCTTCTTGATAAGCTTTTATTGACTCGTCTAATTTCCCCAGGTAAGCCAAGGTGCTGCCTTTCCTAGAGTACCCTTTCACCCAGTCGGGTTTTAGCTCTACTGTTTTTTCCGCATCCTCGAGAGCCAGCTCGTATTTTTCAGCTTTGGCGTAGGCCGCTGATCTATTGCTGTAAAGTACATGGTTTGTTCCATCTAGGGCTATCGCCTCTGTGTAATATTTTATCGCTTCGTCAAATTTTCCATCCTGAAGCGCCGCGTTACCCTTATCTTTAAGCGCTGACACCTGAATGAATGAAATTCGCTGTTATAATGAATTAGTTGAGTAATTTTTCGATCAAATAATACCTTTGCCATAGTAACGGTCATTTTTGACTACGTTTCTTTGAATAGTTTTATTTTTCTTTTTCTTCTATTTTGATTCTTTCGAGATTTTTAACGAAATGACCGCCATGCAACGCGAGGCAACGTGACTCTGTGTATTTTGTTTGTAGCAGAAGGGGAAACGGGATATATGTAACAATGAAATTGGGAGACGAAAACAGCAGAAAGACGAAGACACGCGCGTGTGGCTTGGAAATCAGTGTTAAGTGAACGGGTTGCGATTTATTTGAGCTTTTGATTGAAATTGAAATTCTTTTTTTGGTTGTAAATATGAGAGTTTTGGTCGCGATCGTATCTAGAGGATAAAGAAATTCGGGCTTAGTTTTATATTCACTTAATTTACCTTTTCCATTACGCCGGTGACGTGCGTGCGGCTTCTATACTTGCTCTTGCCTCACGTTGAACAAAAATCACTGACTACTCCTGTGGGTAGGTAGGTAGGTAGGTATGTATGTACTTTGCGCGATGAATGCCTCGATGATTTTAGGTAGAAAGCTCTGGAAGTTTCAGCCGCGTACTACCAGCGCTATGCGATTTTCGAATGAACCAGAAACAACGAGTCACAGTGTTTACAGTAACGGTAGAAGATGTAGACACTAAGCGCCATTGATGGCTGTCCTACTACCTTATCGACATCACGTCGGTAACAAAGAACCCTTAATTATAGACCGGAGGTAATCGCTTTGGTAAATTTGTTGAATTGCAGTTTAATCGTACGCCCGCGAACGACAAAAGCTCTGTCAGTTTTTTTTTCCAAATATTTGAACTTTTGATTTTAGAAAATTTTTGTTAATAATTTATCATTTATTCGTGCTACACGCGCTAAGGAATCCCGAAATTTACAGGTTTATCTACAGAAATCAGTAGTCGTGCGGTTAGTTATATCTATAGCGGAAAATTCTGAGTTTTCCAAAGGAAACAGACATTTTCCCCATGAACAAAAACGAACGGTCTTTTTTTTCCTGTATATTTCTTGGAACGGCTTTTTTTTTTTTTTTTCAAATGTGTATACGTGCAAAGATATCTCGAGGCCCTTATCTACTGGGGTTTTTCATTTATTTATTTAATCATTTTTTGTTTTGTTTCAAGGATATTAAACATAATTCTCAGAAATCCGGCCTGAATACCCAACGCTTTATTTCAGAGAAATACTTCTATCTGGGGCTGGCGACCTACTCTTTCGCGCTAAAATCTATTAAACGGACTTTTTTTAATGAATTTTTTTTTAGCTATAATTGTAAAGACTTGGCCGACCCCATGAGAGCTCTGTCACGGATGCAGAATAAATTCCGTGAAAAAATATCTAACACATTTCGTCATCCAAAACTCCTGAGTGTTTGCGGTTTTTCCGACTGCATACAGTACGGGTGGCTATAGGCTGAGTGCTGTTTCATACAGAAGAAACGGCGCCTCTATTTTCGGAAAGGATAAAATCCCTAGCCGCCGTTCATACGCCTGAATTCATTCATGGGTTTATTTGACCTGCATAATAACTTTTCTCAGTATACCGATTCTACCTGGGAAATATACAATAAATTGCAACCCTGACACGCATTTACGATGCTCTCTACAATTGTTTCTCGACTCGGGTTATTCTAGGTGCATTTATAATTCAACAATTATACCTGGCGTCAATTTTCCTATGAATATACTTTCAAAAATTTCTGACTTTTTCCGAAACGAATTTTCATTTATATACTTCGACGAATATTTCCAGAGAAATGATCCCGAACGAAGAAAAATTCACTATCACGAGAAATCGTCTATAAATTTGTTCGAAAAAACTCAGAATTATATCATAATATGCATAAAAGTTTCAAAATACTTAAAAACACTCGACATACTTCGGTATTTTGGTTCTCAATTCTTTTTTATTATTAATATTATTTTTAATTAATAGGAGAAAATCGTGATCAACTAATTCAGTCGTATGCCTGTAGTGATCATCCGGTGGCGACATATGTCCTAGCCAGACGAGAGGAGTGAAAAACGCAACTCCATATGTTGACTGTTGACGTTTATTGATTAGTTTAATAGACTGATGATTTCTCCTTTTACGGTCTATAATATAATATTCATGTATAGTTCGTCTGCATAAAACTGGTTTCGCACGTTCAACTGTTTGGCTGTACCGTGTAGTTCGGTACTACTTTCCACGCGCCTGCGTCGGTATTCCCAGAGGCTACCGGGGAATCCCAGACCAACCGAACCCAGTCTTGATTCGTCCAACGTGTATCGGCCCTAGAGCCCCTTGATGCGAAGAGACGCCGAAATACCTCATATATAATCGAGAAATTCACCGATCCAGAGAGAGGTGCATGTCCGAGACTCCTGCGACCGCAAATCTGCCAAATATGTATAATAAATTTCCTCGAAGTTCATTGTCAATGCCTTTGCATTACATATACGGATATTTGCGTGTATCTCGAGTTCTTATTTCCCTCGGCTACGCCACATCGATAAATAAAAAAACAAATAAAAAATCAAATGCTGCAACTAAAACATTTATCATAGATGTACAGTTCATCCGGAGAAAGTTATCGGTACATAGAGTAAATGACGCTCTGAAATAACCGTTCACATAATGTTTGACTTACAGGCATGAAATCACGATATTATGGTCTAATCCTTGTTTTATTTTAATCCAAGATAATCATGTTTAACTTTAAAATACGTTTTAGAGGTCGAATCGATCGCGTTTTTCGATACGAAGACCAATTACGATGTCATGTATGCTTTCTCCATTTAGAGAATAATTTTTACCGTTTTATTCAAAAGTATAATAAGAACAACTGATTCTCACAGAGCTCTTGTTCGTCACACTCTATTTTTTATCTATTTATTTATAACGGCTTATCATATCCCGTGCTGAGATCCCAGTCTGGTGTTCAAGAGTGGTATACGCATATCTGATGCATTCGTCCTGCATAGGCATTCGGATTTAAAGCATGGTTATTTCCAGCCAATTTTGCCCGTGTGTATAAAGAACTGCAGACTCACTAACACATCGATTTAAATGCGTGTCTTCCCAGACAGCGAGTTGTACACGCATCGTCCTAGGCACGCACGGACTCCGGCCAAATATACCTACCGCAAGAGACCCACGTGACTAATCCAGACTCGCGTACACCAAAGCGATAGAATGAAGAGTAGAGCAAACTTCCCCAAAAAAGAGCAAACCCGAAATGGGAAAATAATACAAAAGGGAAAAGAACTTGGCTGGCGTCTGCAGCGTGTCTCTAGAAATACCGTGGCACCTGCTATATATATGTATAATGCTCATAACGTCGCAGACGTTCCTTGATCTACATTATTTTTATTCGCGGAGTTGGACCCTTGCGATTCTCTCCGGAGGCGATGATTGACTAATTCTCAGATATCTGTTCTACTTATGGTTACGCTATCCGTATGACTGCGATAGTTAGTTGATTGGGTTTCATAGAAGAAGCTCCATTCTTGAACGGGTTCCAATCCCAACAAATTTCATCTATTATTATTCAATTAGAGTGTGGCTATTTTTGTTGCTGCGACTTAGCGATGGCGAACGAAAGTATTCCGAAATGATATTATGTTTACACAGATGTGGAACAAATTAGTTGAACAATTATTGATCAATCTTTCTTCTCCCCTTCTCGACGAAAACGAAATCCAGACTTTCAAACACAACTCTATAACATTCGTGTCTCCTCGCTAGACATATGTGATTTTTTTTTTTTTTTCAATTTCTAATTGAACCTTCACAGATTTCGGTTAGATGTTGAATATTCCATTCTCGTTCTTTTTTTTTTTTTGTTTCAATTAATTTCTCCGTGTCGTTTATCTTATTGTAGCGAATTCTAATTCTCCTCTAACGAAATTAAACATCGTCTAAATTCGATCGAATGAATAATTTTTATTTAAACGAAACACATTAGATAAAAAAGATTCGAAGTGATTCTAATGGATTAGTTTCGTAACACGCTCAATTCAGACTCTTAGAAAATTTCAATTATCCGAGGGTCGCGCGTCAAAATTTAATTATTTATTATTCCGAACAATCTCTCTCCGTTCAATACCAATAATCCCGTACTCTCCGATCCCCAATCATCGTTGAATAGAAAATAATTTCATACCTCTAATTACGTGATTGAATTCACGTCTAATATATACATTTCGCAGAAATTCGTTTTGGCTATTATATGAGGAAATTTTATCCTCAGTGGTAAATACCCAAGGAAAAAAAAATAAACGAGTAGAGGGGGGTCTTGTTTTTTTTTCTTCTGCAGTTCTGTTACTGTAATTGTTCATTTATTCTCATCATTATCATTATTATTATTGTTATTATTATTATCAATAACATATATAGGTATAATCGTTAACTACATATCACTACGATGACATACATTCATCGAGTAACACGTCCGTGACCGACATGTATAATGAGCTATGTAGTCCTAATCACGAATGGGTATGGGCTTGTATGTATTAGCGTTGGACTCTCTTAAAAATACCCCTGTCACTTATGGCTAGAGTTACTATTATTTAGCGCACTGATATACATATAATAATATAGCCTAGAGCATATTGATAGTTCTAATTAAAAATTAATATGACACGTAAGTTATATGTACATCTTCGGGAATATACCCGTTGGATATAAAGTCTCTTTTGATATACCTACGCGTGGATATAAACGTACACATACATATTATAATCATGTTGATAAATATAATAGGAAATCCATACCAGTTGTATGATCTATGCGCATAGATACAGCTGCAATTATGAATTGTAAGGAAAATAATTGGCCGGTGCATCAGCGCCGATATCCCGATGTCATCCATGCCGTTTATCAGCACATAACACATTTCTCCCGCGAATAACCGACGTGTGCAATAATTCGTAATACACGCGGATAATCCGAGATTATTTTTCATCCGTCATCTCGACCGCAGTCTCAAAGTCTCGCCACGTCGTATGTAACACGTTGCGTTACACACATGGGACACGTCGTATTCTCTTATTTAATTATTTTTCTTTTATTTTTTGGTAAAGAAAATTAAGCTGCGATTCGCTTCATCGAATCGGCTTTAAAAAAGATCGTCGATCATCTTACAAAGTTGTACAATATTTTTTTTTTATATTAGTCAGAATCAACGAGAGGAAAAACATCGTACATCTTCTACACACGCAGTCCAACGCTCCATGGTGATGAAATTTTTGATATATCGTCATTGTTCTCGATGTAGTTATTCACCGGTGTAGCACCGAGTTTGATAAGTTTCTTAGCGAGCTCCGGGTCCCAGCAAGACGCTATTTCGTAAGCTGTTAAACCCCCGTAAGTCAGGGCGTCCAAATGAGGGTGAAACTCGTTTAGAAGCAAATTGACTATTCCTCTTCTTCGGCATTCGATTGCCAAGTGAAGGGCTGTTCGACCCCCGAGTCTTTCCTTGGCTTCCAGATCGGCTCCGGCTCCAAGAAGCAATCTGACGATGTCTATATTCCCAGCGACGACTGCTGAGTGGAGACAAGTCTCTCCTGTTAAAATAAAGCGAAAATAACATTGATTAACGCTGCACGTTGATACCCGTTCAATTCTTCAATAAAATGGGGAAATTCCAATCGACTTTCGAACGATAATTACACCGCAGTCCTTTTCCTGCAATGATCAATCTAATATACTTTACGCAATGTCAGGGTAAACGGCAAAGTCCGGGATTCCCCGGTTACCAATCGCAAATATATTTGCACGTATTGGAAAAGTCGGTTTCTTGGGACCCTCGGCAATTAGGGGAGAAGCGGAGAAACCTGCGCGTTGGAAAAGCCGGTGGTGATTAAACAGAGACTAGAGAGCTCACGGGGAGCTCCGAGAATTTTCTTGCCAACAATTAAAGCCTTGCGAGTAAAGAATTTCAGCACGTAGGCACGTTATACGATTCGGCGAGGAAAATCCTCCGGCTTTATGAGTCATATTTGTGAAAGTGTTTTTTTAATCTTGTCATTTTCTTTCGACCGCGTTATATACTGGGCCTCGAATCTTCCGCGATGTTCGATTCGCACGCTGACCAAACCGCATCGCAGGATAAACTACGCTCTGCGTTGGTTTTGTGGAAAATTTTCTCTTCCTGTGATAACCGCTGTCCACAATTGACTCGACGGTTCCAAAACCGTCGTGCATCATACTACGGGACGATGACTATTCGTCGCGGCACTCGAACTAGGAATTTCACGAATTCCTTATCGTTCCACAATGTGGTTAACGAGGTTCCTTAATGAACAAACGTATTTCCCTAATGAACCTCGCGACAAACTGTACATATATAAGTATACTGTGATATGTTTTCGATTTCTGGACTCGAGTGCAGCAAACCGTTGCATCAACTGGTGTATGACGTGATTTCTTTGCGGTATTATGATCACAAGGCTGAATATACGTCTACAGTTCTACTCTTCCTCTTCGTCGAGTAACGTTCGCGATTCCGGCCGTTGAATGAACTGATTTTCAGCCCGAAGCCCGTATTTGGTAATTTTCGAAGAGGCTTTGAAATTCTGATTCAAGAATTGGCAGAGGCGACGCCGTATTTCTATTGTTGGATGGAACGCGAAAAACAATGTCAAGCGAAGGACGCTCGGCGAAACGGAACGCGAATCGGAGTTCGCATTACTCTCGTGGTCCTTGACCAGACGAAGATGATAGACGGCGGGTTCTATCCAGGGCACCTATATGCCCCAGATGATTTTGGCAAATACTATATGTAAAGTGTGGGGACGTGGGAACTCGGGACTTCTCGAGATTTTTGAGACCCCCAAATCCCAGAGGCGAACGTTTAAATGTATACTAGAAGGCAGGAATTGAGAGTTGGCCAAGTCACATGCCTGAGCAGGATATAGATAGAAGTAGGAAGCCGCCGTGACTCAGCGGCGTGGAAAGGTCCAGCGGGGAGCCGCGGCTCGAACTATCCTCGTCCTGATCAAAGACTGCGCTAAACTTAACCAACGTGAGTTACTTGTGGCAGCGGCGTAGCTGCGCCAGTAGCCGGAAATAAGAATGCCTAATGAATCAGGACAGAGACTTTTTCACTCATGGATGAGACATGTTTCGACAGAGTAGCCAATTTCTGTTACCCAAAATGCACACACATCTATTCATGATTCGGTCATAATTGGTGGCTAAAAAAAAAGCTCGAAGGAATTTTCTTACGCTTAGCGTTATTAATAATCGCGCATTGGCGTGTTTTTCTCAGGCCTGAATTCGTCGAGCCACCAATTAGCCGAATTAATTCGAACCGAGGTATTTTCCAGTCTGGAATCGCTCGAGTTATCGAAAATCTGTTGTCTATCATACGGATTTGTTATTTAGTGAAAAACTGGATCTAAAAAGGCTGTCCCAGCCCGGGGGATCCCCCACGCTTGTCGCCACTGTGGGGTTTCCCGAGCCGAGAACGCCGCAGTGCGCAAATAGCCGAGCAGGTATTTTTAAATGTCAAAAACATCTGCTTCGACTTCAGCGTAGCGACCGCGTGATGTAATGAAACCTAGAGCGCGGAGCGTGGCACGCCCGCACCGCTTCGTGGCGGGTTAAAATTCCTCCAGATTCAGGTAAACGGCGAAAAAAAAGGAGCAGGTAAAAAACGAGTTTTTGCACTTTTCTTGGGTCTGTCCATCACGTCGGCCATTTTTATCATCTCCACTTATCGAAGCGCTGAGTAACATAACTGATTACCGCAGCGCAATTTCTACATCGATATAGTAATATATTGTGCAATAAGCAACGGCGCGGCGTCGAAATATTCGCTAGGAGTTCAAACGAACGGAGGAATCTATCTAACACTTGCTCTTAGAATACTGACCTTCGTAATTCGGTTGTTCAAGATCCTGGGGGATCCCCGGCGCCTGTCGGCATTTCCTCTCGGCGAGTAAAAGTGGATTAGTGAGAGCCTTGGCGCAGGCTAAATCACCAGATGCTGAGGCCAGATGGAGAGCTGTGTTACCGTTTGAATTTCTCAGGCCAGGATCAGCTCCCGCCAAAATCAGCTGCCTGGCTATGCTCGGCTGGTGGGTCAACACGGCCAGATGCAACGGCGACTGTCGTTTTTGGTTCAAACAGTCAAACAGCGAGGGATACGGGGCCATTCTTATCAGGCTTGAAGCCACCTCGTGAAATCCTTGGACAATCGCGATGTGCAGTTGCCTGTTGAAGAAATTATTCCTATTTTAATGTACAAATCTTTCCTACTTTCACACCCATACGTCATGCCAGCGCAAATCGAGGGGCTTTCTTATCTCAACGATTGATAACGCGGATGATATCATAATCAATCAATTCGTAGACTATACATGTGTATTGCATAGACACATCGAACGATTATTGACAATCAATTCACTTCAATTTCTGATTAGCAGCGTGAAAAATTCGATTCGAGATTGCGACAGGCGACGAAGAGATACTCGTGGGTAGGGCGAGTTGACGCGGGGTTTCGATGTATAGCTAATTGATCTACGATCTAAACTTACGTGTCTCCGTCTTCATCCTGAGAATAATGCAGCCGGCAGAATTTTTCAGTGTCTTCAAGCTGCTGCAGATTTTCTTGATTATACCGCGACGACTTCGGCTCGGGATTGGTTATCGGAATCAATTCGCCAGTTGGTTCCAATTGCACTTTTCCACTCAGGCAGTTCAGCGATACTGGTTCCAAGGTGAGGTGTCTTAGGGTTTCGCAGAAAGAACCCACGACTATTCCACTGTCGGCCCTCATCTCTTCGGCCGCGTTTTTTCCGGGCAGATATGCCGCGTCTTCTCGGATAATTTCGGTGCACGAATCGCTCTGGTATTTCGCAGAGTCTTTCACGCGGCTGCTGATGTTTCCACCGGATAAAAAGCCCGAATCTATTTGTCCAGAGTCGAATTGAACGCCTTTGACGTCGTCTGTAATATTTTTCTCAGTTTGGTGGATCTTCCGTGATTGCGACATCGCTTCACAGTCTTTGCCAGCGGTTCAGGCAACGAATTATCTATATTACCGTAACGAGAATGATTATCTAAGCGCAGTACATGGCCTCGTGCTAATCACTTCGACAATAGTCAAGAATCAACTGAGGCACACTTCGAATTGGAAAGATCCCTCAGGGGCTAATTAACGCGATCGCTGATATTCACCCAAACGGACTTTCCAACGATTTATCGGCTATCAACTACAGTTATTCATTATAGCGATGAATTATTACGCGGTGATTTACCCTGTCGATTTACAATCTACACTATCTACTGCAGTGATTTCCACATGATTCAAAACACGCCTCGTTGGAATTTCCCATATTTCACGACGGATAAGAATTTCTCCTTGCGATATTACCACTTTCTGCAGTTCAAACAACAACAACAACAAAAAAGAGAAATTGTTTACCAAAATTTCCCCAGCTGTCACACTACTGCAGAGATCGCAAACGCACTTCACTGTTCGAATTTGCTTGCAAGATGCTGGGCAGTTATGGGTAAACTAGAGAGGCACTGTTATCGCCGAAATTATACACAACGTTAAATATGTTATAAAGTTGTAAGGTTCGTCGATTATCCCGAGCCTTCACAACTGATGTTTAAAAACGGACTGGCCGTGTTGTAAACACGACCGCGACTCGACTAAGCTAATCCCCTCTGCTGATGATACGGAAAAACCGTTTCTGCCTGCCAAGTGTACGGAGTGTACCCTAGACTTTCAAGGCTCGTGTACGATTCTGCAATTGAAGGTGCCCTATATATCACCTGACAATAGTTACTGTTTCCACAATCATTCTCTGTTTGTATCTACGGGATGGAGAGGGAAAGGGAGAACGGCGTGAGGGAGAGAGGCGTCGAGGCCGGGTCCAAGCTCCGAATTTTCAAACTTCCGAACGGTCGATATCCCGAATTCGTTTGAGACGATTTCGAATTTTTCGGAAACGATTAAGTCCAGAATATTGAAATTCCGAAAGTCCAGAAACCCGAGAATTCAAGGATCTGAAAATTTCGGTCTGTTTCTCAGAATGTGAAGACGAAAAATATCTCGTTCCGATCAAGAACCTATTTACGGAAAATCATTGTATCTACTTTAATCGATAAATTCGATGTCATCAATGATTGATAGAATTATGAAACTTTTTTTTCTGAAAAGTACATCTCATGGCGATTAATTTGACCGCTTATTCCTTCAGATACGATCAATACACCCCGAGTTATTAAACGCTGAGTTAATACATGCGTGAATTTTAAGTTTCGGAGGTTTGGCCTCCCGCCTCTTCAGCTTTCGGAATTTTGAACCCTCGGTGTTTTTCGTATCGAATTTTCCAAACCCGGCTATGTAGACATCCGGGAAAATACCCTTTCTGAGAACTTTGAATCGGTATTATTCAAGTTCAGGATTTTCACCGATCACGACTTACAAAATTTGTATATCTTTAGCCTGGCTTGAGAGAGTCGATTCGCTCTTCTGCCGCAGGAGGAGAATGTACATGCATAATGGCAATTAAAATACATTTAGAAATTACGTCGTTAAAACTTGATTATTTTCAATACGCGAAGGTTGAATTTTGATTTCACTTTCTGAGTAATGAAAGAAAAAAACAAAAATACCTACTTGAAAAGAATCGAAGATTTTTACGTCAGGTTGAATAAGCAATATCTATGTCAAGACTTATTGAATATCTAATCGGAACGTCGAGCTCCTACGTACATGTGGACACATCTATTCATGAGATACGTACTATACGTATTGACGATTTTGCAATTTGGAAATTTTTCGAACTTTGTCATCGGCTCAATTCACTCTAACACATAACGTGCGCCTGCTCAAGGTGTGCAAACTCTCTTTCTCTCTCCATCCTCAAAATACCCAGCTATTGTTTCCACCAAAGCTAACACCTAGCCCTGTAGTGACGAAAACATGTGCCAAACTGAGGCTCAGAATCGCAAGCCATATGCTCGAGTGTACGATCAATCAATCGTCTATAACAGATGCAAACAGGCTTTACCCAAGTCTATGTACATCGTATTTGAATAGGGCAATGTTTTCAGACCATCAACAAACTCCGAGGAAACATTTGTTATTCCTATAATGAGTAAGACTCCCATATCGCCGATCGCGATCTTTCGCACAGCTGTTATTCCGTGTACCTAACCGCAGTTTCCGCTCATCATGAATCACAGATTTGATAGAGTTTATCATAAACGCGCTTGCATAAATAAATCTATGAAAGATAAATTACATATTGTGGTTTGTGATACTTACTGGGGTATTCCGATATCTGACACGGATAGGTGATCAAGATTCTTCATGAATTTGGAAAAAAAAAACACTTCATTTTAGACAAAACACTTCATACTTTCAACATCATAAATCAGGGCAGTTTGAGTAATGATCAACAAAGATGATCGCCAATAGCGTTGATTTTCAACTATAAATGACTGATCGAGAGCTGATATATGATTGTCTACGATGCTATAGGTAGGTGTCATTATAGTGAAGCGAATAGGTTGACAAAGCCTCAGCGAATCAATCCGTGTGTAAACTCTTTCAAGAATATTGTTGCTAAGAATCAAGCTATATATCCGCGAATCAGATAAACTTGATAATCTTGGAAATTCCTGCTATACATATAAGTATACGTAGATATAAGTAAACTTCACCTGGCATCATGTTTTCAATGTATCATACAATGAACCTTGACTAGGTATTTCTGTTGATGATGTGTCCAAGGATACAGTATATCTAGCGATATCTACATTTTTTTCCTTTCAATATACGTATCGATGGAAAGTCGCACCATTTTGTAAATCGAACAATAACAAAATCAAAAATAACTGCTCAAGATAAACGAAAGAGCTCTAAAGCTTAGGCAAGATCCCAAACAGATTAGTAGCCGACACCAAGGACTGCAGGCATAGCTATATACTATTGGCGAACGAATTTTCGTAAGTGACTTCTTGGCAGAGGTACAGAAACTATGTTTACCTTGACTTTATGGCAACCCGTAGGTACCGTAAATTACCGTTGCTAAATCATTATTTGGCTTGAGAATTTCGCTTCGGACCCCGCGGTCTATATGGGCTCCAATAGGCTCACGCATACACGTAAAAGTCCACACATATAGATAAATGATCGCGAGTGTTGAGCCAAGGTTAATATTCAACAGCGATTCGGTGCAATTAGTCATTTAGTATTTACTTTCCTCGCAAAAGGTTGCGGGGCCAAGAATCTACGGAATTGGCCTCAAATCGGACCTTGAACCGGTCACATCTGCCGCGCCGGCATCAGGTACGTCATCAGAAATACATGACGTAATTTTGAAGGCGAACAGTCAGATCTATGCAACTTTAAATGATGGATTGACGAGAAAAACAGGAAAGCCACATTATTCATAGACGTGAAAGAATTGGTCGTAAGAAATAAGAATTATCGACGCCTTGTTCTGTCTGCTGGTCATCTTACAGTCGTTCGATCGCGAGGCTTGAGTAATAAAGCTCTGCAGGACGATGCTGTCGTTTCGTTATTACCGGGAAGCCAAGTTTTCTAGTCGTGGAAAACTTTCGATTTTTCTCTCCTTCGAAGAATCGCAAGCGAAAGTATAGGTATCTCGTGTATTGGAGCTTGTTGTCACGTAGGTAAATTGCACAGAGTGATCAGATCGGCTTCAATCGAGTCAAACGAACACCAAGAACGAGAATAATTTTCAAAAGTTGAATTTCAAATTTCGAGCCAAATAAAGTCGTGGGTGGCATCGACAATTCCATCTTTCACAGCCGTTATCTCCGCAATCATCTGCAGCTTCAGATCATACGTATCCGTACGATTTTTTACGCCAAATTTCATGTTCTGTCCGATTTGGAAGTCAAAGATACAGGGATCCGTTAAAAAAAAAAAAAAATTCAATTCAGCCCATTTAAACCCTACAACTTTCGTACCTATAACAGTTTCTCGATACCTCTTTTAGGCTTCGAGATATCGGGCTGGCTCGATTAACTCCAATCACTCTGAAATTGTAAATTTGAAAATGTAACCGTAGCCACGACATGGACATACTAGCAGTAAAGTTAACTCGTATGATACGCGGGTCGTAAATTACCGAGATAAAAACGTAGCTCGCAATTAACTTTAACGAATTTGTTTTGCGACCATATATACCGCGATTTATATCTACACTTAAATTTCTCGTCAATTTATCATCTCGCGATCCGCTATAGTGTATCTATCTGTATTTCTGCATCATACGTCGGAAAGAGCTGCCTTGAAAGGCAAGTGCGATGGACTTACAGGTCAAATCAAGTCCCCGAGCATCGTGCGGTTTGCATGCAGAGCAACAGCAGCAACGGCATTAGCACGCGCACGATGAAAGTTTAACGTCTTCAAAGATCGTTCAGGAACTAGATATTATGCAAGAAATTTGCGGTGTGTTTAAATGTGTAAATCTATTCACGCGATTATTATGACCAGGTAGATGAACCTGCGAGCACTTTGGGGTAGGCGAATTCGTAGTTTCAATATCAGTACGTCCAAGGACTTTTCGTACGTATTATGTGCTGATATGCTCGATAAGGAACGATGTCATTCGATGTCGTTATCAGATCTGATCGCTTTCGCGTATAAATATATCATTTACACAGCATAATTCTTGATTCGATCTTATCTTTCGAGTAGGTTACGGAAGATAAGAAGAAGGCCTGACGCGTGTCAGGTGCGTCAGTGTATCATCACGATTTGAAGAAAACCTGGAAAAACCACAGTGCACGTTTTTTTTTCTTTTCTTGACTGGCGCAATATCTTGACTAATGTCGTCGTCCAGTTCCGCGTGACAGTAATTCTCACACGTATGGGTACTCATGAATACATGCCATGCGCCTTTACACCTCGGAGTTTATTCTCCTTCCTACCAAAATCTATCAGTATACTTAAATAACAACTTTTGATGAACCAAGTGTCCAGTCATTATTCACGTGATCGCATCTTGTCGATCGATCTCCGCCTCAGTAAATCATTTTTTACATTCTATGAATGCATATATACGTAGTACCGCGATAGAAATACCGTAGCATCAACCGATGGACATTGCAGCTGCATAGTATCAATTATCAAGGATTACGTAAACGGATTAGAGTATACATCGCGAACATCAACATCGTCTATAATTTCTGGGTGATCGAGAGGTCGAGGAATCTTAATTGAAACAGTATTTTCGAAGTCTCCTTGACCACGGTGGCCACTTTTTTCGAATTCTTGCCGTTTCTATGAATTTCACGTTATTAGGAAATGCCTATCATAAGCAGTGTACGTAAAATGGTAGCCTGGCCTTTCTCGGGGCATATATAGGTCTGCGTATTTTAAACAGGCGCCGAGTTGAGGCAGATGGGGAATTCCAGATGCTTTGTGTGTGTATATATGCATGTGTGTATACGTATACATCGCATACTTGTATCGTACTAGCTTCATAGGATAGAGTCCATTGATGGGTAAAAGACGCGCTGCAGAGTTTATTATTTCCTTTAAATTATATTCGAGATACTTTGGGCACATGAGTGCAACACTTTTTGGCCTTTCCGATTCGCGGGCAACTAGTTTTACCGGAAAATCAAGTTTCTCGTTATTTATTCTTTATTAATATGCAGATTTAACGCCTCGAGATCCAGGATCTCGATGACCCGTTCATACCTCTTTTTATCACGTATGGGTAAAAAGTTATAAAGAAACTTTCAAGACTCTCAAAAATCCGTTCGATACTGACGGTTTTCAAAGATATAAAAATAACATAGCGAGCGCGGACATTTCTATGCAGATTTCAATAAGTATGTCTAAATATAAATGCGGGGATAATTAGATAAGACGATTAGAATCTCCCTAACGAATGATTAGAGTTGAATACTGTTTGCCGTACACTTCACAACTTGAGATTGTAATGAGCTAGATAAATACGTATGAGATACCCATCGCAAACGCACAACCTTTTTCCACTCCAGAATACAGGGACGGAAAAAGGAAGAAGAAAAAATAAGAAGAACGGGAAATATTGAAAATATCTCACGACTATAATAAATGAAACGCAAATATATACGAAACAATAACTTTTCACATGGTTATGGATATTTCTCAGAGATACGTGGATATTACATTATTTACGAACTCAGGGTACTGAAACAATTATTGTAAGCTTTAGCTTCGATTTCACAATAAATTACGCTTTTCGATAGTTATAGCTAAACGTTAATCAGATAAATTGTGGTCGGGTACTTTACGCGGAAAGACTAACGTAAGCATACTAAAAGCTGAAACATATTCTTATTGAGTTGACATGAAACGGCCTAACGCCTGACGATATAAGGATCGTTTTAATAAACCAGTAAACATATAAATATACAAATGCTATTCAGAAGTCAAGATTACCGAGCGATTTCTCGTTTCTTGGTATCAAATCGACCAAAAGAATTTATTTTATTGCCCAAACTATATTAGTTGGGCGATTATTGGCGGGCATAAGTCATCCAAGATCCCATTAACAGATCGTAGAAGATAGTTGGAACCGCTTCTGCGGTTGAAAATCGGCTGTTTTATGGTCTCTCGAATTTGATGATCCCCGGAATCGTTGGTTGCTATAGATTTTTCCAAAAATGAAGACAACTTTTCGTGAATTCGGATATTCGTGTTCCCGCAAACCGAGCCGTTTACATTATCTGAAACCGGAAAAAATACCCCGACAGTGTCTCACCAGGATCGTCCGATGTTGAAACTCTTTCCATGAATCGAAGACGTTGCTGAAAAACTGGCGTGAGAGCCGAAGACCAGATCACTGGATTTTCCACTTCGGACTGCCCCTAATTGTCTTTAATCGATGATTTTTTTGTCGATGATTAAGGGCGTAAAAATCACTGAAATCTGGTCCTGTATACCCACAGTTCATAAACAACCGGTCCCATTTTCCGCCCGCCAGATTCTGTCAGAAAAAGAAGTACGGGTAAATCAAAGTCCACTCGAAGCGGAACCGATGGGATTGTTTTGGGCAAAGTGACTAGACCTTTTCGGTCATTGCATCACATCGGGTTATCACGAATCGTGACTTGGACTCTTAGTAGTTGAATTCGTCGATAGTTTCCGTGGCAGAAAATGAGGGATAAAAAAGAAGGGAAATCCTGGTTTCATTTTATCAATGCAGGTACGCGATCTTGAGACTAGAGTCTCGAGATGTGTATAATCGACGCTCTTGCCATTGCATCCTTCACGCTGGGGCTCGATTGGGATCAGTATATGTACTCGAAATAAACTGAACTTATTTATACAAGAGGTGAGCTAAGGCCTGAGGTAAAAGCGCGTGTCTGACCAGACAGGAGAGACACGCACATTCTTAGTCTAAATATATATGTCCAATGCACATATAGCCAGGGGTATATATGCGTACGAGGAATCCGCGTCTAGGCAGCCGCCAAGACGAAGAGGAGCCGCGAATTCGCCCAATTAACTAAGAGATGGTGAAATGGCCTGAAAGAACGTCTTCAGGGTTCTCGATAATGCCTTGGGGATTCCTGTACGGACTTTCGAAACAGAATTTTCCCATTCCGGGATAAAGATTCCGGTATTTTTCGGCGGGTAATTAAAACCGCGAGCATTTTCGAAAGTCAGAAGAGATTCCGAGTAGCGGAAATCTGTAGAAATTTGAGAGAAAGAAGAATCCCGAATCCCTTCGGGCTTCCAGGATCTTACTTGTCACTGGCGGATATTCTGAATCGGCATAATAATTGAATAATATAAATTATACTACGAAGGCGATGATGAATGACGTGACTAAACCTACGCCGGTATGACAGCATCGATGAATTTAATAAAATAAGAATACATAATATAATGCGAATAAATGATTACGCCTTTGTATCTTCGATCGTTAAGTCATAGCACGGAATTATAATAAGTTATAAAAATGATGATTTAAAAAAAAATTCATTATTCATTTATTGACACAAGGAAATAAATACGTGATCATCGCGCGCCTAGGCTCCATTCATTGTGAAAATATTTCATCAATCTTATGCTTACGCATGAATTTATATTAATTAATAACAATCGCGCCAAGATACATGAAGTATTGTATACCAGCGTACGCATAAGTTTTCAATTGACGTCATCTAAACTTGCCTCGCTCACGTTCTTATCATGAGCCAAACAATAACTGACGATGAGAACAAGCAGCCTAAACTCCAAATAACAGAAATGATCTATGACCATATATCGAGCAGATTCTCAAAGTCCAGTATATCCGTAAACAATTCCCGCGTGCATGAGGTAAATATCGGCAACCGAATTCTCCTCAACTGCACTAAATTTCGTCTTCAATAAAAATTTCCTCAATTTGTATAATACTCATTGATAAATGAGGTAAAAGGAAGGATAGTAAGAAAGCACAAAGTGTTTTGTATCTTTTCTTATTATTTCATACTTTTTTTTTTTCTTGTTTTTTTCTTCATGAACGTTCGTTTATTACTAAAATATAATCGTTATCACTATAGCAATAATAATAATAATAATAATAATAATAGTAATAATAGTAATAATAATATTAAAAGTATAACACGAATGATAATAATTTGATATCTAATTTCCTAATAGGGAGGGATGGCTATGTACATATTTGGAAAGGAGGGTTTCCCTCGATTAAGGGTGCAACAAAATAATTTGCATCCAAACATTTGAGTGTTTAATGGAGGTTTTGTGGTGGGAAGAGGAAATGAGGAAGGAGTTGGGGTGGAAAAGATCCTTAATAAAGGATCTTTCCAAGTAACAATTAACATGTGTATTATTCATTTATCTTTTTTTCTTCTTCTTTCTTTCTTTAAATATATCGTATTTTGATTCCGAGCTCACCGCTAAGGGCGTTTTGTTTTGTTTTTTTTTTAAATTTTTTTCAAGTTTTTTCCAGCTCTTAGAATATAAATAATTGATAGTTCGATTTATAGTCACCCTACAGTCTCTCTCAATATTTTCTATAAATTATGAAACGTTTAACTAACTCCTTTGCCCGGTATCAATCCTCGAACTTACTTCGGTTATATCAATTCATCAATCGTATATATTCCCATTATTCTATCACACAAGAAATCAACGTGACACGGTCTCTCGCTAATAGACGATACTCCATATTCACCATATCCTTCTATCCTCCCACGAAGTACACACGCGTTCCTTCGAAATTCAACATTCAAAATTCACAACTTCGATAATTCTTCTCCGATCATCGAGTCGCTACCACTCTGACGATCAATCACTCATACATCCACCATGCCGATTCGCAAATCGAGATATGTTTCATTCTTTAAAACTTTTAATTCTAGTTCATTTCATTTCATTTCGTTTCGTTACTTCAGCCGTTCCAATTCAGATCCCGTTCCGTATCTCATCAAAATAAGTTTCACTTCTTCATTTCCGTAAAAGAATCATCTTATCTTATCTTATCTCATCCCATCTCATCCGATCTCATCAGTATCTCCGCTCCGACGAGTGATGAGCTAATAGTAGTAAACCACGGTAATGATAAAAGGACCCAATCTTGGCCCCCCCGCGTTTATTCTAGGCTCGTAAACCGATGCTATGCCAGAGCTGTGACCTGCTGTTGTTGTTATTGTGGTAGGTAAGTCCTTGTTCACCGTCATCCCCCGAGTCCTCGTTCATATCCGAGTCGCTGCTATCGTCAGAGTCTGATTCAGGTGGCGGTTGTGGTTTGGCTCCTAATTTCACCAATTCTCTGGCAAGACCGTTGTCCTTACATGCTGCTATCTGGTAAGCCGTTATACCCGCGTATGTCAGAGCGTCTAAACGTGGCGCGCATTCTTCTAACAAAAATTTTGTCACAGATGTACGATGTCGTTCTATCGACAAATGTAACGCCGTTCTTCCCGCCAGCCATTCACCGGCATCCAAATCAGCTCCGTGGCGTAAAAGAAGTCGAACCATCTCAACGTGGCCGGCTATAACAGATGTGTGGAGACACGTTTGTCCTGGAAACAAAAAAAAAGAGATCTTTCGTTAGAAATTTTATGATTTAAACATTATTCATCTTTTTTCTTTTTCTTTTCATGGCGGAGTGGGCGTGAAAATGCCTATTTTACACCCTAGTCACAAAATGTACCTAAACGAGTGCGTAAAATTCGACTTTGCGAACTAAGTTGGAAAAAGTACTTTTTCATCCTCGTTTTTCAATTTTTTTCTATTTTTGATTTTTTCTCGTGAATCATTCGAATATATAGTGTCCTTTTATTTTTATTTATTTTTTGTACACTTGAAATTAGGACTTGGAAGAATATATATCTCGTTCGAAAGTATATATGCATATATGTATATATATATAGTTGTATTATATATAAACGGGTGTATTATCGTCGCGGATTGATGTTTGTTTGGCGCAGAACAGGACGCAATACGTCAGTCACATGCCTTAGCAGTAATGTGGGTATATAGATAGAACTAGGAAGAAGTATAAGAACGCGACTTAAGGTGGGTGAGTCACCGTCAGAGACGTTTGGCTGGCAGCCTCCGGTCCAAACTAGGCTCGCCCCGATCAAAAGCCGCCCGCTAAATTTATCCACCCTGAAGTTAACGCCGGTCCTTGTTGCAATGGCGTCGCGTCGTTACGAGGAAACTAGGAAACTAGAAATCTAACTCTCAGGCATGTCAGAGTTTTCAAAATTTCCGAAAGATTTACTTCTTCACCAAATTTCCCAAATCAACTTTCCGGATCGTTTAAATGACGAAATTTGAAAAGAGAAAAAAATAAATAAAAATCTTTCCGAATACTTTTAAGTTTAATTTTCGATTTTTCTCTGATTTTACAATTTTATGGAAAAACGCCACGCGCACATTAATCGTCACTTTGAGTATGTATATACATACGTACTTGTGAAAGCATGAAAATAACGAAGTAGAGCATAATTTTTCTGTTGTTTCGCTACGTCCTTGAGGCAAGGCACTCAAGTTATCGCGGCGAGTAAATAAGAGTAGTAAATGCGCACCTCGTTCGCGATATAAGAGATTGGGAAAATCCAGGCACGGGCGTCGTCGTCGGATCGTACGAGTAGATATTTTTTATGCTCATATATTTTTCATTTTTATTTCTTCTCTTTGTTATTTCGCGTATAACTTCGCCCTTCCTTTCTCAATCAGAATGCGCGGAAATAACCGTAAAAATTTCATCAACTTCTGAATCACCTATAATGATTCGTGATTCACTATTTTAAAAAGAAATTCGAATCCGGGGTCGATTTTTTCTTGTTTCGTTTATTCCTTATGTTTTTCATAATTTTTTAATCACGTATTTCCGGCCTTTAAAAAGACTGGCTACAGTTTCAGTTTTTTGCTGCGATTTCTCCGGATCCAGAAAGGATTAAAAAAATAAAAAATATATATAAAGAGGGAAAATGAAGCGAGTCCAAGTTCCTGAAAACTGCGAATTCGCGAATATATGACGGTTTTCTTCCACCGTAACTACGCCAATGTGGGGTTTCCCGAGTGGAGAATGCCGCGGCGCACAAATAGCCGAATACGTATTTTTAAATGTCAAAAACATCTGCTGCGACAGATTCTGTCGTAGTGCGTGCCACGATGCATGATGTAACGGAATCTAGCGTGCTAGTATGTATTTATATGTATAGTATATGCGTGCATATAATATACATATATGCAACTCCCCCATAACCCTTTAAATTTCTAAACCTATACATAATCGTATACATATATTTGCGGAAGGATCGAAACTAGATAAAAAAAAAAAGTCTCTTCATCGTCTTTGACTAATCGAAAATATCACGGATATATTTATACTCATGCATATATTATGTGAAGAATAATCGTGAATTAGTGATTTTTCATTATAGTCGCACGGCAAAAATCTATTTATTTTATTCTTTCTTTTTCTTCTTTTTCTCGATTGATATCACGATATCAGACCCTTCAAACTACATACAAATACGATATCTACGGTTATTCCATAGATAACTACAAGCCTCAAAGGTTCGTTCGTTCATATAGTAAAGTTGATTTAGAAGGAGTGATCGTTATCAAGGCTGCAATCCATCCTTCTGCAATAAGCAGTGCTTTGTGCTATATAACGATGACTAGAACATATATGTATGATTATGATGATAATACAAAGTGGCTGGGAAAACCCGATCTGTAAGGATTAATTTTCTTTTTTTTTTCTACGTCAAATGATTATCTTTTGAAAGATTATCGACATTATTTTACCCCGCGATGAAGCACGCACTCACTCACGGCTATATATATATTGTTCGACAATTAATTAATTCCTCGATGTATCATTATAACGATAAAGATTAGGGTATAAATAATAATAAATTATCGCCGGGATTTATAACGATCGTATCTTTATCCAAGTTTTAATATATACGTATATACTATGTATATATACTCCGAAGGATTTTTCCAATTCATTTATCATTCATTTACTCGATATATGCCATATGTATAACTAGTTCTACCCTATATTATAATAACAACTGAATAATAACCTGTCGACACTGTATAGAACAAGAAAAAAAAAAAAAAAAAGAAAATTATTAGGTGTACAATCGTAGATCACGAAATATGTAATTTGAGGTCAGCAACCGCGGTATAAATAAGATATATAAGTTTATATATGTGTGCGATAAATCTTGGATCTTCTATCATTACACAGTTTATCACTGTGTACGTGCGATAAATATATTATATATATATATATATATCATATTATATTGTATTACATTATATAAACGGCGTGTTTGTGTTTAAAATTCCATGTATATCAAAAATTTCAAGTATAGTTCTATAAAAGGTACTTTAATTCTGTGGTTCGATTTTCATTCTATAGAAAAGCGAAGAGATAGTATATATAATCGTATGAATTTTATGAACTTTCGCCACAGACATTCTGTTCTGTCGTCGAAACGACGTTAACGGAGAATTTTTCAACGTCAGGATATCACGCGAACTAACAATAAGAGAGTTTTCTTCGTGCGTTGAAAATCGCACTCGGGTTACAAAAATAATCGCAACGTGATAATATGTGGAATCCACGTGACACGACACGCGGCTAGAGAACTTTGACGTCATTAACATATAGGAAAGCAATAACAACAATAAAAATAAGAAAAAAAATGGGAGACGTAACGACGATGATAATAATATAACAAATAGACTAAAGTCTAAATCGGTTCGCAAACCATAAAACCGTGACCGTAAATTTTGACAAAATTTCAACAAATAAGTTATGAGTCGTCCAAAGCCCATTTCGAAAGTTTATGGAATTATTCATCACGGTTGTATATTTTCGGAACCGAAATTTGTTCCGGTCCCATAAGCCCCCTGGCCCTTGCCGATAAAATTCTCATTGATATGCAAAGAACCGTATCTAGGTATACAACAAGTTTGCCAACCATCTTTCACTTTCGCTTGGGGTCAGAACCTCGAGTAACTTATTTTTTTCTTTTCTTTTCTTTCCGTTTTCTTTTCCTTTCCCTATTTTTTTCTTCTTCGACTCTTAATGTGCGTCTGCTTGTACTAGTAACCGAAAGTTCCAAGAAGGATCCCCGAACTCATTTAGCGGATTAGTATAAGTGTGCAAATGAGAGGTGAAGCAAAGCTGCCGAGCGTGCAGGTTTGACTCTCATTTTTATTGGCTATAGTTAATTTCATACTCAAGTTAGATTTTCAATATGATAGACTTCCGCGTGGCAGAAGAAAAAAAAAAAAAAGAAAGAAAAAAAGGAGAAGAAGAGATGAATAAGAATTCTCTAGTTAGTCATTCGAGTTCAGGAAATTAACCCATGGCAAAGATCAGAAGCATTCCTTATGCGGTTTTTAGAAACTGATCATTTGCAACGGCCATGATCTGTCCCAACATAGGCATAAAGCTTAAAGTCTTTTATATCTTCAGCCTTAAGCCTTGAACGACAGGTCCGGGGATTCCCCACGTTTTCACACAGATTTCTATACGCTAATTATAATTGCTGCGTTCTGCGACCACGAGTCACCGTTACTTCTCGCTTCTTACAGATCTCCTTGCTTATTTATGATTACTATTATCATTATTATTATTATTATTACTGTTCTCACTTCCTGTTGAAAAAAGTAGTCACCGAACCGGACAATTGGACTAGATATAATATAATATTCCCATGTATAAATCATGAAAGATTTTAGGATTCCGATAATGAATAAAATCAATTATAGTCGTATATAGAAAAATTGTTATAGAAAAAAATTTCGAAGTTTCGAAGTATTGGCCCTAAATCTTTGTCCCCCCCTCCGTGCCGCAAAAAAGAAGGTAATCCGAAAGTACATAGAAATGACCTTAATGTAGGTTGATGCGATGAGAGGCTTATATTCCGCGTTCCGGAATCATGACGCAGAACAATACAATACCAGGTTTGTTTTTCTAAAATGAGGTTAATGGATGTTCCGAAAAAAAGTGTATTTTTTTTTTTTTTTGCTTTTTGTTTTTCGAAAGTTTGGACATCCGATGACGTAGTTAAGTAATCGTAAATATAATTATTATGAACGTGGTTTTTTTTAAACGTGTGAAAATGAGTTTTCTCTATAATTTTTTGTTTTGAAATGTGTAATAGATAAAGAAAAGAAAAAAAAACAAAGGTCAATTGAATTTTTATTTCTTTTTTTTTTCATCAATCGTTATAGCTGTCGAATCGCGGTTATATCGCATAATACTGCAGAAGCGTGTAGTGAAATACCTTCACCACTTCCGTTAACTTTCATCAATTCTTTTTTTTACCACCATTTATTTCCGTTGAAAAGAAAATATATACGTTATATAAATAGAATGTGATTCAATCTTAGGTCAGAATTAATTTTCTCCTATTAAAAGACAATAGGTAAATATAATTTCATTGGATCGTATAGAGAAAAGAAAGAAATGAAACAAAAATTGAACCAATAATATCGTGCATGAAGCATCAGCGTACCATTAAAATTATTCTACGCTGTTACGTTGTGGATATTGTTGAAATTTTTTTTCTTTCTCTACGACTAATTTTTTGATGGAGGTAATTTTTGAGAAAGGAACAAAAAAAACAAGATAATTTAGAAGAAAAAAAAAAACAAGATAAAATTAAAGAAAAAAAAAAAAAAAAAAAAACTGAATAAATATATATCTGCACATTACCTAGATATATGAAAGAAAGAATATACAGAACTTTGTAGAGGTTCATAAATAAGGATATGTGTAGGCAAATTCTTTAACGGGTTTCACTATATACGTTGATCAGTGAACCCGTTCAACGAGGCGAAAAATTATTGCCGGAATTCCCCCGAGTCAAGATCGTCAATTAGCAGGTGCCTTGGGCTGGCGTAATCGCTAGGAAAAACAAGTAGGATAAGTCCTACGAGTTTCGGAGAGACTTATAAGAATGTTTGGATATTATTATGTTAAACGATCAAAATTTATATTACTTTTATAAATAATGGTTACTTTTTTTCTTCAAATTTTGGACAAAATCATATAGATATATATTATGTAATATATGAATAAAACAAATCTATAGAGCCAATTGCGAAAGGTGTTTATTTTTTTCCGGAATACCTATCGAATCGCCAAGTTTTTATACCCAACATATTTTCGCCTTTATATATACATACTCGTCTCTTATTATTATTCAGCTGCAGATGCTGAGCACTGGCTATATTATATTGTCGGAAAGTCAAACTATCACGATGGGAAGTTATCAACTTTGATAAGAATTATATGACCCGAAATAAAATTATTTATTCGAGTTGCGTAAAGAACGGGAAAAAAATTCCAAAGTATGAATTGCAGAGGAAAAATATGAAGATAATATACTATTCGAAATGACAGTATGGATAAATGATGACGAGTATGGAATTTGCAATGAATGAATATATATTCAGAATTGAATTAATAATTCCGAGCCCGTTGGCAGCGTACGTTAACGACACAAAAAACGAATCAAGTAAAGTTGTTATCTATCTGACGAGAGATAATTGTGTGTGTTTTAACTTTCCCTAGCTACCATATTATATGAATAGTATTACCCGATTGCTTTAGAATTTTATTTAATAATGTAATAAATAATCTATAGGTACTATAATAATATGAGAATTTTTATATCATTTTTCTACGATGATGATGATGATGATGATAATAATTCGAAGAATTTATGACCGCCAATTCATTAACGTTGACTCATCGTAATCATTCTTCGATAGTTTAGCACGATCATCGATAATAATAAATAAATAAAAAAAAAAAACAAAAAAAAACGACGATTATAATTAATTTCGAGTGATTTAGAGTTTTCGGAACAGTATATTATCTTTGGTGTAAATACCTGTGTACGAATTATAATCGTATGAAAAGAAAGAGAGAGAGAGAGAGAGTTGGAGGAAAAGAGAGAGAAAAAAAGGAACCAGTCAAATGAAACAATACTTTGAAAGTCAAATTGAGCTAAAGTTCGTTCGAAAAACACCAACTGACCTTTACTAACGTAATAAGCTGTTATCTTACGATACGGGGAATTGGCGATATGAAATATTCGACGACGGGGGTTTTTGCAAGTTATAATAATATACGCAGACAGACGACACTCGAGTTTATGAACATAACAATAATATCTCATTACTGTAAGCTAAGCGTATTAATTTGCCATTTAAGCCAGAGAATATAGAATGACGGTCTTTATTCTATGCGAGTCAACGCAAAACCTGCGAATCGCTATGCCGATTGCATAAACTCTTCTCAACGATGTTTTTAAATCATTAGATATCTTCTCATCATATCTCCTGCCATTGATTTCGCATATTATTGGGAACCTTTTAATCTCCATTCAAGTTGACCTTGATTAATTTTATTGCGAAGAAAACGAATTCGCGATCAACATTTTCCCGAATACATATATATAAACGATAAACCGGGGGGGGGGGGGGGGGGGGGGGTTGAATAAGAATTGGTAAATTCTTAACCAGTGAGAGAATCGACGAAATAATTAATGCAAAATACTCGTATAGGCGTCGAGTAATTTTAATTATATCGTACGTGATCGATGACTATATAAGATTATCATGACTATATGTACATTTTGTTTTTCTCTCTTAAATTATACGTATAGTTATATTATATATCATCATAATATATACGCGCGTGATGGTATAGCAAATGACGATTCTCTTTTCACCAGGTAACTCTCGTACGCGTATGTGTAATATACTCAACTCGTTTAAATCTCATACCATCATACATACGTATAGATGTATAGAAACGTATAACAGGCAGACATATGATCACGGCGCGTATCGTCACGGCCGGGGAATCCCCGTTCTAGAAGCGAGGACTCGGCATCGCTTATAAAAGGTCTGATTTCATCCGCAAAACTTCCATCATCATTAAATGAAATTAAAAATGAGAAAATATGTTACGATGGACGATCCATCGATTAAATTCCTTTCCCATTTCAACCGATATTTTTTAAACATTTTAATTTACGAATTCAAAGATTAAAACGACACGGATAATCAGCTGGAAGGAATAAACGACGTCACAAGAATGACATATCACGGTATTACCGAGTATCTGATAAAAGCTGCTTATTCAAGGCTAGCATAGTACACTTATTGTGGTAAAACCGCGTTCTATGTATGCATCGACCTACACCCTCCTAAACGACGCATTATTACGTCGTACATACTACGAGCTAACGACTACGTCATTAAAAGAAAACTGATTAGTAAGACATGTGGCGAAGTGATACACGCTAAGGAATGACACTAGATTCTAGGATTTATTGAGTCATATAGAAAACACGACGTATACACGTGTTCCATAGATTGCCTATCCTCAATCTCATACTATGGCTGCAAAAATAGTAATAAAAAAAAAATGAGAAAGAAAAAGAAAAAATAATCAAAAATTTCGTTTCATTTATGCTCACCTTCGTAGTTTCTTTGCTCGAGGTCCTGAGGTAGAGCAGGGGCCGGTCTTCCCTGAGGCACAAATCTCTTCTCCGACGAAGAGAGAGGGTCTGTTAGTGCCCTGGCACTGGCCATGTCTCCAGAATTACAGGCAAGATGAAGGGCTGTGTTACCGTTGGCATCCCTCAGCGCAGGGTTAGCTCCAGCTATGATTAAACTCCTTACGATTCTAGCTTGGTGAGTTATTACAGCCAGATGCAGCGGGGAGAGACGATCGTCGTTCAAAATATCCAGAAGACAGGGGTGCGGTGCCATTCTGATAAGGCTGAACGACACTTCCAGGAATCCTTGGCCAATTGCATTGTGCAGATGTCTGTAGGGCAGAAAATTCACATCGTTGATTGACTTGCTTGAGATTTTTTTCATCGAGTTATCTTTGGGCCTCAGAAAGAGAAAGAGAGAGAGAATAGTTTCTGGGTCAGATTTAAAACTCCAATTTGGAGAAATAACAGGGATTTCTATAATCCCTTGAATTTGGGAGGCAACACTTTCCCACAATTGATGTTTTCTCACAGAAACTAGACCTTTGAGATTTGAGCATAAATGTGTGGCTGTTAATCTGACCAAAAAAGAGCGCATCTAATGCCTAGCGCCATTGGAGACCAAAAAATGGTGCAGATCTTTTTCTCATGTCTCTGGAAAGAGCCGTTTGTTGTATTGTCACAGCAACAGCGTTTGTGGATGTTCAATAACCAGCTCTTCTGTCTACTAAGCGTCAATAATTTACCGTCTATAATAAAACTGAGAGTTGATCGCTGTATTTGAACTTCCAGTAGTAAAACGAGTGAAAAACAACCAGCCACACATCAAATTCTCACTTTCATCATTGAAATGAAGAAGCGAGCATCTAGTAGTGTTATATTTCACCGATATCTCAAAAGGACATGATAAGACTGCGTTTATTTTTTCCTGAGTCAGTGGGAACGAGATTATACAACCGATAAAGTCGAACAAAAGATTATGAGGACGGTCTGAGCCTCTCAGGAAACAGGGAATGATAAATGCAGCAATAAACTGAATGTTTTAGCCTCTATATTCAAAACATCTATACCTCAAGACCCAGGAGACTATCTCAAGATCCCAGATGATAAGAATGTACGGTGATGTTGAAAAAAAAAAAAAAGAAATCTAAGAATATGCTTACGTGTCACCGTCATCGTCTTGAATGTAGTAAAGCTGCCAATCCAGTCGTTGTTTTTGTGCTTGTTGAAGTTGCAGATTTATATTAGCCAGCTGAGGTGGATCGTGAAGATTTTGCTGTTGTAGCTGCGTGTTGACAGGCGTTAATTCAATGGTGGGTTCTGACTGAACTTTGCCACTCAATGGGTTGAGGGTGAGTGGTTTGAGCGATAGTTGGCTCAGGTCTTCGCTGAGGCCTAAATCTACACCGCTGTCAACCCTCATTGGTTCTTGGGCAATGATGGAGGGCTCAGGAGCGACGGTACCCGGCTGTAGAGTTCCGCTGTCAAACTCGAGGCCCTCCTCGGTCGACACGAGGTTTGTGCCTGACAGGAAGCCGGAATCAACGTGCCCTGAGTCAAACTGTTGGTACTTTTCCCCATCTGCAACATTCTTGCCTTTTTGTTCCGACCATGGTTGCCACATTTTTACTATGATTATTATTATTATTTGTTTATACAACAGTCTCCGATTTTCGGTATTTAGTTTTAATAAATAAATAACTCTATATGGCGTCAGTAGCGCGAATTTTATTCACAAAATCAAACGAATAGCTGCTCGTAATGATAACGATGATTAATCGTAATAGTATAGGTTTCAATAACGACAATAAATCACTCGCTCGGCGCACAGACACACTTGTTTGGTCCCACTTTCGATAGAACTATATATATATATAATATATGGATTATGAATCGCGGAATTGAGGAAGACTTGTTTCGCCTGTTTTTTGTTCGTTTTTTTTTTTTGTTGGGCGAATTGATAATTTCTTAATATTATTGTTATTATTATTTAGTATTTAGTTGGGCAACTTCGTTGCGGTTTATTATCAATCCACGCAATAGACACGTGGAGTTGTTCATAATAATGAAATGTTGCGATATTTTAATCCGTGTAGTAGAAGTAGTAGTAGTAGTACTGGTGGATTTCAAGTGGCACGTAATTATATCCCACCACTTTTCGATTCGGAGTTTTATATTATCTCTCGCTTAGGTATATATATTCTGTCCAACTGTCTTCGTATTCGATGGGTAAGTATTTACTTCTGCGTTTCTCGAATTTCGTCGTCTTTATACGTTGGGAGTAAAGGGCGTTTGTCGCGTTTATACGTACGCATGTATATCTATATGTATAAATATATATATATATAGATAGACAATTATATGTAACAATTAAACTAGTTCGAATGTCGAGGTTTCGAGGCGTATGATCTCGTATCCGTTTTATTTAATAGGCACAGAATAATCACTTCAAGATATTTAAATATTGGTGCGTAAACAACCCGCGTAACTATTATATTAATATTAACTTTCTCGTCTACACCTTTTATACGCTCCGTACTCTAGCGCGTGCTGACTCGCCTGGCTTTTCAGAACGGACTGGCTCCGGTAATGGCTGCCTTTGCACAGCTAGCGCCTCTTGCGGAATGTGGGTAAAGTGGGAGGGGAAAAACCTCTGCATATTATTTTCTACTTAAAACTCTCCAACCTCCCCCTCTGAACGATTCTTATAGTTAGGCCCATTTGCGGACGAGACTTCGACATCTCGCGATTATTATCGATTTCGATATAGTTTATATGCGGCTATGGTATTCGCGGATACTTTCACTTCCTGTATTATTACCAAGTTATCTATAAGGGGTATACAGTGCTCGATTACCTTCGAAGTAAACTGACTCGTGTAGCAAATTGTAGGTAAATTAACCGTTTTCAATATTCTCCACGAATATTAGGTAAGAAATGAAGGATTATTCACTCGAGGCTAATATAGGAACAAAGAACACGGTAGCTGTCTAGTAATTCTTTATCTAATTCACTCCAGGGAATTCCGACCGATTGAAGCACTTTAATCGTACACAGCTACTTATCGTGATAATCGATAAAGTCGTAATCATTTTTCTGCGATTATCTAGAATTATTGGTGTGAATTTCTATTCCCTAATTGTATAATACCGTGAAATTATTGAAAATCTATACATGAGGCATATTATTTCCGCGAAACCGTACCAATCGGCGCTACATTATTTTGTGGTCAATAATACACACTGTAACTCGCATACACACATATATACGTAGCATAATATGCATGGTGTAATGCGACGTGAGAGAAACGGGTATATACGACAATGCGCGAGCGTGGCTTGGTCCTCTCACTCCTACACAGGAAACGCGTTTGAAATAGGGAAGTGCGCTGTGCTCGTCTACTCGAGTTCGTATGCAGTAACTAGTTTCAAACTCTTGGGTTTTCCGACAATTCCCGCTGCAACGGCGCCCGGCCCCAACGCTTCTTGAATGCATATCAAGCGCCAGGTTCTTTCTTTGGTAGAATTTGAACACGCCTGATATTGAGATAATACAGATTAACCAATAACTGTAGGGGCATAGAATCGTATACTGGCTGATATAAGTTCCTCCTTGATCAAACAGTCAATCGTTATCTAAGCTAGGGGCCCGCGTATGGAACCTTTCCACTCCTTACGAAGATTCTGATGCGCTATCATATCATCATGTTTGCTGCGCAGATGACAATCTATTATCTCGTAACAATAATAATTCTGTATTTTTGGATTTGTTTGGACTTACCATCGCCGCAATGTACTATAGATACACACACTTCTGCGTAATAATATGATTACGTGTAACAGTGCAGGTTGTGATTCTGACTTATGTTAATAAACACACCTATAGGTTTGCAGCTACACGCGGGAGCGTGTAATCTGCGTATGTGTAACAATTAGTGATAATTGTGTGGTCAGAGACCCGCAGTTATGCATTGTATATGATGTGGTTTTTCTTATTGTTTATAGATTCGTAGTCCTCGATTAAAAAAAGAAAAAAAAAAACACATAACGGACACGTGCACTGAGAAATGAAAGACATAATTGAATAATCAATTCCCTATCTATACCTGGAGTATACAGCACATAGCTTTCTACATATAGCATATGTTGATTACTGTAATGTCCAGGATGTAAAACCGTCGTATATACGACTAACCAGTATCGATCACGAGTTGGAAATTTTGCGGTTTTATCTAGAATTCACCTCAGAAAGTGTGTCGGTAAAGTTCTGATAAAATAGTTACGATGATCGAAATCCACCTCATGTTGTTTTTAGTATATAAACGCGATGATTTTATACACGACAGAAGTTATGTAGTATATAGGAATGTTTTTCTGCTGCAATCAGTAATCGCATTCTTCCCCGCATATGCAATCGGCATCAGACTGAGAATGAAACAGTAAATAACTGATCGTTTGCACAGCTAATTGGAAAATCAAGGATGCAGTTAAATTGCGCAACTATCGTATCAAGTTAACAACACCGTTTCTATCGAGTATTTAGAGAGGGTATTGTGACACTACTTACCAAAACACGATCATCGTCACTAGTACAAATCATATTATGGCTTCGCGTTCAGATCGCGTTGCTTGATAATTTTACGCACTTCTCAGAGTGGAACTAGTATGAATCCATGCTGTGATTGAGAATAATTCGACGTCAAAAAATACGTTCTTACAACTTTATTGAATTTTTCGTAGAACGGACACGCACTGCTTCCATACGCGCGGGATTTGAAAAGCCGTTGCAATTTAGTACGGGGTGGAATGATCGAATATGAATTTTGATGACTTCGCGAGCTTTGGAAATTTATTGCGAATGAAGGAATGTAACGACGAAATTATAGCTAAGGTATATTTGGGCACCTGTAGCAATACGGTTCATTGCAGGATCCTTTGTCCTCGGCGTTGGCGACCTGCAGTGCAGAGCTTCTTTGTACTAAAGGTAGGTATACTACGAACGATCATGCACAGGCTATCTGGGGAAAACCTGGGCAAGATATCGCTGTGTGTACAGTATGTACTAAATCCACTATCTGGGTTTGTACAAACAGCGTCGAACTGGCGGGGGAATTTTAGCCTCGAGCTTCAAGGCTCGTTTCAATAAAATTTTTTCAAACACCTATTTCAAATTTCCCATAATCTCAACTAGCATACGATGTAGATCACCAAAAAAACATTTTTCTCTCCTTTCTTATTCCAACTACATTAATTCTGCGCCGCGTAACTCCTACCGCGTCCTAAATTCTGATGAATTCAAATAGAAAGATACTTTTCCTACCCCTTTTGAAACAGTATAGAGAATGAAAAGCCCGGAAAAGAGTTTTCCTTTTTTTTGCGATGATTTTTCGAAGAAATGACGTCTACGTGCATTTATCATTGAGGAAATAACGTACAAGGAAAATGGCACGTATGCGTGCTGTTTGCTATGATATAATGAGGAGTGATGTTTCGTTTAATTGTCAAAAACTATGTTTGGTACTAGATATAAAAGTGTAATCTGTAGCGAAAAAAATGCGAAAAAGGGAACTGATCTTCTGGTTTTTGGTAGCTGTGATAGTCGTCCCCTTATGGGGCGAGCTATTGACGTCAGGAATATCTCATTCAATAACAAAAATAACAATTATAAAATCGGACGTAGGTAGGTTGTATCTATTTCCTTCCTTATTTAACATTTTTAAAACATATCGATACGAACTTCCTGGCTACGATAATTAATACGACTGTGATTTAATGCAAGAAACAGCTTCACCAAAGGTCAGTGAAATGTAGTCGAAACAGCTCTTTCAATATGGAGGTATAAACACGCATCAGGATACAAAGTCACCGCATCGTATATGCAGATCGCTTTTCGATTACTTTCCGAAGTCCACTTCCATGTATGCCTATACGCTTTTATAAGTCTTTTAAGGGGATAACTTATTGATAAACATGATGAGATGTCTGTTAAATAATATAACACCGATATACGCGTAGGCATACTTCTCTTCGCAATCATAATTAGTGTCAAGGAACTTTTACGCGCTCGACCTTCCCTATATACGCTGGCTGCTGAGTGCTGCAGCGACGAGGAATCGTCTACCGGTTTCTACTTCATACTTCATACACTTATAATCCACGATACGTCACTGTATAATAGTCGAGAGCCCAGTTTGCCGTGAAATTAACAAGACATTTCTCATTTCATCAAAGCTCACATTTGAAATTTTAATTGACGTATGAATATGCGTGTGTGTATATAGGTATAATCGACAAGGCCTCGTCGAGGCCAGCGGGGATTTTCAAGCTTTTAGTCAACGCGGACGTTACCGTATATGACAAAATGCTACAATACCTATCCGTTATTATTGATTGAGTATTTTTCTTTGAAATCGTTGCTCAATTACTCATACGGGTATAATCTACTATTTAAAATGAAAGAATTCTCACCTGCTGTAACAGCGCGTTTTATTAGTTGGCTTCTTATGTTCACCTTCGAAGTTTGCATTTCACGATTATCTGCAAACCGATCAAAGAAACTCCCCATTGAATGCACAATAAGAAAATTCAAAATAGTTTCTAAAAACTCGACGTTTCCGTGCTATTTAAATAATGATAATTATATCGATCTTCTGACGGCATGAAATGCCTCTAATCAATCTATCGCGGTGAACGAATGATGAAACTATAAACTTTGATCATTTCTCCATCAATAAGAGAATTAAGCATAAGCCGCATAAGAGAATCAACTACCTCGGGGATCAGTGCAGTCCAACGAATGCGTCGACCAACTGGTCGGAAAACCGTTCCACAGTTGTTCAACTCGGTTCTTTACTTGTTTTCTTATTTTTCTTCCTTGTGGTTGATAACTTGTACTTTTGCTACGGGGCTGTACTGTAGTTTATAACGTCCACCGTCCACGTCGACGGTCGAGCTAGTAGGAACAGTTTACCGGGTAGGAAATTCCTGTTGCTTGGCCTGGCCTGACCTGGCTTCGGATATGGCCTGTGCCTGCGGCTTTAGTTATTCGGGAAATACCGACATGCTATCCCTCAGAGATGTGGGGGCGCCGATTTTTCGCTTCTACCCACGAGGCAGGGAATCGGCTTCACTACGATAATAAATAATGGGCTTTAGACCCGTGATCCGCCTTGCAGGGGCGATGCACTTTATGCTTTGTCGCGGGCCCTTGCCATCTGCTGCTCCTTTTTAGCCTCTCTTACCTGCCTTACCTTTTTTCCCTTTTTCATCCTCGACGAACAAAGGTGTCTTGGCGACTGGTCTTGCCAACTTTCCCCGCTCGCAAGTAGACAAATAATTTCAACTCTCAACATCCGTTCAGAAAATCTTCGTGAACCGGGTGTAAATTCGTCTATGTAACATCGTAGTTTAAAATTGCTTAATGTTATGAAAACTATGTTTCACAAAGATGTTATTTTCGGCACTGACCGCGCACTACCGATCGTCATTGAGTCATGCATATAATTATATCTAAATAAAATTCATATCTGATTCAATTCACAATGAATGTACTCAGCAGTTACGGTACGAGGAAATATATGAAGCTCGTACATGTATTTCTAAGAGCTAAATTTTTCCGGGTTTCATTTTATGTATTAGCAAAACATACTTATCGCTGATCACGAATTCACATTATAGATTATCAATTTTGGTCTTCAGATCGAAGACGTAGTATGTAATATACTTTGGGTGCGATTGTGTCAAAAATGTTTGAAAATACAAAGTTGGTATATGACGTATAGATGTACATCGCTTCCTTTTTTTGTTATAAACAGACATACTTCGAGTGCGAATGTGTCTTTTTGTGTTTTTGTGAATTTTTTTTTTCTCCACTGGTTTGAGAATGATGGAGTAATAAATACGTCAAGAAGAATAATAAAACGTAATTGAAGATTTATGTGACGCTAAGTCTGGGACCTACTGTAATTACTCCATAGTAACTGTTACAACGATACATAGAAATATAGACGAACTGTTTTCTTTTTTTTTTTTTACAACGGCTATACGATTTTATAACACCTGTGAATCTTTTCGGGCATAAAGGTTTTTGGCATTGATAAATGATACGGTTATATCTTACATATTGCCTCGTACGTGAGTCTTCATAGGTGTAGGTATTGATATAAATTCTTTAGTCGATATGTATATAATTATATTTGTGTGTTGAGGCTTTCAGCAGTGGGTTTCTAAAACACGGATATAAGGGTGAAATAAAAGACGGAGATAAATAGAGGGGATAAAATAATTTCGCGAGACATGTTTACAGCGTAACGATATGAAAGACCGATCATTTCAATTTGCATAAATTTAATTTCAACGAATGCACGCAATAATATGTACGTATACGCTTACGTGCGTCATTAGAATTAGTAAATTCTAGAATACAGCGTAAGTTTCTGAAAATATATTCAATTTAACTGAAGTTATAGCGGGAAAGAAAATACATCCTTTATTAAGAAAAGAAAATGATGCATAGTCCCGTTGTATAGACTTTCAGACTGATGAGGATAAGGGGTAAACGCATAATGGTGACGAATATATGAGATTGTTAGTTTTTCTCAAATTATACGATCTTTATTTCAATTTTTTTTTTTCATACAAGTATTAATATGCATATACATAATTATTGGTTGACGAAAATTTCGCAATATCTACGAAACAACATGCTGCAATACACCCTGTCTCACCAAACCTTCGCATTCGGCACGGGGCAACAAATGCTGACTATTTTTTTTCAGGAAAATAACCTCCCCATCTTCGAGCTCGAATTTTCCATAATCAACCAAACACCGTACCTGTAATTGGAGAATATTTGTTTCGAAAAGAAAGAAAAAAAGCAGAAAATAACGATCTGTAGGTTTGTTCAGAACTTGCCAAGTCATGACTGTGAGCTAGAAAATGAGATGTCAACAATAGGAGTGAATAATTGACTATCATTAAATTCACAAGTTATTCAATTCCTTTTCAGAACTGTTATACTTATTGTACTACTTCAATTTCACACATACATACACAATACACATGAGTCAATTTTATTTCACAAACTATTCAGCATGGCAGATCTGATAGAGTGATACTAAAACAAGAATTCACAGTGTATATCTATCCGCTGAATCATCATTACAGTAGAAGACGAAATAATTAGAATTACAAGTTACCTCGATGTAAAGTGACTTGGGTGGAGTAATGTCTGTGGTTAAATTCAACCCGTCATACTCCCCGATTGTTCTCATATAAGTTGCTAAAGATTTGCTATAGGATGTGAACCACTGAACTTCAGGTTCAGAAAGCAGGGATTTTATTTCCGGTGGTAAAATGCTTCCAAATTCCCAACGCGTTTGTCTTATTTTTTGCAATCTGTTGTATAGGTAAGCCAAAATGCACCGCTTGTTTCTGTTCAACGCTGCATGACGGAGCTCAACAGACT